>CM022297.1:402889624-404133031 GCA_011799875.1 Thinopyrum elongatum | reverse complement strand
AAAATTACACTCTCATTGCGGTGTTCGACATCGCGATTGCTTTCATGAACCCTGCACATGGCGGTCAAAGGTGGACCATGCTGTCTGCGGCCGATTTGTTGCCGTACGAGTACGAAGACGCTGTGCTCCTTTCTAACCGCATCTTCGCGGTGACAAACTAGGGGACTTATTTTGTATGGGACACATCCTACGGTATACTCCCTCTCTTCCAGTTTATTTGTTTTGAAATTTTCCGTTTTATAAGTTTCAAATTCAAATTTTGAGCTCCCCATCACATGTTGAGATTACAATGTGCATTAAATCATTGCGTGCATGTAGTAGTTTTTTATTGGTCATTTATATTGGTCACGCATGGATGCATTGCAAGTAACGTTTTTTACCACAATTTTTTAGGAAACTGAGTGCAATAATTGAGTAGTTTTGCAAACTACCAGTACTACACCTGAAACAGTACAAAATCAATACCACCACCACGCCCACGTCTGACCGCCCTGGCCGACCCAAACCCCCTCCCTTGCCGGCGTGCGCTTCCTGCCTGAAACGGTCAGCGCCGCCCCAGAGCGTCAGTGCCACATTAATGCCCGGCCAGAGCGGAGGCGACCTCTCACTGGTGCCGGCTTTGAAGCAGCGCGACGGCCGAGAGAGTGCCACTTCCCGGTGCACGCAACTGCTCCGCGTCGAGGCTGGCCATAGTGGTGGTAACTTAGCTGGTACATACACTTGGGAATAGCATACATGGTGATGTTGCAGAGAATTAAAGAAGTGACGGCGGGGTCATGCATGGCAGTAAATATGATCATCTATGATACTACTCTATGATACTATGCACTATAAAAGTAGTATATCATACACTAGTATCATGCACTAGTATATTGTACTCCCTCCGTTCCTAAATATTTGTCCTTTTAGAGATTTCAAATGGACTACCATATACGGATGTATATAGACATATTTTAGAGTGTAGATTCACTTATTTTGCTCCGTATGTAGTCACTTGTTGAAATATCTAGAATGACAAATATTTAGGAACGGAGGGAGTATATGATACTCCCCACTATGAGTAGCCTCAAACGACACCACGGCCGGCCGGCGTCCGTGCGTCGCCCACATAACAGTTGCAACTTGTTTATAGTAGGTTTTACTCCTGTTTGTATGAAAACTGTAATGTACCTCGTCCGGTTTATATGAAAAGTTTTCAAAATGTAATGATTTTCGTCCGGTTTCTATGAATTCCGCCTTGTTTGCACGATTATGCAGGGCAAAGTCATCCCCCGATCAAAATCAGATGGCCAATCGTGGATGTGCATGGGGCATTTGGTCTAACTTGGAACCTTGTAGCTGACAACACCCAGTTGGGACGTACTATCTTAGCAGTCGTTACCCATGGTACCATTGAAGGGCAACAAGGTGCCACGATCGGACCTTGATCATGTATCCAGGTAATCCCTTCTCTCTGATCTAAGAGTAGTAGAGCTAGGAGCTATCGTATATCTTATTGCCATGTCATCTTATAACATTTCGGTACATGTCTCTTTATACTCCAGGATCAGGAGTAGTTCTTTCCTTCTTTTTTTATTGATTGGGATAGTCATCTACGCAACTTTATAATGCCAGTTGTATAAACTATAAAGGACTTAACAATTTCAATTTCATGTAGTACTAGCTAGGTAGCCATAATCCCATCAAACAAAACTACTCCTCCTTTAATTAATGTACACGACCCAGGTAACACTCTCAAATTGTTTGCCGTCGCCCATGCCGCAGCTGGTCTATACATTGCTTCCCTTCCCCCTCATAGAAATAAGCAATATCAAGTATTTTATTTTAATCTGTATCCTCTGCTTATGTCACCTTATTATACTGCATGGACCATAACCATGCACATCACCATGTATCCAGGTTTGAGATGCCAGGTGTACCAGATGGACGGTGGCGTGTTTGACCCCTGTGATGCTACCTGGGTGTGGATGAACACACTTGAAGAGTACTCGATTTTCATTGGGGACAACTACCCCATAGTGCAAACGATGCCACTTTCCATGCATGATGCCGACGGCCTGCCGTTCATGAAGAATGGGTGTGTTTTCATTGCGCACCGACGGATTCATATCTTGAACGCCCCTATCCCTGATCTATGCCGCTTCAGTTTGGATGAGTCTCCATCGTGGGGAGCCACACTAAGAAGCTGCGATGATATGGACTCCCGTTGCCCACCGTTATGGATCATGCCATCTATGAAGAACACGTGGGACTGGAACTTCCAGATGGGCATGTACGCAGGGATGTACGAACCTGAGTAATGTAGCGCAGTAAGTTAAGTAGAAAGGCGCAAATAGTATGAAACTGCGTGGCAATTCACGGTGATATTATGATGTACATGCCTAAGTACTCTACTACTATATTAATTGGAGGCACATATTAGGTTTGATATTTGTTTATGTGTATGGTCTGAGACCTTCCAACTAGACGCGCCTGTCTCTCTAGATCACACTTTGTATCGTTATATACTACTACTAGTACTACGTGTGGTCTCCGACCTAGAAGTGGAAGAAGTGGAGACGCTCTACCATGCTATTCATGTCCTACTCCTTTCGCTAATGTGTGGGACATCCAGTACGTGCCGTGTTTAGTACTCCTTCGTCGTAAGAGTTGAAACGCTAGCTTTCATCAAAAATAAATATAAATCAGCAGTGATACTATACCACTTTGTTTCCTTGCTCCTCGATATCGGAAAGAATACTTTCGTTCGCCGACATGTGGGACGTCGACCATCCTGGTCCACTTGCCATGCACGCAGAACTCCAGGGGAGAGTCACCCCGGTCGTCGCGCCGCAATAATAATGACTAATGAGCCGTCAAATCATAGGCCCAACCTTTCCCACTGTAAAGTTGCTCGGACGAAGGAACCATCATGACTTCGTTGAATTCCGCTTCTTGAAGAAAACTACTCTACCAGCAATACTACTAGCTACAGTATTACTGTACACCAGCGGATGCCTCCTTTGGTTCATAGGATAGGAATTTTATAGGAATAGGAAAATCATAGTAAGTGAGATGACATGCATCTCAATTCCTATAGAGAAAGAGATACCATTTGATGCATAGTATAGGAATTTTTCCATTGAATCTAGGCTAATGTACTGGTAATTTGCTCTAAAAACTACAGTAGTAACTAGTACTGGTAGATGCTCGTAATTAATTAAACAAATGTACGGGCGACACAGACACACACACACTAACTACTAGTACTACTACTTCTCACATGCTGGCCAGACGCCGTAGTTCTCCTTCCTGGCTTTTTCTACGACACCCCATCGTGCTTGGATCTCCGCCGAGCTCTCCTCAGCGGTGCGTGTGTCCTCTTCTTTCTTGCGGCGGTGGGACTCTCTTTTCTTGAGTTCTTTCTGCCTTTTCCGCTCCCTCTGTGCGGCTTTGGCCGCCTCTTGCTCTACCGCCCATTCAGCCTTGGCAACTTCAAAGTCCGCCCACGTAGGTGTGAGGTCAGGAGCGGCGATGAACTCGGCATGGCGGGTTGCCATCACTTCCCTACCATTTTGTGTGCGGTCGTGGGTAGCGAGGAACTCGGCGCGGCGGGATGCCATCGCTTCCTTACTGGTTAGTGTGCGGCACGGTGGCATGAATGATGCTGGGTGAGAGCTCTAGGGCGGAGTGGCCGGACAACAGTATAGTGCATTGGTTTGTCAACAGCTCAAGGACAGATGACGAAGAAAATTTGGATTCCCCTTCAATCCTGGTCATTTATTACCGCACACGGTTAATTTCCGTAGCCTCTTGAAACTGTGTGCGCTGACCCTATTGTGGGTTGCTTTCTGATTGGCCGCCACCCCAGCCATGCAGACCGCGCGCGTGCACCGTGATCAAACGGCATTCCACGTCCCTATCATCACACCCATGTAGCTGTAGCTGGGATTTGATGTTTCTGCGCTACTACCTCCATCCTGGTTGATGCATGTAACTACAAATAATATCACTAGAAACTATGTTTAAATACGAATCCAACGATATAATTTTTGGTGTCATGCATTATTATTTTCCTAGTTCAATCTGTGGTCAAAGTTTGGCACAAAATACTAAGGGGACCAATAAATCAGGATGGTGGTAGTAAATTTCTACAAAATGCACATAATGGCCTAAATATGGTAAATGAACCCGGAGAAGTGCCAAATTTGAACACGATGCTTTGTAGGGTGTATGTTGATCGTAGAAAAAAAGTCAACTGCCACATTAATTGAGTACTTTTGCAAACTACAAAAACAATATACCACCACGCCAGCGTCTGATCGCCCTGGCCCACCGAAACCCCTTCCCTCGCTCGCGCGCGCTTCCCGCCTGAAATGGTCACCGTCGCTCCAGAACGTCAATGCCGCAATCACGCCCGACGCGACCTCTCACTGGCGCCAGCATTGCAGCAGTGCGACGGCCGAGAGAGCGCCACCCGCGCGGCATCTCGGTGCAAGCGACTGCTCCGCGTTAACGACACCACGGCCATCCGTTCCTCCGCCGCCCACATTAATGACACGCGGCTGCCGACGAACCTACTCCAGCGCCAGCCGTCCGTCCGTCTGCCGCGGCTCATTGCCATTCGCCCACTATATTAACTTCAGCCCCAGCCATAGCCACAGGCCCACAGTCATTCTCCTCCGGTCCCTTCCTTCTATCGGCACCGCTCCAACCATGGCCTCCTCGCGCTCCAAAGTTCTCTTGGACATACTGTCGCTAGAGCAGATGAAGGACATCACTGGCTCCGCTTTGGTCGCGCTCCAAAGCTCTCTTGGACGTACTGTCCCAGGAGCAGATGAAGGACATCGCCGGCTCCCCCCGACCGCCCTCCGCCGCCACGACCACGAAGCTGGCGCGCGTGCGCGGGCGCAGCCAGCTGCGAGGAAGAGTAGTACATGGTAGGTCACCGCCGCTCTGGTCCCAGGAAGGCCACCGCTCCTCTAGTCCGCCGACGCCAAGCTTGGTGCGGTAAACATCGGCGGCCGATTAGCCGTTTGACGGCGACGTGGAGGCGGAAATCTTCAGAACCTTGTGCTCCAGAGGAGGAGGTTATGGAGGCGGAGCTGGACAAAGCCGAGGTGGATGAGGAGGAGGCAAAGGCAATAGCCGGACCGGACATGGTAGTGGGGCGCCGATGATCGTTTAGATTAGGTTTACAGTAGGTTTTAGTATGGTTTGTGCGAAAAATATAATGAACTTCGTTCGGTTTATAGGAAAAGTTTTTGAAATGTAATGAATTTCATCCTGTTAATATGAAATTTGCTATGTCTTGCATTTTCACTGACATGTGGGACTGCAATTGAATAAACCGTCGATAGCCAAAATCTAATCACTCGGCGGGCGTCGGCTGAGAAGAGAGAGACGGGGAGGGAGAAGAGACCGCCCGCCCATCGTGCACGGACTCCAAGAAATATGGTGATAATGTGAGGTGGCCATGCGGGAGTCTGGACCGCTCCCAAGCCTGGTTCTGACCGCCCTGGCCCACCAGAAAACCCCTCCCCCTCCCGCGCGCTCCCCCCAGGCGCCAGCTGCCCGCATTCAGAGCAAGTACAATACTAGGCTATAAGCCCGCTTATGTGGAGGAGAGAGGCATTGAAAAAGTGAAGGAGTGGCTCTAATGCAAGAGCTCGTCTCTACACGTGCTCCTATGTATTAAAAACATTCGTGTCTAAAAAAAAGAAGGTAAAAAACATTTGAGAGGAAATAGATAAAGAGAAAGTGAGAAAAAGTTGTAATCTTATAGCCAACCTTATAGTCAACACTATGGTACATGAGGAAGGAGGGAGTTGTGCACATGCCAAGTTCACTGGGCTGTCGTGTTTCACACTCCTCCGTCGTAACAGTGGAGACAATAGTTTTCATCAAAAATAAACAATGAATACTCCTTGCACGCCCTCGATATCGGAAAGAATACTTTCGTTCGCCGACATGTGGGACGTCGTCCATCCTGGTCCACTTGCCATGCACAAAGTGCACATCACAAAGTACTGCAGGGGAGAGTCACCCCAGTCGTAGCACCGCAGTAATAAATGACTAATGAGCCATCAAATCGCAGGCCCAACCTTTCCCACTGTAAGTTGCTCGGACGAAGGAACCATCATGACTTCGCTGAATCCGCTTCTTCAAAAAAATTTACTGTACCCACAATATTGCTACCACACGCGAAGACTGGACGCCACTGTAGCACGTCATATCACTGAAACCCACTAGGCCAAACTAGCCCGCCTAGGATTTGTACTGCTATGATTTTGTAGCAAACGTATCCTTTGTCAATCTAACAACTAGAAATAAATGGAGGGCCTTTCTCTCTATCTAGATCTCTCTCCATCCCACAACCCCTCTAGCACACGTACACACTCTCTGTAGCCACTCTAAAAGTACGACATCACTACACATTCACGCTTCCAACAAAAAAATTACACATTCACGCATGTTACAAGTACGTGCCAATTTTGTTCCGAATGCTGGCTGTTAATGTGAATGTATCCGTGAACCAACTCTTTGAGTTTGATGTGAATTAATGTATAATTGTGGACTATTGTCTGATCGATCGCTAAGCCTACAATTTTAGGAGCTTGGGCTATTGGCCGATCGACGACCAGACCTATAAGCGTACCACGAGCTCATCAGCCCCAACGTTTCTTTTCGGTGAGTGTTTGCAAGTACACTATAGCTCGCACAGTAGCTAGCCTACTAACACCAAGAATCATCAAACAAGCCCTGCTGATATGATAAACAGTTCAAACTTACATCTAAGCATGCCATATATTACATCAAAATATGGTGAGGATACATCTGTTTCCATAACTCGGAGAGGGTTCGCATGATTCACTATCAAACAAAAGTAGCAAGTACTGCCCACACAAGACAGTGTAGTAGCCCTAAGATGGTTTGATAACATGCATCGTTCTGGTAATTAAACACAATGCAAACTACGTTAAAGGATTAGCGCGACCAACTATTTATTGTCATTGATCTCTGGGGCAATGTCCACAGCACGGACAGCGGCATGGGAATCGATCTCTGGGGCGATGTCCACAGGACGGACCGTGGCATGGGAATCGATCTCTGGGGCGATGTCCACAGGATGGACCGCGGCATCAGAATCGATCTCTGGGGCGATGTCCACAGGATGGACCGTGACATCGGAATCAATCTCTGGGGCGATGTCCATAGGACGGACCGCGACATCGAAATCATCAAGGACGTCCACCTGCACCTGCACAACCCTAACATATTAGCAAGCACATTGCAAATAATAAAAAACCACAACTATGGTAAGCCATTTTTTTACCTTGTGCAGCTCACCGGGGGATCCCATCCCTCCGGGGGCCATCTCCTCGATGGGGGCCATCGCTTTGCCAGGGAAATACTGCTTCTCAATGGCGACTATCTCCTCAAACTCGGCCTTGAGCCTCTCATAGGTGGCAATTAGAGTTTCTGGGGTAGGCATGGTGGGGCCCTTGCTGTTCTTCCAGCTTTCTTGGTTGAGGAGTTCGTCCGCCAACGTCTTCAACTCTTTGGCCAGTGCTTGTTTCTTGGAGTTCTTTGTCTCCATGGGTTGGCCCGCCAACATGGCCAACTCGTTGGCCGGTGCTAGCTTCCTGGAGATCTCTATCTCGAGTGGGTTGTCCACCGGCAACTCTTTGCCTAGTGCTCCAGGATCCATCAATAAACTGACAAACAAAAAGCAATCGAAAGGAAACCACAATCTCAATGAAAACGGGAAAAGAATAGGCAGTGAGAATCGGTCGGTGCTTCGCAAAAAGAAGATTCTTGGAATGAAAATATAGTAGCATAACTGATTCGCCCACCTTTCCTTCGTTGTTACAGAAGAAAAATGGCAGAAGTGAGTAGCCTGGAGTGAGGTTTTCTTCAAGATAAGGGAGAAAGGGCTTCAACAAGCGTTCCAGTGAAATGATGGCTGCTTCGTCCCGTCCAACTTCGAGGCCACTTTACCACTGCTTGTAAAGGTGTGGGTTTTGTGATATGATGGGTCATGATGCCCACACCGGGGTGACTGGTGAGTCTCTACTGTAGCACCTCACTGTGATTTGGTGGATGGCACGCGGGCCCGGATGCTTGATGTCCCGCATGTAATAGATCGGCTAGTCACAGAGTTTGGACGACACACGAGGAGCTGGCAATAGTAGTACTACCTCCGTCCTGGTTTATTGGTCCCTATGATAATCTGTGCCAAATTTTGACTATAAATTTAACTAACCAAATGTTCATGCATGTCACAAAAAATTACATCATTGAAAAATATGTTCAAATACGAATCCAAGGATATAATTTTTGTTAACATGCACTAACATTTTGTCAGTTAAATCTTTGGTCAAAATTTAGCACAAATTACAAAGGACCAATAAAGATTGTACTCTCACATTTTGTTTTGAGGATACTCCCACATAGAAAATATAAATAATAATGCATGTTGGTGCAGCCCACGTTTCCGATAATTTGAGTCGTGGGCTTGTTCACAATGTTTACGAGGCGGTGGTTGTTCACTTAATGGAGGGTCTAGTACCAGACTTGAACGATACAAAGTGCGACCTAGCACACCGTTAATGAGCCCTCGATAGTTCGGCTTGTTATCCTCATGGGTCGCTTCTTAATGAACAAAGCCAATCATTAATTCCTTAAGGAGCTTAACGAACCAGCTGATGGCTCGTATCCGCGTCAGTATTTCCCCGAAGGGGAAGGGATGATGCAGTACAGCTTCGGTAGGTATTTCCCTCAGTTATGAAACCAAGGTTATCGAACCAGTAGGAGAACCAAGCAACACTATGTAAACGGTACCTGGACACAAAGAACAAATACTTGCAACCCGACGCGTAAGAGGGGTTGTCAATCCCTCACGGGTAAAAGATAGATTGGTTTGTATGATTTTGGATAAATAGATCTCTCGATAAAACAAAATAAAATAAATATAGAAAAAGTGCGGCAAGGTATTTTTGGATTTTTAGGATAATAGATCTGAAAACAAAAGCAAATAAAAATAGATCTCAAAGCAAATATGATAAAGAATAGACCCGGGGCCCGTAGATTTCACTAGTGGCTTCTCTCGAGAAAAATAGCGTACGGCGGGTAAACAAATTACTGTTGGGCAATTGATATAACTTCAAATAATTATGACGATATCCAGGCAATGATCATTTTATAGGCATCACGTCCAAGATTAGTAGACCGACTCCTGTCTGCATCTACTACTATTACTCCACACATCGACCGCTATCCAGCATGCATCTAGTGTATTAAGTTCATGGAAAATGGAGTAATGCAATAAGAACAATGACATGATGTAGACAAGATCTATTCATGTAGGAATAGACCCCATCTTGTTATCCTTAATAGCAACGATCAATACGTTTCTTGCTGCCCCTTCTGTCACTGGGAAAGAACACCGCACGACCGAACCTATCACAAAGCACCTCTTCCCATGGCAAGAAAAATCGATCTAGTTGGCCTGACTAAACCAAAGATTTGAAGAAGAAATACGAGGCTATAAGTAATCATGCATATAAGATATCAAAGAAACTCAAATAACTTTCATGGATAAATAGATCTGATCATAAACTCAAAGTTCATCGGATCCCAACAAACACACCGCAAAAATAGTTACATCAAATAGATCTCCAAGAGACCATTGTATTGAGAATCAAAACAGAGAGAGGAAGCCATCTAGCTACTAACTACGGACCCGTAGGTCTACAATGAACTACTCACGCATTATCGGAGAGGCACCAATGAGGATGATGAACCCCTCTGTGATGGTGTCTAGATTGGATCTCGTGGTTCTGGAACTTGCGGCGGCTAGAATTGTGTTTCGTCGACTCCCCTAGGGTTTTTGGGGTATTTATAGAGCAAAGAGGCGGTGCGAGAGGCGGCCGAGGTGGGCACAACTCACCAGGGCGCGCCTGGGCTCCTGGGCGTGCCCTGGTGGGTTGTGCCCACCCCGGGCCTCCCATCTGGTACTTCTTTGGCCCATGTGGTGTCTTCTGGTCCAAAAAAATTCTCCAAAAAGTTTTGCTGCGTTTGGTACTGATTTTCTGCAAAGTAAAAAACAAGCAAAAAACAGCAACTGGCACTCGGCACTATGTCAATAGGTTAGTCCCAAAAAATGATATAAAGTTGCTATAAAATGATTGTAAAACATCCAAGAATGATAATATAACAGTATGAAACAAGCAAAAATTATAGATACGTTGGAGACGTATCAGCAGCTAACGAGTTTCACGCTAAGTTCATTAGTAACAACACAACACATGTTTCATCTTACGTGATTTTTTTTAACGAGCTTCGAACGAACCGAGCCGAGCAGGGTTTTTTGCTCGTTAATCTTTCGGAGCTTAACGGGCCGAACCTTAACGACCACGAGCTTAACGAGCACGAACTTAACGAGCCGAGCGGCTCGTTAATCCACCCCTGCACACCACTTGGAATAAGCGGGTAGCTATCTGAAAAAACAATCAACAACTAAAAAAATGGCTACCTGGCACGTACACAATTTTAAACGATTGTTTGCATGGAGTGAAAAAAGAAAACTACCCCACTATATATAGGCAGGAGCCTCCGCGCTTCCTTGCTAGGGTTGCTCTATTCACACACTCTCATCCTCTCCAGATCTAAACATGATAGCGGTGGTCACACTGCCTTTCTATCCTCACCGCTGGTTACAGATCCTGACGCATCCCCTCTGCTGGGGAAGGGGAGGAGGGGCAGCGTTTAGGCCGTCGTCGACGGTGAGGGAAGAAACCCACTGCCGGCTGCACCGTTATCTCTGGCCGAGCGCTGGTGCGGGAGGTCCTCCGATCCCTTGGTCGCTTCCGTAGTGTCGGCGGATCCGGCCTCCCGCCCCCCCCCCACTTAGCCACACCCCGACGACCTTCAGGTATATCTTACTTCGAAACCGGCCTAGCTCTACTTCCCCAGCTCGCTACGTCGCTGCATGCACATCATTTTCTACCTCTCAGCCCCCCCACATAGATAGGCTCGATCGGATTGTCCAATGCCACCTAAATTTTTTCTGTTGTTAGAGGTAAAGCTCCTTCATGGAGTCGAATCTTGTAGTACTTGGTTCAAACAGGATAGAAAGGGGGAAAAGATGTAGTATGTACATAGGACTTGGTACAAACACGAAAGAAAGGTGCTGAAAGTAGTACAGACTGGCCATCCAACCGGTCTCTTGGTCGAAAACGGAAATAAAGGTGAAACACTTTTCACACTGGTATGGCCAGGACTAGATTTGCTATCCACACATACGAATAGGTGGCTAAAGTGAACAAAGATGAGACCAACCTAGATATGTTGCTTGGATGTTTGTTTCTCGGGGCAACAAACTCTGAATCACCACTTTATGCCCCGGTTTAGGTACATGGTGCTGGACTGCTGGTGCACCCACTGTCCCATGTCCTTAGAGCAACTTATTTAGCTGTTCTTAATCTAATGTCCCTGGTAAAATGAAGCCATTCCACTGTTACAAGTCATCACAAGTTTAACCAATTGTTTTTGCCAGTAATTGTTTGAGACTCTGACTGTTTCCTTTGTAGCTTTTTGTGCAAATAGGAATATACATTTCACCTTGATGCTATTGCGACCTTTTGGTGCGCTGCATAAAAATCACTTCTTTTTAACTGGAATGTCACACCGGAACTGTTGGTTGATTTCACTGGAACTGCACAAATGGAGATCTGTGTTCCAATCTTCATCCAACATATTGGCACCCTAACCTTCCCTTAGGTAAGAATGATATTTAATGCATGTGTTCACCTCTATTTTGCAACTGCCATGAGAAAATAATGCTATTGTTTACTACTAGACTTGTACTCCCTCACTAACAAAACCAAATCTGACATTGAAGGCCAATCATGTACTTGGTTTCACCAATTGGTGAGGAGAAAGGGAAACAGACCAACAAGAGGAAGACAAAGAAGAAGAAGGAAATGAAGAAGGATCACACGCTGGTACCGTCCTATTTTATCCTGACATCTTGCTAGTGGTATTGTATTGCTGTGTTGCTACTAGTATTAATTTACTTGAAGAAATGCACTTGTAGTACGTAGCAGAGTAGTACTTGGCTTGACGACACATCATACTAATTAACTGGATTCTGGATGCATGTGTGACCCAGCCCTACATGATCAACAGTACCAAGGTGATCTTCCTGAAGCCGAGGCCTCAGTCGAGGCCATTCAAGGGCTCCGGCAACGTCTGCCTCACATGTGAGATGATCCTCCAGGAGCCCTTCCACTTTTGCTGCTTCTCCTGAAAGGTCATTAATCAATTAGGAGTATTAAGCAACACTAATTAATCGCTGCCTAATTGTCCTATCGAAATTAAACAAATCTTTAGTAGCACCTCATGCTGAATCATGTACATGTGTGTGTGTGTGTCTGTGCAGGTGGACTATGTGGTGGTGGTGGAGCCTGGAGGGGATCTTGGCAGTGTCATGAGATAGTAATGCTATTGTTTTGCATGTCAATTTATTGCCACTAGTTCAATGAGCCAATGTTTTGCTACTATATTGTCATCATGCATTGATGCTATTGTTAAAGTAATATGCTATTGTCTTTCTATCCTTCCTCACTAAGCTAATGAAGGTTTCACCTTGTTCCTACTTGTGCAAACAGGGACCATGTTGTGTCATTCGTACATTTTAGTGGAACTGCACAAGAGGATACAATGAACTGTATCCCAGCCAGTGCTTTAACTCTGCTGGAAGTTCTTGATAATCTCTCGATAAAATCTCAGCACTGGTAAACAAGAGTGATGTCAACCGTACATTGGAAGTGCACAAAAATATGTACTATTGAATGATTCCAGTCAGTGCTTTATCTTCACTTCTGGGACTAGTTGAATAAGCTTCCTTGCTCAGGTTGGTACCGGCCTAAGGCCTTCATCTAGATTAGTGTGCTGTCATCTCTATTTGTATCATGCTACTGTTTTGCTACTGTCATGAGAAAGTCCTTTATCTTTGCACGTTAAATCTTGGCAAGCTATGATACATGGCAATGCTTTGAGTGTTGAGCTAATTGGCACTGATAATATAAACTAATGCCTCTCTTTAAGCAAGGCTACTATGTTGCTAACTTTACCCATTAGGATAATGAGGATGCTTCTATTTGTTAGTGTATGTTTCATCAACTAGTGCCACTATTACAGTAATCTCAGTTTCTCAATATATGTGCCAACAGGAATGCTCGATTTCAGTTGAACTGCACAAAAACTTTGGGTGGTTCATTGCCTCGACGGCCTCGTTCCTTTCCTGCCAGTCGCTTATCTCAGCTTCCAGTCAAAGAAAGCACTAATTGATATGCTTCCTCACACAGGTTGGTACCGTTCTTCATCCTGATTATTGTGCTTGTCATATCTAATGGTAATTTTGTATTGTGCTACTGTTGGCCGATTTCATAAAGTAGTAACTTGTGAGCCTAAACTCGCAGGCAAATCGTTACATTGGCCGATTTCAGTAGAACTGCACAAAAAGATCAGATGGATAGATACTTATGCTGCTGCTTTGTACTAGCAAGTTCACTCAGACAAGCATCGATATTAACAAGAAGTGCCAGAGTGAACGCCAAAAATATTGCTTGGCGCATGGCCCTGAAAAATGCAGTCCAGTCTTTGGTCCCAACCTGCGCTTTTTGGTTATCGGCTCATGTGCTGGTAGCAAACTGTATGCCATGGAGTCTGAAGATTCCAGACAAGTTGGTAGATGCATATATTCATATGGTACTTAACCAGTTTGCATGCATGTGATGCTCCATTTCTGTTGAACTGCACAAAAACTTTGGGTGGTTCATTTTGTTGACAACCTCGTTTGTTGTCTGCAATGTAGATTTTTGGCGAGATACATGACAAAGATGGGCCAGTAAATTAGTTGGATGAAAGTAGTGGCCAAGTTGCTCAAACCTCTCGTGGCATTAAGGCCACTATCATGAGGATAAACCTACAAGCAAAGTTTAGATAGTCTGTGCTGCCTCTTATGTACTCGAAAGTTTGCTCAGACAAGCATTAATTTTACCAAGAAGTACCACCGAGTGAAAGTAGTTGGATGAAAATAGTGGCCAAGTTGCTCAAACCTCTCGCGGCATCAAGGCCACTATCATGAGGATAAACCTACAAGCAAAGTTCAGATGGTCTCTGCTGCCTCTTATGTACTCGAAAGTTTGCTCAGACAAGCATTAATTTTAGCAAGAAGTACCACCGAGTGAACATCACTTGCCCGTCTGTACCGTAGGTGATTAATGTGTGTCGATGGATGATATTGGCTGTGTTCTCTCAATCATTTGGATGCGTAAACATGCTGTGTGTATATCTGAATATTTTGTGAATGTTAGCTATGAATATTGGCTTGTGATCTAAGTATGAATCATTTGGATGCATAGGCATGCTGAACTTGTCTATACATGAATTTTTTGAGTTGTTGATTGCCAATGTTGGCTATGAATATGAACGTATCCTGTGAACCTGAGTTTGACCTGAATGTTTACCTTTTCTGTTGTACTTGTGTGTGAATAGTTAGAATGTATACTGTGGGATTGTGACGTGTGAGTGTCACACGGCACACCTTCGTTCCGAGAAGAATGGCACCTGCTTGTTAGGGTAGCAACGACGCGTGAGCTTTTTTTTTTTTTTATCTTTTTGCTCAGTCTCCCCCCTTCCCGCTCAACCCCCGCCATAATGTTTTTGGCCGAAAAAACAAACATAATACTACATTGTTTTTGGGCCTTGATGAAAAATCAAGTGCTGCTTTCTGTAGGTTGGCCCGCCCAGCAAATGGGTTGCTGGTCCACCATGGACTGGGAGGCTAAAAATACAAGTTGTATCGTGCAGAGGCAAGTAAAAAAATACACCATCGAGAGCCATCCACTGAAAAGAATAATTCATGTCTGATGTGCTTCTTCAGTCTTCCCTCTGGTTGTTCTCCCGCCGCCCAAACCAGCAGCGCGGCCGGACTGCTTGCTGCCGCTCAGGGGCCGGCAGCGTTGCCTCGCGTCGTGCCCCCCGCCCCCTCTTAAATCCACAGGTTTGTCAGCCTAGTCAATAAATGATTTTTTTACAACGAAGACTGTCATCGGGGAGCTGTTTTTTAGGGGTATCGGGGATCTAGCAGTAGCAGGTATCATATTTTTCAGAGGGCGAACTAGTATCAGGCCGGCCTAGGTTATGTTATTTAACATGCGCAACCCACGACATACCGAGACCGTGGTTTCAACTTAATTTTTTGAGGTCCATCATGTATGTACCGGCGTATGGGCCTCCCAGCCTAGGTTTTATTTTTTCTTAAACATCGGCAGCCCAATTTATCTTTTTATAACAAAACACAAATCTCTGTTCTATTTTTCTATATATAAGAATAAGAATGCCGGGTCCAATTTATGTTTTCCCTTCTAACCACATTATATATATATTTATATTATTATATATTATTATTGTATATTTAATTGAAACTTATATATACATTATAAAAACATCCCACATCTTATCAACTTATAAAAATAAATGTTTCATAGAAGTTGGCAAGGGAAATCGTGGTTAAGGCAATGAAAATCCGGGTGATTGCTCACAAAAGTTGCGAAGATTTAAGGACCAATGTAATAATAACACGCTCATTTTTCTTTTGAGCAATAACTCGCTAATTAGCTAATTTTATATATAATAAAATTTCCACCTCCCATTTATTTTTTGAGACTAATTGCACCGTCAAACCGATCAATTTATTTACAACAAGCCCAGCAAATCCGTGTATTTCAAGAAAGTACAAATCTACTGTGATTTCATAGAAAAAAAAATTAAATGGGCCGCATTGACGCTACATTATTTGTTCACCCAGCCCAGCAGATTGACTCTAAATTCTAGAAAACATGGGTTAAATATGTTTCTCTCTAAAAAAAGGGTTAAATATGTTCTGCATTTTTGCAGGCTGACACGTGGGCCAATAGGTCGAAGCCTACGCAAGGCGTTGTCAACTTAGTCAACAAATGATTCTGACATCCACAACCATTGGATTTATATCCAACGGCCGGCATGCATCTTCAATCTCTTGTCTTCTTCCTCCAGCGCCGCCGGGACCGCCTGCTCCGGCCTCCGGCGGCTAGTGGCTCTGCTTAGCACGCATCGCTGCGAAGCGCTACCCCACCGCCGGCCAGGCTATCCCTCCAGCCCTGCACACCTCCTGTTATTCTCCATCGACTGCAGCCCCACGCCGCATCAGAGCTAGTTAACCCTTGTACTCCTCTCCATCTGCGACTCCACTGCCACGTCTTCCCATCTCCAGCTCGTTCTCATCCGAGGCCTCGCCGTTGTCCACCGCCTTGGCGCGCTCGGCACTGTGTAGTCAACGTAGTCAACAAACGAGAGTCATCGGAGGAGGACAGTACGTGGAGAGGCTGACAGTGGGGACGCACCTGTTCATGGAAGCACGCATGCAACTGGCTCCTTATTAGGTCAGAAAAATATTATTCCTCCCCCTGACAGCTTGGACCCACCAGCTACATCTTTGCACGCAAGCAAGTGCGTCCTTATTATGCGGAAAAAATGTTTTCTCTCCCGGACAGCTGGGACCCAACATCTAAATCTTCGCACGCAAGGAAGTGCCTCCTTATTATGGGCAAAAAAAAAATTATTCCTCCCCCTGACAGCTAGGACCCACCAGCTAGATCTTCGCACGCAAGGAGTCTGACATGTGGGCCATTAGGTCGCCTACGGAAGGCGTTGCCAAATTAGTCAACAAAATGATTCTGACATCTGTAGTCGTTGGATGTACATCCAACGGCCACCGGCATGCATCTTCAATCTCTCGTCTTCATCCTCCAGCGCCAGCGAGACCTCCTGCTCCCGGTTTCGGCGGCCCGCGGCGCTGCTTCGCACGCCTCGCTGTGAAGCGCTACTCCACCGCCGGCCAGGCCATCCCTCCACCCCTCCTGTTATTCTTTGCCGACTATAGCCCCAGGCCGCACTGAACTAGTCAACCCTCGTATGTCGTACTCCTCTCAGGCTGCCACTCCACTGCTGCATCTTCCCCATCTCCGGGTCATTCCCGTCCGGGGCCTCGCCGTCGTCCATCGCCTTGCTGCGCTCGGTGCTGCGTTGTCAACAAACAAGTGTCATATGAAGAGGACTGTACGTGGAGAGGCTGATAACTGAGACCCACGAGGTCTATGGTCGCACGTCAATGGGTCGCACGCAAGGAAAGTCCCTCCTTATTAAGCAGAAAAAATGTTTCCTCCCCCTGACAGCTGGGACCCACCAGCTACATCTTCGGACGCAAGGAAGTGCCTCCTTATTACGCAAAAAAATATGATTCCTCCCGTGACAGCTGGGACCCACCAGCTATATCTTCGCACGCAAGGATGTGCATCCTTATCCCCCTGACAGTTGGGACCTATCAGGTCGAAGCTTACGTACTGTTATCTTTCTGGTCACAAACGTGTACGTACATGCTGGTCGATCCGTCTCTCAGTGACGATGAATCATGGACGAGTAAGTAGTGGCACGTGTCATACTTGAGCCCCCGACGTAGTAGTTCAGGCAGTCCCGTCTAAATCGTGTACACGTACGTACAGCCACAGGGTAAAAATATGGCCATGTACGTACATACGTCATACGGGTGGGGTCTCGAACGCGTACTCGCGCATACGGACGGCAGCGATGGCGTCCTGTTCATCGGCAACCAACCGGCTAGGTCGGAACGGAGGAAACAACTTCGTGTTCATCGGGAGGCAACCGACTGGGTCGGAATACGTCCTGTTCATCGGGAGCCAACCGGCTTGGATGGAACAACCAAAACGAGGTCTGGCGTACCGCAGAACGGAGGAAACAGCCTTCTGTTCGACCGCCTACGATCGAAACGGGGTCCTGTTCATCGGGAAGGGTCTGGCGTACCGCAGAACGGAGGAAATAGACTTCTATTCGAGCTCCTACAGTTGAAACGGGGTGCTGTTGATCGGGAGGGGTGTGGCATACCGCAAAACGGAGGAAACGGAATTGTGTTGGAGTGCCTACGGTCAAAAAGGAGTCCTGTTCATCGGGAGGGGTGTGGCGTACCGCAAAACGGGACTCCATGGGCTACTATTCATCCACCATCTACTGCCTCGCTCCAGCCTCCACCTGATACTGTTCATCCACCGTCGACTCCCTCCAGCCTCCACCAGCTACGGATCATCCACGGGCTACTGTTCACCCAGCCTCCACCGGCTACTGTTCAACCAGCCCTCCACGGGGTCCTGTTCATCCACCCTCACCTCCTTGATCAGGGTCCTGTTCATCCAGCGGCAACGGCCTCCACTACCACGGGGTCCTGTTCATCCAACCCCCACTGGGAACTGTTCATCCAACCCCCAACAACGGTCATTGTTCATCAAGAGGCAGCAGGTTTGATCAGCTTTAGTTAGCAGCAGTACTGAACGAATCTCTCGGGTTCAGTTAAAAGCCAAGGGATCGATCGCTCGGGTTCAGTAGTGTACCTAGTGCAATCGCTCGGGTTCACTAAGTGAAGAACGTCTTGCTCGGGTTCAGTTAGAGCCCAACGCCTCGCACACACGCGCGTACGTGTACGAGAGAAACGCACAAACCTTTGTGCATCGCTCGGCCCCGACCACCCACCGTAATCGGGAACTCCCCGAAATTTTCCCGCCCTCGCTTTTACCACGATTTTTTCCGTCATGGATGGCCCAAAGAATGTCATGCAGGTGCGTCCCTGGCCCGCCCAGGACGACAAGCCCATTTTCTGTCATGATTTTTTGTCATAGAAGTAGGAGCCCACCACATCTATGATGATACATGGTTTTGTCACAATTATTGTCATAGAAGTGTCATAAGCATGACAGAAAAAAATCGTTCGTGCCAAAATGTCACGGATGTGTCTTTTTTTGTAGTGAGTTCACTGTTGTCTTGCATAAAGTGTAAAAAAATAGTTCAATTGACATCTTTTGACCCAGTTTAATAACAATCTTTATCAGTTTCCTCACTTTATGCTGGTTCATGAATATCAAATTGCCCCATACGTAGAAAGGGTCGAAGTGTGGATCTTTGGCAATGACATATGTACCTAAAAGCACCAAGTTAATATTAGAAGCTATAAACAAAAATTGCAAAATGATGTAGTACAACACTCCCTCCATCCCATTATATAAGATCTTATTACATGTATATCTAGACATCATCAGAACATTAAGGTAACACTCTTCCTTGTTGCTATGTAGCCTGGGATTGCATATTTAGTCATTCAGTCCAATGCATGTTGCTATGTAGCCTCAGATATATTAAATATGGCCCTAGTGAACCTACCGATAAATGGGTTACAAATATATTCAGTGAAATGTCTGATTTGACGATTAATCCCTTATCAGCCCCCAGGCTATATGGTACCAGCTACAGATATCCTGAACAGTGAGTATATATAAGCAATGCGATGAAACTAACCTCGATGGAAAAAAGCAACTGTTCTCAATATTGTCCTATATGAGTACATATAAAGGCATGTTAAGCACAACAGGCTAAACATCAACCAAATATATCCATGGTAGACAACATAATCTACAAATGATAGCTTCAGTGTGCAGGTTTAAGCACACTAGTTAAGCAAAACAAGAAGTGGAAAGGTGTGTTAACTGCAACAGGCATAACATTTAAAACAAGCAAATATAGTCATTCAAATTGGTATTGTGCAGGTCTAAAGTACACTAGTTATTGTTAAAAAAACGAAAAGGCGTGTTAACTGCAACATCCATAACAACAACCAAATATCGTAATTTATAGTGGTATTGTTGGAACTGTTATTGATGAAATTGAACTGCACGATAAATAGTTGCACATATAAAGCATCACATTGTGAAGAACTGAAATAAACAAGGCATAAGGCCATCTCTAGCAGATCCCCTAAAAGTTAACAGAATAAAACCCTTAGTGGAGTATATATATATATATACTCCATCAATTTTTGGCCGTTTCTAGTCGATCCCCTAAACTTAACGTTGTAAACTTCAATTTGATCAAGTTCAAAGCAGGTTCAACCGAAAGTAGCATGCATTCAAACATAAACATAGATAGTTTTGCATAACCGAACATAAAACATAAATTTAAACTACTTTCGATCGAAGTGGAGGTCGAGCCAATCTTTCCTTGTTAGGTACGATGTGCCGCGAGCCGGGTCCAGGCCAGTGCCGTCGTCGGGGTCGTTGGGGAAGACACTCCTCCACTCGTCGACGTCGATCTCCTCGTCCTTGCCGCCCACCTCGACGCCCTCCACGCCTCCTTCGACCTCGTCATTGGAGGAGAGCACGATAACTTCACTGCCCTCCGCGCCGGTAAAGATCACCCGCTCCGTCTCCATGAGCTTCAGGTGCTGCCGGCGGAGCTGTAGCATGTAGGCCTCGTCGGCGGCCTTGGCCTCGAGGCCCTCCCACGCCTCGCGGTCCTCCCGTGCCATAGCTGAGCACACCACCCCTGGCTTCGGCGGGACGAGGTCGACCGGATGTGTGCCAAAGGGGAAATTGAGCCGAGCTGCCGCGCCATGGTAGCGGACCTGCTAGCGGTCGTACTCCATGGCCGCGAGCTCGGCCGTGTGGAAGCTACCGAACCACCGGCGGGTGTGGGTCTCCTAATCCGTAATCTCGGCAACGCACGTCCCCCACCGCCGCTGCCGGACCCCGAGGTAGGACCTCGTCGGCGACCAGGCCCGAGGAAGGAAGGGGAAGTCCTCGAACCGGCGTAGGGACGCGTCGGCGGGCGGATCGGGCGACCGGCAACGGTGGATCGATAAAGAGTCCGCAGAGGACGATGGGGATACCTCGGCGGCCACCTCGCCGGCGTCGGGTGAAGAGGACGCGATAAACCTCTTTTGGGCCATTGGCTCCTCGAGCTCCCTGGCACAGAGGCAGAGGTTGAGGATGGAGGCGGCGGCGGTGGCGACGACAACGACCTACCAATGGTTTTGAGCGAGGGAGGGGTGATGTGTGTCTGTGTGAGCGGAGGTTTTCGGGTGTGTGTGGTGTGTGTGGAGGGGGGCAAGGTGGTGTTTGAGGAAATACCGCGGCAACTGAAAATTTTACTAGGCGGGAGTAAAATGCCAGGCTACTAAAAATTTGGATCAAGGGCGAGCAAATATTTTTGAGATTGCGAGGGATGCAGAGGCGGGAGTAACAAGGTGGGGCTACTGAAAATTTGAATCAAGAGAGAGCAGATATTTTTGAGATTGCGAGGGATGCAGAGGCAGGAGTAACAAGGTGGGGCTACTAAAATTTTGAATCAAGGGCGAGCAGATATTTTTGAGATTGCGAGGGATGCAGAGGCGGGAGTAACAAGGCGGGGCTACTGAAAATTTGAATCAAGGGCGAGCAGATATTTTTGATATTGCGAGGGATGCAGAGGCGGGAGTAAAATGCCGGGGCTACTGAAAATTTGAATCAAGGGATTGAAGCGGAGCGGGAGTAACAAACATCGCACACGGTCCGCACATACTAATCGTGTGCTATCAAACATAAAAACCTTCCAGGTGGTATATATTTTCGAGATTACGAGGCAGTAGATATTTTTGAGAGCGGGAGGCAAGCCTTGTGGATCCCAATCTACTGTGCTGATGTGAGTGACTGCAGGGGCACGGGCGTGGCACAAGGGTAGTCTGACCAAACCGTGTCTATTGCGTCCCCAATCGCAAACGGTTTCTGCATCCAACTCATGTGCTGTTTATAAATTTGGCAAAAAGAATAACACAGGAAAGGGATAGAACACAAACACACTTGCATGTGGACCAAATATATGTATGAAAAGGGTGGTTTGATGTTCGAATACCCAATGCACAACTTTGATGTGGCACCTGTCTCACAAAAGCACAGTATTGCTAATCAGCCAACCCCTACGAACCCCACTTCATGTCGGCGGTAAGGGAATCCTAGCTACGAATGCATGTCCCCAAATAGCTAGGTATGAAATCTCACCCTACCGTAACACAAAACCTATAGGAGTCCATCATATATATGGTCAAACTTCCCCTTTCGCTTCCCGACAAAGGTGGACCGTGTGCTGACCCACAAATATGTGCTTGTGGCGCGAGATGGGTGAGACCACATACGAACCACATGCGGGTGGCCCTACTATATGTATGAAAAGGGTGTGGTGTGATATTTAACTACCATTCACAACTTTGATGTGGCACCTGTGCCTCGCAAATTAACCGGACTTCCCCGACCCCACGGAGGTTGCAGGTAGTGCGAAGTAGCCCCCCACCCCACCCCACCCCACACACACACATCGGGGGGGGGGGGGGCATCTCACCAAGACGTACTGTAACACGGACAAAGCAGAATCCAACTTGGTCGTACAACCTCTCTCGCTCGTTGTTGGTCAAAGTGATGGACGTCCACACGGCCCCGCAAAATGGTCTAGCTTTTCACCGATAACCTCGCCAGGGAGTACTGTCTGAAGACAAACCCACTCTGTGCATGTGGCCCATGTATGTATATGGAAGTGGTGTGTGTGATGTTTGAATACCCAATGCGCAAATTTGATGTGGCACCATGCTTTGGAACCGTAAAATCCCCACACTTAGTGAGGGTTCACGATGGGTAGCATGCACTCAAACTTAATTAGGCCTGGAATGATCGACCTACTATACGGTAACTCGAACCAAAGAAGAAGAATCCACCCTGGTAACCTTTCTCGCCGTTGGTCGAAATGATGAACGTCCATGCGGGCCCACGAATATATATAGGCTTGCCGCCCATAACAAAGCGAGTGAGAGTGTGTCCAAAGACAACCATTGCATGCGTGTGTCCCTAACATATTTATGGAGGTGTGTGATGCATGCATATGTGTTGAATACCCAATGCACACCATTGATGTGGTGCATGCATTGAAAATCACAAAGGTCCCCACAAAGAGCAAGAGGTTCATGACGTGTCGTGTGCTCGCCCCCCCCCTTCGATCCAGCCGGATTGATGACAAGCGAACCTCGAGGCGAGGGTCGATCCGTTGTTGGCCCGATCTTTCACGGCACAAACCTTCATCGCAGCAAGAACAAGTCGCGGGTTTACGAAGATGATCACAAACTCCACAAAAACAACACGCCAACCCCTCAATTCGAAGGAATAACATGGACGAACCGTATAGGCTCAGCTTGCAATCACCTACGCGTCATGTCGCAGGAACTCACACGCCAGTAGAGATTTTGCACAAGAATTCTCTAACCTCGATAATGGCCGATGGCCGGAACACACACGGTGTCTAATTCATCTAAAAAATAACCTCCCTGTTACATGCGCACGTACTCAGCTTTATAATAGCTGACCCTTCTAACTTGACTCACAAGAAGAAAATCAATATTTGACCCTATCTCTAACTCACGGCTGAAAAAGAACAGAAGAAAAAAAAACAACCTAAATACTAACCGACTCAGACTTGGTCTCGAGAAAATGTGCTACGCCTGAGTTGTTTTGGTGGGCCCCAGCCAACTTCCTTCAATGACCTCAAATCCCACGGTGAATAAATCCTCACTACATTTTCCTTGCGTGGTAAGAAGAGAAACAAGATCCGAAATATTGTCTTGATTGCTTGTCGTTTAAACAAGAGATATTGTGCTGTGCACGTGAAGTAGCAAGAATCTTGCGTATATCTTCTCTTGTTAATAGAAACCGAACACAACAAGCATTGGCCTAAGGTGGCCTAATTCTTCATGCACGTATAGATAGCTTCTAATTAATTGCTGGCTGGGCCCACTTGCATGCATGTATTTCACTTGATTATCTGATGCATACGAGCATGGTAGCACGCCTCTGTACTTTGGCCAAGAGTGAAACGAATACACCTTTTGTACAGCCGTGACATGTTCACGCATGAGACCTATTAATTCATCTTCATTGTTGTATGGTAATTGCAAAAACCTTGGAGCTGCCGCATCCGTATCATCATCAAGTATGCTAGCAGTAGACTTGGCCTTACCATCCTCTCTCCCTTCATGCGAAACCGTCCTCGGTTTCGAGTCATTCTCTATACTAACAACACAGTCTGCAGATTGAATGTGCACCGAAATTTTCTCAGCAGCTTTGGCCTCGTTTTTCGCTTCTTGCTCCTTCACCCTTTGAAGTCGTTCTTTCCTCCAAGTCCTGAACAGTTTCTTCTCCATGACAATAAGGACATATTTTGTATCCCATTCGACAGTGTATGTATTGGCGAGATAGTCGTGTCTAGCATTATTTTTCTTGTACCATGGCTCTCCCAACAGCATATGACATGAAACCATGGGCACCGGAATTACGTCGCACAAAACCTCACAAGAAAATTTGCCAACTGAAAGCAGTACCATAGTTTGATGCGTGATGTCAAGCTTGTCATAGCAATTCCTCAATGAGTACGGTTGTGGATGTGGTGTCGTCGATAGATGCAGCTTCTCCACCATGTCGATGCCAACCGCATTGATCGAACTGTCATGGTCGATCGTCATGGCGCAAATTTTCTCTCCCACTTTACAATAGGTGTGGAAAAGTTCAGCACCATAGCCTTTCTCCTCCAGCAAAAAATCACTGGATAGCCTCCAGTAGCTCCTCCTTGGTGACGACGCTCCGGCCGTCTCCTCTGAAGTGCCGTGAGCAACACCGGTCTCTGATACCACTTGATGAAGAGCGAACCTCGAGGCGAGGGTCGATCCGTTGTTGGCCCGGTCTTTCACGGCACAAACCTTCATCGCAGCAAGAACAAGTCGCGGGTTTACGAAGATGATCACAAACTCCGCAAAAACAACACGCCAACCCCTCAATTCGAAGGAATAACGTGCACGAACCGTATAGGCTCAGCTTGCAATCACCTACGCGTCACGTCGCAGGAACTCACACGCCAGTAGAGATTTTGCACAAGAATTTTCTAAACTCGATAATGGCCGATGGCCGGAACACACACGGTGTATAATTCTTCTCAAAAATAACCTACCTGTTACATGCGCACGTACTTAGCTTTATAATAGCTGACCCTTCTAACTTGACTCACAGGAAGAAAATCAATATTTGACCCTATCTCTAACTCACGGCTGAAAAAGAACAGAAGAAAAAAAAACAACCTAAATACTAACCGACTCAGACTTGGTCTCGAGAAAATGTGCTACGCCTGAGTTGTTTTGGTGGGCCCCAGCCAACTTCCTTCAATGACATCAAATCCCACGGTGAATAAATCCTCAGTACATTTTCCTTGCGTGGTAAGAAGAGAAACAAGATCCGAAATATTGTCTTGATTGCTTGTCGTTTAAACAAGAGATATTGTGCTGTGCACGTGAAGTAGCAAGAATCTTGCGTATATCTTCTCTTGTTAATAGAAACCGAACACAACAAGCATTGGCCTAATTCTTCATTCACGTATAGATAGCTTCTAATTAATTGCTGGCTGGGCCCACTTGCATGCATGTATTTCGCTTGATTATCTAATGCATACAAGCATGGTAGCACGCCTCTGTACTTTGGCCAAGACTTAAACGAATACACCTTTTGTACGGCCGTGACATGTTCACGCATGAGACCTATTAATTCATCTTCATTGTTGTATGGTAATTGCAAAAACCTTGGAGCTGCCGCATCCGTATCATCATCAAGTATGCTAGTAGTAGACTTGGCCTTACCATCCTCTCTCCCTTCATGCGAAACTGTCCTCGGTTTTGAGTCATTCTCTATACTAACAACACAGTCTGCAGATTGAATGTGCACCGAAATTTTCTCAGCAGCTTTGGCCTCATTTTTTGCTTCTTGCAACTTCACCCTTTGAAGTCGTTCTTTCCTCCAAGTCCTGAACAGTTTCTTCTCCATGACAATAAGGACATATTTTGTATCCCATTCGACAGTGTATGTATTGGTGAGATAGTCGCGTCTAGCATTATTTTTCTTGTACCATGGCTCTCCCAACAACATATGACATGAAACCATGGGCACCGGAATTACGTCGCACAAAACCTCACAAGAAAATTTGCCAACTGAAAGCAGTATCATAGTTTGATGCATGATGTCAAGCTTGTCATAGCAATTCCTCAATGAGTACGATTGTGGATGTGGTGTCGTCGATAGATGCAGCTTCTCCACCATGTCGATGCCGACCGCGTTGATCGAACTGTCATGGTCGATCGTCATGGCGCAAATTTTCTCTCCCACTTTACAATAGGTGTGGAAAAGTTCAGCACCATAGCCTTTCTCCTCCAGCAAAAAATCGCTGGATAGCCTCCAGTAGCTCCTCCTTGGTGACGACGCGCCGGCCGTCTCCTCTGAAGTGCCGTGAGCAACACCGGTCTCTGATACCACTTGATGAAGAGCGAACCTCGAGGCGAGGGTCGATGCGTTGTTGGCCCGATCTTTCACGGCACAAACCTTCATCGCAGCAAGAACAAGTCGCGGGTTTACGAAGATGATCACAAACTCCGCAAAAACAACACGCCAACCCCTCAATTCGAAGGAATAACGTGGACGAACCGTATAGGCTCATCTTGCAATCACATACGCGTCACGTCGCAGGAACTCACACGCCAGTAGAGATTTTGCACAAGAATTCTCTAAACTCGATAATGGCCGACGGCCGGAACACACACGGTGTCTAATTCATCTCAAAAATAACCTCCCTGTTACATGCGCACGTACTCAGCTTTATAATAGCTGACCCTTCTAACTTGACTCACAAGAAGAAAATCAATATTTGACCCTATCTCTAACTCACGGCTGAAAAAGAACAGAAGAAAAAAAAACAACCTAAATACTAACCGACTCAGACTTGGTCTCGAGAAAATGTGCTACGCCTGAGTTGTTTTGGTGGGCCCCAGCCAACTTCCTTCAATGACCTCAAATCCCACGGTGAATAAATCCTCACTATATTTTCCTTGCATGGTAAGAAGAGAAACAAGATCCGAAATATTGTCTTGATTGCTTGTCGTTTAAACAAGAGATATTGTGTTGTGCATGTGAAGTAGCAAGAATCTTGCGTATGTCTTCTCTTGTTAATAGAAACCGAACACAACAAGCATTGGCCTAATTCTTCATGCACGTATAGATAGCTTCTAATTAATTGCTGGCTGGGCCCACTTGCATGCATGTATTTCGCTTGATTATCTGATGCATACGAGCATGGTAGCACGCCTCTGTACTTTGGCCAAGACTGAAACGAATACACCTTTTGTACAGCCGTGACATGTTAACGCATGAGACCTATTAATTCATCTTCATTGTTGTATGGTAATTGCAAAATCCTTGGAGCTGCCGCATCCGTATCATCATCAAGTATGCTAGCAGTAGACTTGTCCTTACCAGGGATGGATTGATGTGTACACTTGCGCTATTATATATATATATAATCTCACATCATGACCTATATCATGAGACAAACAAAAAATTAATCCCCTCCTAAGTCAAATTAATTAACCTCTCTCGCTGTCGGTGAAAGTGATGGACCAAGCGGGCCGACAGATGGAAGCATCGCCGATAACCGCGTGAGTGAGTGCCAGAGGACAACAACCATCGCTTGCATGTGTGCCAAAACATATATATGGAGAGGTGTGTGGTTGTGATGTTTTGAATACCTAATGCACAACTTTGATGTGGCATTTGCCTCAAAAATCGCAAAGTCCCCACATAGAGAGTGAGGTTCATGTGGCACCTAGTATATGCTGGTCCCACCCCCCCCCTTCGACACGTACTATACACCTAGTAACACAGCCCTAAAAGAATTAATCCTCCTTGTTCATCAAACGTACCTCTCTCTTGTTGGATCAAAGTGATGGACGACGAACTCGTGGGCCCACAGAAGCGAAGCGTACGTCGCACGCGAGTGAGCATCCCATATAGGACTACGTACCACCGTCTGCATGTGGCCCAAAGAAATGTTTGTGTGATGTTTGAATATGCAATGCAGAACTTTCATGTGGCACCACATATATATACCTCAGAAACCGAGAAGTCCCCACAGAGAGTGTGGTTCATGATGCGTGGTATATATGTGCTATACGTACGCCCCCATTCGATGCGTGGTACATATGTACTTCTACTGTATAGCACCAACCAAAAAAGAATCATTCCTTGATGGTCAAATTAACCTCTCCCTCGTTTGGTCAAAGTGATGGAGGACAACCTCGCGGGCCCACAGATGGAAGCGCCACACGCGAGTGAGTTCCTATAGGGCAACCACCGCCTGCATGGTATTGCGTGATGTTTGAATATCAATGCACAACTTTGATGTGGTGATGACCCACAAGTATAGGGGATCTATCATAGTCCTTTCAATAAGTAAGAGTGTCGAACCCAACGAGGAGCAGAAGGAAATGACAAGCAGATTTCAGCAAGGTATTTTCTGCAAGCACTGAAATTGTCGGTAATAGATAGTTTTGTGATAAGATAATTCATAACGGGTAACAAGTAACAAGTGTAACAAAGGTGCAGCAAGGTGGCCCAATCCTTTTTGTAGCAAAGGATAAGCCTGGACGAACTCTTATATAAAGCAAAGCGCTCCCGAGGACACATGGGAATTGTTGTCAAGTTAGTTTTTATCATGCTCATATGATTCGCGTTCGTTACTTTGATAATTTGATATGTGGGTGGACCGGTGCTTGGGAGCTGTCCTTACTTGGACAAGCCTCCCACTTATGATTAACCCCTCTCGCAAGCATCTGCAATTACGAAAGAAGAATTAAGATAAATCTAACCATAGCATGAAACATGTGGATCCAAATCAGCCCCTTACGAAGCAACGCATAAACTAGGGTTTAAGCTTCTGACACTCTAGCAACCCATCATCTACTTATTACTTCCCAATGCCTTCCCCTAGGCCCAAATCATGGTGAAGTATCATGTAGTCGATGTTCACATAACACCACTAGAGGAAAGACAACATACATCTCATCAAAATATCGAACGAATACCAAATTCACATGATTACTTATAACAAGACTTCTCCCATGTCCTCAGGAACAAACGTAACTACTCACAAAGCATATTCATGTTCAAGATTAGAGGGGTATTGAATATCATTAAGGATGTGAACATATGATTTTCCACTGAATAAACCAACTAGCATCAACTACAAGGAGTAATCAACACTACTAGCAACCCACAGGTACCAACCTGAGGTTTTGAGACAAAGATTGAATACAAGAGATGAACTAGGGTTTGAGAGGAGATGGTGTTGGTGATGATGTTGATGGAGATTGACCCTCCCTCGGGGAGAGGATTGTTGGTGATGACGATGGCTTCGATTTTCCCTCCCGGAGGGAAGTTTCCCCGGCAGAACAGCGCCGCCGGAGCCCTAGATTGCTTCTCCCCAAGTTCCGCCTCGAGACGGCGGTGCTTCGTCCCGAAAGCTTCCTTCTGATTTTTTTCTAGGTAAATACATGATGCAAAATGGACGTATCATGTGGCACCTGCCTCGGGAGCCGGAAAGTCCCCACATGGAGCGAGGTTATGACATACGCATATATATAGGGTATTCATGTTGCCCCCTCTTTGACATGTACTAGATACTCCTACCATGCATATACGTAACACAAACCAAAAAAGAACCATCCTTGTTGGTCAAATTAACCTCTCTCTCGTTGTACGTTCAACTGATCGACGACGACCTCACGGGCCCACAGAGAGAGTCACACGCGAGTGAGTGTCATAGGACAACCACCGCATGCATGTGCCCGTGTGTTATGTGATGTTTGAATACCCAATGCACAACTTTGACGTGCCACATGCTTTGCAAACCGGAAATGCACTACACCATGCACTGGTCCAGCGAGGTGCTATACACATGGTTTTTAACCCCTTTCCGCGACAGCATTTTGAATCGTCGACAAGTGAGTGACTGCGATAGGGGGGTCCTTCCCACACGACCCAGAAACCGTCAGGCATATGGAGCCATGATGCAGAGGCCTTGCCAAATGTAATCGTATGTGATGCAACACACACTAAATTCTTTCGCACGTGTGGGATCGGTGATTAAACGTTTCTAATGATGCAGTGAAACCAAACGGTGTGTCGTAATGAACCGTTTGGGAAACAGTATGTAAGGCACACGGGCCAACATATGAACTGTGTGCGATATGTGCCCCATCGCACATGAGTTTTCTGCGGAACCCGTCTGCCATGCAAGACTCCATCGCACATGTTTCCCAACAATTACCGTGTGCGATATTGTTCTATCACAAACGGTTCAGGAGCCCCTTCGCACACATACAAGTGCTGCAGACCGTTTCTAATTTGTTGTGTAACACCGACGGTTACGGCAAGAGTGACATGTGCTTTTTGTTTGGGAACCCACACGTTTCCTGAAAAATTTACGACTGGGATTGTATTTTACATTGGGCACGATTTACTCCGAGCTCTCGTGTGTGATAATGTGATATCACAAACGGTTCCGGAGCCCCTACGCACACGTAGTAGTGCTGCAAATCATTTGTGATCTGTTGTGTGTCACCGATGGTTCCGCTACGATTGACGTATGCTTTCTGATGTGGATCGCACACACTCATTTAGTTGAACCGTGTGCGCTAGGTTAAAATAAAAATATCCTATTTGAATCGGCATGCAAAAAGCAAATTCGCCACAATATTCAATTGAACAAATAGTGTCCACAGGAAGAACATTCATTAGATTTCACAACAATTGCAATTGAACAAATGGTAGCTAAATTCCAATGATTTGTCGACATATATATGCGTTACATAATTAATCATAGTGTATGAAATACAAAGACCTCATCAGATGGAAAACAATGGATCCATGCGTATATGTTTAGCGGCTAACTCTTACTCAATGTTTCAGGAGAAGGCATGCTGAAATCTTCATTATCACAAGTGGGATTGATGTAGTGATTCAGGAAGAAGTTGCTGATAAATCCCTGAACCATCAGCAATTCACCAGCGGGGAGCGGTTCAGGGGTCCCGGGTTCTAAGATGAGCTGCAGTATTTTTAAGATCAGAATGTGCCATATGAGTGGAGTAGAAGATATTAATTAAGATAGATTTACTCGTACTAATTCACGAGCATCTTCACAACTATCAGCAGATTTGCAGATGGAGATCATGTGTCTGCAAAAATAGTGTCCACAAAGGTTGGTCCCTGCTTGTTGCTGAGGACAATGAAATATTTTGTACAGAATTAGTCATGTATTTGTCCTGTTAGGAACAACCTAACCGGTGTTAGATGTATTTTTTTCTTTGGACATAAATAGAAAGAGGTTTATTTAGAAGCTTGAACATTTGACTAGCGTAAGAAAAGGTATTTGCAGACTATTGGATACATTTTCCAAAAATAACGGATTTTGATGTGTTACCGGAGAAACGATCTCGTGCTGCAGAGGTAGTTCCCTCTTGAACAGGTTCCCTGGTTTAGTTTTCCACAATGCGAGCACACTGCAAATGAAGATGAATTTTGATAACATCAATTATTGAACCAGATTTGAATGCAAATTAATTTCAACATCATAGAATTCAATACCTATCCATGAATTGTTGAAGATGCGTCAGATCCTGAGCGTTTGTTGACTCTCTGAGAGAATCCATGTAGTAAATTGTGTTCTTGTTTGGAACAATGAATACCAATATCCAGTGATTGCTACATATTAAGAAAGCCATGAACTTACGAATTATGTCGAAATTGGAAAGACAATCAGTGTATGCGTGGTTGTTTACTTGACTTACCATTCATGATATGGCCAGAGAAATGATTCTGCATGGGATGTGTTTTCGAAGATACGGACGACCGTGTTAATGGCCCACTCCCGTGCATCCTTACCATCTTATGTTGTGCCATTTGCTAATGCAGGATCTATGAAATACACACTCTCCCTTTTTCTTCTCTGAGCGTTCAATCCCCTGAGAGGAATAAAATGCAGTTAGCTGTTTATCATTTACAGCCTTGTATGGAGAAGTTGATCAGAGTTTGTTAAGTACTTACAAAATCAGGCATCTAACAAGAGTGGCATCGAGCTCATTGCAGTTGAAGAAGAGATGTAAGTCCTCGAAACTCACACTAATGGAACCAGCATCTTGTCGGAAATGATCTCTGTTGTAGTGGACTAGCAGAACATGATGACCTGCTAACATTTGATCCATGCAATATTTATGTAACTCGCGGCAACTGGAGTTGCACTCATCAAAGTATTCGCCAACAAGAAATGGCTGGCCATGGACGTAATTGCGTGCTTCAAGTACGTGTGCTTTATTTTTAGCAAGCAGCAAAGTTATATCTTCATCATCCATGCTGTCAGAAATAATATTACTCCCCGATTTGAACAACTTGCTGTTAATTTGGTTATGGGCGATGAGTGCTTTAAGTAAGAGGCAATCATACTCTTTCCTCTTTGATCTAAGGGCGCGCTTCCTCACGGGTGCAACCTTTTTGCCACTTCCTTCTTGGTACTTGAAGCACTTCTGGTACAAGGTCTCGTTGGCTGAATGGCAGACTGCCGAGCAGACGGTGAAGCTTCGACGGACTGCTTAGCAGACGGTTTAGCTATGCCGGACCGCTGAGCTGGCGGTGCTACTGTGACGGACTGCTGGGCTGTAGGAGCAGAGGCATCGGACTGCTGACGATGCATTGAAGCTATGTTGAGTTTCTGCGTAGGTGGTGCCAACTTGTCAGTGTGCTAAGGAGGTCGTGCCAATGCGTTGGTTTGCTGAGCAGGAAGTGCTGACGCAATGGTATGCTGATCACGCAGCTGCGGACCGATGGACTGATGACCAATCGGTTCTGGACCTACGGACTGCTTAGCAGGCGGTTCCAAAGCATCAGACTGCTTAGCAATCTGTTCCACTAGGTTGGTCTCCTGAGCATGTGCTGCGGCTGGGTCTCCCCTCGCTGCTTCAGCGGCCGGCATCTGAACCGGTGGTGCATCTTCAGCAGTTGTAGGCCTTGCCACTGGCTGCTCTGGGGCGGACGATGACATGGCCTGTACCACACAAAGTCGGGCCAGCTGATCACAGTTGATGCATCAGCCGTCGGATTACGAGTATTAGGTTCTTTGGGGGAAGCACGCGCGAGCTGCTGTGGTAAGGAGAGCATCACCGGTTGAGGGGCGACATTGGTTGCTCTTGGCGGGGCTTCACGGATCTCATCCATGAACTCTATTTCCTTTCGTGGCCAGTGGATGTGATGTAACAGTGTTTCTCCCAAGGTCCTTTGCTCATCAAAGTCTCCTAGGACATTCTTCAGGGCAAATTCATTGAATCCAGGCTTTACTTCAGTCACGTAGCACTTCACACAGCCCGGCTTCAATGGCACATTGTCCAACAAGAGGCCCTCTTCCAAGAAGGGTGGGCAAACCCAGGCTGTTGCACATTTTAATGTACCTTCATAATGTGTAAGCACGCCCTTCAGTCTGTTTTTCATTCCAGATAGATCAGATATAGCATCATCATGAGCAGTTGCAGTCTCAGTGCCGCTGGGGTCAGCTGATGCACAACTACACTTGTGTTGTGTTGTCGCGCAATAACCAGCATCCTCCATGCCCACCTCCCCTCCCATCTGCTGGCTATCTGTCAGTGTTAGAGTCTTCTGCATCATCATTGACTCCTCAATATCCTTTCAAACAGACGGATACATGTCCTTCCTCAACCTTTCATACAATTCATTCTGCTTCATTTCACTCCTCGCTTTTTTCATGCTGAGCCTCTCTTCTTTGCTGAGTGTGAAAGCCATCTTGTGCGGGACATTAACACCTATACCCCTTGCACGGCCAGGGGGCTCTCTTCTTTCCAGAGCATCAGACAGAATATCACATGGCCCTGAGTTCCTGTAGAACCTTCCAGGGATCTTGGAAGCCTTTAACATCACGCGATACAGTTCTTCGTCATGTGAGTTTTCAAAGTAATAAGTTCCATCATCACATCTCCTTGCACGTGCCCGCAAGTAGTCTCTAGCGCGTTTGCCCCTGATTTCACTAAAGGTCGGTTTCCCACCCGCAGCTACTGCTTCTTTGACCTCCTGGTCCCATATCGGTTTCATGCCGTAATATGCTACCACACCTATACGGTGGGGGTGTGTGTTCCTCTTCTGAAGTTCCGATTGCTTGGCACTCTTCTCAGCAAACTCTGTAGTTGCCCTGACCCTTTTGAATTCTGCCCAGTCTGCCTTTGTAATTTGGGGGTATGCGGGGATTGGGTCCTTGCCTTCACTCAAGTACTTCTTGTACAGCACGTGCTTCCAGTTTCTCCAAGCATCCCTAGCCTTCTTCAGTGCAGCGTGTTCCACCTGCATTCTCCACTGCTCTGGAACATTGAAGTGATCCATGATCTCCAGGACTATCATTTGCCGTGTTTCTGTGTCAGCCTTCCGAAACTCCGGCAGATTAATGTTGAGCCTTGCCCTGCCAACAAATCCACACACACTCCTGAACCTCATGCGTGTAACACCCCTGTGTATTAGTCACTGTGATCAACTGCTAATAATGCCAAATCATATCATTTGCAGTGCCTTGTCATAGTGGTTAACCAAAACAATTCAAACTCTATTCTGAAAATCAACTCAAATTCAAAAGTGCAAAAATAAATTTGCTCAAACACTATTGGAGAAATGTTCACTAAATAGCAAGTAATCCAGAAGCACTCCTAAAAACATAAACAATGATGGTGGAGTTAACTAAATGACTCAAACCACATGAAATACCACCAAATCATCACTATTTAAATCCTTTATAATTAAATTAAATTCAAATGAAATCCAACTTTGCCCAAACCAATTTCTGGTGAAAGGTAATATTGCATTGTAATATTGGTACCAACTCTCATATTTTACAAAAATGCAAAAGTGACCTAACTATTTCAAAACAGAAAATAAATAAAGAAAATGAAAACAGAAAACAGAAAAATAAAACGAGGCACTGTGCACTGGGCCTAAGTGCACAGTGCCCCGATTGCCAGTCCATCCGGCCCAGCTAGCCCATCTCTTTCTCTCCCCTCGCGCGTGTCGGCACGGCCGTGGACGCGCCGGCGCGCGCCGACGAGACGCCGACACGGTGACGCTACAGAGGCCGCGGAGGGGATAAGCTCGAGCCCTCCACCTCTCCGCCGTCCTCATCCGCTCACTCTCCCCCTCTCTCCCTCGCTCATCCGAGCTCCTCTCTCACCCAGATCCGTGGCGCCCGAGCGCCATCGTCGCCGCGCAACGCCCCTGCCGTGGCCACCGGCCACCCTTCGCCAAGCCGACGAGTCAGCGAGCTCCGCCCCGCTCCTCTTCATCGCCTGGCGTCTCCGATTCGAGCCGAGGAGCACCGGAGGCAGTGGATCGAGCCGCTCCCCTTTCTTCTCTGCCTCCGGCGATCTTCGTCATCTCTGGCAACCTCCTGCGCTACTAAGCTCCCAAGGGCCTCCGTGCGCCGCTCGGTGAGCACCCGCACCTCCTCTCCTTTCCCTAGGCGCTCACGTAGCTCCTAGCTAGCTAGCTACTGCACCGTCGCCGCCATGGCCGAGCACGGCTCCGCCAAAGAGCTCGCCGTCGCCGTGTTAGCCCTTGTCATGGCCTACCAAGCTCCTCACCGAGTCAGCGACCTCGCGTAGAAGGCATACAAGCCCAGCGCCGCTCGTTTTGCTCACTGCCTCGCCGTTTGCGAGTTCGCCGGGTTCTGGCCTCCGCCAAACCTCGCTGTCAGGCTACTTTTGGTCGCCCCCGAGCCCTCGTTTTGGCTCAGCTCGATGCGGCATCGAGCAACCATTCGAACGCAGCAAAAATCACGCAAAACGGCCCACTGTGGCGAAGATCCGAGCTCCTCCGGCGAGTTCGCCACCGCGGGAGGCTCGCTGGAGCTCTCTCCGGCGCCACTCCGATGTGGCAAGTGGTGGGGCCCGCCCAGAGACACTGACCGACGGGCCCCACGACGCGTTTGACTTCGTTGACTGGGTCAACCCCTATTACTGTTCACTTAGTGAGAATGACATGTGGGCCCCTTGTGCTTAATTAAGCTAATTAGCGGATTAGTTAATTCTGTTAACTAACTAAGTCACTGAAAAGTTGGGCCCACTCCCCTAATAACCCTGTTAGTCACTTAATTCACTGTTAGAGATAACAGAGGCTGACATGTGGGTCCCACTGGATCCACATGTCAGGTTTGACTCTAGTCAGTCGCTGTTGACTGCTGACATCATCACCTAGTCATGCTGACATCATAAATCAATTCTGTTAATAAAAATAATTCCAGAAAATCCTTTAAACTTTGAAAATTAATAACTTTTAAACCGTAGCTCAGATCGAAAAACTTAAAACATGAAAGTTGCTCAGAACGACGAGACGAATCTGATTGTGTCGTCTGTTTCGATGCAGGAACCCCCTACGTAGGAGAACCCGTAACTTTTAGTCCCATTCTGATAGATGAATAGTGCATACCTACCGGTTAATTAATCCAATTTCAATTCTAAAATAACTAAAATGACTTAGACATATCTTTAGGCAACCCTGCACTGCATTGTAGCATAGCATGCCCCGTGTTGCATTTGATTGCATTATGTTTACCTGTTTCCTCCCCCTTTTCTCTCTCGATTACACCTCGACGTTGTTGTAGCTCCTGAGGCAGACGCCGCTCCGGAGAACGACTACGTCCCCGACGACCAGCCACTTGCCCCAGAGCTTGCAGGCAAGCACCCCCCTTTTGAGCATTCCGATATCGCCCACTCTCTTCTCCCTTATGCTTGCATTAGAAGTTACTGTATCCTATATCTGCTGCATAGCCTGTTCACTTGTAACCTGCTGTTGATACTTACCCGTTAACCTAAACTGCTTAGAATAGGTTGGGTATAGACCATCAGAGACCCCACTTATCCCGACTGCCCCGCTGGATGATCAGAAGACCCGAGTAACGGGATTGAAGACCAGGCCCCGACACCGCACGTCACTTCCCCCCTTTAGTTGCCGACACTACTGGGTTACTATCGAGTGCCGAGGGTGATACCTCGTCAGCACTTCTGATGATAACCTTGTAGGTTAATTATTCGGTCGTGGTAAGCGAGGGTGATTCCTCCTACACCACCCCCGATAACGACGTCGTCGCGCAACTCCTCAAGTGTGGACCTCGAGGGTGATTCCTCCTCCGTTCACCTTAACGGTAACATCAGAGGGAATTCCATCGAGGGTGATTCCTCAGGGTTCCCCTTGGTGTCAGACACACAGATACTTTGGTTACTATGACTGAACACTGAACCATGATACTAAAGACGGGTCGGCCCTGAGGGGTACCCGCGCGAGCTTAATTGTGAGTGATGTAGACTTGGGTGGACCTGGAGGGTGCCCGAGAGTTGAACACGAGGCATGGCCGGGCATTCTTAGCCCTTGCCGCAAGTCCTCGAGACGGGGCGACGGGGTCACATCTTTCGTGAGTCTCTGCTCGTTTCCGCACTACCAACACACTAACGGTTTGGATATTTGATCCGAGGGGCCTCTGGCCTGATAGCACTAACCATCACGTGGGCATAGTATGGGCGTTCTGCGTCATATACTTCAGCCGAAGCTTAATAGACGTCAGCGACTGAGTGGCGCGCGCTGGATTGGACTGGTTACGCAACCGCGCTTGTATTAAGGGGTTGCTAGGTCTGCTTTCGGCCGCCACGCAATGCGCAGGAGTTCCCGGGGCGAAGGCCCAAGACCCCTGGGGGCATAGGTTTAGTCCGGCGTGCTGACCTCTCTGTTAAGTATTTGGTCGGGTTGCGGCGTGTTGCTTAGCCGAGGCCGGGCATGACCCAGAAAAGTGTGTCCGGCCGGAGTTAAGCGAGCGTGGTGGGTAACTTGGTGCACCCCTGCAGGGAAGTACTAATCTATCGATAGCCTGTCCTATGGTAACGGACACTCGGAGTTGTATCCCGATCGGTACAACTAGAACTTGAGATGAAATGGATAGTATGGCTCTGGGATTGCTTTCTCGCAGGGAGTCGAGAAAGGATTTCTGGCCGAGGTTGTTGATAACATTACTACTACTTACATTATGTTAATCTGCACTCTTCTAATGCTGCAAGACCGATGAAGATGATCGAAGATGCTAGTCTTCGATAGGACTAGGCTTTCCCCCTCTATTCTGGCATTTCTGCAGCCCAGTCCACATATACAGCCCACTTTGAAAATGTTGCATATGTAGTGTAGATCCTTGCTTGCTGAGTACTTCGGATGAGTACTCACATTTGCTTCATTTTGTTTTTCTCCCCATATCCATTTGACGCCGACAGATGACGGAGCCCCTGAGTTAGCTGCCCCCGTCGACGACTACGGCTACTACTACTACCCTCCAGGTGAGTACTACTACGAGGAGCCGACAGATGACCAGGAGTAGGATTCGGAGGGTCCTAGGCAAGAGGCCTACGCCTTTCGATCGTAGAGTTTTATTTTGCCCCGCCTTCATAAAGGCTTATCTCTATTTCTGTAATATATCTGTACCCAGATATCTGATGCTTCCGCTGACACTTGTATGCCATCGAGCTATGTATTCGAGCCCTCGAGGCCCTGGCTTATAATATTAAGCTTGTATGAATTTATTTATGTTTTAGAGTTGTGTTGTGATATCTTCAAGTGAGTCCTTAGGCTTGATCGTGTGCATTTGCGTGTATGGTTAGTGCACGATTAAGCCGGGGTCGTCACAGGTTGGTATCAGAGCCGACTGCCTCTAGGAATCCCCCTATTCAATTCCTTGGCCGAAGTTGAGTCTAGAAACCGAAAACTGTTTTACTAACTTGGATGTGTGGCTTACGGGCCCACGTCACCAATTGGGTGGTATTAGGATCTTTTATTCCTTGTCTTTACTCTGGGACTCCGATCTCTCTTCTATTCGGGTTTAATAAATTTACTAACAGCGACACTTAGGTTCTCGTAAATCCCGTCCACCCAGAGAGCTGGATTTCTGTGCGATTTCCCTATCATTGATCTGATTAGTCGAATAATCATTTTCCTTTCCATTATTTTGTTTAACCTTTTCTTCCGAGATTTGTTATATTTCTCATCGTCATATGACAACCTTGAATTCCTTGTTTCAGATGGATTGTCTGTTTCTGCCACGTCCCACGACGCAGCTCGTGCTTCGCACTTGGGCTCGTGATGCCCCTGGGTTTCCAGCTGTTCTGATCGCTCTCTTGACCAGACTGGGTTACCGCTGGTACCCTGAGTACATGGTCTACGAGGTTTATCGCGAGTTCAACCAGGAGCAGTACTATGCTGATGTTCACATCTATGATCATCAGGATGACTCGGACACTGAGCTGTACCTTTTCCACGGTATCGGCGTGACGATTGAGATGGTAGTCCATGATGCCGCCTACTCTGCTGTCGCACGTCTCCGAGGAGAGCACAGTGCTAGCTTGGATGCTTCTGAGTATCGATACATCCCGTATGCCCCGGCTGGAGATGCTACTGGTTACTACACAGCTACCTGTGCCCTGTACGAGCCTCGTCGCTACGATCAGCGAGTTCTGATTCAGTGTACTCAGGCTCTGGATCGCACTGTTCGGGCTCTGGCCGTCGAGTTGTTTGCCACTCGAGTACGACTCTATGAGGCTATGATGCAGTTGCTACTAGCTATTCATGCAGGGATACATCCGGAGCATATCCTTTACCCGCGCAGGACCGAGATGCCACCAGGGATCGATTGGCCTGCTGTGGGAGGTCACACACCTGCACGTGGACCTCTTCTTTCAGCTCGAGACCGGGTTCTGCATCAGAGTGTACATGGAGCACAGGATCCTTCTACGACGAACGTCCGTCGTCCGCACTTGCAGCTACCTTGTTTCCGTGGTTTTCTCCGACGTTGATGTAGCCTTTGCTATGTCCCGTTGTGTACTTCCTTACTGCGTGCCTGCGCGCCGCCTAGTATGTCTAGCTTTTAAATTTGCGTCGTTGTGCTGCCCGAATGTAACTGACTCTGTATGCATCTGTATGACTTAATAACTACTATTAAGCATCTTTAGTACTACTTCAATTTCATCGCATTACATCATGCATGTCGCTAAACACTCGCATTGGCTTCTGCTAAACTACCCCTGTTGAATTTAGCAGGATGGCAGATAACAATCCACCTCCGCTGCCACCACCTGACTACATGGCAGCGATGATGCAACAGTTTGAACTCAACCGTCAGTTCATGACGGGGATTATGCAACAGTTCCCTCGTCCCAATGCCGACCAGCCGCCACCTTCAATCACACTGCCAGAATTTATGCGACTCAACCCGTCGTTCTTCCGCAACACAGTGAATCCGCTGGATGCTGATGATTGGCTGTGTGACATCTTCTATGAGATGGAGTCAGCTGATGTTCTCCCTGCCAGCTATGTCACCTTTGCGACATACTTCCTGAAGGGACCCGCAGCACAATGGTGGGCCACTCACCGACAGACCCTACCTCCTGGAACTATTGTCACATGGGAGGAATTCAAGATTGCTTTTCACGCCCGCTATATCCCTCAAGTAGTTATAGCACGCAAGAAGGTTGAGTTCCGCAACCTTGTTCAAGGCAGCAAGACCGTAGAAGTCTATCAGCGAGAGTTCCTTGACTTCTCTCGCTATGCTGAAGAAGACATCCCCACAGATGCCCGAAGGCAAGAGAAGTTTCGTGAAGGGCTGCACCATGACATTTAGTTAGCCCTGCTCGTCCAAGACTATCCTGACTTTGCCACCTTGGTGAATAAGGCTATCATGGTCGAGACTGGTCTGAAGAAACACAAGGAAGCTACCAGACGCACTCGTGAAGCGGGCTCATCTTCGGGCTCGTCTTCCCAGAAGCGCCGCATTTGGATTCCACAGAGCATGTATCGTCCAGCAGCTCCAGTGTACAGGCCTGCTTATGCTGCACCTCGTCTGCCTCCACCACCATCGAGGCAGCCTCTTCGAGCTCCACCACCTCAAGCTCCTGCACCACATCCTGACAGTGGACTCTGCTTCAAGTGTGGCCAGCCAGGTCACCGTGCCAGAGATTGTTCTCAGAATCAGAATCAACTAGCACTTCCTTCTGCTGGCCGTGGTAATAGCCGTGGGAATTCTCAGCCTCGATACAGCAATGTCAGGCCTTCTTATGGTCGCGGGCAGGTCTTCCATGTCAACATGAATGAAGACCCGGAACAACCAGCAACCGTTATGGGTACACTTCTTGTTTATTCAGTACCTGCAATTGTTTTATTTGATTCAGGAGCATCGCATTCATTCATGTCAGAACATTTTGCACTCTTGCATGACGTTAAGTGTGAAACGCTACAACATCCGTTAGTAGTAAACACTCCCGCGGGACTATGCCGAACTTCTATATTCAGCCCCCGAGTCACTGTTGAGATTGAAGGGTTGCACTTTCATGCAAACCCCATTATTCTGCAATCTTCAAAAATTGACCTTATTTTGGGAATGGATTGGTTGAAGGCTCACTATGCCTCAATCAACTGTGCCACTAAAGTTGTTCATCTTCTTCATCCATCAAATGAGTTGGTGAATTACCGTGCTCATATCACCCAGAACGCCGAGGCTCAGATTTATGTATTAAATGCGTTGAACGCTTCTCCACTTGAGGTGATCAAAAATGTTCCAGTTGTCTGTGAATTCCAGGATGTTTTTCCAGAAGAACTTCCAGGAATACCCCCTGCTAGAGCTGTCGAGTTGTTTATTGACTGAAGCCTGGCACCACTCCTATTGCGAAGCGTCCTTACAAGATGCCTCCGCACCACCTACTTGAACTTAAGGAAGAAATCGATAAATCACTTAAGATGGGGTTCATTCGTCCTAGTTCCTCTGCCTGGGGAGCACCGTCTCTCTTTGTCAAGAAGAAAGATGGTACGAATAAGTTGGTTCAAGATTACCGTCCTATCAACTAGGCAACCATTCAGAATAAATATCCGCTTCCACGGATCAATGACTTATATGATCAACTGGCTGGATCATCGGTGTTCTCTAAACTCGACTTGAGGATGGGTTATCACCAGATCCGTGTCCGTGAAGAGGATATTCCCAAGACTGCATTCGTCACTCGTTATGGTTCTTACGAGTACACCGTCATGTCATTTGGCCTAACGAATGCTCCAGCTACGTTCTCCTGCCTGATGAATTATATATTCATGGATTACCTCGACAAGTTCGTCGTGGTATATCTGGATGATATTCTGGTATATTCGAAGAATAAGGAAGAACATGCCGAACATCTTCGTCTTGTTCTGGAGAGACTTCGAGAACACAAGTTGTATGCCAAGTACTCCAAGTGTGAATTCTGGCTCTCTTAAGTGACCTACCTTGGGCATGTGATTTCCAAGGACGGTATCGCCGTTAACCCGGAATGTGTTCAGGCTATTCTTGACTGGACCCCTCCAAAGAATGCCAAGCAAGTCCGAAGTTTTCTCGGCCTTGCAAGTTATTGCCGTCGATTCATCGAGAACTTTTCCAAGATTGCCAAGCCCCTGACTAATCTGCTCCACAAAGGCGTTAAGTTTGAGTGGACAGACAAATGTCAGGAGAGTTTCCAGACCCTCAAGGACAAGCTTACTTCTGCTCCAGTGCTTGCTCCTCCTGATTCTCGCAAGGATTTTGTGATATATTGTGACGCCTCTCGTCAGGGATTAGGCTGTGTCCTAATGCAAGAACGAAGAGTAATTGCTTATGCTTCGCGTCAATTATGTCCTCATGAAGAAAATTATCCAGTGCATGATCTCGAACTCGCTGCTGTGATCTATGCTTTGAAGCAGTGGCGACACTACCTTCTTGGTAATCGGTGTGAGATTTATATCGACCATCAGAGTCTGAAGTACTTGTTCACCCAACCGGATCTTAATCTTCGTCAACAGCGATGGTTGGAAACAATCACGGACTATGACTGTGGAATTTATTATACTCCTGGCAAGGCTAATGTGATGGCTGATGCCTTGAGCCGTAAGTCCTATTGCAATAACCTCATGGTTAAGCTAGCTCAACCCCAGCTATATGAAGAATTGCGCAAGTTGAACATCTGTACCATTCCGCAGGGTTCTCTTAATAACCTTGTGGTACAGCCAGACCTTGAGAAAGTTGTTAAAGAAGCGCAAGCCAAAGATGCTGAGATTGACTTGATGAAGAAAGATCTTCACCTTGAGAAGTACAGGGATTTCTCAGTTGCTGAAGATGGAACTTTATATTTCCGAGACTGCATTGTAGTACCTCGCTTCGAGCTTATGACTGACAAGGTCATGAAGGAGGCTCATGATACACCGCTGTCTATCCATCCTGGTAGTACCAAGATGTATCGTGATCTTTGTCAAAGGTATTGGTGGTCTAAAATGAAGCAGGACATTGCTCGCTATTTTGCTGAATGTGATGTTTGTCGTCGCGTGAAAGCAAAACATTAGAAGCCTGCTGGAATTCTTCAACCACTCCCTATTCCTTTGTGGAAGTGGGATAAAGTGCAATTGGATTTCATTACTGGTCTTCCCAATTCTCAGAAAGGTCACGATGCTATTCTTGTCGTCGTCGACCAACTTTCCAAAGTTGCATATTTTCTGCCTGTCAAGGAGACTATCACTGCTAGTCAGTTAGCAGAACTTTACATCTCCAGAATTGTTTCACTCCACGGTATTCCGAAGGAAATCAGTTCGGACCATGGCGGTCTTTTCACGTCCAAATTCTGGAAAAGTTTCCAAGAAGCTATGGGAACTCACATTACCTGGAGTTCAGCATATCATCCCCAATCCCAAGGCCAAGTTGAGCAACTTAATCAAGTGCTTGAAGATATGCTTCGGGCTTGTGTTATATCGTTCGGTAAGAAGTGGGAAGAATCTCTCCCGTATGCCGAATTCTCTTATAATAATAGCTATCAAGCCAGCTTGAAAATGGCCCTCTTCGAAGTGCTGTATGGACGTAAGTGTCGAACCCCTCTGAATTGGTCAGAAACTGGGGAACGACCTCTCATGGGACCGGACATTATTCAACATGCCGAAGAACAAGTCAGAATTGTTCGAGAAAATCTCAAGGCGGCTCAGGACCGTCAGAAGAGTAATTATGATCGCAAGCGATGTGGCCTGACTTATCAACCAGGTGATCAAGCTTATCTTCGTGTCACTCCTATGAAGGGCACCCGTCGTTTCGGAATCAAGGGCAAGCTAGCTCCTCGCTATATTGGTCCTTTCCGCATCGTGGCTAGACGTGGATAGGTGGCATATAAATTGGAGTTGCCACCACAATTCTCTCATATCCATGATGTCTTCCACGTGTCGCAACTTCGTAAATGCTTCAAGGAATCTCCGCACCGCGCAGTGGATCATGAGATGCTTGAATTGCAAGATGACTTATCTTATAAGGAGCATCCGATCCGCATCCTTGATGAAGCGGAACGAAGAACTCGTCAGAAGACGACCAAGTTCCTGAAAGTGCAGTGGTCGAATCACACTGAAGATGAAGCCACTTGGGAACGCGAGGATCATCTTCGCAAGGAATATCCTGACCTCTTTCCTTCTACCTCCTAAATTCTCGGGACGAGAATTTCTTTTAGAGGAGGAGAACTTGTAACACCCCTGTGTATTAGTCACTGTGATCAACTGCTAATAATGCCAAATCATATCATTTGCAGTGCCTAGTCATAGTGGTTAACCAAAACAATTCAAACTCTATTATGAAAATCAACTCAAATTCAAAAGTCCAAAAATAAATTTGCTCAAACACTATTGGAGAAATGTTCACTAAATAGCAAGTAATCCAGAAGCACTCGTAAAAATATAAACAATGATGGTGGAGTTAACTAAATGACTCAAACCACATGAAATAGCACCAAATCATCACTATTTAAATCCTTTATAATTAAATTAAATTCAAATGAAATCCAACTTTGCCCAAACCAATTTCTGGTGAAAGGTAATATTGCATTGTAATATTGGGACCAACTCTGATATTTTACAAAAATGCAAAAGTGACCTAACTATTTCAAAACAGAAAATAAATAAAGAAAATTGAAAACAGAAAAATAGAAAAATAAAACGAGGCACTGTGCACTGGGCCTAAGTGCACAGTGCCCCGATTGCTAGCCCATCCGGCCCAGCTAGCCCATCTCTTTCTCTCCCCTCGTGCGTGCTTTATATGGTTTAGTTGGAGCCCAAGACTTTAAATCAATCTTGGTTACTTCATATACACCTTTAGGCTGGTGTGTGGGCTTCCTTGGAGCGTTCCTCCGTGTCCTGGCCGGAAGGGTAAATGCTGCAGCTCTATCCCGTTCAAGATTACTTGATCCCTCACCATCTGCTGAAGACCTAGGGTTGTCAGAATCAGATGAACACTACTGCAGGATGGTCCAAACGCGACAGTCCAATCAGAGATCCTTCGACGAAACTGTGTGTGATGCATCAATCACAAATGGTGATGTAATAAAACCGTCAAAAAAGATGCAAAACGTTTGCGATGGTGGTGACATCAAACCCGGTTCGTATTGGAGTTGCGTGTGTGATGCGTGGCAAACGGTTAATCCAGAAGAACTGTTTGCGATGAGGCAGAACAACAGAAACGGGCAGCTCGATGAGGGTGTGTGTGATATACGGCATACAGTTCACTAGGATGAACTGTGTGTGATTAGGCACAATAGAAACGGTTCAACTGAACAAGATGTGTGTGATACACGGCAAACAGGTCTGTAATCAGGAATGTGTGTGAAGACCAATAATAACACAGACAATTGCTGCTAATAAGCCATGTGATTTGTTCTGTCTACAAAAGAATAACATATATATATATATATATAACTGAAATAAACATCCAATTACATAAGTGACTATACAGATAATTCGCACACACCTCAATAAACAATTGTATGCATTCTAAACTAGGAGAAACGATCGTCTAGTCATCTACTTCTTGTGACGCTCCCGCCACTGCTCTGTGGCTCGATCCCTCGTCTGGGGCAGGAAGAAGACACTCCCTCATGTCAACGATCCGCATGTACATCTCGTAGCTTGTGTACGCGTCCTTGGCCCCATACTTGATGTGCTGTTCATCCAGTCTCTCATGCCAGACACTGTGCCAGGCGTTCTTGTGCTTCTTGCTCTCATCCTTCATCTTTTTCATGTAGTAGGGGTCAATGATGGCCGAGGCGAGGTCAACTAGGGAGTTTTGTTTGTTCTTGTCGCTGCCCCAGACCTTGTAGTGGTTCTGGATGTTGACAAGATTCTGGCATTTCAAGCCCAAAACCATGAGCGCTTTTAGATCATTAGTGGTGTCCACCGTAGCGAAATTGTAGTCGGAGCTGTTGATAAACCTGGAGAAACGCTCACAAGGCCTTGTGGCCAGGTGGTAGTGGTAGACGAGGACGTCATGTCACATGCACAACTAGGCGACGGCAACCTTCTGATCATGCCCGACACGACCGATGGTGTACTCGAGGTCGAAGCCGACCACTTGGTACTTGTCCTCGGCTAGCAACTGCTCCATAGTTTGGATGGAGCTCTCCACCGAGATCGGCTCATTCGTGTACACCACCTAGAGGGCCTTCCCCCTCACATGGGTGTCCACTACGTGTTGCGCGGTGAACTGCCCGCCGTTGTCGTCGTCGGCCGCTGGGAGCGCCATTGGAACCGCTGGATGTCCTCTCTATATGTGTTGTCGTGGGGGTGCTTATTGTGCCGTGTGGGGAGAGAGATGAAGGTAAATGGCCGCAGGAATAAATGGGGGCCAGGCAGCCTGGATTCTCAGTGTGTCTGCATGACAGTTTTTGCAGCGGGTAACTGCATCGTGGCGCCGTGCCCGGCGCAACCGCATGCACACGAATGTGCGTGATCGTGCGCCGGCCCCAAACACTAGCAGCACACGTGGAGGGACGAGGGCAGAGTTCCCGGAGGGACGCGAGAGCAGAGCGTGCACGGCGAGACACGAGCAGAGCGTGCCGCGGCCGCCTCAATCGCAAGCAACCACAAGCATAGAGCAGTTGAACACGCAGGAAATGGTCGTCTACATGCAGGCCGACAGTTGCGTCACTGCGTAGAGAGCGGCCGTGTGCTACTACCGCCATCTTGGTCTATTAGTCCTCTTTATATTATGTGCCATATTTTGACTTTAAATTTAACCAATAAAATCTTAATGCGTTTTACAAAAATTATATAATTGGAAACTATGTTCAAATACGAGTCCAACGATATAATATCTGGCGACATGCATTCGTATTTTATTAGTTAAATCTCTAGTCAAAATTTGGCACAAAAATACATAGATGACTTATAAACCAGGACGGGGGTAGTAGGTAATTTAATCGCAAATGTTTTTATTTTATTAACCGTATGTGTACGTATCCTTTTATCCTCCTCTCGCACGTCTTATCACCCCGCTGCCACAGACGGCTTAGAGTGCAAGCTTGAGCAGCGCGCGGGGGCGTTCTTTTGTCTAAGATCAAACAAAGGATCACTCTTGGGTGGTAGAGGATCTCCAAGAGTCTCAACAGGAAAATTGTGTTTCAAAACAGGCATTTGTTTAAAGAAAATCTCGTCTAATTCCTTTATTTCATTCATGAACATATCATTTTCATGGTCTAGCAAATATTGTTCTAAAGGATTAGTAGGAGGCACGACAATAGAAGCAAGACCAATAATTTCATCTTTACTAGGTAATTCTTTATCATGGGGTTGTCTACAAAATTTGGAGAAATTAAACTCATGAGACACATCCCCGAAACTTACATTAACAGTTTCTTTCTCACAATCTATTTTAGCATTAACAGTGTTCAAGAAAGGTATACCAAAAATAATGGGACAAAAATCATCTTGTGGGGAACCAAGAACTAGGAAATTAGTAGGGTATTTTATTTTCCCACATAAGACTTCAACATCCCTAACAATCCCAATTGGTGATATAGTATCTCTATTGGCAAGCTTGATAGTAACATCAATATCTTCTATTTCAGTAGGTGCAATATCATTCATAATTTCTTGATATAAAATAAAGGGAATTGCACTCACACTAGCACCCAAATCACATAAGCCATGATAACAATGATCTCCTATTTTAACAGAGACAATAGGCATGCCAACAACAGGTCTATGTTTATCTTTATCACCGGGTTTAGCAATTCTAGCAGCTTGATCACAGAAATAAATAACATGCCCATCAATATTTTTTTTGACAGAAAGACTGTAAGGGAACACCCTACAGTATAATTGGTGCAACAAACCCAAATTGCAAGTACCATGCCTTGAACCTGGGTGGGTGGGAAGGCTTCAGCCCCTTCCCACCACTAGGCTATGCCTTAGTCTTCCATGCCCATCAATATTATCGACCAAGAGATCTATAACCATAGCAATACTAGGTTCAACTTTAATTTGTTCAGGGGGTGTAGGTGTTCTAGTATAACTCTTTCGAACCACAGCTGAAGCTTTAGCATGTTCTTTTATCCTAACAGGGAAAGGTGGTTTCTCAATATAACCAGTAGGAATAACATGATCAACATTATAAGTAATACTTTCCTCTTCAACTTTAATGGGTTCTACTATTTTTACTTCAATGGGAGGATGATATTCAAACCACTTCTCCTTAGGGAGATCAACATGAGTAGCAAATGATTCACAGAAAGAAGCTACTATCTTAGAGTAAAATCCATATTTAGTGCTAAATTCACGAAAAGCATCTGTATCCATAAAAGATTTAACACAATCAAACATAAGGTTTATACCTGACTCCTTACCTTCGTCGAGCTCCCAATCTTCAGAGTTGCGTTTAATTCTTTTCAAGAGATCCCATTTGAATACAATAGTTTTCTTCATTAAAGAACCAGTACAAGAAGTATCGAGCATGGATTGATCATTACGAGAAAGTCGAGCATAAAAGTTCTGAATAATAATTTCTCTTGAGAGATCATGATTGGGACATGAATATAACATTGACCTAAGCCTCCCCCAAGCTTGAGCGATACTTTCTCCTTCACAAGGCCAAAAATTATATATATAATTCCGATCAGGATGAACCAGATGCATAGGATAAAACTTCGGATGAAATTCCAATTTCAATCAGTTGTAATTCCAAGTCCCAATATCATTGCATAGCCTATACCATGTCAATGGCTTCTCCTTCAAAGATAAAGGGAAGACCTTATTCTTGACTTCATCCTTGAGCAAACCCGCAAGCTTAAATAATCCACAAACTTCATCCACATAGATTAGATGCATATCAGGATGTAGTGTTCCATCTCCTACATAAGGATTAGCTAGCAGTTTCTCTATCATACCCAAAGGAATTTCATAATAAATATTTTTAGTAGGTGCAGTAGGTTGAGGGGCAACTCTTTGCTCTTCCGGTAGGGGTGAAGATACCCCAAACAAACCCCTCAAAGGATGATTTTCCGTAGTGACAAGTGACAGTAAATTTCAGCACGTAATATAGATGTTTCCTTACCAAATTCCACTTACCAAAGGTGCTTCAATCCCCAGCAACGGCGCCAGAAAAGAGTCTTGATGACCCACAAGTATAGGGGATCTAACGTAGTCCTTTCAATAAGTAAGAGTGTTGAACCCAACGAGGAGCAGAAGGAAATGACAAGCGGTTTTCAGCAAGGTATTTTCTGCAAGCACTGAAATTATCAGTAACAGATAGTTTGGTGATAAGATAATTCGTAACGGGTAACAAGTAACAAGTATAACAAAGGTGCAGCAGGGTGGCCCAATCCTTTTTGTAGCAAAGGATAAGCCTGGACGAACTCTTATATAAAGCAAAGCGCTCCCGAGGACACATGGGAATTGTTGTCAAGTTAGTTTTCATCATGCTCATATTATTCGCGTTCATTACTTTGATAATTTTATATGTGGGTGGACCGGTGCTTGGGTGCTATCCTTACTTGGACAAGCCTCCCACTTATGATTAACCCCTCTCGCAAGCATCTGCAACTATGAAAGAAGAATTAAGATAAATCTAACCATAGCATGAAACATGTGGATCCAAATCAGCCCCTTACGAAGCAACACATAAACTAGGGTTTAAGCTTCTGTCACTGTGGATCCAAATCAGCCCATCATCTACTTATTAATTCCCAATGCCTTCCCCTAGGCCCAAATCATGGTGAAGTGTCATGTAGTCGACATTCACATAACACCACTAGAGGAAAGACAACATACATCTCATCAAAATATCTTACGAATACCAAATTCACATGATTACTTATAAAAAGACTTCTCCCATGTCCTCAGGAACAAACGTAACTACTCACAAAGCATATTCATGTTCAAGATCAGAGGGGTATTGAATATCATTAAGGATCTAAACATATGATCTTCCATCGAATAAACAAACTAGTATCAACTACAAGGAGTAATCAACACTACTAGCAACCCACAGGTACCAACCTAAGGTTTTGAGACAAAGATTGAATACAAGAGATGAACTAGGGTTTGAGAGGAGATGGTGTTGGTGAAGATGTTGATGGAGATTGACCCTCCCTCGAGGAGAGGATTGTTGGTGATGACGATGGCTTCGATTTGCCCTCCCAGAGGGAAGTTTCCAAGGCAGAATAGCTCCGCCCGAGCCCTAGATTGCTTCTGCCCAGGTTTTGCCTCGAGACGGCGGTGCTTCGTCCCGAAAGCTTCCTTCTAATTTTTTCCAGGTAAAAACCCTTCATATAGCAGAAGATGGACACCGGAGACCTCCCAGGGGACCCACAAGCCCTAGGGGCGCGCCCAGGGGGTAGGGCGCGCCCCCCAGGCTTGTGGCCACCTGGTGGGTCCCCTCTGATATTTTCTTCGCCCAATAATTCTTATATATTGCAAAATAATTCTTCATAAATTTTCAGGACTTTTGGAGTTGTGTAGAATAGGTCTCTCAGATTTGCTCCTTTCCGGTCCAGAATTCCAGCTGCCGGCATTCTCCCTCTTTGTGTAAACATTGTAAAATAAGAGAGAAAAGGCATATGTTTTATGTCATAATGTGTAATAACAACCTATATTGCAATAAATATCAACATAAAAGCATGATGCAAAATGGACGTATCATGTGGCACCTGCCTCGGGAGCCGGAAAGTCCCCACATGGAGCGAGGTTATGACGTACGCATATATATAGGGTATTAATGTTGCCCCCTCTTTGACCTGTACTACATACTCCTACCATGCATATACATAACACAAACCAAAAAAGAACTATCCTTGTTGGTCAAATTAACCTTTCTCTCGCTGTACGTTCAACTGATCAACGACGACCTCGCGGGCCCACAGAGAGAGTCACACGCGAGTGAGTGTCATAGGACAACCACCGCGTGCATGTACCCGTGTGTTATGTGATGTTTGAATTCCCAATGCACAACTTTGACGTGCCACATGCTTCGCAAACCAGAAAGGCACTACACCATGCACTGGTACAGCGAGGTGCTATACACACGGTTTTTAACCCCATTCCGCGACGGCATTTTGAACCGTCGACAAGTGATTGACTGTGATAGGGGGGTCCTTCCCACATGACCCAGAAACCGTCGGGGATATGGAGCCATGATGCAGAGGCCTTGCCAAATGTAATCGTATGCGATGCAACACACACTAAATTCTTTCGCACGTGTGGGATCGGTGATTAAACGTTTCTAATGACGCAGTGAAACCAAACGGTGCGTTGTAATGAACCGTTTGGGAAACAGTATGTAAGGCACACGGGCCAACATATGAACTGTGTGCGATATGTGCCCCATCGCACACGAGTTTTCTGTGGAACCCGTCTGCCATGCAAGACTCCATTGCACACGTTTCCCAATAATTACCATGTGCGATAATGTTCTATAACAAACGGTTTAGGAGCCCCTTCGCACACATACAAGTGCTGCATACCGTTTCTGATTTGTTGTGTATCACCGACGGTTGCGGCAAGAGTGACATGTGCTTTTCATTTGGGAAACCACACGTTTCCTGAAAAATTTACGACTGGGATTGTATTTTACATTGGGCCCGGTTTACTCCGAGCTCTCGTGTGCGATAATGTGATATCACAAACGGTTCCGGAGCCCCTATGCACACGTAGTAGTGCTGCAAATCGTTTGCGATCTACCGTGTATCACCGACGGTTCCGCTACGATTGACGTATGCTTTCCGATGTGGATCGCACACACTCATTTAGTTGAACCCTGTGCGGAGCAATTGCCAGGTTAAAACAAAAATATCCCATTTGAATCGGCATGCAAAAAGCAAATTCGCCACAATATTCAATTGAACAAATAGTGTCCACAGGAAGAACATTCATCAGATTTCGCAACAATTGCAATTGAACAAATGGTAGCTAAATTCCAATGATTTGTCGACATATATATGCATTACCTAATTAATCATAGTGTATGAAATACGAAGACCTCATCAGATGGAAAACAATGGATCCATGCGTATATGTTTAGCGGCTAACTCTTACTCAATGTTTCAGGAGAAGGCATGCTGAAATCTTCACTATCACAAGTGGGATTGATGTAGTGATTCAGGAAGAAGTTGTTGATAAATCTCTGAACCATCAGCAATTCACCAGCGGGGAGCGGTTCAGGGGTCCCCGGTTCTAAGATGAGCTGCAGTATTTTTTAGATCAGAATGTGCCATATGAGTGGAGTAGAAGATATTAATTAAGATAGACCTACTCGTATTAATTACGAGCATCTTCACAACTATCAGCAGATTTGTAGTTGGAGATCATGTGTCTGCAAACATAGTGTCCACAAAGGTTGGTCCCTGCTTGTTGCTGAGGACACTGAAATGTTTTGTACAGAATTAGTCATGTATTTGTCCTGTTAGGAACAACTTAACCAGTGTTAGATGTATTTTTTTCTTTGGACAGAAATAGAAAGAGGTTTATTTAGAAGCTTGAACATTTGACTAGCGTAAGAAAAGGTATTTGCAGACTATTGGATACATTTTCCAAAAATAATGGATTTCGGTGTGTTATCAGAGAAACGATCTCGTGCTGCAGAGGTAGTTCCCTCTTGAACAGGTTCCCTGGTTTAGTTTTCCACAATGCGAGCACACTGCAAATGAAGATGAATTTTGACAACATCAATTATTGAACCAAATATGAATGCAAATTAATTTCAACATCATAGAATTCAATACCTATCCATGAATTGCTAAAGATGCGTCAGATCCTGAGCGTTTGTTCACTCTCTAAGAGAATCCATGTAGTAAACTGTGTTCTTGTTTGGAACAATGAATACCAATATCCAGTGATTGCTACATATTAAGAAAGCCATGAACTTACGAATTATGTCGAAATCTGAAAGACAATCAGTGTATGCGTGGTTGTTTACTTGACTGACCATTCATGATATGGCCAGAGAAATGATTCTGCATGGGACGTGTTTTCGAAGATACGGACGACCGTGTTAATGGCCCACTCCCGTGCATCCTTAGCATCTAATGTTGTGCCATTTGCTAATGCAAGATCTATGAAATACACACTCTCCCTTTTTCTTCTCTGCGCGTTCAATCCCCTGAGAGGAATAAAATGCAGTTAGCTGTTTATCATTTACAGCCTTGTATGGAGAAGTTGATCAGAGTTTGTTAAGTACTTACAAAATCAGGCATCACAAGAGTGGCATCGAGCTCATTGAAGTTGAATAAGAGATGTAAGTCCTTGAAACTCACACTAATGGAACCAACATCGTGTCAGAAGTGATCTCTATTGTAGTGGACTAGCAGAACATGATGACCTGCTAACATTTGATCCATGTAATATTTATGTAACTCGCGGCAACTGGAGCTGCACTCATCAAAGTATTCGCCAACAAGAAATGGCTGGACATGGACGTAACTGCGTGCTTCAAGTACGTGTGCTTTACTTTTAGCAAGCAGCAAAGTTATTTCTTCATCATCCATGCCGTCAAAAATAATATTACTCCCCGATTCGAATAACTTGCTGTTAATTTGGTTCTGGGCGATGAGTGCTTTAAGTAAGAGGCAATCATACTGTTTCCTCTTTGATCTCAGGGCGCGCTTCCTCATGGGTGCAACCTTTTTGCCCACTTCCTTCTTGGTACTTGAAGCACTTCTGGTACAAGGTCTCGTTGGCTGAAAGGCAGACTGCCGAGCAGACGGTGAAGCTTCGACGGACTGCTTAGCAGACGGTTTAGCTAAGCCGGACCGCTGAGCTGGCGGTGTTGCTGTGACGGACTGCTGGGCTGTAGGAGCACATGCATTGGAGTGCTGACGATGTGTTGAAGCTTTGTCGGGTTTCTGCGCAGGTGGTGCCAACTTGTCAGTGTGCTGAGGAGGCCATGCCAATGAGTTGGTTTGCTGAGCAGGAAGTGCTGACGCATTGGTATGCTGATCACGCGGCTGCTGTGACGCCCCCGGCTTAATCGTGCACTAATCATACACGCAAATGCACATGATCAAGCCTAACGACTCACTTGAAGATATCACAACACAACTCTAAAACATAAATATAGTCATTCAAGTTTTATATTACAAGCCAGGGGCCTCGAGGGCTCGAATACATAGGCTCGCATACAAGCGTCAGTGGAAGCATCAGATATCTGAGTACAGATATGAAACAGAAATAGACAAGCTTTTAAAAAGGCGGGGCAAAAATAAAGCTACGATTGAAAGGCGCAGGCCTCCTGCCTGGGACCCTCCGATCCTACTCCTGGTCGTCGGCAAGCTCGTAGTAGTAACCACCCTTAGGGTGGTAGTAGTAGTCGTCAGCGGGGGCAGTTGGCTCCGGGGCTCCGTCGTCTGGTTGCATCAAAAGGAAAAAGGGGAAAAAGAGGAAGCAAAGCAACTGTGAGTACTCATCCGAAGTACTCAGCAAGCAAGGATCTACACTACATATGCAACATTATCAAGGAAAGGCTGTATATGTGGACTGGGCTGCAGAAATGCCAGAATAGAGAGAAGGCCTAGTCCTATCAAAGACTAGCATCTTCAGCGGTCTTGCAGCATTAGAAGAGTGTAGATTAGTACAACATAAAGTAGTAGCAGTAATCAGTATCAACCTCGGCCAGAGATCCTTTCTCGACTCCCTGCGAGAAAGCAATCCCAGAGCCCTAGTATCCATTTCTCATCACAAGTATCTAGTTCTAGTTGTATCGATCGGGATACAACTCCGAGCGCCCGTTACCGAGGATCGGCTATGCATAGATTAGTTCTTCCCTGCAGGGGTGCACCAACTTACCCACCACGCTCGATTAACTCCGGCCGGACACACTTTACTGGGTCATGCCCGGCCTCGGCCAAACGATACGCCGCAACCCGACCTAGGCTTAACAGAGAGGTCAGCACGCCGGACTAAACCTATGCGCCCAGGGGTCTTGGGCCATCGCCCCGGGAACTCCTGCACGTTGCGAACGCGGCCGGTGAGCAGACCTAGCAGCCTCCAGTACAACGGAGGGTGCTTAACGCAGTCCAACCCAGCGCGCGCCGCTCAGTCGCTGACATCCATTAAGCTTCGGCTGATGCATACGACGCAGAGTGCCCATAACTGTTCCCACATGATGGTTAGTGCTATCGGGCCAGAGGCCCACTCGGATCAACTATCCAAACTGTTAGTGAATTAGGAGCGCGCGATACGAGCAAAGACTCACGATCGATGTGACCCCATCGCCCCGTCTTGAGGACTTGCGGCAAGGGCTAAGAATGCCCGGCCACGCCTCGTAATTATCTCGCGGGTACTCTCTCTGGTCACCCGACTACACATCAATCGCATCACTTGCTCGTGCGGGTACCCCTCAGGGCCGACCCGACTTTAGTATCATGGTTATGTGGTAAAAGTCATAGTAACTGTGTGTCCAAGCACCAGGGATAAACCTGAGGAATCACCCTCGATGGATTCCACCTAATGTAGTAGTCAAGGTCAACTCGGAGGAATCACCCTCGATGGGTTCACACTTGAGGTGTCGCACGACAGCGTCGTTATCGGGAGTGGTGAAGGAGGAATCACCCTCGATGACCACAACCGATGAACTAACCTACAAGGTTAACATCAGAAGTGCTGATGAGGTATCACCCTCGGCACTCGATAGTAACCCGGTAGTGTCGTACAACTAGGGGGGCGATGTGCGGTGCCGGGGCCTGGTCTTCAATTCCGCTGATCGGGTCTTCCGATAATCCAGCGGGGCAGTTGGGTCAAAATGGGGTCTCTGACGGGTCTCTAACCATCCTATGCTAAACAATTTAGGAAAGCAGGTAATTATCAACAGCAGGTTACAAAATCAGGCTATGCATCAGAATAGGTAAAGCAGTAGTAGCAGCAATTTCTAATGCAAGCATAAGAGAGAAGAGAATAGGCGATATCGGAATGTTCAAAGGGGGATGCTTGCCTGGTTGCTCGGCGGCAAGGGCAAGGTCGTCAGTGGTGTCGTCAGTCTTCGGAGCAGCGTCGGTGTCGGGGTCTACCGAAAGGGAAGAGGGGAAGGAAACAAATAAATACACAGCAATCATATGCTACACAGAGCATGCTATGTTCTCGTGCAGTGCAGGGTTGCCTAAAGACATGTCTAAATCATTTTAGTTATTTTAGGATTAAAGTTGGATTTATTAACCGGTATATATGCACTATTCATCTACCGGAAACGGGCAAAAAGTTGTGGGTTCACCTCTGTAGAGGGTCCCGACACGGAAACAGATGGCACGGTCGGATTCGTCTCGTCGTTCTGATCAACTTTCATGTATAAAGTTTTTCGATCCGAGCTACGGTTTAATTTCTACGAATTTTTAAAGATTTAAACATTTTCTGAAATTATTTAAATTAACAGAAATGGAATTATGACGTCAGCAGAGTGTCAGCATGACATCAGCAGGTCAACAGACCCACTGACTAGTCAAACTGACCAGTGGGTCCCACCTGTCATAGACAGAGGACTAACAGGGGCTTAACTTTAACTAAACTGAGTTAATTAGCTACTGGACCCCACCTGTCAGTGACTCCTGAGCTAATCTAATTACTTTTAATTATAAAAACATTTTAATTAGATTATTTAGGCTGTGGGGCCTACATGTCAGTGACACTGCATGCCAAGTCAGCATAGTTGACCACGGTCAACGTGGTCAACTGGGGCCAGGGGGCCCATTGGCAGTGACCCAGGGGCAGGCCCCAGGTGTGCCACGTAGGCGGCGGCCGCCGGCACGCCGGCGGCGCGAAACACGCGGCAGGGCCTTGGGACCTCGCCAGAAACATGCTACACTGCGTCGTTCGACGTGCGGCTGGTTCCATTCGAACGGGCGTTCGACGCCGCGTCGAACGGTATCGGTGATCTCAGACAAAGGTACTGGTGGTCTAGAATGAAGCAGGATATTGCTCGCTATATTGCTGAATGTGACGTTTGATGTCACGTTAAAGCAGAACATCAGAAGCTTGCTAGAATTCTGCGACTGCTCCCTATTCCTCTATGGAAATAGGATAAAGTTCAAATGGACTTCATTACTGGCCTTCCCAAGTCACAGAAGGGTCATGATGCTATTCTTGTCATCGTTGACCAACTCTCTAAGGTTGCACACTTTCTGCCTGTCAAGGAGACTATCACTGCTAGTTAGTTAGCAGAGTTGTATATCTCCAGAATTGTTTCACTCCACGGCATTCCGAAGGCGATTAGTTCGGACCGTGGCGGTCTTTTCACCTCCAAGTTCTGGGAAAGTTTCCAAGAAGCTATGGGAACTCATATTACCTGGAGTTCAGCTTATCACCGCCAATCCCAAGGCCAAGTCGAGCGAGTCAATCAAGTGCTTAAAGACATGCTTCGAGCTTGTGTTATGTCCTTCGGCAAGAAGTGGGAAGAATCTCTTCCGTATGCCGAGTTCTCTTATAACAACAGCTATCAAGCCATCTTGAAAATGGCCCCCTTCGAAGTACTTTATGGACGTAAATGTCGAACCCCTCTGAATTGGTCAGAAACTGGGGAACAACTGCTTGTGGGTCCAGACATTATCCAACATGCCTAAGAGCAAGTCCGCATTGTCCGAGAAAATCTCAAGGCGGCTCAGGACCACCAGAAGAGCAACTATGATCGCAAACGATGGGGCTTGACCTATCAGCCTGGTGATCAAGCTTATCTACGTGTCACTCCCATGAAGGGCACTCGTCGTTTCAGAATAAAGGGTAGCTAGCTCCATGCTACATCGGCCCCTTTCGCATTGTTGCTAGACGTGGATAGGTGGCATACAAATTGGAGCTACCTCCGCAATTCTCTCATATCCATGACGTCTTCCATGTGTCGCAACTTCGTCGTTGCTTCAAGGAATCTCTGCACCAAGCGGTGGATCACGAGATGCTCGAATTGCAAGATGATCTTTCTTATAAGGAGCATCCGATCCGCATCCTCGATGAAGCTGAATGTCGAACTCATCAGAAGACGACCAAGTTCCTGAAAGTGCAGTGGTCAAATCATACGGAAGATGAAGCCACTTGGGAACGCGAGGATCATCTTCGGGAAGAATACCCCGACCTCTTCCCTTCTACCTCCTGAATTCTCGGGATGAGAATTTCTTTTAGAGGAGGAGAATTTCTAACACCCCTATGTAATAATCACTGTGATCATCTGCTAATAATGCCAAGTCATCCTTATTGGTAGTGCTTAGTCACAATGGTTAAAGATTCAATTCTAATCCTTCTCTGAAAATCAATTCAAACTCAAAGTGCAAAATAAAGTTGCTCCAAATTTGCTGGAAAAATGTTCACTATCTAGCAAATATTCCAAAACAAATGTTGTTAAGGAACACAACATCACCATCAACTTGAAATGGGCTAGAGCATTTAAAACAGAGCCAAATCAGCACCTAAAATGCCCTATTCATTTTTGATTAAATTCAAATGAACTTAAAAAATGCCCAAACTTTTTGTGGCAGTGTTGGATATTGCATTGTACTAATGTGAGCAAGTTTCACCTTTTTGCAAACTCATTTGGTAGCTCACAAAAATGCAAAAGCTTGCTGTTGAGAAAAAACAGAAAAGATAAAAGAAAGAGGCACTGTGCACTTGGCCTAAGTGCACAGTGCCCCGAGCCAGCCCTCCAGGCCCATCCCTCCTTCTCTCTCACCCGCGTGTCACCTCGCCCCTGGTCGTCGCGCGCCGCGCCACTTAGGCGTCGACAGCGAGACGGCCACCGACGCCCCACCGACGAGGGGATAAGGCCCCAGCCTTGTGCGTTCCCCCTGGTCCTCCCCGTTCACTCCTCCCTCTCCCCTCGCTCGCTCCTCCCCTCTCTCCCACCAGATCCGTCGAGGACAAGCGCCCTCGCCGCCGTTCTCTGTCGCCACCGCGGCCACCGTCATCGCCTCGACCCACCGTGATGCCGTAGATGTCCGCCATCGTCCTCCTCGTCGTCTGGTGGCCTCAGCTGGTGCTCGGAGGCGCTGCAGCACCGGGCCTCCTCCGTTACCTTCTCCGATCGCCGCCGCTCTTCACCGGCTTCGGCGACGCCTCTGCAGCTCCTAATATTTCAAGGGCCACCATGCGTGCCGCGAGGTGAGCCCCTCTTCCTTCCCCTTCCCTCTGCTCGCTCTCGTACACACGCTAGCTGCTTCCTCCGCAGCGCCCGAACGCGCCGCCGCGGAAGCTCATCACCGGTGAGCTTCTGGTGACCAAATGGCCTCGAGCCCGTATGCACCGTGTTCCCCGCAACGCATAGAACCTCCCACGCCCTTTAGTTCGCGCTTTTGCACGCTGCCGCTGCCGTTGTGTCGATCACCTGAATGCACCGCCGCCTGCGCTCGTCGCCGGTGTGCCTCCGGTGACCAAATGGTCACGGGCCAGCCACTGTTGTACTCGACGCCTCGCGTACGTCTCGCCTAGCATCTTAGATCACTCGCTAGCATGTTGCATCGCCGATCCCTCTCGCGCCCGACTCCAGCCGTTCGCCGACGAGCTCACCGCGCTCGTTTCCGGCCACCCCAACTCCGGCCATCGATACCGTTCGACGCGGCGTCGAACACCCGTTCGAATGGAACCAGCCGCACGTCAAACGATGCAGTGTAGCACGTTTCCGACGAGGTCCCGAGTCCTCTGTCTATGACAGGTGGGACCCACTGGTCAGTTTGGCCAGTCAGCGGGTCTATTGACCTGCTGATGTCATGCTGACACTCTGCTGATGTCATAATTCCATTTCTGTTAATTTAAATAATTTCAGAAAATGTTTAAATCTTTAAAAATTCGTAGAAATTAAACCGTTGCTCGGATCGAAAAACTTTATAAATGAAAGTTGATCAGAACGACGAGATGAATCCGACCATGCCATCTGTTTCTATGTCGGGACCCTCTACGGAGATGAACCCGCAACTTTTCGACCATTTCCAGTAGATGAATAGTGCATGTATATCGGTTAATAAATCCAACTTTAATCCTAAAATAACTAAAATGATTTAGACACGTCTTTAGGCAACCCTGCACTGCACGATAGCATAGCATGCTCTGTGTTGCATATGATTGCTGTGTATTTATTTGTTTCCTTCCCCTCTTCTCTTTCGGTAGACCCTGACACCGACGATGCTCCGGAGACCGACGACACCACTGACGATCTTGCTCTTGCCGCCGAGGAACCAGGCAAGCACCCCCCTTTGAACATTCCGATGTCGCCTATTCTCTTCTCTCTTATGCTTGCATTAGAAATTGCTGCTACTACTGCTTTACCTATTCTGGTGCATAACCTGATTTTGTAACCTGCTGTGGATAATTACCTGCTTTCCTAAACTGTTTAGCATAGGATGGTTAGAGACCCGTCAGAGACCCCATTTTTACCCTACTGCCCCGCTGGATTATCGGAAGACCCGATCAACGGGATTGAAGACCAGGCCCCGGCACCGCACATCACCCCCCTAGTTGTACGACACTACCGGGTTACTATCGAGTGCCGAGGGTGATACCTCGTCAGCACTTCTGATGTTAACCTTGTAGGTTAGTTCATCGGTTGTGGTCATCGAGGGTGATTCCTCCTTCACCACTCCCGATAACGACGATGTCATGCGACACCTCAAGTGTGAACCCATCATGGGTGATTCCTCCGAGTTCACCTTGACTACTACATTAGGTGGAATCCATCGAGGGTGATTCCTCAGGTTTCCCCCTGGTGCTTGGACACACAGTTACTATGACTTTTACCACATAACCATGATACTAAAGTCGGGTTGGCCCTGAGGGGTACCCGCGCGAGAAAGTGATGCGATTGATGTGTAGTCGGGTGACCAGAGAGAGTACCCGCGAGATAATTACGAGGCGTGGCCGGGCATTCTTAGCCCTTGCCGCAAGTCCTCGAGATGGGGCGACGGGGTTACATCGATCGTGAGTCTCTGCTCGTATCACGCGCTCCTAATTCACTAATGGTTTGGATATTTGATCCGAGTGGGCCTCTGGCCTGATAGCACTATCCATCACATGGGAACAGTTATGGGCACTCTGCGTCGTATGCATCAGTGTAAGTGCATCTAGTGCCCCTTAGTGATTTTGGTGTATTGAAGACTTATAGGTTAAGGGACTAATGCGTTTGTGAGTGTACACAGGTCTTTAAGTCTATGAGGAGTTTGTTATTTACGATGATTGTCGACCCCTAAAAATGAATGTTTTCAACTGAAGACTTTGGTTTTCTTGAAGACTTTGAAAGTGAAGAAATTGGTGTGACCCTGAAGACTTGATATTCATGCGAGGATTATGAAGCGTGAAGACTTTTGTTTTCGTAGTTTCATTTTCTTCTTCTTGAGTCATAGGAAACACCGTACTGTTAAAGGGGGTCGAGGTAAAACTAAGGAAAAGTTTCCAAGTGATCCTCAACTCAAAATCCTACACCTACCCAATCCTTTCGAGTGAAGCCATTGGAAATCTCATACAGTTTAGTCAAGTTCTTCAGTGACAGAGACGAAGTTCTTCTGTTCTCTGAGGAATTTGTTCTGACTGAGGAGTTAGGAATTCGCCAGTGCGGATTGCCTACAAGTGAGGAACATGATAGCCCTGAGGAATTTGATACTCAAATATACGACCGTTGCTGTGCTGCGCGCCAGCTGTCCAAATATCCTACCCACCTAACGGTCATATCATTGAAGGGCATTTATGTCTTATCATGTCGGGTTGCTCCCTAGGCTATAAATAGCCTCCCCCTTCAACCACTAGTTGGTTGGCTGCTCCGAGAGATAGATTGACACTTGTCATTTAGAGCATCCCATCCTCCAAGGACTTTGAGCGAAAATCATCAAGTGAGGAAAAACCCAAACACCTACAAACCCAAAGTGATTGAGCATCACTGAAGAGATTGTTCCTGTGTGGAACCGACGCTTGTTACCTTTGAGGACTGTGCATCCTCCAGACGGTTAGGCGTCATGGTCTAGAGCATCCAAGAAGAAATTGTGGATTGCCGAGTGACCGAGTATGTGAAGTTTTGGAAGTCACCTGAAGACTTACCACGAGTGATTGGGCGAGGTCTGTGTGACCTTAGCTCAAGGAGAATACGGTGAGGACTGTGTGTCCTCAGGTTTAAATACCTAGCCGCTCTAACCAGACGTATAACTGTCACAACAGTTGGAACTGGTCTACCAAATCATTGTCTTCACCGAGCTACTTGTTCTATTTCCTCAACCCTTTCATTTCCTCGCATAATTGCTATGTATTTGATCATTACTGTTTGAAGACTTTGACTGAAGACTTTCTCAATTTCCTCAGTTCAATTTCTTCAGTCAGTTTGTCTTCAACCTGCTTATCCTGTGTTTACGCTACTTGTACTCTGTGCTTGTTTTCATTTCATCATGATGACTGTGCTACTTTTCTGTTATGTTTGCATCTGAGTACTTATTCCGCTACTAAGTAGTTCGTCGCTTAGGAATTTCCTCACCTTGAAATTCCTCAGTGATGAATTTGTAAAAATCGCCTATTCACCCCCCCTCTAGTCGATATAACGCACTTTCAATTGGTATCAGAGCGAGGTACTCCCTTGTTCTGTGTGATTTTGGTTTAACCACCTAGAGTTTTAGTTATGTCGACTGCAGGCATGATCGAGGTCTCGGCTGGGTGTCCTACCTTCGATGGGACGGACTACCCCTACTGGAAGAACAAGATGCGCATGCATCTTGAGGCAATTGACAATGATCTCTGGTATGTTGTGGAAAATGGCGTTCCCTCTGTCACTCCTTCCGTAAATGCTGCTGATGTGAAGAGATTCAAGCAACTTGACTCTCAAGCGAAGAATATCATATGTGGCCATTTGAGCAAAGGGCAGTATGGCAGAGTGAGTGCTTTGGAGACAGCTAAGCTTATCTGGGATAGGCTGTCCAAGGTCAACGAAGGAGTCTCAACTCAACGTGACTCTCGAGTTGACGTTCTTCGCAATCTCTTCAACCGCTTCAAAAGACTCGACAACGAAAATGTTCAGCAAACCTTTGATCGCCTCACTGTTATTTCAAACGAGCTTCAAGCACTTGGTGCCACTGACATCACCGACCATGAGGTGGTGAAGAAATTGCTGAGGTCACTCGATTCTTCATTCGATACACTGGCACTGATGATTCAAGAACGTGGTGACTACAAGTCACTTGATCCTGCTGACATTCTTGAGAGGCTGAACACTCATGAATTCCAACTAGCTGAGAAGAGAGATCTCTACGGACCGAGCTATGGTAGATCTCGTGCACTGAAGGTCAAGGCAGTCTCTGAATCTGAAGATGAAGATTCTGGTAGCAGCCTTGGTGATCCTGAAGAACTGAGTCAGGAGCTAGCAATGCTCGTGAGGAAATTCCAGAAGTTCTCTAGACGTGGCCGATTTGGAAAATCCTCAAGAGGTGATGACATGAAATCAGATTCCTCATCCCGTGACTACAAGAAGAGAACTTGCCATAAATGCAAGAAACCTGGTCACTACATTACTGATTGTCCTCAGTGGGAGAAGTAATCAAAGAAGAAGAAATACAAGGATGACAGTTCCGATGACTCAAAGAAGAAGAAGAAATCTTCAAAGTCCTCATCGTCAAAATGTTCAAAGTCTTCATCTCACAAGAAGAGCAGTTCCAAAAAGGCTCGGGCATTCATTGGCAAGGAAATGGTCTCTGAAGCTGAAACTAAGGAACATGAGGAAGAGGAGGCATCTGAGGAGTCAGACTCTGGTGTGGCGAGCCTAGCCCTCGCTACTGCTTACGTTAGCAAGTCCATCTTCAACACTGAGGAAAATGGCTTCCCCAACACTGCTGATGACGGCAACGATGACTATGCTCCCACCTATTGCTTCATGGCAAAAGGTGCCAAGGTACTCAAATATCCCTCCTCTGAATCAAGTGAGGATGAATCTGATGATAACCTCAAACCCAGCTATTCCAAACTTGCTAATATTGCTGTTAAACAACAAAAGGCTTTGGAAAATGTTCAAAATATGCTAGACAAAAGCGATGACCTGTTAGGTGAGGAAATGGATCGAACTCAAATGCTGACTGATAATCTTCAGCAACTACAGTCTAAGTTTGACAACCTTCAAGGTCATCATGAAACTCTCTTAGCCGATCATGAGAAGCTTTCTTATGAACTTCTTCAAAGAAAGCAAGATCTTGAGAAGCTAAGGGTGAGTCATGAAGATCTTCAGAAGGAAAATGATTCATTACTTGCTCAACAGATCAGTTCCGCTCAGGAAGAATTTATTCCACCATGCTTGAAATGCATTGAACGTGAAACTGCTAATTCTTCACCTGAAAGTTCAAATGCTTCTATTGCTGCAAATTCTTCAACTATCTCTGTGGTCACAAACTCCTCATCTGAGGATACCACTAGTATCACTGACGAAAATGCAGGGTTGAAGGAATTGTATGTGACAGGCATGTACAAAAGCCTCAAAGGGCATCAGACTCTTTGTGATGTGCTCAAAAAGCAGATCTTGAACAGGAACCCTAGGAAAGAGGGTATTGCCTTTGAGAGGAAACTCAATGCTGATGGAACCTACTGGAAACCTGAGCAATATCCCAAAACCTCATGGGTTGCTGCGAAGGGACCTCCCGTAGATCCATCCACTTTATCTGGCTTTACTTGTGAATCCTCATATTCATCTGATGAGTCATTTGACTCCAACTATAAACTGTTCAAAAATCAGAATGGTGAAGTATTTGCTAGATATGTTGGATCTAACTGCAGGAATGGTCCCCCTATGAAGAAAATCTGGGTTCCCAAAAGGTGCCTTGAAAGTCTTCAGGTGAATGTCCTCATGACACCACCTGTGAAGAATAAGAACCCCAGATCAAATTCTTCATATGGACCAAAGTCTTCATATGGATCCAAGTCCTCTTATGGATCAAATTCCTCACATGGATCCAAGTCCTCTTATGGATCAAATTCCTCACATGGATCCAAGTCCTCTTATGGATCAAATTCCTCACATGGATCCAAGTCCTCACATGATCATCACCATGCTAACGCTTCTGTTTCGCAGGGAAAATCTAAGAGTTCTGATTATGTGCATTATTCTTCAAATCATTATATTCATAAGTCCTCGAAGAATTTCTCTGCTTACTCATATGTCTATGCTAATCCCTCTCCTGTGAAACGAAGCACTCTGGCTTCAATTCCACCTTTCTCTTATGGAGCTCGCAGAATGATGAACTCTTTGCCACCCCTCCAGATGTGGGTGATGAAGAAAAATAACTAATCTCTTATGCAGGGTCAGGTCTCCAGACGAACTAAATCATCTGAAGAATTTGCTGGAGACCTGAAATGCTTGAAAGGACGCAAGCTAATCATGAAGAAATGATTTATTCATTTCTCACGTCCTCACATTGCTATATATATACATATGTTGCTTTAATTGATGAAATATGTCTGATGAATTTGATGTCATATTCTTCACTCTGAAGTATATGAGTTTGTAAGATGCACTAATTCATCTGCAGGATGATTTACCCAAAGCTACTGAGTGGGTCCTCGATAGTGGATGTACAAATCACATGACCGGTGACAAGAGCTTACTGATGAACACTCCTTTATCTCCATCACACTTGAAGCATATCACCTACGCTGACAAAGGCAAAAGCAAGGTATTGGGTCTAGGTAGGGTTGCAATCTCAAAGGATCGACACATGGATAAAGTCATGCTTGTCGAGTCCCTCGGATTCAACCTCATGTCTGTCTCAATGCTTTGTGATCTTGATATGGTTGTTGTGTTTGGCAAATATCATTGCTTAGTGCTCATGGAATCTGACAATTCCAAAGTCTTCGAAGGCTTTAGGAGAGGAGACTTGTATATTGTTGATTTCTCTGCAGGACCACAGCCTACCACTTGTCTACTTGCTAAAGCTTCAGAAGGCTGGCTATGGCATCGACGACTGGGTCATGCTGGCATGAGGAACTTACACACACTCATGAAGAAAAAGCACGTCATTGGCATCGAGGGTGTCAAATTTCTCAAAGATCATCTTTGTGGGGCTTGTGAGGATGGAAAGATGACCAGAGCCAAGCACCCCTTGAAGACTATCATGACTACTTCTCGTCCTTTTGAATTGCTTCATATGGATCTCTTTGGCCCTACTCATTATGCCACACTAACAAATGCAGCATCTCTATATGGCTTTGTCATTGTTGATGACTATTCTCATTACACATGGGTGCATGTCATTACTTACAAAACTAAAGTGCAGGAAGTCTTCTGACGATTTTCCTAAAGGGCTTCGACGAATTTCGGTGTGAAGATCAAGCATATACGTAGTGACAATGGGACCGAGTTCAAGAATACAGGTCTTGATGACTATCTCGATGAACTTGGTATTACTCATGAGCTATCTGCCCCATACACTCCTCAGCAGAATGGCGTTGTGGAGCGCAAGAACAGGACTCTTGTTGAGATGGCTCGCACCATGCTTGATGAATACAAGACACCTCGTCGCTTCTGGCCTGAGGCAATTGATACTGCATGCCACATCATCAACAGGGTATATCTTTACAAATTCTTCAAGAAGACCTCATATGAACTCCTCACTGACAAGAAACCCAATGTGAGTTATTTCAAAGTCTTCGGTGCTAAATGCTGGATTAGAGATCCTCATCACAATTCTAAATTTGCACCGAAAGCACATGAAGGTTTTATGCTTGGTTACGGAAAGGACTCGCACACCTACAGGGTCTTCAACACCTATCACAACAAGGTTGTTGAAACTGTAGATGTGCGGTTCGATGAAACTAACAGCTCGCAAAGAGAGCACCTACCTCCTGTGCTAGATGAAAAGACGCCTGAGAGAACCATCAAGTTCAAAGCTACTGAGGATGTCATTCCTACTGAAGGATCTGCTAAAGAAATCATTCCAGAACATGAAGAACAGCATGCTGGCGCACCTGAAGAAAATGGCTCTGAAGAAAATGCTGAGCCAAATCAAAGTCGTCAACCTGCTCATCCTCGCGTTGCAAATGAAGTACAGATTGAGAGAATCAGCAACGACATCAACGCACCAGGTCCACTGACTCGCTCAAAAGCTTCACATTTGTATAACTTTTGTGGGCATTTTGCTTTCGTCTCTATCACAGAGCCCACCAAAGTTGATGAGGCATTTCTGGAGCCTGAATGGATTCAAGCGATGCAAGAGGAATTACATCAATTCAAGCTGAACAATGTGTGGGAGCTTGTCAAGCGACCGGACCCATGCAAGCACAATATCATCGGTACCAAATGGATCTACCGCAACAAGCAAGATGAAAATGGCCTAGTGGTGAGGAACAAGGCTCGTCTTGTGGCTCAAGGCTACACCCAGGTTGAAGGAATTGATTTCGATGAAACTTTTGCACCTGTTGCTAGACTTGAGGCTATTCGCATATTGCTTGCTTATGCTAACCATCATAATATCATCTTATATCAAATGGATGTGAAAAGTGCATTCCTCAATGGTAAGCTTGAGGAAGAAGTATATGTTGCTCAACCCCCAGGTTTTGAAGATCCTAAGCATCCTGCCAAAGTCTTCAGACTCAATAAGGCCCTCTATGGCCTCAAGCAGGCCCGTCGGGCGTGGTATGATACTTTGAAGGAATTCCTCATGAAGAAAGGCTTCAAACCCGGTTCACTCGACCCAACTCTTTTCACCAAAACCTATGATAATGAATTATTCGTGTGCCAAATATATGTTGATGATATTATCTTTGGCTGTACTAACCAACATTACAGTGACGAATTTGCTTACATGATGAGTGAGGAATATCAAATGTCCATGATGGGAGAATTGAAATTCTTCTTAGGTCTTCAAATTTGTCAACAACGCAATGGCATCTTCATTTCTCAAGAGAAATACCTCAAGGACGTTCTGAGGAAATTCGGTATGCAAGAATGCAGAGGCGTCAAAATCCCTATGCCCACAAATGGCCATCTATGCACTGATGAAAATGGAATAGACTTCGATCAAAAGGTATAACGCTCCATGATTGGCTCTTTATTGTACCTATGTGCATCTAGGCCGGATATTGTGCTTAGTGTTTGCATGTGTGCCCGTTTTCAAGCTACACCGAAGGAATCACACCATAAGGCTGTGAAACATATTCTTCGATATCTAGCTCACACTTCAACACTTGGATTATGGTATCCCAAGGGCTCGGCTTTTGATCTCATTGGATATTCTGACTCTGACTATGCTGGTGATCGTGTGGACCGCAAGTCAACATCAGGCACATGCCATTTCCTCGGACTATCCTTAGTATGTTGGTCCTCGAAGAAGTAGAACTGCGTATCACTCTCTACTGCTGAAGCTGAGTATATTGCTGCTGGTTCTTGCTGTGCTCAATTGCTGTGGATGAAGCAAACCCTCAAGGACTACGGCATCAATGTGAAGAATGTGCCTCTCTACTACGACAACGAGAGTGCCATCAAAATTGCTCATAACCCAGTTCAGCACTCGAAGACAAAGCACATCGAGATTCGTCATCATTTTCTTCGAGATCATGTGTTGAAGGGTGACATCTCTATTGATCCCGTGAAGTCTGAAGAACAGCTAGCGGATATCTTCACAAAGCCCTTGGATGAGAAGAGATTTAGCAAGTTGCGGTGTGAGCTAAATATCTTAGAATCTTCGAATGTCCTTTGAAAAGGACACACATCCTAACACTTATGCAAATTGATGACTTAGATGTGCAACACACGAAGAAACGTTTTTCTTCAATCAATGAAGACTAACCCTCTAAGTGTGAAGAAATTAATGAAGAATTTGATTCTCAGAGCCCTATGACAATTGTACGCGGTGTCTGAAATCATCATTCTTACACGGTGGGTCACGCCACCACAAAAAGTTGAAAATCTTCAAAATTTGAGTTTTTCATCATTGTGCAAATTCTTCAAATTTTCAAATTCTTCAACTTTGCAAAATCTCACTCTTTCCGACTGTGTTCTTTATTGACTATATATATATTTGAGTTTTCTGTCCTCTACAGCATTCACTTATTGCTAATTCTTCAAGTTGTTTTTCTTCTAAGTGAATGTGATCGGACCCGTTCCCCCTCTATGCTAAACTCAATCCAGTCCGTTCACAAATTCTTCATGTGCGTTCTATTTGAAACCCGTTCAAAGTCTTCACTGTGTTCTTGACAGCTGAAGAATTTGCGAACAAAAATTAAAATATTCTTATCTGAATTTTCGGCTTTTGCCGCTCAAACCGTTCCATATCCCTCGATAAGATTTATCTATTCACCCACGATCTAACACGATCTCCACTTCACAGTACGTGGGTGACACATGTCGTTAGGATAAGAAGGGTCAGGGGCACGTTCGTCCATTTTCTTCGGACGAGCGGTTTTTTTCACCTCTGCTATAAATACCCCTCGCCCTCCTCAGATCTCATTTACCCCGCTCGATCTTACTCCCTCGCTCGAGCTCTCAGACCTAGCGCCGCCGCTACACTCCATCGTCGTCGGTGAGGAAGAGCTTCACTGCCTCGACCTCGTCGCCGTCGTACTCACGCCGGCCATGGAAATCTTCACTCCGCCGCCGCCGTAGCTGTTTTTCCATCGCCAAGTTAGGGCGTGGAAGATCTGAACGGACGAACTTCTCCACTGCTACTCTCAGTTCATCGTGTTCTTCGTCAAGGGTAAATAAAATTTATTTTTACTGCCTTGTTGATTCTGATGATTTCCACAAAATCTTGAAAAGGTGTTTATTCTTCAACTTTCATGTTCTTAAACACCAACTTGCTTCTGTTCTTGATCTGTTTCTCTAAGCAACGTTTTTTCTTCAAGATTCCTCAATTGTGTGGATTTTTCAATCTATACAACTCTGGAACCTAAGTCAAAGAACGCTTAGTGAAATTCCTCAAGACACCCCTGGTCAAATTCCTCAAACTTGATACTTTTGAAAAACTTCTGAGAACACATATGACCTGTCCAAATTCTTCGCACCTATATTCTGTTCACAGGTACACATGTCTGCTGCTGAATCACTAGGTTCTCATCAACTTAACTCATTTGCAGCATTTCTCGAAGATAAGTTACACAGTTCCTCAGAAACATCCATTGTTCAAAATCCTTTAGTGAAGAAAATGGCTGATGGTAAAAGACCTCAGAAGGGAGGAAAGAGGCCAGAAACAAATACTGCTTTTTAGATCCCTGATGACATCTATGATGAATATTGTACTCCTGATGAAGCAACTCATGGCAAGGAGAACAAAAATCAGCGCAAAGTGCGCATTCAGAAGATTGAGAGGAGACGGGCAAGAGAATGGAGGGAATATCGCTATGTCACTCCCAAGTACATGAAGAAATTCGCTGTTAATCCTCCATGTCCAAGACCTCCATTGGCTCCTGGCCAAGAAGCTGATCCCACTAGCATCAGAAGAGGTGAGGAATTTCCCAAGGAGTGGGCTAAGTGACAAGCCAAGCTGGCCAAAATGGCTAAGGAGGCAGTGAAGAAATTCAATGAAGATTCTGTTGCTGCCGCCGCTGAGGCCTCTGCTATCAAGCCTAAGAAAGCTATGCTGAAGAAATCAGCTGTCAAGACAAGTTCCTCGGCTGCAATGCCCTCACGGCCAAGCTCTTCAAAGCCCTCACGGCCTGATCCTCAAGCAAATTCCTCAAAAGCAGCTCCAACTCCCTCAGTTCCAAAATCCTCAGCTGCTCCTGCAAAGTCCTCAACACCTGTGCATCTTGCCACATGCCAAAGGACTACTGGAATCTCAATTGCTTCAGGAGTCTCTGCAAGTTCTTCAGCTCCACCTCAGTCTTCAACAACTCCTATCTTGCTGAAGAAAAAGGCCACTGCTGGACGAGGCACAAGACCAAGTCCTCACAAGAAGCAGGTCGCCTTTCAGGTCCCGTCAAGCGAAGACAAAGCTGATGATGAAGAATTAGCTGAGATCATCAGAGATCGACAACAAAGGGCCGCTAGAGCCAAAGGTAGTGCGGTGCCCCTCATGCTGGATCCATGGAAGATCCTCGATTTTATTGATCTATGGCACAAGAACCCTAACACACCTTTGCCTGAATTAAACCTCACTCCTGGTCAAAGTCACATGTTGACGGCCTTCATTACTGAAGAAAAATGGAAATTTGAAAAAGCCAGGCAGGTGAGGAAGGCTCAGTACAAGAAGGAGCGTTTTCTGAAGAATAATGTTGTAAACATGTCTCCTGATGAACTAGTGAATCTGCAAAAGGAGATCAAAGCACTCAGTGATGAATTTGACGCTTATCAGGCAGATTGGCTAGGTGCCAAAGTCAGATTCGTCATAATGGCAAAAGGATTTACTCCAAGTGTTGCAGCTTCATCGCAACCCAAATTTCCTCAGACTGGAACATCTGTTCAGTCTGCTGAAGAAAATGAAAGCGCCAGAGCTGATGAAGAAATTCCAGTCTCTGAAGAAAATGCCAGGGCAACCTCCAATATTGCGCCTGAAGAGCAATCCAGGCTAGTTAATACATCTACTACTGCGCCTGAGGAATCTGAACAAGCCAGGGCAACTGCATCAGTTGTGCCTGAAGAAATTCAACCAATTTCCTCTGCTCCTCCTGCACCGATGACAAGCATCAACCTTCCTTCCGCATCAGAAGCGAAGAAAACCAAGGCTGCGGAGCGAGCAGCTGTGAAGAAAAGGAAAGCATCTGCATCTTCTGAGTCTTCTGCTCCCAAGAAAGTGAAGACTTTGAAGAGCTCAACTGAAAACCCAATTGATGCTATTCCAATATCAAGCATGCCATCAAAGGTGATCATTCCCTTTGGTGAGGAATATGAAATTCCAAGTAAATTTGATGAAGAAGATCCTTCTGCTGCTTCGACAGAGCAGTTGAATGAAGACATTGAAGAGGATAATATCCCGTCAACAACGCTGGTATCATCGCCCATGCCTCAGTTCACAGCTAAAGAGGCAGGCGTCGAAGAAATTGAAGAAGATGAGGATGTGGATACTGGGTCTACAACACCTATTCTGAATGATGACTTTTGGGAAAGTCATCACCCCAATTCACCTCTGACAACCCCACTATATCAAGTTCCTCAGTCCCCTGTGCCAACTGAAGAAATTCATACGGGCTCTGATGAACGTCAAGCTTCACTTCATTCTATTCCTGAAGAAGTTCCAGCCACTAGCGCTGATGTACATATGTCTGAAGAAATGGAGGACAAGGCTGCTGCTGAAATTCCTCAGCCCGTGGCTCCAGTGGCTATACCTCAAGAGGCTGTGAAGACTTCAACTGTTAATCTTCAGCCCAAGCCACAGAACCCTCACTCCAAGAAGCAGAAGTTTAATGCTAAAGATTTCTTCAATGAGCACATATTCTTCACTGACTACAATCCCTATGACTCTGCTCGACTTCGTCGCAAGCGCTTCTGGACTGCAAGCCAGATGAACTTCTATTCCTCATTGTTGTTTGATAAGGATAAGATCTTTGAACATGAGCAAATTCCTCGTGTAGATATGGAATCGCTGCCCTGCTTCACCCCAATCCTCAGTGTTCTTCATGACGCTGGGTTACTCAATTTCTGCACTGACATCTGCGATTGGAATGAAGAACTCATTCTTCAATTCTTCGCCACGCTGCACATTACTGGAAATGTTGATGATGTCAATTCATGGGTATTGGACTGGATGACCGATAATACTCATTTCAAAGCACCGGCCTCTGAATTGCTTCATGCCGTCCCAGTCAGTCCTCCCACTGAAGGTGCAAGGCTTCTCTATGTTGAACCTGAACTGTCTGATCATCTGATGCAAGTGCTGATGAAGCCTTTGAAGCCAGGCCAAGCTCCAAGGACCAAATTCCTCGTCAAGGAATTGCTCTATGTGCCAAGGACAGTTTATCGCATATTGACCAAAACCCTCAGTCCAATCAAGGGCCACATCTCTGATGATGAAGAAGTTGTTGGCATCATGAAGAATCTACTGTTCAACATCATTCATGGTATACCTATCAACTACCACGATTTCTTCATGAGGACTTTGGCCAATGCTGCTCTGTCGCCTTTTGAGTTGAAGCCTTATGCTCCCTGGATCATGAGATTCATCAGATCAAGGTCTTCAATTCATTATAAGGCTGACTTTCAAAATCATCTCAGCTATTTGCCCCCTATTGAAGTCCTCAAACGGACTATTTCCTCAGCTGACGAGAAGGGCAAGGCTGCTGTTATTGATGAAGGTACTCGTCCATTAGATGGACAGTTTCGCATAGCTACTTCCTATTCCACCAATGATGACTCTGCAACTCAAGATTCTGCCGCCAAAGCTTCAGAACATATTCCTCAAGCCACAGCTCCGCGTGTGATGACTGATCATGAACTTCTCCTTAGTCTTCATTAGAAAGTTGATCGAAATCACAAGTGGGTCAAGCGTCGGTTTGGTGCAATTCTTCAGAACATGACAGTCACTCAAAATACTATGAAGAAGAATCACTACTACTTGCATGAAGTCTTTGACCGCACTTGGGCGATTCTGTCTAATCTTCATAGTGCTGAAGAACTCAAGGAGATGGGCTTCCAACAGGACTTTGACTGGTCTCAGCCAGCTTCGAAGAAATTCAAGAAAGTCAAAGTTCCTCAGCTTGTTGCCAGTTCATATTCTTCATCGCGCGAGACGGAAGCTGAAGACTTGAACGACACTGCGGCAGGCCCTACCTCAACGGATGACCCCAACAATGCTGGCGCTCCTCCATCAACATCATGATGATATTCTTCAGGGGCGTTAGTCCTCATTTTTCGTCCCTTTTGGTCATTCGATGACAAAGGGGGAGAAATTTGAGTTAGTTTTCAAGCGGGTCTTATATAAGGGGCTATATTTCTGTTAAGTTACAACTCTTGCTTTTCTGAGGTGTTTGCTCTGATGAGTTGTAAACTTAAGTCCTATGGTGGTCTGATACTTTTGCTTTGTTTTTCTGCATGCTATTTCCTCAATACCATAATGCACGCATGCTGAATTTCGTCAGACACCATATTTCATCATGCATTTCAAATTCTTCATATCATATGTTAAATGCGTGTATGAATTTCAAGATATAGGAGGAGATCTCCATGATATTACTCAACAATGTGCATTTGCTATTTCAAAGCAAATTCCTCAAATATGCACATCTTCAGGGGGAGTTCTTCTATATCTTGCAAACAAATTCCTCATTATCAGTATTTACACTTCATATGTTTATCCCCATTGAAAACTTAACCTATATTGTCATCAATCACCAAAAAGGGGGAGATTGTAAGTGCATCTAGTGCCCCTTAGTGATTTTGGTGTATTGAAGACTTATAGGTTAAGGGACTAATGCGTTTGTGAGAGTACACAGGTCTATAAGTCTATGAGGAGTTTGTTATTTACGATGATTGTCGACCCCTAAAAATGAAAGTTTTCAACTGAAGACTTTGGTTTTCTTGAAGACTTTGAAAGTGAAGAAATTGGTGTGACCCTGAAGACTTGATATTCATGCGAGGATTATGAAGCGTGAAGACTTTTGTTTTCGTAGTTTCATTTTCTTCTTCTTGAGTCATAGGAAACACCGTACTATTAAAGGGGGTCGAGGTAAAACTAAGGAAAAGTTTCCAAGTGATGGTCAACTCAAAATCCTACACCTACCCAATCCTTTCGAGTGAAGCCATTGGAAATCTCATACAGTTTAGTCAAGTTCTTCAGTGACAGAGACGAAGTTCTTCTGTTCTCTGAGGAATTTGTTCTGACTGAGGAGTTAGGAATTCGCCAGTGCGGATTGCCTACAAGTGAGGAACATGATAGCCCTGAGGAATTTGATACTCAAATATCCGACCGTTGCTGTGCTGCGCGCCAGCTGTCCAAATATCCTACCCACCTAACGGTCATATCATTGAAGGGCATTTATGTCTTATCATGTCGGGTTGCTCCCTAGGCTATAAATAGCCTCCCCCTTCAACCACTAGTTGGTTGGCTGCTCCGAGAGATAGATTAACACTTGTCATTTAGAGCATCCCATCCTCCGAGGACTTTGAGCGAAAATCATCAAGTGAGGAAAAACCCAAACACCTACAAACCCAAAGTGATTGAGCATCACTGAAGAGATTGTTCCTGTGTGGAACCGATGCTTGTTACCTTTGAGGACTGTGCATCCTCCAGACGGTTAGGCGTCATGGTCTAGAGCATCCAAGAAGAAATTGTGGATTGCCGAGTAACCGAGTATGTGAAGGTTTGGAAGTCACCTGAAGACTTACCACGAATGATTGGGCGAGGTCTGTGTGACCTTAGCTCAAGGAGAATACGGTGAGGACTGTGTGTCCGGGACTGTGTGTCCTCAGGTTTAAATACCTAGCCGCTCTAACCAGACGTACAACTGTCACAACAGTTGGAACTGGTCTACCAAATCATTGTCTTCACCGAGCTACTGGTTCTATTTCCTCAACCCTTTCATTTCCTCGCATACTTGCTATGTATTTGATCATTACTGTTTGAAGACTTTGACTGAAGACTTTCTCAATTTCCTCAGTTCAATTTCTTCAGTCAGTTTGTCTTCAGCCTGCTTATCCTGTGTTTACGCTACTTGTACTCTGTGCTTGTTTTCATTTCATCATGATGACTGTGCTACTGCTCTGTTATGTTTGCATCTGAGTACTTATTCCGCTGCTAAGTAGTTCGTCGCTTAGGAATTTCCTCACCTTGAAATTCCTCAGTGACGAATTTGTAAAAATCACCTATTCACCCCCCCTCTAGTCGATATAACGCATTTTCAATCAGCCGAAGCTTAATGGACGTCAGTGACTGAGCGGCGCGCGCTGGGTTGGACCGCGTTAAGCACCCTTCGTTGTACTGGAGGCTGCTAGGTCTGCTCACCGGCCGTGGTCGCAACGTGTAGGAGTTCCCGGGGCAATGGCCCAAGACCCCTGGGCACATAGGTTTAGTCCGGCGTGCTGACCTCTCTGTTAAGCCTAGGTCCGGTTGCGGCGTATCGTTTGGCCGAGGCCGGGCATGACCCAGTAAAGTGTGTCCGGCCAGAGTTAATCGATCGTGGTGGGTAAGTTGGTGCACCCCTGCAGGGAAGAACTAATCTATGCATAGCCGATCCTCGGTAACGGACGCTCGGAGTTGTATCCCGATTGATACAACTAGAACTGGATACTTGTGATGAGAAATGGATACTAGGGCTCTGGGATTGCTTTCTCGCAGGGAGTCGAGAAAGCATCTCTGGCGAGGTTGATACTGATTACTGCTACTACTTTATGATGTACTAATCTACACTCTTCTAATGCTGCAAGACCGCTGAAGATGCTAGTCTTCGATTGGACTAGGCCTTCTCTCTATTCTGGCATTTCTGCAGGCCAGTCCACATATACAGCCTTTCCTTGATAATGTTGCATATGTAGTGTAGATCCTTGCTTGCTGAGTACTTCGGATGAGTACTCACGGTTGCTTTGCTTCCTCTTTTTCCCCTTTTTCCTTTTGATGCAACCAGACGATGGAGCCCCGGAGCCAACTGCCCCCGCTGACGACTACTACTACCACCCCGAGGGTGGATACTACTACGAGCTTGCCGATAACCAGGAATAGGATCGGAGGGTCCCAGGGAGGAGGCCTGCGCCTTTCGATCGTAGCTTTTGTTTTGCCCTGCCTTTTTAAAGGCTTGTCTGTTTCTGTTTCATATCTGTACTCAGATATCTGATGCTTCCGCTGATGCTTGTATGCGAGATTATGTATTCGAGCCCTCGAGGCCCCTGGCTTGTAATATAAAGCTTGTATAACTTTATTTATGTTTTAGATTGTGTTGTGATATCTTCAAGTGAGTCCTTAGGCTTGATCGTGTGCATTTGCGTGTATGATTAGTGCACGATTAAGCCGGGGGCATCACAGCTGCGGACCGACGGACTGATGACCAGTCGGTTCTGGACCTACGGACTGCTTAGCAGGCAGTTCCGAAGCATCAGACTACTTAGCAGTCCGTTCCACCAGGTTGGTCTGCTGACCATGTGCTGCGGCTGGTTCTCCCCCCGCTGCTTCAGTGACCGGCATCTGAACCGGTGGTGCATCTTCAGCAGTTGTAGGCCTTGCCACTGGCTGCTCTGGGGCGAACGATGACATGGCCTGTACGACACAAAGTCGGGCTGGCTGATCACAGGTTGATGCATCAGCCGTTGAATTATGAGTATTAGGTTCTTTGGGGGAAGCACGTGAGAGCTGCTATGGCAAGGAGAGCGTCACCGGTTGAGGGGCGACATTGGTTGCTCTTGGCGGGGCTTCAGGGATCTCATCCATGAACTCTATTTCCTTTCGTGGCCACTGGATGTGATGTAACAGTGTTTCTCCCAATGTCCTTTGCTCATCAAAGTCTCCTAGGACATTCTATAGGGCAAATTCATTGAATCCAGGCTTTACTTCAGTCACGTAGCACTTCACACAGCCCGGCTTCAATGGCACATTGTCCAACAAGAGGCCCTCTTCCAAGAAGGGTGGGCAAACCCAGGCTGTTGCTCATTTTAATGTACCTTCATAATGTGTAAGCACGCCCTTCAGTCTGTCTTTCATTCCAGATAGATCAGATATAGCATCATCATGAGTAGCTGAAGTCTCAGTGCCGCTGGGGTCAGCTGATGCACAACTACACTTGTGCGGTGGTGTCGTGCAATAACCAGCATCCTCCATGCCCACCTCCCCTCCCATTTGCTGGCTATCTGTCAGTGTTAGAGTCTTTTGCATCATCATTGACTCCTTAATATCCTTTCGAACAGACGGATACATGTCCTTCCTCAACCTTTCATACAATTCATTCTGCTTCATTTCACTCCTCACTTTTTTCATGCTGAGCCTCTCTTCTTTGCTGAGTGTGAAAGCCCTCTTATGCGGGACATTAACACCTATACCCCTTACACGGCTAGGGGCTCTCTTGTTTCCAGAGCATCGGACAGAATGTCACATGGCCCTGAGTTCCTGTAGAACCTTCCAGGGATCTTGGAAGCCTTTAACATCACGCGATACAGTTCTTCGTCATGTATCCTGCCACACCCATACGGTGGGGGTGTGTGTTCCTCTTCTAAAATTCCAATTGCTTGGCACTCTTCTCAGCAACCTCTGTAGTTGCCCTGACCCTTTTGAATTCTGCCCAGTCTGCCTTTGTAATTTGGGGGTATGCGGGGATTGGGTCCTTGCCTTCACTCAAGTACTTCTTGTACAGCACATGCCTCCAGTTTCTCCAAGCATCCGTAGCCTTCTTCAGTGCAGCGTGTTCCACCTGCATTCTCCACTGCTCTGGAACATTGAAGTGATCCATGATCTCCCGGACTATCCTTTGCCGTGTTTCAGTGTCAGTCTTCTGAAACCCCGGTAGATTAATGTTGAGCCTTGCCCTGCCAACAAATCCACACACACTCCTGAACCTCGTGCGTGCTTTATCTGGTTTAGTTGGATCCCAAGACTTTAAATCGATCTCGGTTACTTCATATACACCTTTAGGCTGGTGTGTGGGCTTCCTCGGAGCGTTCCTTCATGTCTTGGCCGGAAGGGTAATTGCTGCAGCTCTATCCCGTTCAAGATTACTTGATCCCTCACCATCTGTTGAAGACCTAGGGTTGTTGGAATCAGATGAACACTACTGCAAGATGGTCCAAACGCGACAGTCCAATCAGAGACCCTTCGACGAAACTGTGTGCGACGCATCAATCACAAACGGTGATGTAATAAAACCGTAAAAAAAGATGCAAAACATTTGCAATGGCGGTGACATCAAGCACGGTTCATATTGGAGTTGTGTGTGCGATGCGTGGCAAACGGTTAATCCAGAAGAACTGTTTGCGATGAGGCAGAACAACAGAAACGGGCAACCCGATGAGGGTGTATGCGATATACGGCATACAGTTCACTAGGATGAACTGTGTGTGATTAGGCAACACAATAGAAACGGTTCATTTGAACAAGATGTGTGTGATACGCAGCAAACAGGTCTGTAATCAGGAATGTGTGCGAAGACCAATAATAACACAGATGATTGCTGCTAATAAGCCATGTGATTTGCTCTGTCTACAGAAGAATAACATATATATATATATATATATATAACTGAAATAAACATCCAATTACATAAGTGACTATACAGATAATTCGCACACACCTCAATAAAAATTGTATGCATTCTAAACTAGGAGAAATGATTGTCTAGTCATCTACTTCTTGTGATGGTCTCGCCACTGCTCTGTGGCTCGATCCCTCATCTGGGGCAGGAAGAAGACACTTCCTCATGTCAACGATCCGCATGTACATCTCGTAGCTAGTGTACGCGTCCTTGGCCGTGTACTTGACGTGTTCTTCATCCTGTCTCTCATGCCAGACACTGTGCCAGGCGTTCTTGTCCTTCTTGCTCTCATCCTTCATCTTCATGTAGTAGGGGTCGATGATGGCCGAGGCGAGGTCAACCAGGGAGTTTTGTTTGTTGTTGTCGCTGCCCCAGACCTTGTAGTGGTCCTAGATATTGACAAGATTCTGGCATTTCAAGCCCGAAACCTTGAGCGCTTTTAGATCGTTGGTGGTGTCCACCATAGCGAAACTGTAGTCGGAGCTGTTGATAAACCTGGAGAAATGCTCGCAAGGCATTGTGGCCACGTGGTAGTGGTAGACGAGGACGTCATGTCGCACACACAACTGGGCGACGGCAACCTTCTGATCGTGCCCGGCACGACCGATGGTGTACTCGAGGTCGAAGCTGACCACTTGGTACTTGTCCTCGGCTAGCAACTGCTTCATAGTTTGGATGGAGCTCTCCACCGAGATCGGCTCGTTCGTGTATACCACCAAGAGGGCCTTCCCCCTCACGTGGGTGTCCACTACATGATGCGTGGTGAACTGCCCGCCGTAGTCGTCGTCGGCCGCTGGGAGCGCCATTGGAGCCACGGGGAGCGCCATTGGAACCGCTGGATGTCCTCTCTATATGTGTCGTCGTGGGTGTGCTTATTGTCTCGTGTGGTGCGAGAGATGAAGGTAAATGGCCACAGGAATAAATGGGGGTCGGGCGGCCTGGATTCTCGGCGCGTCCGCATGGCAGTTTTTGCAGCGGGTAACTGCATCGTGGTGCCGCGCCTGGCGCAACCGCATGCACACGAACGTGTGTGATAGTGCGCCGGCCCCAAACACTAGCAGCGCGCATGGAGGGACGAGGGCAGAGTGCCCGGAGGGACGCGAGAGCAGAGCTCGTGTGGTGGGACACGAGCAGAGCATGCCGTGGCCGCCTCAACCGCAAGCAACCACACGCATAGAGCAGTTGAACACGCAGGAAATCGTCGTCTACAAGCAGGCCGACAGTTCGTCGCTGTGTAGAGAGCGGCCGTGTGCTACTACCGCCGTCTTGGTCTATTAGTCCCCTTTATATTATGTGCCATATTTTGACCTAAAATTTAACCAATAAAATGTTAATGCATGTTACAAAAATTATATAATTGGAAACTAAGTTCAAATACGAATCCAACGATATAATCTCTGGCGACATGCATTCGTATTTTATTTGTTAAATCTCTAGTCAAAATTTGGCACAAAAATACATAGATGACTTATAAACAAGGACGGGGGTAGTAGGTAATTTAATCGCAAATGTTTTTATTTTATTAACCGTATGTGTACGTGTCCTTTCATCCTCCTCTCGCACGTCTTGTCACCCCACTACCGCAGACGGCTTAGAGCGCAAGCTTGAGCAGTGCGCGGGGCCGTTCTTTTGTCTAAGATCAAACAGAGGATCACTCTTGGGTGGTAGAGGATCTCCAAGTGTCTCAACAGGAAAATTGTGTTTCAAAACAGGCATTTGTTTAAAGAAAATCTCGTCTAATTCCTTTCTTTCATTCATGAACATATCTTTTTCATGGTCTAGCAAATATTGTTCTAAAGGATCAGTAGGAGGAACGGCAATAGAAGCAAGACCAATAATTTCATCTTTACTAGGTAGTTCTTTATCATGGGGTTGTCTACAAAATTTGGAGAAATTAAACTCATGAGACACATCCCCGAAACTTACACTAACAGTTTCTTTCTCACAATCTATTTTAGCATTAACAGTGTTCAAGAAAGGTATACCAAAGATAATGGGACAAAAATCATCTTGTGGGGAACCAAGAACTAGGAAATTAGTAGGGTATTTTATTTGCCCACATAATACTTCAACATCCCTAACAATCCCAATTGGTGATATAGTATCTCTATTGGCAAGCTTGATAGTAACATCAATATCTTCTATTTCAATAGGTGCAATATCATTCATAATTTCTTGATATAAAATAAAGGGAATTGCACTCACACTAGCACCCAAATCACACAAGCCATGATAACAATGATCTCCTATTTTAACAGAGACAATAGTCATGCCAACAACAGGTCTTATGTTTATGTTTATCACCGGGTTTTGCAATTCTAGCAGCTTCATCACAGAAATAAATAACATGCCCATCAATATTATCGACCAAGAGATCTTTAACCATAGTAATACTAGGTTCAACTTTAATTTGTTCAGGGGGTGTAGGTGTTCTAGTATAACTTTTACAAACCACAGCTGAAGCTTTAGCATGTTCTTTTATCCTAGCAGGGAAAGGTGGTTTCTCAATATAACCAGTAGGAATAACATGATCAACATTATAAGTAATAGTTTCCTCTTCAACTTTAATGGGTTCTACTATTTTTACTTCAATGGAAGGATGATATTTAAACCACTTCTCCTTAGAGAGATCAACATGAGTAGCAAATGATTCACAGAAAGAAGCTACTATCTCAGAGTCAAGTCCATATTTAGTGCTAAATTCACGAAAAGCATCTGTATCCATAAAAGATTTAACACAATCAAACATAAGGTTTATACCTGAATCCTTACCTTCGTCGAGCTCCCAATCTTCAGAGTTGCGTTTAATTCTTTCCAAGAGATCCCATTTGAATTCAATAGTTTTCTTCATAAAAGAACCAGTACAAGAAGTATCAAGCATGGATTGATCATTACGAGAAAGTCGAGCATAAAAGTTCTGAATAATAATTTCTCTTGAGAGCTCATGATTGGGACATGAATATAACATTGACCTAAGCCTCCCCCAAGCTTGATCGATACTTTCTCCTTCATGAGGCCAAAAATTATATATATAATTCCGATAACGATGAACCAGATGCATAGGATAAAACTACTGATGAAATTCCAATTTCAATCGGTTGTAATTCCAAGTCCCAATATCATTGCATAGCCTATACCATGTCAATGCCTTCTCCTTCAAAGATAAATGGAAGACCTTCTTCTTGAATTCATCCTTGAGCAAACCTGCAAGCTTAAATAATCAACAAACTTCATCCACATAGATTAGATGCATATCAGGATGTAGTGTTCCATCTCCTGCATAAGGATTAGCTAGTAGTTTCTCTATCATACCAGAAGGAATTTCATAATAAATATTTTTAGTAGGTGCAGTAGGTTGAGGGGCAACTCTTTGCTCTTCCGGTAGGGGTGAAGATACCCCGAACAAACCCCTCAAAGGATGATTTTCCATAGTGACAAGTGACAGTAAATTTCAGCACATAATATAGATGTTTCCTTACCAAATTCCACTTACCAAAGGCTCTTAACTCCCGAGAAATGGCGCCAAAAAAGAGTCTTGATGACCCACAAGTATAGGGGATCTATCGTAGTCCTTTCAATAAGTAAGAGTGTTGAACCCAACGAGGAGCACAAGGAAATGACAAGCGGTTTTCAGCAAGGTATTTTCTGCAAGCACTGAAATTATCAGTAACAGATAGTTTTGTGATAAGATAATTCGTAAACGGTAACAAGTAACAACTGTAACAAAGGTGCAGCATGGTGGCCCAATCCTTTTTGTAGCAAAGGATAAGCCTGGACGAACTCTTATAAAAAGCAATGCTCTCCCGAGGACAAATGGGAATTGTTGTCAAGTTAGTTTTCATCATGCTCATATGATTCACGTTCATTACTTTGATAATTTGATATGTGGGTGGACCAGTGCTTGGGTGCTTTCCATACTTGGACAAGCGTCCCACTTATGATTAACCCCTCTCGCAAGCATCCGCAACTACGAAAGAAGATTCAAGATAAATCTAACCATAGCATGAAACATGTGGATCCAAAAACGCATAAACTAGGGTTTAAGCTTCTGTCACTCTAGCAACCCATCATCTACTTATTACTTCCCAATGCCTTCCGCTAGGCCCAAATCATGGTGAAGTGTCATGTAGACGACGTTCACATAACAACACTAGAGGAAAGACAACATACATCTCATCAAAATATCGAACGAATACCAAATTCACATGATTACTTATAACAAGACTTCTCCCATGTCCTCAGGAACAAACGTAACTACTCACAAAGCATATTCATGTTCAAGATCAGAGGGGTATTGAATATCATTAAGGATCTGAACATATGATCTTCCACCGAATAAACCAACTAGCATCAACTACAAGGAGTAATCAACACTACTAGCAACCCACAGGTACCAACCTGAGGTTTTGAGACAAAGATTGAATACATGAGATGAACTAGGGTTTGAGAGGAGATGGTGTTGGTGAAGATGTTGATGGAGATTGACCCTCCCTCAAGGAGAGGATTGTTGGTGATGACGATGGCTTTGATTTCCCCTCCCGGAGGGCAGTTTCCCCGACAGAACAGCTCTGCCAGAGCCCTAGATTACTTCTGCCCAGGTTCCGCCTCGAGACGGCGCTGCTTCGTCCCGAAAGCTTCTGTCTGATTTTTTCTAGGTAAAAACCCTTCATATAACAGAAGATGGACACCGGAGACCTGCCAGGGGGCCCACAAGCCCTAGGGGCGTGCCCAGGGGGTAGGGCGCGACCCCCAGGCTTGTGGCCACCTGGTGGGTCCCCTCTGATATTTTCTTTGGCCAATAATTCTTATATATTGCAAAATAATTCTCCGTAAATTTTTAGGACTTTTGGAGTTGTGCAGAATAGGTCTCTCAGATTTGCTCCTTTCCGGTCCAGAATTCCAGCTACCGGCATTCTCCCTCTTTGTGTAAACCATGTAAAATAAGAGAGAAAAGGCATAAGTATTATACCATAATGTGTAATAACAGCCCATATTGCAATAAATATCAACATAAAAGCATGATGCAAAATGGACGTATCATGTGGCACCTGCCTCGGGAACCGGAAAGTCCCCACATGGAGCGAGGTTATGACGTACGCATATATATAGAGTATTCATGTTGCCCCCTCTTTGACATGTACTACATACTCCTACCGTGCATATACGTAACACAAACCAGAAAAGAACCATCCTTGTTGGTCAAATTAACCTCCCTCTCGCTGTACGTTCAACTGATCAACGTTGACCTCGCGGGCCCATAGAGAGAGTCACACACGAGTGAGTGTCATAGGACAACCACCGCGTGCATGTCCCCGTGTGTTATGTGATGTTTGAATACCCAATGCACAACTTTGACGTGCCACATGCTTCGCAAACCGGAAACGCACTACACCATGCACTGGTACAACGAGGTGCTATACACACGGTTTGTAACCCTTTTCCGCGACCGCATTTTGAACCGTCGCCAAGTGAGTGACTGCGATAGGGGGGTCCTTCCCACACGACCCAGAAACCGTCGGGGATATGGAGTCATGATGCATAGGCCTTGCCAAATCTAATAGTATGCGATGCAACACACACTAAATTCTTTCGCACATGTGGGATCGGAGAGTAAACATTTCTAATGACGCAGTGAAACCAAACAGTGTGTCGTAATGAACCGTTTGGGAAATAGTATTTAAGGCACACAGGCCAACATATGAACTGTGTGCGATATGTGCCCCATCGCACATGAGTTTTCTGCGGAACCCGTCTGCCATGCAAGACTCCATCGCACACGTTTCCCAACAATTACCGTGTGTGATAATGTTCTATCACAAACGGTTCAGGAGCCCCTTCGCACACATACAAGTGCTGCAGAAAGGTTCTGATTTGTTGTGTATCACCAACGGTTGCGGCAAGAGTGACATGTGCTTTTCGTTTGGGAACCCACACGTTTCCTGAAAAATTTATGACTGGGATTGTATTTTACATTGGGCACGGTTTACTCCGAGCTCTCGTGTGCGATAATGTGATATCACAAATGGTTCCGGAGCCCCTACGCACAGGTAGTAGTGCTGCAAATCGTTTGTGATCTACTGTGTATCACCGACTGTTCTGCTATGATTGACGTATGCTTTCCGATGTGGATCGCACACACTCAGTTAGTTGAACCATGTGCGGAGCAATTGCCAGGTTAAAACAAAAATATCCCATTTGAATCGGCATGCAAAAAGCAAATTCGCCACAATATTCAATTGAACAAATAGTGTCCACAGGAAGAACATCATCAGATTTCGCAACAATTGCAATTGAACAAATGGTAGCTAAATTCCAATGATTTGTCGACATATATATGCATTACATAATTAATCATAGTGTACGAAATATGAAGACCTCATCAGATGGAAAACAATGGATCCATGCGTATATGTTTAGCGGCTAACTCTTACTCAATGTTTCAGGAGAAGGCATGCTGAAATCTTCATTATCACCAGTGGGATTGATGTAGTGATTCAGAAAGAAGTCGCTGATAAATCTCTGAACCATCAGCAATTCACCAACGGGGAGCGGTTCAGGGGTCCCCGGTTCTAAGATGAGGTGCAGTATTTTTAAGATCAGAATGTGCCATATGAGTGGAGTAGAAGATATTAATTAAGATAGACTTGCTCGTACTAATTCGCGAGCATCTTCACAACTATTAGCAGATTTGCAGATGGAGATCATGTGTCTGCAAACATAGTATCCACAAAGGTTGGTCCCTGCTTGTTGCTGAGGACACTGAATATTTTTGTACAGAATTAGTCATGTATTTGTCCTGTTAGGAACAACCTAACCGGTGTTAGATGTATTTTTTTCTTTGGACAGAAATAGAAAGAGGTTTATTTAGAAGCTTGAACATTTGACTAGCGTAAGAAAAGGTATTTGCAGACTATTGGATACATTTTCTAAAAATAACGGATTTCGGTGTGTTACCGGAGAAACGATCTCGTGCTGCAGAGGTAGTTCCCTCTTGAACAGGTTTCCTGGTTTAGTTTTCCACAATGCGAGCACACTGCAAATGAAGATGAATTTTGACAACATCAATTACTGAACCAGATATGAATGCAAATTAATTTCAGCATCATAGAATTGAATACCTATCCATGAATAGCTAAAGATGCGTCAGATCCTGAGCGTTTGTTGACTCTCTGAGAGAATCCATGTAGTAAACTGTGTTCTTGTTTGGAACAATGAATACCAACATCGAGTGATTGCTACATATTAAGAAAGCCATGAACTGATGAATTATGTCAAAATCTAAAAGACAATCAGTGTATGCATGGTTATTTACTTGACTTACTGTTCATGATATGGCCAAAGAAATGATTCTGCATGGGACGTGTTTTCGAAGATACGGACGACCGTGTTAATGGCCCACTCCCGTGCATCATTACCATCTAATGTTGTGCCATTTGCTAATGCAGGATCTATGAAATACACACTCTCCCTTTTTCTTCTCTGTGTGTTCAATCCCCTGAGAGAAATAAAATACAGTTAGCTGTTTATCATTTACAGCCTTGTATGGAGAAGTTGATCAGAGTTTGTTAAGTACTTACAAAATCAGTCATCTAACAAGAGTGGCGTCGAGCTCATTGAAGTTGAAGAAGAGATGTAAGTCCTCGAAACTCACACTAATGGAACCTGCATCATGTCAGAAATGATCTCTATTGTAGTGGACTAGTAGAACATGATGACCTGCTAACATTTGATCCATGCAATATTTATGTAACTCGCGGCAACTGGAGCTGCACTCATCAATGTATTCGCCAACAAGAAATGGCTGGCCATGGACGTAATTGCGTGCTTCAAGTACGTGTGCTTTATTTTTAGCAAGCAGCAAAGTTATTTCTTCATCATCCATGCCGTCAGAAATAATATTACTCCCCGATTTGAACAACTTGCTGTTAATTTCGTTCTGGGCGATGAGTGCTTTAAGTAAGAGGCAATCGTACTCTTTCCTCTTTGCTCTCAGGGCGCGCTTCCTCATGGGTGCAACCTTTTTGCCCGCTTCCTTCTTGGTACTTGAAGCACTTCTGGTACAAGGTCTGGTTGGCTGAAAGGCAGACTACCGAGCAGACGATGAAGCTTCGACATACTGCTTAGTAGACGGTTTAGCTATGGCAAACCACTGAGCTGGCGGTGCTGCTGTGATGGACTGCTGGGCTGTAGGAGCAGAGGCATCGGACTGCTGATGATGCGTTGAAGGTATGTCGGGTTTCTGCACAGGTGGTGCCAACTAGTCAGTTTGCTGAAGAGGCTGTGCCAACGCGTTGGTTTGCTGAGCAGGAAGTGCTGATGCATTGGTATGCTGATCACGCGGCTGCGGACCGACGGACTGATGACCAGTCGGTTCTGGATCTACAGACTGCTTAGCAGGCAGTTCCGAAGCATCAGACTGCTTAGCAGTCCGTTCCACCAGGTTGGTCTGCTGAGCATGTGCTGTGGCTAGGTCTCCCCCTGCTGCTTCAGTGGCCGGCATCTGAACCGGTGGTGCGTCTTCAACAGTTGTAGGCCTTGCCACTGGCTGCTCTGGGGCGGACGATGACATGGCCTGTACGGCACAAAGTCGGGTCGACTGATCACTGGTTGATGCATCAGCCGTCGGATTACGAGTATTAGGTTCTTTGGAGGAAGCACGCAAGAGCTGCTGTGGCAAGGAGAGCATCACCGGTTGAGGGGCGACATTGGTTGCTCTTGGCGGGGCTTCAGGGATCTCATCCATGAACTCTACTTCCTTTCGTGGCCACTGGATGTGATGTAACAGTGTTTCTCCCAAGGTCCTTTTCTCATCAAAGTCTCCTAGGACATTCTTCAGGGCAAATTCATTGAATCCAGGCTTTACTTCAGTCAAGTAGCACTTCACACAGCCCGGCTTCAAGGGCACATTGTCCAACAAGAGGCCCTCTTCCAAGAAGGATGGGCAAACCCAGGCTGTTGCACATTTTAATGTACCTTCATAATGTGTAAGCATGCCCTTCAGTCTGTCTTTCATTCCAGATAGATCAGATATAGCATCATCATGAGCAGCTGCAGTCTCAGTGCCGTTGGGGTCAGCTGATGCATAGCTACACTTGTGCGGTGTTGTCGTGCAACAACCAGCATCTTCCATGCCCACCTCCCCTCCCATCTGCTGGTTATTTGTCAGTGTTAGAGTCTTTTGCATCATCATTGACTCCTCAATATCCTTTCGAACAGCCGGATACATGTCCTTCCTCTACCTTTCATACAATTCATTCTGCTTCATTTCACTCCTCGCTTTTTTCATGCTGAGCCTCTCTTCTTTGCTGAGTGTGAAAGCCTTCTTGTGCGAGACATTAACACCTATACCCCTTGCATGGCCAGGGGGCTCTCTTGTTTCCAGAGCATCGGACATAATGTCACATGGCCCTGAGTTCCTGTAGAACCTTCCAGGGATCTTGGAAGCCTTTAACATCACGCGATACAGTTCTTCGTCATGTGAGTTTTCAAAGTAATAAGTTCCATCATCACACCTCCTTGCACGTGCTCGCAAGTAGTCTGTAGCGCGTTCACCCCTGATTTCACTAAAGGCCGGTTTCCCACCCGCAGCTACTGCTTCTTTGTCCTCTTGGTCCCATATCGGTTTCATGCCGTAGTATCCTGCCACACCCATACGGTGGGGGTGTGTGTTCCTCTTCTAAAATTCCAATTGCTTGGCACTCTTCTCAGCAACCTCTGTAGTTGCCCTGACCCTTTTGAATTCTGCCCAGTCTGCCTTTGTAATTTGGGGGTATGCGGGGATTGGGTCCTTGCCTTCACTCAAGTACTTCTTGTACAGCACATGCCTCCAGTTTCTCCAAGCATCCGTAGCCTTCTTCAGTGCAGCGTGTTCCACCTGCATTCTCCACTGCTCTGGAACATTGAAGTGATCCATGATCTCCCGGACTATCCTTTGCCGTGTTTCAGTGTCAGTCTTCTGAAACCCCGGTAGATTAATGTTGAGCCTTGCCCTGCCAACAAATCCACACACACTCCTGAACCTCGTGCGTGCTTTATCTGGTTTAGTTGGATCCCAAGACTTTAAATCGATCTCGGTTACTTCATATACACCTTTAGGCTAGTGTGTGGGCTTCCTCGGAGCGTTCCTTCATGTCTTGGCCGGAAGGGTAATTGCTGCAGCTCTATCCCGTTCAAGATTACTTGATCCCTCACCATCTGTTGAAGACCTAGGGTTGTTGGAATCAGATGAACACTACTGCAAGATGGTCCAAACGCGACAGTCCAATCAGAGACCCTTCGACGAAACTGTGTGCGACGCATCAATCACAAACGGTGATGTAATAAAACCGTAAAAAAAGATGCAAAACATTTGCAATGGCGGTGACATCAAGCACGGTTCATATTGGAGTTGTGTGTGCGATGCGTGGCAAACGGTTAATCCAGAAGAACTGTTTGCGATGAGGCAGAACAACAGAAACGGGCAACCCGATGAGGGTGTGTGCGATATACGGCATACAGTTTACTAGGATGAACTGTGTGTGATTAGGCAAAACAATAGAAATGGTTCAACTGAACAAGATGTGTGTGATACGCGGCAAGCAGGTCCATAATCAGAAATGTGTACGAAGACCAATAATAACACAAATGATTGCTGCTAATAAGTCGTGTGATTTGCTGTGTCTACAGAAGAATAACATATATATATATATATGTATATATATATATATATATATATATATATATATATATATATATATAAACTGAAATAAACATCCAATTACATAAGTGACTATACAGATAATTCGCACACACCTCAATAAACAATTGTGTGCATTCTAAATTAGGAGAAACGATTGTCTAGTCATCTACTTCTTGTGACGCTCCCGCCACTGCTCTATGGCTCGATCCCTCGTCTGGGGCAGGAAGAAGACACTCCCTCATGTCAATGATCCGCATGTACATCTCGTAGCATGTGTACGCGTCCTTGGCCAGGTACTTGATGTGTTGTTCATTGAGTCTCTCATGCCAGCCACTGTGCCAGGCGTTCTTGTCCTTCTTGCTCTCATCCTTCATCTTCATGTAGTATGGGTCAATGATGGCCGAGGCAAGGTCAACCAGGGAGTTCTGTTTGTTATTGCCGCTGCCCCAGACCTTGTAGTGGTCCTGGATGTTGACAAGATTCTGGCATTTCAAGCCCGAAACCTTGAGCGCTTTTAGATCGTTGGTGGTGTCCACCGTAGCGAAACTGTAGTCGGAGCTGTTGATAAACCTGGAGAAACGCTCGCAAGGCCTTGTGGCCAGGTGGTAGTGGTAGACGAGAACGTCATGTCACACGCACAACTGGGCGACAGCAACCTTCTGATCATGCCCGACACGACCGATGGTGTACTCGAGGTCGAAGCCCACCACTTGGTACTTGTCCTCGGCAAGCAACTGCTCCATAGTTTGGATGGAGCTCTCCACCGAGACCGGCTTGTTCTTGTACACCACCGAGAGGGTCTTCCCCCTCACGTGGGTGTCCACTACGTGATGCATGGTGAACTGCCCGCCGTTGTCGTCGTCGGCCACTGGGAGCGCCATTGGAGCCACGGGGAGCGCTATTGGAACCGCTGGATGTCCTCACTATATGTGTTGTCGTGGGTGTGCTTATTGTGTCGTGTGGCGCGAGAGATGAAGGTAAATGGCCGCAGGAATAAATGGGGGCTGGGCTGCCTGGATTCTCAGCGCGTCCGCATGGCAGTTTTTGCAGCGGGTAACTACATCGTGGCGCCGCGCACGGTGCAACCGCATGCACACGAACGTGCATGATCGTATGCCGGCCCCAAACACTGGCAGCGCACGTGGAGGGACGAGGGCAGAGTGCCCGGAGGGACGTGAGAGCAGAGCACACGCGGCGGGACGCGAGCAGAGCGTGCCACGGCCGCCTCAACCGCAAGCAACCACACGCATAGAGCATAGTCGTCTACAATCCGGCCGATAGTTGCGTCGCTGCGTAGAGAGCGGCCGTGTGCTACTACCGCCGTCTTGGTCTTTTAGTCCCCTTTATATTATGTGCCATATTTTGACCTTCAATTTAACCAACAAAATGTTAATGCATGTTACAAAAATTATATAATTGGAAAATATGTTCACATACGAATCCAACGATATAATCTCTGGTGACATGCATTCGTATTTTATTAGTTAAATCTCTAGTCAAAATTTGGCATAAAAATACATAGACGACTTATAAACCAGGACGGGTGTAGTAGGTAATTTAATCGCAAACATTTTTATTTTATTAACCATAAGTGTACGTGTCTTTTCTTCCTCCTCTCACATGTCTTGTCACCCCGCTGCCGCAGACGGCTTAGAGCGCAAGCTTGAGCAGCACGCGGGGGCGTCATTTTAGCCAAACGGTGGTGAGCCCGTTCCTGCGCAAGCTTCCCGCCCGACTTGGTGAAATCCACCAAAATCACAATGCTTACCGGCCTGCTATATAAACCCTCACGGCCGGCGAGTCCTGCATCGCATTTTCCCCTCCCTCCCTGTAGCTTATCTCGTCTACTTCTCCCACAATCGCCAATGGCACCGGTCCGTCATCGTCGCTCAGCCATTCCGCCGTCATCAGAGGACAACTCCAGCAGGGAGGCTACACCGTGGCGGCAGCGCAGTCCCCAGCGTAGTGTAGTGTGCGTGGCATCCCTGTTGGGTGTGCGCGGAATACCCACCACACGCTCCACCGCCGCTGCCCGTCGGCAGCTATTGCCGGCTACCATTTCTGCCACCCCACCGTCTGCCGCCGTAGCCGCCACACCACCGTCGAAAGCCAGGGCCATCGCCCGCTCCGCCGCAGCGGCCCGATGGCGGGAGGTGGCCGTCGTGGCCGCCACCCCACTACCGGCCACCGTGGCCATCACCTGCTCCGCTGCCGTGGCCCTAAGGCGGGAGGTGGTGGTCGTGGCCGCCACCCCATCATCGGCCGCCATGGCCGCCAGCCCACCGTCGACCGCCGGGGTCATCACCTGCTCTGCTGCCGCTGCCCGAAGGTGGGAGGCAGAGGTGGAGGCCCGCACGTGCGTCAGCGACCCTGCGCGCTACATCGAGTTCCTGCGGGAGGAGGAGGAGCGCCTCGTCGAGCACGCAAAGAGCCTTACCGCCGCCATGGCCGCAGCACATGCCGCCGCAAAGGCGAGGAATCAGGAGATCTACGAGGAGAACCACCGCTTCGAGAGGGGTCGTCTGGAGTGGCAGAGGGCATTCAAGGTGAGCATCCCTGAAGGTGCAGCAGCGGCAGGCACCATATTGCAGTTGTCCAGCTCGTCGGTAGGCTCCTCCTCCTTTGCCTCTTATTGAGCGCGCTCGGTACAAGAGAGGTTGCCGGAAGTAGTACAAAGCCCCTCCGTAGTAGTAGTATTTAGGGGCTATTTTGTTCAGTTCATCTGACTATAGTTGTGGTGGAACTGTACAATGTACTAAATATTAGCTAGTATATATAGTTGAACTAGCTATTTCAGTACGTGGTTGGCAACAATTGGGAAAAGTTTGGTCGGTTCAGCTGTCGAGTTGAACTGTTTGTATAAAGAATGACTGCTTAATCTATGCTTAATTACTGAATTTTAGTTGCAAAAATTAGATAGTGCTAGTGATTTTTAGCTGCATATTTTGAAAAATCACAGTGTTACAAGGTTAACAAATGGCAATGTTACTAGAGCAACAAATGTCAATCTTTCCAGTTTGACAAATGGCAATATACCCAATATGACAAATGCAAATCTTACCAAATTGTGTGTACATGGTTGCACACGGGTCATCCAAAACAACCGTTTGCGTTGAAGTGATGTACAAATCCTGCTCGGCACATTTTCTCTTGGCTTAGCACCGAAGTCTGGCTTTGCATACCGTATTCAATCTGAACCGTTTGCGTTGAAGAGATGCACAAATCCTGCGCTGCGAATTTTCCCTTGACTTACTAGGGAAGACTATAGCTCTCACTTTGCATATGGGTGTTCTATCTAAAACGTTTGCGATCAAGAGCTGCACAAATCCTGCTCGCACATTTTCCCTTGGCTTCCTGGGGAAACTGTCGGTTTGCATACGGGTGTTCTAACTAAAACGTTTGCGATGAGTGTTTTATATTTAAAAACCATTGATGTTTTTTTAAAGAAAATCGTTTGATAAGTCTGTACATTAAGAGAGAAAAACGCAAGTTCGTTCAAACCATATCTTTCATTCAGTCACACTGCGAATTTATATTCATATGATCGAGATACAGTATTAAACCCCAAAAAACTATTTTTGGCGGCGGCGGAGGCGGCGTGCCGCGCCGGCGTTGTCGTTGACGTCCTCCGGGACGCCGTTGTTGAAGTCTTCAAGGCAGCATAGAATGTTCTTCACTTGGAAATCAAACATCATGTCGTCGCGCAATCGACGGGCGGGGCGCAGGGGGACGGCAACTGGCGGCGCTGCGAGGTAGCGGTCGATGGCGGCGTCCCATGCCGCTGAGGGGGGAGCGCACGGGCACGGGCGAGGCGGGTGCAGGCAAACGCATGGGGACTGGCGCCGCGGTGGGTGCAGGGGCGCGCACGGGCACGGGCACGGGCGCTGGCGCTGGCATGTACACGAGCTCACGCAGGTCCGCAGAGACCTCGCTGACGCCCGCGGCTTCCAGCTCTGCGATAGTGCTCGGCGACCAGCCCGTCAGTGCTACGGGGATGGTCGCTGGCGCGGGCGCGGGGATGGGAGCTGGGACGAGCGCTGGGGCAGCAACCGTCCATGGGGCCCCATTCCTCCTTATTTTCTATCTCCTCCGGCTCGGAGTCGACTTCACCAAACTTCAAGACTAGTGGCAGATGATCCTTCTGCGCCATGGCATTGGTGGAGGTCTGCGGGAGGGAGGGGAATGGGAGGCGAACAGTAAGGCCGCCCGTATTAAACGGCGGCTCAGGCGCCATTAATGGAGAGGAAGCGAGCAAGGCGGGCGGCCATGGAAGTCAAAGGGCTCACTTCTCAGTGAGCCTGCACGGCGTACAACTCACATGCTTCCCGGTGAGCCTGCACATTGGAGGATAGCTTGCACGCCTCTCGGTCAGCCTGCGCACCGGACTGCGCTCGCACGCCTCCCGTTCAGTCAAGCAGCTGTCCGCACGACACCTCCTATAGCCATTAAAAGAGCGACACATGGTGTCACGTGAATGGTTAACAGAACACACATGATTTAAATTTTACAAACGTTTGAGATGTTAAAGTGGCAGCTATTTGTTTCAAAATGCCTTTGTTGGCTGTTATTCGAGTGCGCCTTCTCTCAAAATGGACACGAAAAATACCACAGCATGTCGGGTGCCATTGCATGATAGCATGCCAAGTTGCATGAATTTCAGATGAATTTTGGATTTACTAGAATTTAAAAACAAAGTATCTCAACGTTTTGCCGGTAATCAACAGTGCCCTGGTGTTTGAAATTCATTCCCATTTCTTGCATGGGACCTAAGCATGCACCCAAGGACACACATTTGATATGTCAACCCATTTTTCTGCACTGGAGCATGTGCATGTAGTTCAATTTTGAATTATGCACATAAAATGCCTAGAAAACCCAGTTAATGTGTAAAAATGTCCAAGCGAACCCCGAAAAATCCCAAAAATTGACACAACACTCCTGTCGTTCTATGTTGACACTAGAAAAATTTTGAAAGGAAGAAGAGGCAACGGATATCGTTTCGTCCCCAAAGGTGGCACTTTCCCTACCGAAACCATCAGGCTTGTTGTGAGAAGATCTGGTTTGCGAGAAGCTTATACCCAAACCTACCCCAAAAGGGACAAAATTTTTACCACAGCATGTTGATGCCGCTCCATGATAGCATGTCAAGTTTCATGAACTTCAGACGAGTTTTGGATTTACTAGAATTTAAAAACCATGTATCTCAATGTTTGCGGCCGAGCGACGGTGGCAAGGTGTTTGACATTCATTCCCATTTCTTGCATGGGACCTAAGCATGCAACCAAGGACACATATTTGATTTTTCAACCAATTTACATGCACTAGAGCATGTGCCTGTAGTTCAAATTTGAATTATGCACATAAATGCATAGAAAACTCAGTTAATGTATAAAAATGTCCAAACGAACCCCGAAAAATTCCTAAAATTAACACAACACTCATGTTGTTCTATGTTGACACTAGAAAAAAATTGAAATCAAGAAGAGGCAACGGATATCGTTTCGTCCAGAAAGGTGAAATGTTCCCTACCGTAACCATGAGGCTTGTTGTGAGAAGCTTATACCCCAACCTGCCCCAAATGGGACAATATTTTTACCACGGCATGTTGATGCCGTTCCATGCTAGCATGTCAAGTTTCATAAATTTCAGACGTGTTTTCGATTTACTAGAATTTAAAAACCATGTATCTCAATGTTAGCGGTCGAGCGACGGTGGCAAGGTGTTTGACATTCATCCTCATTTCTTGCATGGGACTTAAGCATGCAACCAAGGACACACTTTTCAATTTTGAACCCATTTATATGCACTGGAGAATGTGCATATAGTTCAAATTTGAATTATGCACATAAATGCATAGAAAACTCAGTTAATGTATAAAAATGTCCAAACGAACCCCGAAAAATCCCAAAAATTGACACAACACTCCTGTTGTTCTATGTTGACACGAGAAAAATTTTGAAAGTAAGAAGAGGCAACAGATATTGTTTCGTCCCCCAAGGTGGCACGCTCCCTACCTAAACCATCAGGCTTGTTGTGAGAGAAGCTCTGGTTTGCGAGAAGCTTATACCCAAACCTGCCCCAAATGGGACAATATTTTTACCACGGCATGCATGTCGATGCCGTTCCATGATATCATGTCAAGTTTCATGAATTTCAGACGAGTTTTTGATTTACTAGAATTTTAAAACCATGTATCTCAATGTTAGCGGCCGAGCGACAGTGTCAAGGTGTTTGACATTCATTCTCATTTCTTGGATGTGACCTAAGCTTGCAACCAAGGACACACATTTGATTTTTCAACCCGTTTTTATGCACTGGAGCATGTGCATGTAGTTCAATTTTGAATTATGCACATAAATGCCTAGAAAACTCAGTTAACGTATAAAAATGTCGAAACGATCTCCGAAAAATTCCAAAATTTAACACGACACTCCTGTTGTTCTATGTTGACACCAGGAAAAAATTGAAAGCAAGAAGAGGCGACGAATATTGTTTTGTCCACAAAGGTGACACGTTTCCCTAACGAAACCATGAGGCTTCTTGTGAGAAGCTTATACCATAACCTGCCCCAAATGGGACAATATTTTTTACCCCAGCATGTTGATGCCATTCCATGATAGCATGCCAAGGTTCATGAATTTCAGAAGGGTTTTGGATTTACTAGAATTAGAAAAGCAAGTACCTCAATGTTTGCCGGAGAGCCACGGTGCCAGGGTGTTCAAAATTCATCCCCATTTCTTGCATGGGACATAAGCATAAACCCATGGACACATATATGATTTTACAACCCATGTTGGTGTACCGCAACATGTGCATGTAGTTTAATTTTGAATTGTGCACCTGAAATGGCTAGAAAACCAAGTTAATGTATAAAAATGTCCAAACGAACCCTGAATAATTCCAATTTTTTTGACACACCTATAGTTGCATGTTCACTTCAGATAAAAGTTCTGGCAATTCAAACACCCTCCATTGCCGCTGTGACCCCATTATGTAATTCAAATCACGATGAAAAATCAAGTAGATCGCACACAGTTTATTATCACCAACCATGTGAGATGCAGTACAAAATATCTTGGAGCACCGTCGGAGTATACTACGCCTATGGCTTATGCGAGAAGGTGTGTCGGATACAGTCCATAGCCGGCGTGTCAAGCACACTAGCTCGCTCCCCAAATATCATTTCAGTGTTCAATCGTCGCTGGTGAAAGATGGGGACGTGGACCCGCGTTGTGAGGGAAACTTCGGCGGCCCAATACGGCGAGAGCGCGGGCGCAGCCGCCAGGCGCGTGCTAACAAGGTGCATGAGCGCAGTCGCAATCTGCGACCGGGCGGCCAAGGCAGCCCAAACGTCCGCTGTTGCTTCTCAGGTGGCGGCAGCAACATCTGCCTCGGGGATAGCAACTGGCGAGAGCGGCACAGCAGCTGTCCATTCCGCAGCGGCGGCCTTAGCCCTGATGGAGGCCGCCCATAACCATGTCGAGGCCGCCCACGCCTAGCTCGTGGCAGTCACCGCACAAATCGAATGAAGCTTCTCCGACAACGGTCGGCAACCCACGACCGAAGAGTTGGCAATCGCCCAGAGCGTTCGAGCAGCCGTCCGTTCCTCCGCCGCATACCTTGCCACGATGGAGCCCGTCCAAACCCAGATCATGGCCGCCCACGCCCAGCCCGTGGCGGCCTTTTCCAAAGAGATGGAGGACGCGGATGGCGAGATGCTTGCCGAGTATGGTGCGATGGATGCCATGGAGCCCCTTCCCTAGGAGACCGTCGGGCGCGAGCTGGACATGGAGGAGGCGGCGGAGATCAACGAGCACTAGCCGTAGTAGTACTCTTTATTTTGTTTAATTAAGAGTGACGGTCTTTAATTTGTTAGAGTAATGTTTAGGTCAGCTAGCTCTGTTTAATTGCTGAACTTGCTCGATTAAGAAGTGTGGGTGTGCTGTAGTCTCCTTTGTGTACACAAATTATGCAATGACGTGGATCACCACTGTAACCAGGGAAATTCGAACCAAATTTTTTGACGTTCAAACTCATCACACACGGGTTAAGCTATATGAATCATTTGTGATGTTCACATATCGTACACAGTGCTGAATAAGGGACCGTGTCTGATGACACTTTGCGCGCCAGTTTTTTCGCTGCACCGATTCAAAATTTTTGGCTTCCGCGGAAATATCTACCTCCCCGCCCCCTCCCCCTTACCAAAAGCCACATTTCCCCTGTTTCCGCCTTCCTTTCCAAGTTGAAACCTTCACTCCTTGCTTGTAGCGTCGCCTCCTCGCCAGCGACCCTCCTTCACGCTGCTCGGCCTCGTCTATCCAGGCAGGTAATCCACACCCGACCCCCATCCTCCTCCTCCTTCCACATCCCAAATGCCCCGACCGCCGGCGCGACACCTTCCACCCAAATCACCGACCCCTCCCCAAATAAGCGCCGCCCTAAGCCATGGTGCATGCAGTATAGCCAGGAGCTCAAGGAGCATTTGGCAGCGGAGAAGCAAATCGCGGTCGCACGCGCGGATGAGGTCTCGATGGCCGCCATTCGTGCCGACCCCCAGATCTTGGAGGAGCACCTCGCCGTCGAGGCCACCATCGACGCCTCGCGCGCCGATGCCGCGACGCGGTTGGCTACTTTAAACAATAGTTCATGGCATTTTCTCGAGGCCACCCTCGGTGCCTTCGACAAAGACTACGAGGTGTTTTCTCAGCGTGCACGTGCTTATCTTACCTCGAGAGCCAGCAGGTTGGTGCCCGGAGCGGCTCAGACAACTCACCACTACAACGAGGGCACCCACAATGTGGAGGCCTCACCCTCTTCCATGTCCAAGGAGCCAATCATCATCGATATCTCCGACGATGAGGAGTAGCTTGTCTTATTAGCTCACTATAAGGACCCATGTTCAGTTTGCTAGCTACACCGGTTAAGCATGCTCGGTTTACCCGTTGCATGTGCTGCTCCTGCCTTTCCTTAACAAATTCTAGTGAATTGTGCTATCTACTTTTACCATGCAATCTGTTGCTCTAGTGTATATGTTCTATATGTCGTGCAATGTGGTGCTCACTTATTAACTATTTGGTTAATTAGTTGTCGTCTTCAGTTAACTGTTTGGGTCAATTCTGCAAATGTGATGTTCAATTCTTCAGGCTGCAATTTTGTATTGTCTTCCGTGTGAGAAATAAATTGAATTTATCTTTACAAAATACATGAGAAACAAATACAATTGCTATATTTCCAAATTGTCAAGCATGCTTGGTTTGGTTAACTGTTTGATCTTCTAGTATGTTATACATTGTGCAATGTGGTGCTTAGTTAACGTTTGGTTCATTTGTTGTGGTGTTTAGTTAACTGTTTGGTTCAATTCTGCAATGCGATGTTCAATTGTGGTGGGTGCATTCTGCTATTGTATACCATGTGAGAAATAAATCAAATTTGGCTGTACTAAATACATGAGAAACAAATACAATTGCTATATTTCCAAGTTGTTAAGCATACTTGGTTTGGTTAACTGTTTGGTCTTCTATTAGGAGTATGTTATATTGTGCAATGTGGTGCTCAGTTAATGTTTGGTTCATTTATTGTGGTGTTTAGTTAACTGCTTGGTTCAATTCTGCAATGCGATGTCCAATTGTCGTGTGTAGAATTTTGTATTGTTGTGCATGTGAGGAATAAATCGAATTTGGCTGCACTTAATACATGAGAAACATATACAACTACTATATTTCCTAGTTCTTAATCAAGCTTGGTTTGGATAAATGGGTTTTCCATGTGGCTTGAATTAATCTGATGAATCTGCAATGTGCTTATTTTTCATCAACATATTTTACTGATAGCATGCGAACCCTCACTTAACCTGATGACTAACTACCATTTGGGAAGCACTGAGGTTTACAATCGAGGTTTGCACATGCATGGTCCTTTGTCTAATAGCACATTATTGTGGTTGCAAGAACCATTCTAATATTTAGGTTAACAATTTGGTCTTGCACATGTAGGTCCTGCTGTCAGAGGTTTTAACCCACTGTTCGACCCTTTTTGCATATGGGGAAATGAGTTGTCCATGAATATCAGTCAAGTCAAGAAACTCAGAAAGATTGTTAGGATAAAGAAATTAGCGACAAAAAACAACAAGATCATTGTCTGCACAATGAAGAAGACGTCAGTTCACAACAAGATGGTACTAACTATTATACCTTGCCTTTTTTTATTCCTTTGCCCCATTTCCAATATAGAGAAGATATTTATGCACATCCTTGTTTTCAGGCCTTTCCAAAGCAGTTCACTGATGATTACCTCTCAAACCACCTGTATGGTCAGGAGGCGAGGAAGGTTTTCATACAACACCCACGGTTCAATATTGAAGTGTTCCTGAAGAGGACGAAGGATGGACGGTCAATCATCCACATGCACTGGCCTAAAGTTGCAAAGACCTTCAACATCAATGAAGGCTCAATATTTGCCTTCCGCTTCAGCAGTTTTCCAGATGAGATGCATCTGTCTATGTACCGTCTATGATGCTAATTTTGAAAGGTTATAGATGTTGCACGTGAAACTTGGTGCTGGTGCAGTTGTGTAATGGGGTAGCTGAGTGCTGAAGCTATATGATGTTGTACTCTGATGTATTTCAATTATGAAATCCTGCTTCCTTAATATGGAAATGAAATATATTGTGTGCTTAATATGAAATGTCAATTAGATTAATAAATGGATTATTAATAATAGCACAATTAGTCTGCTAATTGGATTTTTCTATTACAAACGGTTATTGAGAAAACACCGTGGGCGATGACCTCAGGTAACGCACACAGTTTCTAGGAATAAACCGTGTTGGATCAATGAACAATCACACACGACATCCTCGTGAAAACTATTTGCGTTAGGCCACCTTGTGCAAACGTTTACCACATAAAAAGTGTGTGTGATGGACAGCCTTTGCCACACAGTTTTATTCTACGCACCGTGTGTGATGCATTGAATAACGCAAATGATAAAATCGTTAATATCGTGTGCAATGGCAGCGCTATCACAAACGATTTAATGGGGAAAATTGTGTGTGATGTACCTGCGAACGGAAACGTTTTCCTTGGAGTGACTGTGTGGGATGTATATACGAACGGAAACGTACTTCTTGGATTAACTTTGAGGGATGTACATACTAACAAAAACGTATTCCTTGGATTGACTGTGTGGAATGTACATACGAACGAAAACGTTTAACGGGGACTGACTGTGTGGGATGTACTTACGACCGGAAACGATTTGGCCTGTATAATTGTATTTTTTAAGCACAACTATATGTATAACCGTATTTGATCGCTCGCCGGTCGCACACGGCCTCATTTTGGCGAGCGTGTGTGCCAGGAGGGCATATCCCCGACGGTTTCTGGGTCGTGTGGGAAGGACCCTCCTATCGCAGTCACTCACTTGGCGACGGTTCGAAACGCCGTCCCGGAAAGGGGTTAAAAACCGTTTGTATAGCACCTCGTTGTACCAGTGGAAGATACATCGCCTGAAGCATGAGTGCTGTCGCTGCTACTCGGCATCTATAGAGAACACATGCGAAACTCTGGAAAGGAGGATAAGCATAAAACTAACAACTTGGTATCAAGCTGTCTAAACATGTCATGCAATAATTTAGAAAATGTATGGCTTATTTGTTAAGTTTGTGTGACTCGGGTGCCCACGATCTGTAAATCGGCAGTAACTTATTGGAACAAATACAGCTTATATGTACTAGTTAGGAAGGCAGATAATGAACATATATATGCTCTCCGTTATTTTATAACCAATTTGGGAATATACGGAACGAAATAGGAAGAGGGTTGGCGAGGAAATATGCCTCACCGCGATGGAGAGCAGTAACTAACAGGTTTCTTAATGCAAACCCGGCAGGACCACAGGAGAGGCGAGGGTTACAGGATCGATATGCTCGAGGGTGGCTGGCGAGCAAATGAAGACGGCGAGGCGCGAGCAGCCGCGTGTTGTGAACGGCAGTGGAGGTAGGGTTGACGCCGAAGAGCGGGCACACGGCCGGGGTGAGCACGCCCGCGCCGGAGAGGGTTCTGCTTTGGATCTAGGGGAGGGGGGAGCTGGCGATGGAGATTGGGTGGACTAATTGAGTGAAAACACGGAGGGGGGTGGGGGGGGGGGGTTGTTGGCGGCCAATGTGAAAAGGGTGAAAAAATATCCCCGGTCGCTGCGCGGAAAGGCCTATGCAAACGGTTGCCTCTAAGCGCTCGTGTGCACAAAGAGCATAATTTCGTTTGAAATGAAGACGTGCTAATTTTGAAATGAAGACGTGAGTTCATCGTTTCTCCTCTAATTTTTTCCCACGGTAAGCAATCACCATTATACCACAGGTTTGATTTGCTGGCGCATTTCAGGTCTCGTGTGCTATATTTAATACATTTTTTGGCATTTACCGTGTAGTTTGGCATATAAATCTAATCCTAGCCGGACTGCATTTGCTGTCGAAAGGGATGAGGATTGCCGTTCGATCTGGGAGCATCCAACTGTGCAGACGTACGATCCGTGGGGTTTGGGTTCTGGCCAATTAGAACGCACGACTCAGATCGCGTGCGCAGCAGGGGGGCATCGGCCACGGTTTGGTAGGCACACGGCCTTCGTGAGTGAACCGTGTGTTATTTGAAAACATTTACATGAACTAACAGCATATTTTCGTCTGAATGAAAACATGAGTTCATTGTTTCGCCTCCAAATTGTTTTCCATGGAAAGAAATCACCATTGTACCCTATGGTTCCATTTTCTGGTGCATTTGAGGTATCGTTTGCCATATTTGAGTCATTTGCTGTAGTCACAACTACATGTGGGTGCTAGCAAGATCATTTGTGTGTCGCTTTGGAAGTTTTCATTCATTGTTCGAGAAATGGGAAAAAAATTCAAACAGTTCGGCCGCAGGGTGCGGCCAGAGGCGTAGGCCTTGTTGGTATTTTAATTACAGGAAATGCATATAGAGTCCGAAAATAACGAAAATCGGTGTGTCACCGTGGCGTGCTCTCAGGATCCCATGGAAATTTTTTGGTAAAGTTTGGCGCAAGTTTTGATGCTCACACCTTCCAAATCGGAGCATCTCACAAGAAGGATCATAGTTTCCAAAAGGAGACGCGGCACTTCGGACTCCAATCGTCGGTGACTACATCGTTCCGCCTCGAATTTTTTTCACGGTAAACAATAACGTATATACCCTAGGTTTGATTTTCTGGCCCATTTCAGGTCTCGTCTGCTATATTTAAGTCATTTTTTGCACTTACCTTGCATTTAGTGCATATAAAATCAGAACCGTACTACAACTACATCTGGGTGTTAGTTAGCAGAGAAGGTGTACAAATCATTTGTGTGTCGCTTTACGAGTTTTCATCCATTGTCTGAGAAACGGGGAGAAGTTTCAAACATTTCGGCCGCGAGGTGCGGCCACCGACGTAGGCCTAGTTGGTATTTTAATTACAGAGAATTCAGATGGAGTCCAGACATCATCAAAATCGGAGTGTGCCCATGGCGTGCTCTCACGACCCCGTGGAAAAAAATTGGTGAAGTTTGGCACAAGTTTTGATGATAGCTCCTTCCAAACCAGAGCATCTCACAAGAAGGATCATGGGTTCCAAAAGGAGACGTGTCAATTCAAACTCAAGTGGCCGGTGACTTCATCGTTTGGCCTCATAAATTTTTTCACGGTACGCAATCACCATTATACCACGGGTTTGATTTTCTAACGCATTTCAGGTATCATTTGCTGTATTTAAGACATTTTTTGAATTTAACGTGCAATTTGTGGTTATAAATAAAATTACAACCGGAACTGCATGTGTTGTCGAAAGGGATGAGGATTGTCGTTTGATCAAGGAGAATCCAACGATGCAGACGTATGATCCATGGGGTTTGGGTTCTGGCCAATCAGAATGCACGACTCAGATCGTGCGCGCGGCAGGGGGGCATCGGCCATGGTTTAGAAGGCACACGGCTTTCGTGAGTGAACCATGTGCTATTTGAAAATATTTACATGAACTAACAACATATTTTCGTTTGAATGAAAACATGAGTTCATCGTTTCGCCTCGATTTTTTTTCCACGGTAAGAAATCACGATTGTACCCTATGGTTTGATTTTCTGGTGCATTTGAGATCTCGTTTGCTATATCTGAGTCATTTTTTGCATATATATATATATATATATATATATATATATATATATATATATATAGTCACAACTACACGTGGGTGTTAGCAAGATCATTTGTGTGTCACTTTGCGAGTTTTCATTCATTGTCCGAGAAACGGAAAAAAACTTCAAACAGTTCGACCGCAGGGTGCGGCCAGAGGCGTAGGCCTTGTTGGTATTTTAATTACAAGAAATGCATACAGAATCTGAAAATAACAAAAATCATTGTGTCACCGTGGCGTGCTCTCATGATCGCATGGAAAAATTTTGGTAAAGTTTGGCACAAGTTTTGGTGCTCGCTCCTTCCATACCGGAGCATCTCGCAAGCAGGATCATAGTTTCGAAAAGGAGACGCGGCACTTTGGACTCCAAATCGTCAGTGACTACATTGTTCCGCCTTGAAAAAAAAATCATGGTAAACAATCACGGATATACCCTTGGTTTGATTTTCTGGCCCATTTCAGGTCTCGTCTGCTATATTTAAGTCATTTTTTGTACTTATCTTGCATTTAGTGCATATAAAGTCAAAACCCTACTACAACTACATGTGGGTGTTAGTTAGGCTACTTATAGTGGGGAGTATAATATACTAGTATCATGCATATGATACTAGTGTATGATACTACCTTCATAGTGCATAGTATCATAGATGACCGTATTTATGGCCATGCATGACACAAAGTAGTATAGCATTTATTATGTTACGGTATCTACCTATGTTACTCTAACCCACTCTCCCTTCTTTAATTCTTTGCCACATCATCCTATTTGCTATCCCCGAATGCATGATATCGGCTATGATACCCCACTATGGCCAGCCTTAGCAAAGAAGGTGTACAAATCATTTGTGCATCGCTTTGCGAGTTTTCATCCATTTGTCTAAGAAGCGGGGAGAAGTTTCAAACATTTCGGCCGCGAGGTGCGGCCACCGGCATAGGCCTAGTTGGTATTTTAATTACAAGAAATTCAGATGGAGTCCAGACATCATCAAAATCGATGTGTGCCCGTGGCGTGCTCTCACGACCCCGTGGAAAATTTTGGTAAAGTTTGGCACAATTTTTGATGATCGCTCTTTCCAAACTGGAGCATCTCACAAGAAGGATCATGGTTTCCAAAAGAAGACATGTCAATTCAAACTCCAGTAGCCGGTGACTTCATCCTTTGGCCTCATAAAAATTTCCACGGTACGAAATCACCATTATACCACAGGTTTGATTTTCTGGCGCATTTCAGGTATCATTAGCTATATTTAAGACATTTTTTGAGTTTAACGTGCATTTCATGCATATAAATAAAATTACAACCGGAACTTCATTTGCTATCGAAAGGGATGAGGATTGCCGTTCGATCTGGGAGCATCCAACGGTGCAGACATACGATCCGTGGCGTTTGGGTTCTGGCCAATTAGAACGCACGACTGAGATCGCGCGCGATTTGGGCGGCACATGACTTTCATGAACGAACCATGTGCTATTCGCAAACCAGATTTCAGATCTTCTGTTCATACATGAGTGAGATCAATTGAGTGTGCTACCTCTATGGTATAATAATAATAATAATAATAATAATAATAATAAGTTCATATTCATTGTCTGAGCTGACAGCATATCATGGTCAACATATATAACGGTTCTTACATCAACAGAAAACCGGGTATAACTCACAAATTCAGTACACGCGACAGTTCTAAATTGAATGAATTAAGTTGCAGGGTAGGCATAAAGACTAGTCTTACGGCTTAATTCCCTTGTACATGGGGGAACTGGGATCATTACGTTGACCCCGAATGAACTTGGGTTTTCTGATGATTTTACGCTTCTCTGTTAGAGGGGTGCGTGGTCCCTTGGATGGCAACTCAGCAAATTCATCATACTCGTCCTCATTGGCAACATCCTCGACACCCAGTACCCTCCTCTTCCCATGCATCACTACATGGCAGTTCTTATGCAAGGGGTCTTCCGCATAGAAAATCTGGGTAGCATCGCTGGCAAGAATGAACGAGTCCGCGTGATATGCCATCGTTGTCCTGTTAACAAAGGCTTCCTGTAATCATCAACCTTTGCCTGACCAAGAGGGATCCATGTGCACCTGAATAATGCCACCTTAACTTTCACATAGTTAAACTCCCAAATCTCTTTGATGGTTCCATAGTATACCCTTTTATCAGCTTCATCTACAGTCATGCATTCCATTCGAACAGAGCTATTCTGATATGAGGTCTTCTCATCACGTTCCTCAGTGTAGAACGTGTAGCCATTTATGTCATATGCTTGGTACGTCAGCACCATAGGTGATGGCTTTTGTGCCAACCACGTAGCAATGTCATCCATGGATCCTTGTGCCAAACGATTCTTCAGCCATTCGATGTAGTTCTTAGTGTGCTCCTTCGTCTCCACATCTGATGAAGGCACCATTGGTAAGAAGCTTTGGCGTATCTCCGCCAAGTGTTCTTTGGCATAAACGCTGAGAACTGGGCTGTTAAGCAGTATCGTCTAATGGGATTTCTCTGCCAATTCTCCAGGTGCAGCCTTTTGCGTGCCAGCAAGGACCGGCTTACCTTTCGGCCTTCCCTCATGGCGAGAGAGGGGCAAACCTATAGGTCTTTGTTTCATGTATTCGGTGCAAAACTCAACCACCTCCTCCGCGGTATAACCTTGTAGGATGCTTGCCTCTGGATGGTTTCGGTTCCGACAATAGCGCTTCAGTATTCCCATGAACCGCTCGAAGGGATACATGTTGCGAAGAAACAGAGGACCACAATACTTTATCTCATCGACAAGGTGCACAGTGAGATGGACCATGACATCAAAGAATGACGGTGGGAAAAACATCTCTAGTTTGGACAATATTCTTGCAATATCCTCTTGCATATGATCCAAGTCTTCAGGATCTACAACTTTCTGCCATAGTTGGTTGAAGAAATCACAGAGCTCAATGAGTGTGTTTCTTATATATTTGTTTATCAGATTCCTGATGGCCACCAGGAGGATTTGTGTCAACATTACGTGGCAATCATGTGACTCCATGTGTCCTAACTTCATTTTACCTGAGCTCACATCCACGAGACTTCTGATGTTTGCAGAGTAGGAAGAGGGTGTCTTAACTGATAACAAATAGGTCAAGAACTCTGTTGCTTCTTTTGTACTGAAATTGTAACTCTGGCGAGCGTTGATGAATTTGTTATCATCTTCTGCTTCACTCTTGCGTTTTGATTGAATAGCAAGCATATCGAGCCGTGCACCATCACCATCCTTTATTTTACCTTTAATCTTGAGCAGAGTACCAAGGATGCTTTCACATACGTTCTTCTCTACGTGCATGACATCGATGCAGTGACGTACACGTAGAATCTCCTAGTAAGGTAATTTCCAGAACACCGATTTCTTCTTAAACACTTGACCCTTGGGTGTTTGTTTCATCGTCAAAGCGTGCTTCTTGCCAAGCACAACATTAATTTGTTTAGCCATGTTGTGGACCACCTCCCCTGCATAGGGTCTTGGGCCCACATCTACCTCTGCCGTACCATCAAATTCAGCTTTCATCTTTAGGTATGGGTGATTTCTCCGTAAGAACCTACGATGACGCAAATACGCGGTTTTGCGTGAGTTGGGAAGAAATCTGCTAACTGTCCTATCCATGCATGTGACACACCCTACATCTCCCTTTGTTTTCTACCTTGATGTGTTACCTAATGCCGGCATATCTTGAATGGTGTGCAGCAGCATCGCATGTAGATCGAAAATCTCCTTTTTGTAAGCACCATAACATTTTAGAGCAGGCGCATCTATCCACACTGTCAGCAGTTCTTCTACCAGTAGCTGAAAGTAAATGTCGATGTCATTTCCAGGTTTCTTCAGGCCTTGTATAATCATTGACATCATAATGTATTTTTTCTTCATACACAACCAAGGAGCTAGGTTATATATGCACAAAAGCACCGGCCATGTGCTGTGATTTGTGCTCATATCGCCAAAAGGATTCATCCCGTCAGTACACTCCCCGAGCCTTATACTTCTAGGATCCTTGGCAAAGTCTTCAAACTTGTTGTCGATTACTTCCCACTGAGCCCCATCTTTTGGGTGCCTCACATATTTATCCGCAGTTCGCTCATCCTGATGCCACCGCAACCTCTTTGCCGCTCTAGGGTTTGCAAACAAACGCCTCAACCTTGGAATTAAGGGCAAGTACCAAACAACCTTGAATGGGATTCCTGTCTTGATCTCGTCGTCCAATTTGTACTTGTCCTTTGCTCTCCTGCGCTTGTATCGTGCATGCTTGCATGTGGGACATGCACGCAAATCTTTGTACTCACCACGGTACAATATACAATCATTCACACAAGCGTGTATCTTTCGTACTTCAAGTTCCAATGGGCAAACAATTTTCTTCACTTCGTTCCACTACTAGGGAAATGCTTATAGGTAGGACATCAGTAGTAGCGCTGGAAAATAGCACACGCTGCTGCTAATTAGCAGTAGCGCTGGTTTGGGGCAGCGCTACAAGTAATGCTTTAGCAGTAGTGCTGGAAATGGAAAATGCGCTACTACTAAGTGGGACCCAACGAGCCCACCGACGCTAGCTGTAGTAGCAGCGCTGTCCAGAAAACAGTGCTACTACTAAAATCTTAGTAGCAGCGCTTTATTTGACAGCACCGCTACTACTAAGTACCGTAGCAGCACCGCTTCCTAGAAAATAGCGCTATTGCTAGGCGTGGCTGGTGCCACCTTTTCACCCCTCTCCCCCTCCTCCCCCCCTTTGCCCTCTCTCCCCCTCCTTTCCCCTCTCCCCTCACCATTGTTGCCATTCTTCTCTCTTCCTCCTACCTCTCTTCTCTCCCCATTAATGCCCCCCTCCACCATAACTCTCCTCCATAAATGGCCTTCTCATCTCTATCTAGCTACCTCATTTATTTGGCTCTCCCTCCATTCCATAGATATAGATCTAGCTAGCTTATCTCTCTCCCTCTCCATTAGTTAGCTAGAGTCATCTCTCCTCCCCCAACAACTAGATCTAGCTAGCTATTTAGCCATCCACACTTTTGATCCCTATAGGTAGCGAAAGGCCTCATCTAACCATACTCGGTCTCTCTCGGGAGATAGGTGAGTAAAAAGTTGTGCATTTCAAGAATGGGAATATGTGTGTTTGGGATATGGAGAGATTTGTGCGAGTGACATGCCCCCAAGTTGCTTATGTTTTGCCGAAATGTCGATTTATTTCCGTTTCGGCAAATTTCGAGCAAACTCGATATGTCCTATTTTTAGGCAAGGTCATGCCAAATTTTTATATGACTTTGATGCATGCATGCATTTTATTTATAACCCTTTTGCTTGTTATACCGTGCAGTCTCGGTCATGAAGGTGAGTGGATGGAAGGTGGAGCGATACATGCAATCCGCGGTGATGGACATGTATGCAAATAATCGGACTAGGATTAGATGTCCGTGTACAAGATGCAAAGTAGGAGTCCTTTTGGACCCTTTTGATCGTGGCAGTTTGAAGGCGCACCTGCTGATGAATGGTTTCATGGATGGCTATACTCGGTGGATAAGTGAAGATGATGATGAGGACGTCCACATGGCAGGGAATAACGACATGGGGCTAGACGAAGAGATGATCGATCGACACGAAGACGATGGTGCCAGACATGGCGGCCGGGAAGAGTCTGGGCATGACGGCGGCGGAGAAGATTCCGGACATGGCGAAGAAGAGTCCGGACATGGCGGATAAGAGGCGGCGGTCACGCCGCAGTCTTCGATGCTACTAAGTTCAGTCGTGCAGGACCCTCATGTTCGAGACCTCCTTCGCAAGAGTACGACTAGCGAGAGAGCTTCTTCTAGAGAGGAGGCCAAGCTGGCGCAACTTGAAGTAGACTCGAAGACTCCATTGTATGACGGTTGCGATCCCGAGGTGACCCGCTTGAGTTTCACACTCAAACTTCTAAAGACGAAGGCCAAAAACAAATGGACAGACAAAATCCTCGATGAGCATTTGAAGTATCTACATAATAAAGTTCTCCTCGTGGGGAACCTGTGTCCTACTAGTGTCAAGGAGGCCAAGAAAATCGTTTGCCCTTTTGATTTGCCGCACATTAGGTACCACGCATGCATCAACAATTGCATCATTTATCAGGGGGAGCATGCGGAAAAAACCAGCTGTCCAGTGTGCAATGCTTCTCGATACAAGAAGGCAGGAAAGAAAGCTCCTCAGAAAGTTGTATGGTACTTTCTGATCACTCCCCGTCTGCAGCGGTATTTCGTTGATCCTAAGGAAGCAAAGCTCATGCGCTGGCACGCGGAGAGGAAGAAGCCCGACGATGGAGATGATCCGAAGCTGAGACACCTCCTAGATGGTAGCCAATGGAGAGCATTCAATGCCGTATATGGATTTGCTGCAGAAGGTCCAAGGAACATCGTGCTTGGTGCGAGTACCGATGGCATGAATCTGTTTGGAAACCAGAACACCAACCACAGCACATGGCCCGTCTTTGTATGGATGTACAACCTCCCCCCATGGAAGTGCATGAAGACAAAGTACATACACATTAGCATGCTGATTCAAGGGCCAAAACAACCGGGAAATATTATTGACCTGTATATGGGGCTTCTGAAAGAGGAGCTAGACACGTTATGGAAAACACCGGCATGGACATGGGACGCCAGCAAAGGAGAGTATTTCTGTATGAGAGTCGCGCTAATGATGATGGTGCACGACTATCTCAGTTACGGGTACACCTCAGGCTAGGTGTGCCACGGATACTGCGGATGCATGAGGTGCATGGATGATACAACATCTCAGCAGCTTACGTCAACGAAAGATGGCGGTTCTGGGAAAACCGTGTACATGGGGCATCGTAGATGGCTCGAGAAGGATGACCCGTGGAGAAAGAATGGAGACTATTCAATGGGTTGGCTGAACACCTTGTTCATCATACTCATGAAATAGGCAGGGGCATTAGTCAATCCAAATGACATAACTGTGTACTCATATAGCCCATACCGGGTGGTGAAGGCTGTCTTAGGTATATCCTGTTCTCGGATCTTCAGCTGGTGATACCCTGATCTCAGATCGATCTTGGAGAACACTTTAGCTCCTTGCAACTGATCAAACAAATCATTAATCATTGGCAGTGGGTACTTGTTCTTAATCGTCACTTCATTCAATGCGCGATAATCAACAACCATTCTCAAGGATCCATCCTTCTTCTCAACTAAGAGCACTGGGGCTCCCCACGGTGATGAACTTCGTCGAATGTAACCTTTCTCCAATAATTCCTTGATCTGCTTCTTAATCTCCTCCAGATCATTTGCGGGCATCCGGTATGGTCTCTTTGATATTGGTCCGGTGCCTGGCAACAACTCTATCAAGAATTCAATGTCTCGATCCGGCGGCATGCCTGGTAACTCCTCTGGAAATACATCTGGGTAATCTTTCACAATAGGCACCTCCTCCTGAACAACTCCCGTGAGAGAATTTACTTGGCTCCTTCTAGGCACATGCCTAGATACATACTTGATCCTTTTTCCCTCCGGGGTGGTAAGCGAAATCGACTTACTCGCACAATCGATGCTTCCTCCATACATCGATAGCCAATCCATGCCTAGTATCACATCCAATCCTTGTGACTTCAAAACTATCAGGTCTGAGGGGAAAACATGACTTCCAATGATCAATGGCATCTGAAAGCATCCTTGTCTTGCCATATACTCCGCACCGGGTGATCTTACTAACATGGGTGTCCTAAGTACCTTAGTGGGCAACTTATACTTATCCACGAATCCCCTTGATATGTATGAATGCGATGCACCAGTATCGAAAAGAACAATTGCAGTAAAAGACTTAACCAAAAACTTACCGATAACTGCATCAGGCTGCTCCTCAACCTCCTCCACGTTCACGTGGTTCACTTGTCCTCGGTTGAATGGATTGGGCTTCTTCCCAGCGCTTCCATTACCATTGCCGTTCTTCAATTCTGGACATTCGTTGGCATAATGTCCAGTCTTCCCGCAATTGAAACAGGTAACGTGGCTTTGATCCTTCTTGGCGGGTGTGGCTGGGTTAGAGCGGTTCTGATTACTGCCTGCTCCATGTCCATTTCCATTCTTGTGGCCATTATGGTTGTGTGAACTTCCTCCATTGTGGTTATGACCTCCATGGTTATGAACAAGCCCTCCCGAGTTCGGGGTGAACCGGGGCTTCTGCTGAGCTCCTGAGTTGAACTTCCCTTGTCCATACTTCCTCTTGCGGCTATCAATCTGCTGCTGCTTCCCTTCAATCATAAGAGCTTTGTCTACCAACTCCTGGTAGTTGTTGAATGTTGCCACCATCAACTGCACACTCAGCTCATCATTCAACCCTTCCATAAACTTCTCCTGCTTCGCGGCATCAGTGGCCACATCATCCGGGGCATAGCGAGCTAATTTACTGAACTCATCCACGTACTGCCCCACGGTACGGTTTCCCTGGCGTAAGTTGCGAAACTCACGCTTCTTCATGCTCATAGCTCCTGCTGAGACATGTGCCGTGCGGAAAGCTTGCTGAAACTGATCCCAAGTGACATTGGCTATAGGGAATGTGGCTGTGAAATTCTCCCACCATGAGGCTGCGGGTCCATCCAATTGATGTGCGGCAAAACGCACCTTCTCAGCGTCTGTGCATCCTGCGGTGGTCAACTCCCTTCCAATCCTGCGTAGCCAGTCATCCGCAACTATTGGCTCGGTGCTACTGGAAAACACCGGCGGCTGCAACCTCAGAAAACGGGCTAAGTTGTCAACTGGTGGTGGTGGCGGTGGGTTGTTGTTGTTATTGTTGTTGCCTTGGTTCTGAACTAGTAGCTGCATCAGGGTATTCTGCTGTTGAATCAACTGAGTGAGCTCCGGTGGGAAAACAAATCCGGTGTCGCGTCTCGGAGGCATCTGATGGGTTTAGAGGGAAGAGATTAGAATAGAGTAAGGTCTAGTGAGAAAGCACTACCCATATGCACATGAGACAAACACATTCATAACACACCACTCAATTCAAGCAAGAGCATACAATCGATCTAACTACCGTTACAAAAGTGCTCGGACTATTACTATTTACATGGGAAAATACTAATGATAATATGGTGGTCATCTAGAAATTTTGATCGGTGGAAGACTCCATGATATCCGCTCCAGCTTCGTCTTCATAATCATCATCACTACTGTCGGGGTCGGAGTTGGTGTCGTCGATGATGATGTAGTCTTCAGATCGAATTTCCTCAGGTTCGTCATCTTCTTCTCCGGGCGCGGGGTCTCCCATGAATACTCCTAGCTTCCTTGTCAGGTCGTCATTCTTTTCCACTAGTATTGCGATTTCCTCCTCGTATCCGTCGCGTGTAGACTTGAGTTCCTCTTCTAGCTCCATGTTCCTGGTCATCACCTTCTTCAAATCTATCATGCTTGCACACATCTGGTTCTCCTGTCGACGAATGTGTTGGTTTAACTCCTGGATGAAAGCTGCAATGGACCTGTCCCTCCGGGTGCTGATCATCTCCCATTGCTCATCTCGGCGCCCACATAACAGGTAGATCGTGTCCTTAAGATCCTTGTGATACACTTCGCCGATGCGTCCCATGGCGATGTGGGCTGCCATGCTCTTTCCTAGACTCCAGGTTGGTGCATCAAAGGAAAACTCTATGGGCTCCGTAACTGGCGTGAATGTCCTTCCTGGAATTTGAACTCGAATCATCCAACGCTCCTCTTCTGGTACAGTGGCGGTGTAGGTCCCGGTGAAGCTTGGTATTCCGATGTTCAGGTACCTAGTGACTTCCTTCAAGTGTCGTCCAAAAGGTGTGTCTTCATCCGGTTGTGTAAACTTGTTCCTTGAGTCCGCCATCCTAGAGAATAGAAGATGGAGAGAAGTCAGAAATGAGTAGAGAAGAGTGTCCTATGGCTTTTCTTAGTGGTCGTGTCCTACAGTCAGCGTGTGCTCTGATACCATCTAGCGACCCGACCCGAATGGATCGAATCTCTGTGTTCAAGTGTCATCCCTGGATCGGTAATGCTGACACACACAGTACTTGAGGGATTTATAACAGAGTAGCAATCACACACTTATTACATCGAATGTCTCAAAAGAGAACTGCTTACAATAAATATGGCTTAAGGCCATCTAAATAAGATAACAGCGGAAGGCTTGGAAGATAAAGTGAGTCCATCAACTCCAACGGCATAGCTGAGTGCACGACAACGACCTAGCACACCTTACTCTTCGTCTGAAAAGTCTGCAACATGATACGTTGCAGCCCGAAACGGGTCAGCACATGGAATATGCTGGCAATATAACACAGTAGAGCAATGAACAGAATAAATGCTAATACTACATGCATATTTGGCTGGTGGAAAAGCTCTAGTGTTATACTGTTTTGCGAAAAGCTAATTTTTTTTCCTACAACAAAGGAATATATTTTATTTAACTATCATGGTGGTTGTTGAACATTGAGAAGGTAAATCCCCCTCTCAATCCCAATTAAAAGTAATCATTAATCCCAACAAATTAATTTAGAGTGATGGGATTCAATATGATGATCCAAGAACCAGATACTCAAGATGTCCATAACCGGGGACACGGCTAATCATGATCAGTTTGTACACTCTGCAGAGGTTTGTGCACTTTTCCCCACAAGACTCGATCTCCTCCGTTGGATTTCTCGCACTACATAGTGTTTGAGAAACGGATGACCGAGACACAGTCTTTCAGAAACATTTACTCTTTACTCTGGGTAGACCGTTACACCTACTTTCCCCTACATCTGCTAGCCTACCACTGAAAGAGGTCATGTAACATACTCAACTATGCTAGAGCCCATAATAGCTTGTGGCTGCACACGGAAGTTTCTAGCATGAACAATCTTATGATCCCTTTGAGCCTGGGTGGCTGACCGTAGGAGGATCACACGGTATATCCCCGGGATCTCCTAGGACAACACTGGTATATCCCCAGGTGCCCAAACAAGCAATCCACCCAGATGTGTATTAAAGTTACCACCTTAAGTTGAACCATTCATTAAAAATATCACATCTGTCATGGAATACACTCAAAACCCAATCCACGTCTACGAGCATAGCATGGCAACATAAGCATAGCGTGGAAGTAACTCCCAAGGGTTTTATAATAAAAGGGCAATTGGTTCTACCTCATCATCTACTTCCCAGTACCCACCAGTTAATCACATCCTAATCATGCAATATTTGAGGGTCGAAACTAATGCATAAAAACTGGGTAACGAAGAAGTATGATCAATGTGTTACTTGCCTTACTGACGATCTGCAAATCCTAGAGACTCGTAGTAGCACGCTTCGCACTCCGGGAATTCTATCGCAAACAAACAATAGCATACACAAGCAATCAAGCGAAGATGCACGGGTAAAACCCAAATGAGAAGACCTAACCAGAAAGTTCAACTGAAGAACTCCGGTTTGCAAAAAGAATCGAATCAAACGGAGCAACGAAACTCAAACTGCGAAAGAAACAAGCTTTGATTACTAATCTGGACTAAAGTCAAATTTTACAGTAGCAAAAACTTGTTTAAGTTGGTTAAACAGAAAGAGGGCTTCGAGACGAAGATCTAGGCGCTTGAATCGCCTGATTCCGACAAACGAGCGAAAAGTTATACTAAAACGAAAATCGGATCAGAAATCGCGATCGAAAATAATCGCGGAAAATCCGAGAAAAAGAAAACTAACGAACGAACGTTCGCTGTCTGCGGTTAAACGGTGAAAACCGTTCGTTAAAACGAACGTACGGACGAACGTCCGCTAAATAACTAAACCGATCTAAAAAAATAAACCGGAATTTAAAAAAAAACCGAATCTGATAAAAAAAAAATCGGATCTAGGGTTTCAAAAAAAACCGAAAGGTTTTCTCGCGAAAACCGACGGCGGCGGCGGCTACCTCCGGCGGTCGGCGGGCAGCGACGGCGGCGAGGCGACGGGGCGGGGCGCGCGCGGTGCGGCGGCGCGGCGCGGCGGGCGGCGCGACGCTGGCGGCGGCGGCGTCCGGCAGCGGCGGCAGCGGCGTCCGGCAGCGGCGAGCGGCGGCAGCGGCGTCCGGCAGCGGCGAGCGGCGGCAGCGGTAGCAGCAGCGGCGGCAGCGGCGAGGGCAGGCGGCGGCGGCGGCTTGGGGCTCCAGGGGGGGCCCCGGGTCGGCTTTTAAAGAGGGGGAGGGGTGGCGGCTTGGGGAAGGGGCGAGGGGAGAGGTGCGGCGGCGGCGGACTCCTCCGGCGAGTCCGTCTCCGGCACGGGACGGGTAGGCGGCGCGGGGCGGCTGGGCCGGCTGGGCTTCGGCCCAGTTCGGTCCGGCGGAGTTTTTTTTTTTTTTAAATAATTCCGCGCAGAAAAACAAATAAAAGAAATACTAAACGGACTCCAAAATTCCCGAAATAAATTTTCCCCGTCCTCTAAAAATCTCCCGGACAAGGTAAACATTTATTTGGGACTCTAATGCAATTTTGAAAAATGCATATTTTTCTAAATCCAAATAAAATTGCAATAAAAATCCAAATAAAATATTTATTTGATTTTTTATATTTTTCCTCCAATATTCCATTTATTTTGGAGAAGTCATATTATCTCCTCTCATATATTTTTAATATGAAATATTTTCGGAGAGAAAAATAGTTAAACCAAATTGATCCCTGTTTCAATATTTGAGAAAATTCAAATATGAAAACGGTGAAATCCCCAACTCTCTCCGTGGGTCCTTGAGTTGCTTAGAATTTTCGAGGATCGCAAAACGAAATGCAATAAAAATATGATATGCATGGATGACCTATGTATAACATTCCAAATTAAAAATTTGGGATGTTACAGAGGACCTCCACGTAAGAGGAGCAGCGCCAAAATCAACGAGCTGTTGAAAAACTAGGAACAGTGCCCCGCGCCGGGAAAGATGAAAAAGGCGCCGGAGCCGCTGCTGAACGTATGGAAAACGAGGTCTGTTTTCTGGGACTTGGAGTACTGGCCCAATCACGACACGCCTCATTGCCTTGATCAAATGCATATCACGAAGAATGTCCTCGAGAGCTTGCTTGGCACACTGATGAACATGCCGGAGAAGACCAAGGATGGGCCGAAGGCAAGGAATGACTTGGAAGATTTGAAGATCAGGAAAGATCTCCACATGTCGCCCCGTAAAAAGTCGATGAAGGAGACGGAGATGGAGACGGAGGAGGTGGAAAGGGGCAGAAAAGTGAACAAGAAGGAGGAGAATTATTGCCCCCCTTCTTGCTTCACCTGAAGCGCGAAGGAGATTGATCAATTCATCAAGTGCCTTACGGGAATCAAAGTCAGTTTTGGTTACTGTGGGAAGATAAGCAGATTTCTAGACACCAAGAAGAAAGGTTCAGCGGGATGAAGTCTCATGACTGTCACGTGATGATGACGCAGATACTCCCGGTTGCCATTAGAGGGATAATGGACAAGCACGTCCATGACACGCTTACTGGTCTCTGCAACTTCTTTGATGTTATCTCTCGAAAGTCCATCAGTGTGAAGCAGCTCCGAAGGCTACAGGAAGAGATCGTTGTCATACTATGTGAGCTTGAGATGTACTTCCCGCCCGCGTTCTTTGACGTCATGGTGCATCTGTGTGTCCACATCGTGGACGACATCATCGACCTCGGGCCGACATCCCTTCACAACATGGTGCCGTTCGAGAGGATGAATGGGGTCATCAAAGGATTCGTTCATAACATGTCCCATCCAGATGGGAGCATCATCCAGGGGTATCTGATGCATGAGTGCATCTCCTTTTGCGAGAATTATATAGGCTTCAGAGACCCTGTTGTTGGTTTGCCCGTTAAGAAGCACGATGGGAGGCTCGGAGGAGAAGGTCACGACAACGGCCGGAGGGAATTGCACATGGACTACTCGGATCGACGGAATGACTTTGACAGGACTAACTTAGTAGTGCTACAACACCTAGATGTGGCAGATGATTATGTGACATGGCACAAAGAAACCATCGCAAAGAAGTACCGTGATAAGGGGATGTTCAAGACGGACGACCAAGTTACTGTAGAGCACAACGCCACTTTCTTGCGTTGGTTCAAAGAGGAAGTTCTTGCTAATCCCCGCAAGAGGGCAGTTCAGACTGATTGCTCATACATGCCTTAGCACATGGCCCCGCGCCCAAACTCGCGACCTATCAGGCATACGATATCAACGGGTACACGTTCTATACGGAGGCCAAAGACATGGACAGTGATTACCAGAACTCAGGGGTGACGATTGAATGCGTGACCGACGCCAACGGCACAACTGAAAGATTCTACGGAAGGGTCGAAGAGATCTGGGAGCTTCACTATGCTGGCATGCACGATGCGACGATGTTCCGTGTCAGATGCGCTAAGGACGTCGTAAGAGAAAACAAGTATTTCACTACCATGTCTATACCCGACGCGAAGAGCGCTACCGTGAACGTTAACATCATCGCCAAAACTAAGCCATGGGTACATGCTAAGCACGTGACACAATGCTTCTTTATAACCGACCAGGCCAATCCCAGCCGTGTTGTCATGAGGAGAGGCATAAGGAGCATCGTCGGAATGGATGGAGTCACCAATGAGGAAGACTATGGCCAGTACGGCAACCCGATGAGGGAAGATGACGATGACGATGAAGCATACGTGAAAAGAAGAATCAATACTACATTACCTAAGAAAGATCGTACTCCATGGTACCAGAAAAGCCACAACGAGGGGCTCAATTATTCGACAACGAACAAGAAAGGGAAGAAGCTCAATGTGAAATGTCGTCGACGCAGCTAAGAAACCATCATTTATATATATGTATCTATTTTGTGTACACACTTAAGTAACCGTTATCGGTCAAATGATGTATACATCGTATCCCCTTCAATTACCACCACATGCATGGTTCCGGTGATATTCGCGCAGTGTGGGAGGGAGACACCGTCGTCGGGAGAAAAACAAAAAAACAAAAACAAAAGGGAGAAAGCAATACAAAAGAAAAAGAAAAGTAAACAGAAAAGAAAACTAAAAACTAGAAAATGTAAATAATAAAAAGAAAAGAAAAATAGCGGTAGCGCTGGATTGGGAACCAGCGCTATAGCTAAGTTTGCTATAGCGCTGGATCCTAAACCAGCGCTACTGCTATTTGTATTTTAGAATTAAAAAAAGAAAAATTGGAATAGTTAGCAGTAGCACTGGATTGGGAACCAGCGCTATAGCTAAGTTATCTACAGCGCTGGATCCCAATCCAACGCTACTGCTATTTTGAGTTAACCCTCCACCGCGCGTGCTCAAAATTTCGCCAGGTCATTTCCCCCCTCTCCTCCATCTCTCCCCCCACTCTGTCGCCGGCCGTCGCCCCTTCCCGCCGTCGCCCCTGCACGTCGTTAACCTCGACGCCGGCCGTCGCCCGAGCCCTCCCTCGACCTCACCGTCACCGCGCGGGCCCGCCCTCGACCTCGCCGCCGCTGCCCTCTCCCCTGCCCTCGACCTTACCGCAGCCGCCCTCTCCACCGCCCTCGACCTCGCCGCCGCCCCGTAAGCCTCTCCCTCTCCTTTCCCCTGCCCTCCTATCTCTCTCTGCTCTCTGCTCTCTCTCTCTCTCTCTAATATGAACCCTAGCCTAGCTAGGAGTCGGATGTATGAACCCTAGGAGATGTAGCAGAGAGAGAGAGCAATTTAGTTTAGGGCAATTTAGTTTAGTGCAATTTAGCAAAAAAATTTAGGGAAATTTAGTTTAGGGTATATAAAATACCTATAAAAAACAATAGCAAATTGCACTAAACTAAAAAACAGTAGAAAATTGCACTAAAAAACAGTAGAAATTTTTTGTTTAGGGCGGTACCAAAGAGAGAGAGATCATTTAGGAAAAAAAACAGTAGCAAATTTGTGTAGGGCAATTTAGTTTAGGGTATATAAAACCCTAGATGATGTTTTAGGAGCTTGATATGCCCTTTGGTGACTAGCACAAGCATGTAAAGTACCCTATACAATGTTACTGTTTTTAACACTTGGTTAATTTGCTAAGTCCTGGAAATCTGTTATATGATGTTGCCATGTTCTCTTGATGATAGCATCAAATCCATGCTTCATTTGGATATGTTCAGTAAACATGTTTCCTCCCTTGTTGTTTGCTCTATCATGCCATGCCCTTTTATGCCACATTAGAGTCCTGTAGCATGTACTTTCTTTGCTATGAAAATGGCTAAACAGTAATTCTGTCTGCTGTCAACATCATGATGCTATGTTGTGAGCTTGGTGGTGTTAAAACCATGACTCTATTGAACTTGTGCCAATTGTATGATTTTGCAATGTTGGTTGAATGTCGAAGAATATCCGAGTGGCCTATGTTTTTTCGAAATGTTGATTCATTTCTGTTCTGGCAAATTTCAGGCGCTCCATATGTCCACTTTTTTAGCAAAGGTCATGCCGAAAATTTTCGTGATTTTTGGCATGACTTGTGCTAGAAACTAGGACATATGGAGTGCCCGGGATTTGCTGGGGGGAATGAATCAACATTACGACCAAATATAGGCCCCTTTTTCTCTTCATTATATCTTTTATTTACAATTGTTGAATAGGAAACTTGTCTAGCCACACCGAAGCCGGGGGTTCTGGTCGCCTCGAAGAAGACCCCGTCGAGGAAGCAAATCATTATTTTGATTACTTGGACAAACACTAGTTGCGGGTGTTGGGTGGCGGCAGTGGCACCAACACCGACACCACCCCCGAGACCGGCAACGCTGCTGTCATAGCCGGTAAAGCACCAAAGTAGAAGAGGACACGAAGACCAAACGAGCTCGGCATCCGACAAATTGTGGTCATGGAGATGCACCCCAAGAAATTAGAGCCAACGGCGCCGGAGGAAGCTCGCTTGTGTTGGGGCAATCAACTAGGATGCATCCTCAGGGAAACCGCCAACATCAATGACGAGAAGTTGAAGAAGATACCACATATGGAGCACATGCTCCTATAGAAGTTGCACAATAGGTTCCTGTTCCCCGGCCGGGATGAAAGCAAACATCCATGGGACGACGACGACATGAAAAAGATAAACAGCAAGGCGATGGTGACGTTCACCAATGACTTGTCCGCCTGGAAAGTTCGGGTGAAAAAAGTGATTGCGAAGAATGAACCGTGGTCCAAGATTCATGCTGACAATCCGTTACTAAAGGAAGAGGACTTTGAAAAATTCAAGAAGACTTGCGCTAAAGAAGAAGTCAAGGCAAGGCCAGAGAAAATGAAGGCGCTCCAGGCTAGGAACACGCCTCCCCACCGCCTCGGAAGCCGTGGTTATGAGGGGAAGAGGCACGTATGGGCCAAGGAGGATGCCGAATCTGAAAGTCATGGAATCCCAGACCCCTTGGCGGAGTTCACCGACCCGCTGGAGCGTGACTGGATCAGGGCCCGGTACAAGTGGGACCGCATCAATAAGATCTTTTACACGGACCCAAACACGAGGGAGTTCATGAGACTTCTGGTAATTGTTATATTACCACCTTATGATATTAGCTTCCAATCAATTCGACTACAAGTTTTGTCACATTAGTAAACCATCCACGTTCCTTTTGCAAAAAGAGTAGCACCAAAAGGCAACCGAAAGCGACGAGTCATCACAGTCGTCGGCGAGGCCCAAGTGGGACACCCCATTCAACCGGGCCCTGAACATACTGAAAAAGGTCCTGGATGACAAACCGCCGTCCTATGGACGTGTGCACGGCGTCAGAGATGGTGCCTCATGGAAGATGTGCTACCACGAGGAGCCAGAGGAAAGAAGGAAGAGATGGTTGCTCACTCAACAGACCATCGACGAGAAGGTCGCGATTGCGGTCAATAATACCAAAGCTGAGACCAAAGAAGAGTTGCTCGGGGTAGTCAATGCAGCGGTCAATGACGCGGTGGCTGGCATCACAGCTCACTTCCAACCTTCAATTATTACCAGCTTGATTCCGGAAATTATCGATTGGTCGAAGAGCAATCCAGATAAAGGGCCAGTGGACTTTCCCCTTCCCAGCTACGTTGGGAACAATTCGGTGAACATCACACCACCAGCACCTGCTCAAGCAACCGCAAAAGGTCCCGCTACTATTCATAGCAGCCCGACCTTCGTCTCTGGCATGCTCGGCAGGCCTTCATCTATGGCTGAGCTCGACGCCCTCACGGTAATTACGCGTCATACCCTTTTCACCAGCATGTCTATAGTCTTCCATTTCAGTTGCCTTTCGGATGTTTGACGTCACAGACATGTCTTCATAGGCCGATGATACCCAGTGCACCCTACTGTATGACATCAAGGGCCAGAAGGTGGCCGTGGGAAAGGCAACGATCGTGAAGCTGAAGGACCACATGTTCCACAACCGAGAGATGCCCCATGGCATCTTCAAGGTTAACGTGGCCAGTGTCTTAGCGGGCTTCGAGGATTTGCCTCCTTCGGTACCAGTCGATGACGAGGAGACCCCTAAACGGATTGACGCATGCAAGAGCTGGTTCTTGCCTTGGCTGAAGACTCTTCTTCGTGTCGAGGCGCCCAGTATCACACCAACAACAGCTTCTCAAGAAGGTATGAACACCACCCCACCTACCCAATTACCTGCACCTATCGTGGCGGGTGATAGCGGACGACGCGAGGAAGAGCCTCCATTAGTACCAGATAACGTTGCCCCTGTCGAAGAAGCAAATGCTGATGATGTCATGGAGGAGGATGATGATGACCCTCTCAATTATATCAATACCACCTATGATGATGGAGGATTGATGGCTGGGGACTATGACTCAGGCTATGAGCGTGGAGATGATGACTTGATGCTGCTTGATTTGCCGGAGCCAGAACGTCCTAAGGTGGAATGCAAAAAGTCTCTCTTCATGCAATCCTCGCAGGAGACGCCTCTAGATGCCGCCTCTACCCAGCAACAACCCGAGGGCCATCCACTGATTCTCCCGACAACACCGGGGGTGGTGGTTAGGGAAGGTATGTGGGCACACTACTGCCACCCGCCAAGAAGCAAAGGAGGAGACCAGACAAGAAAGGCCCTAAAGGCGCCAGAGCTGCTTCAAGCAGCCAGCCGTCTCTGAAGCCCCAGGAGGTAGACAGAATACCTGTCGAAGGTGCGCATCATTTCCATGTCGCCGGCGACCCGATCCTACCTCCGAAAGTGCTAGAGCACATACTCAACAATGATCTAAGGAGACTTCATGAAGATGTGCTGGCCAAAGAGAAAAGCCTTCTCATCTCGGAAAACCAGGATACCCGCTTTGCGCAGCTCAGGTGCCGGGCGGGAAGTTGTACGTCGAGAGATGGCCCGCAGATAAGTTCATCCTGCGATTTGACTACATCTACGACATGTTCCACATGACCAAGCTGGATTTCCAGTTCATCCGCATGTATGCGCTGTATCTCAACTACTTCATTCGGATCGAGAACATAAATTATATCTATGTCACGGACCCATACTATATGCACGAGAGCTTCTTGGCAGTCTGCAAAGAGCACCGTGACTATGCGAGCAAGTACATCGGTGACTTCATGATCGCTAATAAGGACAAGGAAGCGATTCTCCTGCCTTATCACCCCACGTAAGTCATCCACGTATATCCTTTCGTAAGTTTTAATCATTGTTGTGCAAGCATGGAGGCTAATTTGAGGTGTACTTATTTTGCGCAGGGGGGGGGGGGGCGCCGTCCTCATCGTTCTGTACCCAGAATACTCCCATGCTATGTACTTGGACTCATCGAAGAACATCAAGAAAAAGGATTACATGCACATAAAGAGTGTTCTCGATAGTGCCCTGGTAACCTTCAGCCTGTCTGGTGGATATATCAAGGTGAAAAAGTACAGGAAGAACAGGCTGGCTTTCGGCCATAAGACCGACTTCTGTTGCATCCAGCAACCGTACACCAGTAAGGCTGATGGATTCTACCTCATGCATCACCTGCTCGAGTACAGAAGGGATAATCAACGCCTTCGCATGTCAGCTACTACCAACGATGCCGATATTGTCAACTGGGCCGCAAGCATAGGAAAGACACCGGATCATCGAATCCGAGCTGAGTTTTATCACGTACAGTGTGAACTTGCCCAAGTGATCATGAAGGAGGTCCTCGAACCAACAGGGATGTTCTACCATGGGCCAATCACGCGGGATAATGTCTGAGCACTGCTACTCGCTCAGCATCTGGACCTGAAGCCTATCAAGAAGCTCGGGTGCTTCCTCCCTGACTATGAAGATTGGACCACCGACATGGAGGACTGATTGTCGATGACAATGTGTCACTACTGTCTTTCTATGGCAAAACTTTGAATTTATGCATGGCGAAACTCTATGATGTAATTAAACCGTCCTCCTGAACTAGCGTAGATCGCTCTAGTTAATTAGTTTGGGTATGAGGAACTTCGCTATTTTTGTTTACTATAGGTTGCTTGTATTTTGCTAATTATGCCTCTTTGTTTTCTTATGTACATTATGTTGCATATTATCGTTGAATTCATCAACTGACGATGCAGGTACATAGATCAGAGATGGCGAAGGACTGCTACGCCGTGTTCATTGGCAGGGTTCCAGGAGTGTACGACCACTGGTCAGACGCTCAGGACCAGGTGGACAAGTACCCGGGTGCTAGCCACAGAGGGTTCGACAGCAGAGCCGAAGGAAAGTAGTTACTTGAGGTGGATGCTACGGCAAGAGCGGGAGCAAAATCGCTGGTGCCTCAAGAAGTACTACATAGTCGCGCTCTTGCTCATGCTGATCGCTCTTCTCTTTTACATCATGGTTTAGATAGAGATGATGAAACTTGTGTGTGTGCCATGACCATGCAGTTGCATTTATTCGAGACATGACATGACTTGTGTATCACTATTTTTGAGATGTGATGATATTTGTGTTGAATGATGATGATGGTATGATGAGACTACTGTATGTGTATGATATGATGAGAATAGAGTATGTTTATTATGATCTGATCAAACTACTGTATAGAGCATGCACAAATACATCACAAATACGTAGAGGGGGAATAAATCTGTGAAAGCAAGAATACTAGCAGTAGCGCTGGAAGGCATCTAGCGGCAGCGCTTGCTTTGTTGCAGCGTTACAGATAGTTAGCAGTAGCGCTTGTCCGGGCAGCGCTACTACTTACCATACTTACCAGTAGCACTGGTTAGGACAGCGCTACTGCTACAACTTAGCTGTAGCGCATTACCAGTCGCACTGGACCCAACGCTATTGCTATAGGTATTTCAAGCGCTACTAGTAGGCCTTCTCCTAGTAGTGTTCGTGCTTCTTGGGAGCACATTATCTTCCGGAAGAATTTCTTTGAAAAGACCTAACATCTCTGTGAAGCCCTTGTTTGATAGACCGTTTGCCGCTTTAAATCTGAGAAGTGCCAGGGTGGCACTCAACTTGGAATATTTCTTTTTGCAACCTGGATACAATTATTTCTTGGAGTCTGCATCAATGGTTGGCAGATCCTTGTACCAAATCATATCCTTTTTTGGGCCCTTGAAATATGCAATCATAGCAGCAAAATATGGCATATCAAGATCGTTGTCATCTGCGTCGCCGTCTTGGTTTTCCAGTGGGCGTTTCGGCTTTCCTGTGTTCCATTGGTAGCTTGACACCTCTGCCCCGATGTTAGATTCAACATCCATGTGACACTGACCGGGGTTTGGCATCTCGCAGCCCTGGGTATATTCATCCATGACCTGCTCTTCACCGTGTCTGGTCCAATGTGTATATCCATCCATGAATCCCCGAGAGAGTATGTGCCACTTGACATCTGCAACTTCACGTGACTTTGTATTGGCACAATGAGTACATGGACACAGGATGTAATCCGCATCACCAATTCTCCTCTTTGTACTTTCAGCCGAATTCATGAACTCTGTCATGCCACTGATAAAATTTGTGGTTCTCCGATTCTTCATCCATTGAGATCATTCCATCTGCACCACACGAATGGTAATTAAAAACAAAACAACAACATTAATACACGGATTAACTGATGCCCAAAGATGCGTGCATAAATCACAAGGTTTTATTTTCATAATTACTAAGGGCGCTCCATATTGTTATCTAGACGTGCAATGACAAAAATTAATGGCCAGTCAATTTACACGCAGAGTACTACAGTGCTACCTTTAGGAATTGAATACCTTAATTAAGCCACTCACAAAAAGAATACCTTAATTAATTAGCCGCGTGGCGACCTTCACCCAGCAGACAGAGAAGCGCGATGCTGCGGCACGCCGAGACAGCGGGGTCGAGGAGCAAATCTTAGTATGGCTGCCGCCTAAAGTTCGACCTCCACTATACCGCCATCGACCGCGATGGATGTGCTCCAATCACGTCACCGCCGACCTCGATGGTTGAGCTCCTCCTATCTCCCGCCACAGACCGAGGATTGACCTCCTATGACGCCGCCACCACCCACCGACCGAGGATTGACCTCTTATCCGGTAGCCGCTGTGTAGGCCGCCGCCGCCATCTCTATCTGTAGAGCGGCTGTTTTATTTTTTGACGGATATCTTCAGAGCGATTGTTTACACGGTATCACTGTAACTCAATTATATGTACAGGGTAGTACATCACATACGGTTATGTCACGGCAACCGTGTCTCACCTATGTTGTCTTCTCACACGGTTTGGTGCAGAAATCGTGTGTGAAGTTGTAATACCTAACACAAACGACATGTATAAACAGTGTGCCTTATACAACATATAGTGCCATAAGTAGTTCCCGACCGTTAGCTTATCCCCACAGTTTCCCCATTTCCCCCAAATCCCTAGATAGCCTCCAAATTCCCTCATGTGGCGCTGACATTGGGGGAATGCGGACGAGTGGTGCTGATGGTTTCAGTGCGGCTACTCCTGCTCGTATCGCCGCTCTCGGCAGCGCCGCCACGACGACGGTCGCCGCCGAGCACTTGCCTAAGGTCATCAGAGGGCAGGTGTACTACGGATCCGAATCGTCCTGTCAGGTTTCAATCTATCCCGATCTTTTTTAGCATGTCCAAAGTAGCTCCTTGCTGAATCCGTCCTGAATGACCCCCCCCAGGAAAGCGACCTACCGCCGGATCCGGAGCATGACTCTAGACTCCCGCAACACGAGTTCGACTCCGAGCTTTGCGCCATCGAGAAGTACCAAAAGATGAGTTGTGTGCACGGGCATACTCCCGCTCGACGTGTATGCACGGAGGGATTCGACATTGGCAGGTGGTTTCTCAGTTGCCCCTTAGAGGTTAGTGTGAAGTTCATCATTTTACTTGAGTTAATGCCACGGCTCATCCTGAATACTATTTAACATTGGTAGGGATATGAGGCTTGTGCCTTTGTTAACTGGCTGGATGAAGAATGGCATGGCAGGGCTCGGAGTGTTATCACCAAGCTCGCAGAAGATAACGTAAAGCTGAAGAAGAAATTGGCTAATCTGGAATGTACAATCAGTACGATGAAGCAAGAAAGAATCAATCACAGGCAACAAATGAAAGCAAGACACAAGAAGGAACTAGCATGTGTAGTTGTGGTTGTCGCATTAGCCATGTTCTATGCGCTGTTTGCAATGATGATTAGGGGTTTTGTTTGACAGTATTGCTAAAGCACATCTAGATTTGCTCTAAGTAATGCACATCTAGGTCCTATGCCATTAATGTTACGCGAAGATTCATGCAGATATTTTCCTTAGTCTTTTTTTCTTTTCCTTTGTAGTTTGATTATTACTGGCTTCATCAATAAGAGGAGCTCAATGTATTGCTTGCCAACTGTCCTACTCCATTCGTACCGGTACCGGTGCATAATCCCAAAACTCGTTCCTTGTTTTTGTCCTGAAAAAAGAAATCAGCCAACCGGAGTCCTACGATTAGTATGCATTCAATGACTTCAAACTACTTAGCATAACATGCATGCAAAGGTCAATTCTCTGCACGCAATGGTATTGATTACCAAATACCCCCTCCGTCCCAAAATAAGTGACTCAACTTTGTACTAAAGTTAGTGCAATGTTGAGTCACTTATTTTCGGACGGAGGGAGTAATCATCAAGTTCTCTCGTTTTCCCCCACCTAGGTCGCCGGTACGGAGAGAGTAGAAGTACGAAAAATGCTTGTTTCATGTTTGGACGCTCCAACGCGTGTGCGTAATTAATTATCACATTGAGAACTGCGCAACCCCGGGAATTTGGAGCGACTGGGTACAAATAATTGCGGTTGATTATATCAGTGGTTAGATAATACGTCAACCCCCGCTTCAATTGGCATTCCTCTTGTCTGCATACCCCGCTTAAGTGTCCACCATCTTCATCGTCCCCGGCAGGCCATGCTACACACTTGCACACACTCTGCAATCTCGCTTTCTCACGGTTTTTATACGACCGCAGCCATGTCGAGCGACAGTGAGGACGACAGTTCGGCCAGCAGTCTGGCGCCCAATGATAGGTCAACATCGGAATCATCCCGCTCATCTTCCATGAGTCCAGCGTTGAGACCAGACCTTGATTATATCCGGATCATGGAAGGGACGCCACCTCCTGAGTCGTCAGACGACAACTAGACGGACGAGGAGTCGTCGGAGGACGAAGAAGAGGACGACGATGATGATGAGGAGGAATGGTCGAACGAGGAGGAGGACGACGACGACAGCAACGACGATGATGGCGGCGGCGGCGATGAAAAGCCAGCGATCAGCGGCAAGAAGCATCCTCGCTAAGACGATGTCGCGGGGCCATCCAACAACAACAACAACAACAACAACAACAACAACAACAACAACAACAACAACAACAAGGACTAAATTAAGCAGACTATATATATCTATGTTTCTGTTCGCTCATATTAATTTGTTATCTCTGTTTATCCAGTCAATCTCATCGCAGACGGTTAGTAATACGTGTTCGATAGAGATCTTCTACATTATCGCCCACAGGTTGGTTTCTTGAACTATGTTCCCTGACGAGCACATAATTCACAAAAAAGGAACGTATGGGCTGTCCATAATGATCGCACACAATTCTGATTACCGACCTGTTTGCCGGGTATCACACACATCTTGTTACGCCGAATCTTTTGTGTTCAACTCGATCATCGCAAATGGTTCATCGGAGCGAACTGTATGCCGTATATCACACACCTTAATCTGGCTGCCCATTTCTGTTGTTCTGTCTCATCGCAAACAGTTTGTATGGATCAACCGTATGCCCCGCATCGCACACGCAACTAATATCGGAACCGTGTTTGATGTATCCTTCATCGCAAACGTTTTGCATCTTTTTTTATGGTTTTTTTACATCACTATTTGCGATTAATGCATCGCACACAGTTTCATCAAAGGGTCTCTGATTGTAGTGTCGCGTTAGCAGCATCCTGCAGTAGTGAAGATGCGTAGCCCCCTCACTTCAAGCCGGTGGGAGGGACTCATGTGTACGCACGTGCCCAAACTTTGATATGGAATCTGACCATGATCCACACCGTAACACACATGCCAAGATGAATCCACCTTTGGACAAATGCCTCTCGTTGTCGGTGGAAACTGAAAACCTTTGCGGGCTAACGAATGGGCACGTCGTTGATAACCGCACGAGGGAGTGTCCGAGAGGACCACCAATGCATGCATGTGGCCCGAACATGTATGTATGAAAGGGTTGTGTAATGCTTTAAATAACAAATTCATGACTTTGATGTGGCATATATGACTCACAAAATGATCAATAATCCCACACGGAGGCTCACGACTCGAAGTGTCACTGGTACAGTGAGGTGCAATACAAACGGTTTTTAACCCCTTTCCGCGACGATGTTTTGAACTGTCACCAAGTGAGTGACTGCGATAGGGGGGTCCTTCCCACATGACCCCAAAACCGTCAGGGATAGGGAGCCTTGATGCATACAGTTGTCCCTATAAAACTGTTTCTGATATCTCAAATATCCCAAACGCTTCATCCTTGCTACTCGTTTGTGCTCGCATTGCCATCGCAGTCGGAGTTCTGTGGTTTTACCTAAAACCAGGCGCAGTCCAGGCACATTCCAGGCACGTACCAAACTGGCTCTACGTTTACGATGCCTGCACATCACAAACAGTTCATGATTGTAAACCGTGTATGATAGGTCGACAATCACACACATTTAGTTTTCCCGCACCGTTTGTGATATTGTCTGACATCACACACGCTTTGCAAACGGCAACTGTGTGCATGGTTACACATGTTTCCTCTCTGTGAACCGTGTCGGATTATGATGTATATCACACACGCAGTGCTTTATAGACTGTGTGCGTCATAATGACCTGCAGACCGTAATTTCACCCTAATTTAATTGATGCTATTTAAAATTGTACCTAATTTGAATTTGAAAGTAGGCTATAGCTTTATTCATATCCATCAGGTTCAAACAACCAATGTATTATTCGATTCACAGGTACATATGTTCAAGAATTACATAAGCACCAAATAAAGAATGATGAACCAGGGTTGTATACTTGTACTATTACAGATGGTAAAGAAAGAGCCGAGAGACATTCTGGTTGCTGAACAAGGTGAAGCGGAATGGCCCTATTGTGCTCTCCTCGATGCAGAAGGCACGCACGACTCTAGTCCAACCCCTTGTGATGGTCGGCTGCCAATCATGTAGTTTGAGAGGTAATTTTGAGTAAACTGCTTTAGGATCCATTGCAAAGGAAAAAGATTCAGACATTGTCATCTAACACAACTCATTACGGGCAGTAAAAAGAAGGCTACAGAGTTCTTACTTACCATCCTGCAGTTCACTGTTGTCTTGCATAAAGTGTAAACAAATAGTTTGATTGACATCTTTTGACCCATTTTAATAACAATCTTTATCAGTTTCCTCACTTGATGCTGGTTCATGAATATCTCATTGCCCCATACGCAGAAAGGGTCGAAGTGTGGATCTTTGGCAATGACATATGTACCTAAGAGCACCAAGTTAATATTAGAAGCTAAACAACAATTGCAAAATGATGTAGTACAACACTCCCTCCATCCCATTATATAAGATCTTATTACATGTATATCTAGACATCATCAGAACAATAAGGTAACACTCTTCCTTGTTGCTATGTAGCCTGAGATTGCATATTTAGTCATTCAGTACAATGCATGTTGCTATGTAGCCTCAGATATATTAAATATGGCCCTAGTTAACCTACCGATAAATGGGTTACAGATATAATCAGTGAAATGTCCGATTCGACGATTAATCTCTTATCAGCCCCCGGGCTATATGGTACCAGCTACCGATATCCTGAATAGTGAGAACATATAAGCAATGCGATGAAACTAACCTCAATGGAAAACAGCATTGTTCTCAATATTGTTATGTATGAGTACATATAAAGGCATGTTAAGCACAACAGGCTAAACATCAACCAAATATATCCATGGTAGACAACATAATCTACAAATGATAGCTTCAGTGTGCAGGTTTAAGCATGCTAGTTAAGCAAAACAAGAAGTGGAAAGGTGTGTTAACTGCAACAAGCATAACATTTAAAAATAAGCAAATATAGTCATTCAAACTGGTATTGTGCAGGCCTAAAGTACACTAGTTATTGTTAAAAAATGAAATGGCATGTTAACTGCAACATCCTTAACAGCAACCAAACATCGTAATTCATATTGGTATTGTTGAAACTGTTATTGATGAAATTGAACTGCACGGCAAATAGTTGCACATATAGAGCATCACATTGTGAAGAACTGAAATAAACAAGGCATATGGCCATCTCTAGCCGATCCTTTAAAAGTTAACGGACTATACTCCAGCAATTTTTGGCCATTTCTAGTCGATCCCCTAAACTTAATGTTGTAAACTTCAATTTGATCAAGTTTAAAGTAGGTTCAACCAAAAGTAGCATGCATTCAAACATAAACATAGATAGTTTTGCATAACCGAACATAAAACATAAATTTAAACTAAACTAAACTACTTTCGGTCGAAGTGGAGGTCGAGCCAATCCTTCCTCGTCAAGTATGGTGTGCCGCGAGCTGGGTCCGGGCCGATGCTATCGTCAGGGTCGTTGGGGAAGACACTCCTCCACTCGTCGACGTCGATCTCCTCGTCCTCACCGCCCACATCGATGCCCTCCGCGCCGCCGTCGCCGCCGCCTTCGACCTCGTCATCGGAGGAGAGCACGATAACCTCGCCGCCCTCCGCGCCGGCAAAGATCATCCGCTCCAGCTCCACGAGCTCTGGATGCTGTCGGCGGAGCTCTTGCATGAAGGCCTCGGCGGCGGCCTCGGCCTCGAGGCGCTCCCACGCCTGGCGGTCCTCCCGCACCATAGCCGAGCACAACACCCCTGGCTCCGGTGGGACGACATCGACCGGACGTGTGCCGAAGGGGAAATTGAGCCTAGCCGCCGCGCCGTGGTAGCGGACCTGCCAGCGGTCGTACTCCATGGCCGCGAGCTCGGCCGTGTGGAAACTACTAAGCCACCGGCGGGTGTGGGTCTCCTGATCCGTAATCTCGGCGACCCACGTCCCCCACCGCCGCTGCCGGACCACGAGGTAGGACCTCGTCGACGACCGGGCCTGAGGGATGACCAGGAAGTCCTCGAACCGGCGTAGGGGCGTGGCGTCGGGCGGATCGGGTGACCGGTGACGGCGGATCGATAAAGAGCCCGCGGAGTGTGACACCCTGGTTTTGACAACCTTTTTCTTTTCAAAATCTTTTTGGTTTTATTTGAATTTTTGTATGGTTTTGAATCTTTTCAAGTGACTTTGGACTTATGAATCCTTGAACCTCTTGACCCAAAACCATCACCAACCTGCCAAAACCCTGTCACATACCTCTTGGACCAAATTTCAATAGTTAATCTTCTCCAAGTAATTATTTTCTTCCTTGGGAAAGCTATGACATCACTATGGTTGTGAAGCAACCTATAGTTTTGATGATCGGAAAGGTCCCAAACTCATGCCACACCTTCTCATCATCATATAGCCTCATAATCTTCAAAAATATTCCACTGCCCAATATTAAATAATGGCCAGAATAATTATTTTCTCTCTGGCCAGAATTGTCCATTTGTGAAGCAGCCCGTATTTTCCTAACTCAGAAACTCCCCAAATAAATTCCCTGAGGTACTAGGGGACTTATCTAGCCACAATATCTAAAAATATCATCTTGGCCAATACAACCTTTTAGCAGCAAAATTCTGCCAAGTTTCTGCTCATTTTGAACCTCTGTGAAGGAAGTACCATCTAGAGGTTTCCCCTTGAGCTGAAATTTTTATGGCATCTCCTACTCACCAAATTACTCTTCTACACCAAAATTTAGCTTCACAAGATCAACTATGTGAGTGAACCAAGCAGATCAAGTTTCTGGACCAGAATGGGGTTCACACAGGAACTATGTTCAAAAATGATCCAAACTCCCTCAAATTTGGTCAGGTTGTAGTCCCTCCATCCTAGATCACCCTAGACATTTACTTTGGCTCCATGCACATCTCATCACCTCACCAGATCCCTCCCAAGTTTGCTACCAGAAGCTGTTTTGGATAAGTCCCAGCATTTTGAGCCACTCCTGAACTTGCACTTGCCTCATTCCTACTATTTGAGCTCAGGGCGATGCAATGGACAAGTTTGGGCAGGCTCACAAGGCCTCCAGACACCATGTCGCGTGGTGATCACCAGGTTGACATGCCCAAAGATGCGCTCTGCGTGCCCAGGCGCGTCAGACGTGATCATTCCGGCCGTCCCTCGCAGCCCCCTCCTCTTCCTTGGTGCCGACAACCTTCTAGCCGCACGCATGGCCTCTCCCGACCCCTCTCACCCGCCGGTGAAGGCCGCCGCAGTGTACAGCCAAGCTCCGCCACGGGCAGCACAGTAAGCTTCTGTCGCCGCTGTTGTCCGCTTGCCCTTTATGGTTTCGGACCAGTCCCATCGCCTCTGCATAGCTCACGTCTCCTCCTTACGCGGTCTGCAGGCCAGCGCGACGGCCAGCTCACCGTGGCTCCGGTAGCTTCGCCGCAGCGTCGTACGGCTTGGGCACTCGCTGCCCGGCTATAAATAGCCCTGCCCAGCTCCTCTTCTCCTCACCACCTCACCACAGCACCCCACAGCCACCTCCAAAGCGCCCCAAGGAGGGCCAGGAGCTTGTCTCCCTCAGCTCCGGCAGAAGCTCTGCCGCTCGATCCCCTTTCACCAGCAGCCCACTCCAGCTAACCCCAGCTCCACTCAACCCCGCCGCTGAGCTTAGAGCATCCCACTAGTGCTCCACGACCCCTCCCCGAGCCAATTCGCTGCTGAAATCGTCGTCGTCGACGACACCCGTAGCTGCTGTCCGCCGGAGAAGAAGGGAGCGCCACCGTCCGACCGTCTCTGGCTGATCTGCGGTTACCTACGGGACCGTCTCGCCGCGCCCAACCCATCCCCGCAGTCGCCCGACTCCACCGCCGTCTCTATGCTGGAGTAGCATCGCCGAGGGAAACTTTGGTGAATTTGAAGACCAGGAGTTTTTGGGCAACCCAACAGAGCAAGGCAAGCCATGGCATCCATTTCATGAGCATTTCAATAGCATTGCATATTTAAATTAATTATTTTCATTTACTTGCTATATAACAATTCATGGTGAAATGATTTAAAATGCTTAGTAGATGCCAACTCAAATTATTGTGATGAACCACTATGCCTGCTAAATGAACTTAGTCGGTTGATCTTGAGTCACCTGTCCGGGCTTATTCGTGCACCACATTTGCCGGTATGGGACGGCCTTGACTTGGTCTGGCTCCGTGCTCTTTCACCGCTACCTCCATCTAGGGAGGGTTATGCGTGCGTGTTGCCCTGATCAGGTAGACGGCGATAACCCTGTGAGCCCAGTTGAGTATTGTGCCAGCGTCCCCGTTTGGGACAGTTTAGTTTAGCCACGACGGTGGCAGGTGTCACGAGGTGACACAGGGGCCACCCAGGGCTTGACTCCGGGGGAGGATGATTGTCGGTGGTACGATGGGTGGGTAAAGTGCGCAACCTCTGCAGAGTGTCAAATCTATTCGAATAGCCGCGTCCACGGTATTGGACAGCCCGTCTAGACCTCACTAGGTGGTCAACCGTAACAGTGATAATAACGATGGGAGAACTCATCTTATAACCGGAAGTACTTGGTGAGTATTCCGAGGGTTGTGGGACGACCCAGCAGAGAGTAAGTTGATAACCGGAGACAGTAAGTGAATCACTTAAGAAATTAGTATGCTATTTGCCATGCTATTATTTGCTGCATTATTTGGTTGTTGTGAGCTTGCGAGTACATTCAAAGTACTCACCTGGCGTGTCATGCCAGATGCAGGAGAAGCCGAGGACGGAGGTCCCGATGGCTCATGCTACGCTAACTAGGCTGTGTCCACGGCAGTGTCCCCGTGGTTGGAGTTCCGCTATGTTCCGCTACGCCATAGAAGTATCTAGTAGTAACAAGGCCCTGTTATGTTTCATAAATAATGTAGATACTGTCATAGCACCGAGTGTGCCTTTGGCCTCGTTTTCGATGTAAAATATGAGCTTGTACCCCAAGATTATCAATAAAGTGCAGTTCTGTTCTGTTCCAATTTGCTGAGTGTTTCCAGAAGACATGATCTCTGGGTTGGAAACACTGGTAAACTGGTTCTTTGAGCCGGGGTGCCACACAGAGGACGACGGGGACACCTCGGCGGCCACCTCGGCGGCATCGGGCGAAGAGGCCGCGATAAACCTCTTTTGGGCTATGGGCTCCTCGAGCTCCTCGGCACACAGGCAAAGGTTGAGGATGGAGGTGGCGGCGGCGATGGTTTCGAGCGAGGGAGGGGTGGTGTGTGTCTGTGTGAGCGGAGATTTTGGGGTGCGTGTGGCGGGGGGGGGCAAGGTGGTGTTTGAGGAAATATTGCGGCAAGTGAAAATTTTACTAGGCGGGAGTAAAATGTCGGGCTACTGAAAATTTGGATCAAGGGCGGGCAGATATTTTTGAGATTGCGAGGCATGCAAAGGCAGGAGTAAAATGCCGGGGCTACTGAAAATTTGGATCAAGGGCGGGCAGATATTTTTGAGATTGCGAGGGATGCAGAGGCGGGAGTAACAAGGCGGGGCTACTGAAATTTTGAATCAAGGGATTGAAGCAGAGTGGGAGTAACAGACTTCGCACACGGTCCACACATACTAATCGTGTGCTATCAAACATAAAAACCTTCCAGGCGGTAGATATTTTCGAGATTATGAGGCAGTAGATATTTTCGAGAGCAGGAGGTAAGCCTCATGGAGCCCAATCTACTGTGCCGATGTGAGTGACTGCAGGGGCACGGGCGTGGCACATGGGTAGTCTGGACGAACCATGTCTGTTGCGTCCAACTCGTGCGCTGTTTATAAATTTGGCGAAAAGAATAACGCGGGAAAGGGTCAGAACACGAACACACTTGCATGTGGACCAAATATATGTATGAAAAGGGTGGTTTGATGTTCGAATACCCAATGCACAACTTGGATGTGGCACCTGTCGCACAAAAGAATAGTATTGCTAGTCAGCCACCCCTACGAACCCCACTTCGTGTTGGCGGTAAGGGAATCCTAGCTACGAATGCATGCTCCCAAATAGCTAGGTCTGAAATCTCACCCTACCATAACACAAAACCTATAGGAGTCCATCATATATATGGTCAAACTTCCCCTTTCACTTCCCGACAAAGGTGGACCGTGTGCGGACCCACAAATGTGTGCTTGTGGCGTGAGATGGGTGAGACCACATACATACGAACCACCTGCGGGTGGCCCTACTATATGTATGAAAAGGGTGTGGTGTAATATTTAACTACCATTCACAACTTTGATGTGGCACGTGTGCCTCGCAAATTAACCGGACTTCCCCGACCCCACTGAGGTTGCAAGTAGTGCGAAGTAGCCCCCCCCCCCCACACACACACGTCGGGGGGAGGGCATCTCACCAAGACGTACTGTAACATGGACCAAGCAGAATCCAACTTGGTCATACAACCTCTCCCGCTCGTTGTTGGTCAAAGTGATGGACGTCCACACGGCCCCGCAAAATGGGCTAGCTTGTCGCCGATAACCTCGCGAGGGAGTACTATATGAAGACAAACCCACTCTGTGCACGTGGCCCAAGTATGTATATGGAAGTGGTGTGTGTGGTGTTTGAATACCCAATGCGCAAATTTTAAGTGGCACCATGCTTTGGAACCATAAAATCCGCACACTGAGCGAGGACGTTCAAGACGCGTAGCATGTGCTCAAACTTAATTAGTCTTGGAATGGTCGACCTACTATACGGTAACTCGAAGCAAAGAAGAAGAATCCACCATGGTAACCTTTCTCGTCATTGGTCGAAATGATGGACGTCCACGCGGGTCCATGAATATATATAGGCTTGCCGCCCATAACCCAAGCGAGTGAGAGTGTGTCCAAAGACAACCATTGCATGCGTGTGTCCCGAACATATTTATGGAGGTGTGTGATGCATGCATATGTGTTGAATACCCGGCTGAATGCGCAACATTGATGTGGTGCATGCTTTGCAAATCGCATAGGTCCCCACACAGAGCAAGAGGTTCATGACATGTCGTGTGCTCGCCCCCCTCGATCCAGTGGAATGGATTCATGTGTACACAAGCGCTATTATATATATGTAATCTCACATCATGATCTATATCATGAGACAAACAAAAAATTAATCCCCTCCTAAGTCAAATTAATTAACCTCTCTCGCTGTCGGTGAAAGTGATGGACCAAGCGGGCCGTCAGATGGAAGCATCGCCGATAACCACGTGAGTGAGTGCCATAGGACAACAACCATCGCTTGCATGTGTGCGAGAACATATATATGGAGAGGTGTGTGGTTGTGATGTTTTGAATACCTAATACACAACTTTGATGTGGCATTTGCCTCAAAAACCGCAAAGTCCCCACACAGAGTGTGGTTCATGTGACACCTAGTATATATATGTTGTACCCCCCCTCCCTTTGACACGTACTATACACCTAGTAACACAGCCCTAAAAGAATTAATCCTCCTTGTTCGTGAAACGTACCTCTCCCTCGTTGGGTCAAAGTGATGGACGACGAACTCGCGGGCCCACAGAAACAAAGTGTACATCGCACGCGAGTGAGCATCCTATATAGGACTACGTACCACCGTCTGCATGTGGCCCAAAGAGGTGTTTGTGTGATGTTTGAATACGCAATGCACAACTTTGATGTGGCACCACATATATAGGAAACCAAAAAGTCCCCACAGAGAGCGAGGTTCATGATGCGTGGTATGTGCTATATGTACGCCCCCATTCGACGCGTGGTATATATGTACTTCTACTGTATAGCACAAACCAAAAAAAATCATTCCTTGATGGTCAAATTAACCTCTCTCTCGTTGGGTCAAAGTGATGGAGGACAACCTCGCATGCCCACAGATGGAAGCGCCACATGTGAGTGAGTTCCTACAGGGCAACCATCGCCTGCATGGTATTGCGTGATGTTTGAATACCAATATACAACTTTGATGTGGCACCTGCCTCGGGAACCGAAAAGTCCCCACATGGAGGAGCGAGGTTATGGCGTACGCATATATATAGAGTATTCATGTTGCCCCCTCTTTGACATGTACTACATACACCTACCGTGCATATACGTAACACACAAACCAAAAAAGAACCATCCTTGTTGGTCAAATTAACCTCTCTCTCGTTGTACGTTCAACTGATCGACGACGACGTCGCGGGCCCATAGAGAGAGTCACACGCAAGTGGGTGTCATAGGAAAAAACCACCGCATGCATGTGCCCATGTGTTATGTGATGTTTGAATACCCAATGCAGAACTTTGACATGGCACATGCTTCGCAAACCAGAAACGCACTACACCAGGATGCGTAGCCCCCTCACTTCAAGCCGGTGGGAGGGACTCATGTGTACGCACGTGCCCGAACTTTGATATGGAATCTCACCATGATCCACACCACACACAGGACAAGATGAATCCACCTTTTGGTAAAATGCCTCTTGTTGTCGGTGGAAACTGGAAACCTTTGCGGCCTAACGAATGGGCACGTCGCTGATAACCGCATGAGGGAGTGTCCGAGAGGACCACCAATGCATGCATGTGGCCCGAACATGTATGTATGAAAGGGTTGTGTAATGCTTTAAATAACCAATTCACGACTTTGATGTGGCATATATGACTCAGAAAATGATCAATAATCCCACATGGAGGCTCACGATTCGTAGTGTACTGCCAGACCCCCCCCCCCTCCCGACCCCACACACACAAACACACACATCCCGCACCACCACAGCCACTCTGAGGCATGTCAAACTTTTTTTGCAGTGAACATGTGACCAAAAGAGTGTTGTGTTAAAATTAAAAAAAAGATCATTCGATCGTTTTTATACATTGATTGATTTCCTAGGGATTTAATGTGCAAAAATCAAATTTGAGCTACATGTGCACCAAAATGGATTGCAAATTCATATGTGTGTCCCTGGGTGCATGTTTCCCCATGCAAGAGATTTCAAAACATTGAGAATATAGATTTTTAAAATTCAGTAAATCCAAAACTTAGTTGAAATTCATGAAACTTATTGTGGTGTCATATATGGACACCAGTAGACTGTGATATTGTATTTTTTCGTCAAATTTGAGACATGTTTTGATATAATCTTCTTACAAACGGGAGATTGTTAATAACTGGCAACCAATATCTCATACGGATTATTTATTCGGACCGTGTGCGTTAGACCGTGCCATGCTTCAGTTAAGCAGTAAAGCGGCAGAATGAATCATCAAAAACAAAAAAATATACGTGCTGCCACGCGTCCCGTGTGCCATGCGAGCAGGCGTGAGTTGACGGGACGCATGCGAGCAGTCCGCCGCGCAGGCAGACCGGGAGGCATGCGTGCAGGTGTGTGAATTGACGGGAGGCGTTTTCGCTGCGCAGTGTCACTGGGAGGCGTGCGAGTAGCTGTGTGAAATGATGGTAGGAATGCCAGAAGTCCGCCGCGTAGGCTCACCGGGAGGCGAGACAGCCTTTGGCCGCCGCCCGCCTCGCTCCCACTGGTCTGTATTAATGGCGCACCCGAGCCGCCGACCATAATAGGCAGCCGCACCCCCGGTCCATAGTGGTCACCAACGTTTGGACTCTGGAGTGTATGAGGATGCCGCCGAAGCACACCATCGGAGGGAGTGGCGACGCCGGGGCTGGTGAAGCACCCACGCAACGTGTGAAGCTGGGCACAGAGGTTGCCGTCGCCGCCGACGAGGTCTCGCGCGGGAAGCAACACGACCTTAACTTCGTCGGCGCCGTCGTGCCCCCCCCCCCAGCCGGTGTCTGAGGTCAACAGCAACTCCGGCAACGACTGTGACTCCGACGGAAAACCGGTTAGTCATCTATATACCCATTTGTGCGGCAAACATATCATGTGTTTTCTCTGGTTACTTGCCCCCTCTCTAATTTTTTTGGAATACAAATCCTATGCTTATGTTCTCTCAGTCCATGAAATCAGAGTAATTAAGATCCGTTAGATGCACATAGTGTATTGATTGTATGAATGGTATCCGTACAGGGTTAGTGATTAATTGTTTGTTCTATACAAATGATTTTTGCTAATAATCCGACTAGGGTTAGCGTGCGTGCTAATAATTCAAGGCCAGATCTTGAGAATTGATTTTGAATGTCCTACATATATGTTTGTGCCTTTTTTTCTTCCAGATCTTGAGAATTGATTTTGAATGTCCTACATGTATATTTCTGCCATTTTTTTTCTTTCACATTGGTATGTACACAGATGAGGCTCCGTCCAGCGCCGCCGCTGGATGTAGATCTTGGACCCGGCAGCACGGCTAGAAGCGGCCATGCCCCCTGGACCTGAGGAACCAGTAGAATCTCCGGTGGACCGCATCAGCGATCTACCGGACGCCATCCTTGGGGAGATCATCTCCCTTCTCCCCACCAAGGATGGCTACTGCACACAAGTCATCGCATCTCGGTGGCACACTCAGTGGTGCACCGCGCCTCTTAATCTCGACTGTCTTCAGCTATCTGTGGATGATGATTCTGAACTGCCCGGAGCCATCATCACCTCCCACCAGGGCTCCGTTCAACGCATCTGCATCCCGGCATGCTACCTGCTAGACATACCCTGCACGGTGGCCGTTTGGCTGACATCCCATCAATTCGATAAACTCCAGCAGCTGGAGTTCTACCATTACTACAGCGATAGGTTACCACCAACCGTTGCATCTGTGCCCTCTCCACCGATGCCCATCTCATGGTTTTCCTCCTCTCTCCACACCGCCACCTTGACCCGGTGCCATCTAGCAGACAATCTGGTACAAATGCCTCGACTCCCACTGCTGAAAAAACTTGTGCTTGTGTTGGTTGATCTGTCGGTGGCCTCACTGCACAGCATCATCCACTCCAGCTGCCCTGCACTGGAGCGTTTGGTGCTTGTTTTTGGAAAAGGAGTCCATATCCCTTGTCTGAAAATAAAGTCGCCTCACCTTGTAAGAATTGAAATTCATTTTGAAGGACAAGAGCTCATCATCGAAGATGCCCCTTCACTTCAAAGGTTGCTACTTGATTGTTGTTATAAACCTTCGCAAATAAAAGTGTTCTCTGCGCCTAAACTGGAGACCTTGGGTGCAATTCGTGATCCGTTTAAATGGTTCAAGATGGTATTTGCCTCCACACCTATTGAGGTACTGTATATTATTCATGTACACTTTTGTAGTTTGCATTTTTCATTTGTGCGCATAAGTTAAGTATCATCTTGGAGTACACTTTCAGTGCTAATATTATGTTCTATGCTCAATGAAGAGCTTGTCCATCCTATCAGTGGTGGTGGATTCTGTCAAGACCTTATATATTAGTATGTGGTGTTTTGATCTCAACATCATTATTGCCTTGCTGCAATGCTTTCCATGTCTGGAGAATTTGTATATAAAGGTGATGATTTCACACACATTGAAAGCCCATATATAATGTACTATAATTAATCGTTCAGCTATCGCTCTTTCAACATAATCTTTTTTAGACATTACTGTTTTCAATCTTCATCTCTATTTAGGCACTAACACATGGAGAAAAAGGTATAACCAATCGATGGTTCAAGAAGCACCGGGATTTTCTCAGATCTCATGACATTCATTTGAAGACAGTAACGCTGGAAGGATATGCATCCAACAATGCAAACACTAGCTTTGTCAGATTCTTCATGTTGAATGCGAGGGCACTATTGTCCGTGAGGATTAAGGTTTTCAACAAGAAATTTCTCACGGCTGCAAGTGTTGAATAGCATAAAAAGAAGTTTCAGGTGGACCTAAGGGCTTCTGATCATGCTCGGCTTCTATTTACAACAGCTTGTCGTCATCATGGAGCACTAGAATTTTTGTACTGGGATCTTGATTTTATGGATCAGACCGATCCATTTGATTGTGACCGCCGAAAACTTTGGTTGAGTTAGATGTCATTGTCCTGTTCAATCTAAATTTTTTCTAAACCTGATGAGCAATTAATCCTTGTGCTTTTGTGCTGTTTGTAAGCTGGAGTTAGTATTGTTGCCCTTTTCAACTCGGCGTTGACCCATATTTTCTGTCATACTGGGCCAATGGCTTGCCATTTCTTTAATTAAGACATAAATATTATTAGCATTCACAACATAGGGAAAGAACATCACTCTTGCGGGATCCTTGAGATCTTTGTTCATTACAGAACCCGCAAGTTCTTAGCGCCCGCCAGCACCCACAAACTTATTTTTAGGTAGCACACCAAATGGGCTGTAATTCTTAATACAAAAAGCTGCATGGTAGTGACAGATTTGGATTTGTCATTTGGGACCCACGAGGGAAAAGCCTATCCAGGGCGGTGCCGACTCGACAGTAAACATTGAGAAACCTGGTTTTAAAATTACTGTAAATCCAAAACTCGCCTCAAAATCATGAAACTTGGCATCGTGTTATGTCATGGCACCAACATGCTATGGTAAAAAATTAGTCCAATTTGGGACAAGTTTTGGTATAAACTTCTTACAAACCGGAGCTTCTCTCAAAAAGGCTCATGGTTCCGAGAGGGAACTTGTCACCTATGTGTGCAAAACGACATACGCTGTCTCTTTCCGCCTTGATTTATTTTACAGAGGCAACATGCAACTATAGGAGCGTCGTCCTAAAATATGAAATTATTCAGGGTTCGTTTTGCCTTTTTATACATTATTTGAGTTTTCTAGGCATTTTGGAACATACTTTGGTGTGTGCAAAGGTCATGTGTGTACTGGCCACCCATGTAATTGGATGGTCAATCTGTTTATGGAATCAAGTCCTTATAAGTTATAAGTACATATGCTATTGTTTTGTGTGCAATGATATCGCACACGGACCATACTAGGGAACCCGTCGGTGATGATTTCATCAATCGCTGACAATTGTATACCAGCAAGCGTTTGCCCACAACACACACGACTTATTAGTAGCAATCGCCTGTGTTATTATCGGTCTTCGCACACATTTCTGATTACATACCTGTTTGCCGTGTATCACACACACCTTGTTAAATTGAACCATTTCTGTTCTCTTGGCTCAACGCAAACAGTTCATCCGAGTGAACCGTATGCCGTATGTTGCACGCACCTTGATCTGGCTGACCGTTTCTTTTGTGTTGCCTAATCACAAACAGTTAATCCGAGTGAACTATATGCTGTATATCGCACACAGCTTCATCTGGCTGCCCATTTCTGTTGTTCCGCCTCATCACAAACAGTTTATCCGAGTGAACTGTATGCTATATATCGCACACGCCTTCATCTGGCTGCCAATTTCTGTTGTTCTGCCTCATCGCAAACAGTTCATTGAACTAAACCGTATGCCCCGCATCGCACACGCAACTAAAATCTAGACCGTGTTTGATGTATCCGCCATCGCAAATGTTTTGCATCTTTTTTGATAGTTTTTTTACATCACCGTTTGCGATTAATGCATCGCAGACAGTTTCGTCGAAGGGTCTCTGATTGTAGTGTCGCGTTAGCAGCATCCTGTAGTAGTGTGTACTGCCGGACCGCCCCCCCCCCACACACACAGACACACACATCCCGCACCACCATAGCCACTCTGAGGCATGTCAAACTTTTTCTGCAGTGAACATGTGGCCAAAGGAGTGTCCTGTTAAAATTTGAAAAAAAAAAACAAAGATCATTCGACCGTTTTTATACACTGATTGATTTCCTAGGGATTTAATGTGCAAAAATCAAATTTGAGCTACATGTGCACCAAAATGGATTGCAAAATCATATGTGTGTCCCTGGGTGCATGTTTCCCCATGCAAGAGATTTCAAAACATTTAGAATATTGATTTTTAAAATTCAGTAAATCCAAAACTTAGTTGAAATTCATGAAACTTATCGTGGTGTCATATATGGACACCAGTAGAGTGTGATATTGTATTTTTTTTGTCAAATTTGAGACACGTTTTGATATAATCTTCTTACAAACGGGAGATTGTTAATAACTGGCAACCAATATCTCACACGGATTATTTATTTAGACCGTGTGCATTAGACCATGCCATGCTTCGGTTAAGTAGTAAAGTGGCAGAATGAATCATCAAAAAACAAAAAAAATATACGTGCTGCCACGCGCCCCGTGTGTCATGCGAGCAGGCGTGAGTTGACGGGACGCATGCGAGCAGTCCGCCGCGCTGGCAGACCGGGAGGCGTGCGTGCAGGTGTGTGAATTGACGGGGGGCGTTTTCGCTGCGCAGTGTCACCGGATGGCGTGCGAGTAGCTATGTGAAATGATGGTAGGAATCCTAGAAGTCCGCCTCGTAGGCTCACCGAGAGGTGAGCCAGCGGTTTGACCGACGCCCGCCTCTCTCCCACTACTCCATATTAATGGCGCGCCCGAGCGGCCGCACACCTCATCCTCACCACAACAAAATCCTCTCTCTCTCTGCCCGCATCCTCGACGCCGCTCTCAGTCCTCAAAGCCGTCAATGTATGAGGATGCCGCAGAAGCGCCCCATCGGAGGGAGTGGCGACGCCGGGGTTGCTGAAGCACTGGAGCACGGCGTGAATATGGAGACAAAGGTTGCCGTCGCCGCCGATGAGGTATCGCTGCACCTCGACGTTATCGACTGCGTCGTGCTTCCACAGCCGGAGCCGGAGGTCCACACCGACTCTGGTGACGACTCTGGCGACCACTCCGGTGACGACTCTGACGACGACGGGCAACCGGTTAGTCATCTATACCCATTTATGTGTCAAATACATCCTAGGGTTTCTCTGGTTACTCCTGCCTCCCCCTTTTTGGAATAGAAATCCTATGGTTATGTTCTCTCAATCCATGAAATCTGAGTAAGTTTCGTTAGATCTGTGTAGTGTATTGATTGTTTGAATGGGACAAATGATAAGTGATTAGTTGTTTCATATGTGCAAATGTTTTCTGCTAATAATCCGACTAGGGTTAGTGTTCGTGCTAATATAATTCCTAGCCAGGTCTTGACAATTGATTTTGAATGACCTACATATATGTTTGTGCCATTTTTTTGGAGACTCCGGAGCTGGAGAACGAGGCTGCCCACAAGCGGAGGCGGGTCGAGAAAGAATCACAAGCGACTCCAGCAGGCCTAGACTTCATTAGCAGCCTCCCCGATGATATGTTGAAAGTCATCATATCCCTCCTCCCAATCAAATATGGGGCGAGGACAACCGTCCTTTCCTGGCGGTGGTGCCCCTATGGCTTTACACCCCTCTCGACCTCATCGACGGCCAGAGCTCTACCATGGCTATCGCAAAAGCTTGGATACGTTCTCCCAGATCCTCAGCAGTCACCATGGCCCAATCAGAGGCCTTATCACGGGCAAGTTCTATTCCAACGGCAAGGACCGAGCCAAGATTGACGAGTGGTTCCGATCCCCTGCCCTAGATTAGCTCGAGGAGCTTAGTTTTAATGATGGGCATATGCGCTTGCTGCCAACGTCCGCGCTCCGCCTCGCGCCCACGCTGCACCTCGCCAAGTTCATGAACTGACATCCCCCCTTAGTGATGTGCCCACTCTTTTTCTACCGCGACTGAAGCACCTCGAGCTCGTCGCCATCTGCATCCCAAAGGATGACATGGAGCACCTATTCCGCGGATGTACTGCACTCGAGTTCCTTCGTCTTCAGGCGATGAATTGGTCAAGTAGCTTCCACATCACCTCGATGACTCTTCGGACTATTTATGTGTGTTGCTGGTGCTGCAACAAAAGATCACAAAAGGTCGATGATACGTCCATTTTGCATCATGTTTTCCTACTGTTATTTATAATGTTTTTATGCATAATAATGCTTTTGGGAGTAATTCTAATGCCTTTTCTCTCATAATATGCAAGGTTTACACAAAGAGGGAGAATACCGGCAGCTGGAGTTCTGGACCTAAAAAAGCTACATTAGAGTTACCTATTCTGCACATCTCCAAATGAGATGAAAATTTACGGAGAATTGTTTGGCAATATATGAAGAATATTGGAGCAAATAACTACCAGAGGGGGCCCACCAGGTGGGCACAACCCACCTGGATGCGCCAGGGAGCCCAGGCGTGCCCTGGTGGGTTGTGCCCTCCTCGGCCCACCTCCTGTGCCCCTCTTCTGGTATATAAGTCATTTTGACCTAGAAAAAATAAGGAGATGACTTTCGGGACGAAGCACCGCCGTCTCGAGGCGGAACTTGGGTAGGAGCACTTTTTGCGCTCTGGCGGAGCAATTCCGCCGGGGGAACTTCTCTCCCGGAGGGGGAAATCATCGTCATCGTCATCCCCAACAACTCTCCCATCTTTGGGAGGGCCATCTCCATCAACATCTTCAACAACACCATCTCCTCTCAAACCCTAGTTCATCTCTTGTGTTCAATCTTTGTACCGGAACCTTAGATTGGTGCTTGTGGGTGACTAGTAGTGTTGATTACATCTTGTAGTTGATTACTATATGGTTTATTTGGTGGAATATTATATGTTCAGATCCATTATGCTATTTAATACCCCTCTGATCTTGAGCATGATTATTAATTATGAATAGTTACTTTTGTTCTTGAGGTCATGGGAGAAGTCATGTTGCAAGTAATCATGTGAACTTGATATGTATGTTGTGATTCCCTTAGTGGTGTCATGTGAACGTCGACTACATGGCACTGCACCATATTTGGGCCTAAGGGAATGCATTGTGGAGTAGTTATTAGATAATGGGTTGCTAGAGTGACAGAAGCTTAAACCCTAGTTTATGCGCTACTTCGTAAGGGACCGATTTGGATCCAAAAGTTTAATGCTATGGTTAGATTTTATCTTAATACTTTTCTCGTAGTTGCGGATGCTTGCAAGGGGGTTAATCATAAGTTTGAGGTTTGTTCAAGTAAGAACAGCACCTAAGCACCAGTTCACCCACATATCAAATTATCAAAGTAGCGAACACGAATCAAACCAACATGATGAAAGTGATATGATGACATTCACGTGCACCCTCAAGAACGCTTTGCTTATCATAAGAGACAGGATTGAGCTATCTTGCTGCACTTTATTTACCGTTACCATTACTTGTTCGTTAAAAATTATCTTGCTATCAAACTATCTGTTACCGACTATTTCAGTGCTTGCAGAAAATACCTTGCTGAGAACCACTTGTCATTTCCTTCTGCTCCTCGTTGGGTTCGACACTCTTACTTATCGAAAGGACTATGATTGATCCCCTATACTTGTGGGTCATCAAGGCTCTTTTTGGGCACCGTTGCCGGGGAGTGAAGCGCTCTTGGTAAGTGGAAGTTGGTAAGGAAAAATTATTACTACGTGCTGAAATTTATTGTTACTTGTTACTATGGAGAATCATCCTTTGAGGGGTTTATTTGGGGTATCTTCACCTCAACCGAAACCACAATTAGTTACCCCTCAACCTACTGCACCTACTGAAAATATTGGTTATGAAATTCCTTCGGGTATGATAGAACAACTGCTAGCTAATGCTTATGCAGGAGATGGAACCGAACATCCTGATATGCACTTGATATATGTGGATGAAATTTGTGGATTATTTAAGCCTGCAGGTTTGCCCAGAGATGAAGCTAAGAAGAAGGTCTTCCCTTTATCTTTGAAGGGAAAACCATTGGCATGGTATAGGCTATGCGATGATATTGGATCTTGGAACTGGAATCGATTGAAATTGGAATTTCACCAAAAAAAATTATCCTATGCATCTAGTTCATCATGATCGGAATTATATATATAATTTTTGGCCTCATGAAGGAGAAAGTATCGCTCTAGATTGGGGGAGGCTTAAGTCAATTTTATATTCATGCCCAAATCATGAGCTCTCGAGAGAAATTATCATTCATAATTTTTATGCTCGGCTTTCTCGTGATGATCAATCCATGCTCGATACTTCTTGTACTGGTTCTTTTATGAAGAAGACTATTGAATTCAGGTGGGATCTTTTAGAAAGAATTAAATGCAACTCTAAAGATTGGGAACTCGACGAAGCTAAAGATTCAGGTATTAAGCTTGAATTTGATTGTGTTAAATCTTTTATGAATACCGATGCTTTTCACAAGTTTAGCACTAAATATGGACTTGACTCTGAGATATTAGCCTCTTTCTGTGAATCATTCGCTACTCATGTTGATCTCCCTATGGAGAAGTGGTTCAAATATCACCCACCTATTAAAGAAGAAATTAAAGAACCAGTCATAGCTAAAGATGAAACTATTATTTACAATGTTGACCCAGTTGTTCCTACTGCTTATATTGAAAAACCACCTTTCCCTGTTAGGATAAAGGAACATGCTAAGGTTTCAACTGTGATTTGCAAAAGTAATATTAGAGCACCTAAACCTGCTGAACAAATTAAAGTAGAACCTAGTGTTGCTATGGTTAAAGATCTCTTGGTAGAAAATATTGATGGGCATGTTATTTACTTCTGTGATGAAGCTGCTAGAATTGCCAAACCCGATGAAAAAGATAAACATAGACATGTTGTTGGCATGCCCGTTGTCTCGGTTAAAATAGGAGATCATTGTTATCATGGTTCATGTGATTTAGGTGCTAGCGTGAGTGCTATTTCTTTTACCTTGTACCAAGAAATTATGAATGACATAGCACCCGCTGAAATAGAAGACATAGATGTTACTATTAAACTTGCTAATAGAGACACCATCACACCACTTGGGATTGTTAGAGATGTTGAAGTCTTGTGTGGGAAAATAAAATACCCTACTAATTTTCTAGTTCTTGGTTCCCCACAAGATTACTTTTGTCCCATTATCTTTGGTAGACCTTTCTTGAACACTGTCAATGCCACTATAGATTGTCATAAACAAACTGTCAGTGTTAGCTTTGGAGATGAGTCTCATGAATTTAATTTTTCCAAGTTTAATAGACAACCTCATAAGAAAGAATTACCTAGTAAGGATGAAATAATTGGTCTTGCTTCTATTGTTGTGCCTCCTACTGATCCACTAGAACAATATTTGCTAGACCATGAAAATGATCTGCACATGCATGAAAGAAATGAAATAGATAAAATTTTCTTTGGACAACGACCTCTGCTCAAACATAATTTGCCTATTGAAACTCTAGGAGGTCCTCCTCCACCTAAAGGTGATGTTGTGTTTGAATTGAAACAATTGCCTGATACTTTGAAATATGCTTATCTCGATGAGAAAAAGATATATCCTATTATTATTAGTGCTAACCTTTCAGAACATGAAGACGAAAAATTATTAAAAGTTCTGAAGAAGCGCCGTGCTGCTATTGGATATACTCTTGATGATCTTAAGGGCATTAGTCCCACTATCTGTCAGCACGAGATTAATATGGAGCCTGATGCTAAACCCGTTGTTGATCATCAACGACGTTTGAATCCTAAGATAAAAGAAGTGGTAAGAACTGAAATATTAAAACTTCTGGAAGCAGGTATAATCTACCCCATAGCTGATAGTAGATGGGTAACTCCCGTTCATTGTGTCCCTAAGAAGGGAGGTATTATTGTTGTTCCTAATGATAAAAATGAACTTATCCCACAAAGAATTGTTACTGGCTATAGAATGGTAATTGATTTTAGAAAATTAAATAAAGCTACGAGAAAAGATCATTACCCTTTGCCTTCTATTGATCAAATGCTAGAAAGATTATCAAAGCACACACACTTTTGCTTCCTTGATGGATATTCTGGTTTTTCTCAAATACCTGTTTCACAACCTGATCAAGAGAAAACCACCTTTACTTGTCCTTTTGGAACTTATGCTTATAGACGTATGCCTTTTGGTTTATGCAATGCACCCATAGTTTGAAATAGTGGAAATAGCATCTTCTATTGCGTTCGCAATAGCGCTAGCGCAGTAGCGTCCGCTATTCCTGAAATTAAATGTCATTACTTTTTGTTACTGATCTAGAAATATACACCATAATCTAGTGTTTTTACAAATCCGCTATGCGGACATAGCGCCCGCAATATTGCCCGCTATCCGCATTCCGCTATGCGGACTCTAATCCGGTACCAGCCCGCTGATAACCCACAAGTATAGGGGATCGCAACAGTTTTCGAGGGTAGAGTATTCAACCCAAATTTATTGATTCGACACAAGGGGAACCAAAGAAAATTCATGAGTATTAGCAGTTGAGTTGTCAATTCAACCACACCTGAAAGACTTAATATCTGCAACAAAGTATTTAGTAGCAAAGTAGTATGGAAGTAACGGTAACAGTGGCAAAAGTAACAGTAGTAGTTTTGTAGTGATTGTAACAGCAGTAGCAACGAAAGTAACTTAGCAAAGATCAATATGTGAAAAGCTCATTGGCAATGGATCGGCAATGATAATTGTGTTGGATAATATTCATCATGTAGCAGTTATAACCTAGGGTGACACAGAACTAGCTCCAATTCATCAATATAATGTAGGCATGTATTCCGTATATAGTCATATGTGCTTATGGAAAAGAGCTTGCATGACATCTTTTGTCCTACCCTCCCGTGGCAGCGGGGTCCTAATGGAAACTAAGGGATATTAAGGCCTCCTTTTAATAGAGAACCAGACCAAAGCATTAGCACTTAGTGAATACATGAACTCCTCAAACTACGGTAATCACCGGAAAGAATCCCAATTATTGCCACCTTGGGGTATGCGGATCATAACTCGTAATAGGAGTCTACAACTTGCAAGATAGGATCAAGAACAAAAATATATTCATGAAAACATAATAGGTTCAGATCTGAAATCATGGCACTCGGGCCCTAGTGACAAGCATTCAGCATAGCAAAGTCATAGCAACATCAATCTCAGAACATAGTGGATACTAGGGATCAAACCCTAACAAAACTAACTCGATTACATGATAAATCTCATCCAACCCATCATCGTCCAGCAAGCCTACGATGGAATTACTCACTTCCAGCAGTGAGCATCATCAAATTGGTGATGGAGGAAGGTTGGTGATGATGATGGCGACGAATCCCCCTCTCCGGAGCCCCGAATGGACTCCAGATCGAGGTGGCGGCGGCTCCGTATCGTAAAACGCGATGAATCCATCTCTCTGATTTTTTTCTCCATGAAGAGGGTTATATAGAGTTGGAGTTGAGGTCGCAGGAGGTCTAGGGGGCCCACAAGCTTGCAGGGCGCGTCCCAGGGGGTGGGCGCGCCCCCAGGGCTTGTGGCCTCTGGGTGGCCCCCCTCTAGTTAATTCTTGCGCCACTATTTTTTATATATTCCACAAAAATTCTCCGTAAATTTCCATGTCAATCCGAGAACTTTGATTTCTGCACAAAAATAACACCATGGCAATTCTGCTGAAAACAGCGTCAGTCCGGGTTAGTTCCATTCAAATAATGCAAATTAGAGTCCAAAACAAGGGCAAAAGAGTTCGGAAAAGTAGATACGATGGAGACGTATCACCCGCTATGCGCTATTTAAAACCATGAATGCACCTGCTACCTTTCAAAGATGTATGACTGCTATATTCTCTGACTTTTGTGAAAAGATTGTTGAGGTTTTCATGGATGATTTTTTTGTATATGGAACTTCTTTTGATGATTGCTTGAGCAACCTTGATCGAGTTTTGCAGAGATGTGAGGAAACTAACCTTGTCTTGAATTGGGAGAAGTGCCACTTTATAGTTAATGAAGGTATTGTCTTGGGGCATAAAATTTCTAAACGAGGTATTGAGGTGGACCAAGCTAAAGTTGATGCAATTGAGAAAATGCCATGTCCTAAAGATATTAAAGGTATTCGTAGTTTTATCGGTCATGTTGGTTCCTAAAGGAGGTTTACTAAAGACTTCTCTAAAATTTATAGGCCTCTTACAAATCTTTTACAAAAGGATGTTCCATTTGTTTTTTATGATGATTGTGTAGAAGCCTTTGAAACACTTAAGGAAGCCTTAACTTCTGCACCTATTGTTCAACCACCTGATTGGAACTTGCATTTTGAAATTATGTGTGATGCTAGTGATTATGTTGTTGGTGCTGTTCTAGGACAAAAAGTTGATAAGAAATTAAATGTTATCCATTATGCTAGCAAAACTCTAGACAGTGCCCAAATAAATTATGCTACTACTAAAAAGGAATTTTTAGCAGTTGTGTTTGCCTGAGATAAATTCAGATCTTACATTGTTGATTCTAAAGTTATTGTTCACACCGATCATGCTGCTATTAAATATCTTATGGAAAAAAAATGCTAAACCTAGACTCATTAGGTGGGTTCTCTTGCTACAAGAATTTGATTTACATATCACTGATAGAAAAGGAGCTGAGAATCCCATAGCTGATAGCTTATCTAGGTTAGAGAATATCCTTGATGACCCACTACCTATTGATGATAGCTTTCCTGATGAACAACTAGCTGCAATAAATGTTTCTCATAATACTCCTTGGTATGCTGACTATGCTAATTATATTGTTGCTAAATACGTACCACCTAGTTTCACATACCAACAAAAGAAAAAAATTCTTCTATGATTTAAGACATTACTTTTGGGATGACCCACATCTTTACAAAGAAAGAGTAGACGGTATTATTAGACGTTGTGTACCTGAGCATGAACAGGAACAAATCCTACGAAAATGTCACTCCGAAGCTTATGGAGGGCATCATGCAGGATATAGAACTGCTCACAAGGTATTGCAATCTAGTTTTTATTGGCCTACTCTCTTCAAGGATGCCCGTAAGTTTGTTTTATCTTGTGATGAATGTCAACGAATTGGTAATATTGGTAAGCGTCAGGAAATGCCTATGAATTATTCACTTGCTGTTGAACCATTTGATGTTTGAGGTTTTGATTATATGGGACCTTTTCCTTCCTCTAATGGGTATACACATATTTTGGTTGCTGTTGATTACGTTACTAAGTGGGTAGAAGCTATTCCAACTAGTAGTGCTGAACGTAACACTTCCATTAAAATGCTTAAAGAAGTTATTTTCCCGAGGTTTGGAGTCCCTAGATATTTAATGACTGATGGTGGTTCACACTTTATTCATGGTGCCTTCCGTAAAATGCTTGCTAAATATGATTTTAACCATAGAATTGCATCACCCTATCATCCTCAATCTAGTGGTCAAGTTGAACTTAGCAATAGAGAAATGAAACTAATATTACAAAAAACTGTTAATAGGTCCTGAAAGAGTTGGTCTAAGAAATTAGATGATGCACTTTGGGCTTACAGAACAGCTTATAAAAATCCTATGGGTATGTCTCCCTATCAAATGGTTTATGGAAAAGCTTGTCATTTGCCTCTTGAGTTAGAACATAAAGCATATTGGGCAATTAAAGAACTCAACTATGATTTCAAACTTGCCGGTGAATAGAGGTTATTTGATATTAGCTCACTAGATGAATGGAGAACCCAAGACTATGAAAATGCCAAGTTATTTAAAGAAAAAGTTAAAAGATGGCACGATAAAAGAATTCAAAAGAGGGAATTCAAAGTTGGAGAATATGTTCTTTTGTACAACTCTCATTTCAAAGATGGGAACAGGGACATATCTTCTTGACAAAGAGCATCTTCCCCTGAGGCTAGAATTTGAGGACAATGAGATTGTCATGGATGCATCTCATCCAACTAGTGTAGAAGCCCAGGAGAAGAGAGAGAGAGAGAGAGAGAGAGAGAGAGAGAGAGAGAGAGAGCAAAGGCTGCAAAAGTAGCAAAGGCAGCCAGTGCACCAGATGCTTCACAAGTTATGCTCAAGACCAAGCAAGATCAACTCAGTTATCTTCTTGAGGTTACTATGAGAATTGAGAAGGGCTTGGCCACCCTGACTCAAAATCAGGAGAGTCTTGAGAGGATCATTGAGACTAAATTTCATGATCTAGATGTGAAGGTCACAGAGATCCAGACCACTGTGGAGATGCTCCAGGAAGAAGTTGAGGACAGGAATGACAGACCTACCACAGATACTTTTCAGAGAGTGCCAAGGGCACAAAGGTCTTCAGCAGTGCCAGTTGTTAGTGACACCAGGACTTCTATTTCATCATCTGCAGCAACTGCCACGATTGCACCTCCAGTTTCAACTCCTCTAGCTCCACAGACCTCAGCCAAAGCATTTGTAGATGAACTCCTCTCCACGCTATCTACGCACACCGGAGCAACCAGCTAGAAGACCACTTCAAGAGCTCCCGGAGATCGTGCCTAGAGTGCTGCATAGCACTATGCATTTTCAAGCTTTTTGGTAACTTGTTGCCAAAGGGGGAGAAAGTGTATAGATCATTAGGCTTCGAGAGAGAGAGTGTTTTGCTTTTTGTTGCCTCTCTTGCTACTTTGATCATTTGCTTTGATCATTTACTTGTTTGATTCCTATGCTACTATGTGTGTTATGCTCGTGAGATACTTATGTGATCATGTGTTTGATCATACTATGCCTTAATGCGTGCTTGCTTGATGATATCTATGATACTTGTGTATGATCAATTATGTTTTCCCTTGGTGATGAGTGCATGTTGTTTAATTCTTATCATTTTGAGCGCTCCACCAAGATGTATGTGACATGGAAGAGTGACCCATGATCCTAATCGATTGTGCATTTGCATTCAAAAGCAAATTTTAAATAATGCATAAATTTAGGGGGAGCTCTTGCATATCACATACTTCTCAAAGCGACGATGTATTTCATTCATATTATCATTTGTCGAAGCTTTGATCTATATGTTGTCATCAATTACCAAAAAGGGGGAGAGTGAAAGTGCAACTAATCCCCGGGTGGTTTTGGTAATTCATAACAACATATAGCTCGTTGAACTAATATCCATTCAAGTTATATATTCCAGAAAGTTCAATTAATGGCATGGCATGGACTAGAGATGTGGACCCCTGAAAATGCTAAGGACAAAGATTGGCAAAAGCACAAGACTCTTCATTTTCATTTTAGTGATCCAAGATCACATTGAGTCCATAGGAAATCCAATACTATTAAAAGGGGATGAGGTGTTGCTTAATGGTCTACTTGCTCAAAGTGCTTAGTGATATTGCTCCAAAACCCTTAGCCACTTTCTCATTTCCACATATGTCCAAAACCCAAAGTCAAACTTGGCCCCACCGATTTGATCTATCCGGCGCCACCGAGTTCATTTGACATAGCCACTGCCAGAAACCCTAAACAATTCGGTCACACCGATACAGGTCTCGGTCTCACCGAGATGGCCTTGCAAACTCTCTGTTGCCTATTGCAATTATTTCGGTCTCACCGAAATGAGCAATCGGTCCCACCGAGTTTGATTGGCCAACTCTCTGTTGGCTCATTGCTAAAATCGGTCTCACCGAGTTCATGCAATCGTTCTCACCGAGATGAGGTTTGCCCTAAGCCCTAGCACATCGGTCACACCGAGTTGATTCAGTCGGTCCCACCGAGATTCCTAACATTCACATTTTGAACTAAATCGGTCTCATCGAGTTCTTCTATTCGGTCTGACCGAGTTGGGTCAAATGTGTGTAACGGTTGGATTTTGTGTGGAGGCTATATATACCCGTCCACCCCTTCTCCATCAGTGAGAGAGCCATCAGAACGTGCCTACACTTCCACTACTCATTTTCTGAGAAAGAACCACCTACTCAAGTGTTGGGACCAAGACATTCCAATCCTACCACAAGAATCTTGATCTCTAGCCTTCCCCAAGTTGCTTTCCACTCAAATCATGTTTCCACCATAGCCAAATCTGTGAGAGAGAGTTGAGTGTTTGGGAGACTATCATTTGAAGCACAAGAGCAAGGAGTTCATCATCAACACATCGTCTATTACCTTTTGGAGAGTGGTGTCTCCTAGATTGGTTAGGTGTCGCTTGGGAGCCTCCGACAAGATTTTGGAGTTGAACCAAGGAGTTTGTAAGGGCAAGGAGATCGCCTACTTCGTGAAGATCTACCCGAGTGAGGCAAGTCCTTCGTGGGCGATGGCCATGGTGGGATAGACAAGGTTGCTTCTTGGTGGACCCTTTGTGGGTGGAGCCATCCGTGGACTCGTGCAACCGTTACCCTTCATGGGTTGAAGTCTCCATCAACGTGGACGTACGATAGCACCACCTATCGGAACCACGCCAAAAATCTCCGTGTCTACATTGTGTTTGCCTTCTCCAAACCCTTCCCTTTACCTTCATATGCAATGCTTTACTTTCCACTGCTACACTCTTAGAATTGCATGTGTAGGTTGATTGCTTGACTTGTACTAGTTGCTAAAATCTGCCAACACTTAAAATTGGGAAAAAGGCTAGATTTTTATTTGGTCAAGTAGTCTAATCACACCCCCCTCTAGACCTACTTTCGATCCTACACCCCCCTCGCCTACATAGCTGCGTCGGCGCCCCCCTGCGAAACCCTAGCACCTCCCCACTGCCCTCCCCGTGTGCCGCTTCGCTCTCTCCCGCACTTACTCGCGCCGTGGTCGCCATGGACCGCATCGTCCTTGTGGCCGCCGGCCACCCCGAGCCTTGAGGATTTGTCCAAGAGCCCCGGCGCTCTCCTCCATGCCATCGCCGCCCTCCAGCTCAAGTCGGGGAGCTTCCATCCGCCGGATCAACCTTGCCCCGCCCGTCGGCCATCGCCATGGCTCACCGCTCGATTCACTCCCCTCCGACGAGCCCCGGCCTCCCCCAGCAGCTCCTCGTCCTCACTGTGAGCCGTCGGGCCGGATGCGCCTCTTCTCTCTCTCTCCCTGGTCTCCCCTAGCTTCGTTCCCGACATGTGCCACCCGTCGCCGCCGCTGGACGTCATCGTTGACATCGATCCAATGGCCCCTCTGCACATGCCCGTAGGCCGTTCGCTGCCCTGCCTGCCCGCGGCTACATCTGCACTCCTGTTTCCGCGAGCTCCTAATACACTAACAGGTTTGGATATGTGATCTGAGTAGGCCTCTTAGATTTTTGAACTAACCACCAGGCGGGACAAGTTATGGGCACTCGATGCCGTACGATTGTTCTGAAAGCTCTACAGAAGTCACAGTTCAGAGATGCGGCATGGAGACTAGCAGATATCCTGTAGATCAGGTGAAGCTGGACCTCCCACGCAACATGCAGGAGTGCCTAGGGTGAGCGGCCGAACTACCCTTCGCACTTAGGATGTAGACCGGCGTGCTGACCTCTCTGTTGAGCCTAGGTAGGACTACAGCGTGTCGATCAGTCGAGGCTGAGCATGACCAGGAAAAGTGCATCCGGCCGGAGTTAATCAAGCGTGTTGGGTAAGTTGGTGCACCTCTGATCCCGCCGATGACTACTACTACACCAATGGAGCCTACTACTACGTGGAGTGTCGTGGATTTGTCACGGCAGATGTCCTTAGTGTCAGGACTTAGTCATGAGGCCAACGCACCTATGTGGTAGCTTGAGAGTGGTTGAGTGGGACGAGAGATGCGAGGTTTTTTACCCAGGTTCGGCCCCTCATGGTGGAGGTAAAAGCCTACATCCTGCTTCATTGATATTGATGATGATGATGATCCCGATTACAAGGGTGCTCTATCTCGAGACCTATTGATTTGTCTGTCTAGACTTGTGAAAAACTCCTCTCTCTTGGGGTGCCCTGCCCCTCCTTATATAAGTTGGAGGGACGGGTTACATGTGTAGTCCTAGTAGGACTAGGACTACTCTATTACAAGTGGAATCCTAGTCTTGCTTCCTTTGTAAGAGAATATTCCTTATGCCTTAAACCGGCCCACCATAACATGAGTCGGCCTTCCATGAGCCGCCTTCTGGGCCACCGGGTCTTGTCGCTCCTCTGACCCGCCTGCCGGGTCACCAATGAACCGCCAACTCTGGGCGGGTTACTAGTCAGTGGCCGGGTCAGGGCAGGTCACCAGTGAATCGCCAAGTTCGGCCGGGACATACATCCGGCCGGGTTACACTGCGGGGTATATCCCCAACATTAGCCCCCAGTATAATTTGGATTTATCCATGTTAAACTCATCCTGCAAAATAAACACAAGAACATACTTGACAGGTTGCGCTCTGGATTAAAAGTTTTTCTGAACCGGCACCTGATCATCCTTAAGTCCTTGTCATTTCCTTCTTGATACGTGCCCATGAACTCATAGTAAATCTCCTTTAGCAGATATGTTCAAACTTTGCTAATGCAAAAAATCCGGGCACTGCTTCTGAACATTCCGTGTCAATAGACCAGCTTCATAGTCAATTTGTTGACATTAGCTTCTTGTAGAAAAATATTATAAAGCATAATCCATTTGACCCAGCTTCCAATGCTCTATCTTGACAAAAATATTGGTCTTGAAGTACTCATCTGATTTTCAGCCAGCTTAAAGATGTAGAGCTTGCCGAGTTATAATTGCCAAAACTGTCGGTTTGCAAATATTAATAGCACCGGGTCATAACTGTTGCTAACACCAAGCTTGAGAGTGTACCTCCCTTATATGTATATCACCTATAGCCCCCAAGTCTTAAGAAGGGAGCGTAGTAACGGCTTAAGACTTGCTTGAATGTTAATGCTGCAACTTTGGAGAAATCCGGGTTGTTCCTGTAAGTCGCCAATCATAACTGAACACTTTGTACTATTTATGTGTAGCCCCCAAGTGCCGGGTCATTATGCAATAATGAGCAGGGACTTTATAGATATGATCATGTAGACTTGAGCAGCAACGTGTAGCCCCTAAGGGCCATCTCAGTAAGATAATACTGAGCTGGAACTTTATATAGACTTCATTGAAAATAACATCATATGATGTAACCCCCACCGTGGGGCTCGAACCCCCGACCATAAGGTTAAGAGCCTTGTGCCATACCAACTGAGCAGTGGACCCTTCAATATAATGGATAAAGGCTTGTGTACTTTGAATTTTTGACAGGAGCAATTGGTAGCCCCCAAGGGCCAGCTCATTATGATGTGATGAGTCGGGTCTTCAATAAGGCGAGTAAAAAATGACCTTGCATTAGCCCCCAAGTGTCATGGTGCATGCTTGCAGCAACATGGGACTTCCATATTTGATATAATCATGATTTGAATAATGTAGCCCCCAAGTGCCGGGTCGTAAGCCTGCAGTGACTCGGGACTAAATAAAACCATATCCATTGTCCGGATGATGTTGCTGAAAGTCTTTCCATATCAATATTGAACCATGCTCTCTGTTGTGAACCAGTACTCTGAAGTGGCTTTTGAAAACCTCAATCATAATACTGGTTATTGATAACCATAATAAAAATCTAGCCATGTTGGCTATAAAATGTTCGAATACCTTATTTGTTGATAAGTAAATCCGGAGTTAAATACCCGGCGGCTCTTGGCCGATGGCGACTTAATGCGCATTCATTGTAAGCTGGAATTTTTGTAACCCGTCGGCTTATAGCCTTTGTAAAAATCAGGAATTGATAACCCCATCCATGGCGGCTCATAGTCATGTCCAGTTTTTGAAAAGATCATTTTGGCGGCTCATAGCCTTAATAAACTCAATATTGAGCAATATAACCCGGAGCTGGATAACCCAGCAATATCTTCAGATGGCCAGATGATGGGTTTAAATGCAATGATTCATATGAGCAATAGCAGTATTATGTGTAAAGCCCTGTATGTCATACACAAAGTTTAAACAACATATGCCCTGGCGACTTAACATCAAAAGCCAGGGCGAGTAACAACCCAAACATAACATAGTCTTATGCAATTATGGAAAACACTAGAATTAAGGCCATTCAAGCCTAAACATACTGGCAACTTAAAGTCAAAAGCCAGGGCAGGTTATCAAACCTCGCATATTCATATAACCAGGAAAACATACCTGTAGGATTGATTTATACTGCTGGCTTACATTGTCATACCCAGTGAGGGTAACAATCCAGTGATTTATAAGCGCATGATTCCAATGGCGCAATCCAAAATATACTGGCGACTTAACGTCCAAAGTCGAGGCGGGTTATCAAACCTCGCATATTCATCCCACAATTTAAAAATATACCTGGAAAATTGGCTCAAATTGCCGGCTTACATCGCCACATCCAGTGAGGGTGACAACCCAAGTATTCATAAGCGCATAATCCCAATTGCGCAATCCAAAATATACTGGCGACTTAAAGTCCATAGCCAGGGCAGTTTACCAAACCCAAAATATTCATACCATTATTGAAAGACATACCTGTAGATTGATACCATGGTGATACATTGATAATTATAATTCGGGGCCAGTATCAACCCGGAGTCATGAAATATCATCATTTTGATTGCTCAAGGGAAAATATCCTGGCGACTTAAAGTCCTCTATCAGGGCGGGTTATCAAACCCAAAGATGCTCAATGATGAGTCATATAATCAAGGCTACCTGGCCTATGAAATTAGTTCATACTGCTGGCTTCCAGCGCCATATGCAGTAAGGGTAACGGCACAAAAAACTTAGAGCGCAGAACTCCAAGTGCACAATCAAAGCATACTGGCGACTTATCGTCCAAAGCCAGGCCGGGTTAATAAACGCCGGATAAGTTTATATATAAACCATAAGGCAACATAGCCCTCATCGGTTTTCAATCATGTATTAACATGTCACAAGAGATGAACTTCAAAAAATGTTCAAATCAAATATAAATAAAAAACAAGGCTTTCATAGGCCGCCAAGCCTCAAAGTCAAGTGTTGTTCAAGGGCCGCACAGCCGCTGAGTTAAACCTTCATTCAAACCTTGTAAGCCGGGCCTCACATGACCAATTGTCGTTTGAACTTTGACAAGTTCAGGGTCTTTATAAGATTGACTGTCAAGAGTACGGCGAGTCATTCCAGGATTACTTGGGCGGAGTGGCAGACTTACAAAGGCAAGATAACCCGGAGTTTTGGTGAATACACCTGGCGTCCAAGCCGATCAAAAGGTGAATATAGTTATGTTCATTGAACAGGAAGCCCCCAAGTGACCTTTAACAAGCCATCAAGGCAGGTTACCTATGTTTGAACCGCACATTATAGCAAGTTCTCTTTGGTAACAATTCAACTTGGGCAGAAAACCCCCAAGTTATTTGCAATCAAGGCGTACAAGCAAGATCAGTAGGGTGGTCATAGCTATGCTCAATGAGCAGGAAGCCCCCAAATAATTTTTAACAAGGCATGTAAGCCGGATCAAGAGGGTAATCACAGCTATGCTCAGTGAGCAGGAAGCCCCCAAGTAACCAATAATGTGATAAGCCAATAAGGCAGGATACCCATGTTTGAACCGCGCATCATGGCAGCAAGTCCTCTTTGGTAACCTTTAATTTTTCCTGAGAACTCGAACTTGCGAGAGATGGATTCTTTTTGAACCAAAATTTTAAACCGGATATTGAGAGCTTTAAAGCTTTGTGAGAAACAGATTTCCCTTGAGCCGGATTTTAAACCGGAATCCTTTATTTTAAGCCGAAAATTTTCTGACGGCCTTTAAATTTTCATCAATATGGTAGCAGCCTTTGGGACCGGGTTATTTTTCCCTCCAATGACCCGGAGTTCTTGAATTCACTGAAACTGGCTAATTCTGCCGAGTCATGTCATTGTAGCCCCCGAGTCTCAACATGACTCGAGGAGTTGGCTTGAGATTCCTCATACTTGACCGTGATATAAACCGGTATATAGTTGAACAGTGGAACACTGAAATTTATGTAAATCAGAAGCTTTCAGCGAGTTGATGATCTTCGCAACACTCATTGTATACTCCTGGTATGAGTCATTCAATAAACTCCGTGATATGACAATCACCTTTGCAGTAGACAATTTGTCCTGATTTGTCCGGATGGGAAATGTTCCGTTCTATGAAACCTTTAGTATTTGCAATGGCGATTTAACCACTCTCGAAGCCGAGGCAGAGGTGGCGTCGGCCGGCGGAGGTGGCTTGAAGCACGACCACAGCAGAACGCGGCCCCGGCGGCTCAACACGGCAGGTGTGGCTCAACGCGGCCTCGGTGGCTCAATAAATGACGGGGGTTTGATAGAGGTGAAGGCAGCTTCAGTAGTACGGCGGCTCACACGACGTAGCGAGCCGGAGACATGCAGAGAAGACCCGGCGGGTCGGCAAAGGCGACTTGCAATAACTTGCAACAACGATGGCGGGTTGTTATCCATCCGCCCCTCAACTGCCGCGCTCCCAACCGACCACGGCTGTTGTGGTAATCATTCATTCTTTGTTTCAACATGATCTGCAATTTTTCCCGTGGCAACGGCAGGCCACAACAATGGTGGGTCGTTGATGGAGGCAGAGGCAGAGAGCTTGGCGGTGCAAGCGGCCCGGAACGGCACGGCGGCGACTCTCGGAGTGGCAGCGGCGAGTCACGGAAACCGCGGGGCAGACCCGGAGACGGCGGCAGCGGCCCGCAGCTGGTGATGCGAGGCTGGTGACTCGGAGCTATACACGACGATGGTTTGCGGCCACGGGTTCTACTCCTCCGGGTCGCAGTTGACTTGTAGAACCCATGTCTGCGTAGTGTCAAAACAATAGCGACAACAGATTACTTTTGACCACTGGTCCGCATTGGCATCTACAGAAGAAATACTCAGATCGCTGGCAGCGACGTACAGGAACATCCTCAACTTGGTTACTTCCTTGATCCATGTGTCCACAGAATTTTTTGCTGTCTTTTTCTTCTTCAGCGGCGTACTAGCCATTCTATGGCAGAGAAGGAACGTAGCCAGGGCGGCTCGGAGACGCCGGTCCGCGGCAGAGGCGGGGACCGCAGCGGCGACACCCGCGGCGGTAGCGACCGGGCATGAAGGACGGGGGCCGCTGGTTGGCAACTTGAAACAGGGTCGGCTTGCGGCAAGGCTGCGGCGGCTCAGTGCGGAGCCAAGGCGAGGATAACACCCTTGGGCGACTTGATAGGCGAGCGGTTCAGCTTTGAAGACGGCTGGCAGCGGCGGCTCACAGGTGGAGGAGGCGGCTTGGGCGTCAAGGCGGCCGGTGGCTCACGGCAGTGGCAGAGACGACTCAGGGCCGGGGCGGCTCGGCAGCGGAGATGAAGCGGTCAAGGCCAGTTTTCCTCCGAGTCGTGGTAGTTTTTACGAATCTATCTCCCCATCTTCGAGGTCATAGCCCTTCTTCTTTTCTTTTTTTTTAATCTTCAACCGATCATGCAGGACAAGCCAGATTCCTTCTGAGACCCGGTCTTGTCTGGACCAGTTTCTTTTAGGCCGGCTTGTTCCATATTGTTACGCTGGAATCTCTCCTTGATGCTTCTTGAGTCTTCACGTGATGCATCAGAGTTGATCAATCAAAACTTGCTTCTGATTAAAGCTCACGTACTAGAAGTAGTACATAGTACTATTCCAAAATCAATCAGATCTCGTAAACCGTGCAACTGCTAGTACTTGACCATAATTTCCGTCAGTGTAGCAGCAGCAATGATTGAATCCTCTCGGGAGTTGATGCATATCCCTCCAACTGGTTCTTCTTCGTCCGAAAAATTGCAAACTTCTCGAAACCCTGAAAAAGATCCCTCCAAGAACTCAACACCACCGTGCGCGAGCCCCACGGTGGGCGCCAACTGTCGTGGATTTGTCATGGCAGATGTCCTTAGTGTCAGGACTTAGTCGTGAGGCCAACGCACCTATGTTGTAGCTTGAGAGGGGTTGAGTGGGACGAGAGACGCGAGGTTTTTTACCCAGGTTCGGCCCCTCATGGTGGAGGTAAAAGCCTACATCCTGCTTCATTGATATTGATGATGATGATGATCTCGATTACAAGGGTGCTCTATCTCGAGAGCTATTGATTTGTCTGTCTAGACTTGTGAAAAACTCCTCTCTCTTGGGGTGCCCTGCCCCTCCTTATATAAGTTGGAGGGGCAGGTTACATGTGTAGTCCTAGTAGGACTAGGACTACTCTATTACAAGTGGAATCCTAGTCTTGCTTCCTTTGTAAGAGAATATTCCTTATGCCTTAAACCGGCCCACCATAACATGAGTCGGCCTTCCATGAGCCGCCTTCTGGGCCACCGGGTCTTGTCGCTCCTCTGACCCGCCTGCCGGGTCACCAATGAACCGCCAACTCTGGGAGGGTTACTAGTCAGTGGCCGGGTCAGGGCAGGTCACCAGTGAATCGCCAAGTCCGGCCGGGTCATACATCCGGCTGGGTTACACCGCGGGGTATATCCCCGACATGGAGACTGACGACCAGGAGTAGTTAGGAGGCTCCCAGTCAAGATTCCCGCGCCTTTTTGATCTAGTTGCCATTGTTTTGCTCAGCCTTCTTCAGGCAGACTTGTTTAATTATGTCTGTACTCAGATATTGTTGCTTTCGCTGACTTATGTATTCGAGCCTTCATGGCCCTGGCTTGTAATATAAAGCTTTATGTTTGAATGTGTGTCTTAGAGTTGTTTTGTGATATCTTCCTGTGTGTCTCTGATCTTGATCATGCGTATTTGCGTGCATGATTTGTGCACGATTGAGTCGGGAGTGTCACACGGGAGAGGCGAGTGGGAGTTCCGGGTGGGCTAGGATGGTCAGATGTAGACGTGGTAGCAGTCCGGATGCCCGCAAAGCCCCTCCCCCCCACTTTGTCTCCGTTTTGCGGGAAAACACGTCTGGACCGCTCAGTGGACCGATACAGGTCCGTGTTGGATGGCAAAATATGTCCGAACCATGTGGTTCGGACGTATGCGGGCGGTTTGAGGGTCGTTGTTGGAGATGCCCTAAGTTGTGCCATGTGTGATGAATTTCGCCTGGAATAGGATTTTTTTGTTACTACCATTTATTTCTTTCGGCCGGGACTGAAGTAAGATCGAGCCTGGTAGAGTTGTCGTACGGGCCAAACATAATAATAATAAAACAGTTTCCATCGCCATAATTTTTTAAGGATGCTTGAAATTTAGCCCACTTGCTGATAGTGTCCTAGCTAGAGGGTCTCTCACCACATTGTCTCTCAACCTGGTGGGCCGGGCCAAGGACCCCCTTGTCGGTTTCGAAGTGGACCACATTAGGCGGCCCATGAAGCATAAACAAAAGGATCCAGAAGACTTGACATGTACTACAAGAAGCTGGATTTGTATAAGACTTGGTTTTCTCATATGTAGCCAAGTAGGATATTTAATGATGAATCCTTCTTCATGAGTATGATGGGTGATTCAGTGGAGACCAATGACGGTCGCAGAGACTTCTCTCTTGATGAAATAAGGTTGAGCACTTTGAGCAATGGATGAAACGACCAAAGAAGCACAATTGAATCAATTTTGTGTCTTCCCAGCTTCGAGGAAGAAAGTAGTTCAGGTTGCAAACTACACTAACAAAGAGGGCATTGTTGTGGTGTTGGCATGGCAGGATATCACTCTAGATGCGGTAACCGAGAATTCAAGCCGATGCAAAGTATTGGAAGTGCATCGACTATGACTGTCATGGGGCGACCAAGGGAGGACTTTCTTCGTCTACTATGCAGGCAGCGACTTGCACACGATGAGGCTCCCGGTGCTAGCGGCAACGTCCAATATGATGGGGCATGGATGCACCAGTAGCTCTCTGTCGACATAAAGCAGTGTGGCATCCACCTCTTTTCACAAGGAGGATGTAGGGCAATGACACCAGGTTGTGGTGTATGTTGCAAGTGGACTCACGCAGGTGTAGACTGGCGGTGGTCAGCTTTATGCCGCGACATGAGTAGCCCCTTGACAGGTGTGGAGGTCATCTAAGGTGGGAGGGTGCCCCGCCTTTTCGCTAGTGCCACTACGGCCTAGCGTGGACTAACGGTTTGTGCAACTATCAAAATATCCATCATCAAGATGGTGACTCAAAGACCACTTCAAATCCCACAGGGGAGAGTTGCGAGGGGACTCTTGTTCTGTCTTTTATTGGCCAGACTCAGCAGCGACAAACTTGTGTTGTTTCCTTTTCAAGTTGTCTTCTTGTTGACGTTATGGCATTAACTGTCGTGGACATAACACGGCAGATGCCCTAGCAAAAGGACTTAGGTGTGGAGCCATCGCAACTAGGTTAGCTTGAAGGGGTTGAACGGGACAAAGGACACAGAGAGTTTACCCAGGTTCGGCCCCTCTCAATGAGGTAAAAGCCTACATCCCGCTTTCAGTTGTATTGTTGGAGTTTCGATTACCAGGGAGCGAATACGCTTGACCTAGCTTTCGATTGATTGTTTTCTGAGTTAAGCCGCCGCCGGGTCACCCCTTTATATACACAGGTTGATGCCCAGCAGCTTACAGAGTCCCGGCCGGCTCATACACAACGTGTCTGGCTCGGTGACTAACTAAGCCTGCCTTACAATATAGTTTAATCATATGGCGGTTCATCCTCTTGGGCCTCAAGTCGCCTCTGGGTCTTGGGCCTTCAATAAGCTTACTTCATGACCCGCCATCTTCATCTTTAAGTTGCTAGTGGTATGACCCGGCCCCTCCTGGGCGGGTCATACCCAATAGTTATATCCCCAACATTAGGCCCCAGGTTGATTTGAACTTGTTCACATCAATCTTCAGTACCTGACTTAGCAGAATCTTCCATCATCAACTTTATGAATTTTTCTGTAACCCACCATGACGTCAGTTCGCAGAATCGTGTTAACCCGCCATGACATCATTGCGCATCAATTTCGCACAAAGCCCAGAATATCTCCACAGATCTTTATCTTGATGGACCTCCCGAAAATCGAGGCGTTCACATAGCCACATAACCATTTTTCAGCCTCCTCGATTCCCGCGCATGCCATTTATTCAACTCCATATAAATAGGGACAGGGGGCCCCTGTCTTCACTTTTACTCCTGCCTCTGCATCTTCCTCCTCCTGCGACTCCACAGCGCCCGAGCTCTGCCGCCGCCGTCTTCCTCCAGTGTCTTCAACTCCGGCCGCTACATCAACCTGAACAGACCAGAGCAACGCGGCGCATTCCCGCTGTCCATCAGCGTTGACAGGTACCCCTCTCGCTTCGCATCAGATCTGCACTAGGGTTTGCTCAGTTCATCGGAGTTCATCGCCGTTCCTCTTTTTCCTCTTTAGATCACATAGTTAGATCTAAACACAGAGCCAAAGTCATGCGGTAATGGTTTTAGCATTCGTTTCCAATAGTAAAAGATACCCCTCTGTACAAAAATCTCATCTGGGCATACGAGTTCTTCTGCTGCCATCACCTTAGGTTTAGAATTTATTTCCTTTTTTGAAATGTTGTAGATCCAAAATCATAGAACCAAACTGTGGAACCTGTTTGCCCATCACTTAGCAAAATTCGCTTATAGATCTGTAGCACCTCAGCTATTCGGGCGGTTCAGAAGATAAGCCATGACCCGCCATACTCCATTAGTCCCCTTGTTAAGCCACCAATACGTGTTCACAATTCGTATGATCAAGCACTGCCTTCCGGTTTAATCATGTCAACCTTTATAACACATACTTTTCAATCATTGGCCGGCTTAACAACATAATCTTAAACCGGCAATATTTTCCTTTCAGGCCTTCATCCTCAAAATGACCAAAACTGTCACCTCATGCAACTGGGTCGCTTCCACTATCACGGAAGAAATCCTTACTGAATTTTTAAATGAAGGCGTCCTGGCTAAAAAGAGTGTGATCCACTGGAGGGCCCCAGGAACCGAGACCACCCCTGAACCAAAAGACGGTGAGGTTGTAGTTTTCACTGATCACATGCTCCAGGGGTTCACTCCACCCGGCTCAAAATTCTTTCGTGATGTGCTGCACTTCTTTCAACTTCATCCACAAGATATTCGGCCCAACTCTGTTTCAAACATCTGCAACTTCCAAGTTTTCTGCGAAGTATATCTTCAACAGGAACCCACTGTAGAGCTGTTCAGGCAATTCTATTACTTGAACCGCCAGACTGAGTTCACAGATGGGCCCAGCCTAGAACTAGGCGGCATTTCAATCCAGAGGCGCAAAGAAGCTACTTTCCCAGCCGCTGCACTTCCCAGTCATCCCAAGGACTGGAACCAGGCTTGGTTTTACTGCCAAGACACATCTCCAGAAGGTGAAAATCCTTTGCCGGGCTATCGTCCGACCCGGCTTAGCAACAAGCACCCCCTCCTTGACCGGATCAGCACAGCAGAACAAGCCAAATATATGCACATTTTTGGAAAAATTAGAGCCTTAATGGCCAATGGCTTAACTGGAGTTGACCTAGTTCGATGATGGGTCGCATGGAGAATTTTACCTTTAAGCCGCCGGACCGGCTTAATGTGCGAGTATACCTGTGACGTCAAAGATCCACAACTCCACAGCCGAGTGCAATTGGACGATGAGAGCCTCAACAAGATGGTCAAGACATTGCTAAGCGAAAACTTGGCCACTTGCAGCAAGACGGGGCTGAACCCTTTTTGCACCCTCAACAAGCCGCCAGTTGTGAGTATTTGTGAACAGTTTTCATTAACTCATTATCTGTCAATCTGCCTTTTCATTCTTACTTGAACCTCTGCAGGCTGACTCCCCCTTATGGAAGAAGAGGCTTCAAGATAAACCGGCCAAGAAGACCAGGACCAAAATCTTGGCTAAGAAACCTGCCAAGAAGAAATCAGAAGTAGTTGATCCGTTTACTCTTGATGAAGAGTCGGAGCTCAAGAGTCGGAGGTAGAACTTGATTCTCTTGGCTCCTTTTTTGTTCATCTTATTGACATTGATCACTATTAGGATGACGCGGAAGGCAGCCACGCAGATGGTGAAGAGGTAACTATCCTTTCCTCCGACTCAGAACCTCTGCCAAGACAGAAAATTCATCAAGCAAGCCGGAAAGTAAGGTTTTCTCACACTTTAGCTTACTCGGATCCCAACTTTATTTTGAAGAAGCAGCAGCATGAAGCTCGCCGCACAACCCGGAACAGTGGTGGCGGGATTCTTTCTTCCGGCTTACCAAACACGCCGGCTCCTCGCAAGCGTCATCCAGAGGTTTCACATATTTCCGACTTGGCTTACCCCAAGGCGGGTCTTTTTCGCCAACCTCTTAACCCATCTAATTCAAACTATCAGGGGACCTCTCATTCTTCCTCTGGCGACTCAACTGGGACTCAAATTCCCTTGTTCAAAACTGTTCCTGGGTAAGAAATACTTAAGCCTGTTTGCCTTAATACCTTATTCCATTAATACACTAATCTCATCATGAGTTGTTATTGTCAGCGCCATGGCCAAGCCCAGCAAAAAGCTTAAAGTTAACAAGCCGGCTGAAGATCCCAAGGCTATTGACCCGGAGAAGCAGGCCGTGTCTGAATCCATGCCTCGAACTTCAGAAACGGCTATGGCTGACCCGCCACCAGAAGAGCCCCTTGTTACTATGGACACCATGAATGTTGATGAAGAAATTGCTAAACCTCCCAGCCCCGCTCAGCCGGCTCAAGATACTGAAGATGTCATAGTCACTGGGACGGCCTATGCAGCACCAGGTAATCCCACCGTCTTATCCAAGCACAGCGCAAAGGAAGAATTTTCTGTTGTTGATAAGGGCAAGTGGAAAGTGGACTTGGAAGGCTATGCCCAGTTCAATGCTCAAGAGATTGATTCAGGCTATCTAAACCGCCTTCACACCAGCCGTGACTTTGAAGCCGGCCTGGTCAACCTTATGAAGGATAGTTTTGAGGTAACCACTATCATCTTTTCCATATATCTCTGCCAGCCGCCAAGTCTACTGGATATGATAGAATTGAATATACTGCAGACTTCAAATAACCTCTTTAATCTTTCATTACCGTCATAGCGTCTTGGGAGTTGCAGAATCAAAACGAGTAGCCCTCAAGGGCCGGCTTAAGCTGCATAGCTAAAACCGGGACTTCAAATTGTAGTTCTTAACTTCGCATATGTAGCCCCCAAGGGCCGGCTTAAACTGACAAGTTAAGCCGGGACTTCAAATTGTAGTACTCAGTTTCGCATGTAGCCCCCAAGGGCCGGCTTATTCAGCATCGATAAGCCAGGACTTATCACCATAATTGTGAATAAAATCCAAGTATGTAGCCCCCATGAGTCGGCTATAGTTATAACAGTGTAGCCGGGTCATCATATAATTGTCTTCAAGAAAAGAGCAATGTGCATTAGCCCCCAAGTGCCAAGTAAAATACTTGTATTATGCTTGGGACTTTAAAATAAAATGATCATCAGAACGTCATACTGCCTGCCTTTTTATGTGACAGGCTGAATTGAACATGAAGGAATCTCAAGTCAGCGATCTGAGGTAAAACCTTCAGACCCAGCAATCTGAGACTTCCAAGGCCAAATCAGAGCTGAAGACCGCTTTGGAAAATATTGAAAAACTGAGAAAGGACTTCAGTGCTGAGAGAGACGGCTGGGAAACCGAGAAGGCAGCTCTAGAAAAAAAGAGCAGAAGATGCTGAGGCTGCCCTTAAGCCGATTACTGACGAGTTATCCGGTTTAAAACATCAAATCAATAGCATGACAGCCTGCATCTTTGGTAAGCGATAATATATTTCAACCTTTCATCATCCATGCCTTGAACAATCATTTAGTCGGTTTATCAATCTCTTTGGCAACGCAGGCTCCAGAATCTCCCACTTTGGCTCAGACATGCGCATGAACCTGAAAGCTGCCTATACTCTTATAGAGCAATTATACACTGGCGCTCAACGAGCTATCTCTGCCTCCACCCATAAGAAGCAACCGCCTTCCCTCATCAAGGAAATGTTGGAAAAGCTATCTGTGCTGCCACAAAGAATTGAAGAATTGAAACGATTAGCCGCCAGAGCCGGTGCCATCACGGCCTTGAGCCGGGCAAAGGCATGGCAAGCAGAACTTGACCCGGCAGAACTAGCCACCGGCTACCCGAGTTTAAAAGAAGATGGGTCTCCCTTCAGTGCCGAGGACTTCACAAAAATAGTAAGGGAGATGCGTCCCTTTGCAAGCAAATTGGACCAAGAGACTGATCTCTCCAAATATCATCTGGTATATGATGCTGAAAATGCCAAAGTGAAGGCGCCGGTGTATGAGGTTGTGGACCTTATCCCACCAACGCGTAAGCACACCTTCGCTCCTGACATTGACCCGTCAACTCTTATAGATGATGAAGCTGTTTTCAAAGCTTTGACTGGGATCAATTGGTCATCGCCTAACTTCCAGACGACAGAGGAGGAAGAAGAATCGGCGCAGGATGACCCGGAAGCCTCAACCCGCCAAGACCAAACCAACTGATGCAAAATCCGGTTTACCATCCAAATCATTGGATGTTTTGTGCATCAAAAACACTTGATTCTTTTGGGCCGTCCAATGCCTTGTAATAGGTAGTTGAAAACAATGATCTGCCATGCCATCATGCATGTTTATGTATAATACTTTTGAGCCGCCGATCCGATGTTGAAGATCTGCCACTTATGCTCATAATATCGTCAATCATGCAGATTATGTTTATCATATTGCCTGTACATAAACAGATAACATGTGCCCTGGCGGTTTACCCCAGGGCGTGTCATAATCCACTGGTGACTGTATAGTCCATAACCAGGGCAAGATTATACAAACTGTATATACTCATAACAAGTAAATATCATACCTGTGATATTTGTTCCTACTGCCGGCTTACCACGCCACATGCAGTAAGGGTAATAGCCCAAGGACTTAGAGCGCAGAACTCCAAGCGTATAATCAAAACACACTGGCGACTTATCGTCCAAAGCCAGGCTGGGTTATCAAAACTCTGGATATACTCAAACATAAGTTATAAGGATCAAGGCTATATGGCCTGAATCAATTTCAAACCATATATCAATATGGTACAAAAGATGAACCCAAAAAATGTTCAAAGCAAAAATAAATCAGATAAAACAAGGCCTTCATAGGCTGCCAAGCCTGAATATAAAGTGCTATTCAAAGGCCGCACAGCCACTGAGTTAATCCTTCATTCAAACCTGTAAACCGGGCCTCACATGACCAATCGCTGTTTTAACTTTGACAAGTTCAGGGTCTTTATAAGATTGACTGTCAAGAGTACGGCGAGTCATTCCAGGAATACCTGGTCGGAGTGGCAGGTATACAAAGGTAGGATAACCCGGATTTTTGGTGAATACACCTGGCGTCCAAGCCTATTACACGGGACAACAAAGCTCTGTTTCATTAAACAAGAAGCCCCCAAGTAATCTTTCAACCCAGGCGTATAAGCCGGAGCAATAGGGTAGTCACAGCTATGCTCAATGAGCAGGAAGCCCCCATGTTATTTGTAACAAGGCGTGCAAGCCGGATCAAGAGGGTAATCATAGCTATGCTCAGTGAGCAGGAAGCCCCCAAGTGATCTTATGAATTGACAATAAAGACTCAGATTCTCAGAAATGAAACGACAGAGGCCCTGAATTATCAGGGATGTCGGCTTTATTATACTAATCATAATATATACATTGGTAGAAATATGTACATCACAAGAGCTGGTGGGTCAGATGTAATAGTGCCGAAGATGAGCAATGTTCCACGGCCGGCGGGTCTCCTCCTCCGACGTGCGTGAGTCCTTGTGGTCTCGAACATCGATAAGGTAGTATGACCCGTTGTTCAGATTTTTGCTGACCACAAAGGGCCCTTCCCAAGGTGGGGATAACTTGTGCATGTCAGTTTGATCCTGGATAAGCCGGAGCACCAAGTCACCTTCTTGAAAGGTCCGGGTTTTAACCCGGCGGCTATGATAACGACGCAGGTCTTGCTGGTAGATCGCTGAACAAGCCGCCGCAAGGTCACGTACCTCATCCAAAAGGTCAAGAGCATCCTGACGTGCCTTTTCATTATCAGCTTCAACATAAGCCGCCACACGGGGCGAGTCGTGACGGATATCACTAGGGAGAACCGCCTCTGCTCCGTAAACCATGAAGAAAGGCGTGTGACCCGTAGATCTGTTGGGGGCAGTATTGATACTCCATAGCACCAAAGGCAACTCCTCAACCCAACAACCCGGCGTCCTCTGCAAAGGGACCAGAAGCCGGGGTTTTATTCCTCTCATGATTTCTTGATTGGCTCTTTCAGCTTGACCATTGGACTGGGGGTGGGCCACAGATGAAACATCAAGACGAATATGCTCTTGTTGACAAAATTCTTTCATAGCACCCTTAGACAGATTGGTACCATTATTAGTGATGATACTATGAGGGTATCCAAAACAAAAGATCACCTTTTTGATGAATTGAACCACCGTCGCTGCATCACACTTGCTAACCAGCACAGCCTCAACCCACTTTGTAAACTTGTCAACTGCCACCAGGAGGTGAGTCTTTTTATCCTTGGATCTTTTAAAAGGTCCAACCATGTCCAGCCCCCAGACTGCAAACGGCCAAGTAATTGGAATCTTCCTCACTTCTTGAGCTGGCACGTGAGCTCATCTTGAATTTTTTTGACAACCATCGCACTTGCTAACCAAATCCTCTGCATCAGCATGAGCCGTCAGCCAATAGAACCCATGATGAAAAGCCTTAGCCACGAGAGACTTAGAGCCGGCATGATGGCCACAATCTCCTTCATGAATCTCTCGTAGAATCTCACGGCCCTCCTTGGGAGAAACACAACGCTGAAACACCCCTGTAACACTGCATCGGTGCAACTCACCATTGACAATAGTCATTGACTTAGATCGCCGGGTTATCTGCCTGGCCTAAGTTTTGTCTTCAGGTAACTCTCCCCGGGTCATATAAGCCAAATATGGAACTGTCCAATCAGGAATAACATGGAGAGCCGCCACCAACTGTGCCTCCGGGTCAGGAATAGCAAGGTCTTCCTCCGTAGGCAATTTAACCAAAGAATTATGCAAAATATCAAGGAAGATATTAGGTGGTACCGGCTTATGCTGGGACCCTAGCCGGCTTAACGCATCAGCAGCCTCATTTTTCCTGCGATCAACATGCTCCACTTGATAACCCTTGAAATGACCAACAATAGCATCAACCTCTCGGCGATAAGCCGCCATGAGTGGGTCCTTGGAATCCCAAGTGCCTAAAACTTGCTGAGCCACCAAGTCTGAGTCGCCAAAACACCTCACCCGGCTTAGATTCATCTCTTTAGCCATATGAAGACCATGGAGCAAGGCTTCATACTCAGCTGCATTGTTAGTACCTGGGAACATCAATCTTAGAACATAACAAAATTTATCACCTCATGGGGAGGTCAAAATAACTCCAGCCCCCGAGCCTTCCAACTGCCTGGATCCATCAAAGAGAATAGTCCAATATGTGCTATCCGGCTTTTCTTCAGGCATCTGCAACTCTGTCCAGTCATTAATGAAATCCACAAGTGCTTGAGACTTGATAGCTGTTCGAGGCACATACTTCAAACCATGGGGTCCAAGCTCAATGGCCCAGTTGGCTACCCCACCTGTGGCTTCTCTGTTTTGGATAATATCTCCCAAGGGAGCAGAACTGACCACAGTGATGGGATGACCAAGGAAATACTACTTCAACTTACGACTAGCCATGAACACGCCGTAGACTAGCTTCTGCCAATGTGGGTATCTCTGCTTGGATTCAATGAGTACCTCATTGACATAATAAACCTGTCGCTGAACCGGGTATTCCTTGCCTGATTCCTGTATTTCCACAATAATTACCACACTGACGGCTCGGCTATTAGCAGCCACATATAACAACAAGGGCTCCTTATCAATAGGAGCTGCAAGGATTGGCGGCTCAACCAACTGCTTCTTCAATGCCTCAAATGCCTGATTAGCAGCATCGCTCCAGACAAAATGATATGTTTTCTTCATCATCTGATACAGAGGGATAGCCTTTTCGCCCAAACGGCTTATAAACCGGCTTAAGGCCGCAATACGACCCGCCAGATGCTGGACGTCATTAATACACGCCGGCTTAGCCAAAGAAGTGATAGCCTTGATTTTCTCCGGGTTAGCCTCAATGCCTCTTTCAGAAACCAAAAAACCCAAGAGCTTACCTGCTGGCACACCAAAGGCACACTTAGCCGCATTAAGGCTTAACCAGAAATTCTCTGCCTGAATCCGTTGAGACGCGGCGTCCAGGGCGGCACGTTCTGTCGCCATCCTAGTATTTTCAGCATTAAACTCCTCCTTGGCTTGAGCTATCTCATCTCGCAGCTTCACGACATCTACCTTATGTTGTGCTTGATTTTCTGGTGTTACCTCTGCAGCTAATAAGGTCGCCAAGGCCTCCAAGAGCTCAGATAAAACTTGAGCCGGTGGGCGCGCAGAGTTACTCGCCTCGGCCGTTGTCGCGGCCGTTGAACCCGAAGTCTTGGCTGCAACAGTTGATGAATTGAGCACCGGTTGAGTGCCGGCCATGAAGATCGCGACTCTGCTCGGCGGCTCATTGGGGTCCGGAATTCTGTCACCATCGGAATAGCCCCCAAGCCGGTTGTCTTGTAACTGATACATTGAACTGGTCTCGCCAGTTGAGGACTCATCACCAGAGTAGATGGTCGTCTCTCCACCGGATACAGTTCCTTCCTCAAGATCCGCCCCTTGGATGCAACCAACAAAGGCGCGCTTTAAGGCGGGTTGGATCTTGGCAGGTTGTGCATGCTGAGCCGTCTCGACGATGTCGGTGCAGGTGTCCGGCTCAGGCTCCGACTCACCGATCTTGCCAATGAAGACATGGATTCCGCCGAAGGGCACCCGGTACCCGTGCTCGATTGAGCCGGCCTCAGGGCCCCAGCCTGCGTTGTCGATGTAGAGCTTGCCGTGACGACTCTTGGTCATCCGGCCCACGGCGTATCCCTTGATCCCTGCGAAGTTGCCCTTCAAGAACTCGAAACCACCATGCGCTGGCCCCACGGTGGGCGCCAACTGTCGTGGACTTAACACGGCAGATGCCCTAGCAAAAGGACTTAGGTGTGGAGCCATCGCAACTAGGTTAGCTTGAAGGGGTTGAACGAGACAAAGGACACAGAGAGTTTACCCAGGTTCGGCCCCTCTCACTGAGGTAAAAGCCTATGTCCTGCTTTCAGTTGTATTGCTGGAGTTTCGATTACTAGGGACCGAATACGCTTGACCTAGCTTTCAATTGATTGTTTTCTGAGTTAAGCCACCACCGGGTCACCCCTTTATATACACAGGTTAATGCCCGGCGGCTTACAGAGTCCCGGCCGGCTCATACACAGCGTGTCCGGCTCGATGACTAACTAAGCTTGCCTTACAATATAGTTTAATCATATGGCGGTTCATCCTCTTGGGCCTCAAGTCGCCTCTGGGTCTTGGGCCTTCAATAAGCTTACTTCATGACCCGCCATGTTCATCTTTAAGTCGCCAGTGGTATGAACCGGCCCCTCCTGGGCAGGTCACACCCAATAGTTATATCCCCAACAGGAACCCAAATGAAAATCTTTGTCCTAACCATCTCTGGACAGACGTAGCGGCGGCAACACGAGGATGTTTATCCATTCTTACAGGCTTTGTTGTGAAGAAATCGACTTAGCATTAATGTTAGTTTCACATCTTGTAATGGTTTAGCACAATTTTCCATGTTCTATAGGCTATTTGTTTATGTATTTGGCCTCGTTGTCTTGCATCAAGTTTAATAAACATGGTTGTGTGCTTAACAATGATGCATATCTCGGGGTGTTTTAACCTTCTTTTCAAACAAGAAAAAACATATTAGATTTATATGAAGTTGTAAACAGTAACATTTTCTTCTATAAACTTAGTTAAATTTAATAAAGTTTACTTCAAGAACAACCAAATAAATCTTGCAAACCCGACTGGATGAAATATGACATAACCTAGCTCTGACTCCTGAGTTTACTACAAAATGTTCATACGGCACCACCAAAGATATTATACTGTCAAAAACTAATAGTAATGACTCATGTTGTCCGCAACAAGCTTCTTGCTCAAACCCTGATCTGAAGACCCAATTTAAGCGAGCTACACAGGTTCCTCGAAGGGGGGGAATCAAAACCATTGTTCACACGATGGAGATATTGATTCATTTATTTAAATTTTACTTGCAAAATGTTGAAAAAATTAAATGGTAGCTAAACTAACCCGAGCCCAAATGTAATTATACTTTTATAATAGGATTTTAACCTTTTCGGTACCCCATGAGCATAGTAGGTGTTTTTTTTAGAATGAAGACGAAGGCATCCAGCTTTAAATTAATAAAGCTCACAATATAGGCAGAGTAACGATCCAGAAGACAACAAAAGCCCCTCGGGCAGCTCATGAAACTTTAGGGTTCTAAGCCAAAAGGCAATGAGCATAGTAGGTGTGGCTCTAGATAAGTAGCTGATTTTTTACTAGTGATGTTGCAAAATACAGTATTTTACACATCCACATTTACAGTGACACCAATCAACCGTGCATCCAAGTAAGCACATCTGCCCATGGAATATTTGCATCGTTACGATGTCCGAATGGATATGGATGCCACCATCAAAGTGATAAAAAAGATTCAGACACCTGCGCTTTCACCTTCTCCCTATCTCAAAGATACACGCATACTTGATACATATTCTCTCTTGTAAAAAAGTGACAAATTTCCATCGACCAGAGTATAACTGTTATAGGTGGAAAATCGAAAATTTGATATGACTATATGGTAGTACGGGCCATATCGCGGCTCTCGTGGAAAACATACTACTAGTAAATAACATCTTTCAACATTTTTCTGTGGACACATACACGTTCTTGGAAGATATTTTCATGGAAGTCGAGCTCTCTTCTCATGACTTTTGGGCCAGGTGAACCAGTGGATCAAGGAAGTGGTGGGTGAAGAAGAAAACTGAAGATGGAGAGAATTAATAGGTGAGCCCCATTTTTGGATGTTTCAGTCTTTCACCCTTAGTTCATGCATGTGTTTATCTTTTTTTATACATCTTTTGCAAGAATAAACTGACTGCTTTCTAGGTAAGATTGGCTCTTATGAGACGTCAGGTGGAGTGTGGATCAGATCAAGGCACTAAGCAGGGAATTTATGCTACCCTAGTTGTAAAAAAGAAACAGAGGTAGGCTTTTCGCTAAATTTGTTTACTTCACTACTACTAGAAGTGTATAAACTGGACGTGTGGATCATGGAAGAGTTTGAGTCTTTGAAGCCTCCATGGTATGGACGGGTGTTAGCAATCTGGGCCTTGCTGGGCTCTCGACTACTGCCCAGCCCATGAAGGAGACGCACTACATATACAGAGGAAGGCCTCTACGAGCAAATTGGCTAGGAATTGGACGGCTTCAGCCTCCTCTGCTTCTGTATCTTCTTCCTCTCGTGTTCCTCTTCTCCTCTGTACTAGCTAGACCTTGGTGAATCCATGGCTTTGTAGTTCAAATCATTGAGCAATTGATCTCTGTACTAGTGTGTTGCTAACAATTGGTATCAGAGCCAATCGATTCCTCCACGCAAAATCCACACAAATTTTTTCCACAATTTCCCAATTCGAGCCAAGCAAATTCTCAAATCAGAGGGCCTCGATCTCCAGCCATGTCGCGCGGTTCAGCTTGGGCTGCCCGCCGTGATGGAGCAGTCGCGTCGGTGGAGGAACTGCAGCAGCGACGCCTCGCCAAGTGTTCAGGCCAGGGCTTCAGGGGGCGTACTGAGTGGGAGGACAAGCGAGCACGGCGTCGCGCCGAATTTGGGGCCCGTATTACAGCCATCGCGGCGCAGGTGGCTTCGGAGGTGTCGGTGGCGGTCACATCGAAGGTGTCGGCTGCAGTTGCAGCAGCGCTACAGGCTGCGCGCGCAGGGCAGCACGAGTACCTCGACCTTGCATCGGCAACCACATCGACCCCAACTGCGTCGGTGGTGGACGATAACGGCTCTGTTCCTGATGCATCCATGGTGGTGTAACACCCCCTTTTAATGACCACAGTGATCAGCTGCTAATAGTGCCATGTCATCGTCATTTGCAGTGCCTTGTCACCCTGGGATTAATTATTCAACTCAAATTCAAATCTGAAAATCAACTTAAATTCAAAAGTGCAATTTGAAGTTGATCAAATCCTGCTGGAAAAATGTCCATTAATTGGCAAACAATCCAGTAGCAATGACAAAATCATAATCATTATTTTTGGAGTTAGCTAAGTGAGTGAAACAACATGAAACAGCACCCAAAACAGATAATTTGAATCTATTAAATTGATATTAAATTCAAATGGAATTCAAATATGTTCAAACCACTTTTTGGTGGGAGCTAATATTGCACTACAATATTAGGGCCAACTTCCATATTTTTCAAAAGTACACAACTATCACAAACATTTCAGAACAAAAGGAAATAAAAGAAAAAGAAAACAGAATCAGAGAAATAATTAAAAGGGACACTGTGCACTGGGCCTTAGTGCACAGTGCCCCGATTTGAGGTCCAACCGGCCCAGCCCATCTCCCCATCGTCCTCCTCGCCGCGCTGTCAAACGCGCGCGCCGACACGCCGACGAGCGCGGCGCGTGTCGACCATCCTCCGGCGCCGCTGCCGCCGCGTAGGGAATAAGAGGCCCCGCGGCCTCACCCGAACCCTAGTCGTTCCCAATTCCTCTCCCTCGCCGCTCCGCGCCTCCACCCTTCCTCCAGATCCGCCACCGAACGCCGCCGTCGCCGCGTCTTGGCACCGCCGTGGCCACCGAGCTCCTCCGGCTCCATCCTCGTGACCACGAGCTCCGGGTTCGTCGACTCCTTCGACTGGAAGCCAGAGATCGAGCCGGGGAGCACCACAACGACTACTACGCGCCGCCCCCTTTCCTCTCGGCTGCCGGCGATCTTCTCCAAATCCGGCGACGGCTGCTGCTCCTAAACCGTCACCGGCTTTTCTTAGCCACCCGGTGAGCTCCCCCTCGTCTTTCCCCTCTTCGATTCGCACCTCTCTGTCGCCGTAGTGGCCGCACCCGAGGAGCCCGAGCTCCGTGCCGCCGGCGAGCTCACCGCCATAGCCCCACGCGTCGTCAAGCCCAGCTGAGCACGGTATCGTGCTCAGCACGCCCGTAGGAGCCCGACGAACCCCCTAGATCGCTCTGTCGTGCGCCGTTGTGCCGTATTCGTTCGGTCCCGCACTCCGTCGACCGCCCCGTCGCTCGCCGCCGTCGTTCCAGACCGTTCCCGACCGCGCCGCCGCCCTAGATGGATGCGGCTCGGTGTGCTCATTCGAACGAGCCCGAGCACGCGCGAAATGGCCCTCTGTAGAGCAAATCCGAGCTCGCCGGAGCTTTCGGACGCGACCGGCGTTCGCCGGCGCGTCTCCGGCGCCGGCCGCCGACGTGGCCCGGTGGGGCCCAGCCTGGGTCACTGACCGTGGGCCCTGCGGGCCCCAGTTGACTGGGTTGACCCAGTCAACGTGCTGACTGGGCAACCCAGTGAGACTGACATGTGGGACCCCTCCTGTTAATTAGCCTAAATAAACGATTTTGAAAATAAAACTAATTAGTTATACTAAACACTCACTGACAACAGGGCCCCACCCAGTTAATTAACCCACTGTTAGTATAATCTAACCCTGTTAAGTCACAGAGGCTGACATGTGGGTCCCACTGGACCCACATGTCATATTTGACCCTGGTCAGCCGACCGTTGACCTGCTGACGTCAGCAGGGCATCATGCTGACGTCATTTTTCCTTTTCTGTTAATAAAAATAATTCCAAAAATTCAAATAAACTTTGAAAATTCATATCTTTTAAACCGTAGCTCAGATCGAAAAAGTTTATACATGAAACTTGCTCAGAACGACGAGCCGAGTCTGATCGTGCCGTCTGTTTCTTTATCGGAACCCCCTACGTAGAAGAACTCGTAACTCCGGACCCGTATCCGGCAGATGAATAGCGCACCCCCTTCGGTAATTAAATTCCAGAAAATCATAAAAATAACTAAAATGACTTAGATGCATGTTCAGGCAACCCTGCACTGCATCATAACATAGCACGCATTGTGTGGCATGTATTTGCATTATGTTTACCTGTTTCCTCCCCCTCTTCCTTCTCGATAGACCCCGACGCAGACGTAGCTCCAGACGCAGACGCAGCTCCGGAGTACGACTACGTCCCCGACGACACCCCTGAAGACCTTGCCCTTGCCCCAGAGCAAACAGGCAAGCACCCCCATTTTGAGCATGCCTATATCGCCTACTCTTTTCTCTCTTATGCTTGCATTAGAACTGCTACTGCTACTGTTTTCCTATATCTGCTGCATAGCCTGATTATTGTACCCTGCTTTGTTACCTTACCGGTTATCCTAGACTGCTTAGTATAAGGTGGGTAGAGACACGACAGAGACCTCCACTTGATCCTGACTGCCCTGCTGGACATCAGAAGACCCGATCATCGGGATTGAAGACTAGACCATGGTACCGCACATCACTTCCCCTTAGTTGCCGACACTGCTGGGTTACCATCGAGTGCCGAGGGTGATACCTCGTCAGCACTTCTGATGTTAACCTTGTAGGTTAGTTACTCGGTCGTGGTAAGCGAGGGTGATTCCTTCTACACCACCCCCGATAACGACGTCGTCGCGCAACTCCTCAAGGTGGACCTCGAGGGTGATTCCTCCTTCGTTCACCTTGATGATAACATCGAGCGGGAATTCCATCGAGGGTGATTCCTCAGGGTTCCCTTCGGTGTCAGACACACAGTTACCTTGGATATTATGACTTGCACTAAACTATGATACTAAAGACGGGTCGGCCCTGAGGGGTACCCGCGCGAGCTTAACGCGAAGTGATGTGGAGTCGGGTTGACCTGGATGGTGCCCGCGAGATAACTACGAGGCGTGGCCGGGCATTCTTAGCCCTTGCCACAAGTCCTCGAGACGGGGCGACGGGGTCACATCTTTCGTGAGTCTCTGCTCGTTTCCGCGCGCTCCTAATCCACTACGGTTTGGATATTTGATCCGAGGGGCCTCTGGCCCGATAGCACTAACCATCACGTGGGCATAGTATGGGCGTTCTGCGTCGTACACATCAGCCGAAGCTTGTTTGACGTCAGTAAGGAGCGGCGCACGCCGAGTTGGACTGGTAACGCAACCGCGCTTGTATAAGGGGTTGCTAGGTCTGCTCTCGGTGGCCCCGTAACGTGCAGGAGTTCCCGGGGCGATGGCCCAAGACCCCTGGGGGCATAGGTTTAGTCCGGCGTGCTGACCTCTCTTATAAGCCTAGGTCTGGTTGCGGCGTGTTGCTTAGCCGAGGCCGGGCATGACCCAGAAAAGTGTGTCCGGCCAGAGTTAAGTGAGCGTGGTGGGTAAGTTGGTGCACCCCTGCAGGGAAGAAACTTCTATCGATAGCCTGTCCTACGGTAACGGACACTCGGAGTTGTATCCCGATCGGTACAACTAGAACATGTGATGAGAATTGGATAGTACGGCTCTGGGATTGCTTTCTCGCAGGGAGTCGAGAAAGGATCTCAGGTCGAGGTTGATGATATTACTACTACTACTTTACATTACGTTCATCTGCTCTCTCCTGATGCTGCAAGACTGTCGAAGATTGTTGAAGATGCTAGTCTTCGATAGGACTAGGCTTTCCCCCTCTACTCTGGCATTTCTGCAGCCCAGTCCACATATACAGCCATTCCTTTGACAATGATGCATATGTAGTGTAGATCCTTGCTTGCTGAGTACTTCGGATGAGTACTCACGTTTGCTTTATTTTCTTTTTCCCCCATTTTCCATTTGATGCCACCAGACGACGGAGCCCCTGAGCCAGAAGCCCCAGCCGACGACCGGTACTACTATCCGCCTGGCGAGTACTACTACTACGAGGAGCCGTTCGACGACCAGGAGTAGGATCGGAGGGTCCAGGGCAGGAGGCCTACGCCTTTCGATCGTAGTTTTTATTTTTACCCCGCCTCTGTGAAGGCTTATCTCTCTCTCTGTAATATATCTGTACTCAGATATCTAATGCTTCCGCTGACGCTTGTATGCCATCGAGCTTGTATTCGAGCCCTCGAGGCCCTGGCTTGTAATATTAAGCTTGTATGACTTTATTTTATGTTTTAGAGTTGTGTTGTGATATCTTCAAGTGAGTCCTTAGGCTTGATCGTGCGCATTTGCGTGTATGATTAGTGCACGATTAAGTCGGGGTCGTCACAGGTGGTCTCTGCTCAGAGATCAATATCAGTCTCCGCACGGCAGCAGCAGCAACAGGAAGATGCGGCACCGTGCCAGGCCATTGAGAGCATAGTCGACAACGTCCTCACTGCCTGGACGGCCACCACCTGTTCGACGCGATGCCAAAGCCGCAACATCACCATATCGGTGTCAACGCCCGTTTCCACCATGACATCAGCGTCGTCCGAGGTCACCGTCGGTGTTCTCACCGAGTGTTTCTGCATCGACCTCGAGCCCGCAGCCGCGACCTTGACTCTGACCTCTGCACTGGACATCTCGGGTATCTGTTCAGCAAAGAACTCACTCGCCCTCCCTGCAACCAGTGGCTGCTCCGCCGTGGTGCACACCACGTGTTCGACGTGATACCCAAGCCGTGTCGTCACCTTGTCGGTGTCAGCGACAGCTCCCGCCGTAACATCAGTTTCATCCAAGGTCACCGTCGATGTCGTTCCTGAGCTCTGCTGCCTTGACCTCGAACCATCGGATGTCCTCGAGCTTGTCACAGCGCCACCCAAGTGTTCGAAAGAAGGTCTGAATGACGACCCCTTGGTCATGCCTGAGCAGCATGACCACTCAAAGGAATATGAAAATTTAGTACAAGATGCCAACATTCCCTATGTGCTTCATGTCATGCACGTTGGTGAGTTTCCTGCATCTGTCAACCGCCAGCTCCTTTGTTGTGGATTGCCCAAATTTGTTACTGCCTTGATTTGCTTGCCGTTATTGCCTTGTGAGGAAAAGTATATGTGGCTGCCACCTGATCCACTGTATGGGCAGAAGAGCAAGAGTAGATCCCTTAAACATGATATGAGTTGTTGTTTCTTGGTGGGGCAGAGAGGCAATAGCAGTGATATGATTCATGTTCATGTAGTACATGAAATTGATGCTCTGTTTATTGGCAAGTTTAGTGCTCAGCAATATTTGGGTCAGTGGAGAGTTTCCAAGTCTCAGAAAAGGCTCCACAAGGTAGTATCAGTGGCTGCTCAGCCCATTTCTAATATGAAATACAAGTTACTTAAACAGCCGTGGGATGTAGGAGATTGGAGTTCTGGTTCTTGCAGGTCCTACCTATTGACTGGAGGGTGGACTAAGTGGTCACAAACAAATGGAATTGGCACAAGTAGCAAGATACTTGTTACAGCTCATGTTGTCAATAGTTCGGTTGGCTTACTTGCCGGTATCCAGTACAGTTCCGAGGAATTACTGACGGTGCTTCCATTATTTGATCTATCCAAATGGTTCCTGTTAATCATAGAAATGGTTGTCTTTGATTGGTTTCAGCTTTGTGTAACTGATACGGTATTCACTTCTGGCTCTGAAAAACACCAAGTGGAAATTGCATGGTTGCTTGACTTAGCATGCCCAGATGTTGCCAAGAACTCAAGGCAAGGCTTGTTTGAAGCAACACCAACATATTTTATTCTTCATGACATGCACATACTCCTTTCCCTGGTGCGCATTACCAACATGCCTGATTACCAATGGTCTTTGTTTGCTGCTTTCTTGGCATTGCCGTGGGAATGCTGGTCCCAAATACCTAGCTTCTATTGATTTAATTGCAGCTATTTGTGTTCGACTCCTTAGTTGTTCATGGACTTCAGTTGAGTTGAAAGCCTGGTCTCCATCGTTGCGGCATGTTCCTGGTCACCATTACATGTGGCTGATGATTTGGAGGATAACTGAGGATAGACCTATTACTGCATGTTTGGTTATGCTACAGCCCACTGAATTGTATTCCACAGAAGTGAGCACATGGAAGATATCTGGTTTCAATATCATTATCAGTATCCAAGCTGACTACTGCTATGCATGCTCTGTTCCTAACAATATATATCTGCAATCCATGGCCGAGTGCTCTCCTGTTGAGATGCTGACTTTGGATCCAGGTGACATTGTATGGATTCCAGTTGCATATGTTGTTACCGATGGCGTATGGACCGTCACGTGCTTCTGGGTGTTCCTCGTTGTTCCGCGGGCGCTCCAACAGGCATGGGATCTAGTGAGCTCTGAAGGCACAGCAAGTACGGTACCATTTCAGTTCATTGCTTATGTTGCAATATGGAGCTCATGCAGTGTGGAGTTTTGTCAAGGAAAGTTATCATGGGATCCAGGCATCTGGGCACTCCAATGTTTATTTGGATTGCTCACACAAGCAAAAACAACAGGGAGGAGGAATATTGCAGATCCAGCCTACTACCGAATCCATTGCCTCGACCATGCTTACTACTTCAACCAAATTCATGTTAACCAACACTACTACCTTGACGATTTCTGTGACCAAGTGAACATCAGCGACGACTACTTCCTTGAGCAAGTCAGAATCGTCTGCTATCTCAACCTCGCCAAGTTTCGCCTCAACTACGGCACGCACCGTGACCTCGGCGAAAGTCATAAAGCATCAAGTATCATGGGATCCAGGAGCTTCGCCGTGGCATCGGCTTGAGGTCAAGCCGCATTTTAAGGAGTGGGGAATGTTAGCAATCTGGGCCTTGCTGGGCTCTCGACTACTGCCCAGCCCATGAAGGAGACGCACTACATATACAGAGGACGGCCTCTTCTACGAGCAAATTGGCTAGGAATTGGACGGCTTCGGCCTCCTCTGCTTTTGTATCTTCTTCCTCTCATGTTCCTCTTCTCCTCTGTACTAGCTAGACCTTGGTGAACCCATGGCTTTGTAGTTCAAATCATTGAGCAATTGATCTCTGTACTAGTGTGTTGCTAACAACGGGCCAATGACCGCCAGTAACATGGGCACCAGCTTTCACCTACGGCAGGTAGGAAATCAATCAACGTACCAGCATATCTGCATATGCTAAAGCTAGCTACCCTGATGCTCCGGTGTCTTCTCTTTCCAGATAGTACCAGCAGTGAGTGTGAGTTGTCTCTTTTTTGCTAATGTACCACTGACAAGATAATGCAGCTGAAATTTGAAAGCCACATGCATCGTCGTCTCGTGTAGTAAACGGTGGAGTATCATGCATATCACGTGCCTGTATGTACCGTATATATTGTCAGAGTTAATTAAGAAGAGGCGCGCAGTGGTCGGGCCAGGATAAGATCACGGCCGGCGGCTGGTCGTGCCCGCCCGATCGGTCGGTGGAGGTCAGGTGTCCATGCGCGAGCCGCCCGTGGCAGCCTGGCTGACACCTCAAGCTAGCATGCCGCCGGCGGCAGTTTCATAATATAGTGCATATAAATTTTTTAAAAAGTCAAACATTGCAAATTTTGATCAAGTTTATGAAGAAAAAAATATCTAGAATGACAAACATATATCATTAGATTTATCATAAAATATACTTTTATATTTTATATATTTTGTATTGTAGACATAAATAGTTGTCTCCGTAAACTCAATCAAAGTTTATAAAATTTAATTTTTAAAAAAATCTATACGCACTACATTATAAAACGGAGGGATAGTACTTATAAGAGATGCACTGAACCTTGAAGCTAGCTTTTTTTTTAGGGTGAACCTTGAAGCTAGCTAGCTACAAAGAAACCAGAGTGAGCCGTCACGGTCACGTGCATCTCACCGAGGACCGAAACAGTTGATGGGCAGCACTCCGGCACGTGCTGCTTAATCTTAATCCACGCTAGCGCTCGGCTCTGCTCTTCCCTGAATTGTGTGGTGGTTCGTTCAGTTCAGTTCAACGAGAGGTAACGGAGCAAACGTGAGGGTAAATTGATCAAATCTTCTTCTTCTTCTTTAACTCGAAAAGACGCTATGGAGACGTCCAGGTGACACCATAAATATCTATTTTCCGTTAGCTCGAATTCGTTCTGGATTGACTGGTCAGAGGTCTCTGGATGCTTCAAAGATGCACCCTGCCACACCCCCCTTAATAATCAATCATTCCAGTCGTTTTTGGGAGCTGGCACAGTGGCACTCTTGTGGTTAAGGGCATAAGTTCCCTAGTTAGTGCCTTCACTGTACAAACATGATGGCCCAGGAGTGGTCAAAATATTCCGCCAAACAAGCTAACATGTGCGGCGAGACGCCGGTATTAACACAGCACGGATGATTTAGCTCGCCTATAAATACTTTTCACCGTCTCATGTCCTCTTCACACACACTCTCAAAAGAAGAAGAAGAAGAACAACAAGAAGAAAAAAGGAGCAATTTAGTGCCCGGGCTCAGCTGGTCCTGGTATCCTGGGCGTTGAATATTGTATTGGGATTCGTAAAATATGGGTCTGACATGACAGGTTGGGTTGCGGGAAAAGATGATACGGGAGGTATACCGTATCGCACAGTGGCGTACTGTGCGCCTTTTGCCTAGCCCGAGAGGTCAATTCGAACCAGCGTTTGACGTCTCCGTCGGCTAGGGATTCTGAGCCGTGGCCCTGAAACGTTTGTTCTGAGCTGAGCCGCTCCAGTATGTATTGGGCTCATCGGTGGCTTTCAATAGAGCTCAGTGAAGGGGTGGGCGCGGTGGCGCACGCTTCGATTGGCGGCCGGAGATGGAAGTGAAGGATTGGAGCTCTTGCTCCATCCAGTGCACAGGTCGGCTCTCCGGGCTTGATTGAATCTCTATTTCTCGTGTGGTAGTTCAGTATGCCTGTAGATTGATTTGTGTTTTCGCCGTTGTCGATGTGGTGGTTCTGGTAGGTTTCCTTTGAGAGAGGAGTTCCCGAACAATTGGAGCAGCCGGAGGAAGCAAATGCCACTGGCGCCGGCTGAATCGAATGGGGCGTCCGCCTGCGCAGAAATGGCCGGTGCATGCCATGTACCTGGAAGCGGCAGTGAGCCCTCTGGAACTAATTAAGACTCGATTAACTATACAGGTTAGTGTTATCCCGCAAGAATTGTCTGGATACAACAGTTCTATGACAAACATGAAGTGCATATGGTTAACGCCCTTTAATTGTGCAGAGAGGTGTGTGTGGTAATTTCCTCCATGCATTTGTGAAAATCGTCCGTGAAGAATGTCCCTCTAAGCTGTACAGAGGCTTAACCCCAAGTCTAATAGGAGTGGTGCCATATGCAACAACAATACCTGACTAAGATCAATACCTGTTGCTACAAGATTTTAAATTTTTCCTGTATCTCAGCTTGCCGTGATAAACAGTTACATATGTTTCCAGTTTTGCTTTGCAATACTATATGCATGACGAAAGCACATGTGTTTCTGAAAGTGATTGTTTGTAGGTATTCAACTACTGAAATTTACACAAGAGCTATAAAATTTTACAAGTGTTAAAGCTCTTTGTATAGACTGCATGAGTGGCATCAAGATTTATCTGGTTCAGTCCAGTGTGTTCTGGACTTCTAATTTTGCTGTCAATTCATAGCATCAACCTGTCACCGACAGGAACACTTACGTTCTCAACTCTTGCCACAATTTCATTTTGCATTTTGAATGAATCAAGGTGGCAGCAGCTTTTTTTGGAAAAGGAGGATAAGGTGGCAGCAGCTGCTGCATACCTTTTGAATGAATCAAATATATATTTATTATAAATTCTAGGGGTTCTCATTGATCAAGAATTACACACATCCGCAACTGCACCTTCACTCCCTTCCCAGTTTAACCAAAACTAACAAAAGAACCCCGTTTTAGAAAACTAACAAAAGAAAACAAAAGCCAGCATATCTAGATGACTGTAATTTGTAGGTGTCCTCCTCCTCGTCATCTCCTGTGGCTGCCTCTGACTTGTCACTCTTCCACAGCCCTATCTCAATCTGTGCAAAATGTTGAGCCTGATTATTTTCCAGAGAAGAACATCGGGGTAAAATGAACAATATTTGAATGATATCCTGCTAAAGAGAACACTTTGATGATACCACAATGAGGATTATTCTGAACTAACCTTAGCCTTTTGGATTGGCTGCCCTCTCATCTCGTCCTTGATTTCCACAGTAGATGTCCTAATCTCTGCACATATTATTCTTGGTTAGATCAAGTTTGTACCATAAAAAGCAGGCTCTCAATATAATGCTATCAGGCATATATAAGTATACAATGTTTGTTTTCTGCAGGGACAGGCATAATTTTGTAATGCGGGGCAATGAAAAAAGTTCTTACTTGTCTCGACAGCGAAGCCATTGTTTTTCAAAATCTCTGCCATGGTCACAACTGTCGCTATGGCTGCAAGCATATTAAGTAGATATGTTAAGTAATTATCTAAAACCACAGTACTGCCCAACTGCTAAAAATTTTAATGGCAAAATCAAGTATAGAGTTGACAATGTGTGGAATAGTAAACAGGAGGATCCCAAATGCACATAGATTTTTTCCCCTTTGCCTTCAGGCTAAAAAGACCAGCCAACAAATTCGCCCTGATCAATTGTGATGGTTCAACATGTCTCGTGCAAAATAAATACTACTATTATCATACTACATTATACTATCATAATGTGAAGACGGTATGCTCTCTTTCCTTTTAAGCCTTATACTATTGGTGTTGAAATTTAAAGACTCAATCCAAATCATGCGGCAATTGCAGACATGTTTGACATTATGCCAGGAGGAGTAAGTAACGTACCCATGCCAAGCGCAGAGAGCTCGACCTCGCTGTGCTGCTGCATGTACCTCTGCACACAACGCAAGTGAAAGAATCAGCACCCCCACCAGGACGCGGAACCCCGAAGCCGATTGATCGACGCGTCAACAGATACCTTGGCGAGGTTGACGTAGAAGAAGAGGGATTTCTTTGTGTTGGACACCTGAATACGGTTGCTGCTCCCGCCGCTGTTGCCGACCCTCGTCCTCTGCGCCTCCGCCACGTCGCTGGACATTGGTGACGCTGCTGCTAACAAAATCGAACGGTCTGCCGCCGGTGATTCGTTGCTCGTCTCGTGGGCGGGGCGGATTCAAGGTTCGTGGCTTCAGATTGGACCGTCGGAGGGAGGAAGACGGGAGATGATATGTGTTGTGGTGAGCTAGGGGCGGCTCAGGAAGGCGTCCGGTCCGTCCGTCAATCACTGGGCCGGCTAAGCAGGGGGACTCCACCTACCCGTCATAATGACTCGAAGCGAGTTTCTATTGCAGTAGAGATACAGGGAAATACATCTAGTAATACATGAGATATCATGGATCCCTAGGTGTTTGGATGGCAGAGATATAGGGAGCATCTGAGCCTGAGCTCAGAAACGAATATCCCAAGAAGAAGGACCTTCTCATGGAGCACTCGTACAGCAACAGCGGCATGAGCAACTACGGCGGCGCAAAGGAGAAGAGGCCACCGCTGAAGAGGGGGCAGCTGAAGCGGCAGATCGTCAGGACCATCAGCAACCTCGTGCTGCCGAGGAGCGACGGCATGGCCGCGGAGAAGCGGGCATCGGGTCGCACCAGCTTCGGCGCCTACAACTGAACCTCTCCAAATCCAAACCACATCGATCGTCAGTCAAGGCTCTAGAGCGGTACAAGAAATGCTTCTACCTACTGTACATGTTAACTTCCCTCCTTTCCTTCAGACCTTCCTTAGGTTTCCAGCTAGCTGAGAGACCACTTAATACTAGGGTTTATGAGTGTTATTTTGGGTTGTGTAAGAAGGAATAGAGAGGTTATGTAAATTATCTTATGTGATGTGTATTACTCTGTTATTACAAAGTAGAGATGCAACGCTGATCGTTCTTGCTCAGGGTCTGATTTTATTCAGAAGAACAAGTTACCCCCTCGATTTCCACTAAAGAAACCGTCGATATCCAAACATAGTGCTTGCCTCAACAGCAAGATAATGAAACGCAAAACAAGACTCTCATACATCCCCACGTGCATCAACATTTCAAATAGGATTATGATATTTTCTACAAGCGCTGCTGATTGCATATCACTGATACTCCACAAAAAGAATAGATGGTGTGCAAGGGTACACAACCTCAAATCAGCAACCAATTCATGATTTGTGCTTCATCCGTGAGAAACTAGAGAGCATGGTTGATTTTGAATTTGCCAACTCCACAATTACTTCAAGTGCTGCATGAAACAAAAATATAAGTTAGATCAATATATAAGGCTAAAGGATAGTGTGTTCTCTACTGTTCTTGTCAGAATTAAAATCTGTTTCGAAAGAAACTTGGGTTGTTCGTAATTTTGGAGACACCAACGCCCCGAAGACTGACAATGCTTTTGATCTTGCACTTTGAACCTAAAGTGCAGAGGAAAGGAACAGTGAATAGAATCTAAGCGTACCAGAATCACACAGCTGTCTTATTCACGACAAAAATGCATAGGTGTGCTGTAGCACACCTGTATTTTGCATCTGAGCAAATCTGTCACTCTTCAGCGTTACAAATGTGAATGTGAAATTATGTGTTTACTAACAAGAACACAAAATTTGGATCGAACTGTCACAAGCCAGACTAAAAACTTGAGCAAAATATCTCAAACCCGAGTACAACTACTATACTGCAATATTTTATTTTGTTTTCTTGATGCTTCATTTTGAACTATCAACAGGTCTGGCATCCAGCATATCCGGGTGACTTGGCAAAAATAACCACTCAAGCACATAAAACGTGGTTTTATCAAATTACCGATTCATCATAACTAGTGCTCTATTTTTGTTGCTTTTAAGCCGTGATTTACTATCAATTGTGTTCAATTTTTAATTCCGCAAAAGATAACAGGTTTTCATATTGATGTCAACACCATTGCAAGACTTTGCAATATTTGCATCTGATTCACTGCTACCATCTCCATAACATATAAGCGGTTTCGAGTGTGAGCAAGGAAAATTGATCGACACATTCGAACACTAAAGAAACTGAAATACCGCATGGCATCGGTTGTGCAAATACCTGGGGCAGCTTCTGATCCTCGGTACCTTAGTTTTGGTTTAGTACTATCTTGTGCACTGACAACATCACTGGAGTTTGATTCTTCTTGCAAGCACCACTTCGATAGAGCAAAATGCGGCTTTGAATCTAAAACATAATTAAAGAACAGCTTATGGCATGCACATGGACATATCAATGTAAGGATTTCGAAAAAAACAAGGATGGTTGCCGTAGCAAATATGCGTTGTCGATTAAGATTGTGAACTCAAATAATGGTTACCTGATGGTTGCAAATCTGCAGAATAATCCACTTGCAGCTTCGTGGCTGCAGATTGCTCCTTATGATCGAACAGCGCACTCGAAACACGTGATGCGCCCATCGAGTGACGAGCACTTGCCAGATCAAGCCAACCCTGGAAAAAAAAGAATACCGCTCATATATCCTTTCCTTGTGAACTGCGGTAGTACTACAATAGGCAAACACTTTCACCGGTAAGTCTTCCAAAAGCACTCGCCTGGTATATAGTTGGTCAACATTGTCGGAACTAGATGCAACCCAGAGCAAGATAAATTTCAGGGTACTGCACAACCGTAGGCACCAATGGGCAATGAAACAACAATAAAATTATCCGAGCAAAGAAGCTTCTGCTCAGATACTAATTTTTCTCAGGTATTTAGCTAGACCCCGAAGATAGAAATTAGATTGTTCGGGTGCCTGATACATACTAGTATTACTATACTTGTGACTTAAACTGGAGTCAAACTGCTCCACAGATCAAGGGAATCCTCACCATACATACTTGTGCGCAGCGGATTGATAGATTAGTGCACAGAGGGCATCGGCCGGCGTGACCTACCTGGCGAAGAGCGGCGGAAAGCGAGTCCTTCAGGAGGAGGTACCCATCTGCCGAGTCCATGAACCGCAGGACCTCCTCGTCGTCTCCCCCAAGTTCTTCCGCCGCAGCCGCCGCATTGGTGGCATCTTCCACAACTTGTTCCACTCGACGATCGGGTCCCATGTGCTGCAGCACCTCCGCCATCAGCCCGAACCTGACGCGGCAAAATGCCCAGGGGATTGGGAGCAGGGAACCAGAAATTGTCAAGGCGAGCGGGATTTTAACTAGTCGACGGGTGAAAGCGACCCCATACCTTGAAACCCAGTGGCCGGGAGCTACCCTGCCTCGGCCTGTTGCTGTCGGCTCTGCTGCCACAAAGGGATCTGAGTAAATTGCAGAAAACCATCAGTTAGAAGGTTAGGTTTGCGAAAAACACTACAATACATTTTTGTGTGCAGAAAACACCATGTCTTCGGTAATCTTTTTGCAGAAAACACTGATCGGCGGATTGGGCTCAGTTAAGTGAGTTTATGACAGGTGGGGCCTTTTTTTTGCCTACGTGGCACTGTCGGCCGTCCCGACAGCCATTAGACGGCATGAGACGGCGCCGTTTGCCTCCATCTCCCCCTCTGTTCGATGGACCCGGTCAAAAGACCGGTCGAGCCACATCTTCCCCACTCTGTCTCGTTGCTCTCTTGCTCGCCGCACCCGCCGCGGCCTCGCCATGGTGTCCTGGAGTGATGGGTCCGATAGCAGCGACCACACCGTGGAGTACGTCAGCTCAGCTTCCGACGACGGCACCATTAAGGTCAGTTCTTAGATTTTTAGGGTTAGGGTTAGGGTTTGTGATTTGGGGATTTTTTGAAGGAGCTTGTTCTCAAGTTGTGGGTCAAATGTCTGGTATTCCTATGCACTACAGATCCCTGCTACCACTGAAGACTCCGATTTCAAGGGACCTGAAACGAAGTTGCTTGTTTTGTGCCATGGACGTGGGAAGGCCGCAGAGAGGCGTGTTGCTTTCAAAGGAATTCACACTGGCAGGAGGTTTCTTTGCTGTGCTGAGAGGGTATGGTTCAAACTGAACTAGTTTGAAGTTGTAAATATGTCATTTGTTTTATCTAGATCTGTACTGTGGAAGCAGCCATTGCAGTTTATTGTTAAGTTTTGTTATATTGTTAAGTTAGGACAGTGGATCAAGTAATTGTTTACTCTGGCAGCATCTTTTCTCTGGATCTCGCAACATTGTTAAGTTAGGTCATTTTGTTTAGTGTAGCATGCTATTAATAATTTAAGATAGAGTATGCATGGGTTACTGGAGCAGGACAGAGGATGCATTTTGTTTAGTCTGACATGTTAGGTCATTTGATTGCTTTTGTTTACTTTAGAGCAGACTTCAAAGCATCATCCAAGGTCATTTGATTGCTTTTTTTTTACTTTAAAGCAGGACAACATTGTTTACTTTAGGACAGGTTTAAATAGTCCTCTCTTCAGCTTGCAAGCTCTGAATTTGAGGATGGTATTTAAATAATGTAGCATGTAAGCAATTTAAACAATTTTGCTTGTAAGCACTCCAGTGTACTTGTTTATGTTAATTCTGATTTTTTTCCAGGAAGGTAAAAGCTGTGGACTAGTTGAATGGATTGATCCAGCTTGGCCCAATACCCTTGAGAATGCATTATCCAAGTTATGGTTTATGTATGAAGAGAGTAAGAGAAACAGGACTGAGGACAATCTGATGAATTCATTTGCTGTTCATAACCTGACACAAGAGAAGAAGAAACTGCAGGCCAGCTACACTAAAAAAAAAGACACATCCGTGACATTTAGGCCCGAACGAATTTTTTTTCTGTCATGGTTATAACACTTCTATGACGATAATTTTGACAAAAACATGTATCTTCATAGATGTGGTGGGCTCCTACTTCTATGACAAAAAAACATGACATAAAATGGGCTTTTCGTCCTAGGCGGGCCGGGGACGCACCTACATGACATTCTTTGGGCCGTCCATGACATAAAAAATCGTGGTAGAAGTGAGGGCGAGGAAATTTTCGCGGAGTTCCTAGTTATCGGTGGGTGGTCGGGCCGAGCGATGCAGTGTGATTTGTGCGTTTCTCTCTCGTACGCGCGCTTGGTGTGATCCGTGTTCGCTATAACTGAATCCGAGCGAGGCGTGAACCCGAGCAATCGCACTCCTACGTACTGAAGCTGATCGATCGTCCATCCCTTCGCTGCTAACTAAACCCGACGGACTCCGCTGCTAACTAAACCCGATCGATCGCGCTGCTGCTGCTTACTGAAGCCGATCAAACCCCCGTGCGAGACGTAGCTAGCCGGTTGGGTTGCCTCTGGATGAACAATGTCTGTTGCTGCCGCGCGCCTGATACGTAGAACGAGTCGAGACATGGTGAGTCGAGCCGGTTGGGTTGGGTGTGGATGAACAGTTTCCGGTGGGGGTCGGATGAACAGGACCCCAGCCGTGTGTAGGCGGTTGCCGCTGGATGAACAAGACCCGGTGGTAGTACGTGGTTGCCGCTGGATGAACAGGACCCCGTGGTAGTACGCGGTTGCGCTGGATGAACAGGACCCCGAGGAGGCCGCCACACACGCCCAGCCGGTTGGGGTGGATGAACAGGACCCCGTGGAGTCTGGATGAACATTAGCCCATGGATGAACAGTGCCTGGTGGAGGCTGGAGGAAGTCGACGGTGGATGAACAGTAGCCCGTGGAGTCCCGTTTTGCGGTACGCCACACACCCCTCCGATGAACAGGACCCCGTTTCGACCGTAGGCGGTTGGAGAGAAGTCCGTTTCGTCCGTTTTGCGGTACGCCAGACCCCTCCCGATGAATAGGACCCCATTTCGACCATAGGCGATTGGAGAGAAGTCTGTTTCGTCCGTTTTGCGGTACGCCAGACCCCTCCCGATGAACAGGACCCCGTTTCGACCATAGGCGGTCGAAGAGAACTCCGTTTCCTCCGTTTTGCGGGACGCGAGACCCCGAGTCGATGAACAGGACCCCGGTTGGGCTGTTCCGTCCAAGTCGGTTGGCTCCCGATGAACAGGACGCATTTCGACCCAGTTGCTTGCCTCCTGATGAACACGACGCGGTTTCCTCCGTTCCGACCCAGCCGGTTGGCTGCCGATGAACATGACGCTGTCGTTGTACGCGTTTGAGACCCCGCCCTTATGTACGTACGTAGCCATATTTACTTTCTTGCAGCGTGGCTGTACGTACGTGTACATGATTTAGACAGGACTGCCTCAACTGCTACGTCACACGTGCCGCTCCTTGCTCGGCCACGGTTCATCCTTGCAGAGAGACCGATCGACCAGTATGTGCGTACACGTTCGCGACCAGAGAGACAACCCTACATACGGTTTGACCGGGTGGGTCCCAGCTGTCAGGGAGGATAAGGAGGCGCTTCCTTGCGTGCGAAGATATAGCTGATGGGTCCTAACTGTCAGGGGGAGGAATCTTTTTTTTTTTTGCCCGTAATAAGGACACACTTCCTTGTGTGCAAAGATGTAGCTAGTGGGTCCCAGCTGTTAGAGGGAGAAAACATTATTTTTTAGCGTAAAAAGGATGCAGTTGCATGCATGCGTCCATGGGCGTGGTGCGTCCCCACTTTCAGCCTCTCCACGTACAGTCATCTTCCGATGACTCTCGTTTGTTGACCACGTTGACCACACCGTGCCGAGCGCACCAAGGCCGGTGAACGACGGCGAGGCCCCAGACTAAAACGCCTCGGAGATGGGGAAGACGCGGCAGTGGAGTCGCAGACAAAGATGAGTGGGAAACTTGACTGGTTCGGGTGCGGGGTGGGCCTACACTCGGCAGAGAATAACAGGAGGTGTGGAGGAGTGAAGGGATGGCCTGACCATCGGTGGGGTAGCGTTTCGCTGCGAGGCGCGCAAAACAGCGCCGCTGGACGCCGGAGGCTAGAGCAGGCAGTGACGGCATTGCTAGAGGAAAAAGACGAGAGATTGAAGAAGAATGCCGGCCGTTGGATGTAAATCTAACGCTTTGCTTAGGATTCGACCTTTGTATTTTTTTTGCGAAAGTGCTTAGGCTTCGACCTACTGGCCCACATGTCAGCCAGTCCATTTGGTTTTTTTAATCTATTTGGTGGGCTGGGTGATGTTGGAAATATGCCCTAGAGGCAATAATAAATTGGTTATTATCATATTTCCTTATTCATGATAAAGGTTTATTATGCATGCTAGAATTGTATTGACCGGAAACTTAAATACATGTGTGGATACATAAACAAATACCGTGTCCCTAGTGAGCCTCTACTAGACTAGCTTGTTGATCAGAGATGGTTAAGGTTTCCTAAACATAGACATGAATTGTCATTTGATAACGGGATCACATCATTAGGAGAATGATGTGATGGACAGGACCCAACCGTTAGCATAGCATATGATCGTTCAGTTTATTGATACTGCTTTCTTAATGTCAAATACATGTTTTTTCGACCATGAGATCATGCAACTCCCAGACTCCGGAGGAATGCCTTGTGAAAGTGCGTTATATCGACTAGAGGGGGGTGAATAGGCGATTTTTACAAATTCGTCACTGAGGAAATACTACTTGAGGAATTTGCTAAGTGACGAACTATAAGCAGCGGAATAAGTACTCAGGTGCATGCATAACAAGACAGTAGCATAGTTAGCGTCTTGTTCTCAGGTACCAGAGATCGTTGTCAATTGCCTCAAGATGCATGCGCATCTTGTTCTTCCAGTAGGGGTAGTCCGTCCCATCGAAGGTAGGACACCCAGTCGAGATCTTGATCATGCCTGCAGTCGACATAACTAAAACTCCAGGTGGTTAAACCAAAATCACACAGAACACGGGAGTACCTTACTCTGATACCAATTGAAAGTGCGTTACACAGAAGAGGGGGGTGAATAGGCAATTTTTACAAATTCGTCACTTAGGAAATACTACTTGAGGAATTTGCTAAGTGACGAACTACAAGCAGCGGAATAAGTACTCGGGTGCATACATAACAAGACAGTAGCATAGTTATCATGATGAAATGAAACATATACAGAGCACGGGTAGCGTGTAAACAGGATAAGCAGGCAGAAGACAAGATGACTAAAGAAATAGGATTGAGGAAATTGAGAAAGTCTTCAGTCAAAGTCTTCAAGCAGTAACGATCAATTTCATCAACACACGAGCGAGAAATGAAAGGGGTTGAGGAAATAGAATCAATAGCTCGGTGAAGACAATGATTTGGTAGACCAGTTCCAACTGCTGTGACAGTTGTACGTCCGGTTGGAGCAACTTGGTATTTAAACCAAAGGACACACAATCCTTACTGTATTCTCCTTGAGCTAAGGTCACACAGACCTCGCCCAATCACTCGTGGTAAGTCTTCAGGTGACTTCCAAACCTTCATAGACTTGGTCACTCGGCGATCCACAATTCATCTTGGATGCTCTAGACCATGACGCCTAACCGCCTGGAAGATGCACAGTCTTCAAAGGTAACAAGTGTCGGTTCCACACAGGAACAATCTCTTAAGTGATGCTCAATCACTTTGGGTTGTAGGTGTTTGGGTTTTGGGTTTTTCCTCACTGATGATTTTCTCTCAAAGTCCTCGGAGGATGGGATGCTCTAAATGACAAGTGTCAGTTTCTTTAGGAGCAGCCAACCAGCTAGTGTTGCAGGGGGTGACTATTTATAGCCGGGGAGCAGCCCGACATGATAAGACATAAATGCCCTTCAATGATATGACCGTTAGGTGGATAAGATATTTGGGACAGCTGGCGCGTAGCACAGCAACGGGCGGAAATTTGAGCTCTCAAATTCCTCAGGGCTATCATGTTCCTCACTTGTAGGCAGTCCGCACTGGCGAATTCCTAACTCCTTAGTCAGAACAAATTCCTCAAAGAACAGAAGATCTTCGTCTCTGTCACTGAAGAAATTGACTGAACTGTATGAGATTTCCAAAGGCTTCACTCGAAGGATTGGGTATGTGTAGGCTTTGAGATGAGCATCACTTGGAAACTTTTCCTTAGTTTTACCTCGACCCCCTTTAAGGCTTTAACAGTACGATGTTTCCTATGACTCAAGAAAGAGAAAAATGAAACTACGAAAACAAAAGTCTTCACACTTCATAATCCTCGCATCATTATCAATGTCTTCAAGGTCACACAAATTTCCTCATTTTCAAAGTCTTCAAGAAAACCATAATCTTCAAATGAGGATATTCATTTTTAGGGGTCGACATTCGTCGGATTTATCAAACTCCTCAGAGACTTATATAACCTGTGTACACTCACAAACACATTAGTCCCTTAACCTATAAGTCTTTAATACACAAAAATCACTAAGGGGCACTAGATGCACTTACAATCTCCCCTTTTTGGTGATTGATGACAAATAGGTTAAGTTTTCAACGGGGATAAACATATGAAGTGTAAATACTGATATTGAGGAATTTTATTGCAAGATATAGAAGAACTCCCCCTGAAGATGTTCATATTGAGGAATTTGCTTTGGATTGCAAATGCACATTGTAGAATAAAATCATGGAGATCTCCCCCTATATCTTGTAATCCATTCACACATTTAACATATAATATGAAGAATTTGAAATGCATGATGGAAAATGGTGTCTGACGAAATTCAACATGCATGCATTAAGGTACTTGAGGAAATAAGCATGCAGAAAGCAGTTCAAAAGTATCAGACCACCATCGGACTTAAGTTTACAACTCATCAAACAAACACCTCAGAAGAGCGAGAGTTGTAACTTAAAGAAAAACAACCCATATATAAGACCCGCTTAAAGACTAACTCAAATTTCTCCCCCTTTGTCATCGAATGACCAAAAGGGACGAAAAATGAGGACTAACGCCCCTGAAGAATATCATCATGATGTCAATGGAGGAGCGCCTGCATTGTCGGGGTCGTTTGTCGATGTAGGGCCTGCCGCAGTGTCGTCAAGATCCTCAGCTTCATGCGTCTCACGCGATGAAGAAAATGAGCTGGTTACCAGCTGAGGAACTTTCACCTTCTTGAATTTCTTCGAAGGAGGATGAGCCCAGTCAAAGTTTTGCTGAAAGTCCATCTGCTTGAGATCTTCAGTACTGTAGAGATGAGAAAGTATGGCCCAAGTGCGATCGAAGATTTCATGCGCATAGTAGTGATTCTTCTTCACAGTATTCTGAGTGACAGTCATGTTCTGAAGAATTGAGCCAAATTGATGCTTGACCCACTTGTGATTGCGATCGACCTTCTGATGAAGACTTAGAAGAAGCTCACGATCATTCATCACTCGTGGAGCAGTGGCTTGAGGATTTTGTTTTGAGGCTTTTGCGGCAGAATCTTGAGTTGCAGAGTCATCATTGGTGGAGTAAGATGCAGCCTTACGAAACTGACCATCCAATGGATGAGTGCCTTCATCAATAACAATAGCTTTGCCTTTATCATCAACTGAAGAAATAGTCCTTTTGAGGACTTCAATGGGAGGCAAAAAGCTGAGATGATTCTGAAAATCTGCCTTGTAGTGAATTGAAGACCTGGTTCTGAGGAATTTCATGATCCAAGGTGCATAGGGCTTCAACTCAAACGGCGACAGTGCAACATTTGCCAACGTCCTCATGAAGAAATCGTGATAGTTAATGGGAATCCCATGTATGATGTTGAATAGCAGATTCTTCATGATGCCAACAACTTCTTCTTCTTCTTCTGAGTTGTCGCCTTTGATTGGACTGAGGGTTTTGGTAAGGATACGATAGATGGTTCTTGGCACATAGAGCAAATCCTTCACTAGGAAGGTGGTTTTAGGAGCTTGTCCATGTCGCAAAGGCTTCATGAGCACTTGCATCAGATGATTTGGAAGTTCAGATTCTTCATACATAAGCCTTGCGCCTTCAGCACGAGGACTGACTGGAACGGCATGAAGAAGTTCAGAGGCCGGAGCTTTGTACTGAGTGTTCTCATCCAATCAAGCACCCATGAGTTGACATCAACCACATTTCCAGTGAGGTGCAGAGTAGCCTAGAATTGAAGAATTAGCTCTTCATTCCAATCACAGATATCAGCACAGAAATTCAGGAGCCCAGCTTCGTGAAGAACATTCAAGACAGGTTGGAAGCAAGGAATGGACTCCATGTCCACATGAGGAATTTGACGGTGCTGAAATACCTTGTCCTTGTCAAATAAAAGTGATGAATAGAAATTCATCTGGCTTGCAGTCCAGAACCGCTTGCGACGAAGTCTAGCTGAGTCATATGGATTGAGATCAGTGAAGAAATGATGCTCAGCGAAGAAATCGTCAGCCTTGAATTTTGGTCTTTTTGCATGAGGATTTTATCGCTTGGGCTGAAGATTTGCAGTTGATGGTCTCACAACCACTTGTGTCATAATCTCTGGAGCTGCTGATTGAGGAATTGAAGCTTCATTCTCTTCAGCAGCAGTGTGAGTCTCCATTTCTTCAGCTGTCGCAGCTGGAATTTCCTCAGGTATGGAATGAAGAGAAGTTTGACATCCTTCAGATCCCATTTGAATTTCTTCAGTTTGCACAGGGGACTGAGGAATTAGATGCAGAGGTGTGGTCAATGGTGAGTTAGGGTGATTTTCCCAATAATCATCATTCAGCACTGGAGTTGTTGAACCAATGTCCACATCCTCTTCAATTTCTTCAATGCCTGCCTCTTCAGCAGTGAACTGAGGCATAGGTGATGATACCAATGGGGTGGAAGGGATATCTTCCACTTCAATTTCTTCATCCAACTGTTCTGAAGAAGCAGCAGAAGGATTTTCTTCATCAGAGTCATCTGGAATGACATATTCTTCACCAAACGGAATGAGCTCCTTTGATGGCACTATCGAGATTGGAATAGCATCAATTGGATTAGAGAAAGAGCTCGTCAAAGTCCTCACTTTCTTGGGAGCTGAGGACTCTATAGAGGTTGATGCTTTCCTCTTCCTTGTGGCTTCCTTCTCCGCAACTTTTGTTTTCTTCACTTCTGATGCAGAAGGAAGAGTGATTTTCTTCAGCTTTGAAGATTTAGCAGGAGGAGCAGATGAAGTTGGTGCAGTTTTTTCAGGCACAACTGATGCAGTTGCCCTGGTATATTCAGTTTCTTCAGGCGCAGCAGATTCTTCATCTGGCCTGGGATGTTCTTCAGGCGCAACATTGGTGGTTGCCCTGGCATGTTCTTCAGGAGGTGGAATTTCTTCAGCAGCCCTGGTATTTTCAGTCTCTTCAGCAGTCTGATTTTCATCAGCTGCACTTTCATTTTCTTCAGTTTGCTGAGCAGATGCTTCAGCTTGAGGAATTTGCTGTTGTGATGGTGCTGCAATGTTTGCCTTGAGGTTCTTGGCAATCTTGACGAATCTGACTTTGGCACCTAGCCAATCTGCATGATATCTGTCAAATTTATCACTGAGACCTTTGATTTCCTTTTGCATATTAACAAGTTCTTCAGGAGACATATTCAGAACATTGTTCTTCAGAAATCGCTCCTTTTTGTATTGGGCCTTCTTGACTTGTCTGGCCTTCTGAAACTTCCACTTTTCTTCGCCTATGAAGGCATTCAGCATGTGACTTTGACCAGGAGTCAAGTTCAGGTCAGGCAGTGGAGTGTTGGGATCTTTGTGCCAGAGGTCAATGAAGTCGAGGATCTTCTTCGGATCCAGCATAAGAGGCACAGAGCTGCCTTTGGCTCTAGCAGCCCTTTCTTGTCTGTCCCTGATGATTTCAGCAAGTTCATCATCATCATCAGACGGAACATGGAATGCAACTTGCTTCTTATGAGGAATTGGCCTCGTTCCACGTCCAGTAGTGACTTTAACCTTCAGCAAAGTTGGACCTGTTGAGGACTGTGGTGGAGCTGAGGATGATGCAGAAGCCCCTGAGGCAATAGAAAAAGGCTGCAGTCCGCTGACACGTTGCAAGGTGCACAGGTGTTGAGGACTTTGTGGCAGCAGCTGAAGATTTTGAAGCAACTGAGGGGATTGGCACAACCTTTGAAGAAGTTGCTTGAGGATTTTGCCCTGAGGACTTTGCCATAGAAGAACTTGGCCGTGAGGGCATTGAGCTTGAAGATTTCTTCACAGCAGACTTCTTCAGTATGGCCTTCTTTGGTGCAGTTGTGCTAGCAGAGGCCTCAGCAGCAGCAGCAGCATGAGAATCCTGATTGAATTTCTTCACTGCTTCTTTAGCCACTTTAGCCAGTTTGGCCTGGCGCTTGGCCCATTCTTTTGGAAAGTCCTCACCGCATCTGACGCTGGTGGGATCAGCTACTTGGCCAGCAGCCAAAGGAGGTCTTAGACATGGAGGGTTTACGGCGAATTTCTTCATGTACTTGGGAGTAACATAGCAATATTCCCTCCATTCCTTAGCCCATCTCCTCTCAATTCTCTGAATGCGCACTTTGCGCTGATTCTTATTTTCCTTCCCATGGGTAGCTTCATCTGGTGTGCAATATTCATCATAGATGTCTTCGGGGATTTCAAATGCTGTGTTTGTCTCTGGCCTCTTGCCTCCTTTCTGAGGTCTTTTCCCATCTGCCATTTTCCTCACTTGAGGACTTTGAACTTTGGATGTTTCTGAGGAAGTATACAAATTTTCTTCGAGGAACGCTGCAAATGAATTAAGTTGATGAGAACCTAGTGATTTAGCAGCAGACATTTTGTACCTGTGAACAGAGTATAGGTGCGAAGAATTTGGAGAGGCCATATGCGTTCTCAGAAATTTTCAAAAAGTATCAAGTTTGAGGAATTTGACCATAGGAGTCTTAAAGAATTTCACTAAGTGTTCTTGACTTAGGTTCCAGAGTTGTATAGATTAGAAAATCCACACAATTGAAGAAAAACAGAGCTTAGAGAAACAAATCAAGGAACAGAAGCATTCCGGTGCTTATGGAGTGGGGAGTTGAAGAATAAACACCTTTTAAGGATTTTATGAAAATCATAAGAATCAAAGTAGGGCAGTAAAATTAGATTTTAATTACCCTTGATGAAGAACACGACGAACTGGGAGTTAGAACTTGGAAGTTCATCTGTCCAGATCTCCCACGCCCTAACTTGGTGGCGGGAGACAGCTACGGCGATGGCGGAGTGAAGATTTCCGCGGCCGACGCGAGTACGACGGCAATGAGGTCGAGGCAGTGAAGCTCTTCCTCACCGGCGACGATGGAAGTTAGCGGCGGCGCTAGGTCTGAGAGCTCGAGCGAGATTGAGGTCGAGCAGAGTAAATGGAGTATGAGGAGGGTGAGGGGGTATTTATAGCCGCAGTGAAAAATTGCTCGTCCGAAGATTTTGGACGAAGATGCCTGATACGTCCATTTTGCATCATGTCTTTCTACTGTTATTTATGATGTTTTTATGCATAATAATGCTTTTTGGAGTAATTCTAATGCCTTTTCTCTCATAATATGCAAGGTATACACAAAGAGGGAGAATTCCGGCAGCTGGAAATCTGGACCTGAAAAAGCTACGTCAGGCTACCTATTCTGCACAACTCCAAATGAGCTAAAACTTCACGGAGATTTTTTATGGAATAAATTAGGAATATTGGAGCCAATAAGTACCAGAGGGGGCCCACCAGGTGAGCAAAACCCACCTGGGCGCGCCAGGGAGCCCAGGCGCGCCCTGGTGGGTTGTGCTCCCCTCGGCCCACCTCCGGTGCCCATCTTCTGGTATATAAGTCATTTTGACCTAGAAAAAATAAGGAGAGGACTTTCGGGACGGAGCGCCGCCGTCTCGAGGCGGAACTTGGGCAGGAGCACTTTTGCCCTCCGGCGGAGCGATTCCGCCGGGGGAACTTCCCTCCCGGAGGGGGAAATCATCGTCATCATCATCACCAAGAACTCTCCCATCTTGGGGAGGGCAATCTCCATCAACATCTTCAACAGCACCATCTCCTCTCAAACCCTAGTTCATCTCTTGTGTTCAATATTTGTACCGGAACTATAGATTGGTGTTTGTGGGTGACTAGTAGTGTTGATTACATCTTGTAGTTGATTACTATATGGTTTATTTGGTGGAAGATTATATGTTCAGATCCACTATGCTATTTAATACCCCTCTGATCTTGAGCATGATTATCATTTGTGAGTAGTTACTTTTGTTCCTGAGGTCACGGGAGAAATCATGTTGCAAGTAATCATGTGAACTTGATATGTGTTCGATATTTTGATAGTGTGTATGTTGTGATTCCCTTAGTGGTGTCATGTGAACGTCGACTACATGGCACTTCACCATATTTGGGCCTAAGGGAATGCATTGTGGAGTTGTTATTACATGATGGGTTGCGAGAGTGACAGAAGCTTAAACCCTAGTTTATGCGCTATTCCGTAAGGGACCGATTGGATCCAAAAGTTTAATGCTATGGTTAGAATTTATTCTTAATACTTTTCTCATAGTTGCGGATGCTTGCGAGGGGTTAATCATAAGTAGGAGGTTTGTGCAAGTAAGAACAGCACCTAAGCACCGGTCCACCCACATATCAAATTATCAAAGTAGCGGACACGAATTGAACCAACATGATGAAAGTGACTAGATGAAATTCCCGTGTACCCTCAAGAACGTTTTGCTTATTATAAGAGACCGTTTTGGCCTGTCCTTTGCCTCAAAAGGATTGGGCTACCTTGCTGCACTTTTATTACTACTACTGTTACTTGCTCGTTACAAATTATCTTGCTATCAAACTACTCTGCTACTTACAATTTCAGTACTTGCAGGCATTACCTTGCTGAAAACCACTTGTCATTTCCTTCTGCTCCTCGTTGGGTTCGACACTCTTACTTATCGAAAAGGCTACAATTGATCCCATATACTTGTGGGTCATTAAGACTATTTTCTGGCGCCGTTGTCGGGGAGTGAAGCGCTCTTGGTAAGTGGAAATTGGTAAGGAAAAATTATTACTACGTGCTGAAATTTATTGTCACTTGTTACTATGGAAAACAATCCTTTGAGGGGTTTGTTCGGGGTATCTTCACCTCGACTGGAACCACAATTAATTACCCCTCAACCTACTGCACTTACTGAAAATATTGAATATGAAATTCCTTCGGGTATGATAGAACAACTGCTAGCTAATTCTTATGCAGGAGATGGAACCGAACATCCTGATATGCACTTGATATATGTGGAAGAAATTTGTGGATTGTTTAAGCTTGCAGGTTTACCCGGAGATGAAGTTAAGAAGAAGGTTTTCCCTTTATCTTTGAAGGGAAAGGCATTGGCATGGTATAGGCTATGCGATGATATTGGATCTTGGAATTTGAATCGATTGAAATTGGAGTTTCACCAAAAAAATTATCCTATGCATCTAGTTCATCGTGACCAGAATTATATATATAATTTTTGGCCTCGTGAAGGAGAAAGTATCGCTCTAGCTTGGGGGAGGCTTAAGTCATTGTTATATTCATGCCCCAATCATGAGCTCTCAAGAGAAATCATTATTCAGAATTTTTATGCTCGGCTTTCTCGTGATGATCAATCCATGCTTGATACTTCTTGTACTGGTTCCTTTATGAAGAAGACCATTGAATTCAGGTGGGATCTTTTGGAAGAATTAAACACAACTCTGAAGATTGGGAACTCGATGAAGGTAAAGAGTCAGGTATTAAGTTTAAGTATGATTGTGTTAAATCTTTTATGGATACCGATGCTTTTCAAAAGTTTAGGACTAAATATGGACTTGGCTCTGAGATAGTAGCCTCCTTCTGTGAATCATTTGCTACTCATGTTGATCTCCCTAAGGAGAAGTGGTTTAAATATCACCCACCTATTAAAAAGGAAGTTAAAGAACCAGTACCAGCTAAAGAGGAAACTATTGTTTATAATGTTGATCCAGTTATTCCTACTGCTTATATTGAGAAACCACCTTTCCCTGTTAGGATAAAGGAACATGCTAAAGTTTCAACTGTGGTCAACAAGAGTTATATTAGAACACCTAAACTTGATGAACAAATCAAAGTAGAACCTAGTGTTGCTATGGTTAAAGATCCCCTAGAACAAAATACAGATGGGCATGTTATCTACTTCTGTAATGAAGCTACTAGAATTGTCAAACCTGATAAAACAGATAATCATAGACCCGTTGTTGGTATGCCCGTTGTCTCAGTTAAAATAGGAGATCACTGTTATCATGCTTTATGTGACATAGGTGCTAGCGTGAGTGCTATTCCCTTTACCTTATATCAAGAAATTATGAATGGCATAGCACCCGCAGAGATAGAAGACATAGATGTTACTATTAAGCTTGCTAATAGAGATACCATACCACCAATCAGGATTGTTAGAGATGTTGAAGTCTTGTGTGGGAAAATAAAATATCCTACTAATTTTCTTGTTCTTGGTTCCCCGCAAGATGATTTTTGTCCCATTATCTTTGGTAGACCCTTCTTGAACATCGTTAATGCTAGAATAGATTGTAAGAAACAAACTGTCGGTGTCAGCTTTGGTGATAAGTCTCATGAGTTTAACTTTTCCAAGTTTAGTAGAAAACCTCATAAAAAAGAATTACCTAGTAAGGATGAAATAATTGGTCTTGCTTCTATTGTTGTGCCTCCTACTGATCCTTTAGAACAATAGCTGCTAGACCATGAAAATGATTTACATATGCATGAAAGAAATGAAATAGATGATATTTTCTTTGAACAACGTCCCCTGCTTAAACACAATTTGCCTATTGAAACTCTAGGAGGTCCTCCTCCACCCAAAGGTGATCCTGTGTTTGAATTAAAACAATTGCCAGACACTTTGAAATATGCTGATCTTGATGAGAAAAAGATATATCCTGTTATTATTAGTGCTAACCTTTCAGAACATGAAGAAGAAAGACTATTGAAAGTTCTAAGGAAGCACCGAGCTGCTATTGGATATACTCTTGATGATCTTAAGGGCATTAGTCCCACTCTATGTCAGCACAAAATTAATATGGAACCTGATGCTAAACCCGTTGTTGATCACCAACGTCGGTTAAATCCGAAGATGAAAGAAGTGGTAAGAACGGAAATATTAAAACTTCTGGAAGCAGGTATAATCTATCCTATAGCTGATAGTAGATGGGTAAGTCCTGTTCATTGTGTCCCTAAGAAGGGAGTTATTACTGTTGTTCCAAATGATAAGAATGAACTTATTCCACAAAGAATTGTTACAGGCTATAGAATGGTAATTGATTTTAGAAAACTAAACAAAGCAACTAGAAAAGATCATTACCCTCTGCCCTTTATTGATCAAATGCTAGAAATATTGTCAAAGCACACACATTTTTGTTACCTTGATGGATATTCTGGTTTCTCACAAATACCTGTTTCTCAACCTGATCAAGAAAAGACCACTTTCACTTGTCCCTTTGGAACTTATGCTTATAGACGTATGCCTTTTGGTTTATGCAATGCACCTGCTACCTTTCAAAGATGTATGACTGCTATATTCTCTGACTTTTGTGAAAAGATTGTTGAGGTTTTCATGGATGACTTTTCTATGTATGGGAAGTCTTTTGATGATTGTTTAAGCAATCTTGATCGAGTTTTGCAGAGATGTGAGCAAACAAATCTTGTCTTGAATTGGGAGAAGTGCCACTTTATGGTTAATGAAGGTATTGTTCTGGGCCATAAAATCTCTAAAAGAGGTATGGAAGTGGACAAAGCTAAGGTTGATGCAATTGAGAAAATGCCATGTCCTAAAGATATCAAAGGTATTTGTAGTTTCTTAGGTCATGCTGGTTTCTATAGGAGATTTATCAAAGACTTTTCTAAAATTTCTAGGCCACTTACGAACCTTTTGCAAAAGGATACTCCTTTTTTTATGATGATTGTTTAGAAGCCTTCGAAACACTCAAGAAAGTCTTAATTTCTGCACCTATTGTTCAACCACCTGACTGGAACTTGCCTTTTGGAATTATGTGTGATGCTAGTGATTATGCTGTTGGTGTTGTTCTAGGACAAAGAGTTGATAAGAAACTAAATGTTATTCATTCTGCTAGTAAAACTCTAGACAGTGCACAACGAAATCATGCTACTACTAAAAAAGAATTTCTAGCAGTGGTGTTTGCTTGTGATAAATTTAGATATTACATTGTCGACTCTAAAGTTATCGTTCACACCGATCATGCTGCTATTAAATATCTTATGGAAAAGAAAGATGCTAAACCTAGACTTATTAGATGGGTTCTCTTGCTACAAGAATTTGATTTACATATTATTGATATAAAGGGAGCTGAGAACCCCGTAGCTGATAACTTGTCTAGGCTTGAAAATGTCCTTGATAACCCACTACCTATTGATGATAGTTTTCCTGATGAGCAGTTAGCTGCAATAAATGTTTCTAATAACACTCCTTGGTATGCTGATTATGCTAATTACATTGTTGCTAAATATTTACCACCTAGCTTTACCTACCAACAAAAGAAAAAATTCTTTTATGATTTAAGACATTACTTCTGGGATGACCCACATCTTTATAAAGGAGTAGATGGTATTATTAGACGTTGAGTACCTGAGCATGAACAGGGACAAATCCTACGGAAATGTCACTCCGAAGCTTATGGAGGACATCATGCGAGAGACAGAACTACTCACAAGGTATTGCAATCTGGATTTTATTGGCCTACTCTCTTCAAGGATGCTCGTAGGCTTGTCTCATCTTGTGATGAATGCCAAAGAATAGGTAATATCGGTAAGCGTCAAGAAATGCCTATGAATTATTCACTTGCTGTTGAACCATTTGATGTTTGGGGTTTTTATTACATGGGACCTTTTCCTTCCTCTAATGGGTATACACATATTTTGGTTGCTGTTGATTATGTTACTAATTGGGTAGAAGTTATTCCAACCAGTAGTGCTGATCACAACACCTCTATTAAAATGCTTAAGGAAGTTATTTTCCCAAGGTTTGGAGTCCCTAGATACCTGATGACTGATGGTGGTTCACACTTTATTCATGGTGCTTTCCGTAAAATGCTTGCCAAGTATGATGTTAACCATAGAATTGCATCACCCTATCATCCTCAGTCTAGTGGTCAAGTAGAACTTAGCAATAGAGAAATAAAATTAATTTTGCAAAAGACTGTCAATAGGTCCCGAAAGAATTGGTCTAAGAAATTAGATGATGCACTTTGCGCTTATAGAACAACATATAAAAATCCTATGGGAATGTCTCCTTATAAAATGGTTTATGGGAAAGCTTGTCATTTGCCTCTTGAGTTAGAACATAAAGCATATTGGGCAATTAAAGAACTCAACTATGATTTCAAACTTGCCGGTGAAAAGAGGTTATTTGATATTAGCTCATTAGATGAATGGAGAACCCAAGCTTATGAAAATGCCAAATTGTTTAAAGAAAAAGTTAAAAGATGGCATGATAAAAGAATCCAAAAGCGTGAGTTCAAAGTTGGAGAATATGTTCTTTTGTACAACTCTCATTTCAGATTCTTTGCAGGAAAACTCCTCTCCAAATGGGAAGGACCCTATGTTATCGAGGAGGTTTATCGGTCAGGAGCTATCAAAATAAACAATGCCGAAGGCACTAACCCGAAGGTTGTTAATGGGCAACGAATAAAACATTATATCTCAGGTACGCCCATTAATATTGAAAGTAATATTATCCAAACTATGACATCGGAAGAACACATAAAAGAGTCCTTCCGGAACACTCCAGAATCATGAAAAAGAGGAGGTACGTGATACGGTAAGTAAACGGACTCCGAAAATTCCGCAAAAATATTTTTTGTCAGTTTTGGAATATTTAGAAAATTAGGAAAATAAGAAGCAACCAGGAAGGCATCCCTGGTGGGCACAAGACACCAGGGCGCGCCTGGCTTGCCAGGCTCGCCCAGGTGGGTTGTGCCCACCTCGGGTACCTTCCGGACTCCGTTTTTCTACCGTTTGCTTGTTTCCCAAGATAAAAAATCTTTATAACCCCCCCGAACCTATTGACCACCGTATCGCGGAGAAATCTTCTGTCTTCTTTTCTTGCTATTTTCTTGATAGATATGAAAATATGTCATCCCAAGACTCTGAGGGCGAGAGCTATGTTGCTGATTTTATCGCAAATCCCAAGTCTTATCGGGACGTGGAGCATTATGGCTGGACTTCAGAGGAAGAGGAAGACTATTATCCCAGAGAGAAGGAGGAGACAAGCTCGGATGAGGATGAGGCCCCATTGCCTCAACCTGGAGACATGCATGTGGAATTCAAGAAGTCAAGCCTCCCCAACAAAGCAAGGAGGCCTAAGGTTCAATTTATACCCTTCCGCCTTTTGCAGGAAAATAAGCAAGATTTATGCAAGAAGGTACTGGAGCTTGAGCAGGAGATCGGTGAATTGAAGGAGGAAAATTCGATCCTCAAGCGTAAGCTGAAGAAGAAGGACAAACCCTCCACTTCATCACCACCTCCTTCTTCACCACCAAAAGAAAATTGAGTATCGGGTATGGGCACTCCCCTTGGCTTCCGCCAAACTTGGGGGAGGTGCCCCGGTATCGTATCACCTCCACTACCTTTTGCCTTTACTTTTCTTAGTTCGTTCTTTTGCTTTAGATGAATAAAAGTTTAGTTCGATCCTTTCTTTTTGAGAGCTTGCTTAGTGATCTATCCTTGTAATCATGTGCGAGATATAAAATAAAGTTTAGTTTGATTTTTTGCTTACTTTACTTTCTTGTTGCAATAAAAAGAAAATAAATAAATGAAAAGATCATATGCTAATCCAATGGTAGGTGATAACACCACATAAGGAAAAGTATAAGTAGAAAATTTTATTAGAGATTGACAAACATAGCATTAGTCAATGATGCAACTCATGAAAGAATTAATAAGGGAAGAGAAGATTCACATATAAATACAATGTCATAGAAATCTTTTGTGATTGTGAGCCCCCATCAAAATATTATATGCCAAAATTGCTGACGTTGGACAAGGAAGACAACTTAATGATTTATGCTTGTTCATATTCACATAGAAGTTATATTGTCATAGATCCTTCAACATGTGGTGCTTGCCCGCCATCTTTGCTAGCCAAAAATTCCACACTAAGTAGAGATACTACTTGTGCATCCAAAAACCCTTAAACCCAAATCTTATTTCCAAGAGTCCACCATACCTACCTATGGATTGAGTAAGATCCTTCAAGTAAGTTGTCATCGGTGCAATAAGGCAATAAAAATTGCTTCTAAAAGTGTAAGATCATTTAGTGTAAGAGAAAATTGAGCGTTGTACGAACTTGTGATGGTGAAGAAATAAAAGTGACAGACTGCATAATAAAGGTTGCCATCACAAGGGGCAATATAACGTGACGTTCTCTTGCACTAAGGGGTTGAGCATACAAACAAATAAGCGCATGGCAACCTCTGCTTCCCTCTGCGAAGGGCATATCTTTTACTTTTATGTATTTATTTTTATGCAAGAGTCAAAGTTCTTCTCTCTTTTCCTTTTATTTTTCTCCTTTGGCAAGCATCATGTGGTGAGGAAAGATCTAGGCACATATGTCTAGTTGAATATGGGTAGCATGAGTTATTATTGTTGACATCACCCTCAAGGTGAATACGTTGGGAGGCGAAACTAGAAAGCCCCTATCTTTCTATGTGTCCGGTTGAAACGTTTTGCTCATGTGTACGTGGTGAGTGTTAACAATCATAGAAGACTATATGATGGTTGAGTATGTGGACTTGCCTAAAGGCTCCGATACGTGACCCTTCCTAAAAAGATGATGAATTGTAGATGCAAAGTTGACTGAGAACATAGTTCGTTGGTTTCTAATAGAGTTTATGCTTTATACTTCGATAGTGTGATGAACTGTTACTTACTCATGAGAAGTCTATGATAAAAGTTCTACGATAAAAGTTTTATGTTAAAGTTTGTAGCTGTTACAATAATGCACATGAGGCTTCTATGTCCGTATTTTGTTTTTATCGACACCTCTCACTCTAAGCATGTGGACATGTTTTTCGATTTCGGTTTTCGCTTGAGGACAAGCGAGGTCTAAGCTTGGGGGAGTTGATACGTCCATTTTGCATCATGTTTTCCTACTGTTATTTATGATGTTTTTATGCATAATAATGCTTTTTGGAGTAATTCTAATGCCTTTTCTCTCATAATATGCAAGGTATACACAAAGAGGGAGAATTTCGGCAGCTGGAAATCTGGACCTGAAAAAGCTACGTCAGGCTACCTATTCTGCACAACTCGAAATGAGCTAAAACTTCACGGAGATTTTTTATGGAATAAATTAGGAATATTGGAGCCAATAAGTACTAGAGGGGGCCCACCAGGTGGGCACAACCCACCTAGGCGCACCAGGGAGCCCAGGCGCGCCCTGGTGGGTTGTGCTCCCCTTGGCCCACCTCCGGTGCCCATCTTCTGGTATATAAGTCATTTTGACCTAGAAAAAAATAAGGAGAGGACTTTCGGGATGGAGCGCCGCCGTCTCGAGGCGGAACTTGGACAGGAGCACTTTTGCCCTCCGGTGGAGCGATTCTGCCGGGGGAACTTCCCTCTCGGAGGGGGAAATCATCGTCATCATCATCACCAACAACTCTCCCATCTTGGGGAGGGCAATCTCCATCAACATCTTCAACAGCACCATCTCCTCTCAAACCCTAGTTCATCTCTTGTGTTCAATCTTTGTACCGGAACTATAGATTGGTGTTTGTGGGTGACTAGTAGTGTTGATTACATCTTGTAGTTGATTACTATATGGTTTATTTGGTGGAAGATTATATGTTCAGATCCAATATGCTATTTAATACCTTTCTGATCTTGAGCATGATTATCATTTGTGAGTAGTTACTTTTGTTCTTGAGGTCACGGGAGAAATCATGTTGCAAGTAATCATGTGAACTTGATATGTGTTTGATATTTTGATAGTGTGTTTGTTATGATTCCCTTAGTGGTGTCATGTGAACGTCGACTACATGACACTTCACCATATTTGGGCCTAAGGGAATGCATTGTGGAGTAGTTATTAGATGATGGGTTACGAGAGTGACAGAAGCTTAAACCCTAGTTTATGCGCTATTCCGTAAGGGACCGATTGGATCCAAAAGTTTAATGCTATGGTTAGAATTTATTCTTAATACTTTTCTCGTAGTTGCGGATGCTTGCGAGGGGTTAATCATAAGTAGGAGGTTTGTTCAAGTAAGAATAGCACCTAAGCACCAGTCCACCCACATATCAAATTATCAAAGTAGCGAACACGAATCGAACCAACATGATGAAAGTGACTAGATGAAATTCCCATGTACCCTCAAGAACACTTTGCTTATTATAAGAGACCCTTTTGGCCTGTCCTTTGCCTCAAAAGGATTGGGCTACCTTGCTGCACTTTTATTACTACTACCGTTACTTGCTCGTTACAAATTATCTTGCTATCAAACTACTCTTCTACTTACAATTTCAGTACTTGTTGACATTACCTTGCTGAAAACCACTTGTCATTTCCTTCTGCTCCTCGTTGGGTTCGACACTCTTACTTACCGGAAAGGCTACAATTGATCCCATATACTTGTGGGTCATCAATGCCCCTGACCCTTACTATCCTATCGACATGTGTAACCCACGTATTGAGAGGTGGAGATCGTGGGTGATCGTGGGTGAGTAGTTTAATCTATCATGGGAAGCGGAACGGTTTGAGCGGCAACAGCCAAAAATGCAGATATGAAATTTTTTAAAGTTTCGGTCGCAAATTCTCCAGCTGTCAAGGACACAGTGAAGATTTTGAACGGGTTTCAAATAGAATGCACATGAAGAATTAGTGAACAGATTGGGTTGAGTTTAGCATAGAGGGGGAACGGTTCTGATCACATTCACTTAGAAGAAAATCAACTTGAAGAATTAGCAATAAGTGAATGCTGTTGAGGACATTGAAAACTCAAATATATATAATAATATAATATATATATATTATATATATATATATATATATAATATATATATATATAGTCAATGAAGAACACCAATTGAAAATTGAGGAAATTGCAAGTTGAGGAATTTGAAAATTGAAGATTTGCAAATAAGAAGAAAAACTCAAATTTGAAGATTTTCAACTTTTGTTGGTGGCGTGTCCCACCGTATAAGAATGATGATTTCAGACACCGCGTACAATTGTCGTAGGGCTCTAAGAATCAGATTCTTCATTAATTTGTTCACACTTAGAGGGTTAGTCTTCATTGATTGAAGAAAAACGTTACTTCGTGTGTTGCACATCTAAGTCATCAAATTGCATAAGTGTTAGGATGTGTGTCCTTTCAAAGAACATTCGAAGATTCTAAGATATTTAGCTCACACCGCAACTTGCTAAATCTCTTCTCATCCAAGGGCTTTGTGAAGATATCTGCCAGTTGTTCTTCAGTCTTCACGTGGTCGATGGAGATGTCGCCCTTCAACACATGATCTCGAAGAAAATGATGACGAATCTGGATGTGCTTAGTCTTTGAGTGCTGAACTGGGTTATGAGCAATCTTGATGGCACTCTCGTTGTCATAGTAGAGTGGCACATTCTTCATGTTGATGCCATAGTCCTTGAGGGTTTGCTTCATCCACAGCAATTGAGCACAGCAAGAACCAGCAGCAATGTACTCAGCTTCAGCAGTAGAGAGTGATACGCAGTTCTGCTTCTTCGAGGACCAACATACTAAAGATCGTCCAAGGAAATGACATGTGCCTGATGTTGACTTACGATCCACTCGATCACCAGCATAGTCAGAGTCAGAATATCCAATGAGATCAAAAGCCGAACCCTTGGGATACCATAATCCAAGTGTTGGAGTGTGAGCCAGATATCGAAGAATATGTTTCACAGCCTTATGGTGTGATTCCTTCGGTGTAGCTTGAAAACGGGCACACATGCAAACACTAAGCATAATATCTGGCCTAGATGCACATAGATACAATAAAGAGCCAATCATGGAGCGGTATACCTTTTGATCGAAGTCTTTACCATTTTCATCGATGCATAGATGAGCATTTGTGGGCATAGGGATTTTGACGCCTTTGCAATCTTGCATGCCGAATTTCCTCAGAACGTCCATGAGGTATTTCTCTTGAGATATGAAGATGTCGTTGTGTTGTTGGCGAATTTGGAGACCTAAGAAGAACTTCAATTCTCCCATCATAGACATTTGATATTCCTCACTCATCATATAGGCAAATTCGTCACTGTAACGTTGGTTAGTACAGCCAAAGATAATATCATCAACATATATTTGGCACACGAATAATTCATCATCATATGTTTTGGTGAAAAGAGTTGGGTCAAGTGAACCGGGTTTGAAGCCTTTCTTCATGAGGAATTCCTTCAGTGTATCATACCATGCCCGAGGGGCCTGCTTGAGGCCATAGAGGGCCTTGTTGAGTCTGAAGACTTTGTCAGGATGCTTAGGATCTTCAAAACCTGGGGGTTGAGCCACATATACTTCTTCCTCAAGCTTACCATTGAGGAATGCACTTTTCACATCCATTTGATATAAGATGATATTATGATGGTCAGCATAAGCAAGCAATATGCGAATAGCCTCAAGTCTAGCAACAGGTGCAAAAGTTTCATCGAAATCAATTCCTTCAACCTGTGTGTAGCCTTGAGCTACAAGACAAGCCTTGTTCCTCACCACTAGGCCATTTTTGTCTTGCTTGTTGCGGTAGATCCACTTAGTACCATTGATATTGTGCTTGCGAGGGTCTGGTCGCTTGACAAGTTCCCACACATTGTTGAGCTCAAATTGATGTAATTCCTCTTGCATAGCTTGAATCCACTCAGGCTCCAGAAATGCCTCATCAACTTTGGAGGGCTCTGTGATAGAGACAAAAGCAAAGTTCCCACAAAAGTTAGACAAATGTGAAGCTTTTGAGCATGTGAGAGGACCTGGTGCGTTGATTTCGTCGATGATTTTCTCAATCTGCACTTCATTTGCAACGCAAGGATGAGTAGGTTGACGACTTTGATTGGGCTGAGCATTTTCTTCAGCGACATTTTCTTCAGATGCACCAGCATGATTTTCTTCACGATCTGGAATCACTTCTTCAGGAGATTCTTCAGTGGGTATGACATCCTTAGTAGACTTTAACTTGATGGATTCCTCAGGAGACATTTCATCTAGCATAGGAGGTAGGTGCTCTCTTTGTGAGCTGTTAGTTTCATCGAACCGCACATCTACAGTTTCAACAACCTTGTTGTGATAGGTGTTGAAGACTCTGTAGGTGTGCGAGTCCTTTCCGTAACCAAGCATAAAACCCTCGTGTGCTTTCGGTGCAAATTTTGAGTTGTGATGAGGATCTCTAATCCAACATTTAGCACCGAAGACTTTGAAATAACTCACATTGGGTTTCTTGTCAGTGAGGAGTTCATATGAGGTCTTCTTGAAGAATTTGTGAAGATATACCCTGTTGATGATGTGTTAAGCAGTATCAACAGCCTCAGGACAGAAGCGACGAGGCGTCTTGTATTCATCAAGCATAGTGCGAGCCATCTCAACAAGAGTCATGTTCTTACACTCCACTATGCCATTCTGCTGAGGAGTGTATGGGGTAGATAACTCATGAGTAATACCAAGTTCATCAAGATAGTCATCAAGACCATTATTCTTGAACTCGGTCCCATTTTCACTCCGGATATGCTTGATCTTCACACCGAAATTCGTCGAGGCCCTTGAGGAAAATCGTCTGAAGACTTCCTGCACTTCAGTTTTGTAAGCGATGATGTGCACCCAGGTGTAACGAGAATAATCATCAACAATAACAAAGCCATATAGAGATGCCGCATTTGTTAGAGTGGCATAATGAGTAGGGCCAAAGAGATCCATGTGAAGCCATTCAAAAGGACGAGTGGTAGTCATGATAGTCTTCGAGGGGTGCTTGGATCTGGTCATCTTTCCAGCCTCACAAGCCCCGCAAAGATAATCTTTGAGGAATTTGACTCCCTCAATGCCAATGACGTGCTTCTTCTTCACAAGTGTGTGCAAGTTCCTCATGCCAGCATGACCGAGTCGACGATGCCATAGCCAGCCTTCTGAAGCTTTTGCAAGTAGACATGTGGCAGGCTGTGGTCCTGCAGAGAAATCAACAATATACAAGTCTCCTCTCCTAAAGCCTTCGAAGACTTTGGAATTGTCAGATTCCATGAACACAATGCAACGATATTTGCCAAAGACGACAACCATATCAAGATCACAAAGCATTGAGACAGACATGAGGTTGAATCCAAGGGACTCGACAAGCATGACTTTGTCCATGTGTCGATCCTTTGAGATTGCAACCCTACCTAGACCCAATACCTTGCTTTTGCCTTTGTCAGCGTAGGTGATATGCTTCAGATGCGATGGAGATAAAGCAGAGTCCATTAGTAAGCTCTTGTCACCGGTCATGTGATTTGTACATCCACTATCGGACCCACTCAGTAGCTTTGGGTGATTCATCCTGCAGATGAATTAGTGCAACCGACGAACTCATATACTTCAGAGTGAAGAATATGACATCAAATTCATCAGATAGAATTTCATCAAATAGTGCAACAGATATAGCAGTATGAGGACGTGAGAAATGAGTAAATCATTTCTTCATGATTAGCTTGCGACCTTTCAAGCATTCTCAGGTCTCCAGCAAATTCATCAGACGTTCAAGTTCGTCTAGAGACCTGACCCTGCATAAGAGATTAGTTCTTTTTCTTCACCACCCACATCTGGAGGGGTGGCAAAGAGTTCATCATTCTGTGAGATCCATAAGAGAAAGGTGGCATTGAAGCCAGTGCACTTCGTTTCACAGAAGAGGGGTTAGAGTATGCATATGAATAAGCAGAGAAATTCTTCGAGGACTTATGAACATAATGATTTGAAGAATAACGCACATATTCATAAGTCTTAGATTTTCCCTGCGAAACAGAAGCATTAGCACGATGACGCTCATATGAGGAATTTGATCCATATGAGGACTTTGATCCATGTGAGGATTTTGATCCATATGAAGAATTTGATCTGAGGTTCCTGTTCTTCACAGGTGGTGTCATGAGGACATTCACCTGAAGACTTTCAGGGCACCTTTTGGGAACCCAGATTTTCTTCATAAGAGGACCGTTCCTACAGTCAGTTCCAACATATCTAGCAAATACCTCACCATTCTGATTCTTGAACAGTTTATAGTTGGAGTCAAATGACTCAACAGATGAATATGAGGATTCACATGTAAAGCCAGGTAAAGTGGATGGATCTACGGGAGGTCCTTTTGCAGCAACCCATGTGGTTTTGTGATACTGCTCAGGTTTCTAGTAGGTTCCATCAGCGTTGAGTTTCCTCTCAAAGGCAATACCCTCTTTCCTAGGGTTCCTGTTCAAGATCTGCTTTTTGAGCACATCACAAAGAGTCTGATGCCCTTTGAGGCTTTTGTACATGCCTGTCACATACAATTCCTTCAACCCTGCATTTTCATCAGTGATACTTGTGCTATTCTCAGATGAGGAATTTGTGACCATAGAGATAGTTGAAGAATTTGCAGCAATAGAAGCATTTGAACTTTCAGGAGAAGAGTTAGCAGATTCACGTTCAATGCATTTCAAACATGGTGGAATGAATTCTTCCTGAGCGGAAATAATCTGTTGAGCAAGTAATGAATCATTTTCCTTCTGAAGATCTTCATGACTCACCCTTAGCTTCTCAAGATCTTGCTTTCTATGAAGAAATTCATAAGAAAGCTTCTCATCATCGGCTAAGAGTGTTTCATGATGACCTTGAAGATTATCAAACTTAGACTGTAGTCGTTGAAGATTATCAGTCAGAGTTTGAGTTCGACTCATTTCCTCACCCAACAGGTCATCGCTTTTGTCTAGCAGATTTTGAACCTTTTCCAAAGCCTTTTGTTGTTTTATGGCAATATTAGCAAGTTTGGAATAGCTAGGTTTGATATTTTCATCAGATTCATCCTCACTTGATTCAGAGGAGGGATATTTGAGTACCTTGGCACCTTTTGCCATGAAGCAATAGGTGGGAGCATAGTCATCGTCGCCGTCGTCAGGAGTGTTGGGGAAGCCATTTTCCTCAGTGTTGAAGATGGACTTGCTGACGAAAGCAGTAGCGAGAGCTAGGCTTGTCACACCAGAGTTTGACTCCTCAGATTCCTCCTCTTCCTCATTTTCCTCAGATTCAGCTTCAGAATCCATTTCCTTGCCAATGAATGCCCGAGCCTTTTTGGAACTGCTCTTCTTGTGAGATGAAGTCTTTGAAGATTTTGATGATGAGGACTTTGAAGATTTCTTATTTTTCTTCGAGTCATCTAAATTGTCATCCTTGTACTTCTTCTTCTTTGATCCCTTCGCCCATTGAGGACAATCAGTTATGTAGTGATCAGGTTTCTTGCATTTGTGGCAAGTCATCTTCTTGTAATCGCGGGATGAGGAATCTGATTTCATGTCATCACCTCTTGAAGATTTTCCAAAGCGACCACGCCTTGAGAACTTCTAGAATTTCCTCATGAGCATTGGTAGCTCCTGGCTTAGTTCTTCAGGGTCACCAAGGCTGCTATCAGAATCTTCTCCTTCAGATGAGGAAACTGCCTTGGCCTTCAGTGCGCGTGATCTTCCATAGCTTGGCCCGTAGAGATCTCTCTTCTCAGCTTGTCGGAATTAATGAGTGTTCAGCCTCTCAAGGATATCAGCAGGATCTAGTGACTTGTAGTCTCCACGTTCTTGAATCATCAGTGCCAGTGTATCAACTAAGGAATCAAGTGACCTCAGCAATTTCTTCACCACCTCATGGTCGGTGATGTCAGTGGCACCAAGTGCTTGAAGCTCATTTGAGATGTCAGTGAGGCGATCGAAGGTTTGCTGAACATTTTCATTGTCGAGTCTTTTGAAGCGGTTGAAGAGATTGCGAAGAACGTCAACTCGAGAATCACGTTGGGTTGAGATTCCTTCGTTGACCTTGGGCAGCCTGTCCCAGACAAGCTTTACAGACTCCAAAGCACTCACTCTACCGTACTATCCTTTGCTCAGATGGCCACATATGATATTCTTCGCTTGAGAGTCGAGTTGCTTGAATCTCTTCACATCAGCAGCTTTCATGGAAGGAGTGACGGAGGAAACACCATTTTCCACAACGTATCAGAGATCGTTGTCAATTGCCTCAAGATGCATGCGCATCTTGTTCTTCCAGTAGGGGTAGTCCATCCCATCGAAGGTAGGACACCCAGTCGAGACCTTGATCGTGCTTGCAGTCGACATAACTAAAACTCCAGGTGGTTAAACCAAAATCACACAGAACAAGGGAGTACCTTGCTCTGATACCAATTGAAAGTGCGTTACACAGAAGGGGGGGGGGTGAATAGGCGATTTTTACAAATTCGTCACTTAGGAAATACTACTTGAAGAATTTGCTAAGTGACGAACTACAAGCAGCGGAATAAGTACTCAGGTGCATGCATAACAAGATAGTAGCATAGTTATCATGATGAAATGAAATATACACAGAGCACAGGTAGCGTGTAAACAGGATAAGCAGGCAGAAGACAAGATGACTGAAGAAATAGGATTGAGGAAATTGAGAAAGTCTTCAGTCAAAGTCTTCAAACAGTAACGATCAATTTCATCAACACATGAGCGAGAAATGAAAGGGGTTGAGGAAATAGAACCAGTAGCTCGGTGAAGACAATAATTTGGTAGACCAGCTCCAACTGCTGTGATAGTTGTACGTCCGGTTGGAGCAGCTTGGTATTTAAACCAAAGGACACACAGTCCCAGGACACACAGTCCTTACTGTATTCTCCTTGAGCTAAGGTCACACAGACCTCGCCCAATCACTCGTGGTAAGTCTTCATGTGACTTCCAAACCTTCATAGACTTGGTCACTCGGCGATCCACAATTCCTCTTGGATGCTCTAGACCACGACGCCTAACCGCCTGGAAGATGCACAATCTTCAAAGGTAACAAGTGTCAGTTCCACACAGGAACAATCTCTTCAGTGATGCTCAATCACTTTGGGTTGTAGGTGTTTGGGTTTTGGGTTTTTTTCCTCACTGATGATTTTCTCTCAAAGTCCTCGGAGGATGGGATGCTCTAAATGACAAGTGTCAGTTTCTCTAGGAGCAGCTAACCAGCTAGTGGTTGTAGGGGGCGGCTATTTATAGCCGGGGAGCAGCCCGACATGATAAGACATAAATGCCCTTCAATGATATGACCGTTAGGTGGATAAGATATTTGGGACAGCTGGCACGTAGCAAAGCAACGGTCGGAAATTTGAGCTCTCAAATTCCTCAGGGCTATCACGTTCCTCACTTGTAGGCAATCTGCACTGGCGAATTCCTAACTCCTCAGTCAGAACAAATTCCTCAGAGAACAGAAGATCTTCGTCTCTGTCACTGAAGAAATTGACTGAACTGTATGAGATTTCCAAAGGCTTCACTCGAAGGATTGGGTATGTGTAGGCTTTGAGATGAGCATCACTTGGAAACTTTTCCTTAGTTTTACCTCGACCCCCTTTAACAGTACGGTGTTTCCTTTGACTCAAGAAAGAGAAAAAAGAAACTACGAAACCAAAAGTCTTCACGCTTCATAATCCTCGCATCAATATCAATGTCTTCAAGGTCACACCAATTTCCTCATTTTCAAAGTCTTCAAGAAAACCATAATCTTCAAATGAGGATATTCATTTTTAGGGGTCGACATTCGTCGGATTTATCAAACTCCTCAGAGACTTATATAACCTGTGTACACTCACAAACACATTAGTCCCTTAACCTACAAGTCTTCAATACACCAAAATCACCAAGGGGCACTAGATGCACTTACACCTTGTGTTCCATCAAACGTCACAACATAACTGGGTGATCATAAATGTGCTCTACAGGTATCTCCAAAGGTGTCTATTGAGTTGGCGTGAATCGAGATTGGGATTTATCACTCCGTATGATAGAGAGGTATCTCTGGGTCCTCTCGGTAATACAGCATCACAAGAAGCTTGCAAGCAAAGTGACTAAGGAGTTAGTTACAAGATGATGTATTACGGAACGAGTAAAGAGACTTGCCGGTAACGAGATTGAACTAGGTATGGAGATACCAACGATCGAATCTTGGGCAAGTAACATACCGATGGACAAAAGGAACTACGTATGTTGTCATAAAGGTTCGACCGATAAAGATCTTCGTAGAATATGTAGGAACCAATATGGGCATACAGGTCCCACTATTGGTTATTGACCAGAGAAGCGTCTCGGTCATGTCTACATCATTCTCGAACCCGTAGAGTCTGCACGCTTAACGTTCGTTGACGATATAGTATTATATGAGTTATGTATGTTGGTGGCCGAATGTTGTTCGGAGTTCTGGATTAGATCCCGGACATGACGAGGAGCTCCAGAATAGTCTGGAGGCAAAAATTGATATATGGGATAATAGTGTTTGGTCTCTGAAAGGGTTCTGGAATTCACCGGAAGGGGTTTCAGATGTTTCCCGAAATGTTCAGGTACGAGAACACTTTATTTTGGCCAAGAGGTAAAGCCCACGGGGCTTTAGGAAGGTGCAAAAGGCAGTTTTGCGGAGGCCAAGGGGCCAGACGCCAGAGACCCTGGTGTCTGGGGCTAGACGCCAAGGACCCTGGCGTCTGGTCCTGGAGTCCGAGAAGGACTCTTGCCTTGCGGGCTAAACCGACTTTGAGGAGGCTCTTTCTCTAAGAAACGACCCCAGGGCTCAACATATAAATAGAGGGGCAGGGCTAGCACCCGGAACACATCAAGATTCACCAAGCCGTGTGCTGGCAACCCCGCCCCCTCTAGTTTATCCTCCGTCATAGTTTCCATTGTGCTTGGCGAAGCCCTGCGGAGATTGTTCTTCACCATCACCACGCCGTCATGCTGCCGGAACTCATCTAATACTTCACCCCTCTTGCTGGATCAAGAAGGCGAGGACGTCATCAAGCTGAACGTGTGCTGAACACGGAGGTGCCGTACGTTCGGTACTTGATCGATTGAATCACGAAGGTGTTCGACTACATCAACCGCGTTGACAAACGCTTTTGCTTTACGGTCTATGAGGGTACGTAGACACACTCTCCCCTCTCATTGCTATGCATCTCCATGGATAGATCTTGCGTGTGCTTAGAAATTTTTTGTTTTCCATGCAATGTTCCCTAACAGTGGCATCATGAGCCAGGTCTATGCGTAGATGATATGCACGAGTAGAACACAAAGGAGTTGTGGGCGGTGATGTTCATATTGCTTACCACCAATGTCTTATTTTGATTCGGCGGTATTGTGGGATGAAGCGGCCCGGACCAACGTTACATGTCCACGTACATGAGACCGGTTCCACCGACTGATGCAACTTGTTCTGCATAAGGTGGCTGGTGGGTGTCTGTTTCTCTCAGTTTAGTTGAATTGAATTTGACTACGGCCGGTCCTTACAGAAGGTTAAAACAGCAAACTTGATAATCACCATTGTGGTTTTGCATAGGTAAGAACGGTTCTTGCTAGTTACCCATAGCAGCCACGTAAAACTTGCAACAACAAAGTAGAAGACGTCTAACTTGTTTTGCAGGGTATGTTGTGATGTGATATGGTCAAGACGTGATGTGATATACGTTGTTGTATGAGATGATCATGTTTTTGTAATATTGACAACCGGCACGAGCCTTAGGGTTGTTTTTTAATTATTGTATGGCATGCGTGTCAATCATTAAGCGCCATGTAATTGCTTTACTTTATCGCTATGCGTTAGCAATAGTTGTAGAAGCAATAGTTGGCGAGATGACCCCGACGCAACGATGGAGATCAAGGTGTCGCGCCGGTGACGATGGAGATCATGACGTTGCTTTGGAGATGAAGATCAAAAGCACAAGATGATGATGGCCATATCATGTCACATATTTTGATTGCATGTGATGTTTATCCTTTATGCATCTTATTTTGCTTAGAATGACGGTAGCATTATAAGATGATCCCTTCACTTAATTTCAAGATAAAAGTGTTCTCCCCGAGTATGCACTGTTGCTAAAGTTTGTCGTTTCGAAGCACCTCGTGATGATCGGGTGTGATAGACTCTACGTTCACATACAACGGGTGTAAGCCAGTTTTGCACAAGCAGAATACTTGGGTTAAACTTGACGAGCCTAGCATGTACAAACATGGTCTCGGAACACTGGAGACCGAAAGGTCGAACATGAGTCATATAGTAGATATGATCAACATGAAGATGTTCACCATTGAAGACTACTCCATCTCACGTGATAATCGGACAAGGTTTAGTTGATATGGATCATGTATCAGTTAGACAAGTTGAGGGGTGTTGATTTAAGTGGGAGTTCATTACTAATTTGATTAATTGAACTAAAATTTATCATGAACATAGTCAAAATGTCTTTGCAAATTATGTTGTAGATCAATAGCTCGCGATGTAGCTTCCCCATTTTTGATACCACTGGTACAGCGAGGTGCTATACAAATGGTTTTTAACCCCTTTCCGCGATGGCGTTTGGAACCGTCGCCAAGTGAGTGTGTGCGATGCGGGGGACCTTCCCACACTACCCAGAAACCGTCGAGGATAGGGAGCCTTGATGCATACAGTTGTCCCTACTCGTTTGTGCTCGCATTGCCATCGCAGTCGGTATTCTGTGGTGCTACGTTTACGATGCGCAGCCCATCACAAACGGTTCACGATTATAGAACATGTATGATAAGCAGACAATCACACACATTCACTTTTCCCAAACTATGTGTGATAACTAATTAAGAAGATTAGCTAATCCTCGTACGAGTATCGGATAGGATTACGAAATGTCGGACCGTCGTAACATCGTCGTACATGATAACTATCGCACATGCTATTCTGCGGTGCAACGTTTATGATGCGTACCACATCAGAAACAGTTCATGGTTGCAAATCGTGTACGATAAGGTAACTATCACAAATGTTTAGTTTGCCCGCACCGTTTGTGATATTGTCTGACATCACACACGGTTTGCAAACGGCAACTGTGTGCATGCTCGCACACGTTTCCTCTTTGTGAACCGTGTTGGATTATGGTTTATATCACAAACGTTTGTGTTTTACCGACCGTGTGCACCATAACGACCTGCAGAGCATAATTTCACCGTAATTTAATTGCTGCTATTTCAAATTGTACCGGATTTGAATTTGAAAGTATGCTATAGCTTTATTCATATCCATCAGGTTCAAACAACCAATGCATTATTCGATTCACAGGTACATATGTTCAAGAATTACATAAGCATCAAATAAAGAATGATGAACCACAGTTGTATACTTGTACTATTAAAGACGGTAAAGAAAGAGGCGAAATACATTCTGGTTGCTGAACAAGGTGAAGCGGAATGCCCATATTGTGCCCTCCTCCATGCAGAAGGCACGCATGACTCTAGTCCAACCCCTTGTGATGGACGACCACCCATCCTTCACTGTCTTCATGAACACGTCTAGGTAATCATCGTGTTCTGGTAGGAGTACTTTAACCTTTGCATGCCCACCAATCATGTAGTTTGAGAGGTAACCTTGAGTAAACTGCTTTGGGAACCATTGCAAAGGAAAAAGATTCAGACATTGTCATCTAACACAACTCATTATGGGCAGTAAAAAGAAGGCTGCAAAGTTCTTACTTACCATCCTGCAGTTCGTTATTGTCTTACATAAAGTGTAAACAAATAGTTTAATTGCCATCTTTTGACCCATTTTACTAATAATCTTTATCAGCTTCCTCACTTGATGCTGGTTCATCAATATCTCATTGCCCCATATGCAGAAATGGTCGAAGCGCGGATCTTTACCAATGGCATATGTACCTAAAAGCACCAAGTTAATATTAGAAGCTAAACAGCAATTGCACAATGATGTAGTACAACACTCCCTCGGTCACATTATATAATATCTTATAACATCCAATATACTCACATATTAGATGAATTAACATCTTATATTATGGGACGTAGGGAGTTTATTGCATTCTTACAAATTATCGGTTGATTAATTGCTGTTGTATCCATGGGTTAGAGTTAGTTTGAGCTAGTTTGGGCTCAAATAGCCCTAAAGTATATCCGAACATGAGGGCTAGTTTGAGCTAGTTGCATCTAACCCACCCAAAAAAACTATCCCACCCAGGAGATGCTAATTGGAACTAGTTCTCCTAGTGCATTTATTGTCAATCTAACCCTGTCATCCAAACACCTCTTTGGCTAGAGTTAGTTCAAGGTTAGTCATGAGCTAGAAACTAACTCTAACCTCTAGCTAAGTTAGAGTAACCAAACAGGGCTGTGTCATTGTTGTTGTTGTTGCTGCTCTTCTACGTATATCTAGACATCATCAGAACATTAAGGTAACACTCTTACTTGTTGCTATGTAGCCTAGGATTGCATATTTGGACTTTCAGTACAGTGCATGTTGCTATGTAGCCTCAGATATATTACATATGGACCTAGTTAACCTAACGATAAATGGGTTACAAATATATTCAGTTAAATGTCTGATTCACCGGTTAGTCCCTTATCAGCCCCCGGCCTATATGGTACCAGCTACCGATATCCTGAACAGTGAGTATATATAAGCCATGGGATGAAACTAACCTCGATGAAAAACATCAGTCGTTCCCAAAATTGACCTGTGTAAGTACATCGAGAGGCATGTTAAGCACAACAGGCTAAACATCAACCAAATATATCCATGACAGACGAAATAATCTCCAAAAGATAGCTTCAGTGTGCAGGTTTAAGCACGCTAGTAAAGCAAAACAAGTGGAAAGGTGTGTTAACTGCAACAGGCCTAACATTTAATAACAAGCAAACATAGTCATTCAAGCTGGTATTCTGCCGGTCTAAGTACACTGGTTATTGTTAAATAAAAATGGAAAGGTGTGTTAACTACAACATGCAGCAACCAAATGTAGTCATTCATAGTGGTATTGTTGAAACTGGTATTGATGAAATTGAACTGCACAGTTCATACTTGCACATATAGAACATCACGTTCTGAATAACTGGAATAAACAAGCCATACTACGAACAACCAAAAATAGCATTTGAAATTGGACATATGCTAACTACAAACAACCGAACAACCAAAAAACTTTAAAAGAGGCATATGCTAGCTATAACAGGCTTAACAGCAAGCAAATATATGCATTCCTATCGGTATGTTTAAAACTGGTATTGATGAAAATGTACTGCACAGTAAATAGTTGCACATATAGAGCATCACATTGTGAACAACTGAAATAAACAAGGCATACTGCAAACAACCAAATATAGCAATTAAAACTGGACATATTCTCACTACACTACAAAAGGGACTCGACAAAACAAATCATGGGTTCCCCCCTGTGAAGAGGCACGGCAAAACAAATCATGGGTTTCCTCACTTGTCACAGATGGGCTCGTTCCCGTGGGAAGAGCACGGACCCTGGGTGCACTCCATATTGTCGCAAATGGGCTCCTTCCCCTTGGAAGAGCACGGCTGTAGGGTGCCCTCCCTGATGTCGCAGACGGGCTCTTTCCCCTTGGAAGAGCAGATGGGCTCTTTCCCCTTGGAAGAGTCGGAGAGGGTGCCCTCCTCGTGGTCGCCATCGATGAGGTCTAACTTGGCAGCTATGGATCCCAAGCCAGCGTCGCAGAACGTGTCCTTCAAAAATGACAAAAGGGGCTCGATGGCGATGTAAGATGGCAAATTCTTGACAACGAGCCAGAGGAGATCAGCGGCGGGGCCATGGATGAGATCGACGGCGGTTGAACCCGAGGGATTGGGGGTGTGCCACTTAACCTGTGACATAGCCCGCGTCAGGCCATCGTTGTCGACGACCTCGATGTCGTAGCCGGCATCCACGACATACCCGCATACTCTAGCCCACTAATTAAGTGCCTGCGGCCAGTAATGGTCGTCAGCTTCCTCGGCGGCCACCTCGACGACGTCGGGCGAAGAGGCCGCGATACACCTCTTTTAGGCCAGTCGCTCCTCGAGCTCCACGGGAAGAGTAGCCGGGCTTAGGATGCGACGCTCTAGAGTGGGGGATGGGGATCTGTGAGAAAGGGGGCATTTGGCAGGCATCATCTAAGAAACTCAGGGCGGCCTGGGTATGGAGATCGGTGGGTAAGCTACATGGGCAAACCGACAGATGTTTATAATGGAGGCCTAGCGGCGGCGATGACGACCTTGCTAGGGTTTCAAGCGAGGGAGGGGTTGTGGTGGTGGGGGTGTGTGTGTGTGTGTGTGTGTGTGTGTGTGCACGTGTGCCCGAGGAGGTTTTGGGGTGTGTGTGTGGAGGGGGGTGTGTTTCAGGAAATGACACGGCTACTGAAAATTTTACTACGCGGGAGTGAAATGTCGGGGCTATTGAAAATTTTGATGATGGTGCATCGCACACGGTCTGGAAATAACAACTATGTGTCATGAAACAGAAAAATGCTCGAGCCGGGCAGATATTTTCGAGGGATGCAGGTGGGAGCGGGAACAACAAACATCACACACGGTCGAAACATAATAACCGTGTGTTATCAAACAGAAAAACCTGCAGGCGGGTAGATATTTTTGAGAGGGGAAGCGTTGTGGAGCCCAATGTACTGTGCTGATGTGCGTGACAGGGGAATTGGCGTGGCACACGGTTAGTGTGAGTGAACCATGTCTGTTGCGTCATCCGACTTTTCTAATGTTCATAAATTTGGCGAAAATGGCACGGGAAAGGGTTAGAACATGAACACACTTTCATGTGGACCAAATATATGTATGAAAAGGGTGGTTTGATGTTCAAATACCAAATGCAACTTTGATGTGGCACCTATCTCGCAAAGCGCATGGTATTGCTTGCCCCCCCTCGTGTCGGCAGGACGGGAATCCTAAGCTATGCACGCATGCCCGCCCCCATGGAGGTTCACCTAGCAAAGCGCGAAGTAGCAGTCTCGACCTCCATCACACACACACGCGCGCACGCACACACACACACACACTTTTAGTCGGCGGGAGAGGGCATCTCAGCAAGATGTATCGTAAAACGGACCAAGAATAATCCACCTTGGTCGTACAACCTCTCTCTTGTTGTTGGTCAAGGCCGTCCATGCGACCCCAGAGATGGGCTAGCTCGCCAATAATCACGCAAGTAGCTAGTCCCCGAAGACAACCATTGCCTGCGTGTGGCCCAAACATATGTATGGAGGTGTTGATGTTTGAATACAACAATGGAACAACATTGATGTGGCACCGTGCTTTAGAAACTGAAATCCCCACACGGAGCGAGGGTTGGTTGATGATGCATAGGTATGTCACACCACACTTCAAGCCAATGACGGGGATTCATGCATGCAGGGGCGAATCTACTGGGGGGCTTTAACAGGCTCGAGCCCCCCCTCCAGGGATGCAATTTATTTTTTTCTACTAGTATTAGGCCCAGCCCAGGCAATCAGCGGCAGTCCATCAAGCCCACACAGTCAAAATCCTGTCTATACTTGTCCAGAATTGTTCGTTCGTTAAGTTTGAGCCTGCCCTCCATTTTTTCCCAAGATTCGCCACTGCATGCATGCATGCATAGTATGCGCTCAAACTTAATTAGGTCTGAATCTCACCATGACCTACTACGATAACACGAACCAAAGAAAGAATCCGCCATCGTAACCTATCTTGTTGTCGGTTAAGTGATCATGGATGTCCACGCGGGCCCACGAATATATAGGCTTGTCGCCGATAACCACGCGAGGGAGTTGACGACGACGTGTACCTAGGGTAGGGTCATAGGCCCGACCTAGACACCCTACCCAAGGATACTGCCCTAGAGTCAAAGACATTCAAAATGCAACAGAAGAAACCGACTGAGTTCACCTTGGAGTGCAATCCACTCGACCAGTTATGTCACTCGGATACCCCAATTCCATTCGACCAAGATGAAGTCACTCGACCATACAAAAAACCACTCGGAGTACGGAAGACCTAAAGTCACTCAAGATGGCAACGGTCAGGCGTTCACCCTGTAGTTTTAAAGATCATTTATAGCTCTTTATAGCTAGCATTACCAGTAACGCCCTGTCTTAATGAATATTGAACTCTGTGTAACGTGGGACGGCTGGGGTCCTGGCGCACTCTATATAAGCCCACCCCCCTCCACTGGCACAAGGGTTCGCACCCCCTGTAACTCTCACGCATAATCCAGTCAACCAAGCCTCCGGGCACCGAGACGTAGGGTTGTTACTACCTCCAAGAAGGGCCTGAACTCGTACATCTTGCGTGCACAACCTCACCGTAGCTAGGATCCTGCCTCCTCCTACGTACCCCCTATTCTTACTGTCAGACTTACTCCCACGACAGTTGGCGCCCACCGTGGGGCAGTGTCTTAGCGACTTCCGGTGAGGTTGCAGTTTTTCTGATCTCCATCAACATGGTTTCTGGCGGTGGTTTGGCTGAGGGCCGCGAGATCCGTATCAGCGCGCTCGTTCTCATCGCCGACAACTCCGCCTGGCTCCAGGAGGCCCCCCTCGATGTCGAGACGCTCCCCGTCCGCGGGGCGACGCACTTTCGCGCATGTGTTCGCGGCGTCCTTCTGCGGCAGCCGTCGACCCAGTATCGGTCGGCTCCCGCGGCATCCTCACTCCCCGCTGTTCACCGTCACAAGCGATCTGGTCGATCGCGGCTTCAGCGGTGGGTGAAGCATGCGGTGGCCCGCTAGTCGGCCACCCCACAAATCGCGACAATTGAGCCTGATGAATCTCCCTATGGACTATTCGACCTGTCGACTGGTTCCGCCAAGACTCTGTCCAAGTGCGGAAGCAGTGACCCTGCGGCGGAGGTCCTGATGGTCGATATGCCGCGTGGCCCGCCTGGTTTCCGTCGCGGTGGCGGCGGCGATGGCGGCGGCGGCTCGTCGCATGGTCACGAAGAATATCGTCCTGAAGCCCTCACTTCGGAGCAGAGGGACGAGCTGCATCATTGCAATATGGAGGCCCTCCACACCCCCATCATGGGGGAGACCTCCGAGGCTCGGGCCTTGGAAGCTGCGCGTCTAGCCACCTTGGCTGAGCGCGCGCGACTGGAAAATCTCCAACATTCACTCGACGAGCGAGCCCGTCGGCAGATCCCCGAATCCAGTCGACGGCAATGACAGTTGTTTCCTCCTGAGCCCCAGGTATACTGCACTCCGATCCAGAATCTTACAGCTGCAGCCCGTATAGCAGAGTCGATTCAGCCGTCCCAATCAGAGGCTGGAAGAGGTTTGATGCAGATTCGAGCGCTGCTTCGGGCAGCAGGTGAGTAAAACTCTGCCGTTTCTGAGTCGCGCAACAGGATCCATAGCAGATTTGTGGTCGCAGACACTGTTCAGTCGGCTCACAGCCTAAGATCACCTCAGCGGCGCGAAGATCGTGGGCACCGCCAGGACCAGTATCTGGGTCGAGGCCACGGACAGTACGATCATCAGTACGGCCGTGATGACAACCGTTGAGTGCCTACGCCCCCTCCGAGAGGCGGATCGTACGCGCCTCGGCGGCATGATGACAGGCGCTTGTATGGTGATGAGCGGAGAGCTCCGGTCGACCCAAGAGAGCCTGGGTTTGATGCAAGATCACTTCTCATGCGAGGTTTGGTCGACAGAGGCCGATCACACAGGGAAGGACAAGATAGGAATCATCCGAGTGGAAGCAGAGTTCACATGTCTGGGCCTGAATGTTTCGGCAGAGCCATCAGAGCTACTGAGATTCCACCCAACTTCAGGTTGGTGGCAGGAGTAAGCAAGTTCATCGGTGAGTCGAAGCCAGGCACTTGGCTAGAGGATTACCGAGTGGCTGTGCAGATTGGTGGCGGCAATGATGATGTAGCCATGAAGCACCTCCCCCTGATGCTGGAGGGCTCAACCAGAGCTTGGTTGAATCAGTTGGCCCCTGGTAGTATTTTCTGTTTGGAAGATTTGGCCCGAGTGTTTGTCAGGACATTTGAGGGCAGTTGCAAATGACCTGCAGGGTTGACTGAACTACAGCATTGTGTCCAAAAACCGAGTGAAACTTTGAGAGATTATATCCAGAGATGGACCACTCTTCATCATACCGTGGAGAATGTGTCAGAGCATCAGGCAGTTTGCACCTTCAAGGAGGGCGTTCGGTACCGAGAACTTAACCTGAAATTCGGTCGGACAGGAGACATGTCCCTGGCTCGGATGATGGAAATAGCCACTCGGTACGCTAACGGCGAGGAAGAAGACTGACTCCGCAGTGGCAAGAATAAACCAGTCGCCCAGGACGCCGGAGGAGGAAATTCCAGTCAGAAGCAGAAGCGCAAAGACGAACCCGCAGGTCCTGGTGAAGCCGCAGTTTTGAACCACGGGAAGTTCAAAGGAAAGCCTAAAGGGCCTTGGATCCCCAAGAAAGTGAAAGATCAAGCGGGAAATGATGTGCTTGATTTACCGTGTGACATACACACCAAGAAAGGTGAAGAGGGAAACCTGATTTACCCCAAGCATACCACTCAACAGTGTCGACTCCTGATTCAAAGCTTCCGAGAGGGTCAGCCCAGTGAAAAGGAAAAGGAATCTGATAAGGATGAAGACAAAGAAGGGGATGATGGTTACCCCAAGGTCAATGACACTTTAGTGATTTTTGCTGACATTGAGAGCAAAAGTCAACTGAAGGTTATCAATCACGAAGTGAATATGGTTGCTCCGGCAACTACGACATATTTAAAGTGGTCGCAGACTCCCATTACATTCGACCAGTCCGATCACCCAGCGCACGTTGCTACCCCTGGGCGGCAAGCGTTGGTGGTCGACCCAGTCGTTGGGGGCACCCGACTGACCAAGGTTCTAATGGATGGTGGCAGTGGCTTGAACATTCTGTACGCTGAGACCCTCCGAGGGATGGGCATTCCGATGTCCAAGCTCAGCAAGAGCAACATGAGATTCCACAGAGTCATCCTAGGAAAGAAAGCCGATTCACTCGGTCAGATCACTCTTGATGTGGTTTTCGGTGATTCAAAGAATTACCGTAAGGAAAAGTTAACGTTCGAGGTGGTGGATTTCCACAGTGCTTATCATGCGATTCTGGGTCAGCCTGCATATGCTCGTTTCATGGCTCGACCGTGTTACGTATACCTCAAGCTGAAGATGCCTAGCCCCAGAGGTGTGATCACAGTCACAGGGAATCAGCAAAGGGCAGAAGAGTGCCTCCAGAAGGGCTCAAAGATTGCTGATGAGCAAATGGCAGCAGTAGAAATGGAAGAATACAAAAAGAACACAGATCCGAGCGATTTCTTGCGAGCAAAGAAGCCCGCTTCAGAGTCCGCATTTCAGTCGGCCGGTGCAACAAAGCCTGTCCATATCCATCCGACTGATCCAGATGCTGCTCCGACTCTCATCTCAACAATACTCAACAGCAAATAGGAAGAAGCGCTCATCCAGTTCCTCCGTGAGAACTGGGACATCTTCGCATGGAAACCATCTGACATGCCGGGTGTACCCAGGGGACTAGCTGTGCACCGTTTGCGAGTCGACCCAAAAGCAAAACCCGTCAAAGAGCATCTCCGTCGGTCCACCGTGGAGAAGAGGAAGGCAATTGGCGAGGAGGTGGCTCGGCTTCTGGCAGCTGAGTTCATCCGCGAGATATACCACTCCGAGTGGCTCGTCAATGTTGTCATGGTCCCCAAGAAAGACAAATCACTTCGTATGTGTATCGATTTCAAACATATCAATCGGGCCTGCCCGACAGATCACTTCCCTCTGCCCCGCATCGACCAGATAGTCGACTCGACTGCGGGGTGTGAGCGATTGTCCTTCTTGGATGCATATTCCGGGTACCATCAGATCCGACTGTATGGACCCGACGAAATAAAGACAACTTTCATCACCCCATTCGGGTGTTTTTGCTATATTACCATGCCCTTTGGCCTCAAGAATGCTGGTGCCACGTTCATGCGTATGATTTAGAAGTGCCTGCTCACTCAAATCAGTCGAAACATGGAAGCTTACATGGATGACATCGTGGTCAAGTCACGCAAAGGTTCTGACCTACTGACTGACCTCGCTGAAACCTTTGCCAACTTAAGAAGATATGATATCAAGCTCAATCCGTCAAAGTGCACATTCGGAGTTCCAGGTGGAAAGTTACTCGGTTTCCTCGTTTCCGAACGAGGGATCGACGCAAACCCAGAAAAGGTTGGCACAATCCTCCGAATGAACCGCCCCGTGCGCATGCACGATGTTCAGAAGCTTACTAGTTGTTTGGCTGCATTAAGTCGATTCATCTCATGTCTCGGTGAAAAGGCATTACCTCTTTACCGACTGATGAAGAAGTTTGACAAGTTCGAGTGGAACCCTGAAGCTGAAGCAGTGTTTGAAGAGCTCAAAGCCCTGCTTTCCACCCAGCCGGTGCTTGCTGCTCCAGTCAGCAAAGAGCCTCTGTTGCTATATATTGCAGCCACTGGACAGGTTGTCAGCACAGTACTCACGGTCGAGGGGGAAGAAGAAGGCAAAGCCTACAAAGTTCAACGCCCAGTATACTATATTTCTGAAGTTTTAACTCCATCCAAGCAAAGATACCCGCATTATCAGAAGCTTGTCTATGGGATTTACTTGACCACGAAGAAAGTTGCACATTACTTTGCAGACCACTCGGTTTCAGTCGTCAGCGATGCCCCATTATCTGAAATTCTGAACAATCGGGATGCAACTGGTTGAGTGGTCAAGAGGGCGATTGAACTCCTTCCTTTGGATATCAAGTTAGAGGCAAAGAAAGCGATCAAGTCTCACGCAATAGCAGATTTCCTCGCTGAGTGGATTGAGCAGGAGCAACCGACTCAGGTTCACTCGGAACATTGGACTATGTTCTTCGATGGGTCCAAAATGTTGAATGGTTCCGGCGCTGGAGTGGTTTTAGTATCCCCAAGAGGTGACAAGCTCAGCTATGTCCTCCAGATTCACTTTGATTCTTCAAACAATGAAGCTGAGTATGAGGCACTTTTGTATGGGTTACGTATGGCCATTTCACTCGGCGACCGACGCCTGATGGTTTACGGCGACTCAAATTTAGTGGTCAATCAAGTGATGAAGGAGTGGGATATCAGAAGCCCAGCTATGACTGGTTATTGCAATGCAGTAAGAAAGTTGGAGAAGAAGTTTGAGGGGTTAGAGCTCCACCACATACCCCGAATCAAGAATCAAGCTGCTGATGATCTGGCGAAGATAGGTTCCACTCGGAAACCAATTCCCAGTAATGTGTTCTTGGAGCATCTCCACACCCCGTCAGTTTAAGAAGATCCTTTTACAGAGGAGCCCTCACAACCGATAAGCTCAACCGATCCGACTGAGATTGAAGTCCCAGCAGTGGTCGACCTGATCATGGAGGTTTTGGTGAGTATCCCCGATTGGACAGTGACATATATTGCGTACCTGCTTAGACAAGAGCTCCCAGAAGATGACGATGAGGCCCGCCAGATCATTCGTCGATCCAAAGCCTTCACAGTTATTGGAGGGCGACTTTTCAGGGAAAGTGTCACAGGAGTTGCTCAGTGTTGCATCTCTCCGGAAGAAGGTCGAATGATTCTAAATGAGATCCACTCGGGAACCTGTGGCCACCATGCGTCCTCTCGGACCATTGTGGCCAAAGCATACCGAGCAGGATTCTATTGGCCGAGGGCAAATGAGATGGCAAAAGATATAGTCGACAAGTGCGAAGGCTGCTAGTTTTACTCAAACATGTCTCACAAACCTGCATCTGCCTTGAAGACCATTCCACTCGTCTGGCCGTTTGCAGTCTGGGGGTTGGATATGGTTGGACCTTTCAAGACCGGCAGAAGTGGTTTCACTCATTTGCTTGTGGCAGTCAACAAATTCACCAAATGGATTGAGGCCAAGCCTATCAAGAATCTTGATTCAAGCACTGCCATCAGTTTTATCAGGGAGCTGATATTCAGATATGGAGTCCCTCGTAGTATTATCACAGATAACGGCTCCAATTTTGATTCTGATGAGTTCAGAGCATTTTGTGCTTCCCAAGGTGAGGGAGTCCTGGATTTAGGGGTCCTCGGGCGTCCAGGCTACGTGACGTGGGCCGGACTGATGGGCCATGAAGATACAAGACAGAAGACTCTCTCCCGTGTCCAGATGGGACTCTCCTTGGCATGGAAGGCAAGCTTGGCGTTCGATATGAAGATTCCTTTCTCTGTAACCGACTTGGTACAACCCTAGTCCCCTCCAGTGTCTATATAAACCGGAGGGTTTTAGTCCGTAGGGGCAATCATAATCAGATAGGCTAGACTTCTAGGGTTTTAGCCATTACGATCTCGTGGTAGATCAACTCTTGTAATACTCATATTCATCAAGATCAATCAAGCAGGACGTAGGGTATTACCTCCATAGAGAGGGCCCGAACCTGGGTAAACATCGTGTCCCCTGTCTCCTGTTACCATCGACCTTAGATGCACAGTTCGGGACCCCCTACCCGAGATCTGCCGGTTTTGACACCGACATTGGTGCTTTCATTGAGAGTTCCGCTGTGACGTCGAAGACAGGGTTGATGGCTCGCCTTGTTATCAAGGACAATATCACCTCCGGAGGAGCCCTGGCCTCAGGCCAAACCCTCCGGCTGGGCGGCATTATCATGACCGCCCGTCCGGCCATTAAGCCGACGATGACTTCTTGGGTCATCGAAAATCGCCTCCGCGTTGACTCCGAATACTCCAAACGGATGGATCCGACGGAGTCGTCGTCTTTAAACGAACACCTGGATCGCATCGCCGCCTTGGCGGTCGTTACAGACTACGATCGGATTGGGCTTAAACCCGATCAGAGAGAAAGCAAATCTCCACCGATCACCCATCAGATAGCGGTGGTAGAAGAGCAAATCAACAACTCTTCCCCTGTGTTGAGGACGAACTATGTTCGGATTTCCGAGCTCGTAGAGCCGGATACTTGTCTGCGGAATGGCACGCCCTGTCCTTCGAACCTAGAATCGAACGACGGGCCTGAAAAATCAGTCGATATCCCGGAGCCCGAATTATTAAGCTCGGAAGTTTCTCAAACTCCGGATCCTAAACTGGGTCAGGGTTCGGATTCAAAGCCACCCACCCACCCAGATATACGCGATCTCATGTACGTACAACAGCAGTCTCAGGAAATAGTCCATCACTTTTGGGCCAGATTCCTCCTTGTCAAAGACAAGATTGAAGATTGCCGTGACGAAGACGCGATCTCAGCATTCTGCAACAATTGCACGGATGAAGGAATCCTCAACGCCATCAACTGCCGTTGCGTATCACACTTCGCTGACTTGGCAACCATAGTACAGAAGTACTACACAATGGAAAGTGCCTGGAAAACTCAGGCAGCTCGTCGAGAACCACTGGTTTCCACTCAACCCCTAGTCCGAGCAAAAAGGATGCACCCCCATGGGGTGCCCGACCCAATAGTAAAGAAATCTAAGCCCATTACGGGGCGCGGAACCGTTCTGGAGGGATAGCTCGATAGGCCATGCAAAATACACACAACACCAGATACCGTACCAACTCACAGCCTTAGAGCATGTTGGATTCTCCGGCAAGTGGCCAAGAGCGGCAAGGATATCCTCACCAAAAACACCTCAGAACAACACCCCCCGGAAGACGACGACCTCAGAGTATTGACGGTCTTCGAGACCTTCGCTTCAAACAATAGGCGCAAAAGGGCACTCCGCGACCTCGCCGAAGTCTGCAAGTCGCAGCAATAAACCCCTAGAACGACACGGCCATAACTTTCAATGCCAGTGACGAACTAAAATCCAGGACAGTCCGGGCACCAGCTGCCTTGGTCCTCAGTCCAATCGTGGATGGCTTTCGGCTCACCAAAGTACTCATGGACGGCGGCAGCGGACTAAACCTCATCTATGAGGACACGCTCAACAAAATGGAAATAGACAGGAGCCGCATCAAGCAAAGTAACATGACCTTCCGAGGAATCATTCCCAGTCAGGAGGCGCGGTGCACGGGAAAAATCACATTCGACGTGGTATTCGGCACGCCGGAGAATTATCGGTCCGAAGAGATGACCTTCCAAGTGGCCCCTTTCAACAGTGGATATCACGCCCTATTGGGGCAGGATGCATTTACACGCTTCCAAGCTATACCTCATTACGGGTACATGAAGCTCAAGATGCCCGGGCCCAATGGTATTATCACTCTTTCCAGTGATCCGGACATAGCACTCCGTGCCGAAAACAAAACCGCATTCCTGGCCCTCAAGGCATTGTCCGAAGCCCTCACGGCCAAAGAATTAGCCACACTACGCTCCATGGTGGATAGGGATGACGTAATCCTGGACAAGCGACCCAAATCCACCTCCTTCAAACCAGCAGATGAAATCGTCAAATTCCAGGTCCACCCAACGGACCCCAAGAAGACAGCCTCTATTGGGGCACAGCTGGACCCAACGGTCGACGCCGCATTACGAGCATTCCTACGCGAAAATTGGGACATATTTGCCTGGCACCCTTCTGATATGCCAGGAATCCCACGCAGGTTGGCCGAACACAGCCTCAATATATTGAAGGGATACAAGCCAGTCAAACAAACACTGCGGCGATTTTCCGAGCCCAAACGACAAGCTATGGGGGAGGAGCTGGCCAAGTTAATCAAGGCCGGATTCATCAAAGAAATAAAACATCCGGACTGGCTAGCAAACCTGGTGATGGTACCAAAGAAGGATAAATCCTGGCGCCTATGCGTCGATTTCAAAGACCTCAACAAAGCCTGCCCCAAGGATCCCTTCCCCCTCCCCCGCATCGATCAGATCATTGATGCTACTACAGGACACGACTCATTGTGTTTCCTCGACGCATACTTCGGATACCATCAAATCAAAATGAAGGAGTCCGATCAAGCCGCAACGGCATTCATTACCCCATACGGGCCTTTCTGCTTCAACACTATGCCCTTTGGGCTTAAAAACGCCGGCGCTACCTACCAACGCATGATTCAAACATGCCTGGAGAAGCAAATCGGCAAGACAGTTGAAGCATACGTGGATGATGTCATCATCAAGACCAGACACGCCGAGTCATTAATAGACGACTTACGTCTCACATTCGACAACCTCCATGCGTATGACATCAAGCTCAATCCGGAAAAGTGCATTTTCGGCGTTTCCGCTGGAAAGCTGCTGGGCTTCATTGTTTCCAGTAGAGGAATTGAGGCAAATCCAGCCAAAATTCGAGCTTTGTCACAATTGGCTACACCAACTGACCTTAAACAGGTCCAAAAACTAGCCGGATGCATGGCAGCTTTAAGCCGCTTTATCTCCAGACTTGGAGAAAAAGCATTGCCACTCTACAGCCTTCTCCGACGCACCGACCACTTCGAGTGGACGAATGCTGCAACGGCCGGGCTGGAAGAAGTAAAGGCTCTTTTAGCAAGCAACCCAATCCTGGCCGCGCCAAACGTCAGCGAACCAATGTTGTTATACATCTCTGCGACTCACCAGGTGGTGAGCGCAGTGCTCGTCGTTGAACGAGAGGAGGACGAACACAAATTCCCGCTTCAGAGGCCGGTATACTATGTATCCACCGTCCTCACACCATGCAAATCCTGGTACCCTCATTACCAAAAGATAGCATATGCGGTCTTCATGGCATCCCGGAAACTATGACACTACTTCCAGGAATGCTCGATCACGGTGGCTTCTGAAGTACCACTCAATGACATAATAAACAACCGCGACGCTATGGGCCGGATTGCCAAATGGGCCATTGAGCTCCTACAATTCGACATAACGTATAAACCGCGCCGAGCCATTAAATCCCAAGTGTTGGCTGACTTCATCACCGAATGGACAGAGGCCGAACTCCCTAAAGAGTACGGCACATATTCCAACTGGGTCATGTACTTCGATGGCTCTAAGATGCTGGCCGGTTTGGGAGCGGGCGTCATCTTAACATCCCCAACGGGAGACACAGTCCAGTACGTACTCCAAATCTTATATACAGACTCCAATAATGCAGCCGAATACGAGGCCTTACTGCATGGTCTTCGGATGGCCGTCTCCATGGGCATACAACGTCTGGAGGTGCGCTGGGATTCAAATCTCGCAATATCCCAAATAAACAGAGACTTTGACGCAAAAGATCCGAAAATGGCGGCCTATCGTAACGCCGTACTCAAAATATCAGCCCGGTTCGAGGGACTCGAGTTTCATCATGTGGCTCGAGAAAGTAATCAAGCGGCGGATGTCCTTGCTCGCATGGGAGCCAAGCGCGACCCCGTCCCGCCTAACATCTTTCTGGAACGGCTCTTCAAGCCATCCATGGTGTGGCAGGATGAAAGCGGAACACCAGCCCGGACCCGATCATACCCCCTGAGTCCGAGCACAATACCGATATCATCGGGGGCTCAGCCATCGAAGCAACACCATTGGCTCGTCTCATAATGGCAGTAATTGCCCCATGGACCGAACCCTTCTCGGCCTACCTTAATAGGCGAGAGCTCCCTGAGGATCCTAACGAGGCTCGCTGCATTGTCCGGTGCTCGAAAGCCTACAAGGTCCATGACGGTGAGCTCTACAAGAAAAGCGCTACCGGAGTCCTTCAAAGATGTATCTCCGAAGAAGAGGGGCGGCAGCTCCTGGCCGAAATCCATGCTGGCCTTGGCGGTCACCACGCCGCGGCTCAGGCCCTTGTGAGTAAAGCCTTCCGTACAGGTTTCTTTTGGCCTACGGCCCGAGTAGATGCACAGGACCTTGTCCAACGTTGTGTCGGATGCCAGCTTTTCGCTAATCAAAGCCATATGCCGCCTACTGCGCTACAAACAATCCCCACTACATGGCCTTTCGCGGTCTGGGGGCTTGATATGGTCGGACCCCTTAAAGGGGGAAGCCACAAGAAAAAATATCTACTGGTCATGGTAGATAAATTCACTAAGTGGATTGAGGCCAAACCGGTTAAAACAACCGAAGCCGGACTAGTGATAGACTTTATATCCGGTGTCGTACACTGTTATGGTGTTCCACACAGCATTATCACAGACAACGGCTCCAAGTTTACAGCTGACGAGGTGAAAACCTGGTGCGCTAACCTGGGCATCAAGCTCGATTATGCCTCTGCCTATCACCCGCAAACAAATGGTCAAGTCGAACGAGCCAATGGTCTTATTATGAGCGGCATTAAGCCCAGACTAGTGCGGTCTTTGAAAGAATCAGACAAGCACTGGGTTGAGGAGCTCGACTCCGTACTCTGGGGGCTGCGGACCACGCCCAACTGCACTACCAGATACACACCGTTCTTCATGGTGTACGGCGCAGAGGCCGTGTTGCCCTGCGACATTATGCATGACTCACCACGAGTGCGCATGTATGAAGAGAGAGAGGCCGAGCTTGATCGGCAGGACAGCTTAGACGCCCTGGAGGAGGAGCACGACATTGCAAAGGCCCGTTCCGCATTGTATCAACAACAGGCTCGCAGATATCAAAGCAGAGAAGTGTGGGCCAAGACTTATAATGTTGGCGAACTCGTTCTACGCTTGCCAGAGAAGAAAAAGGACAAACTCAAGCCCAAATGGGAGGGTCCCTTCATCATTGACGAAGTTCTCACTGGAGGAGCGTACCAACTGCGTGATGCATCAGACAATCGCTTGGAGCCGAACCCATGGGACGCTGCCAGACTCCGAAGATTCTACGCCTAGAGCCGAACTCTTTGTTCGTCTTCTTCTCCCTTTTTGTCCATTACCTTTTTTTCCTCTCTTTCGTTTTTTTCCTAGCTTTAAGCTCTTGAGCGGCTAAACCATGCACCTATGACGTACACATCCTTAAATATGTGCGTCCATAATACCTGGGGGCTTCTTGTACAGAAGCTTATTATTATTATTTTCCGAGCATCAAGCTCACCACATATGTGTCTTTTCCTCATATGTACCTTTTCTTCGCCATTATATGCATCGTTATGACTTAAGTTTTGGCCAAGCTGGGTTGCCTGGCTCCTGTGCTTATGCCCTACATTCCTGTTAGTTCGGCTAGGGCATAAAGGGAGCACCTCTGCAATTGTTACTTCCGGGTCATCCAGATGTGTACCTCAGACTGGGTGAAGCCGAAAGCTAGCGTTCTTAAGGGAATATTCGGTCGGCGGACTAAAGATGTTTTTTCACTCATTACACTATGAACCCCCAGATGCTATGTATACTGCGATTTTTTAATCACAGTTCGGACATTAACATTAACGCATGTTCACCCAGGGAAAGGAACCCTTAACGGAACTATTCTCTCTGGAAGATGTTTCTTACAATTACACGTAATATAACATAGCTAGCCGGATACAACTTGTCTGTTCAAGCAACTATGACCCCTACGCCTGGTTTCCACGCATACCCCGGTTTATATTACTGTGCGGGTATTTGGAAACACTCCGCACCTTCGGGTCCGGAGGTCGAAGCGAAAAGGTCCGCCATGACAATCGTTTTACAATCCGACTAGGGACAAATTTGTTAATCGAAGCACATAGTCACTTAGACTCAAAAACATCTTCCTCTATGCCGTCCAACAGGCTGTCTAGCCTACAATCCTGTTGGGACAATTCGGCGACTACCTTTACTTGGTCATATACTAAACTAACTGGAACTTCTTTTCCGTCTGATCCTCAAGGTCCGACCCGAGCCATATGATTCGGATCAAGCTTGGTATACCGTGTTTTCACCATGGCCCAGGCCTCTCGCACACCTTCTCGACAGGCCGATATCTTCCATAATCGGAAGCGCCTTCGCGCTCCTTTGAATAGCTGCACAAGTTCCTCCATACTTCCTGGAGGGGAGGCGGATGGCCACAAGGCCTTGGCAACACTCCGCATTGCCTGCCGAGCTCGCTCGTGCATTTGCGACAACTCTTGTAGCAGATCGCCTGAAGATCCGGACATTTCCTCTTCGGGACGGCCGGTCAGCATACCTGCAGACATAAATCTGTCAGTTCCTTTCCTCGCCGAATTACACGGAGGTAAGTTCGAAAGCATACTGAATATGCCACCTCGTAGCCTCTTATTTTCCTTCACGGAGTCAGCTAGCTGGGCTCGCACATCTTTCAGTTCTTCACCCAGCAGGGTATTGGAATCCTGCAGCTTGTTTTTATCCTCCCTGACCCGTGTCAGCACATGTTCGCCCGCGGCCAGTAGCCTTTTGGCTTCTTGTTTATCCGCTTGCGTGATTTCAAGTGCCTCCTTCAGCTGATCTGACGATCCTACCATGAGATATGCAACACTGTTAGCATTGCTGGTATATGATTATATTTTCTCGATGGAGGGGAACATTACCAGGCGACGCCTTCTTGGATTTCTCCAATTCGGCGGTGGCAGTAGTTAGCTGAGTCCGACACTTTTCCAGTTCTTGAGACAGCAGGTTGTTCTTCTCTGTAAGCACCTGGTTATACAATGATCCTTAAATCAGTTGTATCAACTGCTTCAAGTCTCGGGGGCTACTGGTATATAATTATCAGGTTTGTACGATGTGAACTTACCCGCATATCTTTCAAATGCTGGTCTGTGGCTCTGGTAAGCCCATCTCGAGCAGCTCGGATGTATGCATCAGCCGAGCTGAAGGCATTGAATGCCTCTTTTGTAAAGCCGGGGTCGCGAAGAGCGGCCCTCCGGCGCCGATGATTCATGGCGCTCTCCACTTCTGAGTTTGTGACGGATACATCATCCGAATCCTCTGCCGAAGGACAATCCGGCGTCACTCCCATTCCGGCCCTCGTCTTTATGGCAGGTTCTGAAGCCTGGCTGTTGGGAGCGTGACCTGCAGGACCCCCGGACATAGTCCGGTGAACGCTCTTCCTGATGAGACACAAACAGACAATGTCATAGTTGGATGTGACTGCCAAGGGGCATGTTTACGAAGCCATACCTCTTTGATGATGGCTCGGTCGTGACTTCGTTTGCCTTCCTCTTCGAAGGCCTGCCCGATGTAGGCGCCGCTCTCTTTTGAGTCGCCTCTGGTGTAGCATGGCGCGCCGAGCGCCTCCCCTTTGGAACACGAGACAGTGCGTTGGGTGAGGCAGAATGAGGAAGCTCTTTCGGAGGAGAGGTCTCCTGATTACTTACGTGTGAGGCAGGAAGGAGGCCGGGATAGTCTGCTATAATGGCCACTTTTGTGCCATCGTAGCACGCCTGGTAAAATACTCCCTCCTCTAGCTCCACAAATATGTCCGGATCCTCCTCGAATCCAGGGTCAAGATCCCGGTTATGGTCCTCCGGCTGTGGAGCGGGGCTGTAGATCCCCGTGACAACCTTTCGCCATTCCTGTTACAAATGGACGGGTTAGTATCAGTCAAAAGTGACTCATGGAAAGGATTGAGTATGGTGGTGGGATTAAAAACTCACCCAGCTGGGAGGATTGTACATGGAAAATCCCTCTCGGCGTTTAAGACGAATAAATTCCTCTTTCTTCCCTTTGTACAGATCGACCAATATTTTGGCCAGAGTGGCGGGGGTGTCCGGACCTTTTCAGCCACAGCGTGAGGCGTCATCTTCCCCATTGTATTGCCACATAGGGAGCCCTCTAAATTGGAGTGGCTGGACACCCCGCACTATGGAGATCGCCATTACCTCGATTATTGATAATCCGGACTGGGCGAGCGTCTTTATCTTGCTCATTAATTGATGGATTTCCGCACTATCTTCCTCCTCGAGGCTCCCAGGGTGCCAGCTGTGGCGTTTCTTCAAAGGAGCACTGGAAAATTCAGGGAGACCCATTAGGATTGGGTCAGGGAGAGCGATGTCCTCAATATAAAACCACTCTGAGGGCCACTCCTCGGATGCCTTCTTCGGTGTGCCGGATAGGTATCCGGTCCCGGCTATGCGCCATACTTCGGCGCCACCCACCTCGAATATGGATCCCTCTTGGGTACGAGGGACGAGGCAGAATAATTTTCTCCATAAATCAAAGTGGGCTTCACAGCCTAGGAAAAGCTCGCAAAGGGCAACAAAACCCGCGATGTGCAAGATAGAGGCCGGCGTGAGGTTGTGCAGTTGGAGGCCATAATACTCCAGGAGTCCTCGGAGGAAAGGGTGGATTGGAAACCCGACACCTCTTGGCAAATAAGAAATGAAGCACACCCGTTCCCCCCTGGTTGGGTTGGGGAAATTTTCCGCCAAAGCTTCGCCTGAGAAGGAGGTCAAACCTGCTCGAACAGGGACCAGATCCGCGGGGGGAAGAAAACCCTGTGTTTGGAGCTTCACCAGCTGATCATGGGATACAGAACATCTTTCCCAATTGCCTTTTTTGGAGCCATGGGGGCGGGTGGAAGAACTGGGAGCACTAGCCATGTTGGAATGGTTTCTCCTAGCAAGATTTGAGGATTTCCCGCTTGGCGTGGGATGGATCTGAAGATCCAATCTCTTTGAATAGACGCCTTTCTTACATGGTCAGGGAGTTATGTGCAAAGATACCCCGACCTCTCGTATTCGCTCGACACGTGGAAACTGAAGTCATGAAGGCATGGAAGCCGATGGGCACGACATTAAATGGAAGGCCGAATATAGCTCCTTAAGTTAGGTACTTCGAAGTAATCGGAGGAGGAACCCGCCTTGCAATGCCGAAGACAATCTGCGCTCCGGACACATCGTCATTGAAAGCCTGGTTCGGGGGCTACTGAGGGAGTCCTGGATTTAGGGGTCCTCGGGCGTCCGGGCTACATGACGTGGGCCGGACTGATGGGCCATGAAGATTCAAGACAGAAGACTTTCTCTCGTGTCCAGATGGGACTCTCCTTGGCGTGGATGGCAAGCTTGGCGTTCGATATGAAGATTCCTTTCTCTGTAACCGACTTGGTACAACCCTAGTCCCCTCCGGTGTCTATATAAACTGGAGGGTTTTAGTTCGTGGGGGCAATCATAATCAGATAGGCTAGACTTCTAGGGTTTTAGCCATTACGATCTCGTGGTAGATCAACTCTTGTAATACTCATATTCATCAAGATCAATCAAGCAGGACATAGGGTATTACCTCCATAGAGAGGGCCCGAACCTGGGTAAACATCGTGTCCCCTATCTCCTGTTACCATCGACCTTAGACGCACAGTTCGGGACCCCCCTACCCGAGATCCGCCGGTTTTGACTCCGACACAAGGCACTCGGGTCGATTATGCATCTGTTGCGCACCCGCAGTCGAATGGACAGGCAGAAAGGGCGAATGGCTTGATCTTACAAGGACTGAACCCCCGACTGATGCACGATCTCAAGCACTCCGCTGGAGCTTGGGTGACTGAATTGCCATCCGTCCTATGGGGACTGAGAACAACTCCCAACCGGTCGACTGACCGAACTCCCTTCTTCATGGTGCATGGTGCTGAAGCTGTGCTTCCGAGTGACTTACTGCACAATGCCCCCTGAGTGGAACTCTTCTCAGAAGCTGAAGCGGAACAAGCACGCCAAGACGCAGTTGACCTCCTAGAGGAAGAACGAGAGATTGCTCTGATCCGGTCGACCATCTATCAACAAGATCTGCGTCGATTCCACGCCAGAAACGTCAGAGGTCGAGCGTTTCAAGAAGGAGACCTTGTGCTCCGAGTACACCAGAAGCGACCTCACAAGCTTGCTCCGGCCTGGGAAGGCCCCTTCATCATCACCAAGGTACTCCACAATGGGGCATATCACCTCTACAACATAGCCAAGAAAGAAGACGAGCCACGCTCGTGGAATGCAGACCTGCTCCGCCGTTTTTATACCTAAGCACTCGGATCGATGAGTTGTAATAAGAATCCTTTAGTTTGCTTATCAAAGACAAGATTTTTGCAGTATCTTAGTGATTGTGTTCCCTTAAGCATATGTGTTCAAATCCCCCAGTGGGTGGCTTAGCCGCGAACCCGATTCACCTAAGTTAAAAAACACTCCGAGTGAAGAGCAACCCTCTCACTCGGGGGCTTAGCTGCGAACCCGATTCGCCTAAGTTTAAAAAAACACTACGAGTGAAGAGCAACCCTCTCACTCGGGGGCTTAGCTGCGAACCCGATTCGCCTAAGTTCAAAAAACACTCCGAGTGAAGAGCAACCCTCTCACTCGGGGGCTTAGCTGCGAACCCGATTTGCCTAAGTTCAAAAAACACTCCGAGTGGAGAGCAATCCTCTCACTCGGGGGCTTAGCTGCGAACCCGATTCGCCTAAGTTCAAAAAACACTCCGAGTGAAGAGCAACCCTCTCACTCAGGGGCTTAGCTGCGAACCTGATTCGCCTAAGTTCAAAAAACACTCCGAGTGAAGAGCAACCCTCTCACTCGGGGGCTTAGCTGCGAACCCGATTCGCCTAAGTTCAAAAAAAACACTCCGAGTGGAGAGCAATCCTCTCACTCGGGGGCTTAGCTGCGAACACCGATTCGCCTAAGTTCAAAAAACACTCCGAGTGAAGAGCAACCCTCTCACTCGGGGGCTTAGCTGCGAACCCGATTCGCCTAAGTTCAAAAAACACTCCGAGTGAAGAGCAACCCTCTCACTCGGGGGCTTAGTTGCGAACCCGATTCGCCTAAGTTCAAAAAACACTCCGAGTGGAGAGCAATCCTCCCACTCGGGGACTTAGCTGCGACCCCGTACTCGCCTAAGTTAAAACATACTCCGAGTGAAGAGCAATCCTCCCACTCGGGGACTTAGCTGCGACCCCGTATTCGTCTAAGTTCAAAAAACACTCCGAGTGAAGAGCAACCCTCCCACTCGGGGGCTTAGCTGCGATCCCGTACTTGCCTAAGTTTCAAAAACACTCTGAGTGGAGAACAATCCTCCCACTCGGGGGCTTAGCTGCGACCCCGTACTTGCCTAAGTTAAAAAACAGTCTGAGTGGAGAGCAATCCTCCCACTCGGGGGCTTAGTTGCGACCCCGTACTCGCCTAAGTTAAAACATACTCCGAGTGGAGAGCAATCCTCCCACTCGGGGGCTTAGCTGCGACCCTGTACTCGCCTAAGTTAAAACATACTCCGAGTGGAGAGCAATCCTCCCACTCGGGGGCTTAGCTGCGACCCCGTACTCACCTAAGTTACAAAACAATTTCCGAGTGAAGAGCAACCCCCTCACTCGGAAACTTGGTCACGCACTCCAAGCTGCGCCACAAATACAACGCACGACCCTCTCGTCGGAGCTGCACCACAAGTACAATGTCTATTCCGAGTGAAGAGTCAAGTTTCACTCGAAGTCAAGAGACTTGAAAGTGGTAAAGACAAAGCAACCATATTCAAAGAAAAACCAAGCTCGGATAAATCCAGCAAGGTTCAGAACCGCGAACGGAAGTGCTCAGGCCTCAGGCCCGAAAGAGTTTAACGGTTACAAAATCACTCGGCATTCCGAGGCAAATAAAATCAAGGCATAAAGTTTGTTCACTCCTCAGGAGGAGGGCTAGATGGCTCGACGAACTCATCCAGGTCGATTCCGTCAGCAATACGAGTAGCAGCGTCGATGAAAGTCTCCATGAAGGACTGGAATTGAAGCTTCTTGGTATTGGCAACCTTGAGAGCTGCCAGCTTCTCTTCTTTAACTTCCTTGCAATGAACGCGGATAAGAGACAGAGCCACGTCAGCGCCGCACCGAGCAGATGACTTCTTCCACGCCTGTACTCAACCGGGGATTTCAGTAAGTCAAGTCATCAGAGACTCGAGGTCATTCTGGAATGTCACACCTGGCCAGAGCTCCATGTCAATCCGTGACGCCGCCACCTTCAGTCGTGCAAGATAGTCCATAACGCCGGCGAGGCGAGATTCCAGTCGCAGCACATTCATTGCAGCTTCGTCCTTGACAGGGGAGTTAATGGGATCCAGATTCATCTCAATCCGCCCAGTCTCTTCCTCGAAGTTTTGACAGAACTCTGCACACACAGAGAAATGATGAGTCGATAGTTGCATGATGAGTCGATAGTTTCATGATGAGTCGACAGTTGCAAATCAGTCGGAAAAGGGAAAGTACCTTCAAGCATAAGGAACATCTTCTTGGCAAGTCCTCCCAGATAGGTCTCCAATTCGTCCCTCCTCCGAGTGAGATCTCCAACTTTTTCAGTCAAGGCCACCTTGTCCTTCTTCAGCTGCACGACTTCTTTGTTGGCTTCGTCAATGGCCGTCTTCAGTTTGGTGTTTTCTTCTTCTAACTTGCCGACTGAATCCAGCTTCTTGTCGGCAAGTTCAGTTTTCTCCCGCGCTGTCTTCTGTGCTGCTGCAAGGTCGAGGTCCTTCTGCTCCAGAGCCTGCTTCATTTTCTCTAAAGAAATAACATTCTTCAGACGAGCTTGGAGTTGTCTGTTTTCACTACGCACATCTGTTCGAGTGGAGTCACTCGGTTCAAAAGGCGAAAAGAAAAGATGGCAAGGCAAATAGTCGGCAAGTTATTACCTCCCATGGCAGCCGCTTCATCCTTAGCCTTTTGCAAGTTCTCCTTGGCCAGCTCTAGGTCGAGATTGAGCTGGACCTGTTTCTTCTTCAATTCAGCAAACTGGGCCCCAAACTCATAAGATTTCTGCAATCATCGAATAAGACACGTCAGTCGACAGGAACAAAGATTGATTGCTTCCGAGCGATAAGATACAAGTTCAAGTCATCATGGCAAAAAGAGTTCTAAGACCACTGCTGAATCAAACATTCGACAGTAGTCTCGGGGACTACACCCAGTGGGTGCACTTGGCGTGCCCCCACTGGTTCGACTTTCCACTCGACATGGTCCGTCCAGTAAAAAAAAGCAGCAACATTTGTTCTCAGACCACCGCCGACTACACGCAGTCGACCGCGGTCTCGGGGACTACACCCAGTGGGTGCACTTGGCGTGCCCCCACTGGTCCGGATCCCACTCGGCACAGCCTGTCTGGACCGAGTGGAAGAACTATAAAGAGTCATTTGACAAAGACCCCCGCCGAATCAAACATTCGACGGCGGTCTCAGGGACTACACCCAGTGGGTGCACTCTGCATGCCCCCACTGATTCAAGGATACACTCGACGCGACCTGGTCGACTCAAGTGGAAGAACTATACAGCAAAAGTTAAAACACCCAGTGGGTGAACGGATGCAAGGTGCAGACTCATGATAGATGCACTTTAAAGGTTTCAAAACGCTCATCCACGGACATCTTACGAATAATAAAGCAGCAGTTTTCAAGTACCATATCCTAACAGAGCAAAGATCAAGCTCAAAAATCAGTCGGAAATCAACTCACCTGGACATTGGTTTGAAGAGAAGAGCTGGCATTGTAGGCAGCCTTGCTAGCTTCATGCACCACCTTCATTTGCTCCATCATAAGGCCTGCTTGGCGTATAGCTTCCTTAGCTGCGCTCACTTGGTCTTCTGGGACATGATGGGTAACAAAGAGTGGAGTTGGCGGAACAGTCGAAGCAACCAAAGGATCTGAGGCATGGAGTTGCACAGACGGAGCAGGGGCTTGGGCGGTCAACGCCGAAGGACGATCAATCGACACATGATCGGCAAAAGAAACAGAAGACCGAATTGGATCTCCGGACTGCTGGATCACTGGTTCTGGCGCTAATGTCGACTGAGGTGCCTTGCTGGCAGGCACCCTCCTGCTCGAAGTCCTGCCTTTTCTTCCCATGGTCTTCTGAGGCACATCTTCATGATCGTCATCGTCCGGAAGTTCAATGACATTTGGTGGTGCTGCAAAAGACTCGACCGTAAGAGTTCAGTCGACCGACAGTACAATTGACAAAATGAGGACGAGATGGTAGAGTTGTACCCGCTTTGGAAGTGGCCGTGTCTTCGGTCTCCTCATCATCTTGATCCTTGTAAATGTCCATGGAGGTTCCAGAAGTAGCAGCGCTGAAAGTTTCAGAATTCACTCGGTCAAGCAAGAGAACGAGTCGACAATAACATAGAAGTTCCCAAGCAATGCGAAGAGAGAAAGCAAAACACTTACGCAGAAGTGACGGGAACATCCACCTTGATCTTGGGCAAAGCCTTCCGAGGCTTTGAAGGGATGACCTTGGGCTGCTTGGCGGCCTTTTCAGATGGCTCCGGAGTCGAAGTCCGAGTGCGTTTTTGCGTTTGTGTGCTTGGGGGAGCCGCTTTGCCACGACCGCTTGCAGGATCTTGGGACTGTTTGGATCGGCGTTCCAAGCGAGGTGGTGAGTCGGCTTCCTCACTATCGTCCGAGTCGTCACTGTCGTCTTCATCGTTGTCGGGGGATTGCCAGTCACCACTCTCGCCTCCGCTCTCCGTTCCCTCCGGGACTTGCTCTCCATTTGGCATCGAGTACGTCTCAGTAAAAATCTGCAAGGCAAGGAATTAAACAAGCATCAATCAGATCCAAGGGCAGTTACAAATCGGAATAAAAAGACACTCAGTAACAAGGGTCAGACCTTGTCCGGCTCTTTGTCAGTGTCGAATGGTACAACTCTTCTAGACCCCCTGGGGTTATCTTTGTTTCCCGTGATGTTCCGCAGCCACTGTGCCACCGTCTCCTCGATGACCTCCTCTGGGTGGACCCGAGCGGTGTCGTTAACGCCCGAGTACATCCACATTGGATGCTCGTGGGCTTGGAGAGGCTGGATGCGTCGACTGAGAAACACCTCCAACAAATCCATGCCGGTCACACCATCACAGACTAATTGAACTACCCAGTCGACTAGCATGGACACCTCTACTTTCTCTGCTGGAGTCACGGTCAATGAAGAGGGTTGGCGGACTCGCTCCATGGTGAAGGTCGGAAGGCCAGTCGACTGACCAGGGGTCGGAATGTCTCGGTAATAGAACCAGGTCGACTGCCACCCCCTAACTGACTCGGGAAGAGTCATAGAAGGAAAAGTACTCCTACCCCTCATCTGAATCCCTAAACCCCCGCACATTTGGATCACGTGCGTTTTTGTGTCAGTCGGATTTGCCTTCTTCACAGTTTGGGAACGGCAAGTAAAGATGTGTTTCAATAAGCCCCAGTGCGGTCGACAACCCAAGAAGTTTTCACACAGAGAGACATACTCAGCGAGATATGTGATGGTGTTGGGAGAGAAATGATGAAGTTGGGCACCAAAAAAGTTCAGGAAACCCCGGAAAAAAGGATGCGGAGGCAGAGTGAAACCACGGTCAACATGAGTTGCGAGGAGGACGCACTCACCCTCCTGCGGCTGAGGCTCGGTCTTGTTCCCGGCAACCTCCAAGATCCGTGGGCAATCAAGCCCGTGTCAGCCAGGTCTTCCAAATCTTCCTTCTGGATCGTAGATCGAATCCAGTCTCCCTGGATCCTACCAGGCAGCAGACCGGACCTCGACGACGATCCCCGACTCGTCTTCTTGCCCTTTGCCGCCGCCGTCGCCTTCTTAGCGCGCTCCAGGGCCGCCGTCTTCTCCTTTCCCATCGCGGCGAACAGCGTACGGGTGAAACAGCGGCGTGGAGGAGGATGCAGTGGAGAAACAGAGGAAGAAGAGAGAGAATGAGGCACACTGTGCAAACGCATCGGCCTCGATGACCTTATATGGACCTATTTCCGAGTGACTGACTCGTGGGCCCGAGCAATCCTGTCAAATCCCGCAACAGTCGCGTGCCCGATACGTGGCAAAAAAGGTGGCATGAAAATCGAGGCGCCCTATCTGACCACTCCAATTACTACGGCACGCTCCGTCCCGCGCGCTTCCCCAAAATTTCGAATCCCGTGAGGTCCAGGGACTGCAGAGCAACCAATCGCACCGAAGATTTCGTTCCATGTCGACACTCGAAGATTGTCAGTATAGTTCACTCGACGACGGCCTCTGAATGGACCAAGGCGACTGAAACCAGATTGAAGCTTCAACATGATTCGCAGACTCTGATGAAATACCTCCGAAGTATGGAATCGAGTCGGAGTCAACTTCAACTCTTTCTTCACTCGGTCCTCAATCCATTCGGGGGCTAATGACGACGACATGTACCTAGGGTAGGGTCATAGGCCCGACCTAGACACCCTACCCAAGGACACTGCCCTAGAGTCAAAGACATTCAAAATGCAACAGAAGAAACCGACTGAGTTCACCTTGGAGTGCAATCCACTCGACCAGTTATGTCACTCGGATACCCCAATTCCATTCGACCAAGATGAAGTCATTCGACCATACAAAAAACCACTCGGAGTACGGAAGACCTAAAGTCACTCAAGATGGCAACGGTCAGGCATTCACCCTGTAGTCTTAAAGATCATTTATAGCTCTTTATAGCTAGCGTTACCAGTAACGCCCTGTCTTAATGAATATTGAACTATGTGTAACGTGGGACAGCTGGGGTCCTGGCGCACTCTATATAAGCCACCCCCTCCACTGGCACAAGGGTTTGCACCCCCTGTAACTCTCACGCATAATCCAGTCGACCAAGCCTCCGGGCACCGAGACATAGGGTTGTTACTTCCTTCGAGAAGGGCCTGAACTCGTACATCTTGCGTGCACAACCTCACCGTAGCTAGGATCCTGCCTCCTCCCACGTACCCCCTATTCTTACTGTCAGACTTACTCCCAGGACAGGAGTGTACCGTTCGAAGACAACCACTACATGCATATGTATGTATGGATGTGATGCATGCATGCATGTTTGAATACCATTCACAACATTGATGTGGCGTGTGCGTCGAAAATCGTACAGTCCCCACACAGAGCGAGATCGGTTCATGATGTGTCGTGGTACTGGCCACTTCGACTCGATGGGAGGGATTCATGCGTACACATGCATGTGTGCTCAAACTGTATCATGTCATCCCAACATGACCTATATACCGTAATACAAACAAAAAAATAATCCCCTCCTAGGTCAAATTAACCTCTCTCGTTGTCAGGCAAAGTAGTGATGGACCAAGCGGTTCCACAGATAGAAAGCATCGATATCGCTGATAACCGCGTGAGTGGGTGCGAGAGGACAACCACCATCGCTTTGCATGTGGGCCAAACATATGTTGAATACCCAAAATGCACAACTTTGATGTGGCACATGCATGCCTCAAAAACCGTATAGTCCCCACACAGAGTGTGGTTCATGAAGCGTACTACATATGGTGGTCCCCTTCCCCCTCTTTGACGCATACTATATGATCCTCCCGTAATACAACCCAAAAAGAATCCTCCTTGATGGTGAAATTAATTAACCTCTCCCGATGTAGGTCAAAGTGATGCATGCATCGACGATGACCTCGCAGGCCCGCAGATGGAAGCGTCACACGTGAGTGTCCTAGGATAACCACCGCCTGCATGCATGTGGCCCAAAGAGGTGTTGTGTGATGTTTGAATAGCCAATGCACACCTTTGATGTGGCACGTGCCTCGAAAACCGAAAAGTCCCGACACTGAGCACGGACGCGTACGTAGTATATATGCTAGTCCCCTCCCACCTCTTCGACGCATACTATATACTCCCACCATAACACAAACAAAAAGATTCTACCTTGCTGGTCAAATGGACCTCTCTGCCGGCTGTTGGTCAAAGTGATTTACGACGACCTCGCAAGTGAGGTGTCGTGTAGGACAACCATCGACTGCATGTGGCCAAAACATGTATGTATGAAAGGGTTGTGTAATGTTTTAAATAACGAATTCATGACTCTGATGGGGCACCTGCCTCATAAAACGGCCAACCCACATGGTGGCTCACGACTCGTAGTGTACTGCCAGCCAACCCCCAGACGCGCGCGCGCGCACACACACACACACACCGAGCATCCACCGCAACTATGATGCATGTTAAATTTTCTCGTGGTGAACATATGTTACCAAAGGAGGGACGTTTTAATTTTGAAAAAAAATAGAGATCATTAAGATGTTTTAGTACATTGATTGATTTTCTAGGAGTATAATGTGCAAAAATCAAATTTGAGCTACATGCACACGTGACAGTGCACCTAAATGGATTGGAAAAACACATGTGTTTCACTGGGTGCATATGTTTACTCCCCGTGCAAGAAATTTCAAACATTGAGAATCTTGATTTTAAAATTCTAGTACATCCAAAACTTATTTGAAATTCATGAAACTTATCGTGTTGTCATATGGACACCAATACACAGTGGCATTGTACATTTTTTTGTCAAATTTGAGACAAGTTTTGATGTAATCTTTATCTTCTTACAAATGGGATATTATTAATAATTGGGAACCAATATCGCAAACGGATTATTTATTCTAACCGTGGGCGTTAGACCAACAATGGATATGTGCCATGCTTCGGTTTAGCAATAAAGCGGCAGCATTAATCATCAAAATAGAAAAACAATATACATGCCGCCACGCGAGCCGTGTGCCATGCGAGCAGGTGTGAGTTGATGGGATGCATGCGAGCAGTCCGCCGCGCAGGCTGATACGTCTCCAACGTATCTATAATTTTTGATTGTTCCATGCTGTTATATTATCATTCTTGGATGTTTTACAATCATTTTATATCTTTTTTGGTACTAACCTATTGACATAGTGCCCAGTGCCAGTTGCTGTTTTCTGCATGTTTTTTACATCGCAGGAAATCAATACCAAACGGAGTCCAAACGGAGCGAAACTTTTTGTGGATTTTTTTTGGACCAGAAGACATCCAGTGGGCCGGAGAAGCACCTGGGGGGTGCCCTGAGGGGGGCACAACCCACCAGGGCGCGCTTGGAGGCGCAGGCGCGCCCAGGTGGGTTGTGCCCACCTCGGTGGCCTCCCGCGCCGCCTCTTTGCTCTATAAATACCCCAATATTCCAGAAACCCTAGGGGAGTCGACGAAAATCAATTCCAGCCGCCGCAAGTTCCAGAAACACCAGATCCAATCTAGACACCATCTCGGAGGGGTTCATCATGTCCATTGGTGCCTCTCCGATGATGCGTGAGTAGTTCTTTGTAGACCTACGGGTCCGTAGTTAGTAGCTAGATGGCTTTCTCTCTCTCTCATTTGATTCTCAATACAATGGTCTCTTGGAGATCCATATGATGTAACTATTTTTTGTGGTGTGTTTGTTGGGATCCGATGAACTTTGAGTTTATGATCAGATCTATGTTTTTATCCATGAAAGTTATTTGAGTCGTCTTTGATCTCTTATATGCATGATTGCTTATAGCCTCGTATTTCTTCTCCGATATTTGGGTTTTGTTTGGCCAACTTGATCTATTTATCTTGCAATGGGAAGAGGTGCTTTGTAATGGGTTCAATCTTACGGTGTTTGATCCCAGTGACAGAAAGGGAAACGACACGTATGTATCGTTGCTATTAAGGATAACAAGATGGGGTCTATTTCTACATAAATAGATCTTGTCTACATCATGTCATCATTCTTATTGCATTACTCCGTTTCTCCATGAACTTAATACACTAGATGCATGCTGGATAGCGGTCGATGTGTGGAGTAATAGTAGTAGATGCAGCCAGGAGTCGATCTACTAATCTTGGACGTGATGCCTATATAATGATCATTGCCTAGATATCGTCATGAGTATTTGAAGTTCTATCAATTGCCCAACAGTAATTGTTTTCCCACCATTTGCTATTTTTCTCGAGAGAAGCCACTAGTGAAACCTGCGGCCCCCGGGTCTCTTCTTTAATATATTTGCCTTTGCAATCTATTTTTATTTGCTTTTGTTTTCAGATCTATATTTCCAAAAACCCAAAAATACCTTGCTGCACTTTATTTTATTTTGCATTTATTCGAGATCTATTCATCCAATCTATTACAACTTTCTCCCGTCCACTAGCCATTTCTGGCGCCGTTGCCCGAAAGGGATTGACAACCCCTTTAATACGTCGGGTTGCGAGTATTTGTTATTTGTGTGCAGGTGCCGTTCACGTAGTGTTGCGTGGTTCTCCTACTGGTTCGATAACCTTGGTCTCATCACTGAGGGAAATAACTACTGTCGCTGTGCTGCATCATCCCTTCCTCTTTGGGGAAATACCGACGTAGTTCTAGCAAACATCACAGGCAAACCGGGAGGCATGCGTGTAGGTGTGTGAATTGGCGGGAGGCGTGCTCACTGCACAGTGTCATCGGGAGGCGTGCAAGTAGCTGTGTGAAATGACGGTAGGCATGCCAGCAGTCCGGTGCACAGGCTCACTGGGAGGCGAGCCATCGGTTAGACCGCCGCCCGCCTCTCTCCCACTACTCCATATTAATCGCACGCCCGAGTGGCCGCACCCCCCATCTTTGCCGCACACACAATCCTCTCTCTCTGCCTGCATCCTCGACGGCGCTCTCAGTCCTCACCGCTGTCTATGTATGAGGATGCAGCCGAAGCGCCCCATCGGAGGGAGTGCCGACGCCGGCGCTACGGAAGCACTGGAGCACGGCATGAAGATGGAGATAGAGGTTGTCGTCGCCGCCGGTGAGGTATCGCTGCACCCTGACATCGTCGACAGCGTCGTGCTTCCACAGCCGGAGCCGGAGGTCCACACCGACTCCGGTGACGACTCCAATGACGACTCCGACGACGACGGAGAACCGGTTAGTCATCTATACCCATTTATGTGTCAAATACATCCTAGGGTTTCTCTGGTTACTCCTGCGTCCTGCCTCCCCCTTTTTGGAATAGAAATCCTATGGTTATGTTCTCCCAATCCATGAAATTAATCTGAGTAAGTTTCATTAGATCCATGTAGTGTATTGATTGTTCGAATGGTACAAGTGATAAGTGATTAGTTGTTTCATCTATGCAAATGATTTCTGCTAATAATCCGACTAGGGTTAGTGTTCGTGCTAATAATTCCTAGCTAGGTCTTGACAATTGATTTTGAATGACCTAAATATATGTTTGTGCCATTATTTTCTTCAAGATTGTCCTGTACATAGACGATTGTGCTTAAAAATCAAACCATAATCTCTGGATATGTCTAAAAAAACAGCCATAAATTCCTAATCCTACTTTACGGCATGTAAACAATGATTTGATGCCAAATTTTGGCAACTGCCAAATGTTCGCTAGAGATTAGTTTGTATTCCAAATTTGATGCCAATTTTTTATATTATATGTATAGGTGCTGTCTGACGATGTCGACAGCGAGGATGAAGATGGCCAGAGGAGGTACAAGAGGCACATCCTCAGGGAGCTTTATGCGGGAATACATAACAGGCGTATTAGGACCTGCGACGGTGGCTTTCGATGTCCATTTTGCAACCAAAAGCTTCATCACACGTATCAAAGTGTTCTGGCGCATGCAAGAGGATGAGCCGTTGGCTCCTTCAAGCAGAAGTATTCTCGCAGGGTGGCGCACACCGCGTACGCCGTGTACCTGGAGAAGCTTCAGGATCGTGCCAGCAGATGAGATGAGATGTGGGATCGAACTATGTATGGCTATGTAGTGTCTTAATGACGGTTGAACTATGTACTTATGGTTGAACTATGCTTGTGTACGCTTATTATCTATGTCTGAGTATGTTTAATCTATGTTTACTTATGTCTAAATGTGGGATATGGATGCAATCAGTTTGGTTGATGGAATCTACCTCTGTCCTGGTTTATTGGCCCCCTTTGTAATTTGTGTTAAATTTTGACCAAAGATTTAACTGACAAAATGTTAGTGCAGGCAGCAAAAATTATATCGTTGGATGTGTATTTGAACATAGTGTTCTATGATATAATTGTTGGTGACATGCATAAACATTTGTTAGTTAAATCTTTGGTCAAAATTTGGCCCAAATTACAAAGGGGACCAATAAACCAGGACGGAGGTAGTACATCAATCACACACAGTTCCCAAAATAGGAACCGTGTGCAATGACATTCATTTTCCCTGTTACGTCAATCACACATGGTTGGCTCTAGCAAACCGTTGCCTCCGAAATTCTTGTGGGACAAAAAACCCTCACCAACCAATTCAAAAAAGAAAAAAGAAAACCCTCACCATCCCCACGTCACAAAAACCCTCACCCCGCCCACCACCCCCTCCGGTCCCCATTCACACCTGCACAAGCTCCTCCACGACTCTGCATGTCACCGCCTACCGCCGCTGCAACCACTTAGCTCGACGCTTGTAGCCACCGCCAGGCTGCCGGCAAACCCCACCGCATTTCGCCACTTCCGCTTGCCGCCGCCTATCGCCATCGACTTTCTCGACGCTGCTCATGGTCGACCCAGCTCCGCCCGATTGGGGAATCAACCGTATTGAGGGTTTTTTCTCATGGACAACAAGGTAACTAATTTAATGAGATATTATCTCATCTCTTATCCCAGTTCATCTGCCTCCTTTAATCACCCGGCCAAAATCACCGTGAATTCATTTTTATTCGAGCTGATTTGAGGATTTTCTTTCATTCATAGAGTGTACAGTGCGCGGACACATCAGGACTTTGCGGCCTCGGCCAGACATCCATGGAGTTCCATCTCACCGTACCAGATGACTTGAGGATGCGTGCGGTATGTTCAATCTCACCCTAAATCGGTTGGCATGGCCTACTTTCCTGAACATATACTATATATTGCTGCATTTGGATAAAAGGTGCCACATGCAGCATATACGTCAAAGGGGATTTTTTTTCTCTTCTTTCTATATTAGGCAAATTAATGATGTATTGTTCTTTCGATTACTCTCATATTTCCATGACACCATGGTTACCCTATCTATTTAATTATAGATTTTTGTCCTTTGATTTCAACTGCTATACAGTTCTTTCAATTTCGCCCATATTTTCATGTTACCATATTCTTTAACAATCCTACCATTTTCTGCAGCGCATCCCTTGCTATGCAACAGAATCTATAGTACACAATCTTTCTCTTTACATAAATCATGACTGCAGGGACGTCATACTGAACACAAACCATGGATTTACAATCGTTGCTACTATAAGACTTGATGAACGTGGTCACTCCTATTTTTCCAAGGGCCTTTGGACAAAAATTTCTAAGTTTTATGTACTGAAAGCTAGCACTAAAATTGCACTACATGTAAAAGAGCCTCGTCATGAGATATATGCTAACTTCCCCGATGATATCATCCGTCCAGACTTTGTTCGAAGTAAGTGTTCTTTTCAAGTATCTGCATGTTGACTTACCCAGCAATATCAATGGAATTGTGTAGTATTTAAGCAACCAATTGTTATTCCATTTTCTTACTCTATTCCTACCTACTAACTTCTAGTTACCAATACACTTTTCTATTGCCCTGTTTTAACTAAATATTCCCTGTACTACCACTTCTATCAGAAAGCGCCGCTGAAGAGGAGACTCCGGTGGTGGAGAACGGGGCTGCCGACAAGCGGAGGCGGGTTGAGCAAGAACCGCAAGCGACTCCAGCAGGCCTAGACTTCATCAGCAGCCTCCCCGATGATATGTTGATAGTCATCATCTCCCTCCTCCCAATCAAATATGGGGCGTAGACAACTGTCCTTTCCCGGCGGTGGCGCCCCCTATGGCACTCCACCCCTCTTGACCTCATCGACACCCACGAGCTCTATCATGGCTATCGCAAAAGCTTGGATGCGTTCTCCCAGATCCTCGGTAGTCACCATGGCCCAACCAGAGGCCTTAGCATGGGCAAGTTCCGTTCCAACGGCAAGGACCGAGCCAAGCTTGACGAGTGGTTCCGATCCCCCGACCTAGATCAGCTCGAGGAGCTCACTTTTGATGATGGGCATATGCGCTCGCTGCCAACGTCCGCGCTCCGCCTCGCACCCACGCTGCGCGTCGCCAAGTTCAGGAACTGCCATTCTCTCCCCCCCTCTTAATGACGCGCCTGCTCTTATTCTACCACGACGGAAGCACCTCAAGCTCGTCGTCGTCTGCCTCCCAAACGGTGACATGGAGCGCCTGCTCCGTGGCTGTACTGCACTCGAGTACCTTCGTCTTCAGGCGATCAATAGGTTGAGTAGCTTCCACATCACCACCATGACTCTCTGGACTATTTATGTGTGTTGCCGGTGCTGCAAGAAGACATCACAAAATGTGTACCACGGTATGGTCATTGAGGACACACCTTCACTTGAGAGATTACTTGTAGTTGATCAAGAAGGTCCAACAAGAATCAATGTCATTTCTGCGCCGAAATTGACAGTGGTGGGCTACTCGTCTGACAAATACTCTGAACATGTTATTGGATCCACACCCGTTCAGGTACAACAGCCGCCTTCTACCTCTCCTTGTAGAAATTAACATTATTTCTAATTTTGAAGATGTATGTTCGTCTGTCATCTAGAAAATGATTTCGACAAGCTTGACCCCGAAACTACGCACAGTGAAGGTCTTGGCACTAGAATCTATCGGCCCCAACCTGGACCAAGTTGTCAGTTTCCTAAGATGCTTTCCGTGCGTGGAGAAGCTATATATCGAGGTGATGTTCCTTTCCTATTAAATATTAACCATAAGGGAGTTCAATTTTTGACACCTTTTCCCAAGTTTACAATGACAATGTACTACGATTTCTGAAGGATTTTTGGAGGATTTCAGTACTTACATGTTCCCCCCCCCCATATTGGTTTCTTGATCCATATGGTTACAGTCCATGAGCATTTCTCCTTTAGATTCATCTGTACTAGTTTTCTTAGGGAACCTTTCATCCACTCCAACCTCTTGTGAAGAATGCTACATTTTTCTAGATTGTAATCAAATGCCCATGTTAATCATGTCGGATCGAAGATGGCACGTTAGTGAATTTTTACAAATCCTGCAAACCAAATAGGCCTGTAGTAGTGTTCAAAACTGCATGTAGGCACTAACACATTTTCTTCTCTTGCAGATAAAATTAGGCCTGCTGGTGGATAATGTGATACAATATAACAATCACATCGAATGCCTAGATGTGCATCTCTCAGAAATTACTTTGAACTCCTACCGAGGGACCTTACTGGAGATTATATTCGCCAGGTTCTTTGTTGTCAGGGCAAGGGTGCTGAAGGTAATGAGGTTTGCCCTACATTTATTTCGCAAAAATGAATGGTTTGTTGATCAGCGCCGGCGGCTGCGGCAGAATGGAATAGGCTCTGAAAAAGCTGAATTTCATTTTGGAATTTCAGATGATAGAGTAATCGGAAGTCATTGTGTCAACCCCATACATGACTTCTCAGTAGCTGACCCCTTTGCAAAAATTATGAGGTTTCGAAACCAGCCTTACAAGTGGTAATATTAGTTTGAACCTCTCTTATATCCATGCTCAACGGATCGGCGCGGGCGTTTGCAGCTGATGAGCTGAATTTCATTTCTAATATCAATTTGAACCTTGTAATCTTCGAATTTGAGCCATATAACTTTGGAATTTGAACCTTGTAATATTTCGAGCTTTTGTGGTACAATCGTTGAAATGGCATCATATGAGACTCGTATATTGGTAGCACTATTTTGACCTTAATATGCAATGGACTTCGATTTTATTAACCATTCTCGAATGTGTTTACCTTGTCGATCTCATAGCACACGATCTGTATAGCTAACTCGACTACGATCTTCGACATTATTGCACACAGTTGGTTTCTTCAACCATGGGCCCTGCAGAGCGCAGAATTAATTATCGCACTCGAGTGTCCATCATCACCCTTCTGTGTAACTTTGACCTCATCACCCACGGGTAAACTTATGACCGAAGTCATTCCACACACTTCATTTTTACAAATCTTTTTGCCAATAAACGCCCATGATTTGTCCCTCTTCTAGCCGACGCGTGGCCAAACTAGCCGGGCGGGAAGCTTGCGCGGTTGTGCGGGAACAGGTCAAACGAAACACGTGCGGTGTTCTCAAGCATGCACTGGAATCCTCCACCATGAACGCGGTGACAAGACGTGACGACTACAGGCCGGCCGGCCCCCATTTATTACAGTGGCCATTTATCCCTTGTGTCTCTTCAACCTTTCGATCGTGCCCCACTATTGCAAGAAGCACACCCACCATGACAGATTCAGCTGTGGACTTGTTGTGCTGGCAAAACAGCTGTGCTGAGGAAACAGCTGTAGTGAAGGTTAGCTGTTTGGCAACGCAACTGTGGAAACGACTGTGAGCTGATGAAAAACCTAAAATGCCCTTAGTTACACTGAGATCAGTGTAACTTGTTGATTTAGTATTAATAGATTTTTTAAATGGTATTTTGACTGACAGGGAATGATTTGTTCTATGGTAATGCATAAATATTTCATAATAATAATTTTCTCACTTTCTTGCTCATATATACATATAATAGTAGTGAGCAAAAGGATAATACAAAAGATAGTCCACATAACTAATAATCCACATCGCTAGTCCATGGAAGTCACATTTGCCCGTACAATACAAAAGATAGTCCACATAACTAATAATCCTTACAAAAGAGAGCTAAAGGATTAGACCGACCATATAATTCATAATCCGTACATATAATTAGATGTCCGTACAAATACTAATCTATGTAGCTTGCCGTGCAATAAACAAAGAGCTCGCAATCCTATCACGCATGTCGTTCATGTTGCCTTCATCAGAGGAAGTGGGAACAGCATCGCCAAGCAAAGATGTTGACCGTGAGACTGCAGGCATGTAATTTTCATTATCATCACATTTATCAAACTCTTTATCGTGTAGCTTGCTGTCCCTGATGAAATTGTGAAGCGTCATACAAGCACTGATAATCATCGTCTGAGTTCCCACCTTGAAGTGTGGCACATCCCTTAGGATGCACCATTTCTGCTTGAGCACACCAAATGAGCGTTCAATCACATTCCGAAGAGAAGAGTGAAGATGATTGAACACCTCAAATTTACCACTCGGTGGGCGGCGGACAGACCGAAATTCGGCAAGGTGGTAGGTTGTCCCTTTGTAAGGAGCTAGATATCCCACCCGGTTAGGATAACCAGAATCAACAAGGTAGTACATACCTACATCCATCGATAATAAATTCGAGCACATGTACAAATTAATAGAAACAATCTGTATAAAATTAGAACACTTGATTTGTGTACCTTCAGGAGGTGCAGGATAAGTAGTAGCATACTTCAATATACTGTGCTGGAAAATCCGTGTGTCATGTACCGACCCCGCCCAACCGGCAACGACAAAGGTAAATCTCATGTCAAAGTCACAAACTGCCAACACATTTTGACTTGTGTAACTATGTCGACCCATATAGTTGCAGGTCTCATTAGCGGGAACTATAACGGGAATGTGAGTTCCATCAATTGCACCAATACAACCTTTGAAGTGAGGCCAGAAATGTTTGTCCCTAATTTTTGGATGCACATCTGCGAATGTAGGATCTCTAGGTTTGATGATGTCTCCTCCTAGAGAATTTACACAGTGTAACACATGATTGAACTTCCTATGGATTGTTTCAGTTGACCGAACAAACCCATCTTCGGCTTGGCGAAATGATTGAGGGCCTCCAAGCATCCACACGAACATGCCTAGACTTTCCAATGAGTTCATCTCGCTAGTTGACTCCAAATGGTAGTCACTCACTAAAAGACCATGCAGACTCATGAAAACATCTGGATACATTCTAAACATTTTGTAGCATGATTTAGGACATGCCGACTTTTCCATCACCCATTCATAACCAGTTTGTACTGATATCCTCCTAGGCTGCCTACATTGCTTATTCAAACAAGTTTTGCTGTAGTGCATAGCCATTTGACCCAAGGTTGCGAGATCAGTACTTAACTTGAGCAAGTTTTGAAGTTGTACTGTCTTTATGTTAGCATCATCATCGTCACCACCTCCGTCGTCAATTCCATCAGTCTACAAATGGAACATGACAACAAGATTAGTTGTCATATCCATTATTCATACATATGGGAAAATAGCATTCAAATAAGCAAATGGTTCATATCCAGCAAAGACAATAGTTCACACACGAATGGTACAAACCAAATACATAGCATAATCCAAGCATTCAAATAAGCAAATGGTACTATGTGTACAACATAGCATAATCCAAGCATTCAAATAAGCAAATGGTACTATGTGTACAACATAGCATAATCCAAGCATTCAAATAAGCAAATGGTACAGACCAACAACATAGCATAATCCAAGCAAATAACTAAGCAATTATTCTAAATGAATTGTTACATAGCAAAATCATGCGCTCTCTTGAGCCAATCAAACCTTCCTTCCTTGGTCAGAACCGACGCAAACATTTCTCTATACTCAGGCTTTATAAAAAGCATGCTGGAAGAGAAAAAGAGAGGGGTTCCTTCTTCAACTCCACACTCGCGAACCATCTCCATTGCCTCATTCATACTAGGGCCAACCGGATGAGGAGGGGGAGGAGGAGGGGGAGCCTTGGTGGAGCTAGATGCTTCTTTTATACTTTCAGTCGTTACACATATCGCATCACTAGCCTTCTTGTACATCCGAACAAATGGGTTCTTCTCATCTAGAGCAGAAAAATCATCTTTACTGGACTTGGTCTTTTGTTGCTTCTTTGGTTTTGCTTTGATGACTTCATCATCATCCTCTGCACTATCAGAGTCATCGTCAATAGTGACTTCCTCCTTGTCCAATGGTATCTCACCGGGGATAGCACACTCGGCACCGGTGACATGACGGTCATCAAACATCAGGTCCATTTCAACCAAGTTGGGTGGTCCTCCATTCCTATACTTTGCATGCTCCGGATGTTTCTAAAAAATAGCAAAAGAACAAAAGGTCAGCTAAATGGAAATTAAGATAATTTAAAACCCAATGTAAATACTATGTGTAGCATGGAATTACCATTAGGTGAGTGTTCCACCAATCAGTATCAGCATCAATGGTTCCTAGCTTAGCATTCCATCCAAGTCCAGATGCATCAATTTGCAATTGTTTCCATTGACAATACATAGTTTTGAGATTTTCCCATCTATTCTTGAATTGCATCCTCACATAACTTTTCTTAGTTATCTCCAACCAGCTCTCCCCTAAATTCTTATATCCTCTAGGACTCAAGAACGCCCCCGGCCTGTTGCCTGCTTCAACTTCCCTCGCACACAACTCGCAAAATATCCTAGTATGGTATGCATCCCAAAGTGCCTTGTCTATCTTGTCTGCCTTCGCTGCCTTCTTCGCTGCCTTCGCTGCCTTTGCTGCCTTCTCCATCTAATTCATTTTCACCATAATTTATACCAGCATACAAAATATGTATAGCAAACAAGCATGTACAGCAAGCAAACACATCCACATCAAGCTTGAAATATTTCTTTATCCATCAATGTACAGCAAGCAAACCAGAGTATCCACATCAATAAATATGCAGCATATACATCTAGCAGAGAGCATCCAGGAAATTCTCACCCCAACCGATGACGACATGGGTGCCCGAGGGGGATGACGGCGACTGGATGCGGTGGATGACGGCGACTGGATGCGGTGCCCGGTGAAGGAGACCGGCCAGTAGGGATGACGGCGACTGGAGGCGACAGCGGTGGCGGCTCTTGCGCTGGATGACGGCGACAGGCGGCGGCGGCGGTTCTTGGGGCGGCGGCGGCTCTTGGGGCGGCGGCGGCTCTTGGGGCGGCGGCGGCGGATCTTGGGGCGGCGGCAGCTCTTGGGGTGGCGGCGGCTCTTGGGGTGGCGGCGGCGGGGGAACCCTAGGTTCCTATCCCTCTCGCTGGTCGCTCTGCCCTCTGTTTGCTACGAAGGAAAGGGACGAGGGGATCAGGGCATCGGGGCCTCAGGGGAAGTTCTTTTGTAATTGGGCTGAACTCAAAAGGGCATCGGTGGGAATTACAACGAGGCAAAACAGCTTTCGGGCAAAAGCACGGCTGGGCTAGCTTCGAGCGGTACCACGTAAAAACGACTGAAACGGTTTTTGATTGTGAGCCCAAAACTGCTACGTTTTACCTGTTTGTTACAGCTTCAGCTTATTTCTATGCGAAACTGGTCTCTAAAACCCAAACAAACACAGCCAAATTCTTAGAGGGTATCCTGCGCGGCTCCAATGGCGCTCCGAGCAGCTGCCGACAACGAGCAGCAGTTCACCATGCATGCTATGGTGGACACCCACAGAAGGTTCACGGAGCTCTCGGTGGTGTACACCAACAACCCAGTCTGGGTGGAGCACTCCATCCACATCATGGAGCTATTGCTTGCTGAGGAGAAGTACAAGGTGGTCGGGTTCGACCTCAAGTACACCCGCGCTCGTGCCGGGTCTCGTCCCAAGGTTGCCGTTGCCCAGATGTGCATGCGCAATCACGTCCTCGTCTACCACTACTGCCTGGCCACAAGGCCTTGCGAGCATTTCGCCAGGTTTGTCAACAGCCCCCACTACATGTTCGCTACGATGGACATCACCAACGATGTAAAGGTGCTCAAGAATTCGGGCATCGCCTGCCAGAATCTTATCGACATCCAGGGCCAATACAAGATCTGGGGCAGCAATGAGCATGAGAAGGACTCACTGGTTCACCTCGCCGAGGCCATCATCGATCCCTACTACAGAGACATGAAGGATTCCTGCAACAAGGACAAGCGTGCCTGGCACTCGGCCTGGATGGAGAAACTCGACAAAGCTCACGTCGTGTACGCGGCCAAGGAGGCATACACGAGCTACGAGATGTATAGGCAGATCGTTGACATGAGGAAGTGCCTCCTTCCCCAAAACGGCCAGGGATCCAGCCGGAAGCAGAGCAACAAGAAGTAGATGATTAGATCCTCATTTCTCCTAGTTTAGTATGCATGTAATTGCTTACTTTGGTGTGTGGAAATGTTATGTGTGTAGTCACTTGTGTAATTGTATGCTTAATTTAGTTATGCAATGCTGTCTTTTTAAGTATATATGTTGATGCTCTATAGACAGAGCGTAGATGTTGTGCGGACAGAGCAAATCACATCGCACATGGACTAAAGAATGGAACCCGTCGGTGATGTTTTCATCAATCACTCACAATTTTATACCAGCAATCGTTTGCTCACAACACACACGGCTTGTTAACAGGAATCGTCTGTGTTGTTATCTGTCTTCCCACTCATTTCCGATTGTAGACCTGTTTGCCGCGTATCACACACATCTTGTTAAGTTGAACCGTTTCTGTTCTCTTGGCTCAACGCAAATAGTTCATTCGAGTGAACTGTATGCCGTATATCACACACACATTCATCGGGCGGACCATTTCTTTTGTGTTGCCTAATCACAAACAATTCATCCGAGTGAACTGTATGCCGTATATCACACACACCTTCATCTGGCTGCCCGTTTCTGTTGTTCCGTTTCATCACAAACAATTTATTGGGGTGAACTGTATGCCGTATATCGCACACACCTTGATCTGGCTGCATATTTTTGTTGTTCTGTCTCATCAGAAATAGTTCGTATGGATCAACCGTATGCCCCACATCGCACACGCATCTAAAATCTGAACCGTGTTTGATGTATCTACCATTGCAAACATTTTGCATCTTTTTTGATGGTTTTTTACATCACCGTTTGGGATTAATGCATCGCACATAGTTTCGTCGAAGGGTCTCTGATTGTAGTGTCGTGTTAGCAGCATCCTGCAGTAGTGTACGTTCCTGGAGAAAACTAAGTTGAAAGATGATGGTAGCAATAATGCGGATTGGGTCTGTGATCTGAGGATTATCCTCATTGCTGCACAGAAAAATTATGTCCTTGATGCACCGCTAGGTGACAGACCTGCTGCAGCAGCTGATGCAGACGTTATGAATGTTTGGCAAGCTCGATCTGATGACTACTTGATAGTTTAGTGCGCCATGCTTTACGGCTTAGAATTGGGGCTCCAAAGACGTTTTGAACGCCATGGAACATATGAGATATTCTAAGAGCTAAAATTGGTATTTCAGGCTCATGCCTGTGTTGAGACGTATGAGACCTCTGACAAGTACTTTGCCTACAAGATGGAGGAGAATAGCTCAGCCAGTGAGCATGTGCTCAGAATGTCTGGGTACTACAATCGCTTGAATCAAGTGGGAGTTAATCTTCCAGATAAGATAGTGATTGACAGAGTTCTCCATTCACTATCACCAAACTACTAGATCTTCGTGACAAACTATAATATGCAAGGAATGACTAAAATGATTTCCGAGCTCTTTGCGATGCTGAAATCGGTGGAGGTAGAAATCAAGAAAGAGCATCAAGTATTGATGGTTAATAAGACCACTAGTTTCAAGAAAAAGGGTAAGGGAAAGAAAGGGAACTTCAAGAAGAATGGAAAGCAAGTTGCCGCTCCCATGAAGAAGCCCAAAGCTGGACCCAAGCCTGAGACTGAGTGCTTCTACTGCAAGGGTAATGGTCACTGGAAGCGGAACTGCACCAACTATTTGGCGGATAAGAAGGATGGCAAAGTGAACAAAGGTATATTTGATATACATGTTATTGATGTGTTCCTTACTGGTTCTCGTATTAGCGCCTGGGTATTTGATACTGGTTCGGTTGCTCATATTTGCAACTCGAAACAGGAGCTGCGGAATAAACAAAGACTGGCTAAGGACGAGGTGACGATGCGCGTCGGGAATGGTTCCAAGGTTGATGTGATCGCTGTCGGCACGCTACCTCTACATCTACCTTCGGGATTAGGTTTAGACCTCAGTAATTGTTATTTGGTGCAAACGTTGAGCATCAACATTATATCTGGATCTTGTTTAATGCGAAACGGTTATTCATTTAAGTCAGAGAATAATGGTTGTTCTATCTATATGAGTAACATCTTTTATGGTCATGCACCCATAGTGAATGGTCTGTTCTTGTTGAATCTTGATTGTAGTGATACACATATTCATAATATTGATGCCAAAAGATACAAAGTTGATAATGATAGTGCAACATACTTGTGGCACTACCGTTTAGGTCATATTGGTGTAAAGCGCATGAAGAAACTCCATGCGGATGGACTTTTGGAATCACTTGATTATGAATCATTTTATACTTGCGAACCATGCCTCATGGGAAAGATGACTAAAACTCCGTTCTCCGAAACAATGGAGTGAGCTAATGACTTATTGGAAATAATACATACCGATGTATGCGGTCCGGTGAGTGTTGAAGCACGCGGCGGGTATCGTTATTTTCTAACCTTCACAGATGATTTGAGTAGGTATGGGTATAACTACTTGATGAAACACTAGTTTGAAACATTTAAAAAGTTCAAAGAATTTCAGAGTAAAGTGGAGAATCATCGTAACAACAAAATAAAGTTTCTACAATCTGATCACGGAGGCGAATATTTGAGTTACTAGTTTAGCCTTCATTTAGGACAATGTGGAATTGTTTCACAACTCACGCCACCTGGAACACCACAGCGTAATGGTGTGTCCGAACGTCGTAACCGTACTTTATTAGATATGGTGTGTTCTATGATGTCTCTTACCGATTTACCACTATCGTTTTGGGGTTATGCATTAGAGACAGCCGCATTCATGTTAAATAGGGCACCGTCTAAATCCATTGAGACGACACCATATGAACTATGGTTTGGCAAGAAACCTAAGCTGTCATTTCTTAAATTTTGGGGATGCGATGCTTATGACAATAGGCTTCAGTCTGATAAGCTCGAACCCAAAGCGGAGAAGTGCATCTTCATAGGATACCCTAAAGAAACTATTGGGTATACCTTCTACCACAGATTTGAAGGCAAGATCTTTGTTGCTAAGAATGGGTCATTTCTAGAGAAGGAGTTTCTCTCGAAAGAAGTGAGTGGGAGGAAAGTAGAACTTGATGAGGTAGTTGTACCTGCTCTCGAATTTGAAAGTAGTACATCAGAGAAAACCGTTCCCGTGATGCCTACACCAACCAGAGAAGAAGCAAATAATGATGATCATGAAACTTCAGATCAAGTTACTACTGGACCTCGTAGGTCGACCAGAACACGTTCCGCACCAGATTGGTACGGTAATCCTATCCTGGAAGTCATGTTGTTGGACAACGGCGAACCTACGAACTATGAAGAAGCTATGACAAGCCTAGATTCCGTCAAATGGCTTAAGGCCATGAAATCTGAGATAGGATCCATGTATGAGAACAAAGTATGGACTTTGGTGGACTTGCCCGATGATCGGCAAGCCATTGAGAATAAATGGATCTTCAAGAGGAAGATGGACGCTGATGGTAATATCACTGTCTACAAAGCTTGACTTGCCGCAAAAGGTTTTCAACAAGTTCAAGGGGTTGACTATGATGAGACTTTCTCACCCGTAGCGATGCTTAAGTCTGTCCGAATCATGTTAGCAATTGCAACATTTTATGAGTATGAATCTGGCAAATGGACGTCAAAACTGCATTCCTTAACGGGTTTCTTAAGGAAGAGTTGTATATGATGCAACCGGAAGGTTTTGTCGATCCTAAAGGTGCTAACAAAGTGTGCAAGCTCCAGCAATCCATCTATGGACTGGTGCAAGCATCTCGGAGTTGGAATAAATGCTTTGATGAGGTGATCAAAGTCTTTGGTTTTATACAGACTTATGGTGAATCCTGTATTTACAAGAAAGTGAGTGGGAGCCCTGTAGCGTTTCTGATATTATATGTGGATGACATATTGCTGATTGGAAATGATATAGAATTTCTGGATAGCATAAAAGGATATTTGAATAAGAATTTTTTTAATGAAAGACCTCGGTTAAGCTGCTTACATATTGGGCATCAAGATCTATAGAGATATATCAAGACGCTTGATAAGACTTTCAATGAGTACATACCTTCACAAGATTTTGAAGGAGTTCAAAATGGATCAGTCAAAGAAGGAGTTTTTTCCTGTATTGTAAAGTGTGAAGTTGAGTAAAGACTCAAAAGCTCGACCACGGCAGAAGAAAGAGAAAGGACGAAGGTCTTCCCCTTTGCCTTAGCCATAGGCTCTATATGATATGCCATGTTGTGTACCACACCTGATGTGTGCCTTGCCACTTGTCTGGCAAAGGGGGTACAAGAGTGATCCAGGAGTGGATCACTGGACAGCGGTCAAAATTATCCTTAGTAACTATTGGACTAAGGAAATGTTTCTCAATTATGGAGGTGATAAAGAGCTCATCGTAAAGGGTTACGTCGATGCAAGCTTTGACACCGATCCGGATAACTCTGAGTAGCAAACCGGATACGTATAATGGAGCAGTCATTTGGAATAGCTCCAAGTGAAGCATGATTGCAGCATCTACAGTATGACATAAGGATTTACAAAGTACACATTGATCTGAATGTTGCAGACCCATTTGACTAAAACCTCTCTCACAAGCAAAACATGATCACACCTTAGAACTCATTGGGTGTTAATCACATGGCAATGTGAACTAGATTGTTTACTCTAGTGCAAGTAGGATACTCTTGGAAATATGCCCTAGAGGCAATAATAAATTGGTTATTATCATATTTCCTTATTCATGATAAAGGTTTATTATTCATGCTAGAATTGTATTGACCGGAAGCTTAAATACATGTGTGGATACATAAACAAATACCGTGTCCCTAGTGAGCCTCTACTAGACTAGCTCGTTGATCAGAGATGGTTAAGGTTTCCTAACCATAGAAATGAGTTGTCATTTGATAACAGGATCACATCATTAGGAGAATGATGTGATGGATAAGACCCAACCGTTAGCATAGCGTATGATCATTCAGTTTATTGCTACTGCTTTCTTAATGTCAAATACATGTTTCTTCGACCATGAGATCATGCAACTCCTGGACTCCGGAGGAATGCCTTGTGTGCCATCAAACGTCACAATGTAACTGGGTGATCATAAAGGTGCTCTATAGGTATCTCCGAAGGTGTTTGTTGAGTTGGCGTGAATCTAGATTGGGATTTGTCACTCCGTATGATGGAGAGGTATCTCTGGTCCCTCTCGGTAATACAGCATCACAAGAAGCTTGCAAGCAAAGTGACTAAGGAGTTAGTTACAAGATGATGTATTACGAAACGAGTAAAGAGACTTGCCGGTAACGAGATTGAACTAGGTATGGAGATACCGACGATCGAATCTCGGGCAAGTAACATACCGATGGACAAAAGGAACTACGTATGTTGTCATAAAGGTTCGACCGATAAAGATCTTCGTAGAATATGTAGGAACCAATATGGGCATCCAGGTCCCGCTATTGGTTATTGACCGGAGAAGCGTCTCGGTCCTGTCTACATCATTCTCGAACCCATAGGGTCCGCACGCTTAACATTCGTTGATGATGTAGTATTATATGAGTTATGTATGTTGGTGACCGAATGCTGTTCGGAGTCCTGGATGAGATCACGGACATGACGAGGAGCTCTGGAATAATCCGGAGGTAAAAATTGATATATGGGATAATACTGTTTGGTCTCCGGAGTGGGTTCCGGAATTCACCGGAAGGGGTTTCGGATGTTTCCCAAAATGTTCGGGTACGAGAACACTTTATTTGGGCCAAGAGGTAAAGCCCGCGAGGCTTTAGGAAGGTGCAAAAGGCAGTTTTGCAGAGGCCAAGGGGCCAGACACCAGGGACCCTGGCGTCTGGTCCTGGAGTCCGAGAAGGACTCTTGCCTTACGGGCTAAACCGGCTTTGAGGGGGCTCTTTCTACAAGAAACGACCCCAGGGTTGAACATATAAATAGAGGGGCAGGGCTAGCACCCGGAACACATCAAGATTCACCAAGCCGTGTGCCGGCAACCCCGCCCCCTCTAGTTTATCCTTCGTCATAGTTTTTGTTGTGCTTGGCGAAGCCCTGCGGAGATTGTTCTTCACCACCACCATCACCACGCCATCGTGCTGCCGGAACTCATCTACTACTTCGCCCCTCTTGCTGGATCAAGAAGGCGAGGACGTCATCAAGCTAAACGTGTGCTGAACACGGAGGTGTCATACGTTCGGTACTTGATCGGGACGGATCGTGAAGGTGTACGACTACATCAACCACGTTGATAAACGCTTCCGCTTATCGATCTTCAAGGGTATGAAGATGCTCTCCCCTCTCGTAGCTATGCATCTCCATGGATAGATCTTGCGTGTGCATAGAAAATTTTTGTTTCCCATGCAACGTTCCCTAACAGGTGAAACAATGATGTAGCATCTATGTAGCCCGTTTATATATTATGTTAGAATTTAAAGCCCATTTGCATTTTTCTCGAAATCCACAGACTTGCTTGGCTGGGTGAAAATATCATATTGGGCTGGGCTGAGAAATGTTATAAAAATATAAACACATGATTGCACGTCTATTACTGCATTGGTTAGTAAAATCTTTGCAAGCTTATGTACGCAATCACCAGGAGTTAACTTGCCAAGTTATATATAAACAATTATTATTATTTTGTAAGAAATTTTTATTTACGAAATAAAATATCATTTTAATTTGATGAGTTAATAGGACGTGGAGTATTATTATTTTTTAGGCTAGACGTGGGATACTTGAGTTGGTTCTAGGAAAAAGTACTGTGAGAAAACTCAGATTACATCGAAAAAGAAAGTGGGAGAAAATTCAGATATCACATTAATAAAAACGAAAAATAAAGGAAGTGGGAAGGTCTATACAATGGCTGGATGAACGACAGGTTTAATGGAACCTTATGTTGTTTCTATTATATATATGTAATAAAATAAGATATGAATATAAATATATATACTATTATAGAAGGGAAAACATAGGTTCAGTTTTGCATTCTTATAGAAAAATAGAACTGAGATGTGCGTTGTCTTGAAAAAACAAACATAACTTGGGCTGCTGATGTTATAGACAAGCTAGGCTGGGAGGCCCAGAGGCCGCTTGATACCTGCTGGACCCCAAAAGAAAGTTGAAACCAGCTGGATCAACTGTGTCTACATGTCGTGGGCTGCGCATGTTAAACAACAAAACCTAGGCCGTGGACCTGGTGGGCCGAGATTGCCAGCCTCTCGATGAACAGTCGTCTCCCGATTCCTCTCGTTTTGTTGACCATGTTGGGAACGACAGACGGCGGCGCCGCGGCGAGAGCACCAAGGCAGAGGACGACGTCGAGACCTCGGACCGGAATGAACCGGAGCCGAGGAAGACGCAGGCGGAGGGGAGTATGAGGGTTGACTTGTTCGGGTGCAAGGTGGGCTGGTAGAGCTGCCGCCACCGGAGAATGTATGGAAGTAGAGGGATGGCCTGGCTAGCGCCATAGGCTAGGATGGGTCATCGAGGCGTGTGCGGCAGCGCCGCCAGCCGCTGTAGGAAGAGGACGAAAGAATGAACAAAATAAAGAAATACAAATGGATAGGTGGTTGGTCCCATATGTTTGTGTACGAGACCTGCTGGGTCCACCTGAGAAGGGGAATATGTTGGGAGGAAGGAGATTCAAAGCACGGCAGCACAGTGAACTAAGCCATGGCTCCCCCTACCTTCCCCTTCGTTCCCCCCCATTCATACACCGAGGCCGCCAAAACCCCAAAACGATAGTGGCAAATCGGTAAGATACTTCATAGAACGCACCATATCTAATAAAGTACAGTTACAACGTTCGGACACACCATTACATTGTGGTATTCCAGGTGGCGTGAGTTGTGAAACAATTCCACATTGTCTTAAATGAAGGCCAAACTCGTAACTCAAATATTCGCCTCCGCGATCAGATCGTATAAACTTTATTTTCTTGTTATGATGATTCTCCACTTCACTCTGAAATTCTTTGAACTTTTCAAATGTTTCAGACTTGTGTTTCATCAAGTAGATATACCCATACCTACTCAAATCATCTGTGAAGGTTAGAAAATAACGATACCCGCCGCGTGCTTCAACACTCATCGGACCGCATACATCAGTATGTATTATTTCCAATAAGTCATTAGCTCACTTCATTGTTTCGGAGAACGGAGTTTTAGTCATCTTGCCCATGAGGCATGGTTCGCAAGTATCAAATGATTCATAATCAAGTGATTCTAAAAGTCCATCCGCATGGAGTTTCTTCATGTGCTTTACACCAATATGACCTAAACGGCAGTGCCACAAGTATGTTGCACTATCATTATCAACTTTCCATCTTTTGGCATCAATATTATGAATATGTGTATCACTACAATCGAGATTCAACAAGAATAGACCATTCACTAAGGGTGCATGACCATAAAAGATGTTACACATATAAATAGAACAACCATTATTCTCTGACTTAAATGAATAACCGTTTCACATTAAACAAGATCCAGATATAATGTTCATGCTCAACGCTGGCACCAAATAACAATTATTGAGGTCTAAAACTAATCCCGAAGGTAGATGTAGAGGTAGTGTGCCGACGGCGATCACATCAACCTTGGAACCATTCCCAGCGCGCATCGCCACCTCGTCCTTAGCCAATCTTCATTTATTCCGTAGCTCCTGTTTTGAGTTACAAATATGAGCAACCGAACCATTATCAAATCCCCAGGTGCTACTACGAGCATTAGCAAGGAACACATCAATAACATGTATATCAAATATACCTTTGTTCACTTTGCCATCCTTCTTATCTGCCAAGTATTTGGGGCAGTTCCGCTTCCAGTGACCATTACCCTTGCAGTAGAAGCACTCATCGAACTGAACGTGTGCTGAACACGGAGGTACCGTATGTTGGGTACTTGATCGGGACGGATCATGAAGGTGTATGACTACATCAACCGTGTTGTTAAACGCTTTCGCTTAGCGATCTTCAAGGGTATGGAGATGTTCTCCCCCTCTCGTAGCTATGCATCTCCATGGATAGATCTTGCGTGTGCGTAGAATTTTTTTGTTTTCCATGCAATGTTCCCCAACAGTGGCATCATGAGTCAGGTCTATGCGTAGATGATATGCACGAGTAGAACACAAAGGAGTTGTGGGCGGTGATGTTCATACTGCTTACCACCAACGTCTTATTTTGATTCGGCGGTATTGTGGGATGAAGCGGCCCGGACCAACCTTATATGTCCACGTACATGAGACCGGTTCCACCGACTGATGCAACTTGTTTTGCATAAGGTGGCTGGCGCGGGTGTCTATTTCTCTCACTTTTGTTGAATCGAATTTGACTACGGTCGGTCCTTGCAGAAGGTTAAAACAGCAAACTTGATAATCACCGTTGTGCTTTTGCGTAGGTAAGAATGGTTCTTGCTAGTTACCCATAGCAGCCACGTAAAACTTGCAACAACAAAGTAGAAGACGTCTAACTTGTTTTGCAGGGTATGTTGTGATGTGATATGGTCAAGACGTGATGTGATATACGTTATTGTATGAGATGACCATGTTTTGTAATATCGACAACCGACAGGAGCCTTAGGGTTGTCTTTTAATTATTGTATGGCCTGCGTGTCAATCATTGAGCGCCATGTAATTGCTTTACTTTATCGCTATGCATTAGCAATAGTTGGCGAGACGACCCCGACGCAACGATGAAGATCAACGTGTCGCGCCGGTGACGATGGAGATCATGACGTTGCTTTGGAGATGGAGACCAAAAGCACAAGATGATGATGGCCATATCATGTCACATATTTTGATTGCATGTGATGTTTATCCTTTATGCATCTTATTTTGCTTAGAACGACGGTAGCATTGTAAGATGATCCCTTCACTTAATTTCAAGATAAAAGTGTTCTCCCTGAGTATGCACCATTGCTAAAGTTCGTCGTTTCGAAGCACCTCGTGATGATCGGGTGTGATAGACTCTACGTTCACATACAACGGGTGTAAGCCAGTTTTGCACAAGCAGAATACTTGGGTTAAACTTGACGAGCCTAGCATGTACAGACATGGTCTCGGAACACTGGAGACCGAAAGGTCGAACATGAGTCATATAGTAGATATGATCAACATGAAGATGTTCACCATTGATGACTACCCCATCTCACGTGATGATCGGACATGGGTTAGTTGATTTGGATCATGTATCACTTAGATAAATTGAGGGATGTTAATTTAAGTGGGAGTTCATTAGTAATTTGATCAATTGAACTTAATTTATCATGAACTTAGTCCTGATAGTATTTGCAAATCTATGTTGTAGATAAATGGCCCGTGCTACTGTTCCGTTGAATTTTAATGCGTTCCTAGAGAAAGCTAAGTTGAAAGATGATGGTAGCAACTACACGGACTGGGTCCGTAACTTGAGGGTTATCCTCATTGCTGCACAGAAGAATTATGTCCTTGATGCACCGCTAGGTGACCCACCCACTCCCGCTAGTCTAGACATTGTGAACGCCTGGCAAACGCGGACTGATGACTACTCGATAGTTCAGTGTGCCATGCTTTACGGCTTGGAACCGGGACTTCAAAAGCATTTTGAATGCCACAGAGCATATGAGATGTTCCAAGAGCTGAAATTGATATTTCAAGCTAATGCCCGGGTTGAGAGATATGAAGTCTCCAACAAGTTCTTCAGCTGTAAGATGGAGGAGAACAGTTCTGTCAGTGAACACATACTCAGAATGTCTGGGTACCACAACCACTCGACTCAGATGGGAATTGATCTTCCAGATGAGTGTGTTATTGATAGAGTTCTTCAATCACTGCCACCAAGCTACGAAGGCTTCGTGATGAACTATAATATGCAAGGAATGAGGAAAATCATTTCTGAGCTCTTCGTGATGCTGAAATTGGCGGAGGTAGAAATCAAGAAAGAGCATCAAGTGTTGATGGTTAATAAGACCACCAGTTTCAAGAAAAAGGGCAAGGGAAAGAAAGAGAACTTCAATAAGAATGACAAGGAAGTTGCTGCTCCCGTGAAGAAGCCCAAAGTTGGACCCAAGCCTGAGAGTGAGTGCTTCTACTGCAAGGGTAATGGTCACTGGAAGCGGAACTGCCCCAAATACTTGGCAGATAAGAAGGATGGCAAAGTGAACAAAGGTATATTTGATATACATGTTATTGATGTGTTCCTTGCTAATGCTCGTAGTAGCACCTGGGTATTTGATACTGGTTCGGTTGCTCATATTTGTAACTCAAAACAGGAGCTGCGGAATAAATGAAGATTGGCTAAGGACGAGGTGACGATGCACGCTGGGAATGGTTCCAAGGTTGATGTGATCGCCGTCGGCACACTACCTCTACATCTACCTTCGGGATTAGTTTTAGACCTCAATAATTGTTATTTGGTGCCAGCGTTGAGCATGAACATTATATCTGGATCTTGTTTAATGTGAAACGGTTATTCATTTAAGTCAGAGAATAATGGTTGTTCTATTTATATGAGTAACATCTTTTATGGTCATGCACCCTTAGTGAATGGTCTATTCTTGTTGAATCTCGATTGTAGTGATACACATATTCATAATATTGATGCCAAAAGATGCAAAGTTGATAATGATAGTGCAACATACTTGTGGCACTGCCGTTTAGGTCATATTGGTGTAAAGCACATGAAGAAACTCCATGCGGATGGACTTTTAGAATCACTTGATTATGAATCATTTGATACTTGCGAACCATGCCTCATGGGCAAGATGACTAAAACTCCGTTCTCCGAAACAATGAAGTGAGCTAATGACTTATTGGAAATAATACATACTGATGTATGCGGTCCGATGAGTGTTGAAGCACGCGGCGGGTATCGTTATTTTCTAACCTTCACAGATGATTTGAGTAGGTATGGGTATATCTACTTGATGAAACACAAGTCTGAAACATTTGAAAAGTTCAAAGAATTTCAGAGTGAAGTGGAGAATCATCGTAACAAGAAAATAAAGTTTATACGATCTGATCGCGGAGGCGAATATTTGAGTTACGAGTTTGGCCTTCATTTAAGACAATGTGGAATTGTTTCACAACTCACGCCACCTGGAATACCACAACGTAATGGTGTGTCCGAACGTTGTAACTGTACTTTATTAGATATGGTGCATTCTATGAAGTCTCTTACCAATTTGCCACTATCGTTCTATGAAGTCTCTTACCGATTTGCCACTATCGTTTAGATTCATTTTGGACAAGCGCGTACCTAAGCCATGGCTCCCCCTACCTTCCCCTTCGTTCCCCCACATTCATACACCGAGGCCGCCAAAACCCGCGAAACCCCACGCTCCTCCGTCGGCCTCCCGACCGCCGCCGAGCCAGAGCATCTTCCCCGACGACGTCGTCCACAGCAACAGCTCGACGTCCCTCATCCACCGCACCGAATGAGGATATGTCGTCGATCTTGTCGTCCTGTCGGATCAGCCGCCCCGTCCTCCACCTCCAAGGAGCTGCCCCGATGTTAGCCTCATCTATCGCGCCACCTCCATCCCCACAGCGTCGTCTTCACCTGGCCCACCGGAACTGCAGCACCCTCACCAATTCCTCCAATGAAGCCGAGGCCTACTCGGCGCCACCAAGGAGGTTCTGCACTCACCGCTGCATTTTATCTTTTATTCGATCTCACGGGGCTGCCGGTGCTCGATACTGAGCAGCCATGGCGGGTCTCCATCGACGGCGCTGTCGCTGGCCACTTCCTTCACGGCGTCTCTCCCCCATGTCGTTAAATCCACGCCGGCGACTTCCACACCAGCACTAGCTACTGCAGCTCTGGCTCTCGCTCGCGTTGTGGCTTTGCTCTTGCTGTCGGTCACGCTGCTGCTGTGCTCTTGCTTTCGTTGTTGCTGCTGCTCTGCTCTGCTCTTGCTGTCAGTCACGCTGCTGCTCCGCTCTTGCTCTTGTTCGTGCTGCTGCTCCGCTCTTGCTCTCGTTCATGCTGATGCTCCGCTCTTGCTCTTGTTCATGTTGCTGCTCTGCTCTGCTCTGCTCTTGCTCTCGCTCGTGCTGCTGCTGCTACACGACTTGTGGCAACTATAGGAGTTGCTGCTTTAGCACTCGCTCGCGGTGCTGCTGCATGAGCTGCTCTCTGCTAGTGTGTTCCCTGCTCGAGTGGCTGCTGATTTAGATCATTGCTTCTCTTCTACCAGTGCTCGAACGCCCTAAACTTCTATTGCAGTGCTCTGCTACTAGTTCAATCAGTTTCGTCAGTAAAATTCAGTTTCGACAGTAAAATTTAGTTTCGACTGTAAAGTTCAGTTTTTCAGTTTCTTCAGTTAAGTTCGGAGTCAACAGTATTTACAGCATCTGTCGGAGTGGCTGCGGCGCGGCTAATGCATTTTACATCTAGCACTTTCTGGTGATGTATTTTACATCATCTATTGCAAATGCTATTAGACTCCCACTTCAGATTAACGTTGTATGTCTTGTCCTGCTTCAGCCTCGCCGTCGTACACCTCATAGCAGAGCAGTACCCTCGGCGCCGTCTCCAGAGGCCACAGATCTTCTTCTCCGCCTCCGACAGTCACACCAGCATCACCATCCTCCACGTCCAACCCAATGATGCAGAGGTTGACAAGGCTATGCCAAAGAGGTTGTACACTCATCGCATCACTTTGTTACTCTACATTCATGTCGATCCCTAAGGGATCCTTTGGTTCAAAGCAGTTGCAAATCTAGAAAGAAATGAATCGTGGTCACAAAGTTAACAGGGAGAAAACTAAATGCTCTTTTGAACCACAATTTGAATCGGTTTAGGAAGATAGCCATTATATGACATTCATGCGGACCAAATAAGCTCACAAAATATTTAGAGGGCAGTCTTCAGCCTGTTGAAAACTGCCTACTAGAATCGCCACTGGTTCAAAGAAAAAGTGAAGGAAAACATAGGAATTGGAAACTTTACTATGGTACTACTATTCGTGCATTTGGTTAGAAGGAATGGAGCAAAGCAAAACTGGAGGATTTTTTTTCCTTTGGTGTCTCTTTCAAAGAAAAAACATAGGAATTTTAATATCCACTTGGACGTCCTTTTCAAATTAATATCCATGAAGAACAGGACTAAGTGCATTACTGGCATAATAAGATTCTTATTTTACATTTTCATGTGGTTTGACTTTAATTTGACCATGTTTCTCCATTCCTGTGTTCTTCCAATTCATGTGAACCAAACACCTAGGTTGACAGTAATCCTGTGTTTGCAAATGCTCTGTTTTGCACGTGCATTCCTATCCTATTCCTATGTTTTCCCTGTCCCTGCATTTTTAGAATCCTCCAATTCTAAGGAGCCCTTATAGATTTACTTCAATTTCAGATAGGTGTCAAAGAAAACTCTATGTGTTTTGTCCCGCTCCTGCCGTGCCGTCATCCACCGCACCTGATGTGCACCATCGGCGGAAGCGTTCACTGCAGCAGAGATCCCCCTGCAGATCTTCTTTCGCCGCCTTAGATCATCTTCCCTGTTGCCGACAGTCATGCCAACTGCATTATCATCATCGACTGAGCAGATGAACCTGAGGACTACACAGTTCCAGAAGAGAGGTCGAACTCTTTCGTGTCTGCTTACGTTATACATCGATTATTATTGCCTGCTACTTTATCGTCTTGTTCACCTCTTAGACTCCGAGTTAGGTCCAAACTAATGTTCAAACTTGAGTTTTAAAATGCCTGTGGGGCACATATCGAGGCAGCAACGAATAGTATATGTCTACTATCTGGTTCATCTCGGGTCTTCTATGTCGTTCATGTTGGGTGGGCAACAAACAGTAGATGATCCATCGTCTATCTTTTTAAACTGAAGCTATTATCTGCCTGCTGTCATTAGTTTTGGATCTATCCACTCATTTGCTACCATCAGTCTTGATTTCTGCATGCACCCCTTAGGTCTTACATAATCTAACTATGTTTTTTTATTATGCATGTTAGTTATTGTACACAATCGTACTGAACATGTTGAGAAAAAGAGAAGACCGTTGCATGGGAATATAATGTCATGTAGATGCCGCTCCATGGTGGGCGAAGTGGGGGCCCCCTCCCCCCATTCTAGATTGTATTCCAGAGGAAGATAACTATTCAGAGGGGGATTCAGAGGGAGCCGACCACTCCTATTTACCCCCTGAGGTGTTTGCTCTAACGTGGCATGCTGATGTTGGTCATATCATGCATATGGCGCCTCGCATTGCTTACTTTATACATCTCATATGTCATCAGCTTAGTTTAGATTTGCTTTGTGTGAATGCCACATGTTTGGTTTCTATATCATATATGTGAATTATGCAATGCCATCTTCTTTAGCCAGGCATCATATACGTGAATCATGCAATGCCATCCTGTTTAGCCAGTCATCGTAGATGTGAATTGTATCGTGCCATACTTTTTTTTCATAATGTATTCCATTTGTCGACAATGTTTGTACATTCATCTACTCTTCCTGTGCATCAGCCATTTGAGTCGGTCATGGGAAAATCTGGAGTGAAAACAAGGTCTTCTGAGCAGTCAGTGCTACCTATCGATGTAGATTTCTTGCTGGTTACAGATAGCTCCTCAGAGGAGGATTCAGAGACAGATGACCAGTCTTATTCTCCCCCCCCCCCCGAGGTGTATGCTCTAACTTGGCAGGGTTATATTGCTCATATCATGCATATGGTGTCTTGCATTGCCATGCCATCAACTTAGATTAGACATGCTTTGTGTGAATGCCTGATGTTTGCTTTCTATATCTGATATGTGAATTATGCAATGCCATGTTTTTTAGCCAGTTATCATATATGTGAATTATGCACCGCCATCCTGTGTAGCCAGGCATCACATATGTGAATTATCTCATGCCATCCTTTTTTTTCATTACGTATTCCATTTGTTGACAATGTGTGTATATTGAACTACTCTTCATGTGTATCAGCCATTTGAGCCGGTTATGAAAAAATATGGAGTGAAAACAAGGTCTTTAGAGCAGGCAATGGTACCTGTTGAAGCATATATCTCAATGGTTACGGGTAGCTCCTCAGAGGAGGATTCAGAGACAGATGACCAGTCATATATCCCACCTGAGGTGTATGCTCTAACTTGCAATGTTTATATTTCTCATATCATGCATATGGTGTCTTGCATTGCGTAGTTTAGACATCATATACACACTATTCAATGCCATCTGCTTAGTTTAGAAATCATACATGCGAGTGCCAGCTGCTTAGTATATGGATCAATTATGTGAATTATATCATGCCATCATGTATACTTAGACAACATGTATGTGAATTATTTCATCCCAACCTATTTTAGAAAGACATCATATAGTTATGTCATGTCATCCTGTTTAGATACTCATCATATGTTGAATTATGCCCTTATATCATGTTAAGTTATCCATCATATATCTGAAACTGTGTCATGTTATCCTGTTTAGTTAGCCATCATATATGTGAAATTGTGTCATGATGTCCTGTTTGGTTAGACAACATATATGTGAATTACCACATCTGTCTATCATACAATGTCTGCACATTCAATTTCTTTTCTTCTTTATCAGCCATTTGAATTGGAGGGGTGATGGCAGTATCTAAGGGAGTAAAAACCCGTTCTTCACAAAAGATGGTGCTACCGGTCGATGCAGATAGAACGATGGTTGTACTGGCCCACGAACTAGCCCCACGACACATAATCGAGACTCTTCCAGATTGTACACCTACATCATTAGACAGAGAACCAGCTACACCCCATCTAACCCCAACCCTAGTAGATAGTAACCCACTTCTAGTTGACACACCACCATGTACACCACAGAGTACCCCCACACGAGCAGTTTGTAAAGCAACTGCAGTGCCCAAAGCACGAAGACCAGCACAGCGAACCCAAACTCCATGTTTAAAGCAGAAGAGCAACTATTCTCAGGTCAGATTCTGTAGCTATGGTCCATACTCCTTTGCTCTTGCATCACTGTATTTACTCATACCAACTAATTTCGAATTTGAAGGATCCAATTGAAACTCCAATGGCGCAACAGGTATGTTTTAAACCTATTTATTTAACTGGATTATTGTTCTAACTTCTTGCTCTATGTTGATTTCAGTTTCAGTTGTATAAACAGTTATGTTCTCATGTCATGCACATTACAAGTGTTGCTAGTGCTGTGTAGTTTCCCACACTTATATTCTGTCTATGCTACTGTGTCTTAAAAAGATATGATTTGAACTGTGTCTCTATCTTGATTTGGCAACATAAACAAGAATGATATAGACAATACAGTGACCATAGTACATAGATATATGTTTGTTTCATGTTGTTATCCTGTCCACCTTACTACTAAACCAGTTTACCAAAATGAGTTTCATATACTACATGCTAAACCTGTGATGTGTGTGCTTGTTTCTCTTGTAGAATGCAAACAGAATATTGGAGAAGAGCACCCCATTATGCAATGGTAGAGAAAGTAATGCAGATAAGGTTCAAGATAGTGAGACAACCCTGTTGGTCTCCAAGAAAGGTGATAAAAACTATCTTGTAGACAGTGAGACAACCCCAAAGTCCTGCGTTGATGTAGTGTTCGAGTTACTAGCCACTACCGCTGGCACAAGCTCTTCGAACTCGCTGCCTGAATCACTTCGGCTTCTTCAGTCCCAGCTACAAGCTGAAAGGCATCAGTCAGCTGTGTTGCGGCAAGAAGCTGAAGGACTGAGGAAGTCCCTGCAGAATTCAGATGCATACTTTCTGGTGCAACAGCAAGCGCTGGACGATTTTAGTGCCAAACAAGAGAAAACTAATAAGCTTGCTAAGCTTCTTGCCAGCATGGTGGGTATCCAGGATATCGTTTCTTGAGCTCTTCTAAAGTGGTTTTAGTTCTGTACTTGTTTTACTGTCGCGCTTATTTTCACTGGTGGACAATTTAGACGCCCAGTGTATGTAATATGCTGCTTTGTTCACGATATTTGCACTGGTGGCGAACTTTGATGCCCAGTGGATGTAATATTTGTAATAGCCGTAATAGCCTAGCGTAAGTTGCTTGCTTATTTATTTCCTTATTGTCTTGTTTATTTTTGTGCTTGTAGTCACTGCAGTTCTTTTTCCGCGGTAACCTTTTTATTTAGAACTAGGCCACAATAACCATGGGCAACATACGGACCATTGTAACCATGGTCCTGCTGGCTGCTGTAGTGGGCTTCATAAGGTCTGTATGATCCATGGGCCTTCTACGGCCCGCAGATTCAATGGGCCTTCTATGGGCCGTTTGATCAATTGGCCAAACATGGGCCATACTTTCGTGGACCATTAACGGACTGCAATATGGGCCGTAAACAGGCTAGAATCGGAATCATCTGTTTATGTGCCGACCATAATGGGCCGTTAATAGGCCGATGTGTACAACGGGCTTAATTCTATCGGCAGGCATAACGGGTCGTTAATGGGCCATATTTTATGACCCTATGAAAACGGCCCAACGGATTAACGGGCCACAAACGGGCCGACTTTAACCACGGGCTGAATTTGGCCCACAAGCGGAACAGGCCAGTAACGGACCGTAAGTAATCGAATGCCGAAAATGAGCCCAATAATAAATGGGCCCTTAGAAGGCAGAAAGATAACATGGGCTGGAAACGGCCCAATGGAACAATGGGCCGTTAATGGGTATAAAGCGATATACTGTTCATTTTGGGCCAGTTTCACTATGGGCCGTTTATGGGCCAAGAGTTACAAAGGGCCTCATATGGGCCAAGAGTTACAAAGGGCCTCATATGGGCCGAAAGACGTCATGGGACCTACATGGGCCGGAAGCTACAACGGGCTGGAATCATATTGGACGGCCCATATGACGCTACTGGGCCTAATTCGGATAGGCTATAACGGGTCGTGAGTTAGCGGGTTGTAAATGGGCTATATGCGAACAGGCCGTTAACAGGCTTTTCGTGGGCCGGACCGCTACCTTTTGACCAATTCAAACGGGCTGGCCTTTTGACCTGAATGGGCTACTGTTGGGCCGAGCCACGTGTCGACGTATCATAGGCGCGTCCCGTCCATTCGCTGGATGACATCTGTCGCAGCACTGAGCTGACACGTTGATACTCCGGTGAATGAGAATTTTACACGTGGAAAATCCCCATTGGTCAGGGCTGTCAAAGGGTTATCGGATCCAAACCGGAACCCGATAGCTTAACGGCGACCCGTTACGGTGGATGCCACATGTCGGTTACCCTTGACGAAAACACTTCTATGACGTGCAATTTATCATCATGGAAGTGGACACTTCCGTGATGATAATTTTGGTATTGTCATGGAACACTTCTACGACAGCACAGGTATGACTATCTTGATTGTGTCATAAAATCGTCATGGATGTACATGCATGACAGAAAACGTGACCTACTGTGACAAACACGTATCATCACGGAAGTGGATTTTTTTTTTTGTAGTGCCATGAGAAGTTGGTTGAAGATGTCAATGGACTTTTGGATGCCCAAGAGCAGAGGGCAGAGATAGAAAGGAAAGATGCTGAAAGTAGCAAGCTGCAGGAGAAGTATGACATGGTTAAGAACCTAGCAGCTGCTCAAGCTAGTGTCATTAGAAACATGAAGCTGAAGCTAGCTGAAGAGAGGAAGAATTTGCAGATCCACATTGATGAGCTCCAGAAGACAGTGGAACAGAGCAATGTGAAGCTGGAGGGGATCAATGCCATCATAAATGGATGAGCAGGTGCCTGTGGAAGAGAAGACTGGGCAGTATCATTTGGCATTTGCTGACCTTTTGCAGGGTGTGGTTTGGTTGGGCTGTAATGATAGTAGTTTTAATTCTCTGAACTATGGATTTGTAATGTACTAATGTAGTACTATGAGTATGTATGGATTTGAAGTTATGCTGAATGTTATGGTATTTAGAGTTGCTTAATGTGATGTTAAGTAAGTTGTTTACAATTGATGAATGAGACCTTAAGTATGCTGTTTACAATTTGATGAATACTCCCTTAAGTATGATGTTTAGAATTGATGGATGTGATATGAAATATGTTGTTTAGAATAGATGGATGTGATATGAAATATATTGTTTAGAATAGATGAATTGCTCAATAAGGCCAAGTTAATCTCTTTGCCATTTTATGGTTGTCTCGACGTCGAGGCATCAAATAGGGTTATCGGTGCCACTTTAGGGTTCTCTGGATGTCGAGGCATCAAATAGGGTTATCGATGCCACTTTAGGGTTCTTTCGACATCGAGGCATCAAATAGGGGTTATCGATGGCAATTTAGGGTTCTCTCGATGTCGAGGCATCAAATAGGGTTATCGGTGCCACTTTAAGGTTCTTTCGACGTCGAGGCATCAAATAGGGTTATCGATGGCACTTTAGGATTCTCTCGATGTTGAGGCATCAAATAGGGTAATCGGATCCAATTTAGGGTTCTCTCGACGTCGAGGCATCAAATAGGGCTATCGATGGCACTTTAGGGTTCTCTCGATGTCGAGGCATCAAATAGGGTTATCGGTGCCTGATACGTCTCCAAAGTATCTATAATTTATGAAGTATTCATGCCATGTTTACAATAATTTTATATCGTTTTGGTATGATTTGATTAGAACTAACCTGGACTGACGCTATTTTCAGCAGAACTACCGTGGTGTCATTTTTTCTGCAGAAATAGAAGTTCTCGGAATGGGCTCAAAATTTACGGTGATTTTTTTTATGGACCAAAAGAGACCCCCGAAGCACAAGAGCTGGGCCAGGAAGTGGACGAGGAGGCCACAAGCCAACATTGCAATTTCCTTTCTCCTTGTCTCCTCCATAAATTTTTTATTTCCAGTTGCTCCTTTGAATTGTTTGTGCTCTGCTGTGTTTGAAACGGAATTGGCAGTGGCTCTTCTTCTGCTGCTAGATCTACAGGATGTGCATTGAACAAAACTCCTTCTTCATCTACCTGATACAGTTGGGGCTCTCCAATTTCCTGCAGAGGGATCGGCTGCTCAATAACATTATCACTGCTATTTATATCTGCAGGTTTGGGGGAACTGGCCCTAACAACTGTCACATTCAAGATGTTCTGCTTCTACATGACTATGTGGTCTATAATTTCCTCCAGCATGTCATCATCCTCTATTTCTTGCATTCCTTCTATCCCTAGGCCAAGATCCTTCACATAGTACATGTAATCCCTCAAACCATATCATTCAGTCTCTATCAGTGCTACTAGATTGTAAAATGTGATGTCTGACAACATCATAGTTCTCTCAAGATTGTCTTTGTCATGAAAATGCATCCTCAATTCCCAAACCTTATCATCCAGACTGAAAATTACAAAAGCAACATAGCAGTGTTGTATAAGTGTTCAATTATAACACTTATGAAAAAGCAGAACAGCAAGAAAACTAAATAAGACATAAACAACACCTAATTTCAACTTAATCAGACACAAACACTAGCCAATAACACTTACAAAATCAGACACAAACACTAGCTAATAACACAACGTAATCAGACACAAACACAAACAGCACCTAATAACACTTACAAAATCATACACTAGCTAATTTCAACTAAATAAGACACAAACAGCACCTAATTTCAACTTAATCACTTAATTTAGAAACAAATCATCGCAATAACAACCATAGGCCCAACAATATGCAATAATTATCCTAACCCTAACCCTATAAACAGATCAGAAAATGTAAGAGAATGTAATGGAGAAGGGGAAGGGGATCTCACTATACGCCACCGACGGATGAAGCGATGTGGTGGCTTCCCGTCGGATGGCCTTCACTGTCGTGGCGAAGGCTCTAGCCGTCGCGTATTCCATCGAATAGTGTTCCTTCACATTGGACGTCACGTTGCTAGGGTTCAAGCTCCCGCAAAACTCGCCTGGGTCGGAATCCGCGTCACCTGCGCCACTGTCGGGAGGCCCGCCACTGCCAATCCTGCCTGCTTTCGCCGGAGTAGCCATCTGCGTACGTGACATGAGGAGGGGGGAGAGAGCAGGTAGGAGCGGGAAGAGGGGAGAAGGGGAACAGCGGGCAGGAGCGGGAAGGGGGAGAAGGGGAACAGAGGGGGAGATGGAGGCAAACGGCGCCGTCTCACGCCGTCTAACGGCTGTCGGGACGGCCGACAGTGCCACGTAGGCAAAAAAAGGGCCCCACCTATCATAAACTCACTTAACTGAGCCCGGTCCGTCGATTAGTGTTTTCTGCAAAAAGATTACTGAAGACATGGTGTTTTCTACAAAAAAAATGTATTGTAGTGTTTTTCGCAAACCTAACTTCAAACTGGTGGTTTTCTGCAATTTACTCAAGGGATCTGATCAGGGCATCACGGGAGGTGTGGGCATGTGGTGTAGTGGGTGGAGAAAGATCGGGATAGCTTTTCCTACGGAGAATTTGATATTTTGACATTTTATATTTTTTAAAGTGTCCAGATTGGATATCCGATACTAGGATTTCAAGATGAATTCAACAAGCACAAAAGCGCCTAAATCGAAGTTCATAGGAAGAAATGACAACCAAAATGTGAAATTGCATGCGCGTCTAGCTGGTCGTACCAGCGCTCGTATCAACCCCGGAGGCTATGAATTAGCATAACCTCCATGATTATTCAGCCATTTCATCATGATTTGTTCCTACGTGATCCTTGGTAGCCCAGGAATCCATTGAGAGAGGATTTGGCTCAGTTAGAGCCCTTGGATGAAATAGATGAAGCCATATCTACAGAGGAGACATATGAAGGCCTACTATATATTCACCTCAATCCTAGTCACCGGCATCAATCTTCAACAACTCCATCACGTGCCACCACACATCCATTGTTGTAGAAGAGTCATCTCCACCATAGAGGAAAGTGTTAGGGAACGTTGCATGGAAAACAAAAAATTTCTATGCACACGCAAGATCTATCCATGGAGATGCATAGCTACGAGAGGGGGAGAACATCTTCATACCCTTGAAGATCGCTAAGCGGAAGCGTTTAACAACGCGGTTGATGTAGTCGTACACCTTCACGATCTGTCCCGATCAAGTACTGAACGTACGGCACCTCCACGTTTAGCACACGTTCAGTTCGATGACGTCCTTGCCTTCTCGATCCAGCAAGAGAGGCGAAGTAGTAGATGAGTTCCGGCAGCACAACGGCGTGGTGACGGTGGTGGTGAAGAACAATCTCCGCAGGGCTTCACCAAGGACAATGGAAATTATGACAGAGGATAAACTAGAGTGGGCGGGGTTGCCGGCACATGGCTTGGTGGATCTTGATGTGTTCCGGGTGCTAGCCCTGCCCCTCTATTTATATGTTGAGCCCTGGGGTCGTTTCTTGGAGAAAGAGCCTTCTCAAAATCAGTTTAGCCCGCAAGGCAAGAGTCCTTCTCGGACTCCAGGACCAGACGCCAGGGTCCTTGGCGTCTGGACCCAGACGCCAGGGTCCCTGGTGTCTGGCCCCTTAGCCTCCGCAAAACTGCGTTTTGCACCTTCCTAAAGCCCCGTGGGATTTACCCCTTGGCCCAAATAAAGTGTTCTCGTACCCGAACATTTCTGGAAACAACTGAAACCCCTTCTGGTGAATTCCATAACCCTTCCGGAGACCAAACACTATTATCCCATATATCAATCTTTACCTCCGGGCTATTCTGGAGCTCCTCGTCATGTCCGAGAGCATCTCCACTCGCCCCCCCCCCCCCCCCCCAACAGGCCCCCCCACGGCCCTTTTTTATCGTCGGCGCTAAAAAAACGGCCATTCGCGCCCCCAGAAGTCCACTTTTCGGCGGTTAGGCCCGAATTTGGCGCCGGTGGACCCAGACCAAACCCGGCGCACTGGGGAGCGCCCAGGGGCGCCAGAGGAAACGTTTTTGGCACGAAAGCCCGGTGGACCCGCCGAGTCAGCGACCAGCCGCGTCTCGTCTTCCTCATCGCCTCGTTTTCCCACGGGGAATCAATGCCAAGGCTGCCGCCGGTCAGCCTTCCATTGATTCCTCACGGGCGGCGCAGTGATGGCGCGGCGACGCGCCCCTCCCCCTCCCACCACGCGTACACACGTCTGCCGCCCCCCGGCCGCTATAAAAGTCGCCCCCTCCCTCGCCGGTGGATGCACTCTCCTTCGCCCGCAGTCCCTCTCTTGCCGCTAATGCCCCCATCTCGTCTCTCTCTCCCCCATCTACAGCAATCCACTGCGTCTACAACTGCCGAGCCGATGGGAGAGCGATTCCTTGATGATGGAGTGGCTGCCAACGGCTTCGGCCGTTGCTACCTGCACGAGTGGGAGACCTACCTCCTCCACGAGGCAAACTACCCGGTGCCACCTAACATGCGTGTGCTGGGGCGGTGGAGACTCAGCGCTGGAGGCGTCCCCGTCCCCCCGCAGCCCGACGCCGACCGCTTCCACGGCGAGATCGCGTATGTTCGGGCCTCCCTGGCAGAGGAGGTGCGGGGCCGCCCGGAGTACGCCGCCAGCAACCACGCGCACTGGGCGGCGTACTTCCAACGCCGCCACGAGGAGCAGCTCGCCTCCACCAACAACACGCCAGTAAGGGGGCGCCACAACACCAACGGCCGCCGCCTGTGGTGGGGCATCCCCGGGCGCACGCTCCACTTCGTCCTCGAGCACCTCGAGGGCGGCAACGAGCCGCCGCTCGAGTACCCGGCGGCCCTGGCCCCGGTGCCCCGCTGGAGCGGCGGCCCTTGGCTGCTGAGGCGCATGGCGGGCGGGTCCTCTTCCTCCTCCTCCTCCTCCCGCTCCTCCGGTTCGCCGGCGCTCGCCAACGTCAAGGCCGAGCCCATGGAGACGCCGCTCGGGCAGCGCACCCGCGGGGGTGCCCTCGTCATCAACGAGGGTGGTCGTGGCTCTTCTGCTTCCTCATCCCGCCTCGTCAAGCCGAAGACAGAGCCAGGGCTCATCGCCGTAAAGAGCGAGCACGAGGACATGGCCGCCGACGATGAGGCCGCCATGAAGTGGGTGCGCGAGGACTACGTCTGGCTGGAGATGGTGCGCTAGCGCCGCGCCCTCGAGGAGATCGCCGCTCGACGCTGCGGCCGCGACGAGGGCGGCGTCATCATCCTCGAGGACAGCGACGACGACGCACCACCGCCAACCAAACCCCTCCGCCAAGGCGACCCAGGGCAGGGGTGTAGCAAGGACGGGGGCGGCGTGAAGAAGGAGGAGGACAACGAGGACGGCAGCGACTACAGCGCCTTCGGCAAGCTCTTCGGCGTGTAGGCGGGGCGGCGGACGGCGCGGCGGGCGGCGGCGGTGCGTAGTAGTTGTTGTTTTTTATTTTGTTTTTAAATTATGTTTTTAATATGTAAAAAACAATGGAACGCCTAAATTTCGCCGAATTCTGCGTCATGTTTGGCCGAATTTTGGCCGAGTATATTTTTTTAAAAACGGCGTGTGGGGTGACCTTGGGGCGGCGGCTGGAAAACCTACCGCCCCCACGCCAAATTTATCCCCGGTTCGCCCCCAGGCGGCGCTATTTCAAGCCCCTGGGGGCTGAACGGCTGGAGATGCTCTGATCTCATCCAGGACTCCGAACAACATTCGGTCACCAAGATACATAACTCATATAATACTATATCGTCAATGAACGTTAAGCGTGTGGACCCTACGGGTTCGAGAATGATGTAGACATGATCGAGACGCTTCTCCGGTCAATAGCCAATAGCGGGACCTGGATGCCCATATTGGTCCTACATACTCTACGAAGATCTTTATCGGTCGAACATTTATGACAACATACGTAGTTCCTTTTGTCCATCGGTATGTTACTTGCCTGAGATTCGATCGCCGGTATCTCCATACCTAGTTCAATCTTGTTACCGGCATGTCTCTTTACTCGTTCCGTAATACATCATCCTGTAACTAACTCCTTAGTCACTTTTCTTGCAAGCTTCTTGTGATGCTGTATTACCGAGAGGGCCCAGAGATACCTCTCCGTCACACGAAGTGACAAATCCCAGTCTCGATCCATGCCAACTCAATAGACACCTTCGGAGATACCTGTAGAGCACCTTTATGATCACCCAGTTATGTTGTGACGTTTGATGGCACACAAGGCATTCCTCTGGAGTCCGGGAGTTGCATGATCTCATGGTCGAAGAAACATGTATCTATCTATTATATTATTAAGACGATAGAAAAGGAACGGTGAAGATTTACCAGTCTAAAACATAGATATTTTTAACGGTAGATATTTGTGAAATCTGCCGTCCAATCCAGCGTAAGATCCCACGTGTAGGCTAAGGAGTTTGCATTAGGGATAATTGAATTTATGCCCCTAGTTGGGTCACACTCGGCAGGTTTACCCCTAGTTTCCGAAAACACTTGTTCCTGCCCAAACCACTTTGCTCCTCTTATGCTTTTGCCCTTTGACCGTTTGACCATCACTTTGAAAACTTCATAAAAAATTCATACTAACTCAGAAAAATTTAAATAAGATATCAAAATGTTCAGAAAAGCATCACCTATATGTGCATGTCATTTGCATTCATGAAAAAAGTGTTGGCCAGTCCCCATCTCAGTTTTAGCTCATATGATCTTAGCATGAACAGTAAAATCTGAAAAAATTCTAAAAATTCTAAAAAAAATTTGGTGGCAAACTTTGACCAATGTTTTGAGTGCTTGCCAAGTTTCATAAGGGAATGGCATTCATGGAAGTCGTGGCAAAAACACAAAAACCAATGCTCCAAAATTTGTTTTTTTACCACGACTTCCACAAATGACATTCCCTTATGAAACTTGGCAAGCACTTAAAACATTGGTCAAAGTTTGCCACCAATTTTTTTTAGAAATTTTAGAATTTTTTTAGATTTTACTGTTCATGCTAAGATCATATGAGCTAAAACTGAGATGGGGACTGGCCAACACTTTTTTCATGAATGCAAATGACATGCACATATAGGTGATGCTTTTCTGAACATTTTGATATCTTATTTGAATTTTTCTGAGTTAGTATGAATTTTTTATGAAGTTTTCAAAGTTATGGTCAAACGGTCAAAGGGCAAAAGTATAAGAGGAGCAAAGTGGTTTGGGCAGGAAGCCAGGAACAAGTGTTTTCAGAAACTATGGGTAAACCTGCTGAGTGGGACACAACTAAGGGCACCAAATTAATTATCCCTTTGCATTAACCATGACTTGATGTATCAGGCATGGTGCACCCTAGGCGTGTAGGAGTTTGCATCAACCACGACTTGATGTATAAAGTAGATGCGCCCCAGCCGTGTAGTACTAATTAATTGCAGCTGCAAGAGGCTCTAATAAAGAATCACATATCTAGACGGAAGCAAACAAAGCCCTATACTTTCCTAGAAAAAAAAAAGCAAAGCCTTATATCCTAATATGCGTGGAGCCATGAAAATAAAAAAGAATCCCGTCCACCATGAAGTCTTGAGTACGCATCTCCAGACATAAGTATGAAGCCATTACAGACTCTAGAGGCACCAAGGGGCAGACACTATAGCCTATACGCATACACGTTAAAAAAAACACGTACATGCATGCTAACGTCTATTAACAAATCACCCGCAAAAAAAAACGTCTATTAACAAAGATGGAGTAGGAATCCATTACGGACTCAAAAATGACACCTAGGTACGTGCACGTTCAAATAAAAAAACGCAGGCTTGCCAACGTCTCTACTTACAAAGATGAAGGTATCACATGCCTGTACGTATATTATAGCGACTAATGAAAGATGAAATAACTAATAGTGTATTGTTGTAGTCCACTATCCCATCAAAAATCACAAATAGGTCCCAGAAGTAATGGAGAGCAGCTATTATTTTGAAAAAGCACAAGTTAGAGTTTAAAGTATATATGAATTACTGTTTTTGTAATACATAAATATGCTCATAACACGTGCGTAGAATTTAATGAATAAATATTTTTTTACTACATAAAAAGAAAGATATATGAACCAACAATGGACATCTTTTATTTGCTATTGTTTCTTTTTGTTGCTCAAAAATAAAAACATGTAATAAAGAAAACACAAATGTACGTGGATCACATCAACATGTACACATGATACTGTTTTAAAGTAACTAAAAGTAGAAACATGATTTTTTTACGCCCTCGGACACATATTAATATTCGCTGATTTTGTACAAAGCGACAATTAATATGGATCAGAGGCAGTAATAAAAATTATTGGCTTGCTATAGAGAATGGCGTTTTGGAGGCCGAGCTCCATGGAGGCCTTTATTTTTGAAAAATTCAAATTCAAACTTTTATGTTTCAAAAAATTCTGAAAAAAAAATGCGTGTATGTAACGATGTAACCCACATGTGTGTAAAATTTCATGATGAAATACGTTGAAATGCGACCTGTACAAAAAAGACAAATTCATGGCCTGGGAGGATGAATAGTATCATGTGTTAAACAGCCCCAGATTTGTCTTTTTTGCACAGCCCTCATTTCAACGTATTTTGCCCTGAAAATTTACACACATGTGTGCTATGCCTTCATGTATATCTGTAAAAAAATCAGAATTTTTTGAAATGTAAAAATATGAATTTTGATGAAATTTGAATTTTGAATTTGGAGGCCTCCAGTGAGCTCGGTCACCAAAAGCATTTTCCGCTTGCTATATGAGTATATAGTTGGTCTCCCACTCCAGATATGTTTTCTCCATTTTGTTGTTTTAAAATACTTTGAAACCTCTAAATATCTATTTTACTTTTTAACTTTTGAAAATCCAGGGGCCACCATATGAGTATATAGTCGGTGTTCAACTAAATATAGGATTTCTCTCTTTCCGTCAAGATGGTTTCAGCAACACGGCAACCCAAACGACCAGCCAATTTAACCTAGGTTCATATATCTATTTAATTAGCAAAACAAAAATGGTATGTGGATCTATAATAACAAATAGTTAACCTATTATGTATTTAAACATTTATGTTCTTTATGTAGTACGCAAATAAATAAATTTCTTCATGAATTTTTAGTCATGTAGTGACCATATACCTATACTTAGACAAAATGGTTCAGATATTGAAACTTCAAGTTATATGTTTCTATTTTTCCAAAGGTCGAGTTCTTCAAGTCCTTATGGTTTTCCACCACATGATGGACTATATCATGAACCCAAGACATGCCTAAGCTTATAAAAAATAGCCATGGTAGTAATCAAATGATGTGTACCATGCTAATTATTATAGAGCAAACCAAATTATGGTACCACATTACGTAAGGATAACAAAATATATATACAAACTTTTATACTTAGAATTCATCACATACACATGGATTGCTTCTAGCCATAATCAATCATATGTGTGCCTGACTTATTTTGAAAGTGACATGAATATATCAACATTTTATAAAAATTGAATATTCTGTTCTACTCTGCTCTAAATATATATTTTATTCTTACTTTTGAAAATTCAAGGGCCAACATATGAGTATATAGTTGGCATCCAAATAAATATTTGACTTTTCTCTTTCTGTCCAGATGGTTTCAGCAACGGGGCAAGCCAAACGACAAGCCAACATAATTTAGGTTCATATATCTATTTGATAACACATGAATCTGCTCTATGTGGTAAATCAATGATCGCCTGGTAAATCAATGATCGCCTACTAGCTAGATCACTTGCATATCACATGGCCATGTATAATATGTTATATGCAACCCACAAAAGAAACCAAATGCTTGATCATTAGTTGGTTGTTAACTTCTTTCTTAACTTTCCATTTGGAACCAACCCTTTAATTATGTATTATGTTTTGTGTAATTCAATGGCAGAGCAAACCAAATGATTGTACCACATTAGGTAAGGATAAAATATATAAACAACAATTAATACTTTGAATCCATATGTGCATGAATTATTTTGAAATTAATTAGAATATCTAACTTTATAGGATTTTGATAAACAAGATATCTTTTCAATTTTAGTTGGTGGGATGACCGTAAAAACTTATTGATGAATAAATTTATTGAGGATGTATAAACATGCATTCATTTAAGTATTACAAAAACATGACAGGGGAAATGCAACGAAGACAAACATGTGCGAGAATCAATGCTAACCAGAGGATTTCAGGATATTTTGGAACAAATATCGAAGTGCTTAATTACAAAGAATAAAATCTTATAAGGACAGTGCACATCAGATTTCGGATATGTGCAAGAAAGAAAGGAAGATCGGTGCCAATATGCACAAGCAATAGTACTAAGCAATTAGTTTGTGGGTGCACCAATAAACAAATGTTGGAACCAACAAACGATGTTTTTGCATGTAATTTTTTGCTACATATATATAGTTACATATCTTTAAATGGGCATCTAAGAAATCATCTAACATCTCAAATCTGACAGAACAACTACATAAACATAAAAGTACAAAACAAACGTAGCTAGCCGCGCAAATGCGCGGGTCACCCTGCTAGTTTGACATTAAGAAAGCAGTAGCAATAAACTGAACGATCATATGCTATGCTAACGGTTGGGTCTTGTCCATCACATCATTCTCCTAATGATGTGATCCCGTTATCAAATGACAACTCATGTCTATGGCTAGGAAACCTTAACCATCTTTTGATCAACGAGCTAGTCTAGTAGAGTCTTACTAGGGACTTGGTATTTTTTTATGTATTCATACATGTATTTAAGTTTCTGATCAATACAATTATAGCATGAATAATAAACCTTTATCATGATTAAGGAAATATAATAATAACCACTTTATTATTGCCTCTAGGGCATATTTCCAACAGTCTCCCACTTCCAATAGAGTCAATAATCTAGATTACATAGTAATGAATCTAACACCCATGGAGTCTTGGTGCTGGTCATGTTTTGCCCGCGGAAGAGGTTTAGTCAATGGGTCTGCCACATTCAGATCCGTATGTACTTTGCAAATTTCTATGTCTCCATCCTTGACATATTCGCGAATGGAGTTGAAGCGTCACTTGATGTGCTTGGTTCTCTAGTGAAACCTGGGCTCCTTGGCTATGGCAATTGCTCCAGTGTTATCACAAAAGATTGTCATTGGACCCGATGCACTAGGTATTACGCCCAGATCGGATATGAACTCCTTCATCAAGACTCCTTCATGCGCTGCTTCCGAAGCAGCTATGTACTCCGCTTCACACGTAGATCCCGCCATGACGCTCTGCTTAGAACTGCACCAACTGACAGCTCCACCATTCAATATAAATACGTATCTGGTTTGTGACTTAGAGTCATCCGGATCTGTGTCGAAGCTAGCATCGACGTAACCCTTTACGACAAGCTCTTTGTCACCTCCATAAACGAGAAGCATATCCTTGGTCCTTTTCAGGTACTTCAGGATATTCTTGACCGCTGTCCAGTGATCCACTCATGGATTACGTTGGTACCTCCCTACCATACTTATGGCAACGCACACATCAGGCTTGGTACACAGCATGGCATACATTATAGAACCTATGTCTGAGGCATAGGGAATGACTTTCATTCTCTCTCTATCTTCTGTCGTGGTCGGGCTTTGAGTCTTACTCAATTTCACACCTTGCAAAATAGGCAAGAACCCCTTCTTTGACTGATCCATCTTGAACTTCTTCAAAATCTTATCCAGGTATGTGCTTTGTGAAAGTCCTATTAAGCGTCTCGATCTATCCCCATAGATCTTGATGCCCAATATATAAGCAGCTTCACCGAGGTCTTTCATTGAAAAATTCTTATTCAAGTATCCCTTTATGCTATCTAGAAATTCTATATCATTTCCAATCAGCAATATGTCATCCACATATAATATCAGAAATGCTACAGAGCTGCCGCTCACTTTCTTGTAAATGCAGGCTTCACCATAAGTCTGTATAAAACCAAATGCTTTGATAACCTCATCAAAGCGTTTATTCTAACTCCGAGATGCTTGCTGAAAGCACAAGTGCTCCCTGGGTGATTTTGGTAATTAATGTCAACATATCTCAGACAAGTTCAACAGTGGCGTGGCATGGACAAGAGGATGTGGAACCCCTTCAAAATGCTAAGGACGCATATTGGCAAAAGCTCAAGACTCTTCATTTTACTTTTAGTGATCCAAGATCACATTGAGTCCATAGGAAAGCCAATACTATTAAAAGGAGATGAGGTGTTGCTTAATGGTCTGCTTGCTCAAAGTGCTTAGTGATATTGCTCCAAATCCCTCAACCACTTTCTCATCCCAAATATGTCCAAAACCCAAAGTCAAACTCGGCCCCACCGATTCTTCCTACCCAGAGCCACCGAGTTCATTTGACATAGCCACGGCCAGAAACCCTAACAGTTCGGTCACACTGATACGGGTCTCGGTCTCACTGAAATGGCCTTGCAACCTCCCTGTGACTTGTTGCACTCTTTCGGTCTCACCGAGTCAGTGCAATCGGTCACACCGAGTTAGCTTGACATCCGCTCTGTTGTCTTTTGTTTCACTTTGGTCTCACAGAGTTGATGCAATCGGCGCCACTGAGTTGATGTTTGACCTAAGCCCTAGCACATCGGTCACACCGAGTGTTCCAGTCGGTCCCACCAAGATTCCTAACGTTCAAATTTTGAACTGAATCGGTCTCACCGAGTTCTTCTATTCGGTCTGACCAAGTTGGGTCAAATGTGTGTAATGGTTGGATTTTGTGTGGAGGATATATATACCCCTCCACCCCCTCTTCATTCGTGAAGAGAGCCATCAGAACGTGCCTACACTTCCAGCATACATTTTCTGAGAGAGAACCACCTACTCATGTGTTGAGACCAAGATATACCAATCCTACCACAAGAATCTTGATCTCTAGCCTTCCCCAAGTTGCTTTCCACTCAAATCATCTTTCCACCATATCCAAATTTGTGAGAAAGAGTTGAGTGTTGGGAAAACTATCATTTGAAGCACAAGAGCAAGGAGTTCATCATCAACACACCATTTATTACCTTTTGGAGAGTGGTGTCTCCTAGATTGGTTAGGTGTCGCTTGGGAGCCTCCGACAAGATTGTGGAGTTGAACCAAGAAGTTTGTAATGGCAAGGAGATCGCCTACTTCGTGAAGATCTACCCGAGTGAGGCAAGTCCTTCGTGGGTGATGGCCATGGTGGGATAGACAAGGTTGCTTCTTCGTGTACCCTTCATGGGTGGAGCCCTCCGTGGACTCGCGCAGCCGTTACCCTTCATGGGTTGAAGTCTCCATCAATGTGGATGTACGATAGACCACCTATCGAAACCACGCCAAAAATCTCCGAGTCTACATTGCGTTTGCACACTCCAATCCTATCCCTTTACTTTCTTGCAACTAGCATGTTTTACTCTTTCCGTTGCTCATACTCTTGCCATGCTTGCTTGAAATATATTGTGGATGCTTAAACTTGTGCTAAATCTCAACCTCAACTTGAAGAACTTAAAAGCTGCTACTTTTACTTGTTGAGGGTCTAATCACCCCCCTCTGGACCCCTTTTCTCGATCCTTTCAATTGGTATTAGAGCTTTGGTCTCCATTGCTTTGGTTTAATCACCATTGGAGGAAGATGGATGAGTCTACGATTGGGAGTATTAGACGTAGAGTGCTTATGCTTGACGGAGAGTTCTATAATTCTTGGAAGAATGAGATGCTTGAAATTTTCAATGAATATGATTTGAACAAGTGTATTACTAGTCCTTGTGCGCCTCCCATTGATCCCTTGCATCCTACCCCCAATGAGTATCTTGACATGACCCGCAACCTAAGAACTATTGACCTTATCATTAGAGGTTTGCCTAGAAATTTGCTTATTTGCATGCCTACATTTGAATGTGCTTATACTATATGGAGATACCTTGAGGAGCGCTTTCCAAACTATTCCTTGAAAAATCTAGATGAGATTCTTCAAAATTCCATTGCTTTTCATAAAATGAATCCTAGTGATCCTAAGTTTGATGATTGTCTATTTGAGCTCCGTGATCTTATGCGTGCCAAAGGAGATGTTGGAGTCATTAGTAGCATCATCTCACAAGTCATTAGAATTCATAAAGATGCACATTGTCATGGTCATAAATCTAATGAATCACTCTCTCTAGGTAATGATCATTCACATGACGATGTTGAACATGGATATTATGATGAGGATGATGATAGTGACTTTGATCTTGATGAGTCAATGAGACACTTTGGTCTTATGGCTAATCTTTGTGGTTACATGGCCGGAGGAAAGGAATGGGTTCTCGATAGTGGATGTACTGACCATATGACCGGAGACAAGGATATGTTCCATGAGCTTGCAAAGAACGATGGTCCCCGCAAGTATGTCACTTTTGGTGACAACTCCAAGGGTAAGGTAGTTGGCCTCGGTAAGGTGGCCATCTCCCATGATAGCTCTATCCAAAATGTTATGCTCGTTGAATCTCTTGGCTACAATTTACTTTCCGTATCTAGACTAGTCGACTTCGGTTTCAATGTTCTATTCACTGAACTAGATTGCCAAGTATTTCGAAGAGATAATCATAATATGGTCTTTACCGGCATTCGTAGAGGTGATCTATACATTGTTGATTTCACTAAGAGAGCTCAACCTCGAACTTGCTTAATTGCTAAATCTTCTAAAGGTTGGTTATGGCATAGAAGGTTAGGTCACGTGGGCATGCGAAATCTAGATAAGCTTATTAAGGGTGATCATATCCTTGGTGTTAAAGATGTCATATTTGACAAGGATAGACTTTGCAGTGCTAGTCAAGCAGGAAAACAAGTTGGAGGAAGTCATCCCATGAAGAACATCATGACCACGAGAAGACCGCTTGAGCTACTTCACATGGATCTTTTTGGTCCCAGCGCCTACAAGAGTCTCCGTGGTAACTCGTTCGGTTTGGTCATTGTTGATGTTTTTTCCAGATTTACGTGGGTGTTCTTTCTTAATGACAAATCGCAGGTCCAAAAGATCTTCAAGAACTTCGCTAGGAGGCCCAAAATCAATTTGAAGTGAAGATCAAGAAGGTTCAAAGCGACAATGGAACGGAGTTGAAGAACGCCAATGTGGATACCTTTCTTGACGAAGAAGGGATTTCACATGAGTTCTCGGCTACGTACACACCTCAACAAAATGGAGTTGTTGAGAGGAAGAACCGTACACTTATTGAGATAGCAAGAACGATACTTGATGAATACAAGACGCCAAAACACTTTTGGGCGAAAGCGGTTGAGACAGCTTGTCATGCTACTAATCGACTATATCTTCATAAGCTTCTCGGCAAGACGACATACGAGCTACTCACCGGTAACAAACCCCAAGTTGGATACTTTTGAGTATTTGGCTCAAAGTGCAACATTCTTGATAAGCATCGTCGTTCGAAATTTGCTCCTAAATCTCATGAAGTTTCCTACTCGGTTACGGCTCAAACTCTCACACTTACCGTGTCTACAACAATTTCACCCAAAAGGTTGAAGAGACGGTAGATGTGAAGTTTGCTGAATCTAATGGCTCGCAAGTAGAGCAATTGCCAATTGATGTAGGAGACAAAGATCCTTCGGAAGCAATTCAGGATTTGCCCATTGGCAAGATTCGCCCAACGGAGGTGAAGGAGAGTACTTCGTCCATTCAAGTGGAAGCCTCAACTTCAAATGAAGGTGAACCACAAGTTGATTTGGAGGCATCCACAAGTGGAACATGTCAAGACGAAGAAAATGAAGAAGTACAACAAGATGATCCACCTCGACCTCCTTCTCCACCTCCACAAGAGAACGACAATGTCAACAACAATGAAGATGATGATGAAGAGGATGTTCCACCTCAACCCAAGCAAAAGCTCTCACGAGTTAGAGCAAGAGTTACAAGAGATCATCCTATCGAACAAATCTTCGATGACATTCAAACCGGGAGAATCACTCGCTCTAAAACTCGTTTGGCCAACTTTTGTGAACACTACTCATTCATTTCTAGTGTTGAACCTATGAAGGTAGAAGAAGCTCTTGAGGATCCGGATTGGGTGAACGCTATGCACGAAGAGCTACACAACTTCGAGAGGAATCAAGTGTGGACATTGGTAGAAAAGCCCGACGACAACCACAATGTCATTGGAACCAAATGGGTGTTTCGGAACAAGCAAGATGAGGATGGACAAGTTGTACGCAACAAGGCCCATCTCGTTGCTCAAGGCTACACTCAAGACGAAGGTATGGACTATGGTGAGACATATGCCCCCGTTGCTAGACTTGAGTCCATACGCATTTTACTTGCTTTTGCCAATCACCATGATATCACTTTATACCAAATGGACATTAAAAGTGATTTTCTAAATGGTGAAATTGAGGAGGAAGTTTATGTTAAACAACCTCCCAGCTTTGTTAATCCCAAAAAACCCGATCATGTCTATAAACTTCACAAAGCTCTTTATGGTCTTAAACAAGCTCCTAGAGCATGGTATAAATGTTTGACCAAGTTTCTTATTGAAAAAGGTTTTGAAATTGGGAAGATTGATTCTACACTTTTTACTAAAAGGGTTAATGGAGAATTATTTGTGTGCCAAATTTATGTTGATGATATCATATTTGGATCTACTAACCCCCTTTTTGGTGAAAAGTTTAGAAGGCTAATGTCGGAGAAGTTTGAGATGTCTATGATGAGTGAACTCAAATTTTTCCTTGGTTTGCAAATCAAGCAAACTAAGGAAGGTACCTTTGTTTCCCAAACAAAGTATACCAAGGATCTTTTCAAGAAGTTCAACATGCAAGAAAGCAAAGGTATGAAAACACCCATGCCTACTAGTGGACATCTTGACTTGACAAAGGATGGCAAACCGGTTGACCAAAAAGTTTACCGCTCTATGATTGGTTCATTGTTATATCTATGTGTCTCCCGTCCCGATATTATGCTAAGTGTGTGCATGTGTGCACGATATCAAGCGGCCCCCAAAGAGTGTCATCTTAAGGCTGTGAAAAGGATAGTGAGATACTTAATTCATACACCAAACTTTGGCATTTGGTATCCTAAGAGGTCATCTTTTGATCTTGTTGGCTACTTCGATTCGGACTATGCCGGTGACAAGGTTGATAGAAAGTCCACTTCAGGCACTTTTCAATTTCTTGGTAGATCCCTTGTGTCTTGGTCCTCCAAGAAACAAAACTCGGTATCCTTATCAACTACCGAAGCGGAATACATTGCCGCCGGATCATGTTGAGCTCAATTACTTTGGATGTCCCAAACTCTTAAAGATTATGGGATACATGTGAAACATGTTCCATTGCTTTGCGATAATGAAAGTGCTATTAGGATTTCTCACAATCCTGTGCAACATTCTCGAACTAAGCATATTGAAGTTCGTCATCATTTCATTCGAGATCATGTTGCTAAAGGAGACATCAATCTTAAGCATATTCGTACCGATAAGCAATTGGCGGATATATTTACCAAACCGCTTGATGAGAAAGTATTTTGATGTTTGAGAGGTGAATTGAATATCATTGATGCCTCAAACTTGGAGTAGAAACTCCATTTGGATACGTGCAAGGCATGAGCCTTATGACTAATCCTTGATATTTCTCTTATGATGATGACCATATGTCTTGGATCTATACTTTTGTACCCTTGCATGTTATCTAACCCTTGTAGGTACTTGGATGAGCCCAAATCTATGAGATTGCAAGCCACTCACATCTTGAGCAATCTCTACATCACCAAGTTCCTATGATATGGTTGTTGATTACAAGGAAGTATGAACTCACTCAACATATCCTTTGACTATTTCAATCTATCAAATTTCATTTGGTATCAAGGTTCATGATTGTCATTTTGGATGCTCAAGTGCTCTTCCTTGCAAGACTAACCCATGTAGGAAGATGAACTCAAACTACAAGTGGTGCTCCCAACTCTTGATAGACTACATCAACCTTGAGCATCCAACACAAGTTCAACTACATGATCAAAATCAACGCCACAACCCAAGGTATGTTATTCCATCTTAGAGATGCTTTACTCCAAGAAATGAGTCAAAGCAACTCAACAAGATGTGAATACATCAAAATGCTTAAACGAAAAACGGTAACCCCATTTTGAGCTTAAACGATGAGTGTGACCTATGATCAAATGATCTCACTTGACTCCTAAGTCAATATACTCTAACATAGGTGACTTTGTCACCGACCCCTGCTAGATGAAGTTCTCTAGTGTTCCTTTGCTCATTTACTTCATCTAGATCTCTTTTCTGTTTTTCTTCTGTTAATTCATTGCAAATCTTTATGCCAATTCCATGCAAATCTTTGTGAGATTTCATTTGCCAAGTGAGCTGAGTTGACAAAAAAATTCCTCTGCATTGAATTCGGACTCACCGATTCCAGCCTATCGGCTAGACCAAAACACAAGGATTCCTTGTATATAGTTCATCGGTACAACCGAAAAGGAATAGCTCGGTCTGACCGATGCGCACCCTCAGCGGCTCTGATATCTCGGAGTCACCGATGAAAACTGCTCGGTGTCACCGATTTCACTGCTGAGAAAGCATTTTACCATCACATATTGCATGTTTTCTCCAGCTCCACTCAATGATTCTTACCCTCTACCAGCATCTTAAGCTACATGCTGCTTTGTAGTGTCTCTCAAGGACCAAACCTACTTGACCCGAATTCCTGAAGAAGCCCTTCTTGGAAATTGATGTCAAAGGGGGAGTGAGAGAGAACATCAAAGCTTATCAGAGAGAGAGCATCAAAGCCTCTTCTAAAAGATGCACATTAACAAGAGAAGAGAAGTCACATGTCTTCAAGAGGGGAAAGACATGTTAGTATGATTGATTTCCAGTCTGCTCTGATCTTACTTTTTTTAATCTGAAGTCAGCTCTGATTTTATCTCACCCTACCTTCTCCCATTATCCAATATCAGATTCAGGGGGAGAAAATTATCTCAAGGGGAGAAAAATCCTTGGAACTTATCGCAAATCTTTAAATTTTTGGGGACATGTCTATATCTAAATGAAGTACTTAGTACTCACCCATTACATGTCATCCCAATCTTGGTATCTTTGTGGTTTTCTGAAATTGCTTTATCAAGAGTGTTCTTGTGTTATCTAACCCTGTTTTCTCAAGCCCACTCTCTTCAAAGCCAGCTCAAGACCACAAGGTAAGTATATGCATCACACTCATGTGCATGATGATCTCTTGATGTTGTACATATTGTTTGCAAGAGGGATTCATAAACATGGAGGTATACTTCTTACTCACATCATTTGCTCTGATGCATATAGCCAAGATACATGTAACCCTTCGCTTGCTCTGTCATGATTATGCATTCATATGTTCTTATATTCAAACTTCACATGATTGCAAACATGTAGGGGGTGCTTATGCATGTTACAAATCCTTCCAAAGCTTTACCTATTTCTCTGCATATCTTTTATCTGAAGCTTTGATGTATGTTGTCATCAATTACCAAAAAGGGGAAGATTGAAAGCACAAGTGCTCCCTGGGTGATTTTGGTAATTAATGTCAACATATCTCTTGTTGGACTATTGGTTTATCTAGTGTATTTCAGACAAGTTCAACAGTGGCGTGGCATGGACAAGAGGATGTGGAACCCCTTCAAAATGCTAAGGACACATATTGGCAAAAGCTCAAGACTCTTCATTTTACTTTTAGTGATCCAAGATCACATTGAGTCCATAGGAAAGCCAATGCTATTAAAAGGGGATGAGGTGTTGCTTAATGGTCTACTTGCTCAAAGTGCTTAGTGATATTGCTCCAAATCCCTCAACCACTTTATCATTCCAAATATGTCCAAAACCCAAAGTCAAACTCGGCCCCACCGATTCTTCCTACCCGAAGCCACCGAGTTCATTTGACATAGCCACAGCCAGAAACCCTAATAGTTCGGTCACACCGATACGGATCTCGGTCTCACCGAGATGGCCTTGCAACCTCCCTGTGACTTGTTGCACTCTTTCGGTCTCACCGAGTCAGTGCAATCGGTCACACCGAGTTAGCTTGACATCCGCTCTGTTGTCTTTTGTTTCACTTCGGTCTCACCGAGTTGATGCAATCGGCGCCACCGAGTTGATGCAATCGGCGCCACCGAGTTGATGTTTGCCCTATGCCCTAGCACATCGGTCACACCGAGTTGTTCCCGTCGGTCCCACTGAGATTCCTAACGTTCACATTTTGAACTGAATAGGTCTCACCGAGTTCTTCTATTCGGTCTGACCGAGTTGGGTCAAATGTGTGTAACGGTTGGATTTTGTGTGAAGGCTATATATACCCCTCCACCCCCTCTTCATTCGTGGAGAGAGCCATCAGAACGTGCCTACACTTCCAGCATACATTTTCTGAGAGAGAACCACCTACTCATGTGTTGAGACCAAGATATACCAATCCTACCACAAGAATCTTGATCTCTAGCCTTCCCCAAGTTGCTTTCCACTCAAATCATCTTTCCACCATATCCAAATATGTGAGAGAGAGTTGAGTGTTGGGGAGACTATCATTTGAAGCACAAGAGCAAGGAGTTCATCATCAACACACCATTTATTACCTTTTGGAGAGTGGTGTCTCCTAGATTGGTTAGGTGTCGCTTGGGAGCCTCCGACAAGATTGTGGAGTTGAACCAAGAAATTTGTAATGGCAAGGGGATCGCCTACTTCGTGAAGATCTACCCGAGTGAGGCAAGTCCTTCGTGGGCAATGGCCATGGTGGGATAGACAAGGTTGCTTCTTCGTGGACCCTTTGTGGGTGGAGCCCTCCGTGGACTCGCGCAGCCGTTACCCTTCGTGGGTTGAAGTCTCCATCAACGTGGATGTATGATAGCACCACCTATCGGAACCACGCCAAAAATCTCCGAGTCTACATTGCGTTTGCACACTCCAATCCCATCCCTTTACTTTCTTGCAACTAGCATGTTTTACTCTTTCCGCTGCTCATACTCTTGCCATGCTTGCTTGAAATATATTGTGGATGCTTAAACTTGTGCTAAATCTCAGCCTCAACTTGAAGAACTTAAAAACTGCTACTTTTACTTGTTGAGGGTCTAATCATCCCCCCCCCCCTCTAGACCCCTCTTCTCGATCCTTTCACTTGCACCAGTCCATAGATGGATCGCTGGAGCTTGCACACTTTGTTAGCACCTATAGGATCGACAAAACCTTCCGGTTGCATCATATAAAACTCTTCCTTAAGAAACCCGTTAAGGAATGCAGTCTTGACGTCCATTTGCCAGATTTCATAATCATAAAATGCGGCAATTGATAACATGATTCGGACAGACTTAAGCATCGCTACGGGTGAGAAAGTCTCATCGTAGTCAACCCCTTGAACTTGTCAAAAACCTTTTGCAACAAGTCAAGCTTTGTAGACAGTGATATTACCGTCAGCGTCCGTCTTCCTCTTAAAGATCCATTTATTCTCAATGGCTTTCCGATCATCGGGCAAGTCCACCAAAGTCCACACTTTGTTCTCATACATGGATCAGGACAGGATTACCGTACCACTCTGGTGCGGAACGTGTTTTGATCGACCTACGAGGACCAGTAGTAACTTGATCTGAAGTTTCATGATCATCATCATTTGCTTCCTCTATGGTTGGTGTAGGCATCACGGGAACGGTTTTGTCTGATGTACTACTTTCCAATTCGAGAGCAGGTACAACTACCTCATCAAGTTCTACTTTCCTCCCACTCACTTCTTTTGAGAGAAACTCCTTCTCTAGAAAGGACCCATTCTTAGCAACAAAGATTTTGCCTTCGGATCTGTGGTAGAAGGTATACCCAATAGTTTCTTTCGGGTATCCTATGAAGACGCACTTTTCTGCTTTGGGTTCGAGCTTATCAGGCTGAAGCCTTTTGACATAAGCGTCGCATCCCCAAACTTTAAGAAATGACTGCTTAGGTTTCTTGCCAAACCATAGTTCATATGGTGTCGTCTCAATGGATTTAGACGGTGCCCTATTTAACGTGAATGCAGCTGTCTCTAATGCATAACCCCAAAACGATAGTGGCAAATCGGTAAGAGACTTCATAGAACGCACCATATCTAATAAAGTATAGTTACAACGTTCGGACACACCATTACGTTGTGGTATTCCAGGTGGTGTGAGTTGTGAAACAATTCCACATTGTCTTAAATGAAGGCCAAACTCGTAACTCAAATATTCGCCTCCGCGTTCAGATCGTATAAACTTTATTTTCTTGTTACGATGATTCTCCACTTCACTCTGAAATTCTTTGAACTTTTGAAATATTTCAGACTTGTGTTTCATCAAGTAGATATACCCATACCTACTCAAATCATCTGTGAAGGTTAGAAAATAACGATACCCGCCGCGTGCTTCAACACTCATCGGACCGCATACATCAGTATGTATTATTTCCAATAAGTCATTAGCTCGCTTCATTGTTTCGGAGAACGGAGTTTTAGTCATCTTGCCCATGAGGCATGGTTCGCAAGTATCAAATGATTCATAATCAAGTGATTCTAAAAGTCCATCCACATGGAGTTTCTTCATGTGCTTTACACCAATATGACCTAAACGGCAGTGCCACAAGTATGTTGCACTATCATTATCAACTTTGCATCTTTTGGCATCAATATTATGAATATGTGTATCACTACAATCGAGATTCAACAAGAATAGACCATTCACTAAGGGTGCATGACCATAAAAGATGTTACTCATATAAATAGAACAACCATTATTCTCTGACTTAAATGAATAACCGTTTCACATTAAACAAGATCCAGATATAATGTTCATGCTCAACGCTGGCACCAAATAACAATTATTGAGGTCTAAAACTAATCCCGAAGGTAGATGTAGAGGTAGTGTGCCGACGGCGATCACATCAACCTTGGAACCATTCCCAGCGCGCATCGTCACCTCGTCCTTAGCCAATCTTCATTTATTCCGCAGCTCCTGTTTTGAGTTACAAATATGAGCAACCGAACCAGTATCAAATACCCAGGTGCTACTATGAGCATTAGCAAGGAACACATCAATAACATGTATATCAAATATACCTTTGTTCACTTTGCCATCCTTCTTATCTGCCAAGTATTTGGGGCAGTTCCGCTTCCAGTGACCATTACCCTTGCAGTAGAAGCACTCAGTCTCAGGCTTGGGTCCAACTTTGGGCTTCTTCACGGGAGCAGCAACTTCCTTGTCATTCTTATTGAAGTTCCCTTTCTTTCCCTTGCCCTTTTTCTTGAAACTGGTGGTCTTATTAACCATCAACACTTGATGCTCTTTCTTGATTTCTACCTCCGCCAATTTCAGCATCACGAAGAGCTTGGAAATCATTTTCCTCATTCCTTGCATATTATAGTTCATCACGAAGCCTTCGTAGCTTGGTGGCAGTGATTGAAGAACTCTATCAATAACACACTCATCTGGAAGATCAATTCCCATTTGAGTCGAGTGGTTGTGGTACCCAGACATTCTGAGTATGTGTTCACTGACAGAACTGTTCTCCTCCATCTTACAGCTGAAGAACTTGTTGGAGACTTCATATCTCTCAACCCGGGCATTAGCTTGAAATATCAATTTCAGCTCTTGGAACATCTCATATGCTCTGTGGCATTCAAAATGCTTTTGAAGTCTCGGTTCCAAGCCGTAAAGCATGGCACACTGAACTATCGAGTAGTCATCAGTCCGCGTTTGCCAGGCGTTCACAATGTCTAGACTAGCGGGAGTGGGTGGGTCACCTAGCGGTGCATCAAGGACATAATTCTTCTGTGCAGCAATGAGGATAACCCTCAAGTTACGGACCCAGTCCGTGTAGTTGCTACCATCATCTTTCAACTTAGCTTTCTCTAGGAACGCATTAAAATTCAACGGAACAGTAGCACGGGCCATTTATCTACAACATAGATTTGCAAATACTATCAGGACTAAGTTCATGGTAAATTAAGTTCAATTAATCAAATTACTAATGAACTCCCACTTAAATTAACATCCCTCAAGTTAACTAAGTGATACATGATCCAAATCAACTAACCCATGTCCGATCATCACGTGAGATGGGGTAGTCATCAATGGTGAACATCTTCATGTTGATCATATCTACTATATGACTCATGTTCGACCTTTCAGTCTCCAGTGTTCCGAGACTATGTCTGTACATGCTAGGCTCGTCAAGTTTAACCCAAGTATTCTGCTTGTGCAAAATTGGCTTACACCCGTTGTATGTGAACGTAGAGTCTATCACACCCGATCATCACGAGGTGCTTCGAAACAACAAACTTTAGCAATGGTGCATACTTAGGGAGAACACTTTTATCTTGAAATTAAGTGAAGGGATCATCTTATAATGCTACCGTCGTTCTAAGCAAAATAAGATGCATAAAGGATAAACATCACATGCAATCAAAATATGTGACATGATATGGCCATCATCATCTTGTGCTTTTGGTCTCCATCTCCAAAGCAACGTCATGATCTCCATCGTCACCGGTGCGACACCTTGATCTTCATCGTTGCGTCGGGGTCGTCTCGCCAACTATTGCTAACGCATAGCGATAAAGTAAAGCAATTACATGGCGCTCAATGATTGACACGCAGGCCATACAATAATTAAAAGACAACCCTAAGGCTCCTGTCGGTTGTCGATATTACAAAACATGATCATCTCATACAATAACGTATATCACATCACGTCTTGACCATATCACATCACAACATACCCTGCAAAACAAGTTAGACGTCTTCTACTTTGTTGTTGCAAGTTTTACGTGGCTGCTATGGGTAACTAGTAAGAACCATTCTTACCTACGCAAAAGCACAACGGTGATTATCAAGTTTGCTGTTTTAACCTTCTGCAAGGATCGGCCGTAGTCAAATTCGATTCAACAAAAGTGAGAGAAACAGACACCCGCCAGCCACCTTATGCAAAACAAGTTGCATCAGTCGGGGGAACCGGTCTCATGTACGTGGACATATAAGGTTGGTCCGGGCCGCTTCATCCCACAATACTGCCGAATCAAAATAAGACGTTGGTGGTAAGTAGTATGAACATCACCGCCCACAACTCATTTGTGTTCTACTCGTGCATATCATCTACGCATAGACCTGGCTCATGATGCCACTGTTGGGGAACATTGCATGGAAAACAAAAAAAATTCTATGCACACGCAAGATCTATCCATGGAGATGCATAGCTACGAGAGGGGGAGAACATCTCCATACCCTTGAAGATCGCTAAGCGGAAGCGTTTAACAACACGGTTGATGTAGTCGTACACCTTCATGATCCGTCCCGATCAAGTACCCAACATACGGTACCTCCGTGTTCAGCACACGTTCAATTCGATGACGTCCTCGCCTTCTCGATCCAGCAAGAGAGGCGAAGTAGTAGATGAGTTCCGGCAGCACGATGGCGTGGTGACGGTGGTGGTGAAGAACAATCTCCGCAGGGCTTCACCAAGGACAACGGAAACTATGACGGAGGATAAACTAGAGGGGGCGGGGTTGCCGGCACACGGCTTGGTGAATCTTGATGTGTTCCGGGTGCTAGCCCTGCGCCTCTATTTATATGTTGATCTCTGGGGTCGTTTCTTGGAGAAAGAGCCTCCTCAAAGTCGGTTTAGCCCGCAAGGCAAGAGTCCTTCTCGGACTCCAGGACCAGACGCCAGGGTCCTTGGCGTCTGGTCCCAGACGCCAGGGTCCCTGGCATCTGGCCCCTTGGCCTTCGCAAAACTGCCTTTTGCACCTTCCTAAAGCCCCGTGGGCTTTACCCCTTGGCCCAAATAAAGTGTTCTTGTACCCGAACATTTCGGGAAACATCTGAAACCCCTTCCGGTGAATTCCGGAACCCTTCCGGAGACTAAACACTCTTATCACATATATCAATCTTTACCTCCGGGCTATTCTGGAGCTCCTCGCCATGTCCGTGATCTCATCCGGGACTCCGAACAACATTTGGTCACCAACATGCATAACTCATATAATACTATATCGTCAACGAACGTTAAGCGTGCGTACCCTACGGGTTCGAGAATGATGTAGACATGACCGAGACGCTTCTCTGGTCAATAGCCAATAGCGGGACCTGGATGCCCATATTGGTTCCTACATATTCTACGAAGATCTTTATCGGTCGAACCTTTCTGACAACATACGTAGTTCCTTTTGTCCGTCGGTATGTTACTTGCCCGAGATTCGATCATCGGTATCTCCATACCTAGTTCAATCTTGTTACCGGCAAGTCTCTTTACCTGTTCCATAATACATCATCCTGTAACTAACTCCTTAGTCACTTTGCTTGCAAGCTTCTTGTGATGCTGTATTGCCGAGAGGGCTCGGAGATACCTCTCCGTCACACGGAGTGACAAACCCCAGTCTCGATCCATGCCAACTCAACAGACACCTTTGGAGATACCTGTAGAGCACCTTTATGATCACCCAGTTACATTGTGACGTTTGATGGCACACAAGGCATTCCTCCGGAGTCTGGTAGTGGCATGATCTCATGGTCGAAGAAACATGTGTTTGACATTAAGAAAACAGTAGCAATAAACTGAACGATCATATGCTATGCTAACGGTTGGGTCTTGTCCATCACATCATTCTCCTAATGATGTGATCCTGTTATCAAATGATAACTCATGTCTATGGCTAGAAAACCTTAACCATCTTTTGATCATCGAGCTAGTCTAGTAGTGGCTTACTAGGGACTTGGTATTTGTTTATGTATTCACACATGTATTTAAGTTTCCGATCAATACAATTATAGCATTAATAATAAACCTTTATCATGATTAAGGAAATATAATAATAACCACTTTATTATTGCCTCTAGGGCATATTTCCAACAGAAGGGCCAAGACAATGAAGAAGGAAGGAGGAGGCTCAGTCAACGCCTAGCACCTGCCATCGACATCGACATCGTCATGCCTCTCTTTTTCCTCAACACCATGTTAGGTTTTAACTTGCCCCCCCCCCCCCCCCCCCACCTCTATGTTCTACATCCAAATGTTTGAGTATTTGCATTCGTTCTTGGAGAAATATGGATGAACTCTAGTGTCTTGATATAATGCCAATGATATACAATCCTTAAAATATGTTTATGTTAATTATGTTCTCGATATTGGATGAAGTCGACCACTCAACATTTGCCTTCATGGATGAAATGTTATTACTATCATTGTGATGGTAGGTCCAGGAGGTATTGTGGTGACAGTGCTTATCTCCCTCCTTCCCTGATCTATTGGTAGGGGAATTATCGGAGACAACCATTAAGTTGCATCCATGGGGAGGACCCTTAATCACCGTTGCCAAAACCTGAATGTGGAAAGAAACTGTGTGGTGTATGTAACGCATTACTATTGCATGTATGCATGTATCTGTACTTTATTTCTCTCACTTATAAAAATATATAACATGCATTACGTCTCAGAATAGGTTGTCTACATCTATGATCATGTACCCTAGGTACTAGTAGTGATGAATATAAACCCCTGAAAACGATTTATCACTCAAGCGCCACTTCATCTATTTTATTCCCTTTTTGTTCTTATTTTTACCTTTACGTTCGTAGTTCAGTTAAACCCCTTTTTATTACCATTCCCTTAGTAATGGAATAGGCTATTTTTAGACTACGGTCTGGGTGCGAACATAGTTGCGTATGTGACAACTTAGTTGCCGGATTGGTAGTTACCTACATGTGGCTCCCTATGGGTTTGACAATTTTACTTATCACAAATTGCAACGGTCATGTGCACTTGCAGGTCATCACCGGCCATAGGCCCCCTTGGGCATTACATAGCCTGACTATTAGTCCGGCCCATGAGCTCTCAAGATGGAAGGATCCAGAAGACTTGTCGATCAAGATGAAGAGACCGGGTCCGAGGAGGACCCTACGTACCACCTAGGTCAGTTAGGTCCTGTAAATCCTAGACCCTTGACACCCTTTTATAAGCCGGGGGAGGGTTAGTCAATAGACATCTTACAATCTATCCTTCGATTTATCGTTGTGCTATGTACACCACATCATTGCAATATAAACATGAGAAGAAGTAGGGTTTTACCTCCATGATGAGGGCATAAACCTAGGTAAACTGATCTCCTATTACCCCTATGTTTGTTCCAGCTAGTCGCATCACTCTATCGAGGGGTCTGCCGGGATTTTCGCCAAAAACTTATGTAGTTGCATATGTCTAATATCAACTAGTAAATGCGCACGTGCAACGCATGTTAATATTTAGGCAATATATTAATTGCACGCGGATGTTAGGTATGTTATTATTTTGTGTTAATTATGTGATTAGTGCAATATTTGGTATGATATTAATTACACGTTAAACACGTTGAACGCTCACCATTGGAGCAGTCTAGGTCGTTGGATTGACTTAGTTTAATGGCCGACATTAGTTGGATCTGCCCCTTTGGGTCTTTTTATATTGGTATAGATATAGATGTTTGGACTAGGTCGAAATTATGCTATGTATGATGCAAATGTAGTAGGCATGAACTGTTTAATTATCTTATGTACGGTACTAATGTGGAAGCGTTGTCAAATTGTGTAATTAAGTAGTTTGAAATGAGTTTATGTACAAAATTTTGTGTATGAATATTGTTAGGAGATTAGTTTAGGGGATCTTTTAGCTGAAGACAAGTTGATCCCTCAAAAAATTGACTTCTTGCAATAGGGAGAAAGTCTGAAGGGTTAAGTTTAGGGGGTCTACTAGAGATGCTCTTACATAGTAGATTAAAGATAAAGAAAAGGAATATAGAAGTGGCCACCCCCCGCTAAGAAACACCCGAGACTATTAACTAGAACATAAATCAAGCCTCCTCGAGAAACAACCGGACAAACGAGATTCAGAAGCTATAACTTCCTCTTTTCATCAATAGGTTTAGCGATAGCATTTACAACATGATCCAAATAAGCTTAACTCACGGGTATCTGAACAGTTCTTCCTGTTGTTTTTACTCAACATAGAGGATTATCTCTCGTTCCTAAACATCTTCTAATTGGTTAATTTTTTCTTCAGAGGTCTTCAAATCAGTCCCCCCCCCCCCCCTCCTCGGCGGCATTGCACATGGTATCCCCCCGCACTGCCTCTATTCGACCCCACTGCCCAGTGCCGATTTATCGCACTGCCTCACTCCTCCCCAAAGTCGTCCCGAGCTCATCCACCAGCTGTTGCTTGTCGCAGATCACATAATTATTATTTTTTAATAATTTGATCGTGTGCACTCTTGATTATATGTTGTTGGTTGGGTGTAACTGATATCTTTTTTATATTAACATATATCCTATATCAGTGGAAAAAGGCTTTCAAATTATTACAAATATCAATCAACGGAGTGTTTGGGTTCTTGAAGTTATCGTGTCATTAGCCTAGGATTTACCTTTTTAACCATACGTATTCTTTGTGATCAGTATGGGCTAACTAGGCCCGGGGATTCTATTGGAATTGGGATCGGAACTTGGGCATTTATTACTTGGATTCGCAATTTAGCTCGACTATGGAGCATATGCGTACATACTTGCATGCCATATACTATATTTTATACTCGTGGGCCAGGCACATCCGCACATGCATAGGAGAGACCGATTACGTCGACGGGAAAGTTGATGGAAAGCAAGGTGTGAAATGGTTAGCTGGCCAGAAGGTAGCATTGACTTGTTCAAAGTTCAAACGCACACATGACCAGTCAACCCCGAGTTCCAATTTATCATTCCAGCCTACCACGCGCGCGCGTGCCAGCCAGGCTGGGCGCTTGCTTGCTTGTATATAAAGGGAGGGGCCGTCAGCAAGCCAACCCAACCCCCGGCCCCGTGAAGCATCATCCATCTTCTCTCCCAGCTGCGTCGCCTTGCATTCAATTCCAGCCTCCATCTCCAACAGCAACCCATGGCCGCCATGAAAATCATCGCTCTCCTTGCCGTGATCTCGACCGCCGTCCTGGGCACCGCGTCAGCGGTGACCCACCGCGTCGGCGAGCCGGGCGGCGCGTGGGACCTCGCCACCGACTACGGCAGCTGGGCGTCCTCCAAGAAGTTCCACCCGGGCGACGAGCTCATCTTCAGGCTGCAGCGAGGGGCGCACAACGTGCTCGAGGTCAGCAAGGCCGACTACGACTCCTGCAATGCCACCAGCCCCATCACCACCTTGGGCTCCGGCTTTTTCACCTCCGTTGCCCTTCCCGCCGTCGGCACCCGCTACTTCATCTGCGGTTTCCCTGGGCACTGCACCACCACCGGCACTGGCGGCATGAAGCTCAAGATCGACATCGTGCCAGGTTCCCCCTCGTCGTCGCCCGCCCCGGCCATGCCGCCGCCCTCCTCCGACGCGGCCTCTGCCAGGGCCACAGTAGGATTTGGCCTTGTCGTCCTGCTGGCGGCCGGTCTCATGGCTTGAAATGCATGCATTCTTCATTAGCTGATGATGCCTGGTGGATTCAACCGATGTAAAGACTGTAGCCTGTAGGTTACCCCATTCTCAAAAGCAAAAAAAAAAAAAGAGTTGCCGCAGACATATACCAGCTTATACTTACTCCCTCTGTAAACTAATATAAAAGCGTTTAGATCAGTGTGATCTAAACGCTCTTATATTAGTTTACGGAGGGAGTACTATATTGTTAACTGGTTATTATTGTTGAATACATGTACATAATGTTTAGAGCGAAACTTATAGCTACTTGCATTTTCTCTTCAAAATGGTTGCTATCTCACCGAACCAAATGGACGCTTGTGGCTTTGCTTGTGGATGAACAGCGCAGCAGATCATTTTTTAAGGCTCTACGTCTACCTTGGCACCAGTAGTAGTGACTGTATGTACTATAGTTTGACAACGAGCATGCCCTCTTCTCTAGAGATGATAATTCGCAATAAAGCATGTCAAATGCGCAGATTGTCCATTTGCTACGTTTCCTCTAATGCATTTACATCAGAAGGTGACAACTAATGGACAGCCATATAACTTGCCAATTTCTCTTCTCAAGTAATAATAGAGAGAATTAGGAACCTATACAACTACACAGCGGTAATGAAACCAAAAATAGGAGAAAAAAAAACTCTAAATGGCAGAGAAAGAATACATGGTTGTTCAAAACTTGAAGCCATCCAGTGTTGCTCAACGGCAACCTACACCACAGTGGTGAACATGTACTGTAAAGGATGAGTTTGTAACTATCAATCCAATTGGATTTCTTGCAACTGTCCATGCCGCCCATTCATATCGTTTGTGATTATATGGACTCTGTCTTTCTTCGGCGACTCTGCCTCGTCGTTTCCTTTGGGTGATTCTACTGTCCATTCACCATCCAGTTTTTGTGTTTCTCTATGTTTCTCATCATCTATGCTGGGTGCTTCTTCCCTTTGATCATGAGCGTCTGTAAGCTTGGCATCTGTGCAGTCACTAGCATTGTTCTGCTTTCCCTGAAAAGAACAGATCTTGGCAGGTCAGTGCATAACCTGGTAAATGTGTCGCTACAACCTGGGTTGCAAGGAATGGAGGATTTCCTCAGAATTTTAACGAATTCACATTGCTTCCATTTGAAAACATCACAGTGGTTCTGTGGTTCAGAACTTGAGATGACAGAACTTTATGCTGACATGTGTAGCTTTTATCTCAAGTACAGGGAGTATCTCCATTGTTGAGTTGCAAACTAAAATAGTCTACTGGACTGGCAAGCTGGGCCCTTTAAAGTTTACAAGCTAGTCAAAACTGGCACGGCCATATATCAGGCACCTCATGTCAGTCTATTGGTCAGAATAAGTTACCTTGTTCCTATCCCGCCAACTCAGTGAAAACGGTCCAAGTAAGTTTATTCTTCTGGACTGAGGCTCCTGGAATGAATCATCTTGTGCAGATGCTCTACAGGGGAATAACAAGCCTATCAAACATCAACATTGGAACACTATGACAGGAAATTCAAGTAGTCTTCTTTTAGAACGGAAGTTAATTAACTCAGATTTATTATCATAGTAGTACACCTAGGGATGCAAGCAGCGGGCCAGAACAACTCGCATCATGTGTTCCAGTGGCTGGCTTAGTACAATTGCCTTTTGATGTCACTACTATAATTTACACTGTGAGAGCAGATTAGCAGGTGTTGCAGATGCACCGCCTGTGCATCCTTAAGTACACTGCTAATCTAGTAGTGTGGAATCAAACTTCTATAACAGAGCTTCCAGAATTGGACATTAGGAGCCTTAAATAGTACTAGCACCAAAGATGTTCAGAACTTCAGATAGTATCAAAAATAAGATATGTAAATCAATATCGATGTGTTGCCAGGTATAAGCAGCAGGCCACTTGCTACTACAAACATTCGTGTTGCCAGGTATAAGCAGCAGGCCACTTGCTACTACAAACATTCGAAGATGCAAGACTGAGATACCTTGGAGAAGGCAAAGGGGAAAGTGCTTTCTGCTGGCTAGATTGGTATTGCAGTGTGGCCTCCAACATTGTTTCTGCCATTACAGCTCTGTTCTCCATTTGGGCAAGTGATGCCATAGCTTCCTCATACTTCTCCTGCACACGTGTTGTCACCCTGATGAGTACTAAATGAGTATAGCAAGCATAGAGCTGACCTCATTGCATATCAATTCTGACAAATATTTATTCTGACTGGTAGCAAAATAATATGAAAAAGAGATTGGAGTTTGATTCTTCATTAATACAAACATTGCTAGTTAAAACAATAAAATAACGGCATATAGTCTGAGAACACAAGATATGGTATGTTGTGATATTCAACTATGTGCAAGTTAAATGTGTGACCTGGGCAATATCATTCCCATAATTACAAGAAATTATGTATGCCTGAGCCATCATGGTCACTTTTCCTCTCAGAATCCGTAGTGTACATGTACCCAAATCCAATACAGTGATTCGACTCAGGATGTAGCAAATCTACTAGCTATGATTGTTTCCCCAACAGGCAAAGGTTTTGATTTGTAACTGATCAAAACCTTTGCCTGTTGGGGAAACAATCATAGCTGGGAAGAATAGGGGAGCCTGCTCAAGATGCCCTTAGACATCTTTTGAGCGAATATTGCAACTACTCTGAACAAGTGTATGTTTTTTTTGTTGATAAATATGCCAAAATCTCTAATAACATGATGTGTCCATATTATTTACCAGACACTGATGCTACACGCATGCCTGGAATTTCAGTTAGTTGACTTAGTTCTGATGAAAACAAGTGATGCATAAGAAAACCAGAGATGATCTGCACAGGCAATAGATGAAGTTGGGCTAATTAACCTGCAGCACATTAGCAGCGTATCTCTGAGCAGCAGCATCCTGCTCCGCAGAGATGCGTGCTTCTTCTGCAAATTTCAGTTCTTGTTCCACACGCATCACCAGCTTCAATATGATTCCTTGTTAGTGAATATGTCATAGTAAAAACTAGATAGAGATACATTTGTGAAGCGATAACAAACTGTACCTGAAACATTGCTTGCTCCTGTTCCTGCTTGTCTGATAGGGCCTGCTTTAGTTCAGATAATTCGTGTTCCAATTGTTCAGCCTAAAACAGAAGTGTTGTTATTTGCAAGATTATTTTTCCAACCATATCAGTCATCGAATGAACTATGATAGACTGGCAGAGACTATAATTTGGTGAATGGTCATACAAAATGGAAGTGCCTATGTGATAGAAAGCTTGCAGAATTTCTATTTGGGTGAAATGGTTATTTAGCTGTGCATTTATTTCAGAAAATAGAAATACAAGCTAAACATACAAAACTATGAAAAGGTTATTTCTGTGGCATAGCTGCATAGGCAACAATACTGAGCTACAAAGTTAAATATTACTGTGTCATCTGATTATTGACATAATGGCAGGTATATCTGGCTATACCTTTGCACTTAATTGGCGTCTATTATCTTGCTTTACCATTTCCATCAATGCTGTCTCTAGCTCATCAGCTCTGAATAGCAGAAAAACAAAATAATTAAAAAGGAACATTTAGACTGAAGCATAGTGTGGTTAAGTTTCAACTAGTTATGATGTAAGATTTCTGGGATTTTCAAGTCACTGCAGAAAATTGGACCATCAAACAGTATAAGAAACCAGGAATATTTACTTGGAACAATTGTAACTATTTTAAAAGTGGAGTGATCATACAAAATTGTTCCTTCCAGCACACTAGAACAAACTACACTCGTGAAACGTGGCAACTAGATCAGACATACCTAAGAACGCTTGTTTCAGCAACCTGTGACAAAAATCAATCATGAAAATGCAGAAAATGTACCTGAGAACAGCTGATCTTCTCTCCTCTAGCAATCGGCATAACTCAAACTTCAGCCAGGTGACCTGCAGTAGTACAATTAACACAAATTAGTGTATTACAGCAACCACTTGAGTTATTGAGCTACTACTAGGGGTAGAAATAAAAATAGCGGGATCACAGGTTGCAACGACTTGAATACGGTATTAATGATTGGACTATGATTGAGATGGCTACCTGGTCCTTCGGATCCGGCAACAAATCAATCTCAGAATTGACTGTCAGGGCACCATACATATCATCGATGTCTCCAGAATCACCCTCTTGGTTGACATCTCCGTCTGCAACATCACTCATTTGGTCTGCAGAATCATTTATTGACACCAGCGGTTCAGGCTCACGTTTGAAATTATAGAGCTTTGATGCAAGTCCGCTCTCCTTGCAGACACCTAGACCTTTTGCCCTTTCTTCCATGGATAACATAACAGATGGCCGGTGTTTGTTCCTCAGATCTTGCAATCCTGTTTCATTTACAGACTGATATCCCATGCGAGCTGTCAGGACAAGCTGGCTGCTGTCAAAAGTGGACCCAGCTAAAGACTGCAAAAGGGTAACTGCGTCACCAGCATCTTTTGTAGTCACAAGTGCAGGGCCTGCAATTAGCGCAAGAAGTCAAACATCAGTCTCAATCCAATTCATGAGATGGATTTTTTTATGACATAATATCATCCCCTTTTTGGGGAAGTACGATAAATCAAAACTGTGCTTTGTACCATAAAACTCCAGGAGTGCAAGGGCTGTCCGGAATAGCATCACACGATTCCCATCAAACAGAAGCACATCCCATACACGCAGGACTGAAATGTTCAAACAGAAAAAGCAATATAAATTTGTATCATTTTTTCAACATCAAAACAGAGCAAATGCATGAGACTTTTGCACTGGACAAGTTCGGTGCTTACACAACAATAAAGAATAAACATAACTGATTATTAGAAACCAAAATATTATTGTTCCTATGTGACAGCCATTAAGATCAGAGAAACATGGTTATGGCCATCTTCACACTTTCTCGGGAGGGCGAGGACTCGCTTCACCAACTTCTCCCGGACCTACTCCTTATGAAGATCACATGGATCAACGTTCCATCACATAGATGTTGTAATCAATAGAATCGTTACACCAGATTAGTGCTGTTCACATGTTCACTAAAAGTGATGTTGGTTTGGGCTTCCTCATGGGACATCAATGTGCTTCGTTGAGGCAACCTCATAGAGTTAGCTAAGGTAAACTACTAGAAAATGTACTTCTAGAAGCAGCAACTGTTGAAAAAAACATAGGCATACACTAACCACTTTCCCACGGAAGTACATTGGTGAAAATGGATAGGAACCATGGTCCAGTAACCCATGCAACTTCAACACCGAGGTAGTCCAAGTGATTTGCTGCATTGAGAAGCATGTCAAGCCATAAAGTTTTGGGTTTTTTGCAGTTATTTACTAAATGAGTCCCATCGCACCAATAATGCATTATATTTGTAATAAGTTGCTAACCTAATTTCGGGAATTTCTCACGGACTAGCTCCTCTAAAACAAGCTGATCCACCTGAATGGATACCAAACATTAATTTTGCATAAGCAGTGATCAAACTTGGAATCAAGCACTGGCATATGCAAGCATTGAAAAAGATAGTAACTGCCAACATCACAGTACCTGGGACTCAATCATCTCTTCAGAAAAGTACCCATCAAAGTAGTCATCAATAATTCCTGCCAATGTCCTGTTATACCATAAAGAGATTTAATATACTATTTAAATGAGCTATTTTGAGATCATAGGGTTTGCAACCCCAAACCCAGATAACAGTAGAACAAATTGTCATGGTGGGTGTACCAAAATGCGTTCTCTTCTGGCATCAATAGAAGTAAGAGACCAGCAAAGAAGTTCATTGCCTGCAGTATTCAACAGAAAAATCATTGCTATGAGAAAAGTTAAAAAATGTCCAGGCATAAAAAATTGTCTACCATATCATAGTAACGGCAGAATATTGATCAAGCCTTCTATAGTCACGTGTATTATTTATTGGAACCATTTAATAGTAGGTTTTGGGTCCAGTAGTAGGGTATCTGACTTTGAGTACAACAAGTTTACATCAAATGTTGTTCAGAGAAACAAATAACATCCAGCAACATAGAGGAAATATGTGGGAAACCAATAACATTAATGGAGATACACTTACCTGACAGTAACCAACTGTTGGATTGTGTCTAGCATAAGCCAGAAGCAAGCGTCTCAAGGCATTTCTTCCAACATCATCTAAAGCAGGGTGACCTGGAAAAGTTCTGGGCAAGTCCTGTAAGAGCCCAAATGTGTCAAATTGGCCTCTATTAGCATTCCCGGATGCAAATTTTTAACAAAAAGGACAATATTTTTCCATGGCAATGAACACGTCTACCTTCTCTATTTGCCCTTTACACTTTTCGGCGGAAAATGCTGACAATACTTCAGGTCTTTCATCAACTCCTTCTGAGACCAAAGAATCTGAACATCCGCCATCTTCTAATTCACCTTCAGAAGCAAGCAGACTACCATAATACCCTTCTACTCTGCGAGCTCCAACACCAACAAAAGCTTGCCACAGCTGTTATCACAAAAGCAATGGGCTACTGAATGAGCCATGCAAATAGATTAGCAAAATAAATAGAAAAGCTATAGGAAACAGGCTGCACCTCTCCTCTCAAAGCCATCGGCAGTCCACCATGGACAAGACACTCCAACTCTTCCTTCAAAGAATAAGTTTCTTCTTGACTGGTGTTGCCAATTTCAGCATTCACATCACCTGACTGCACTTCTTGGCTAGGGTCAACCTTATCTGCGTCATAGAACTCGTCATCTGAGTCCGCTGACACCTTGCTCTCTTCAACTGTCACAAGATGGGTGGATTCCTTTGACTGCAGCCTGCCAGCAGATAAATACTTCTTCTCAACACGCAGACCCATCACCTGCTCGATGTTGCCCAGGGATGACCGAATTGGCTCCCATGATTCAACTTTACGTGTCCCTTGTGCACTCCTCTCATGCAACAATCCAGAACTTCCATTCTCAGAATTCTCCTCAACTACAGATTCGACTTTGTCCACGGACAGTGCAACCTTCACATCATGTCCAGATGACTCAGACCGCCTCTCAAGGAAGTTCTTCCATCTATCGGACCTCTCCTCCTCCTCCTCCTGCAAGTACAACACCCATCAGTACCAGGCAACACATACATACAATAATTCAGGCGTGCATATTATACCTTGTAGATGCCTGCGTACTCCTTGTAACGCTGCAAGTGTTGGGGGCGCACAGCGAAGCCATAGGCATCCCTGATTCAATCACACAACATCAGGAATGAAGTACTGGCACTATTTACAAAGAAATAATAAATAAATACACATAATAATACTTAAAACTTCAAGGTTCTATACTTGTATCCTCTCCCAGGTACAAAGCGCCCAGGCAAAAATTGCTAGAAAATAATCATACTAGGTAAAATATGACCATGTCGCAACTCAATTGCACTTCCAAATATTTTTACGAATCCTAAACGTGTTGCAACACTTCAATTGAAGCCCAGATCTTATCGAAAGGCAAACATCACTAAATTCAGCAATTCACTCAATGCCCCCAGCCAATCTACACGCAGCACAAAATCCAGCCTCCGAAATGGATATGGGATCCAGAGACATCCAACGCTCTGCCACTCGGTAAACACTGAAACGGCCAGTCCAGGCATTACCCAATTTCGCACGGCATTACCCGCAAAACTTAGCAAACGGCGCCCCGAGATCCCCGGCGTAGGAAGCACGTGGAATCGAAGCCCGCGGGGCGGAAATCTCGCGACGGAACAAAGGAGGAGCGAGACGAGGCGAGATCCTCGGCCACCTAACGCCCACGTACACGCCAAAATTCGGGCGGGGCAAACTCGGGCGCGCGCGCGCGGGCGTCGAAACCAAGCGAAGCACGCCCCCCGGAAGTCCCGAGGAGAGGCCTCCGGGACAGCGGACGGGCGGAGGAGGGGGCAGTGGGGAGCGGGGCACGAACCGCTTGTGCTCGAAGGCGATGAACGGGAGGCTCTTGGGCTTCATCTCCTCCGCCTCCTGGCGCTGCGACGGCGTGAGACGGCGGCGGCGGCGGCGGGGAGGGGGGGCGGAGCGGAGTGGAGCGGAAGTAACGCAGTGGCGGTGGCTTTGTTGATCTGGTCCCCTTCCTCCTCCCCGGCTGGGTGTGTGCGCGGCGCGGCGCGGGGAGGGCGGAAAGGGGCGAGATGTAACGGGACTCGAGTGCGAAACGGGAGCGACGGGACTGGACTGGGGAATGACTGGCCTCGTGGCTGGCGCCGCGCTTCTCTTTCTTTTTCCGGGTTGGCACGGGGAAACGGAGGTTGGTTGGTTCCGTTCCGCGAGACTTGTGTCCGCCGCGACCGCGACCGCGAGCGAGGCCGAGATCCCGATCCTCCGTGCACGGGGGGAGCGGTGTCAGTGTCACGTCGTGTTGGCCGGCTGGCTGTTGCCCATCTCTTTCTCTCCAATCAGGCTCTGGTGCGCGGTGTGGCGGGGTTGAACTCTTTGATCTGGTTCGACGCAGCCGCATCTTTTCTGAGGGGGGATTGACGGTGGGTTTTTTTCGAGAGCTTTATAGAAGATAGAAAAATATGTACAAAAGATTACACGGTAGATGGATAGATCTCACACGGCGCATCCACCGTACCCTCCACAGCCCAAAAACCTACGCTACTACTCACACCAGGAAGCTACTCCGGTGGCTCCTGCCCTAGTCCACATTTCCAATTCTTGCCAAACTAGGTCCACTGTACCTCCTACATTTCTTAGATCAGACCTCCCAAAAACCCTACCATTACGTTGCTTCCATAAGTTCCAGCAGATCGACGTGACTACCGAGTCAAAACCCTTCCGTTGCCTCTTAGGTATACGTTTCCTCGTAACATGCCACCAGTCGCCTATCCTGGAAAGGTCCGAAGGGCATAGATCTGGGTTGATGCCCATTCTGCTGAAGCAAAGGAACCACACTTGCCTCGCAAAGACACACTGCATGAGGATGTGATCAACAGTGTCCTCCTCCTGCTCACATAGATAGCATGGCGACCTCTGATCCTGTAATCCATGCCGAAAGCATCTGTCCGCAGTCCAAAGCCCATATTGCACGGCTAGTCACATGAATAGCTTGCAAACTAGCGGAGCCCAGCATTTCCAGATGGCGGCGTAAGACTGGAATCGGATCCCTCCCATACATAGCATCTTGTATGCAGATGAGCCCGTCTAGACACCTTCACGGTTCCAAGTCCAAATAGGTTTGTCTTCAGTCCCAGGCTCTAGCTGTAGATCAATCAGAATCTCCCAGAGTCGAATGAATTGAGCCAGCCCCTCAGTACATAGCTCACCCACAATGTCATTCGTCCAACCATGCATCCACAGCGCATCCTTCACACATCTTCTGTTGACAGTTTGAGTTCTGACACGTCTATAAACCAGCGGTGCCAGCTCCTCAATTGTCGCCCCACTGCTCCAACGATCCCTCCAAAATAGCACTCTCCTTCCCTCGCCAACCTGCCACTTCACGAGGCTGGCAAATGCTGCACCCGCCTGTTTATCTGGGACCCAGTTAAGGCCTTGCCACGGCCTCGTATCGTTAGTCCTCAATAGCCACTCCCACCTCATCCTTAGGGCTATCCCTTGCTTGAACAGATCGATGACTCCCAGACCTCCAAGCTCTTTGGGTCGACAGACACGATTCCAAGAAACCAAACACCGCCCTCCATGAACTTCTTCTGATCCGGCCCAGAAGAAAGCACGGCACCCCTTGTCCACCCGCTCCAGCGCCCATTTTGGAGCCTCGGCCACAATCAAATGATGGGTCGGCCGCGCCCTCATAACCTGGTTGACCAAGGTCAATCTTCCTGGCCTAGCCACAAAACCTCTTTGCCATCCCGGCAATATACGAAGAGCAGCGTCTACCACAGGTTGCCATTCCGATCTCTTTAGCTGCTTGATGCTGAGTTGTAAGCCCAAGTATTTACATGGGAAGGTCTCCATCTTCCATGGCAAAGCCTCCTTGACTAGCTGTTCATCCTCTACACCCACCCTGATCATAATTGCAGCAGATTTCATATAGTTTATCTTCAGTCCCGAGACATCTCCAAAGATGCCGAGTACTTCCTTGACAAATAGAAGATCTGCCACCGTGGGTTTGATGAATAGCACAACATCGTTCGCGTAAAGTGATAGTCGCTGCATCGGGCTACAACCATTCATGTTGCTCAACACCTCGGAATCATGGGCCTTGATCACAATATCCGTTAGCACATCCATGGCAATGATGAAGAGAAGTGGCGAAATAGAGTCTCCTTGCCGCAAACCCTTCGCATGCATGAATTTTGGCCCAGCCGATCCATTTACCACCACTCTAGAGCTTGCCGAGGTAAGTAAAGTAGCCACCCAAGCAATCCAGTGCTCCGAGAATCCTTTTGCTCGTAGAATCTCAAAAAGGAAAGGCCATGATAGCGAATCAAAAGCCCTAGAGATATCTAGCTTAAGAAGCACACCTTTGGCCTTCCTTTTGTGCAATCTGCGGGCCATTTGCTGCACCAACAGAAAATTGTCATGAATGTTCCGGCCCTTTATGAACGCAGACTGGTTTATATGTACCAGATCTCCCATCCTCGGTCTCAATCTTCTTGCCATCAGTTTGGAAGCAAGTTTAGGCATGCTATGAACAAGGCTGGTCGGCCTAAAGTCATTGATGTTGCAGGCCTCTGGGGACTTAGGGATGAGAGTTATAAGGGCCTGGTTTAGCCGCCCAAAACCAAGACCATTGTGACGCCCCCGATTCAATCGTACACTAATCATACACGTAAACGTGTATGATCAAGATCAGGGACTCACGGGAAGATATCACAACACAACTCTAAAAATAAATAAGTCATACAAGCATCATAATATAAGCCAGGGGCCTCGAGGGCTCGAATACAAGTGCTCGGTCATAGACGAGTCAGCGGAAGCAACATATCTGAGTACAGACATAAGTTAAACAAGGTGCCATAAGATGGCTAGCACAAACTGGAATACAGATCGAAGAGGCGCAGGCCTCCTGCCTGGGATCCTCCTAAACTACTCCTGTCGTCGTCGGCGGCCTGCACGTAGTAGTAGGCACCCTCGGTGTAGTAGGGGTCGTCGAAGGTGGCGTCTGGCTCCTGGGCTCCAGCATCTGGTTGCAACAACCGGGGTATAGAAAGGGGAAAAAGGGGGAGCAAAGCAACCGTGAGTACTCATCCAAAGTACTCGCAAGCAAGGATCTACACTACATATGCAATGGGTATCAATGAAATGGTAGTATCTGTGGACTGAACTGCAGAATGCCAGAATAAGAGGGGGATAGCTAGTCCTATCGAAGACTACGCTTCTGGTAGCCTCCATCTTGAAGCATGTAGAAGAGAGTAGCTGGTAAGTTTACCAAGTATCATCGCATAGCATAATCCTACCCGACGATCCTCTCCTCGTCGCCCTGTGAGAGAGCGATCACCGGGTTGTATCTGGCACTTGAAAGGGTGTGTTTTATTAAGTATCCGGTTCTAGTTGTCATAAGGTCGAGGTACAACTCCGGGTCGTCCTTTTACCGAGGGACACGGCTATTCGAATAGATAAACTTCCCTGCAGGGGTGCACCACATTACCCAACACGCTCGATCCCTCTGGGCGGGCACACTTTCCTGGGTCATACCCGGCCTCGGAAGATCAACTCGTCGCAGCCCTACCTAGGCCTAACAGAGAGGTCAGCACGCCGGTCTAAATCCTATGCGCGCAGAGGTCTGGGCCCATCGCCCATTGCACACCTGCACGTTGCGTGGGCGGCCGGAGAGCAGACCTAGCAACCTCCATTACAAAGGAAGTCGCGTTACGCGGTCCAACCCGGCGCGCGCCGCTCAGTCGCTGACGTCTAGGAGGCTTTGGCTGATACCACGACGTCGAGTACCCATAACTGTTCCCGCGTGGTGGTTAGCGCGTATAGGCTCGTAGCCAGACTCAGATCAAATACCCAATCTCGTTAAGCGTGTTATTTTGAAGTAACCGCGGACGCCGACCAGGGCCAGGCCCACCTGTCTCCTAGGTGGTCACGACCTGCCCTGTCGCTCAGCCACAAAGTAACACTCGGGGGCCGTCGGGAACCTAGGCCCACCTCTACCTGGATGGAACCACCTGCCCCTTTAGCCCCCATCTCCGAATAGTAACACAGATAATGTAAAAGTATATAGTATATGTACCCGTGATCACCTCCCGAAGTGATCACGGCGGGAGGTGATCACGGCCCAGTAGTATAGCATGGCAGACGGACAAGAGTGTAGGGCCACTGATGTAATTCTAGCAACCTATACTAAGCATTTAGGATTGCAGGTAAGGTATCAACAGTAGTAGCAAAGACAGGCTATGCAGCAGAATAGGATTAACCGAAAGCAGTAACATGCTACACTACTCTAATGCAAGCAGTAGAGAGAAGGAATAGGCGATATCGGTTTGATCAAGGGGGGGCTTGCCTGGAAGCCCGGCAGAGAAGGACGGGTCATCAACACCGTAGACGATCGGGGCAGCAGCAATGGCGTTAGTCTCGAAGTCTAACGGATAGAAGAGGGGGGAAGGAACAGTAAATACAGAGCAAACAAAGTATCACAAAATACAACAAGGCAATACGCGGTGCCAGGGGTGATCTAACGCAGGGATAGGTGATACCGGCGAAGAGGGAACCCATCCGGGAAAGTATTCCCGGTGTCCGGCATTTTCGGGCAGAGGGACCGAAGGAGGACGAAACAATGAATACACGGTAATGATGCAACAGGGATGCATGACATGTCTGAACGCAGTGCTAGGGTGGTATACTGCCTATCTGAGTGCATTAGTTATTTTAGGAATTTATCTGGATTTATTTTATTAAAGTCAGGCACTATTCATCTACCAGAAACAAGCAAAAAGTTGCATGTTCATATAGCTAGAGGCATCTGACAGGTATGTGGGTAGCGTATTTGGATTCGTCTCATTTTTCTGGTCATTTTTCTTATATAAATTATTTCCATCAGAGTTACGATTTAAAAGATATGATTTTTCAAAGTTTAAATCAATTTTCTGGAATTTAAATTCGAATTATCCAAAACAGTGCAGAGTGATGTCATCATGACGTGTTGCTGACGTCAGCAGTCAACAGTGAATTTGACTGGGTCAAACTGACATGGGGGTCCCACATGTCATTGACACAGTGTTAAACCAGGATTAATTTTAATCTAATCTAAACTAATCAGTGGGTGGACCCACACATCAGTGTCTAAACTAACTAACAATTAATGAACTTAATCATTTTAATTAGCTTAATTAACAGGGCTGTTGGGCCCACTTGTCAGGCCAGTTGACCAGGTCAACTGGTCAACAGTTGGCCCCACGGGCCCACCTGTCAGCGGCCCAGGGTGGGGCCCAGGGGTGGGCCCAGGGCGCCCACATGGCAGCCACGTCGCCTGGGGCGGCCGGAGCGCCTCCGACGCGCGCGTTCACGGCGGCAGAGAGCCGGCGAGCCGCGGGTTTCGCCCCCGGTGGCCCATTGGCGACGCCGCCGGCACCGTTGGGACCGCGCGAGCGCCGCGGTTCGGCAGGTGGTGGTGGCCAGGGCAGTCGTGGCCGGAAAAAGCACCGGCGACGACCGAGGCGGAGCACAGCTCCAGTAAGGTGCGGGGAGAGTGCTCCGGTGATGTTTCGAGCGGGTTTTTGTGGGCGTTCGAACGAGGCGACAACGGCGGAGCTAACGGAGCTAGCGGATGACCAAAACGGCGACGAGAATGGCCGGACGGCGTGCAACCGCGGCGGCCGGAGCGAGCACACGTGGCGGCCAATCCACGGCGAGCGAGGCGGCGAGAAGAGGAGCAGGGGAGGAAGGGGAGGAGCTCACGGTGGTTGTCGTCGTTAAGTGAGCTCGGGGGAGGCACGGTGCAGGCAGTGGCGGAGGAGATCGACGGCGGCGGGTCCGAGAAGGGGGCGACGCAGGTGCGGTGGAGGAGGGCCTCCGGGCTCGACTTGACGGCGTGGGGCGACGTAGTCGACGACGAGGAACGCGATGGGCACGGTGCGGCGACGAGACGGAGGCGGTGGCCGCGCCTACGCCGGTGGCGGGGCCATGGGAGCGCTCGGGAGAGGTGGGAGGAGCGAGAGAGAGTGAGGGGAGGCGCTAGGGTTTCGCCAGGGGGTCGAGGAGGGGGCCTTGTAGGCGCTGGCGTGGGCGCGGCATGCTGTCGAGCAGCGGTGAGGGGGGGCCTGGCTGCGCGCGGCAGGTGCTCGACAGCGCGCGCGTGAGCAGTGGCGAGAGGTGGGGGGGAAAGCGCGGCGCGGGCTGGGCCGGCACTGTGCCACTTATGCCCAGTGTTGTGGGCTTCTTTCACTTTTTCTTTTTCTTTTCTGTTTTTCTTCTCGTTTCTCTGTTTTCTCTTTTGTTTTTATTCCAAATGAGTTTTGTAAAATATGAAAACTAGTCCAATAATTACAGTGCATTATTAGCCACTGTTAGAAATTGGTTTGATGCAAATATGATTTCATTTCTATTTTATTTAATTGAAAAGGTAATAAACAGTGTTGTTTTGTTGCTGTTCCATGCTGTTTGAGCCACTTAATTATTTTAGTTAATATTGCTGTCAATTTTATATTTGCCTCTGGATTATTTGCAACATGTTGTACATTTTTGTTCTGAAGTTTGAAGAAATATTAATTTGACTTGTATTTTAAATTTGAATATGAGTTGGATTATTTCCTAAATGCAATGAGCTATGGAAGCGAGTTCCGAAACAATAGTTCATCATTAAACCAAGGAGAGGATGAGGAGGTGGCTGATGGATTCAGCGACAATTCATCGAGGTTTCCAATAAGATGGATTTCCACAATTATGTGAACAAGGAGATGACATTTGTCAGACCAAATGATATAATGATGTATGCTCGAGGAAAACATACACAATTAAACATTGGTTGAAAGGTGCAACCGAGATATGGCTTAGGTAGCATGTTCAATTGTTAGAATGGTGATTCAATATCCAATAGTCTAAGAATGAACTATCGACCATTAACTTCAAAGCAATGGGGTTGCTAGAAGTACAGAATCCAAGCAGCACGGTTCACGTGTTGGTATCCCGGTTAGAATCAACACGGGGACCAAGAAGGAATAGTGACTGTGAGAAGTATCACTATACCAAGAATTCTTAAGAGGGGAGCAGTTCTCACAGCATTCTTGACATCAAGATGATAATACTACACGGTAGAACATAACATAAGCTGGATAGCAAGGAACTCAAGGTACAACACAAAACATGACCAAGTCTGTGTCTAGAAGGAAGGCATGGATGTGGTCGATGATAACACAGATCATCGAGGAGCAAGCATGGAATTTCTCATCATGAATTCAATTGATCTCTCGGAAGAAGTTAAAGTGTTAACGATGATCACGACACATTTGTCGAGAGGCTTCTTGAAGATGTAATCGATCATCGATGACATCAAGCAAAAGGAATGATGAAGCGAAAGGTTATCGAAACCACGGTACGACACAAATCTCGGAATCAAGCTTGCTGTTCAAGGCAAAAAGATATGACGATGAAGATCGACGTAAGATTAACTCATCGTCGAAATTGTGCTCCGAGAAGCAGCACTAGGTAGCATAGTTAAGATAATGATATAGCCGATTAGGCTAAGAATGACATGAGTTGAAAGTTAAATTTCCCAGCAGTACATTACTAGGAGTATTGGATCCCTGTGTAGATTCGATTCACTTATCGATGTTCTCAGTTGACAAACAACCCAAAACCCGTGGAATACTGAAACGGTGAGAAGGAATACTTGACGAAGTCTCATAAGAAGTATTTGCAGTCCCGTGATATTATCGGGATACCAGGGGGTAATACTCGAAGGAAGATCAGAATAGAAACTGAGCTGGATCGTTGACTTGTGATAGCGGATACTTTAATCTCGTCAAAAATAGACGAGGCACTGGAATGGTTTCCTTTCAGATATAATGAATAAGGCTAGCATGGTCGGGACCATAACTGCAACGGCTCCAATTTAGTGACACCGGAGGAATTATTCAAATGATTAAATATTCTTGCAAGAAGCTTTCATGATAAGTTCCACATCGGGTCCATGGGCATGAACACAAAGGTTCAAGGTCGACTCCCACTTCTTCGATACATAACCTTTCATTTACTTCTCGTCTTCGAAGAAGTTGTAGAGTTGAAAATTTATCCGAAGAAACGCCAGTAGGGTACAACCCGTATAACTTTCGGGTTCATACGGTTTAGAGAAGGTATATGTTCATCCCACAGGGCATCTTGGGGGCTTATAACATAATCTTCAGGAGTATTTAACACAAGCTCAAAAGCAGAGCATGTTTGACAAAAGGAGGGGATACAATTTACCAAAGGCATTTATGTACCAGGGAAGAATTCACAAGGCGGTTAATTATGAAGGACACTGTCGATTAATAATCCGACGAAGGATCAGATGTACCTAGCGGAGCTGATGTGAGCATCGGCACACAACCAGATGAAGAAGGAAGGCAAAGGCATCAGATTATAGAACATCCGAATAATTTGATGCTTAGATAATAAAGGAAATATGAATTCCAATACGAAGGATCAGAAGCAGACGCTCTGATCAAGGATGGGTAACTTGAATAGACCTAAGGGTATGATCGACGGCAATTAGATTGGTCGAGAACCAGCTCATGTTCAGAATGACGTCTGAGCCAGAAAGATAATTTTAAAAGGATCAACTAATGAATGTGTGCATTCGCACTTATGTTGAATCAATAAGATCAAAATGACGGTGTCAAAGGATACTAATGAATATTGTCAGTCATATGGAAAGCATCCATAATGCAAGCAGACAAGTATTTGCAGAGCAATTAGCTGCTAAGGATTTTCGGAAGATCGAATAGTATTTCAATGTATCTTGTGAGTCATATGAACAAAGGGGGAAGAACGGATACTCGTAAGTGCGAGGAATTATCCGTAGGGGGTATTCATGAGGCAAGGTCTGCAAGGCAGTAAGCTCAAAGGATTGTCGGAACAATAAAGAGCAGTTCGGGGCATCTTGTAATAACAAGATCAACGGGACTGAATGCATGAATGGCAAGTGTATGTAGTTATCCATAAGTATATAACAGCGGTAGGGAATTTTCAAAGGCGGTGGACATAGGTGTCTCGGGAAATCATCGAATAGCATCTTCGGAACCTACTGGTGAAGCAGGCGATCATCTGTAATAAGGGGCTCTCCGGGTGGATGTAATCATGAGATCCTAATGTTTGAGTTAGTAAATTCATTTTAACCCGAATAGAAGAGAGATCAGAGTCCCAGAGTATAGACGAGGAATAAAAGATCCTAATACCACCCAATGGCGACGTGGGCCCGTAAGACACACAGCCATGTTAGTAAAAGTTTTGCAATGTCTAGACTCGACTTCGGCCAAGGAGTGTGGAAGGGGGGGTTCCTACAGGCAGTCGGCTCTGATACCAACTTGTGACGCCCCCGATTCAATCGTACACTAATCATACACGCAAACGTGTACGATCAAGATCAGGGACTCACGGGAAGATATCACAACACAACTCTAAAAATAAATAAGTCATACAAGCATCATAATACAAGCCAGGGGCCTCGAGGGCTCGAATACAAGTGCTCGGTCATAGACGAGTCAGCGGAAGCAACATATCTGAGTACAGACATAAGTTAAACAAGGTGCCATAAGATGGCTAGCACAAACTGGAATACAGATCGAAGAGGCGCAGGCCTCCTGCCTGGGATCCTCCTAAACTACTCCTGTCGTCGGCGGCGGCCTGCACGTAGTAGTAGGCACCCTCGGTGTAGTAGGGGTCGTCGAAGGTGGCGTTTGGCTCCTGGGCTCCAGCATCTGGTTGCGACAACCGGGTATAGAAAGGGGAAAAAGGGGGAGCAAAGCAACCGTGAGTACTCATCCAAAGTACTCGCAAGCAAGGATCTACACTACATATGCAATGGGTATCAATGAAATGGTAGTATCTGTGGACTGAACTGCAGAATGCCAGAATAAGAGGGGGATAGCTAGTCCTATCGAAGACTACGCTTCTGGTAGCCTCCATCTTGAAGCATGTAGAAGAGAGTAGCTGGTAAGTTTACCAAGTATCATCGCATAGCATAATCCTACCCGACGATCCTCTCCTCGTCGCCCTGTGAGAGAGCGATCACCGGGTTGTATCTGGCACTTGAAAGGGTGTGTTTTATTAAGTATCCGGTTCTAGTTGTCATAAGGTCGAGGTACAACTCCGGGTCGTCCTTTTACCGAGGGACACGGCTATTCGAATAGATAAACTTCCCTACAGGGGTGCACCACATTACCCAACACGCTCGATCCCTCTGGCCGGGCACACTTTCCTGGGTCATACCCGGCCTCGGAAGATCAACTCATCGCAGCCCTACCTAGGCCTAACAGAGAGGTCAGCACGCCGGTCTAAATCCTATGCGCGCAGGGGTCTGGGCCCATCGCCCATTGCACACCTGCACGTTGCGTGGGCGGCCGGAGAGCAGACCTAGCAACCTCCATTACAAAGGAAGTCGTGTTACGCGGTCCAACCCGGCGCGCGCCGCTCAGTCGCTGACGTCTAGGAGGCTTCGGCTGATACCATGACGTCGAGTACCCATAACTGTTCCCGCGTGGTGGTTAGCGCGTATAGGCTCGTAGCCAGACTCAGATCAAATACCCAATCTCGTTAAGCGTGTTATTTTGAAGTAACCGGGACGCCGACCAGGGCCAGGCCCACCTGTCTCCTAGGTGGTCACGACCTGCCCTGTCGCTCAGCCACAAAGTAACACTCGGGGGCCGTCGGGAACCTAGGCCCACCTCTACCTGGATGGAACCACCTGCCCCTTCAGCCCCCATCTCCGAACAGTAACATAGATAATGTAAAAGTATATAGTATAAGTACCCGTGATCACCTCCCGAAGTGATCACGGCCCAGTAGTATAGCATGGCAGACGGACAAGAGTGTAGGGCCACTGATGTAATTCTAGCAACCTATACTAAGCATTTAGGATTGCAGGTAAGGTATCAATAGTAGTAGCAAAGACAGGCTATGCAGCAGAATAGGATTAACCGAAAGCAGTAACATGCTACACTACTCTAATGCAAGCAGTAGAGAGAAGGAATAGGCGATATCGGGTTGATCAAGGGGAGGGGGCTTGCCTGGAAGCCCGGCAGAGAAGGACGGGTCGTCAACACCGTATACGATCGGGGCAGCAGCAGTGGTGTTAGTCTCGAAGTCTAACGGATAGAAGAGGGGGGAAGGAACAGTAAATACAGAGCAAACAAAGTATCACAAAATACAACAAGGCAATACGCGGTGCCAGGGGTGATCTAACGCAGGGATAGGTGATACCGGTGAAGAGGGAACCCATCCGGGAAAGTATTCCCGGTGTCCGGCATTTTCGGGCAGAGGGACCGGAGGGGGACGAAACAATGAATACATGGTAATGATGCAACAGGGATGCATGACATGTCTGAACGCAGTGCTAGGGTGGTATACTGCCTATCTGAGTGCATTAGTTATTTTAGGAATTTATCTGGATTTATTTTATTAAAGTCAGACACTATTCATCTGCCAGAAACAGGCAAAAAGTTGCATGTTCATATAGCTAGAGGCATCTGACAGGTATGTGGGTAGCGTATTTGGATTCGTCTCATTTTTCTGGTCATTTTTCTTATATAAATTATTTCCATCGGAGTTACGGTTTAAAAGATATGATTTTTCAAAGTTTAAATCAATTTTCTGGAATTTAAATATTTATTTAAATTCAAATTATCCAAAACAGTGCAGAGTGATGTCATCATGACGTGTTGCTGACGTCAGCAGTCAACAGTGAATTTGACTAGGTCAAACTGACATGGGGGTCCCACATGTCATTGACACAGTGTTAAACCAGGATTAATTTTAATCTAATCTAAACTAATCAGTGGATGGACCCACACGTCAGTGTCTAAACTAACTAACAATTAATGAACTTAATCATTTTAATTAGCTTAATTAACAGGGCTGTCGGGCCCACTTGTTAGGCCAGTTGACCAGGTCAACTGGTCAACAGTTGGCCCCACGGGCCCACCTGTCAGCGGCCCAGGGTGGGGCCCAGGGCGCCCACGTGGCAGCCAAATCGGCTGGGGCGGCCGGAGCGCCTCTGGCGCGCGCGTTCACGGTGGCAGAGAGCCGGCGAGCCGCGGGTTTCGCCCCCGGTGGCCCATTGGCGACGCCGCCGGCACCGTTGGGACCGCGCGAGCGCCGCGGTTCGGCAGGTGGTGGTGGCCAGGGCAGCCGTGGCCGGAAAAAGCACCGGCGACGACCGAGGCGGAGCACAGCTCCGGTGAGGTGCGGGGAGAGTGCTCCGGTGATGTTTCGCGCGGGTTTTTGGGGGCGTTCGAACGAGGCGACAACGGCGGAGCTAACGGAGCTAGCGGATGACCAAAACAACGACGAGAATGGCCGGACGGCGTGCAACCGCGGCGGCCGGAGCGAGCACACGCGGCGGCCAATCCACGGCGAGCGAGGCGGCGAGAAGAGGAGCATGGGAGGAAGGGGAGGAGCTCACGGTGGTTGTCGCCGTTAAGTGAGCTCGTGGGAGGCGCGGTGCAGGCAGTGGCGGAGGAGATCGACGGCGGCGGTTCCGAGAAGGGGGCGACGCAGGTGCGGTGGAGGAGGGCCTCCGGGCTCGACTTGACGGCGTGGGGCGACGTAGTCGATGACGAGGAACGCGATGGGCACGGTGCGGCGACGAGACGGAGGCGATGGCCGCGCCTACGCCGGTGGCGGGGCCATGGGAGCGCTCGGGAGAGGTGGGAGGAGCGAGAGAGAGTGAGGGGAGGCACTAGGGTTTCGCCAGGGGGTCGAGGAGGGGGCCTTGTAGGCGCTGGCGTGGGCGCGGCATGCTGTCGAGGAGCGGTGAGGGGGGGCCTGGCTGCGCGCGGCAGGTGCTCGACAGCGCGCGCGTGAGCAGTGGCGAGAGGTGGGGGGGAAAGCGCGGCGCGGGCTGGGCCGGCACTGTGCCACTTATGCCCAGTGCTGTGGGCTTCTTTCACTTTTTCTTTTTCTTTTCTGTTTTTCTTCTCGTTTCTCTGTTTTCTCTTTTGTTTTTATTCCAAATGAGTTTTGTAAAATATGAAAACTAGTCCAATAATTACAGTGCATTATTAGCCACTATTAGAAATTGGTTTGATGCAAATATGATTTCATTTCTATTTTATTTAATTGAAAAGGTAATAAACAGTGTTGTTTTGTTGCTGTTCCATGCTGTTTGAGCCACTTAATTATTTTAGTTAATATTGCTGTCAATTTTATATTTGCCTCTGGATTATTTGCAACATGTTGTACATTTTTGTTCTGAAGTTTGAAGAAATATTAATTTGACTTGTATTTTAAATTTGAATATGAGTTGGATTATTTCCTAAATGCAATTTATTTAGGATGATCATGATGACATGGCATCATTAGCAGGGGATTACTGTAGCTAACCACTGGGGGTGTCACAACCATTACCCAGAAACAGCTTGTGCAAAGCCGCAATCAAATCATCCTTTATGATCTCCCAAGCTTTTTGGAAAAAGAGGCCAATAAAACCATCCGGCCCCGGGGCTTTGTCCGACGGCATATCCTTAACTACTGCCCATATTTCCTCCTCTAAGAAGACACAGTCTTGCTCTGACAGATCAATGGCCTGAATGCCTAATGAATCTAGGTCAAGCGTATGCTCCCGGGCCTCCTCCCTACCAAATAAAGCTTTATACGCATTGTAGAATGCCTCCTCTTTGCCATACTGATCCGCAATGACTTGCCCTCCCACATGAAGAGCTGGTATGAAGTTTTTCATCCTCCTACCATTAGCTACCAGATGAAATAGCTTAGAATTTGCATCACCTTCATGCACCCAGGTAATCCTAGACCTTTGCCGCGAAATCGTTCTCTCTAGGGAGGCAAGTCCCAGCACCACATGTTTGAGCATGTTCCTCAACCCACGTTCCTCCACAGTCAATGATCGGTTCTCTTGCGCACAGTCAAACCGCAAGATAACCAGGTTGGCAACAGCGATCTGGAGTTTGATGTTGCCCACTCTTTTCTGCCCCCAAATATCAAGAGCTCTCGCTGTGTTCCTGAGCAACACATCTAGCCTGTGAAAAGGATCCGTGATCTCGCTATTGCACACCCAAGCCTCTTTCACAACATCCAAAAAGCCGTCAAGCTTTGTCCAAAACTTCTCGAATCTAAATCTTCTCTTGTAGTGCATGCGTTCTTCCATCGCCAAGTAAAAGGGACAGTTGTCCGAAGTCGAAGTAGAGAGAGCTTGCATTAAACATTTCGGGTGATCCAGCTCCCAATCAATGGAAACAAAGGCCCTATCAATTTTGGTTAGGGTTGGCACCTCCCGTTCACTACTCCAAGTAAATCTGCGGCCATGGAGAAAGAGCTCTTTGAGCGCATTGTCATCCACGAAACGTTTGAACTTGCTCATCATCCTCCGATCTAGTAGCACATTACTTTTGTCCTAGGCATATAGTATCATGTTGAAATCTCCAATGACAAGCCAAGGCCTAGGGCAGAGCTGCTGTCTAGCCGTAAGCTCTTCCAGAAACAGGATTTTCTCCGCATCCTCCTGTGGTCCATACAACACTGTTAGCCACCATGCCGGTCCTTCTAAAGGGGTGACATAACCAGTGGTGAAATTGGTGTCATTAACAAAATTTGTCAATTGCACCTTCGTGGAATCCCAAGCAACAAAAATTCCTCTGCGAGTGTCTGAGGCAGGGAGGTAAAAAAAGCCATCATAAGCTGGCCCTAGGCATTGCATTATTACATATCGATCAACCACCTCCAACTTTGTCTCTAAGATACACATAATAGCGGTGTGGATCGAATCTACAAACTCCCTAAGTGCTTTCCTTTTGGCAGGGCTATTAAGTCCCCTGACGTTCCAGCACACCATCTCCATCGCATTGTATGACATAGGAAAGGAAGGCCTGCCATGTTGATACGTGTCCAACGTATCTATAATTTTTTATTATTCCATGCTGTTATATTATCATTCTTGGATGTTTTACAATCATTTTATAGTCATTTTATATCATTTTTTGGTACTAACCTATTGACATAGTGCCCAGTGCCAGTTGCTGTTTTCTGCATGTTTTTTACATCGCAGGAAATCAATACCAAACGGAGTCCAAACGGAGCGAAACTTTTTGTGGATTTTTTTTGGACCAGAAGACATCCAGTGGGCTGGAGAAGCACCTGGGGAGTGCCCCGAGGGGGGCACAACCCACCAGGGCGCGTCTGGAGGCCCAGGCGCACCCAGGTGGGTTGTGCCCACCTCGGTGGCCTCTCGCACCACCTCTTTGCTCTATAAATACCCCAATATTCCAGAAACCCTAGTGGAGTCGACGAAAATCAATTCCAGCCGCCGCCTCTCGGAGGGGTTCATCATGTCCATTGGTGCCTCTCCAATGATGCGTGAGTAGTTCTTTGTAGACCTACGGGTCCGTAGTTAGTAGCTAGATGGCTTTCTCTCTCTCGTTTGATTCTCAATACAATGGTCTCTTGGAGATCCATATGATGTAACTCTTTTTGCGGTGTGTTTGTTGGGATCCGATGAAGTTTGAGTTTATGATCAGATCTATGTTTTTTTCCATGAAAGTTATTTGAGTCTTCTTTAATCTCTTATATGCATGATTGCTTATAGCCTCATATTTCCTCTCCGATATTTGGGTTTTGCTTGGCCAACTTGATCTATTTATCTTGCTATGGGAAGAGGTGCTTTGTAATGGGTTCGATCTTACGGTGCTTGATCCCAGTGACAGAAAGGGAAACGAGACGTATGTATCGTTGCTATTAAGGATAACAAGATGGGGTCTATTTCTACATACATAGATTTTGTCTACATCATGTCATCGTTCTTATTGCATTACTCCGTTTCTCCATGAACTTAATACACTAGATGCATGCTGGATAGCGGTCGATGTGTGGAGTAATAGTAGTAGATGCAGGCAGGAGTCGGTCTACTAATCTTGGACATGATGCCTATATAATGATCATTGCCTGGATATCGTCATGAATATTTGAAATTCTATCAATTGCCCAACAGTAATTGTTTTCCCACCGTTTGCTATTTTTCTCGAGAGAAGCCACTAGTGAAACCTACGGCCCCCGGGTCTCTTCTTTAATATATTTGCCTTTGCGATCTAGTTTTATTTGCTTTTGTTTTCAGATCTATATTTCCAAAAACCCAAAAATACCTTGCTGCACTTTATTTTATTTTGCATTTATTCGAGATCTATTTATCCAATCTATTACAACTTTCTCCCGTCCACTAGCCATTTCTGGCGCCGTTGCCCGAAAGGGATTGACAAGCCCTTTAATACGTCGGGTTGCGAGTATTTGTTATTTGTGTGCAGGTGCCGTTCACGTAGTGTTGCGTGGTTCTCCTACTGGTTCGATAACCTTGGTCTCATCACTGAGGGAAATACCTACCGTCGCTGTGCTGCATCATCCCTTCCTCTTTGGGGAAATACCGACGTAGTTCTAGCAGACATCACATGTCAGTACACACTACCACCCCTACGCCACCGCCAGCTCGAGGCTCTCCAAATCGCCTCCCAGGTTGAAGGGTATAGCCTTGCCAAAGATAGCCGCAATTGCCCTGAGCTGTTGCTCCTGCAATGGCGAGTCGAAAACCTGCCTAAGCTGCCCTATCACATCTTCTGAGATCGCCAAATCCTCGCAATCAAAATCCAAAGTCTTCAGAAGCACTATCTCTGCAGTCGATGCTTTAGTTTTGCACGGTCCACCCACTCCATGCGATCTGGTTGATACGCCTAGGCATGAAAGGATCATGTCCTGGCCGAACTCCCCTTAGGCCCTCAAATTCCTTGAGCAAGGGTGGTGCCAATTTCTTGAGCATCCAAAGTCTTCAGAAGCACTATCTCTGCAGTCGATGCTTTAGTTTTGCGTGGTCCACCCACTCCATGCGATCTGGTTGATACGCCTAGGCATGAAAGGATCATGTCCTGGCCGAACTCCCCTTAGGCCCTCAAATTCCTTGAGCAAGGGTGGTGCCAATTTCTTGAGCAGACCCGCACAGAAGGTCTTGATGTTGCTAAACATCAATTATTCTTTGGTGGATAAACTGGCCTCCATAGTACCAATGTCCAGCCCAGCACTCCTCACGCCATTCTCCTTGCCAATCAGCTCCATCCCGTTGCATGCAGTATACGTAGTCACATCGCCCACAGTGGCTGCCAGCCCCAAATCCGAGTGCATGGGCACGGTCTCCAAGGTGGGAACATCATCGGCCGCCACCATTGGCTGGCCCTTCGTGGTGGTTTGCTGGATATCTGTAATAGGGGCCCAGCCATTAGTCAAGTGCTGGTCCAGCCCCTCCACTTCTATCTGCTCCGGTTGTGCTTTGATCCTCTGCGGCTCCGAATGCTGGTCACCAACTGGGTGGAAGGAGGCCGGTGGGATGCACGGCCGCACCAGATCCTGCATGGATGGCGGTTCCCTTCCCAACTCCTCCGCGTGATCCTTCTGAGTGGGCCTCTCCAGAGCCTTGTCAATCATAGCCCTGACCACATGCAGTTCCCCCATATCTCCCCTCTGCGCATCCACCTCCTGATTGGTGATGTCCACCTGCCCAGCTGCCTCCCCTGAGACCAGCACCATATCGTCATGTCCCTGATCTTCTGCCAAAACCTGATCCACTACCAAAGCCAAATTGTCTGGTACGCTGACCACCTCGCCTTCCTTTGCCAGCGGATCCGAGGCGGCCTGCCCGCCAGCTGTCACCCTCCTGGTGGCCAGCACATCCTGCTGAGACCTTAGCGCATTTGAACTCCTCGGGATCCCCTCGGTCGCGGTCTTACGAGCACTTCCCAGGCCCACCATACCAGTGCACGGTCCCATGCCCATGTGCGGAAGCCTCCAATCCAAGGGCCCCACCTTGCCTTCCAGAACCGCCCGGTAGGATCTACCCGGGCCCCCGCCGGCGGCGCCGCGCACCGGATTACGCTGCCAGCGATCCACTCCTCTAGCATCACGAACTCCTCGAGACCATGGCTGCACCACCCAATCACCACCGAAATGAGAACCATGTGAACTGTCTGGCAGCCCGCTCTGACCACTCCCATCGTCAGAGCCATACATCCCTCCCCATAGCTCCGGCGGCGAGAAGTCACGCATCCGCCCAATGTGCACCAGCGTCGGGTACTCGAGGAGCTGGCGGAATGAAGGCGTGCGCGCCGCCGGGTTCGCCAGTGCCTCCATCGGCTCCGGCACCCTGAGCCTTCAGAATGCCGGGACCTCATCAGGGTCTACGCACCAAGCCCGCAGCTTGAAGAGCAACAGATCCTCCCTGTTGGCCGTCTCCAGTGCCAGGCTATCGATTAGACATGCGCTGCCAAGAATTTCCGCCGCCGTGCTTTGCGACCACGCAAGGGATGGCACTCCTTCAATCATGATGTCGACCTGCACTCTCCTCAACCTAGATGTCGCCTGCGCCTGCCTAAGCCATGGCTTGATGAACAGCTTGACACCAAGATGCTCAATCGAAGGAACAACCAGAGCCAAGTTCCTGAACTGGTGCGCCGCAAACACTACCAGGAAATCTTCCGGATGGAACTTATGAACAGAAAACCTGAATCTTGGAATACCCAACTGTGCCGAGATCGCCACGGCCGCATCCTCGCAAGAGACCGATGGCCTCGCCCCACCCACATACATCACCACCGCGAGCTGCAGCCGGCGTTCAAGATCCTCCATGCCCTCCGACCACTGCAGCACGCAGATATTCGAAAGAGACGGCGGCAACGCAGCACCAGGCACCATTGGGGGAAGATTGGGCGCGACTAGCAAGAGCGGCACCGCCAGTGCGCTCTGCCTAGGCTCCATCAACCTCCTCCGAATTGCCGGCGGTTGCCGCGAGGCCGACTCCTTCCTGGCGACCCTGGCAATCACGACGCGGCAGAGCTCTTCCGCAGAGATGGGGTTGCGTGGCTCCTGACACTGGGACGAGACATGGCCAGCGCACCCACAACGGATGCAAAGCGGGGGTTGGTGTAGTCTTGACGCCGGTGGCCCTCCTCAAAGCACCTGAAGCAGAGCCCATGAAGATTCGGCGGGATTTGGCCCAGCTCCGAAGACGAAGGCGACGTTGATCTGCGCGGGGCGCCAGCCTCCTGCTGGCGCCTGAGGGCACGACGCCGATGCCACATGGCCTTGCGAGAAGGGCCGGGACGGCGCCAACCCTCAGCTTGCGTCGTCACGGCCGGCGCAACCTGGCCCTCCTGACCGCCCGCCGCCGAGGGCGAGCTCGCCGAACCCAGGGAAGCCGAAAGTCCCAGGCCCGACACCACCGGCTGCCCCCGCGGGAATGCCGACGAGACCGAGGGTGGGCTGCGGGAGCCCGACTCCATGCGCGCAGGGAGAGTTGGATGCCGGAGGCGGAGTGGCTACCGACGGGGAAAGGTGGGCGACGGCTCCGGAGCGGGGCCGCCGAGAGGGAGAGAGGTCCTCCCTACTACCGAAACCAAAAGCCTCTGCTTGCAGCTTAGGTTGGAGTTTGATGTGTGGTCGATAGCGAGTAAACAGACTCTCCACTCAACTTGTCAGTCGGGTCGGGTTTCACCGGGTCGACCCCAACCAGACCCATGCCTGAATCAACTACCGGGTAGAGCGCATGCCCATGACCCTACCCATGGGTCCCAACTCGGACCCATGCCCGAACCCGACGGGTCACCCGACCCGATCGGGCACCCATCGGGCACGCACGCAGTAGCTCAAACACATCGATCGACTATATTTATAGCCTTGCTGCTGCTCCCTTCCTTGCTACGTTGGCGAGGTGGTATTAATTCACCTACGTGAAGCGGCTGCGTCAGCGTGTGTAGCTAGTCCTAGCTTGCATGGGCCGATAGAAAAGGACAAGAGCAGCAAGGGCCTGCTACTGCTAGCGTGCTAGTGTGTATTCAAGCCCTCGAAGCCCTGGCAGTACGAGAGGCACTAGCCCTCTCAGAGGATCTATATTTACGGCGTATTCATGTGGCCTCGGACTGCAAAATTGTCAGAGAAGATATCCAGAAGGAAAATGCGTCCAGTTATGGAGCAATCATACATGAAATTTTAGATCACTCTTCAACTTTTGATTTTTGTAAATTTAGTCATGAATTTAGGAGCTCAAATTTTGAGGCTCACAATTTAGCGAAGCATGCACTTTCTCTAGGGGGTGGCCGCTGTGTCTGGTCAGGTCATCCCGGAGATCTTCCATCCGTCCCTGTAAACATTGTGATGACCTAATAAAAACTTCGTGAGATTGTCTAAAAAAAACTAATTATGTGCTAGTATCGCTAAAAAAACTGATGTGCTAGTACAGTAAGTGGGCTATGTGATCTACTATAGAAGGTGGGCTGTGTATTGAGTGGCTAGCAAATGAAAGCAGCGGCTCATATGTACCATATGGAAATAATGGGGCAGTGGGAAACCAGATCACTAGTTTAGGGTGTTTTTTATACCGAGACACACATGTCAGTTAATCGGGCGACCCATCGGGCGACCGACGGGCAGGACTTTATGCCCATACCCTACCCATGAGTAATCGGGTGACCCATCGGGCTTACCCATGGGTGAAGATAGCGACCCATACCCTACCCATTCGGGTCGGGTGCCCATGAGCGCGGCCACCCATGGGTCGGATTGCCGGGTTGACTCTCCACTGACTATGGGCCTGTTTGGTGGTGATGGTGGATTTTTGGATCCTGGGATTTTGAAAAATACAAACCCTGATTTTTGAAGTTTTAAGAAATTGTGAAAATAATACGCATGTATATAGTGGTGTGTACTTCGTCTCTGTAAATTTCCATGATGAAATACATTTTGATGTGGTCTACACACAAAAAACATAATCACAAACTTTTATAGTTAACTAGGTATGTGCAAGTGTGGCCAAATATATTTTGATGCCTTTCGAAGCACTTTCACGTCTGAACTGAAGTCGTCTTTGCCCAAGACCCTCGGGGATCTACCTATAGTGGCGTCAAAGTTTTCTGTAATTATTTAAACTGATAAAATAGGTGTATGCGGTGATTGATTTGCTTTATTGGGTTAATAAAGAGAGCTGTCTTGCGGTGATTGGGTGGTACTTTTAGGTACTTTCTCGTCGAAATTCTTCTGACCGTTAATCTGAGAAAATCACCATACAATATGAAGTTTGTTCAATGGGGGTATTACAGTAATTGCTCTCTAGTCCCTTCCATTTCACATGAACAACACACATTCGTCGTGTCCCGGATCCCATTTCATTCCAAGCCTCCTACCACTGTAATGGAGCTCCTCGCTTAGTCGTCTCCGTGAAGCTTGACAGTGTAATGTACCTGGGGTGGCCCATTAGCCGAGAGGCCCATCAATAGGCCGACCTCAGGGCCCAAGAAGTCTGGCAACAGACAGGGGCTCTTTGTTCAATAGGAAGCCCGACTTTTGGATAAACACCATCTTGGCGTGCAAGCCAATGTCCTCCCGACTGACTTGGAGGGGAGGTCGGTTCTTGTAAACCCTACCTCCCCCCTTATAAGGCAAGGCTAGGGGTAGGTCAAGGGATATCTGATTCATGGTCGATACCTCGATAGTCATTACCACATCTCATCTGTAACTCCCTCACACGAGGCGTTTCCACCATCAGTCTAAAACAAAGAGGAGTAGGATATTACTTCGACCATGAGGGCCTGAACCTGGGTAAAACCCCACTGTGAGCGATCCCCTCTGGTACATCTGGTCACGCTCTCGACATTGGTTGTTTTTGGTACAGTCAGTTGGCACGCCAGTCAGGGGTTGCATCCGCCAGAGACCGAACTCAGATCGGATCTCCAAGCCACCCCAACGAGTTCGTGCCAGAGGTCGGATTCTATGGATCGAGTTTGGCACTACATTGATTCGACCTCTTAATACCTTTTTCTATTCGATATAAGGGTTGGATTCTACAATACTGAATTTGTATTTCTAGTTTATTTTAATTCAATTGTCACTGACCATTTTTTATATTGACTTTTCAAAGCAGATCCATAAATTGCATTTTAATTTTGTTGTTAGTTTGTACCTCATGATTACAAATATACTATCTTAACTCATTAGAGTCTCGCATATTAGCTGTGGCGAACCAATTAAGTTCTCTTATGTCGATGGGGAGCGGCAATCTTCCATTTTATCCTTATTATTTAGAACTTGGTGGATGCTAGCCATCACAATACATCCTCTTTGTCGTCCGCAGTAACACTTGCTCATGTTATCAAAGAGTAGCATGACACTGAGAAAACATAAGTAGGTAAACCAAAGCTCTTCTACCAAGCTTATGCAATAGGTGCGCTACTGTGGTAGATGACACCACCGAACTGCAAGGTATCTCGATATAACAGAAAAGTGTCAGGTTTTGCTGCCCTCATGGTTTGCATATGTACATCGAATTGGTTGGTTCATAAAATGGGGACATCAGCATGGGGTTGTCGCGCACTACATGCCACTCTTAAGGAGTCTTTAGCAGATATCCACGTAATGTTTCAGGGGTGGATGCTCTGGCGATAGCCATGGCGACCCGTTAAGCGATGGAGACCGCCATGGTGGCGCCGGCACCGAGCCGGGTGCAGGGCAAGGCGGCAGAAGGAGTGAGAGAGGGGGTGGGTGGCCTCTCTAGCAAGGAGTGGAGCACCTTTAAACAGCGGGGGAGAGAAATCCTACGGCGAGCGAGAGATCAGAAAGGCTGCTTGTGGAGATTGCGGGAGAAGGCGGATGCTTTCCTCAAGATGGATCCGATAATGGCGAAATCAAAGGGAGAAGGATGCCAGACTCTTTCCTGCCATGCTGGGGCAGAGATCTTGGTCCCTGATATGGCAAGGTTAGATCAAATCCAGGTGAGTTACATTGAGAGTGAAGGAGCAGTTTCTCCCAAAATTAATTCCAATTTTGTTTCCTTTCGGATTGGGGATTCAGCTGGATTAAATATCAGTGCTAATTGCGTCGTTCTGAGGGCAAAATTTGAGGTGAAAGGGGGGTATTTGAGGGAAGGGAATCAAGGAGTGTTTCACAAAATTTGTGTGCCCTCTGTTCCTTCTGCGTCTGCGCTCTGCTTTCTTTGTGTGAAACAGGAACCGATGGCTACTAGGCGGGAGACCGAGATGGACTTGGACGGTGGAGCCATGGGCACTGGTGCCGAGTCGGGTGCCCCGGTGGCTGGTTCGGATAGCGCCATAGTCACCGCTGACGCGGCCATCTCTTCCCCTGCGCCGACTGAAGTGGTGGCCAGGGAGAGGAACAACTCCCCGGTGCTGGAGAAGGGGAAGGCCAATGTTGGTGGCCCGACTGGGCTGACAATCACCACCACCCCAAAAAGTTGTCCTTGGCTTCACGGCTGCGGCGGCGCCTCCCCAACTCCGTAGAAACGGGAAGAGCAAGGAGGCCTCGAGCTCGAGGTCATTCAACAAGTCGATCGTCATCAACTTGGTGGCGGCTATGCGGGCAGTGGCGGGAAAACTGGTGGTCGACCAGGTACTCTCACCGTACCCGGTTGATCCCAAGATGGTCGTCAACGAGCACAGAGGACCATGGCGGCTGCGAGGCGATGCCGTGGCCCAGCGCGTCACCAGTGAAGACCGTCGCTTCATCATCACCTTCAAGGAGGAGGGTGCCCGGAGTCATGTGCTGCAAGCTGGGGCTTGGCATTTCAGAGATGATGTTGTGGTGCTTGCGGCTTTCGATGGGAGGGGCAACTGAAAGTGCGTTATATCGACTAGAGGGGGGTGAATAGGCGATTTTTACAAATTCGTCACTGAGGAAATACTACTTGAGGAGTTTGCTAAGTGACGAACTACAAGCAGCGGAATGAGTACTTAGGTGCATGCAAAACAAGACAATAGCATAGTCATCATGATGAAATGAAACATACACAGAGCACAGGTAACGTGTAAACAGGATAAGCAGGCAGAAGACAAGATGACTGAAGAAATAGGATTGAGGAAATTGAGAAAGTCTTCAGTCAAAGTCTTCAAACAGTAACGATCAATTTCATCAACACATGAGCGAGGAAATGAAAGGGTTGAGGAAATAGAACCAGTAGCTCGATGAAGACAATGATTTGGTAGACCAGTTCCAACTGCTGTGACAGTTGTACGTCTGGTTGGAGCGGCTTGGTATTTAAACCAAAGGACACACAGTCCCAGGACACACAGTCCTTACCGTATTCTCCTTGAGCTAAGGTCACACAAACCTCGCCCAATCACTCGTGGTAAGTCTTCAGGTGACTTCCAAACCTTCACAGACTTGGTCACTCGGCGATCCACAATTCCTCTTGGATGCTCTAGACCATGACGCCTAACCGTCTGGAAGATGCACAGTCTTCAAAGGTAACAAGCGTCGGTTCCACACAGGAACAATCTCTTCAGTGATGCTCAATCACTTTGGGTTGTAGGTGTTTGGGTTTTGGGTTTTGCCTCACTGATGATTTTCTCTCAAAGTCCTCGGAGGATGGGATGCTCTAAATGACAAGTGTCAGTTTCTCTCGGAGCAGCCAACCAACTAGTTGTTGTAGGGGGTGGCTATTTATAGCCGGGGAGCAGCCCGACATGATAAGACATAAATGCCCTTCAATGATATGACCGTTAGGTGGATAAGATATTTGGGACAGCTGGCGCATAGCACAACAACGGTCGGAAATTTGAGCTCTCAAATTCCTCAGGGCTATCATGTTCCTCACATGTAGGCAATCCGCACTGGTGAATTCCTAACTCCTCAGTCAGAACAAATTCCTCAGAGAGCAGAAGATATTCGTCTCTCTCACTGAAGAAATTGACTGAACTGTATGAGATTTCCAAAGGCTTAACTCGAAGGATTGGGTATGTGTAGGCTTTGAGATGAGCATCACTTGGAAATGTTTCCTTAGTTTTACCTCGACCCCCTTTAACAGTACGGTATTTCCTATGACTCAAGAAAGAGAAAATGAAACTACGAAAACAAAAGTCTTCATGCTTCATAATCCTCGCATCAATATCAATGTCTTCAAGGTCACACCAATTTCCTCATTTTCAAAGTCTTCAAGAAAACCAAAGTCTTCAAATGAAGACATTCATTTTTAGGGGTTGAATTTCTTCGGAAATATCAAACTCCCCAGAGACTTATAGAACCTGTGTACACTCACAAACACATTAGTCCCTTAACCTATAATTCTTCAATACACCAAAATCACTAAGGGGCACTAGATGCACTTACAATCTCCCCCTTTTTGGTGATTGATGACAAATAGGTTAAGTTTTCAACGGGGATAAACATATGAAGTGTAAATACTGATATTGAGGAATTTGATTGCAAGATATAGAAGAACTCCCCCTGAAGATGTGCATATTTGAGGAATTTGCATTGGATTGCAAATGCACATTGTAGAGTAATATCGTGGAGATCTCCCCCTATATCTTGTAATCCATTCACGCATTTAACATATAATATGAAGAATTTGAAATGCATGATGAAAAATGGTGTCTGACGAAATTCAGCATGCATGCATTAAGGTACTTGAGGAAATAAGCATGCAGAAAGCAGTTCAAAAGTATCAGACCACCATCGGACTTAATTTTACAACTCAACCAACAAACACTTCAGAAGAGCGAGAGTTGTAACTTAACGGAAAAAATAGCCCATATATAAGACCCGCTTGAAGACTAACTCAAATTTCTCCCCCTTTGTCATCGAATGACCAAAAGGGATGAAAAATGAGGACTAACGCCCCTGAAGAATATCACCATGAGGTTGATGGAGGAGCGCCAACATTGTTGGGGTCGTTTGTCGATGTAGGGCCTGCCGCAGTGTCGTCGAGATCCTCAGCTTCATCCGTCTCACGCGATGAAGAAAATGAACTGGTTACCAGCTGAGGAACTTTGACCTTCTTGAATTTCTTCGAAGGAGGATGAGCCCAGTCAAAGTTCTGCTAAAAGTCCATCTGCTTGAGATCTTCAGCACTGTAGAGATGAGAAAGTATGGCCCAAGTGCGATCGAAGATTTCATGTGCATAGTAGTGATTCTTCTTCACAGTATTCTGAGTGACAGTCATGTTCTGAAGAATTGAGCCAAATTGACGTTTGATCCACTTGTGATTGCGATCGACCTTCTGATGAAGACTTAGAAGAAGATCACGATCAGTCATCACTCGTGGGGCAGTGGCTTGAGGATTTTGCTCATGGGCTCTGGTAGAATCTTGAGTAGCAGAGTCATCATTGGTTGAATAAGATGCAGCCTTACGAAACTGACCATCCAATGGACGAGTGCCTTCATCAATAACAACAGCTTTGCCTTTTTCATCAACTGAAGAAATGGTCCTTTTGAGGACTCAATGGGAGGCAGAAAGCTGAGGTGATTCTAAAAATCTGCCTTGTAGTGAATTGAAGACCTGGTTCTGATGAATTTCATTATCCAAGAAGCATAGGGCTTCAATTGAAACAGCGATAGTGCAACATTCGCCAAAGTCCTCATGAAGAAATCATGATAGTTAATGGGAATCCCATGTATGATGTTGAATAGCAGATTCTTTATGATGCCAACAACTTCTTCTTCTTCAGAGTTGTGGCCTTTGATTGGACTGAGGGTTTTGGTCAGGATGCGGTATATTGTCCTTGGCACATACAGCAAATCCTTCACTAGGAAGGTGGTTCTTGGAGCTTGGCCTGATCGCAAAGGCTTCATCAGCACTTGCATGAGATGATTTGGAAGTTCAGATTCTTCATAGATCAGCCTTGCGCCTTCAGCAGGAGGACTGATAGGAACGGCATGAAGCAATTCAGAGGCCGGGGCTTTATAGTGAGTGTTCTCAGTCATCCAGTCAAGCACCCATGAGTTGACATCAGCCACATTTCTAGTGAGGTGCAATGTTGCATAGAATTGAAGAATTAGCTCTTCATTCCAATCACAGATATCAGCACAGAAATTCAGGAGCCCAGCTTCGTGAAGAACATTCAGAACAGGTTGGAAGCAAGGAATGGACTCCATATCCACGTGAGGAATTTGACGGTGCTGAAACACCTTGTCCTTGTCAAACAGAACAGTTGCATAAAAGTTCATCTGGCTTGCTGTCCAAAACCTCTTGCGCCTTAGCCTGGCTGAGTCATACGGATTAGTGTCAGTGAAGAAATGATGCTCATCAAAGAAATCATCAGCCTTGAATTTTGGCCTCTTTGCATGAGGATTTTGTGGTTTGGGCTGAAGATTTGCAGTTGACGGTGTCACAACCTCTTGAGTCTCAACCTCTTGTGCTACTGACTGAGGAATTGAAGCTTCAGGTTCTTCAACAGCGGTTTGATTGTCCATATCTTCAGCTGTAGTAGCTGGAATTTCTTCAGGTATCAAATGGAGAGAAGTTGGATGTCCTTCAGACCCTGTGAGTATTTCTTCAGTCTGCACAGGGGACTGAGAAAATGGATGCAGAGGTGTAGCCATAGGTGAATTGGGGTGAAGATTTTCCCAATAGTCATCATTCAGCATAGGAGTAGTTGAGCCAATATCCACATCTTCAATTTCCTCAACGCCCGCCTCTTCAGCTGTGAACTGAGGCACAGACGATGATACCAGTGGTGTGGAGACAACATCATCCACATTGATGTATTCATCCAACTGCTCTGAGGAAGCAGCAGAAGGATTCTCATCATCAATGTCATCTGGTATGACATATTCTTCACCAAATGGAATGAGCTCCTTTGATGGCACTAAAGAAATTGGAACAACATCAATTGGTTCCGTGAAAGAGCTTGTCAAAGTCCTCACTTTCTTTGGAGCTGAGGACTCTGCAGAGGTTGATGCTTTCCTCTTCCTTGCGGCTTCCTTCTCCGTAGCCTTCGTTTTCTTCACTTCTGATGCAGAAGGAAGAGTGATGTTCTTCACCTTTGAAGATCTTGCTTGAGGAGCAGATGAAGTTGGTGCAATTTCTTCAGGCACGACTGATGCAGTCGCCCTGGCATTATCAATTTCTTCAGGCACAGCAGAATCTTCAGCTGGCCTGGGTTGTTCTTCAGGCGCAACATTGGTGGATGCCATGGCATTGTCTTCAGGAGCTGAAATTTCTTCAACAGCCCTGGTAGCTTCTTCAGCAGCCTGATTTTCATCAGCTGCACTTTCATTTTCTTCAGTTTGCTGAGCAGATGCTTCAGCCTGAGGAATTTGTTATTGCGATGATGCTGCAACATCTGCCTTGAGGTTCTTGGCTATCTTGACAAATCTGACTTTGGCACCGAGCCAATCTGCATGGTATCTGTCAAATTCATCACTGAGATCTCTGATCTCCCTCTGAATAGTTACAAGTTCTTCAGGAGCCAGTGTAAGAACATTGTTCCTCAGGAATCGCTCTTTCTTGTACTGGGCCTTCTTGACTTGCCTGGCCTTCTGAAACTTCCATTTTTCCTCGCCTATGAAGGCGGTTAGCATATGACTTTGACCAGGAGTGAGGTTAAAGTCAGGCAGTGGAGTGTTGGGATCTTTGTGCCAAATGTCAATAAAGTCGAGGATCTTCCTTGGATCCAGCATAAGAGGCACAGAGCTACCTTTGACTCTTGCAACCCTTTCCAGTCTATCCTTGATGATTTTAGTCAATTCTTCATCATCATCGTCATCAGATGGAACATGGAGTGCCACATGCTTCTTGTGAGGACTTGGCCTCTTTCCACGTCCAGTAGTGGTCTTTACTTTCAACAGAGTTGGACCACTTGAAGATTGTGGTGGAGCTGAGGATGATGCAGAAGCCCCTGAGGCAATAGAAAAGCCTGCAGTCCACTGACACGTTGCAAGATGCACAGGTGTTGAGGACTTTGTGGCAGTAGCTGAGATTTTGAAGCAACTGAGGGGATTGGCACAACCCTTGAAGAAGTTGCTTGAGGAATTTACCCTAAGGGCTTTGCCGTTGAAGAACTTGGCCGTGAGGGCATTGAGCTTGAAGATTTCTTCACAGCAGACTTCTTCAACATGGCCTTCTTTGGCGCCATTGTACTAGCAGAGGCCTCAGCGGCAGCAGCTTGAGAATCCACATTGAATTTCCTCACTGCTTCTGCAGCAACTTTCTGAAGCTTAGCTTGGTGCTTGGCCCATTCCTTCGGAAATTCCTCACCACGCTTGAGGCTGGTGGGATCAGCTCGTTGGCCAGCTGCCAAAGGTGGTCTTGGACATGGAGGGTTTACTGCGAATTTCTTCATGTACTTTGGAGTTACATAGTGGTATTCCCTCCATTCCTTTGCCCATCTCCTCTCAATTCTCTGGATGCGCACTTTGCGCTGATTCTTGTTTTTCTTCCCATGAGTTTCTTCATCGGATGTGCAGTATTCATCATATATATCCTCAGGGATCTCAAATGCAGTGTTTGTCTCTGGCCTCTTGCCTCCCTTCATAGGTCTCTTCCCATCTGCCATTTTCCTCACTTGAGGACTTTGAACTTTGGATGTTTCTGAGGAAGTATGCAAATTTTCTTCAAGGAACGCTGCAAATGAGTTAAGTTGATGAGAACCTAGTGATTCAGCAGCAGACATTTTGTACCTATGAACAGAGTATAGGTGCGAAGAATTTGGAGAGGTCATATGCGTTCTCAGAAATTTTCAAAAAGTATCAAGTGTGAGGAATTTGACCATAGGTGTCTTGAAGAATTTCACTAAGCGTTCTTGACTTAGGTTCCAGAGTTGTATAGATTAGAAAATCCACACAATTGAGGAATCTTGAAGAAAAACAGAGCTTAGAGAAACAAATCAAGGAACAGAAGCATTCCAGTGCTTATGGAGTGGGGAGTTGAAGAATAAACACCTTTTGAGGATTTTGTGAAAATCATAAGAATCAAAGTAGGGCAGTAAAATTAGATTTTAATTACCCTTGACGAAGAACATGAAGAACTGGGAGTTAGAACTTGGAAGTTCGTCTGTCCAGATCTCCCACGCCCTAACTTGGCGGCGGGAGACAGCTACGGTGACGGCGGAGTGAAGATTTCCGCGGCCGGCGCGAGTACGACGGCGACGAGGTCGAGGCAGTGTAGCTCTTCCTCACCGGCGACGATGGAGTGTAGCGGCGGCGCTAGGTCTGAGAGCTCGAGTGAGAGGAGTTGAGGTCGAGCGGAGTAAATGGAGTATGAGTAGGGTGAGGGGTATTTATAGCCGCAGTGAAAAACTGCTCGTCCGAAGATTTTGGATGAACATGCCCCTGACCCTTGCTATCCTAACAACATGTGTCACCCACGTACTGAGAGGTGGAGATCGTGGGGGATCGTGGGTGAGTAGTTTAATCCATCGTGGGAAGCGGGACGGTTTGAGCGGCAACAACCGAAAATTTAGATATGAAAATTTTAATGTTTTGTTCGCAAATTCTTCAGCTGTCAAGGACGCAGTGAAGACTTTGAACGGGTTTCAAGTAGAATGCACATGAAGAATTTGTGAACAGATTGGGTTGAGTTTAGCATAGAGGGGGAACGGGTCCGATCACATTCACTTAGAAGAAAATCAATTTGAAAAATTAGCAATAAGTGAATGTTGTTGAGGACATTGAAAACTCAAATATATATATATAGTCAATGAAGAACACCAATTGAAAAGTTTGAGGAAATTGCAAAGTTGAGGAATTTGAAAATTTGAAGAATTTGCAAAAATGAAGAAAAACTCAAATTTGAAGATTTTCAACTTTTGTTCGTGGCGTGACCCACCGTATAAGAATGATGATTTCAGACACCGCGTACAATTGTCATAGGGCTCTGAGAATCAGATTCTTCATTAATTTCTTCACACTTAGAGGGTTAGTCTTCATTGATTGAAGAAAAATGTTACTTCATGTGTTGCACATCTAAGTCACCAATTTGCATAAGTGTTAGGATGTGTGTTCTTTCAAAGAACATTCAAAGATTCTAAGATATTTAGCTCACACCGCAACTTGCTAAATCTCTTCTCATCCAAGGGCTTTGTGAAGATATCTGCCAGCTGTTCTTCAGTCTTCACGTGGTCGATGGAGATGTCACCCTTCAACACATGATCTCGAAGAAAATGATGACGAATCTGGATATGCTTAGTCTTTGAGTGCTGAACTGGGATATGAGCAATCTTGATGGCACTCTCATTGTCGCAGTAGAGTGGCACATTCTTCATGTTGATGCCATATTCCTTGAGGGTTTGCTTCATCCATAGCAATTGAGCACAGCAAGAACCAGCAGCAATGTACTCAGCTTCAGCAATAGAGAATGATACGCAGTTCTGCTTCTTCGAGGACCAACATACTAAGGATCGTCCGAGGAAATGACATGTGCCTGATGTTGACTTGCGATCCACTCGATCACCAGCATAGTCAGAGTCAGAATATCCAATGAGATCAAAAGCCGAGCCCTTGGGATACCATAATCCAAGTGTTGGAGTGTGAGCTAGATATCGAAGAATATGTTTCATAGCCTTATGGTGTGATTCCTTCGGTGTAGCTTGAAAGCGGGCACACATGCAAACACTAAGCATAATATCTGGCCTAGATGCACATAGATACAATAAAGAGCCAATCATGGAGCGGTATACCTTTTGATAGAAGTTTTTACCATTTTCATCGGTGCATAGATGGCCATTACTGGGCATAGGGATTTTGACGCCTTTGCAATCTTGCATGCCGAATTTCCTCAGAACGTCCTTGAGGTATTTCTCTTGAGATATGAAGATGCCGTTGCGTTGTTGACGAATTTGGAGACCTAAGAAGAATTTCAATTCTCCCATCATAGACATTTGATATTCCTCACTCATCATATAGGCAAATTCATCACTGTAACGTTGGTTAGTACAGCCAAAGATAATATCATCAACATATATTTGGCACACGAATAATTCATCATCATATGTTTTGGTGAAAAGAGTTGGATCAAATGAACCGGGTTTGAAGCCTTTCTTCATGAGGAATTCCTTCAGTGTATCATACCACGCCCGAGGGGTCTGCTTGAGGCCATAGAGGGCCTTGTTGAGTCTGAAGACTTTGTCAGGATGCTTAGGATCTTCAAAACCTGGGGGTTGAGCCACAGATACTTCTTCCTCAAGCTTACCGTTGAGGAATGTACTTCTCACATCCATTTGATATAAGATGATATTATGATGATTAGCATAAGCAAGCAATATGCGAATAGCCTCAAGTCTAGCAACAGGTGCAAAAGTTTCATCGAAATCAATTCCTTCAACCTGTGTGTAGCCTTGAGCTACAAGACGAGCCTTGTTCCTCACCATTAGGCCATTTTCATCTTGCTTGTCATGGTAGATCCACTTGGTACCAATGCTATTGTGCTTGCGAGGGTCTGGTCGCTTGACAAGTTCCCACACATTGTTGAGCTCTAATTGATGTAATTCCTCTTGCATAGCTTGAATCCACTCAGGCTCCAGAAATGCCTCATCAACTTTGGTGGGCTCTGTGATAGAGACAAAAGCAAAGTGCCCACAAAAGTTAGACAAATATGAAGCTTTTGAGCATGTGAGAGGACCTGGTGCGTTGATGTCGTCGATGATTTTCTCAATCTGCACTTCATTTGTAACGCGAGGATGAGCAGGTTGACGACTTTGATTGGGCTGAGCATTTTCTTCAGCGACATTTTCTTCAGATGCACCAGCATGATTTTCTTCACGATCTGGAATCACTTCTTCAGGAGATTCTTCAGTGGGTATGACATCCTCAGTAGCCTTTAACTTGATGGATTCCTTAGGAGACATTTCATCTAGCACAGGAGGTAGGTGCTCTCTTTGCAAGCCATTAGTCTCATCGAACCACACATCTACAGTTTCAACAACCTTGTTGTGATAGGTGTTGAAGACTCTGTAGGTGTGCGAGTCCTTTCCGTAACCAAGCATAAAACCCTCGTGTGCTTTCGGTGCAAATTTTGAGTTGTGATGAGGATCTCTAATCCAGCATTTAGCACCGAAGACTTTGAAATAACTCACATTGGGTTTCTTGTCAGTGAGGAGTTCATATGAGGTCTTCTTGAAGAATTTGTGAAGATATACCCTGTTGATGATGTGGCATACAGTATCAATAGCTTCAGGCCAGAAGCGATGAGGCGCCTTGTATTCATCAAGCATAGTGCGAGCCATTTCAATAAGAGTCATGTTCTTGCGCTCCACTACGCCATTCTGCTGAGGAGTGTATGGGGCAGATAACTCATGAGTAATACCAAGTTCATCAAGATAGTCATCAAGACTAGTATTATTGAACTCGGTCCCATTGTCACTACGGATATGCTTGATCTTCACACCGAAATTCGTCGAGGCCCTTGAGGAAAATCGTCTGAAGACTTCCTGCACTTTAGTTTTGTAAGTGATGATGTGCACCCAGGTGTAACAAGAATAATCATCAATAATAACAAAGCCATATAGAGATGCAGCATTTGTTAGAGTGGCATAATGAGTAGGGCCAAAGAGACCCATGTGAAGCAATTCAAAAGGACAAGTGGTAGTCATGATAGTCTTTGATGGGTGCTTGGATCTGGTCATCTTTCCAGCCTCACAAGCCCCGCAAAGATGATCTTTGATGAATTTGACACCCTCAATGCCAATGACATGCTTCTTCTTCACAAGTGTGTGCAAGTTCCTCATGCCAGCATGACCGAGTCGACGATGCCATAGCCAGCCTTCTGAAGCTTTTGCAAGTAGACATGTGGCAGGCTATGGTCCTGCAGAGAAATCAACAATATACAAGTCTCCTCTCCTAAAGCCTTCAAAGACTTTGGAATTGTCAGATTCCATGAGCACTAAGCAGCAATATTTGCCAAAGACGACAACCATATCAAGATCACAAAGCATTGAGACAGACATGAGGTTGAATCCGAGGGACTCGACAAGCATGACTTTGTCCATGTGTCGATCCTTTGAGATTGCAACCCTACCTAGACCCAATACCTTGCTTTTGCCTTTGTCAGCGTAGGTGATATGCTTCAGATGCGATGGAGATAAAGCAGAGTCCATCAGTAAGCTCTTGTCACCGGTCATGTGATTTGTACATCCACTGTCTAGGACCCACTCAGTAGCTTTGGGTGATTCATCCTACAGATGAATTAGTGTAACTTACGAACTCATATACTTCAGAGTGAAGAATATGACATCAAATTCATCAGATAGAATTTCATCAATTAGTGCAACAGATATAGCAGTATGAGGACGTGAGAAATGAGTAAATCATTTCTTCATGATTAGCTTGCGTCCTTTCAAGCATTCTCAGGTCTCCAGCAAATTCATCAGACGTTCAAGTTCGTCTGGAGACCTGACCCTGCATAAGAGATTAGTTCTTTTTCTTCACCACCCACATCTAGAGGGGGGCAAAGAGTTCATCATTCTGCGAGCTCCATAAGAGAAGGGTGGCATTGAAGCCAATGCACTTCGTTTCACAGAAGAGGGGTTAGAGTATGCATATGAATAAGCAGAGAAATTCTTCGAGGATTTATGAACATAATGATTTGAAGAATAATGCACATATTCATGACCATTAGACTTTCCCTGCGAAACAGATGCGTTAGCACGATGATGATCATATGAGGACTTGGATCCATTTGAGGAATTTGATCCATATGAAGAATTTGATCTGGGGTTCCTATTCTTCACAGGTGGTGTCATGAGGACATTCACCTGAAGACTTTCAAGGCACCTTTTGGGAACCCAGATTTTCTTCATAGGAGGACCGTTCCTGCAGTTAGTTCCAACATATCTAGCAAATACTTCACCATTCTGATTTTTGAACAGCTTATAGTTGGAGTCAAATGACTCATCAGATGAATATGAAGATTCACATGTAAAGCCAGATAAAGTGGATGGATCTATGGGAGGTCCTTTTGCAGCAACCCATGTGGTTTTGGGATACTGCTCAGGTTTCTAGTAGGTTCCATCAGCATTGAGTTTCCTCTCAAAGGCAATACCCTCTTTCCTAGGGTTCCTGTTCAAGATCTGCTTTTTGAGCACATCACAAAGAGTCGAATGCCCTTTGAGGCTTTTGTACATGCCTGTCACATACAATTCCTTCAACCCTGCATTTTCATCAGTAATACTTGTGGTATCCTCATATGAGGCAACTGTGACCACCGAGATAGTTGAAGAATTTGCAGCAATAGAAGCATTTGAACTTTCAGGTGAAGAATTAGCAGATTCATGTTCAATGCATTTCAAACATGGTGGAATAAATTTTTCCTGAGCGGAACTGATCTGTTGAGTAAGTAATGAATCATTTTCCTTCTGAAGATCTTCATGACTCACCCTTAGCTTCTCAAGATCTTGCTTTCTCTGAAGAAATTCATAAGAAAGCTTCTCATGATCGGCTAAGAGTGTTTCATGATGACCTTGAAGATTATCAAACTTAGACTGTAGTCGTTGAAGATTATCAGTCAGAGTTTGAGTTCGACTCATTTCCTCACCCAACAGGTTATCGCTTTTGTCTAGCAGATTTTGAACCTTTTCCAAAGCCTTTTATTGTTTTATGGCAATATTAGCAAGTTTGGAATAGCTAGGTTTGAGATTTTCATCAGATTCATCCTCACTTGATTCAGAGGAGGGATGTTTGAGTACCTTGGCACCTTTTGCCATGAAGCAAAAGGTGGGAGCGTAGTCATCGTCGCCGTCATCAGCAGAGTTGGGGAAGCCATTTTCCTCAGTGTTGAAGATGGACTTGCTGACAAAAGCAGTAGTGAGAGCTAGGCTCGCCACACCAGAGTCTAACTCCTCAGATTCCTCCTCTTCCTCATTTTCCTCAGATTCAGCTTCAGAATCCATTTCCTTGCCAATGAATGCCCGAGCCTTTTTGGAACTGCTCTTCTTGTGAGATGAAGTCTTTGAAAATTTTGACGATAAGGACTTTGAAGATTTCTTCTTTTTCTTCGAGTCATCTGAACTGTCATCCTTGTACTTCTTCTTCTTTGATTCCTTCGCCCACTGAGGACAATTAGTTATGTAGTGACCAGGTTTCTTGCATTTGTGGCAAGTCCTCTTCTTGTAATCGCGGGATGAGGAATCTGATTTCAAGTCATTACCTCTTGAAGATTTTCCAAAGCGACCATGCCTTGAGAACTTCTGGAATTTCCTCACGAGCATTGCTAGCTCCCGGCTTAGTTCTTCAGGGTCACCAAGGCTGCTATCAGAATTTTCTCTTGCAGATGAGGAAACTGCCTTGGCCTTCAGTGCGCGTGATCTTCCATAGCTTGGCCCATAGAGATCTCTCTTCTCAGCTTGTTGGAATTCATGAGTGTTCAGCCTCTCAAGGATATCAGCAGGATCTAGTGACTTGTAGTCTCCACATTCTTGAATCATCAGTGCCAGTGTATCGAATGAGGAATCAAGTGATCTCAGCAATTTCTTCACCACCTCATGGTCGGTGATGTCAGTGGCACCAAGTGCTTGAAGCTCATTTGAGATGTCAGTGAGGCGATCAAAGGTTTGCTGAACATTTTCATTGCCGAGTCTTTTGAAGCGGTTGAAGAGATTGCGAAGAACGTCAACTCAAGAATCACGTTGGGTTGAGATTCCTTCATTGACCTTGGACAGCCTGTCCCAGATAAGCTTTGCAGACTCCAAAGCACTCACTCTGCCGTATTGTCCTTTGCTCAGATGGCCACATATGATATTCTTCGCTTGAGAGTCGAGTTGCTTGAATCTCTTCACATCAGCAGCATTCACGAAAGGAGTGACAGAGGGAACGCCATTTTCCACAACGTACCAGAGATCGTTGTCAATTGCTTCAAGATGCATGCGCATCTTGTTCTTCCAGTAGGGGTAGTCCATCCCATCGAAGGTAGGACACCCAGCAGAGACGTTGATCATGCCTGCAGTCGACATAACTAAAACTCCAGGTGGTTAAACCAAAATCACACAGAACAAGGGAGTACCTTACTCTGATACCAATTGAAAGTGTGTTATATCGACTAGAGGGGGGGGGGTGAATAGGCGATTTTTACAAATTCGTCACTGAGGAAATACTACTTGAGGAATTTGCTAAGTGACGAACTACAAGCAGCGGAATTTGTACTTAGGTGCCTGCAAAACAAGACAACAACATAGTCATCATGATGAAATGAAACATACACAGAGCACAGGTAACGTGTAAATAGGATAAGCAGGCAGAAGACAAGATGACTGAAGAAATAGGATTGAGGAAATTGAGAAAGTCTTCAGTCAAAGTCTTCAAATAGTAACAATCAATTTCATCAACACATGAGCGAGGAAATGAAAGGGTTGAGGAAATAGAACCAGTAGCTCGGTGAAGACAATGATTTGGTAGACTAGTTCCAACTGTTGTGACAGTTGTACATCTGGTTGGAGCGGCTTGGTATTTAAACCAAAGGACACACAGTCCCAGGACACACAGTCCTTACCGTATTCTCCTTGAGCTAAGGTCACACAAACCTCGCCCAATCACTCGTGGTAAGTCTTCAGGTGACTTCCAAACCTTCACAGACTTGGTCACTCGGCGAACCACAATTCCTCTTGGATGCTCTAGACCATGATGCCTAACCGTCTGGAAGATGCACAGTCTTCAAAGGTAACAAGCGTCGGTTCCACACAGGAACAATCTCTTCAGTGATGCTCAATCACTTTGGGTTGTAGGTGTTTGGGTTTTGGGTTTTTCCTCACTGATGATTTTCTCTCAAAGTCCTCGGAGGATGGGATGCTCTAAATGACAAGTGTCAGTTTCTCTCGGAGCAGCCAACCAACTAGTGGTTGTAGGGGGCGGCTATTTATAGCCGGGGAGCAGCCCGACATGATAAGACATAAATGCCCTTCAATGATATGACCGTTAGGTGGATAAGATATTTGGGACAGCTGGCGCGTAGCACAGCAACGGTCAGAAATTTGAGCTCTCAAATTCCTCAGGGCTATCATGTTCCTCACTTGTAGGAAATCCGCACTGGCGAATTCCTAACTCCTCAGTCAGAACAAATTCCTCAGAGAGCAGAAGATCTTCGTCTCTCTCACTAAAGAAATTGACTGAACTGTATGAGATTTTCAAAGGCTTCACTCGAAGGATTGGGTATGTGTAGGCTTTGAGATGAGCATCACTTGGAAATGTTTCCTTATTTTTACCTTGACCCCCTTTAACAGTTCGGTGTTTCCTATGACTCAAGAAAGAGAAAATGAAACTACGAAAACAGAAGTCTTCATGCTTCATAATCCTCGCATCAATATCAATGTCTTCAAGGTCACACCAATTTCCTCATTTTCAAAGTCTTCAAATGAAGACATTCATTTTTAGGGGTCGACTTTCTTCGGAAATATCAAACTCCTCAGAGACTTATAGAACCTGTGTGCACTCACAAACACATTAGTCCCTTAACCTATAATTCTTCAATATACCAAAATCACTAAGGGGCATTAGATGCACTTACAGTAACCCAGCAGACATACCCCTCGACTCCATCAAAATATGGGTACAAATCTGGGGCCTTCTGGTGCTGCTTGAGATGGTGGAGATGGGCTACTTGATGGGTGACAAGCTCGGCAGAGTTGTCGTGGTTTCGCACAAGGACAAGATGATCTTCGACGAGCACCTCCGTGTTCGGGTCGAGCATCGCGTGGATGAGCCACTAAGGAAGTTCATCGACAGCATTGAAACAACCCTGGATGGCAACACAACTGAGGTCCTATATGATGTAAAGTATGAAAAAATACCTAAATTTTTCTTATGATGTGGCATGTTGGGGCATACCACGGCGAATTTTTGCAGCATACCCAAAGAGCTCTGACAGCCTTCTTTCTCCATCGACATCAAGGCGCCGGTGCTCTGGAAATGGCCACAGGAGGTGGCTGGTTCGGAGCGCCGCGGATGATGGTCGCTCTCCATGGTGGCCCAAGAGAGAGAGTCCAGGGAGCCTGTCAAGCTCCCGGAGAAGGTCGTCACCGCCGCGTCAAATGTTGTGCAAAATCTGATGGTGGTGGCTTCCCCGCTGCTGCTGGACGATCTGGCCCATGGCGGACTGGAGGATGACCACTCGTTGGGGTCAGGGGTTGCCCAGGAGGGGTGGCCTTCGCTGACTGACCCTAACAAGGGTCGCGACCAAGGCACCGAGGGTGTCATTCAGGTGTTGTCCAAGGCGTTGGCTGCTCATGACAGCCAGCTTGCTCCGTTGGCGGCCGATGCTGGGGCGCAACCTACTGCTGGTGCTGTGGACGGGCCGGCGGATGCCCCCTCTATAGATGCTGCACATGATGGAGGGTCGGCTGCTACTGAGGGCAACCATCTTGAGTCTGCTGCTGCCCCGCTCCTTGCTGGGGTGAATGAAGTTGGTGTGAAGCCTGGAGCTGATGCTCGGCCTTGCACCAAGATGGACAGGGCTGCTGGGGGTGGCGCTCATAGCCTGGCTGTCCCCTGGTAGCTCGACGAACTTGGCGCCATGGAGAAGACTACATAGGGAGGAGCAAGAGGAACGTGTTGTCGTGCAGGCGGCTTGCGCGACGCACGTCCAGTTTGGGGTTCCTACGCCCCCAAACAGTGGCAGCGACCTTTCCAGTGGCAAGGCTACCTTTGCAGAAATTCTCATGAGCTCGGCGGGCAACAAGAGACGCATGTTTGATGGCCATGACCTTGTGGTTAGCTTTAAAAGTACTAGTTCTGAGAGTATAGAGTCTAGGGGTGCCAATGTAGTGCCACCTGCATGTAAAAAAGTGTGTTGTGAGAGGGTGGAGACCCTGGTAGGCATAGATGGGAATATGGTGCATGTAACAACAGAGGTAGATGAAGGTGAGGAGGTGGCTTAGGGTAGAAGGAGAGAGTCTGTGGGGGAGGGAAAAGAGGATGAGGGCTTTGTTAAGGAAGCTACCGACTTGGGGGCTGTCGGTCAACTGACGGGCGCGTGTGATGACGCCCGTCAGGAGCCATGAAAATGATCAGCTGGAACTGTAGAGGGCTGGGTCGGCCTCGTACAGTTCAAGAATTAGTTTGCATCAATAAGTCTTACCAACCCAACATCATTTTTCTTTCAGAAACTAGGCAAAATAAAGATTATGTTGAGAGCTTGCGGTATCGTTTGGGTATGAAAAATGTATTTACTGTTTTGGGTAAAGGCAAAGGTGGTGGTTTAGTGATATTCTAGGATGAGTGCTTCTCTGTGGAGTTAAACAAATTCGGTGACCATTTTATTGATCTGTACATATGTATGAGTGATGGATCAAGATGGAGATGCACATGTGTTTATGGGGAACTGAAGGCTAGTCAAAGGTACATCATGTGGGAGCTTTTGAGACATGTTAAATCTCTTGGTTCTGGCCCTTGGTTTATGGTCGGCGATTTTAATGAAGCTATGTAGCAGTATGAGCATTTTTCTCGTAATAAAAGATCTCCTAAACTCATGGCTAATTTTCGAGAGGTTCTCTCTGATTGCAATTTATTTGATTTGGGTTTTCACGGAGTGCCTTGGACGTATGATAACAAGCAGGATGGCTTTCGAAATGCGAAAGTGCATCTTGATCGGGCGATGGCGTGCCCTCAATGGTCTGCTATGTTTCCCCAGTGCAAGGTTCAACATGTTATTTCCTCTAGGTCAGATCATTACCCTGTGTTTATTCAGTTGTTGGGTAGTCGGCCTAACGTCGCTTTTAACAAACATTTGAGATATGAAGCTTTTTGGGAGAGGGAAAGTCGGGCTTTGGATGAGTAGGTTAGGGCGTGTTGGAACAAAAATACGCAAGTTAGGGATTTAAAGGATGTGCAACTAATCTCGATAAATTAATGAAATCTCTGCACTCTTGGAGCCAGGCTCATATTGGTTATCTCCCAAAAAAGTTGGAGGCTGCTCGTAAAAGATTAAATCTTCTTTTCAAAAGAAGTGATAGGGCAGCCGTGATGGAGAGAAAGAAAATTCTCCTGGAGATGGATGAACTTCTTATAAAGGAAGAAAACATGTGGAAGCAAAGGTCTTGCATTGAGAAAATGATTTTGGGGGACCGTAATACAATTTTTTTTCCAGAGGAAGGCGTCTTGGAGGCCAAAAAAATTATTTCTGCTATCAAGAGGAGCAATGGGTCTATCACGGAAAATTTGGATGAAATCATAGGTATCACAAATTCATTTTCCAGCATCTTTATACTTGTGATACTAATGTTGATCCCTCTCGTATTATTCCCATTGTTAAACCTCTCATCAATGATGATATGAATGCGGAGCTATGTAAACCGTATTCTGAGGAAGAGATTAGTGATGCTCTTTTCTAGATAGGTATGTCAAAAGCACCAGGTCCAGATGGATTTCCTGCAAGATTTTTCAGAGGAATTGGGGTTTAATCAAGGAGGACGTTGTAAGGGCGGTTCAACAGTTCTTTATCTCAGGTGTTATGCCCGATGGTGTAAATGATACTACCATTGTCCTTATTCCCAAAGTGAAAAATCCTCAGTCCATCAAGGATTTCAGACTGATCAACCTGTGTAATGTCATTTATAAAATTATCTTGAAGTGCCTAGTGAATAGACTGAGGCCTCTTTTGGATGGTATGATCTCTCCCACTCATAGTGCCTTTATTCCCGGAAGGTTAATTTCTGATAACGCACTTATTGCCTTCGAATTTATTCATTCGCTGAGTATGTTAAAAGATCAGCGTGGATAGTTTTGTGCGTATAAGTTGGATCTGGCAAAAGCGTATGATCGCGTAGATTGGCAATTTTTAAAGAGTATGTTGGGGGCTTTTGGCTTTGTGCCAATTTGGATTAACTGGATCATAACGTGTGTTACATCAGTGAAATTCTCAGTCCAGTTTAATGGACAATTGTTGAAACCTTTTTATCTGTCGTGTGGGCTTAGGCAAGGGAATCCCTTATCATCGTATTTGTTCCTGTTTGTTGTTGAGGCCCTATCCTTGTTGTTAAAGGATGCATGTGACAAAGGTGCTCTAAAGGAATTCCACTTGAACTGACATGCACCGGGTATTTCTCATTTATTACTTGCGGATGACAGTCTCTTGTTTTTTAAAGGGTCCATAGATCAAGCCTTAGTCATTAAAAATATTATGTCGGGCTATGAGGTGGGAACTGGTCAGATTCTGAGCCCTGATAAGTGTTCAATCAAGTTTGGCAAAAAAGTGTAGTATGGAGGATCAGGTGGCCACTATGGTTATTCTTAATATTACTGCAAAAGGGTTTGAAGATTAGTACCTTGGTTTACCGGTACCTGAGGGTAGAATGAAAGTTGGTAAGTTCCAATCAACAAAAGTTAAGGCTTTAAAAAGAGCATCAGATTGGATTGAAAAATATGTCTCAAGTGGTATAAAAGAAACTCAAATCAAGGCAGTGTTGCAAGCGCTCCCACAGTACGCCATGGGTATTTTTAAATTTCCAGCATCTTTATATGATGAGTTGGCTCAGATTATAAGAAATTTATGGTGGGGAGATGAAGAAGACAGAAGGAAAACCAATTGGCTGGCTTGGGATAAACTCACTAAACCAAAAAGAGAGGGAAGCATGGGTTTTTGAGATCTTAAGTTGTTTAATGAAGCACTATTGGCCAAACAACCTTGGAGGTTACTGGTGAATCCGGATTCATTATGTGCTAAGGTTCTGAAGGCAAAATATTATCCCAATGGTCACATCCTGGATACTGTTTCCCCGCAGCTACCTCTGTGAATTGGCAGGGCATTGTGCATGGACTGGATCTGCTAAAAAAGGGGTTATCTGGAGAGTGGTCGATGGAAAAAATGTTAATATTTGGAGAGATAACTGGCTACCTAGAAATTTCAGCCTCAGAGTTTTAGTCAAAAAGAACCGAACTAGACTGAAATGGGTCTCTGAAATGTCTGAAGGCTTCCATGCAAAGATGTCCCGGTTCTCACGGATGAACTCGATGAGCGCGCTTTCCTATTTCGGATCCAGGTTGGCACTGATAATGAACTATTGGGTTGAATTGCCAGGGACAAAATCGACCTGCTTGGTGTCATCTGCCGACTTAAACTTCAACAAGGGGTCATGCTCTGTGGTCGGCTTCTTCAAAGGGGTCATATCCGCCGGGTCAACATTATCTTTGTAAAACTTCAACTCTTCTGTTGCACAAACAGACTCAGCGTAGGCATCATCGCCCTCTTCACACTCCAAAGCTATCTTCCTGTCACCATGCACCGTAATGGTACCCTTACGACCCGGCATTTTAAGCTGCAGATAAACATAACAAGGTCGTGCCATAAACTTGGCATAAGCCGGCCGTCCAAACAGGGCGTGATAAGGGCTCTTGATCTTGACCACCTCAAAAGTCAACGTTTCAGCTCTATAATCCTGCTCATCGCCAAAAGCCACTTCCAAAGCTATCTTACCCACCGGATACACCGACTTACCAGGCACCACACCATGAAAAACAGTAGAAGACAACTTAAGATCTTTGTCAGTTAAATTCATACGGCGAAAAGTATCATAGTACAGGATATTGATATTGCTGCCTCCATCCATAAGTACCTTTGTGAACTTGTATCCTCCAACCTGAGGAGCCACCACCAAATCCAGCTGACCCGGGTTGTCGACCCGGAGCGGGTGATCCTCACGGCTCCATACAATGGGCTGTTCTGACCATCGCAAGTATCGAGGGACTGCTGGCTCGACCGTGCTCACCGCGCGTTTATGAACCTTCTGATCTCGCTTGCACAAATTCATGGTAAAAACATGATATTGGCCACTATTCAACTGCTTTGGATTACTTTGATAACCAGACTGCTGCTGCTGATTACCCTGACCGGGCTGCTGATTAACACCGCCTTGATTACCTTGGCCTTGAAAACCAGAGTTTGAACCGCCACCTCCAAAGCCGGGCCCGTGAGAGCCGGATCCTGACCCGCCATTTGGTCCGTGATGGTTCTGATAAAAACCAGAATTTCTATACTCCCTCATGATGAAGCAGTCTTTCCACAAATGAGTGGCCGGCTTATCCTGAGAACCGTGCTTCGGACAAGGTTGATTCATTATGGCCTCCAGGTTAAACTTTGGCCCGCCAAACCGGGCACTAATGATTTTCCCTGACGGCGCTGATTGCTATTCTGCGTGCTGGTGTTGGCCACAAAGTCTGAACCACCATCGGTTTGCTTGCGCTTACCGTTGTTACCTTGACCCACCGTATTGTGCTGCTGTCCCTTTCCATTGCCGCCCTTCTTCCCCTTGCCAGCCTTCTCTTCATCAGACGTTGGGTCTTTAGTACTATCTGAGTTGGCATATTTGGTGAGAGCCGCCATGAGCTCTCCCATATCATTATAGTGGCGCTTAAGCCGCCCTAGCTTCTGTTTGAGGGGAAGGAAACGGCAATTTTTCTCCAAAATCAGGACGGCTGAACCGGTGTTGATGCTATCTGATGAGTGAATAACAGCCGAGACCCGGTGGACCCAATGATTGGTTGACTCATCCTCAAGCTGGACACAGGCGTCAAGGTTGATGATCGACATGGGTTGCTTACATGTATCTCTGAAATTCTGAATAAAGCGTGCTTTCAACTGTGCCCATGAACTGATGGAGTTGGCAGGTAATCCTTTCAACCAGGTACGAGCCGGCCCATCCAACATCATGGTGAAATACTTAGCGCACACAACATTGTTGACGTCTAACATCTCCATGGCCATCTCATAGGTCTCAATCCATGCCTCCGGAGGTTGATCAGCTGTGTAATTGGGCACCTTGCGAGGGCCCTTAAAATCCTTGGGCAGGCACTCATTACGCAAAGCCGGCACCAAACACGGCACGCCCACGGTCCTAGAAGTCATCCCAGCTTCTACAAACACCGACGGGTTATGCTGAGGCCGCTGCTGAGCCGCCAGCTCCGCCTCCCGATGTGCCCTGGCCTGATCCACCAAAACTTGAGCCTCATTATCAGCACGTGGCGGGTCATGTCCACGGGGTTGGTTACGGTGCCGTTCACTGCTTGAAACCGCCGGTGACTCAATATGCCGGCTGTAACTCCGACTGTGGCATGGAGTCGAATGAATCCGATCGCGGCTATATGAATAAGCCGCCTGCTGAGCCACCGCCGTCTGAAGAAGCTCCACAGCCTTCCGGGCTTCAACTGCCGCGGGAGACTCACCTTGCACTGGAAGAGCCGCCAGCCGTGACGCCGCAGCAAGCATATTATCCAGAGGATTAGAAAAATGACCCGGCGGTGTAGGCACTTGCTGAGGCGGGGTTCAATTTAAGCGGGGCAGATCCGCAACATGTGGTTGAGCCGTCGCCCCGGCCGCGGGTGCTTCAACAGCCCGGGTCAGCTCGGGCGGGTTAGCGTGCCCCAGGGGTATTAAAAAGATTCCTCGCATCGTACTCCAAAGGCAAACGGCTCTGATGCCTCCTTCGTAGAACAGCGTTGGATGCACTCTGGTCCAAGGTTAACCGGAAATTTTCTGCTTGAATCCGTTGCGACTCAGCGTCCAGGGCGGCTCATTCTGTCGCCATCCTAGCATTCTCAGCGGTAAGCTCAATTTTGGCTTGAGCTATCTCGTCTCGCAGTTTTGCCACATCCACCTTATGCTGGGCTTGAGTCGCCGGAGTCACCTCTGCCTCTAACAAAGTTGCCAAGGCGTCTAAGAGCTCGGACAAAACTTGAGCCGGCGGGCGCACAGAACCTCTCGCGCCGGCCGTCGCCTCAGCCGTTGAACCGGATGTAGGGTAACGTAGTAATAATTCAAAAAAATTCCTACGTGTCACCAAGATCAATCTAGGAGATGCTAGCAACGAGAGAGAGGGAGTGCATCTTCATACCCTTGAAGATCGCTAAGCGGAAGCATTACAAGAACGCGGTTGATGGAGTCGTACTCGCGGCGATTCAAATCGCGGAAGATCCGATCCAAGCGCCGAACGGACGGCGCCTCCGCGTTCAACACACGTACAGCCCGGGGACGTCTCCTCCTTCTTCATCCAGCAAGGGGAGAGGAGAAGTTGAGGGAGAGCTCCGGCAGCACGACGGCGTGGTGGTGGAGGAGCTCGTGGTTCTCCGACAGGGCTTCGCCAAGCACTACGGAGGAGGAAGAGGTGTTGGAGAGGGGGAAGGGCTGCGCCAGGGAAGGGGTGCGGCTGCCCTCCCACCCCCTCACTATATATAAGGGGAAGGGGAGAGAGGGCCGGCCCCCCTAGATGCATCTAGAGGGGGGGGGCGGCGGCCAGGAGGGGGAGACTTGCCCCCCAAGCAAGGTGGGAGGCTCCCCCTCCCCTAGGGTTTCCAACCCTAGGCGCCTTGGGCCCTTGGGGGGAGGGCGCACCAGCCCACTAAGGGGCTGGTCCCCACCCATATTCAGCCCACTAGGCCCTCCTGGGCAGGTGGCCCCACCCGGTGGACCCCCGGACACCTTTCGGTGGTCCCGGTACAATACCGATAACCCCCGAAACCGTTCCGGTGACTGAAACTGGACTTCCCATATATAAATCTTCACTTCCGGACCATTCTGGAACTCCTCGTGACGTCTGGGATCTCATCCAGGACTCCGAACAACCTTCGGTAACCACATACAATTTCCCATAACAACTCTAGCGTCACCGAACCTTAAGTGTGTAGACCCTACGGGTTCGGGAACCATGCAGACATGACCGAGACATCTCTCCGGTCAATAACCAACAGCGGGATCTAGATACCCAAGTTGGCTCCCACATGTTCCACGATGATCTCATCGGATGAACCACGATGTCGGGGATTCAATCAATCCCGTATACAATTCCCTTTGTCCATCGGTATGTTACTTGCCCGAGATTCGATCGTCGGTATCCCCATACCTCATTCAATCTCGTTACCGGCAAGTCTCTTTACTCGTTCCGTAACGCATGATCCCGTGGCTAACTCCTTAGTCACATTGAGCTCATTATGATGATGCATTACCGAGTGGGCCCAGAGATACCTCTCCGTCATACGGAGTGACAAATCCCAGTCTCGATTCGTGCCAACCCAACAGACACTTTCGGAGATACCTGTAGTGCACCTTTATGGTCACCCAGTTACGTTGTGACGTTTGATACACCCAAAGCATTCCTACGGTATCCGGGAGTTACACAATCTCATGGTCTAAGGAAATGATACTTGACATTAGAAAAGCTCTAGCAAACGAACTACACGATCTTGTGCTATGCTTAGGATTGGGTCTTGTCCATCACATCATTCTCCTAATGATGTAATCCCGTTATCAACGACATCCAATGTCCATGGTCAGGAAACCACAACCATCTATTGATCAACGAGCTAGTCAACTAGAGGCTCACTAGGGACATGTTGTGATCTATGTATTCACAAATGTATTACGGTTTCCGGTTAATACAATTATAGCATGAACAATAGACAATTATCATGAACAAGGAAATATAATAATAACCATTTTATTATTGCCTCTAGGGCATATTTCCAACACCGGAAGTCATAGCCGCCGCAGTTGATGAATTCAGCACCGATGTGTGCCGGCCATGAAGATCGCGACTCTGTTCGGCGGCTCATAGGGGTCCGGAATACTGTCGCCATCGGAACAGCCCCCAAGCCCGCCGTCTTACAGTTGATACATTGAATTGGTCTCACCGGTTGAGGACTCTGTTGGGGAACGTAGTATTTCAAAAAAATTCCTACGATCACGCAAGATCTATCTAGGAGAAGCATAGCAACGAGCGGGGAGAGTGTGTCCACGTACCCTCGTAGACCGAAAGCGGAAGCGTTTAGTAACGCGGTTGATGTAGTCGAACGTCTTCACGATCCAACCGATCCAAGTACCGAACGCACGGCACCTCCGCGATCTGCACACGTTCAGCTCAGTGACGTCCCTCGAACTCTTGATCCAGTTGAGGCCGAGGGAGAGTTTCATCAGCACGACGGCGTGGTGATGGTGATGATGAAGTTACCGACGCAGGGCTTCGCCTAAGCACTACGACAATATGACCGAGGTGGAAATCTGTGGAGGGGGGCACCGCACACGGTTAAACAATCAACTTGTGTGTCTATGGGGTGCCCCCTCCTCCGTATATAAAGGAGTGGAGGAGGGGAGGGACGGCCCTCTCATGGCGTGCCCAAGGGGGGAGTCCTACTCCCAGTGGGAGTAGGATTCCCCCTTCCCTAGTTGGAGTAGGAGAGGAAGGAAGGAGGAGAGAGGGAGAAGGAAAGCGGGGCCGGCCCCCCACCCCAATTCGGATTGGGCTTGGGGGGGCGCGCCCCCACCTTGGCTGCCTCCTCCTCTCTCCCACTAAGGCCCAATAAGGCCCATAGACTCCCCGGGGGGTTCCGGTAACCCTCCGGTACTCCGGTAAATGCCCGAACTCACCCGGAACCATTCCAATGTCCAAACATAGTCGTCCAATATATCAATCTTTATGTCTCGACCATTTCGAGACTCCTCGTCATGTCCGTGATCTCATCCGGGACTCCGAACTACCTTCGGTACATCAAAACACATAAACTCATAATACCGATCGTCATCGAACGTTAAGCGTGCGGACCCTATGGGTTCGAGAACTATGTAGACATGACCGAGACTTATCTCCGGTCAATAACCAATAGCGGAACCTGGATGCTCATATTGGCTCCCACATATTCTACGAAGATCTTTATTGGTCAAACCGCATAACAACATACGTTGTTCCCTTTGTCATCGGTATGTTACTTGCCCGAGATTCGATCATCGGTATCATCATACCTAGTTCAATCTCGTTACCGGCAAGTCTCTTTACTTGTTCCGTAATGCATCATCTTGTAACTAACTCATTAGTCACATTGCTTGCAAGGCTTCATATGATGTGCATTACCGAGAGGGCCCAGAAATACCTCTCCGACAATCGGAGTGACAAATCCTAATCTCGATCTATGCCAACTCAACAAACACCATCGGAGACACCTGTAGAGCATCTTTATAATCACCCAGTTACGTTGTGACATTTGATAGCACACAAGGTGTTCCTCCGGTATTCGGGAGTTGCATAATCTCATAGTCAGAGGAACATGTATAAGTCATGAAGAAAGCAATAGCAACAAACTTAAACGATCATCGTGCTAAGTTAACGGATGGGTCTAGTCAATCACATCATTCTCTAATGATGTGATCCCGTTCATCAAATGACAACTCATGTCTATGGCTAGGAAACTTAACCATCTTTGATTAACGAGCTAGTCAAGTAGAGGCATACTAGTGACACTCTGTTTGTCTATGTATTCACACATGTATTAAGTTTCCGGTTAATACAATTCTAGCATGAATACTAAACATTTATCATGATATAAGGAAATATAAATAACAACTTTATTATTGCCTCTAGGGCATATTTCCTTCAGCCTCCCACTTGCACTAGAGTCAATAATCTAGATTACACATAGATACTCCGAGCACAAATACAAAACCTAATAACCAACACGGCAAGCACACCTTGTTATTAGGTGAATGGAAATCAAAGTCTTAAACCCTTGAACTACTGTCTTAGTACATAGAAAAGTGATTTCCCTGTTTTTTTGTGTGCATTATTGATGCTGCACTTTATGTGTAAAATTTATAGAGGAACTTCTCTGTAAATTTTGTTTTCCAGTGTACCTTAGGACAAGTGGCTTTATAAAATATGTTCAGGTGTGTATGTGTCGTATTTTTTTCTTGAGTTTGAACGAGTAATCTACTTTAAAAAAAGGCAAAGAGAGATGAAACCGGCATGAGCTATTAGGTCTATTTGCTGTGTATTAACATGTTATTCACAAAAAAAAGTTAGCGGGTTGTGTTTCAATAACTTTTTTCACACCGGGTCAAAGTTATCATAGTGTTTGTACATAAATTATCAGGTTTATTGTAGTACATATATTATCATGCTATTTACAAAAAAAATAGCGGGTTGTGTTTAGAAAAACAACACCCCCCCTCCCATCAAAGGTATCTAGTGTTTGTGCGGATGTTATAAGGTCTACAGTGCATAAAAAATACCATGATATTTACACAAAAAACTACCGGGGTGTGTTTCAACAACTTTTTTTCTAACCGGGTCAAAGTTACCGCGGTGTTTGTAGGTAAATTAGTAGGTATGTGGTGCGTATGTTACCATTCTATTTACCGGGTGTGTGTTCAACAACGAAAAATTCCTATGTTTTCAGCAAATGTTTTCCCCGGGACAAAGTTAGCATGGTGTTCGTACGCAAGTTATCATACCCGCAGTGAATAAATTATCATGTTATTTACACAGAAGTTCCCGAAAGTATGTTTTCAAATATTTTTTTCGTGGATAAAACTTACCATGGTGTTGTATGTAAGTTATCATGTCCGTGGACCATGAATTACCAAGGTGTTTATGTAGAAATTATCAGAGGTATATTTTTAAGAACTTACCATGGTGTTGTATGTAAGTTATCATGTCTGTGAATCGTGAATTATCATGCTATTTACGCAGAAGTTAACGGGGTTATGTTTTTTAAAACTTCTTCTTCCCTTGGTCAAACGTTATGTGTTGTTTGTATATAAGTCGTCGGGTATGCGATTCGTACTTATCGTGCTATTTTCACATGAATTACCTGGGGTATGTTTTTCAACAACTTTTTTTAATCATTGGTCAAAGTTACCGCATTGTTTATGCGTTAGTTATCGGGTATGCGATTCGTATTTTATCGTGCTATTTTCACATAAATTACCCGAGGTATGTTTTTCAACAACTTTTTTAACCGTTGGTCAAAGTTACCGTGGTGTTTGTTGCGTTAATTATCAGGGTATGCGGTTCGTATATTACTGAGATATTTTCACATAAGTTACGGGGGCGGGGACGGTATTTTCAACAAATTTTTACCACATTGGTCAAAGTTACCGCATTGTTTGTATGTAAGTTATCGAGTCGGACGATGCTATTTGCACATAAGTTATCGAGGGTATGTTTTTCAATAACTTTTTCCCTTAGTCAAAGTTACCGTTGTTGGGAAACGTTGCATGGAAAACAAATTTTTTTCTACGCACACTCAAGATCTATCAAGGAGATGCATAACAACGAGAGGGGAGAGTGTGTCTACGTACCCTCGTAGACCGTAAGCGGAAGCGTTTGTTAACGCGGTTGATGTAGTCAAACTTCTTCGCGCTCCAACCGATCGAGTACCGAACGTACGGCACCTTTGGGTTCAGCACACGTTCAACTCGGTGACGTCCTCGCCTTCTTGATCCAGCAAGACGGCGAAGTAGTGGAATGAGTTCCGGCAGCACGACGGCGTGGTGACAGTGATGGTGAAGTTATCTCCGCAGGGCTTCATCTAAACACTACGTAAATATGACCGAGGGTGTAAACGGTGGAGGGGGGCGCCGCACACGGCTAAGCAATTGTCATGGTTATGTGTGGCGCCCCCCTCCCACATATGTATAGGTGGGGGGAAGAGGGGAGAGGCCAAGGGACGCCCCAAGTAGGGCCGAATCCTACTTGGGCTCTTGCCCTTGGCCGCGCCCCCCCCCCCCCCCTTCCATATTTGTCGGAGAGGAAAAGGGAAAGGGTGGAGAGGGAAGGAAGGGGGAGGCCGAATCCCCCCCTTTCCTTTCTCCCACTTGGCCGGCTGCCATAGAGGGTGCGCCAGCCCCTTGTGGGCTGGTGTGCTCCCCTCTAATGGCTTAATAGGCCCATTACCCTCCCGGGGGTGTCCGGTACCCCCTCCGGTATTCCGATGACTACCCGGTACACTCCGAAACACTTCCGGTGTCCGAATACCATCGTCCTATATATCAATCTTTACCTCCGGACCATTCCGGAGCTTCTCGTCATGTCCATGATCTCATCCGGGACTCCGAACAACATTCGGTCACCAAATCATATAACTCATATAACACTATATCGTCAACGAACGTTAAGCGTGCGGACCCTACGGGTTCGAGAACTATGTAGACATGACCGAGACACCTCTCCGGTCAATAACCAATAGCAAAACCTGGATGCCCATATTGGCTCCTACATATTCTACGAAGATCTTTATCGGTCGAACCGTTATGACAACATACGTAATTTCCTTTGTCCATCGGTATGTTACTTGCCCGAGATTTGATCGTCAGTATCTTCATACATAGTTCAATCTTGTTACCGGCAAGTCTCTTTACTCGTTCCGTAATACATCATCTTGCAACTAACTCCTTAGTCACTTTGCTTGCAAGGCTTCTTATGATGTGTATTACCGAGAGGGCCCAGAGATACCTCTCAGATACTCGGAGTGACAAATCCTAATCTCGATCTATGCCAACTCAACAAACACCTTCGGAGATATCTGTAGAGCATCTTTATGATCACCCAGTTACGTTGTGACGTTTGATAGCACACAAGGTATTCCTCCGGTATCCGGGAGTTGCATAATCTCATAGTCGAAGTAATATGTATTGGTCATCAAGAAAGCAATAGCAATAAACTTAACGATCAATATGCTAAGCTAATAGATGGGTCTTGTCCATCACATCATTCTCCTAATGATGTGATCCCGTTATCAAATGACAACACATGTCTATTGTTAGGAAACCTTAACCATCTTTGATCAACGAGCTAGTCTAGTAGAGGCTTACTAGGGACACGGTATTTGTTTATGTATTCACACATGTATTTAAGTTTCCGATCAATGCAATTCTAGCATGAATAATAAACCTTTATCATGAATAAGGAAATATAAAATAACAACTTTATTATTGCCTCTAGGGCATATTTCCTTCAACCGTGGTGTTTGTACGTAAGTTTGAGTCCGCGATGCTTAAAATATCATGTTATTTACACAAAAATTACCGGGGGATGTTTCATCAACTTTTTTCACGCCGGTTACAAAGTTACCATGGTGTTTTGGACATAAGGTATCATGTCCGTGATGGGTATATTCCCATATTATTTACACAAAATTTATCAGGGGTATGTTTCAACAAAAAAAAATCTCGGGTCCAAATTACCATGGTGTTTTCACCTAAGTTATTCGGTATGCAGTGCATATATTACTGTACTATTTACACTGAAGTCACCGAGGGCATCTTTTCAATAATTTTCTTTCCAACAGTCAAAGTTACCGTTGTGTTTGTACCTAAGTTATCAGGTATGTGGTGTGTATGCCATCGTGCTATTTACACAGAAATTACCGGGGATCTTTTTAACAATTTTCTACGCCATTGTCAAAGTTATCATGGTGTTTTCACCTAAGTTATAATGTATGTGGTGCATATATTACCATGCTACTTACACAAAATTTACCGTGGGTATGTTTTCAGCAACTTTTTCTTGAGTTCAGAATACAATGGTGTTTGCACAGAAGTTATCAGGTCTTCGGGGCACATATTACCGTGTTATTTACACATAAGTCACTGGAGGTATGTTTTCAACATTTTTTTCCTCCGACTCAAAGTTACCGTGGTATTTTTTTTGAACATCAGTACAGACGCAAACGCTCATATACATGCGCATACACTCACCCATATGAACGCACACACGCACACCCTACCCCTATGAGCACCTCCGAAAGACTGAGCCGGCATATCATCTTGAAATTTACGAAGTCACCATAGGCGCCTCGTCGTCGACGGGAACGTCTCCTCCCACTGAATGCACATCGCCGGAAATCCTGAAATAAATCCAGGAATAAATGCGAGCATCAGGACTTGAACCCTGGTGGGCTGGGGATATCACAGTCCCTCTAACCATCCAACCACAGGTTGGTTCGCATATTACCAATGCTAAGTACACAAAAAATTATAAAGGTTATGTCTTTCAACAACTTTTTTTCATCGGGTCAAAATTACCACGGTGATGGTTAACAAGATCCAACAAGACAGATGATGTTCAGAACCAAGAAAGTAGTGTAATGTGGAGAAACTAATTTTCGTTTAGCGCTGAATTTTCTCTCTAAATTTCAACTGCCTAAATCATAGAGTAGAAACCAACATCTTCTATGTGAATCTGAATTGATATGACTGAACCTGAGTTTCCTCTCTGAATTTCAACCAACTAAACTTCAAGCAACCTTGTAGCATTGTAAACAGGCTGATTAATCTATCAAGCACAGTGCAACAACAACTTTTACTTACTTATATCTAATACTAGTACAAGAGTTCAAACAACTGACATCTCAGCAAATTAGCAGCAGTTTCACTGCGCCATTTTCGTACACAAGCAGATAGTAGAAATTCTGGATCAAGAAACAAGGATGGCATAGCCGGGTCCGTCGTTTGCTGCCTGTTTCACATCTGACCGGAGTGGGAGTGGCGCTTGCGCATAGGTCTCATCCATCGATCACGTGCACAACAGCTACTGTATTTTTCAGCGGCAAGTCATGAGATGGCCACCGCCGGCGTCGCGGATGAGCCATGTCGCTGCCAAATTTGTCGCGGCGCCGTCCCACGAGGAGACAACGAGCCTCCACGCCTCCGGTAACCACCGGCCGCCGAAGCAGGTCAGAAACCCAGCCGTGCCTCTCCTCCCTTCTATTCCCAGCCATTCCTCTCTGTTTCTTTCTTCTCTCCTCCTCTCTTCCTGGGGTCGACCTCAGCCCCAAGACAGAGCCCTTGCGCCGCCGATTACCTCCGCCCGTCCTCGACCAAATCCAGCCGGCCCCGCGACGCTGGCCACCGGATCTGCCGTCCAGACCCAAGCCTTCCCCACTGAAGTCGCCAGCGCCGTCGCCTACATCCTCGTTCAGAGGAGACGTGCGCCCGCATCGCCGTGTTGAAAACTCTTCCACCGCTTGTGTCGACAGATCCGGTGGGGAAGGCGGGTGCGCGCGATCTGATCTGACGGTGCTGGATGCGTTAGGTAGTTTTTGCAATCTGCCACACGGTTGCCACATACATATTTCGTTTTATAATATATAAGCAATAAACACACAATTGTCCTATATAAATCCTTTCCTTCCATCGGAAACAACATTAGTTGTCAGATCATTTTTGTGAGTTGTCAGATCATTTATATAGATTGCTAGGATTTTGGAAAAAGGCCGCATCAAAACCGGCTTTGGATTGCCAAGGTTGAAAATCGAACGGTTTTAGGAGTTCAAGGGAGGTTTATTTGCGGGGTTTTAGGAGTTTAATTAGAGGAGGTAATTTGTCCTTTTTCAAAGTTCGAGGTTGCAATATGATCTTGTTGGTAAGTTTGGGGGTAATATCCACTTTACCCTTTACACATTGCCCGTGCTCATTGCTCGCTCCCTTTGTGACCTCTGCTCGCCTTTTTTTTTGCGGATCTTCATAACAAACAAAAAAAGTCCTCGACATGGAGACGACGTGTTTGCATTGCATGCTTGCGTTGTTACAAATATACAATGTGTACGTGGATGCCGCATGTTGTGAAAGCTGAGGTTTATTTCTCCTCGATCCCCGCGCCGACCTCGTCCCGGCCGTCGAAGTAGTCCTCCCTGACATTGCCGATGAGCATGAGGCATACGAGCCAGAAGAGGGAGGCGTCGAGGTTGAGGAACGCGGCGGCGCCGAGCAGTCCGGTCTCGGTCGTCGGGCAGGCGTACCCGAGGTTGCGGTGCACGTTCCGGAAGTGGCGCATGGCCTCTGTCGCTGTCGCCCACGTCGTCATCCCTATCCCGGCCACTGTAACGCCACTAGGAAAAGAATGAAAAAAAGGATGTGTCTAGAACTCAGTCGACTGAGGCTTAACGAAGTATCGGTCGAGTGACACCAGCGTGTTTTTTTTTGCTACAAGCGGCACGACTGGATGCTACAAGCAGCGGCAAAAAATGTTGCGACAGTATTGCAAGCAACAACAATAAATGCTACAACCGTTCTAATTGAAATGCTACAACCGTCAATGAAGGACATTGCAACCAGTGAGATAACGTGCTACAACCGATGAGGGACGACATGTTACAATCAGCAAGATGGATGTTGCAACCGGTAGGAAAAAATATTGCAAACGATGGCATAAAATGTTGCATGGTCGACTGAGACTTAGTTAAATCTCAGTCAACTGATTTTTAGCAGGCCCAAAAAAATAATCATATTGCCGGTGTAATTATATGGGAGTGCCTGGAACTCATTCGAATGAGATATAAAATGGTCTCATTTAGATGATGTGTGCATGACATCATGTTTTCTTCTCCCAGCCCGTTTTCCCTGGCAGGCCTACACCTTCTGTATTCTTGGTAAAAAAAGGAAGAAAATGGGCTTCTTGGGTTGTCCCTTTTTGGGTTGTTAGTTTTGGGCCTTTTTGGGTTGTCAGTTTTGGGCCTTTTTGATAAAAAAAAGTGTTTTTTTATTTGACAAGAAAAAAGGAAAAAGAAGACAAAGAAGCCAGTGGCCCGGTGTTCAGGAGCAAAAAAGGTTGTCTTGCTTTTTCTCCCTGCCTGTCCTTCACCTGATCTCACGTGCCCCTAGGTTGAAAACCCCAGCCAAAATCCCAAAACCTTCAACCCCCACCCCTCCCCTCCTTCCTCCTCCAGCCCTAGCCGCCAGGCCCCAACCTTTCCCCTCGAAAATGTCAATGTGAGTAGATGAAGTGACTGGATTTTGCACAAACAACGCAAGGAGAAGAACTGTGCAAAATTTTGGAGAAGAAAAAGAAGAGAAGCTATCCATGGATGCAGCAAGAGATCAAAGGGCACAGAGCACTCACCAGGGTATGCCCCCTCTCGCCCTCCCAGATCTAGTTTTTTCTGTTCTTGTTGAACTATCCTTCCCTTTGATTCTTCAGATTTTGTGCTCTGAAAACACAAAAGGAAAACAGAGAAAACATGTAGAACATCCCCATGTGTGCAAAATTCAGAAAACACATGGAGCTTCCTCTCTGGGTGCTGCATCCTTCATACCTGACAAACTATAGTCTTGACTTTGTTTGCATCTATTCTTGATGCTTATGGAGCTTATCTGGTTGGATCTACAGAAAAGGAAAAGATTTGTCCCTGAATGAAAAATCTGAATTCTGGTTGTACTATTCTGGTTAGTTGGCTGCAGAAAAAAGAGAAATATGAATAAATTTGACATCTGATGTGTTGTACTATTCTCTGGAATAATAAAAATGCAGGGGTTGCAAAATAGCCAGCAACAACAATGGTTGTATTATGGTGCTTGGAATCAAGGCCTGCATCATACACAACCCTGGATGCAGCATCAAATGTATGCTCCTCCTAGTGTTAACACAACACATGGGAATGGTCAAAACATTCCAATGAGCGCAACTATCTATGGTGGCTTCAGTAATGTTGACAATACACAGGTATTTATGTGTGTGTTGGAAAAATCTCAATTGCTTTTGATATTCTCACAAAGACAAAAGTAATGTTGACAGTAATGTTAACAATAAAAATGTCATTCTCTGAATGTTAAGAGTTCTTTGTGCAGGTGAACCTGCCTGTAACCCTGGTTGCAGATACTTCAGTGGGTAAGTCCAATCAACTGTCTGCGGCACTCCACCCCCCTGTACAAAAATAAAAAAAATAAAAGACTTTGCCGGCGCCTACAACCCCCACCCCGACACCCGGTTGCGGTCGCATCTTACGTCTTGCGGTTGCGCTTGGGTGTGCTGAGATGCAGTTGCGCTCGGGTGGGGGTGGTTGCAACTACAACAAAAAAGAAACAAAAAAAAACTCCGCCGGCGCCAACAACCCTGCCCCCCGACAACCCGTTTCGGTCCACACTACTTCTGTCAGTTGCGCTTGGGTGTGCTGAGTTGCAGTTGTGCTCGGGTGGGGGCGGTTGCAACTACAACAGAAATAAAATAAAATAAACTTTGCCGGCACCGACAAACCCTACCCCCGAGCACCCGGTTGCGGTCACACTATACATCTTGCGGTTGCGCTTGGGTGTGCTGAGTTGCAGTTGCGCTGGGGTTGGGGCGGTTGCAACTACAAAAAAAACTCAAAAAAAAACTTCCCCGTGGCCAACAACCCTCCCCCCAACCCCCCGGTTGCAGTCGCATTATACATCTTGCAGTTGCGCTTGGGGGTGTTGAGTTGCAGTTGCGCTCGGGTTGGGGCGGTTGCAACTACAACAAAAAAATGAAACAAACAAAAAGAGTTTGCCGACGTCTACAACCCCACCCCGACCCCCGGTTGCGGTCGCATCTTACGTCTTGCGATTGCGCTTGAAGGTGCTGAGTTGTAGTTGCGCTCGGGTTGGGGCAGTTGCAACTACAAAAAAAATGAAAAAAAAACTTCGTCGGCGCCGACAACCCTGCCCCCGACCACCCGATTTTAGTCACACTATACATCTTGCGGTTGCGCTTGGGTGTGCTAAGTTGCAGTTGCGCTCGGGTTGTGGCGGTTGCAACTACAACAACAAAACTTCGCCGGCGCCGACGACCCTACCCCTGACCCCCCGGTTTCGGACACTATAGGTCTTGCGGTTGCGCTTGGGGGTGTTGAGTTGCGCTCGGGTTGGGGCGGTTGAAACTACAAAAAAGAATGAAAAAAAACTTCGCCGGCGCCGATAACCCTACCCCCGAGCACCCGGTTGCGGTCACACTATACGTCTTGGAGTTGCGCTTGGGTGTGCTGAGTTGCAGTTGCGCTGGGGTTGGGGCGGTTGCAACTATAACAAAGAAAACTAAAAAATAAAATAAAACAAAACCTCCCCCACCCTCCCGGTTGCAGTCGCATTATACATCTTGCAGTTGCGCTTGGGGGTGCTGAGTTGCAGTTGCGCTCGGGTCGAGGTGGTTGCAACTACAACAACAAAAAATGAAAAAAAAACTTCGCCGGCGCCGACAACCCTACCCCCGAGCACCCGGTTGCGGTCACACTATACGTCTTGCGGTTGCGCTATGGTGTGCTGAGTTGCAGTTGCGCTGGGGTTGGGGCGGTTGCAACTACACAAAAAATAAAACAAACTTCGCCGTGGTCACAACCCTCCCCCCAACCCCCGGTTGCAGTCGCATTATACATCTTGCAGTTGCGCTTGGGGGTGTTGAGTTGCAGTTGCGCTCGGGTTGGGGCGGTTGCAACTACAACAAAAAAAATGAAAAAAAACTTCGCCGGCACCGACAAGCCTACCCCCGAGCACCCGGTTGCGGTCACACTATACGTCTTGCGGTTGCGCTTGGGTGTGCTGAGTTGCATTTGCGCTGGGGTTGGGGCGGTTGCAACTACAACAAAAAAACTAAAAAAATAAAACAAAACTTCCCCATGGCCGACAACCCTCCCCCCAACCCACCGGTTGCAGTCGCATTATACATCTTGCAGTTGCGATTGGGGGTGCTGAGTTGCAGTTGCGCTCGGGTTGGGGCGGTTGCAACTACAACAAAAAAATGAAAAAAAAACTCCGTCGGCGCCGACAACCCTACCCCCCGACCACCCCGGTTTCGGTCACACTATAATTCTTGCAGTTGCGCTTGGGTGTGCTGAGTTGTAGTTGCGCTCGGGTGGGGGCGGTTGCAACTACTACAACAACAAAACAAAACAAAAAACTTCGCCGGCGCCGACGACCCTCCCCCCGACCCCCCGGTCTCGGTCACACTATATGTCGTGGAATCGTCACGGCAGATGTCCTAGTGTGAGGACTTAGTCGTGGAGCCATCGCAATGAGGTTAGCTTAAAGGGGTTAATCAGGACAAAGGACACGGGGAGTTTATACTGGTTCGGCCCCTTGCGGTGAAGGTGAAAGCCTAATCCAGTTTGAGGTGGTATTGCTAGGGTTTCGATGACCAGGGAGCGAATACGCTTAACCTGGCTCTCGGTATGTTGTCTCTCGTCCCTAAACCGCCGCCGGGTCGTCCCTTTATATACACAGGTTGACGCCCGACGGTTCACAGAATCCCGGCCGGCTCATAAACGTGTCCGGCTCGGTATCCACTCTTTCCTATCTTACAATACAAGTCATATACTTATGGCGGTTTACATCTATGGGCCCTAACTCGCCTTTGGGCTTTGGGCCTTCTTATTAAGTCTCCTTCGTTGTCTCTCGTCCCTAAACCGCCGCCGGGTCGTCCCTTTATATACACAGGTTGACGCCCGGCGGTTCACAGAATCCCGGCCGGCTCATAAACGTGTCCGGCTCGGTATCCACTCTTTCCTATCTTACAATACAAGTCATATACTTATGGCGGTTTACATCTATGGGCCCTAACTCGCCTTTGGGCTTTGGGCCTTCTTATTAAGTCTCCTTCGTAAGTCGCAATCTTCTATGTCTTCATGGGCTTCAATACAGGTAAATCACTATGAGCATAACCCGGCCCCTCCTGGGCGGTTTATACTCAATAGTTATATCCCCAACATTAGGCCCCAGGTTGATTTGAACTTGTTCATGTCAATCTTCAACACTTAGGAAAATTCCTTCTTCATTACCTTCGCAAAAATTTGTAACTCGCCGTGACGTCATCTTCCGAGATCATGATAACCCGCCATGACGTCACCTGTCATTAATTTTATAAACATCCAGAAATCATATATGCATCTCCTTTTTAATGAACCTCCGAAAATCGAGGCGTCAGTCCTGTCACATATCCAATTTGGAGCTCCTCGATTCCCGTGCATGCCACTTATCCATTCACCTTATAAATAGGGCCAGGGGTCCTTTTCACTTTCCCCCCTTGCCTCCTCGTCTCTGTCTTCCACCTCGCATCGCCTCAGCGCCCGAGCTCCGCCGCCGTCGTCGACCTTTGCCACTGCCTCAACAATGGCCGCTGCATCAACCTGAATCGACCAGAGTTCATCCGCGCGCCTCCGCTACTCAACAGTTCTGGTGAGTCCTCTTCCTTCCTTTTCCCCTAGATCCCATTAGGGTTTCCACGAGTTCATCGGAGTTCATCCTCGTTCTTCGCTGTAGCTTGTAATTTTTGATTCAAACTTGGCACTCCTCCTGTGCGGCGGTGGTCGTGGTACTTACTTTTGCTTATTAGAACATCTCCTTTTGCATAAGAAATCCAATCTGAATACATGAACTGCTCAGGTACTGAAACTTTTTAGGTCTAGATTTTTCCATTATCTGAACTACCGTAGATCCACAATTATAGCATTAATCTGTGAAACCTGTTTTTCCAACACTTAGCCATTTTCCAACTTCAGATCTATATTTTCAATATCCGTGTAGGCGGTTTAACCTCAGAAAATAATAACCTGCCAGGTACCATTAGTCCCCTCTTAAACCGCCAAGTGCTCGTCTTTGTGATTTGATAACATCACAGTCCGGTTTAACATTTTTGCATGCTTCAACACTTTCTGCCTGTTAAACATGAACCTTAAACCGGCACAAATCTTTTCCAGGTTATCGTATAAATGGCCAAATCCTTTTATTCCTGTAACTGGGTTCAATCCCGGGTTACAGAAGAAAAACTGAACGGGTGTGTTGCAACCGGCGCTTTAGCGAAAAAGGAAGACATCCACTGGAGAGCCCCCGGTCCAGAAAATCCTCCTGAGCCCAAGGATGGGGAAGTGATCGTTTTTGTTGATCATCTGAGTCGAGGGTTCAGCCCTCCCGGATCAAAAAAATTCTGTGACGTGCTTCACTTCTTCCAACTTCACCCTCAAGATATTGGGCCTAACTCCGTGTCCAATATTTGCAATTTTCAAGTGTTTTGTGAAGCCTACCTGCAAGAAGAGCCCACAATCGACCTGTTCAGAGATTTCTTCTATTTAAACCGCCGTACTGAATTTACGGATGGGCCCAATACTGAACTTGGCGGGGTTTCAATTCAGAAGAGAAAAGACGTCAGCTTCCCTCACGCTAGGCATCATAGCCATCCCAAAGATTGGAATCAAACTTGGTTCTATTGCCAAGATACATCTCCAGCTGGTGAGAATCCTCTGCCGGGTTACCGTGCTCACCGGCTTACCGATGCACATCCATTCCCCCAAAGACTCAATGCAAAGGAACAGCCCAAATATGCACCACAGCTTTCAAAGCTCAGAGCCTTTATGGCAAACGGTTTGACAGGCATTGATTTTGTCCGTTGCTGGGTATCTTGGAGAATTTTTCCTTTAAGCCGTCGCCCCGGTTTAATGTGTGAGTGCACAGGGGATGTGAAAGACCCTCAACGCCACACTGATATTCAGCTGACTGATACTGAAATTACTGAATCTGTCAAGAAGATGTTGGAGGAACCGGTGATCGACTGTAGCAAAACAGGACTTAGTCCTTTCTGCGCTTCAAATAAACCGCCAGCTGTAAGAATTGCCCCACTCCTGCTTTAATCCATATTCTTAATACTCCCTTATGATTTTTTCAATCTTTAAACAGGGTGATGATCCGTTCTGGAAGAAGAAACCGCAGGATAAACCGGCCAAAACACTTCGTGTCAAGACCAAGGTCAACAAGAAGGCCGCCAAGAAGAAAAACACCGAGCCTACCGAGTTAAACATTGACGATGATAATCCGGAGTCAGAGGTAGAACTTGATTCACTTGGCTCTTTTTTCATACATCTCATTGACGATGATTTTTATCAGGACGACGCAGAAGCTAGCCGCACAAACGACGTAGAGGTAACTATTCTCTCATCCGGTTCAGAACCTCTGCCCACATAGAAAACCCGACAAGCAAGCCGGAAAATAAGATTTTCTCACCCCCTAGCTTACTTGGATCCAAACTTTCTTTTGAAGAAGCAGCAACACGAAGCTCGCCGCACAACCCGGCATAGCGGCCATGTGGTCACTTCTTCCAGTTTACCGAACTCGCCAGTTCGTCAACGCCGCCCAGAGGTCTCTTCTATTTCTGACACATCTTATCCCAAGGCGGGCTATTTCCGACAACCTCTTAATCCGTCTAATTCAAACTATCAGGGAACTTCCCATTCATCCTCTGGCGAGTCCACAGGGACACAAATTCCAACCCTCAAAACTGTTCCTGGGTGAGCATTTTTAACTAACCCCTTATACCTTATGCTTGATCATTATACTAACCTGTTATTTGCGTCACTGTCAGAGCCAAGGCCAGACCCAGTAAAAAGGCCAAATTAAACAAATCGGCTGATGACAGCGCGCCAACTAATTCGGAAAAGAACCCGGAACAGTTTGAACCAAATACTGAAGCTATTCTTGATGATCTGCCACCGCAAGATCATGACACCTTTGTTGAGCAGATGGAAATTGATCCGATGGGTCATGCTGATAAACCGCCAAGCCCAACTAAGGCTGCTGATGATAAAGCTGACGATGTTGTAGTTACCGGTGTCAGGTATACAGCCCCAGACAACCCCACTGTTCTGTCAAAACATAGTGCCAAAGAAGATTTTTCTGCTGTTGACAAGGGCAAGTGGAAGGTGGACTTGGAAAGCTATACCCACCTCAGCGCCCAAGATCTTCATTCTGGGTTTTTAAACCATTTGCACACAAGCCGTGATTATGAAGCCGGTTTACTGAACATGATGAAGGAGCGATATGAGGTAAATGCTGTTAACTCTGCATAAATATTCTTCCCTTAGCCGCCAAGTTTACTGGACATAAAAGAATAGAATGTTCTGCAAACTTTCAAGAACCATATAGATCAACTCCACTAGCCCACAAGGGCCGGTTTATAATGTCAATATGAACCGGGAGTTTAGAATAATAACTCTTTAATTTCGCCTGTGTAGCCCCCAAGGGTCGACTTAACAAATATGTTAAGTTGAGACTAATTATGCTGTAAGGCTCAAAATTCTTACTTAGGACCTTTATAATCCGGTTGACCATCAAGCTGATAGTTGTTATGTGCTTGGGACTTGTAAATTTTTTTTGATAAGAAGCAATAGACATTAGCCCCCAAGTGCCAAGTATATTACTTGTTATGTGCTTGGGACTTTGAATATGCACTGCTATGTAATTAATTACATGTCTCTTGCAGGCTGATCTTAACAAGAAGGAATCTCAAATCACCGACCTTCAAGAAAATATCAAGTCGCAACAAGCCGAGACCTCCAAAGCCAAGGAGGAACTGACCAGTGCCTTAACAGCTATCGAGAAACTGAAGGAGAGCTTCAAGAACGAGCGGGCAGGTTGGGATACAGAAAAGTCAACTCTGCTGAAGAGGGCTGAGGATGCTGAGGCTGCCCTTAATCCGGTAGCTGAGGAGCTGACTGGCTTGAAACAGCAAATAAATGCCATGACCGCTGCCGTATTTGGTAAATAACTTCTTCATAAGCTTTGAACATGTATTATGTAAGAGACTGCCGGTTTACCGATGTTTTTGATGATGCAGGAACTCGCATTGCTCATCTTGGCTCAGATATGTGGCAAAAACTGAAAGCCACCTATACACTTATAGAGCAATTATATACCGGCGTACAACGGGTTATCTGCACAGCTTCCCATAATAAACCGCCCACAACCTTGATCAAGGAGACGTTGGAAAGGCTGGCAATGATGCCTGCATGGTTTGAGGAGCTAAAGAAGTTAGCTGCCAGGGCGGGTGCTCTTACTGCACTGACTCGGGCCAAAGCTTGGATATCTGATCTTGATCCGGCCGATGTGGGAAATGGCTACCCGAGTATAAAGGAGGACGGGTCAGAGTTTAATAACGATGACCTCAGAGCCTTGACGAGGGAAATGCGCCCATTGGCTAGCCAATTGACTGAAGAAACCAATCTTTCACATTATCAGTCGATTTATGATGCCAACAACAAGAGAGTTAACGCGCCAACTTATGATGCTCCAAACCTTATTCCTCCAATCCGTAAGCATACCTATGCCCCTGATGTTGACCCCTCCACACTTATAAGTGATGAAGCTGTATTCAAGGCCTTAACTGGGATTGATTGGACCACCATTGACTTCCAGCCACTGGGTAGAGAGGAGGAAGATGAACCGGCGCTGGACGATCCGCAACCTTCAAGTCAGCCAGGCCAGGACTCGTAAACCAGAGGCCGGTTTAGCAGCTACTTTCTTTGAGACTTGTTAAAACAACTATTCTTTTGGGCACCAAACGCCTTGTAATAGGCTAGCTTAAACTCTTGTTCTGCTATGCCATCGTGCATATTTACTTTGCATGACACTGCTAATCCACCATTTAAGATATGCCACTTATGCTTATAATATTAACAATGTGGAATCTGCTCCTGCATGCAACGGATTAAAAGTGTCTTGGCGGTTTACTGCTGGATGGGTCATAACGCCCAATATAAAACCATGGAAACTAATATAGCTTATACCCAAGGCTGGACTTTCAGAATAACCAAATTTGAAATATATCATACCTGTGATATTTGATCACACTGTTGGTTTACCAAACCGGTGTAGTAAGGGGGAGAACCCAAACTTTGAGCACTGGTAATTATCATAGATTGTTTGGCTTATGAACAAAACCAGGCCGGGTTAATAAACACCGGATATTATCTTATCTCATACTGACGACTTATAGTCAAAAGCCAGGCCGGGTTAATAAACACCGGATGAATTATGATCATAAAGCGTTATAAGCCTCATCAAATAAACCTCAAAAACTGTGGAATAAAACAAACGAAAAAACGAGGCTTTTCATGGGCTGCCAGGCCGAAAATCGAGTGCTTTCACGGGCCGCACAGCCACTGAGTTAAACCTATATACAAACCTTATAAGATGGACCTCACATAACCAATCGTCGTTTTAACTTTGACAAGTTCAGGGTCTGTATAAGATTGACTTGTCAAATGTTCGGCGGGTCATTCCAGGAATACCTGGGCGGAGTGGCTTACTTAAAAAGGCAGGATAACCCGGGGTTTTAGGTGAATACACCTGGCTTCCAAGCCTGTCTTTTAAGCCTATTACAAGGGTTATACAAACTCTTTGTTCTTTAGAATCAAGGAGCCCCCAAGTAATATTTTTGAGCTATGCTCAAGGGGCACCTATGTTTGAGCTGTGATTTTGCAACAGACTCTCTTTGGTACCTTTAACCTGGGTAGCAAGCCCCCAAGTTTTTTTTTTCAGTTGGCTTATGAGCCGGTTCAAAGGGTAATCATAACTTCGCTCATAAGCCGGAAGCCGCCAAGTAACCAAAAACTCATTAAGAAAAGACGACAGAGGCCCTGCTTTAGCAGGGGTGCCGGTTTAATATATACATTGTCAAAAATATGTACATCAGAAGAGCCAATGGCTCAGGTGTAGTAAGGCCGAAGATGAGCAATATTCCACGGCCGGCGAGTCTCTTCCTCCGACATGCGTGAGTCCTTGTGGTCTCGAACATCAATAAGGTAGTATGACCCGTTGTTCAGATTCTTGCTGACCACAAAGGGTCCTTCCCAAGGTGGGGATAACTTGTGCATATCAGTCTGATCCTGGATAAGCCGGAGCACTAAGTCGCCTTCTTGAAAGGCTCTGGTCTTGACCCGGCGGTTGTGATAACGACGTAGATCTTGCTGGTAAATCGCCGAACGAGCCGTTGCGAGATCACGCGCCTCGTCTAACAGGTCAAGTGCATCCTGACGTGCCTTTTCATTATCAGCTTCAACGTAAGCCGCCACCCGGGGTGAGTCATGACAGATGTCACTGGGGAGAACCGCCTCTGCTCCATAAACCATGAAAAAAGGCATGTAACCCGTAGATCTGTTGGGCGTTGTGTTGATGCTCCATAGCACCGAGGGTAACTCCTCTACCCAACAACCCGGCGTCCTCTATAAGGGAACCATAAGCCGGGGCTTGATGCCTCTCAGGATCTCTTGATTGGCTCTCTCAGCTTGACCATTAGATTGGGGGTGAGCCACTGACGATACATCAAGCCGGATATGCTCACGTTGACAAAATTATTTCATAGCACCCTTGGAGAGATTAGTGCCATTGTCTGTTACAATGCTGTGTGGAAAGCCAAAACGGAAGATCACCTTCTTCATGAATTGAACCGCCGTTGCTGCATCACACTTACTGACTGGCTCTGCCTCTACCCACTTATTGAAGTTATCAACCGCCACCAAGAGGTGGGTCTTCTTATCCTTGGACCTCTTAAAAGGTCCAACCATATCAAGCCCCCAAACTGCAAACGGCCAAGTAATTGGAATCATTCTCAACTCCTGAGCCGGAACATGAGCTCGACGTGAAAACTTCTGACAACCGTCACATTTTTTGACCAAGTCCTCAGCATCAGCATGAGCCGTCAGCCAATAAAAACCGTGACGAAAAGCCTTGGCTACAAGAGATTTAGAGCCGGCGTGATGACCACAATCTCCTTCATGGATCTCACGCAGAATCTCACAGCCTTCTTCAGGAGAAACACAACGCTGAAACGCCCCGGTAACACTGCAATGGTGCAGCTCTCCATTGACAATTGTCATTGACTTGGACCGCCGGGTTATTTGCCTGGCCAAGGTTTCATCCTCAGGTAAATCGCCCCGGGTCATCTATGCCAAATATGGAACTGTCCAATCAGGAATAACATGAAGAGCCGCCACCAACTGAGCTTCCGGGTCAGGAATAGCCAAATCCTCCTCTGTAGGTAACTTGACCGACGGGTTATGCAAAACGTCAAGAAAGACATTAGGTGGCACCGGTTTACGTTGAGAACCCAACCGGCTTAAGGCATCAGCCGCTTCATTTTTCCTCCGATCAACATGCTCAACTTGATAACCCTTGAAGTGACCAGCAATAACATCCACCTCTCATCGATAAGCCGCCATGAGGGGATCCTTAGAATCCCAAGTACCAGAGACTTGTTGAGCCACCAAATTTGAGTCACCAAAGCACCTTACCCGGCTTAAGTTCATCTCCTTAGCCATCCGAAGACCGTGGAGCAAGGCCTCATATTCAGCTGCATTGTTAGTACAAGGGAACATCAAACGCAGAACATAACAAAATTTATCACCTTGAGGGGAAGCAAGCACAACTCCAACCCCCGAGCCCTCCAATTGCCTGGACCCATCAAAGTGAATAGTCCAATACGTGTTATCTGGTTTTTCCTCAGGCATCTGCAGCTCTGTCCAGTCATTGATGAAATCCACCAGTGCTTGAGACTTGATGGTCGTGCAAGGCATATACTTCAAACCATGAGGCCCAAGTTCAATGGCCCATTTGGCAACCCGGCCTGTTGCTTCCCTGTTTTGTATGATATCTCCTAAAGGAGCAGAGCTAACCACAGTAATGGGGTGACCCTGAAAATATTGCTTGAGCTTCCGGCTTGCCATGAAAACCCCATATACAAGCTTCTGCCAATGTGGGTATCTCTGCTTGGACTCAATAAGCACTTCGCTGATATAATAAACCGGCCGTTGAACCGGATATTCCTTGCCTGTCTCTTTCCTTTCAACCACAATAGCCACACTGACAGCCCGGCTATTAGCAGCCACATATAACAACAGCGGCTCCTTATCAACGGGCGCAGCTAGGACCGGCGGCTCAGCCAGCTGCTTCTTAAGCGCCTAAAATGCCTCATTAGCAGCGTCACTCCAGATGAAGTCATTTGTCTTTTTCATCATCTGATACAAAGGGATGGCCTTCTCACCGAGGCGGCTTATGAACCGGCTTAGCGCCGCAATACGACCCGCCAGACGTTGAACATCATTTATACACGCCGGTTTAGCTAGAGAAGTAATGGCTTTGATCTTCTCCGGATTAGCTTCAATGCCCCTGTTAGACACCAGAAAGCCCAAAAGCTTGCCCGCCGGCACACCAAAAACACACTTGGCCGGATTAAGCATCATCTTATAAACTCGGAGATTATCAAAGGTTTCCTTCAAGTCGTCTATCAACGTCTCCTTCTTTCTGGATTTCACCACAATATCATCCACATAAGCATGAACATTGCATCCAATCTGATTATGAAGACAATTTTGCACACATCGCTGGTAAGTCGCCTAGGCACTCTTGAGCCCAAAAGGCATAGACACATAGCAGAAGGCTCCAAAGGGAGTTATAAAAGTTGTCTTCTCCTGGTCCTTAACTGCCATCTTGATCTGATGATAACCAGAATAAGCATCCAAAAAACTCAAACGCTCACAACCCGCCGTAGCATCAATAATCTGATCAATACGAGGGAGAGCAAAAGGATCAGCCGGACAAGCCTTGTTTAAATCCGTGTAGTCCACACACATGCGCCAAGTGCCGTTCTTCTTAAGTACCAGCACCGGGTTAGCCAACCACTCAGGATGAAAAACTTCAACAATAAACCCAGCCGCCAAGAGCCGGGCTACCTCCTCACCAATGGCCTTACGCCTTTCTTCATTGAAACGACGAAGAAACTGCTTGACCGGTTTAAACTTGGGATCAATATTGAGAGTGTGCTCAGCGAGTTCCCTCGGTACACCTGGCATGTCAGAAGGTTTCCATGCAAAGATGTCCCGGTTCTCACGGATGAACTCGATGAGCGCGCTTTCCTATTTCGGATCCATATTAGCACTGATGCTGAACTGCTTGGATGAATCGCCAGGAACAAAATCAACCATCTTAGTGTCATCTGCCGATTTAAACTTCAAAACCGGATCATGCTCTGTAGTTGGCTTTTTCAAAGACGTCATATCCGCCGGATCAACATTGTCCTTGTAAAATTTTAACTCCTCCGTTGCACAAACCGACTCAGCATAAGCTGCATCACCCTCTTCACATTCCAAGGCTATCCTTCGGCTCCCATGTACTGTGATGGTCCCCTTGTAACCCGGCATCTTGAGCTGCAGATAAACATAACAAGGCCGTGCCATGAAAAACTTGGCATAAGCCGGGCGTCCAAACAGAGCGTGATACGGGCTGTGAATTTTGACTACTTCAAAGGTCAATGTCTCTAACCTAGAGTCATGATCATCTCCAAAGGCCACTTCCAGAGCTATCTTACCAACAGGGTACGCCGACTTACCAGGCACCACACCATGGAAAACTATATTCGACGGTTTAAGATTTTTATCTGTCAACCCCATGCGACGGAAAGTTTCGTAATAAAGGATATTGATGCTGCTCTCTCCATCCATGAGTACCTTGGTAAACTTATACCCTCCAACCTGGGGTGCAACCACCAATGCTAGGTGACCCGGATTATCAACCCGGGGCGGGTGATCTTCCCGACTCCACATGATGGGCTGCTCAGACCAGCACAAGTAACGGGGAACCGCCGGTTCAACGGCGTTCACCGCCCTTTTATGAAGCTTCTGATCCTGTTTGCATAAATTTGTGGTGAAGACGTGGTACTACCCACTATTCAACTGCTTTGGGTTACTCTGATACCCAGATTGCTGCTGCTGATTCCCCTGACCTGACTGTTGATGGTAGCCACCCTGATTGCCTTGATTGCTCTGATTACCTTGGAATCCAGAACTAGAACCGCCACCGCCGTAACCCGGCCCATGAGAACCGAATCCTGAACCACCACCCGGTCCATGATTGTCTTGAAAAAGATTGGAATTTTTATACTCCTTCATGATGTAGCAATCCTTCTAGAGGTGGCCAGACGGTCTTTCTCGCGTCCCATGCCTTGGGCAGGGCTGATTTAGCATCTGCTCAAGATTAAAGCCTGACCCTCCGGCCCGTGGGGGCGGTTTACCTTTACGACGCTGGCCGTTATTCTGTGCGTTGGTGTTAGCCACAAAGTCCAAACTATTATCAGCTTTGCGCTTACCATTGCCTCCCTGATTCGCCGGATTATGCTGCTGTCCTCTGGTGCTACTGCTCTTCTTTCCCTTTCCCGGCTTGTCATCATCAGACTCGGGGTCCTTGGTACCATCAGAGTCAGCGTACTTAACCAGAGCCGTCATCAGCTCTCCCATGTCATTGCAGTGGCGCTTGAGCCGACCCAACTTCTGCTTAAGAGGCGTAAACCGGCAATTCTTCCCCAACATTATGACCGCTAAACCGGCATTGATGCGATCTGATGAATGTAAGATGGTCGAAACCCGGCGCACCCAATGGGTTGTGGACTCACCCTCTTCTTGGACACAGGCATCCAGATCCACAATTGACATAGGTTGCTTGCACGTATCTTTGAAATTCTGGATAAACCGGGCCTTTAACTCGGCCCATGACCCAATGGAGTTGGCAGGGAGCCCCTTCAACCAAGTGCGAGCCGTTCCATCCAACATCAGGGCGAAATATTTAGCACATGCCGCATCGCTAACATCTAGCAATTCCATGGCCATCTCATAACTCTCGATCCATGCTTCAGGAGGTAAATCGGCTGTATAGTTAGGCACCTTGCGAGGGCCCTTAAAATCCTTGGGCAGACGCTCATTACGTATGGCCGGCACTAAACATGGCACGCCCAAATTCCTAAAGGTTACACCTGGCTCCACCGAAGTTGTCGGACGAACTGGAGAAGGTTGACGGGCCGCATATTGCGCCGCCAGCTCGGCCTCTCGACGTGCTTTACCTTGATCCATCACGTTCTGAGCATCAGCACCACCGCCCGCCGGGTTATGTCCACGAGGCTGGTTATGGTTCCGCCCACTGCTTGACACAGCTGGTTCATTAATATGCCTACTGTAACTCCGGCTTGGGCGAGGGGTGGAATGAATCCGGCTTCGACTGTAAGAATAAGCCTGCTGCTGAACCAATGCTGTCTGAAGGAGCTCTCTAGCCCTCCTCATCTCAACCGTTGTCGGAGACTCGCCTTCAACCGGGATAGCCGCCAATCGTAACGCCGCAGCGATCATGTTATCCAAAGGGTTAGAGTAATGACCTGGTGGTGTTGGCATGTGTTGCGGTGGGATATTGTTCTGACGAGGCGGATCCATGGTGTGCGGCTGAACCGGTGCTCCCGTCCCAGGCGCTTCAACCCGGTCCGCTACCGGCGGGTTACTGGTTCCTGCTCCTGGCGTGTTAAAGAGGTTCCTCGCCTCGTAAACCGGTGGCAGGCGAGACTGATGCCTCCTCCTCATGACTTCGTTTGAAGCGTTCTGATCTAGCATGAGTCGGTAAGACTCCGACTGAATCCGCTGCGCTTGAGCATCCAACGTAACCCGCTCCGCAGCCATCCTGGCATCTTCAGCTGCCAGGTCTTCCTTGGCTTGAGCTATCTGATCTCGCAATTTCACGACTTCCGCGTTATGCTGATCTTGATTATCCGGGTTAACCTCCGTCGTCAGCAGTGTTGCCAAGGCGTCTAGTAAACCGGACAAGACTTGAGCCGGCGGGTGTGCAGGGCCTCCTGCCCCGGCTGCCGTCGCCGCTGCTGACCCGGAAATCAATGCTGCTGCAGTTGAAGAGTGCTGTACTGGCTGCGTACCGGCCATGAAGATTGCAACCCGGTTCGGCGGCTCGTAGGGGTCCGGAATACTATCGCCGTCGTAACAGCCCCCAAGCCGACCGTCTTGCAGTTGGTACAATGACTCAGTTTCACCGGTGGATGACTCGCCATCAGAATAGACAACTGTCTCACTGTCAGATACCGATTTATCCCCAGATTCCGCACCATTGATGAATCCCACGAAGGCACGACTCATGGCGGGCTGAACTCGGGCGGGTCTTGCACACTGAGCCGTCTCGATGATGTCGGTGCAGGTGTCCGGCTCAGGGCCCGGTTCGCCGATCTTGCCAATGAAGACGTGAATTCCACCGAAGGGGACCCGGTACCCGTACTCAATTGAGCCGGCCTCGGGGCCCCAGCCTTCGTCGTCGATGTAGAGCTTGCCGAGACGACTCTTGGTCATCCGGCCCACAGCGTATCCCTTGATCCCCTCGAAGTTGCCCTTCAAGAACTCGAAACCACCATGCGCTGGCCCCACGGTGGGCGCCAACTATCGTGGAATCGTCACGGCAGATGTCCTAGTGTGAGGACTTAGTCGTGGAGCCATCGCAATGAGGTTAGCTTAAAGGGGTTAATCAGGACAAAGGACACGGGGAGTTTATACTGGTTCGGCCCCTTGCGGTGAAAGTGAAAGCCTAATCCAGTTTGAGGTGGTATTGCTAGGGTTTCGATGACCAAGGAGCGAATACGCTTAACCTGGCTCTCGATCTATTGTCTCTCATCCCTAAACCGCCACCGGGTCGTCCCTTTATATACACAGGTTGACGCCCGGCGGTTCACAGAATCCCGGCCGGCTCATAAACGTGTCCGGCTCGGTATCCACTCTTTCCTATCTTACAATACAAGTCATATACTTATGGCGGTTTACATCTATGGGCCCTACCTTGCCTTTGGGCTTTGGGCCTTCTTATTAAGTCTCCTTCGTAAGTCGCCATCTTCTATGTCTTCGTGGGCTTCAATACAGGTAAATCACTATGAGCATAACCCGGCCCCTCCTGGGCGGTTTATACTCAATAGTTATATCCCCAACACTATAGGTCTTGCGGTTGCGCTTGGGTGTGCTGAGTTGCAGTTGCGCTCGGGTTGGGGCGGTTGCAACTACAACAACACAAAAAGAGAAGAAAAAAGACTATGCCGACGCCTACAACCCCACCCCGACACCCGGTTGCGGTCGCATCTTACGTCTTGCGGTTGCGCTTGGGTGTGCTGAGATGCAGTTGCGCTCGAGTGGGGGTGGTTGCAACTACAACAAAAAAATAAAAAAAAACTCCGCCGGCGCCGACAACCCTGCCCCCCCCGACCACCCCAGTTTTGGTCACACTATACGTCTTGCAGTTGCGCTTGGGTGTGCTGAGTTGCAGTTGTGCTCGGGTGGGGGCGGTTGCAACTACAACAGAAATAAAATAAAAAAAACTTCGCCGGCACCGACAAACCCTACCCCCGAGCACCCGGTTGCGGTCACACTATACATCTTGCGGTTGCGCTTGGGTGTGCTGAGTTGCAGTTGCGCTGGGGTTGGGGCGGTTGCAACTACAACAAAAAAAACTAAAAAAAAAACTTCCCCGTGGCCGACAACCCTCCCCCCAACCCCCCGGTTGCAGTCGCATTATACATCTTGCAGTTGCACTTGGGGGTGTTGAGTTGCAGTTGCGCTCGGGTTGGGGCGGTTGCAACTACAACAAAAAAATGAAAAAAACAAAAAGACTTTGCCGGCGTCTACAACCCCACCCCGACCCCCGGTTGCGGTCGCATCTTACGTCTTGCGATTGCGCTTGAAGGTGCTGAGTTGTAGTTGCACTCGGGTTGGGGCGGTTGCAACTACAAAAAAAAATGAAAAAAAAACTTCGTCGGCGCCGACAACCCTGCCCCCGACCACCCGATTTCAGTCACACTATGGCCCTGTTTGGTTGTGCTGTGGATTTCTGAAAGCAGCTGCGGAAAATCTGCTGTGGAAAAGCAGCTGTGAAAAATCTGTTGTGAGAAAGCTGTAGGCCGTTTGGCAAACTAGCTGTATGAGCTGTGGTTGTGGAGATAAATGTCTGAAATACCCCTAAAAGCTGAAAGATTGCTTGCACGCTGTGTAATGATAATAACATCATTATAAGTTGATTTAGAGCACTAATAAAAATTAATTAAATAATTAAATGAGTCTTATGATCGACATGATATTTTGACATGGCAAGAGAGTAGCATATTTTTATAAGGATAAATACATAGCACACAAATAGAAATAGCAAACAACTTCCGATAGAATGAACTAGCGGTTGAATCCAAGTATTTCAACGTTGATCAATACGTTAGTACATTAGAACGCTTACATTTTCTTACAAGCGAAAGCCCAGCAACTAGTAGCGGCCCAAAATATTATATACACTTCTACACATATCACAAAATAGAATAGTAGTTCATCCATGAGCAGATAAAAGAACTCTATGATGCAGTAGAGCTCATCAAGGAGTTAGCAATTCTATCACGGACTCTGTTCATGTCGACGATGTCAAGTCTCGCCGGAACACTATCTCCTTGGACTGGCGCTACTTCCAAGTCCTCATCAGGAATATAATCCTCATCTTCATCACATTTGTCAAACTCCTCATCGGGCAACTTGGTCTCACGAATATAGTTGTGCAACGCCATACAAGCAATAATAATCTTTTTCTGTGTACGAGGTTTGAAACTAGGTACACCCTTCAAGATGCGCCATTTAGCTTTGAGCACTCCAAATGATCGCTCAACAGCATTTCTAAGTGAAGAGTGGCTATGATTATACACCTCATATTTGCCCACCAGTTTTCGTCCATTACGAAATTCTGGTATGTGGTATATTTGGCCTTTGTAAGGAGCAAGATACCCTCCACGGTTTGGATATCCCGAATCGACGAGGTAATATTTTCCTATAAAAAAGGCAACAACATTGTTATGCATGGTTGTTGAGGAGCAAGTAATGGCAGCAATATAAAAGGGGATAGTACGTAATGGCATCAAGCAAGTAATGGCAACAACACATATTAGTACCTGGTGGTGGTGTAGGGAAGCGATGTGCATACTTTACCAAGCTATCATTTAAGATCCTTGTGTCATGTGCTGAACCGGGCCAACCAGTCACAACAAAAGTAAACCTCATGTCAAAGTCACAAACCGCCATAACATTTTGTGATGGAAATCCATGGCGACCTGTGTGGTTAACAACCTCATCCGATGGCACTGTAACTGGGATGTGGCAGCCATCTATTGCACCGATCACACCTTTGAAATGAGGCCAAAATCTCTCATCTTGAATTCTTGCATGCACGGTTGTGAAAGTATCATCTCGAGGTGTTATGTTATGTCCTGCTAACTTGCACAAGCAATTCAAGACCTCTTTGAACTTTCGATGGACCGTTTCCGTTGATCTCGAAAAACGATTCTCAACTTGAGAGAATGATTGGGGGCCACCAACCATCCACAAGAACATAGCTAAAGACTCTTGTGATGTCACTTCTCTGCTTGACTTCAATCCATAATGAGACACTAGGATATTGTGCAATGACTCAAATACTCTTCGACTCATCCGAAACATCCTATAACAACTCCTTTTGTGACCAAGAGTTTCCATAACCCATTCATAACCAGTTTGTTCTGGAATCCTATATGGTTCTTTTAGTAGATAGGTTTTGGTGTAGTGATTACCCATGTCACCCATACATCCAACTTGATATGCCAAAGTCGCCAACCGCATGAGCTTTTTCCTCTTTTTGCTAGGCTCATCATCGATATCCTGATCCACTCCATTCATCTACAAAAAAATTGGGCAGTAACATTGTCAGATATGGCAGCAACAACATGTATAAAAACTGGACAACAATATTTACAAAAACTAGACATGAACATTGCTAATATGTGGCAGCAACAACATTTACAAAAACTAGGCAGCAACATTGCTAATTATGGCAGCAACAACATTTTCAAAAACTGGACAGCAATAAGATAGGTATGGTTCATCACAAACAAGGCAGCAATAAGATAGATATGGTTTGTCACAAACAAGGCAGCAATAACATAGATATGGTTCATTACATCACGAAGACACGTGTTCATAAGTACTAAAATAAATAGTTATACAAATAGTTCAAACATAGTTGGGTTGGAGGACAAGGTTTTGTGGTTCTATTTGTTCATTTGATCATGTTTCCTATTGAGCCAATCAAGTCTCCCCTCTTTTGTTTCGATCAGCATGAACAACTCTCTATAGTTGGGTTGGAGGACAAGGTCAGTGGCTGTGAAATACAAAGGAATTCCCTCCTCGGCCCCACAATCCTTCATCAAAGTCAAAACTTCCTTCATGGTAGGAACAACACTTGCTGGAGCACGAGTTGCTGCTATCTCTGAGTTTATATTCCCAAGTGTGGCCTTGTACTCACGTAGAAAAGGGTTCTTGTCCTCCTTAGCTGACTCGTCAATAAACTTGGCCTTGCGCTTCACATTTTTTGCCGCCTTTCCATCCTTAGGTGAGACCTTGACCTCCTTTGCCGCCTTTCCATCCTTAGGTGAAACCTTGACCTCCTTCGATGCCTTTCCATCCTCCTCGGAATCTTCTCGAACATCAAGCAAATCATCATCATTTGTGCTGTCCGACATCTCCCCAGGAATAGATGATGTAGCCCCGGTGACATGTGCGTTGGCGAACATGACATGCATTTCTTCCAAGTTGGCTAGCCCCATCTTCTTGTACTTTGCATGCTTAGGATTTTTCTGAAATATAGCATAAGAGTTAGCAATTCCACAAACAAAATGATGCTACCAAATAAATGATAGTACATACCTTAAGATGTATTTTCCACCAATCATCATCGGCTATAATGGTTTTCTTCACATCATCCCAACCTAGCCCAATTGCCGCATTTTTCAACAACATGAATTGTACATATTGTCTCTTCAACGTGTCCCATTTGTTTTTAAATTGATTCTGCGAACATCTTTTTCGAGTCCTATCAAAGAACTTATCTTCAAGATGTTTGTACCCTCTACGGTTCAAACATCCCTTTGGCCTATTTCCAGCATCGACCTCGTCCTTGCATATCTCACAGAAGATAGTTATGTGATGTGCATCCCAATTAGCCTTTTCCTTTTCCATCTATTTCACAACATAAATTTTAAGGTTAATTGTCAAGCACTTCATGCACATACTGCTGTCATGCAGTGCTGCCATAACACTTTAATCAATCAACACATATACTAATATAGGCTAATCTGACCATAGTATTTGACATACATCAACACAGTTTGTATTATGGCAGCAAGAATTCACACAAATATGGCAGCAAGAATTCACACAAACACAGCAGCAATATGGTATCTATCTCACATATGGAAGCAAGCACAAACAGGGGTTTGTACATCACAAAAGTAGATTTTTTACCTCACAGAGAGCTGCCGGGACAGAGCTTCGGCGAGGTAGGTGGTGCAGCTCGGATTAGCAGCAGCAGCAAGTTCCCAGAGTGAAGAGGCTCGTCGGGTGAAGGAGGAAGGGGGGATGGAGGCGTCAGGCGGTGGTGGCTAGCCGGTGCTCCTCTCCCCTTGTAGCGGCAGCGGCAGGAGAAGAGCCCCTGCCCGCGGAGTGGAGGGGATCTTCGCGCGGACGGGGATAGAGCTCGAGGCGGTCGGCGGACGGCGGCACCGGGCCGTCGCAGCGGAGGAGTGGGCTGGTGTCCACCAGCAGGGGTGGCGGCGGGAGGAACCCTAGTCACCAGAACGGGGAGAGGAGAAAAGGGGGCCGAGCGCTATTCTCTCGCGGGCTCGGGGTCCTGGGGCCGATCTGTTTTGGCCAGTGGCAAACGTGGGTAATTTTTCAAAACGGTTGGGGCAAAGCGGGGAGGACACGCAGCGCAGCTGGGAAAGAACCTCGTCGGCTGCTGCCGCTCGTGCGTGTATTTTTGGATGCGCTTCGGTGTAATCTGGGCGCGTCGTTTCGCTCTTTGGCTACGATTTGGCTGCGAGGCAGCGGAATCCGTCTGAAAAAGCGAAACCAAACGGGACCTATACATCTTGCGGCTGCGCTTGGGTGTGCTGAGTTGCAGTTGCGCTTGGATTGTGGCGGTTGCAACTATAACAACAACAACAAAACTTCGCCGGCGCCGACGACCCTACCCCTGACCCCCCGGTTTCGGACACTATAGGTCTTGCGGTTGCGCTTGGGGGTGTTGAGTTGCGCTCGGGTTGGGGCGGTTCCAACTACAAAAAAAATGAAAAAAAAACTTCGTCGGCACCGATAACCCTACCCCCGAGCACCCGGTTGCGGTCACACTATATGTCTTGCGGTTGCGCTTGGGTGTGCTGAGTTGCAGTTGCGCTGGGGTTGGGGCGGTTGCAACTATAACAAAGAAAACTAAAAAATAAAATAAAACAAAACCTCCCCCCACCCCCCCGGTTGCAGTCGCATTATACATCTTGCAGTTGCGCTTGGGGGTGCTGAGTTGCAGTTGCGCTTGGGTTGGGGTGGTTGAAACTACAACAACAAAAAATGAAAAAAAAAACTTCGCCGGCGCCGACAACCCTACCCCCGAGCACCCGGTTGCGGTCACACTATACGTCTTGCGGTTGCGCTTGGTGTGTGCTGAGTTGCAGTTGCGCTGGGGTTGGGGCGGTTGCAACTACATAAAATAAATAAAACAAAACTTCGCCGTGGCCGACAACCCTCCCCCCCCAACCCCCCGGTTGCAGTCGCATTATACATCTTGCAGTTGCGCTTGGGGGTGCTGAGTTGCAGTTGCGCTCGGGTTGGGGCGGTTGCAACTACAAAAAAAAATGAAAAAAAAACTCCGCCGGCGCCGACAAGCCTACCCCCGAGCACCCGGTTGCGGTCACACTATACGTCTTGCGGTTGCGCTTGGGTGTGCTGAGTTGCATTTCCGCTGGGGTTGGGGCGGTTGCAACTACAACAAAAAAACTAAAAAAATAAAACAAAACTTCCCCATGGCCGACAACCCTCCCCCCAACCCCCCGGTTGCAGTCGCATTATACATCTTGCAGTTGCGCTTGGGGGTGCTGAGTTGCAGTTGCGCTCGGGTTGGGACGGTTGCAACTACAACAAAAAAAATGAAAAAAAACTCCGCTGGCGTCGACAACCCTACCCCCCGACCACCCCGGTTTCGGTCACACTATACTTCTTGCAGTTGCGCTTGGGTGTGCTGAGTTGTAGTTAGGCTCGGGTGGGGGCGGTTGCAACTACTACAACAACAAAACAAAACAAAATACTTCGCCGGTGCCGACGACCCTCCCCCCGACCCCCCGGTTTCGATCACACTATAGGTCTTGCGGTTGCGCTTGGGTGTGCTGAGTTGCAGTTGCGCTCGGGTTGGGGCGGTTGTAACTACAACAACACAAAAAGAGAAGAAAAAAGACTATGCATACAACCCCACCCGACCGTCGGTTGCAGTCGCATCTTACGCCTTGCGGTTGCGTTTGGGTGTGCTGAGATGCAGTTGCGCTCGAGTGGGGTGGTTGCAACTACAACAAAAAAACTAAAAAAAATGAAAACAAAACTTCCCGGTGGCCGACAACCCTCCCCCCAACCCCCCGATTGCAGTCGCATTATACATCTTGCAGTTGCGCTTGGGGTGTTGAGTTGCAGTTGCGCTCGGGGTGGGGCGGTTGCAACTACAATTTATTTTTGAAAAAAACAAAGACTTTGCCGGCGCCTACAACCCTCCCCCCGACCCCCCGGGTTTCGGTCACACTATAGGTCTTGCGATTGCGCTTGGCGGTGCTGAGTTGCAGTTGCGCTCGGGTTGGGACGCTTGCAACTACAAAAAAAAAATGAAAAAAAAACTTCGCCGGCGCCGACGACCCTACCCCTGATCCCCCGGTTTCAGTCACACTATAGGTCTTGCGGTTGCGCTTGTGGGGGGGGGGGGTGCTGAGTTGCCTAGATAAGGAAACCTATTATATTGCTTTAAACTTCAGTCCACTGATCTGGTTGAACCGGTTCCTTGCGGTGCATGGGATATTCTGCTCATAAACAAAAAAAATCAAACAAATAGCAAAAAAGAAGAATGCTTTCATAAATGGAAAAAAGGAAAATGCATTGAAAAAAACATCCAGAAAAAAGGAGGAAAAAGAGAAGAGATTACTGCAAAATCTCCAGATCCGTCGCGAATGAAAATGCCAAAGCTCTGCTCATTGTCATTCTCGCAGTACGAATGGCAATCTGGGCACAACATCCTGCATATTATAAAACTCACATTAGGAAAAAAATGTTCCACATTCAGTTTGCACAACAAAATACGACGGCTTATTTTGAAAAAATACAAAACCATAGACTGACAAAACTACCCAATCAAAAAGATAACAGCACACTGTGTTCTTTCGTGGTTTAAACGATCCAATCAAAAAAATCATGACAACACCTGATTTTGATGTATTGACAGCAACAGGGATATGTGTTTTGGAGAACAAAAAAAACCTAATCTCTACGTTGATTCAGTTCACAAAACCATCCCTGCCAAAAACACAAAAAGAAAAGGTGCTGAAACACATGTTCAATTCAGTAAACTACATAAACAACCTAAATCACAATGAAAACTATAAACACAGGTATACTGAAAAAAGTACTTTGAGAACTACAACCTAAACAAACATCTCCCCCATCTCTAAAATACATTACATAAAAAACAGATGTGATCAATTTCGGTTCACGGCCCTGCATTCCCCATCAAAATCAAAAACATAGTTCAGGCTCGCTGAATCTAAAAACTCTAAAACAATACATTCCAATTCTCAACTCTAAAAAACTCTAAAAAACATAGCTCAGGCTCGCTGAATCAACCCTTTTGAGAATGCGTCAGTACATTACATTCAAAAACAACAAAACCTGTGTTGGAATCATACTCTACATCATCATCTTCGTCCAAGAAAAGAACACACAAAAAAGAAACATGACTTCTGAATATAAACCTGAACTAAATTGAATCCTACTCAACTCCACTTCCATTTATCCGAGGGGGGGAACATAAAAAAAAAACAACAAAAACACAAAAAAAAAACAAAACGAAAAATAAAAAAATACAAAAAATTATAATATAAAAAAAAAAAAAACAAATCAACAAAATAATAAAACAAAATACAAAAAAAAAAAAAAAAACACAACAAAAAAAAAAAAAAAAAAAAGAAAAAAAAACAAAAAAAAAACACATAAGAAAAAACAAAAACAAAAAAAACAAAAAAAAAAAAAAAAAACAAAAAAAATAAGAAAACCAAAAAAAATTTAAAAAAAAAAAATAAAAAAAAATCAATTAAAAAACAAAAAAAAAAAAAAAAAAAAGAAAAATAAAAATAACAAAAAAAAAAAAATGAAAAAAAAAAAAAAACAAAAAATAGCAGGAAAAAAAAAAAAAAAAGATAAAAAAAAAACAAAAACAAAAAAACCAAAAGAAAACAAAAAAAAAAAAAAAAAAAACAAAACAAAAAAACCCCCCCCCCCCCCCACCCCCCCCCCACCCCCCCCCCCCCCCCCCCCCCCCACCCCCCCCCCCCCCCCCCCAACAAAAAAAATACGTGCTACACAAATCTGATTCAGTCATCCCCAACTCTGATTCGAAGCTGCAAAAAAATCATATAGCATTCCTACAGATCTGACCAGAGAAATATGAATCTCTACAAAGCATTCCCCAAGCTGAGGGTCTTCAAACAACAAAGAAAAAAAGAGGAGAAAAAGAGTACGGGCGGGTTCCTTACTTAGAAGTGCCGCCGCCGCCGATCTCCCCGCACCAGTAGACGCCGCCGCCGCACCGGGCTGTCCCGTGTCTCAGCCGCCACCAAGAAGAAAATGAAGAGACTGAAGAGAGGGCGATGAGACACAGGCTTCTAACATTTTCGGGCCGGAATGCAAGTGGGCTTCGTCAACGAAAAAGAAAAAACGTGGGACAAAAAAAAGAACGGGCCGCGAGCGGACAATAGATGGGCCGCGCCTCCGGTCGCTACGAAGCTCTCCACCAGGACCAAAACGAATCGCAGCGCGGCTCGATCCAACGGCTGGAAAATTGAATGAGACCAATTTATTTCTCATTCGAATGAGTTTCAGCAAATCCGTAATTATATTACTAGTAAAAAACAAACAACTACTAAACCCAGAGATATTTCCCCTAAAAATTGTCTAAAAAAACCCAGATTAGTTTTGCTACAATCTGTCATCTAAAACAAAAGTCTAGAAGAAGAATGTTAGTAGAATATACACGAAGGTAATGTTGCCTGTACCTAAAACTTCACTTGTAAACGAAAGATGGAGCCCCTATTTGAAAAGGGGGATAAATCTACTGAGGAAACAACTCAAAAAAACACAGAGCATTCCCACTGATCCGAGGTATTAGGGACCAAATGTACTGAAAAAAGGTAATTCATCGGGCTCGCAATAAAAAAAGGTACTGGAACCTGCTCAGTGCCCACTGCCAAAACGCAAAAAAAGAAACCCTAGAACCCTAAAGAAACCTAGAAACTACATCTGCTTCTAGAACAAAAACATAAAAATGGTTCAGACATTCCGCACAAAACACTAAAAACATTTCATCTGGTCTCCGTTTGATCCAGAAGAATTACAGTAGATATTCCTAGAACTAGCACACAGAAAAAAAATCTGCACACAACTATCTTGTTCCGCTCCAAATCTCGAGTTCTTGATGTTTCCTACCTCAAAACAACAAAACCTAGATGCCAAGAATATATAAGGTGGGACCCTAATAGAACTTTGCCAAGAATAAGACACAGAAAAATGTCCCAGTCATGTTGGGAAATGCTAACATCCTTATACAACCTTACAAGAACTACATCAAACACCCCATGCTTTTTTAGCAGAACAAATCAGAGCATAAAACACTTGCGTGCTTGAAAAAAAAATGCTATATAACTAGTAACTGGAATATCATACATACAAACTAGTAACTACACAGTATAGCATTTTGTAGTCATACTTTGCATATGGCAACATAGATAGTTCAGGCAACAACATATTTAGTACGTATCATTTAGCCATAAAAAGCATCCAGAAACTATATTGTTCACACACTCACATAGATAGCATTGAAAAAAAAGATATCACATGTAGCCATTGACACTGACGTATGTAGCAGATAAGCAGTTACACTGACTGACATAGCTAGCAAAAATGAAATTTAGTCTGAAACAGATGCTAACACTGACGAAACTATCCAAACTAGTAACTAGTAATTGATATTCGGAAATACAAAGTAACTGACAAAAAGAAACCCACTGAAAAAGAAACCCCATTGCTGCACTGCCGAACCAAGCAACCCAAAATTACCAACCCCATGAATCTCTATTTGATTTGGACAGAAAAACATTAGATCAAAATCAACTTATTGCTGCAAAAAGGAATGGAATCCTACCATCTACCTGAACATCTAGACACGAAATCTACCCCCCTCCCCACCCACAACTACCATCTTGAAAATCCCCCTCGCATTTGTACACAAAAAACTCTCGTTTGGGCAAACCCTAGATCGATGACAGTACACACAAACACCGCGCGGAGCAAAGAATCAAACAAGAATGGGGGGAAAGGGAACAGGCGAAAACCTGCTGCGGCTCTGTGAGGAGCGAACTACCAGAACTCAAGAGATATGCGGATTCAGAATATTTAGTTGGATTTCATGGAGGAATCAGGATACAAGAGGTAGATCAAGAGGGAAGATACCCCGTCTTGCAGTACATAGCTAGGGTTCTATCTAGACTAGAAATGGGGAATTACATCTTGGCCTCGCCCTCACGCGACCTGGGTTCTCTTATACTTGTCCAGCTCATCGCTGTAACTTTCTGTTACTGTAGTTAAACGGTTACAAAACAGTACAGGGTTTAAAACTACTGGTGGGCGGCGAGGATCCATCCGAGCCGTTGATTTCTCTGAAACGCCATCGCTTCATCCTAGCCACTGCTTGTCTGAACTTGATCTGGTGTCTGTTCTTCAGTATGCGCGAGGTTCAGGGCCTGACAATGCCGCCGCCATGACGATCGCCTTGTCCTCGAGGCAAAAAAGCTTATGCCCCGGAAATGTCTTGTTCAAGAATGCCGCGTCCTCCCAGGTGGCATCATCCGGTGCCAGACTCTCCCATTGGACCAAACATTGACCAACTGGTGTTTTGTTCCTATGAATGATTCTGCGATCTAGAACAGCGACTGGGATCGTTTTGATGTAACCTTCTGGTGTGACCAAGGGAACATAAGGTAAAGGTACAGCCTGATGCCCCACATGCTTCTTCAACTGACTGATGTGGAAAACTGGGTGAATATTGGTGCCTTCTGGAAGCTGGAGCTTGTATGATACTTCCCCAATTCTTTCCAGAATCTTGTAAGGTCCATAAAACTTTGATCTCAGTTTCAGAGATCCTCTTAGACCAAAAGCATTCTGTCTGTAAGGTTGTATCTTGAGATATACCATGTCTCCCACTTGATATTCTCTTTCCGTTCTTTTTCTGTCAGCAAAGTACTTGATTCTGTTTTGAGCATGTTCCAAGTTTGCCTTCAACCTTTGCATCATGTGTTCTCTCTCAGAGATTGTCATCCTTGCTTCTGGAGATAATGTGGCTTCCACAGAATATTCTCCTATTTGGGGTGGTTTATATCCATAAAGTGCTTGAAAAGGAGTGCATTTCAGTGAAGAATGGTAACTTGTGTTGTACCACAGTTCTGCTAGTGGTAACCATTTCATCCACTTCTTCGGCTCTTGAAAAACCATGCCTCTTAAATATGCTTCGAGACACTGATTCACTCGCTCTGTTTGCCCATCGGTCTGAGGGTGTGACGCTGTACTGAATCTAATTTTCACTCCAAAAGCTGAAAACAGTTCCTGATACAGAGTGCTGGTGAAAATAGCATCTCTGTCAGATACAATGCAAACAGGAAGCCCATGCAGTTTAATGACATTGTCCATCAGTGCTTCAAAGACAGTCATAACTGAGTAAGGATGAGCCAGTGGGATAAAGTGAGCATATTTGGTTAACCTGTCTACTACTACCAGAATCACCTCTTTGCCTTGAGAGTTGGGAAGTGCAGTGATGAAATCCATTGTGATGTGAGCCCAAGCCATATCAGGTACTGGAAGAGGTTGTAGTAGCCCAGGAGGATGTATGTGTTCCACCTTGTTTAATTGACACACAGGACACTGGCTGACAAATTCTTCTATTTGTTTCTTCATATTGGGCCAATAGAAAACCTTCTTGATTCTGTAATAAGTAGCTTTGCTTCCAGAATGACCTCCTAAAGCCGAAGAATGAAAAGTTTGTAAGAGTTGCTTTCTGAAATCAGTGCTAGCACCCACATAAATTCTGTTCTTGTATTTCAGGAGCCCATTGTGTGAAGAAAATCTTGGGGTTTCTTCTGTATCAGCAGCCACCTTCTTTAGCAGTTTATCACTATCCTTATCTCCTTGATAGCTTTGAAGCACATCTTCAGTCCACTTAGGAATAATGACAGTAGTGTTCTGACTGTGCATAGAATGAAGTGTATCCCTCCTTGAAAGAGCATCAGCCACTACATTTTCTTTCCCTTTTTTGTACTCAATGGTGTAATCATATTCTAGCAATTTCAACAACAACTTGTGTTGAACTCCTGCAGTCAACCTCTGAGTTGTCATATACTCAGCGGAAGCGTGGTGGGCCCATAACCCACAGGTCCCAGGATCGAAACCTGGCTCTGATACCTTTGTGAGGAGCGAACTACCAGAACTCAAGAGATATGCGGATTCAGAATATTTAGTTGGATTTCATGGAGGAATCAGGATACAAGAGGTAGATCAAGAGGGAAGATACCCCGTCTTGCAGTACATAGCTAGGGTTCTATCTAGACTAGAAATGGGGAATTACATCTTGGCCTCGCCCTCACGCGACCTGGGTTCTCTTATACTTGTCCAGCTCATCGCTGTAACTTTCTGTTACTGTAGTTAAACGGTTACAAAACAGTACAGGGTTTAAAACTACTGGTGGGCGGCGAGGATCCATCCGAGCCGTTGATTTCTCTGAAACGCCATCGCTTCATCCTAGCCACTGCTTGTCTGAACTTCATCTAGTGTCTGTTCTTCAGTATGCGCGAGGTTCAGGGCCTGACAGGCTCTCTCCTCCCCATCTTCGGTCACGAGAATCGCCGCCGCCTGGAGGAATCACTGCCCGGAGAGGAAAAGGCGAGCGGGGTGACGAAATGCGAGTGGACGAGGGATGGAACAGTTCGTGGACGATACACTCACTTTTTTAGGGGTACGATACACTCACTTGGGCTGTGAAAACGCTAGATGTGGACAAACAAAAAACGGCCCGCCAGCCCAATAACGCAAAAAATAAAAAAGACAACAGCCCGCCCCAACTCGTGAGGAGGTCTGCACGGCCCGCCACGCGCGACAACGAGGCGCGAGCCACAGCACACGAGCGAACAGAACTGAACAATTGCGCGAATCTTAAAGACAATAAAGATCCAATGGACCAAGACTTAGATGTGAGATAGCAAACCCGGTTTAATATATGTTATACATGTTCGACGAATTGCCGCAATACATTAGATTAGATCAGGTAGCTAAGGTTGGTTCACTCACCCTGAAACTTCTTAGCATCCTATATTACTTGACCATGGATAAAAAGTGCATACCGTTCTGACATGTGCAGCGGTGGACGGAGAGCGTCGCCGGTGGAGGGGGAGGCGTGAGGCGGCGGCGGAAGTGCCTCGTCGTGAGGCGGCGGGGGAGGACAGGAGGTGAGCTGTGGCCTGGAAGGCGGCGGCGGAGGAGGAGGGGAGGTGAGCTGTGGCATGGAAGGCGGCGGGGGGGTCGGCGGGGAAGGCGCGGAGCTCTGTGCTCGGCCGTCGAGGCGGCGGAGGAGGGAAGTGCTAGGGATTGGAGAGTTTCCCGCCGACCAACACGACTAATCGAGAGTTCGAGACCAACAACAGATGGATCGAGTTTAGGCTGCCTCCAACGATCGATTGATCCAAACGATCCTGCCTGCGTCTCTTCTTCTTATATAAAGATAGAAGGTCGGTTTTTTTTCTTTTAATCCAAACGATTCTGCCTGCGTCTCTTTTTTTTTTCCTTAAACATCAGTACAGACATGATCGCTCATATATATATACGCGTATACACTTACATCTATTAACGCACACACGTACACCCTACCGCTATGAGCATCTCCGAGAGACTGAGCCGGCATATCATAAGTCACCGTAAGCGCCTTGTAGTCGACGGGAACATCTCCTCCCATTGAACATGTATCACTGAAAATACTGAAATAAATCCAGAATAAATGTGAGCACCAGGACTTGAACCCTGGTGGGCTGGGATACCACTGTCCACCTAACCATCTAACCACAGGTTGGTTCACTGTCTGCGTCTCTTCTTATATATAAAGATAGAAGGTTGACTTTTTTTTTGCGGGAAGATAGAAGACCGACTTGCTGTTATACTAATTGAATTCCCGTGTGTTGCCATGGTCTTCAAATTTGTTTTCCCGTTGAATATGTAAACATAGTGCAAGAGAAGGAGCATGTAGCTCGGGTTATTCAAGATACAATCATGCCTTTTATCCTTTCTTCCAATCATCCGTGATTGTGCTTCCTAGCTAACCTACTCTGACAACACCACTCTTGAAGTTTGTAGTTACTCTCTATCCAATGGGTCAGTAACTTTGGAAAGATTGCAGTGTGGCAGCAATCTTCGTCCCACTTTACAATGCTAATCATGGTGGTTTCTATTCCCGCCTCACACTTTTGATAGCATATTTTCGAAATAATTTCGCAAACTTTATTATCCACAAAGGAGGCTCTTTTTACCTCTCATTTCCTTAATCCAAGGATAGCATGTGTGATCCGAGAGTTTAAGACCTCGCAACCCAGGGAGCAACAAATAGATGTATTGACACATGAATAAAAAATTCACTTTATAGTGTCGTCACAAAGTTTCTCTCTCCTTATTCTTCGACAACAACAAATAAAATGTATAGAAAGAAAATAAGGTGTATAACAAGAAAATCAAACTAAAACAAAGACCTTTTTTACATTGCCGCGTGGTGACTTGTGTTGTACAAATTTAACTATAGCACAATGTTGGCACAAATCCAAAGTTATGGTCACTTGCCTGAACCATGTCCTTTCACTCTCCCCAGAACATGTCCACCAAATGCCAGTTCAACTCTGTCTGCGTCTGAGCACAAAATCCATGATGTCGCTCCCCAGCAAGCATCTCTCACTGGCAAAGGTTTTCCATGTCTATAGACATGAGGGAGAAGCTGGAACGCACCTTTGCCGACACCTCTTTCCCCTTCCCAGCCAACGGCCTAGATCCGGCGATGGCGAGATGGTCCTCATTGCCCTCGTCCTCCTTACCGGCCATGAGTTTTCCTCTCTGCATTGCTTCCACACTGTTTGCTGCTGCAATCCCCTATCTCGAAAGACTCTTCCAGCCTCCTTAACCCCTGCTCATTTTCAATAGTGCTTGCTCGATTGCCCAAGGACTTGAATGAATGTCAATTCTTGGTTTTCTTATTTCTTTAAATATTTAAATTTCAAACATAAGTAGTTCTAATAAGTAGGCTCGTTTAGGCATAAGCTGATTTGATCACATGACACGCAACGTAGGCCCATTTAGCATCTTCGACGCGTTTGATCCCCAGGGCTTCTTAACTTTCTTGCTCCCCTGAAAGCAACCACCACGCAGTATTGCTCTGCTCAAGTGGCCAGCGACTCAACAAATTCCAAGCGCAAAAGGTCAGCTTTGCCCGACAGGATCGACCGTGTGTGTTTGTGCACAGTGGCGACGGGCCAGAGCTGAAAGAGGGGTGCAATTATGTACTAAAATTGTACTAAAGTTAAGAAACTTGTTTTGAGATGGAGAGAGTATGAACGAATCACCAAGCAATGTTAATGGCCTTTTTTTAAATGACGTTAATGGCCTATCTGGTAGACTGCATACTGCCCAGCCAGCCCCACGTGATGCAGTTTTGGCCAACTCCTATTTGACGGCCGCTGGGCCGGTTACAGCCTTTTCGGTAAAAGGCACCCCCCCCCCCCCCCCCCCCTCCTTCAATCACGAGCGGGAAGCTCTCGGTTTTGGGAACCTCCTGGAAGCTTCCGGCCGATTTTCCTTATCCTATTTTTTGGGTTTGTGGACAGTTTTCATTTGGTTTTTTCTTTTATTTTTTCATTTATGTTCCTTTTCTATTTTATTTGATTTTTCTAAAAAAAATCATGATTTTTTTAATTTTTGTGTACGGTCTCCCTAAAATTCATGACTTTTTCCCCCTCAAATATGTAGAAAAAATCTAATTTTTTGAAAAAAAATCTCAAAATCATGAACTTCTTTTTTAAATCCGTGAAACATGCAACTTTTTAAAATTCATGAAATTTTTGCGTGAACTTTTTTTGAACTCTTGAATTTTTTTTCCAAATCCGTGAACTTTTTTTTAATCCCGTGAACTTTTTTGTTGAGCTCGTGAACTTTTTTGAACTCGACTATTTTGAGTTCGTGAACATTTTTCAAATCCAATTCATGAACAGTTTTTTTGAATTCCTGAATTTTTTAAAATGCATTTTGGTACCGATTGGGCTTAAGGGAGGCAGCCAAAGGCCTCCTAATCTTACCGGCGACGTCATCCTGGATGGTGGTAAATGATGAATCTACCCTTTAAAAGAATAAAAAATATTACAAGTACTAATCCCACATAATTTTGGTACCAGTCCAACAGGTACCTCCTATTTTACCACCGTTAAATTGGGGTGGATGAACAGCTCCAAAATTGCCAACAACTATAACACTTGTAAATAGTACTCCCTCCGTCTCAAAATAAGTGTCGCTGATTAATTATAGAGTTAGTACAATTTTGTACTAAATCAACGACACTTATCTTGGGACAAAGGTGTATTACAGTAACAAAATACTCTCTATTTTCATTTACTCTGCACATTTGGTTTGTTTTAAGTCAAACTTTATAAACTTTGACTAAGTTTATAGAAAAAATTATTAACATCAACAATGCAAAATCAATATCATCATATTCATCACTGGATATATTCACATCATATATATTTGTTAACGCAAATGTTCATAATGTTTTTTATAAACCTGGTCAAAATTTATAAAGTTTGACTTAAGACAAGCTAATATACAGAATAAATACAAAGGGAGTATCTTCCTAATTATGCTTGTAAACCTTATAAGAGGCTCCAATTTGTATTGAACATTCGGTTTCACTTGTAAGATGATATGTGCACTTTCGTAACCAATGGGAGATGATAGCATGGGATACATACAACTAGTTTGGATAGTGATTCAATAGTAGGCTATCTGCGTAGGCATATATTTCTATTTTCGCCCGTTGTGGCTTGTTTATTTGCCATTCATGTACTTAAGTACCGGAGCTTAATACTTGAACTCTAATAAATATATGGTTGTGTGCATTGTAATGTGCACCGAGTCAAACTATAAAAAAAATGTGGACTTTTGCATAATTACACTGTGACAAACATGTTATTTAAGTCGATTTTTCTGCAGATTTACTTTGCCGGTTATACCTGTCAATTTAGTGAGTAACATATTCTTGGAAATTTGGCACAAAGGCAGCAAAGAAACAAAGTGAAGTTGGAAAATCTGCCTGGTTTTCGGGCGGGTGATGGTGAGCTTGTAAACTGGGATGTCGTATGCATGCATCAACGTAGGTGCACCAAAGACAGAGATCTAGCGTATGCTTTCACTCTGTCCATTGAAACTTTGAAAGGCATTTTGCACAGCAAGACTTCATGTGTGTATTTGATTGCGATGCGATGCTAAACGAGGAACATCCTTTGCAAGGAAGAGCTATACAATCTGACAGACTTTCCAAAACCTAGCGCCTCCAAAATATACTGACATTACGCTGACCAGAAAGAAAGGGGCAGAATTGGTGCATTAGCGCATACACTATTTTAGGTACATATTACCGCTCATGTCTGATGCGGTTCAAGAGCTCCGGAAGAGGATGATGATTTGTTTACGCAAGCACTTGCTAGTCAACCACACGCATAAGAAGGTGACCCACACACTCTTCGCAGATGCACTCTGTCTTGTTTTTTCGACCAACGATTGCAACAGATAAATAGCGCTTCTGCTACCATGTGCGGTGAATTCCTCCTCCCATGGACCCATTCTACATGATACTGACTACGTAATTTGTTGCTTCTGCTTGATCAAAATGGTTAATCATCCTCCTCGGGAATGAAGTCCCTAACCTTCACATCGGCGTCTTCCCCATACTGGATGCAGTTGTCGATGTTTGACAGCACATACTGAATGCTGCAAAACCAAGGATGGTCAGGGATACGAAAAAACACAACCAGATAGATAAATCTGCCATGGAAATAACTGGAAATTTAACATCAGCACGGCAAATGGAAGTGCTACACTATAACATTGCTCAAGTGTTTTGTTTCACTGCAGCACTATACTTCAAATTTAACCAGCTATAGCACATAAATTTCAACTCAATCATCTCAAGGTGGAAATTCTCCCGCTCAGTATAGTGCCGATTCCATAATTATTACTTTACTGTTTTCCAGAACCAGACAAGTATATGACAGCAAAAAATGGAACAACAGCACAAAAGTAGTAGAAATTGTTAAGTGTGCTATTATACCACCACCCCACCAGAAATTTGAATCTGGCAAGGAGGGAATGTGTCTTCCAGATAGATGTTAAAGTTGTATCCACAAGCGTACTAGTAGAAGTAGCATGTCTAAGGATCAGAAACTCAAGTGACAAAGGGCTTCTTCGATCACTTGAGCAGAAAAGAAGGAATGTTTAGGCGTGTAAAGAAGGGCTGAGATTTTAATTAAACCAAGAAAACAAACAGGAATACCTGCTCTCCTTCCTCAAATCAAGTGGTATGAAATTCACCATGTTGTAATCATCAACCTACATGATAGTGCTGACATCAATATTGGAGGCAGAGACACAATATTAGAGCAAATTACCTACCAAAACAGGATACAGAGTTTTCCTTAAGAAACAATTTTCATCAGAAACATAGCAGTTCAAAGCAAGAGATTCACGACCGGCAATTATGGGTTTATGGCATAACAAAGACATAGTTGACCACAATATATTGACAGTTATAGGGCTTCATAAAGCATGAGATTTTTTATTTAGTTTACAGGTTCAAGACATACCAGTTCAGCTAAAGCCTTGTTTAACTTGTGAAACCGAGGTGCCATCTGCCGATTCAGCTGTGACAGAAGAACCTGTGCCTCAGGGTTCAGATAGCTAAAATAGAAGAACATCGTCAGTAAAAAAAGGGCAACCTTAAAATGTTACAGCCAAGTATGGGAGAAAAAAATTAAAGAGAACATACTCTTCTACATCTTTTTTATTGGAAACCAGGTCCATCTTTGAAAGGATGTTGATATGAGGAAGCTCAAGTTGAATCATAGCAGAAAGAGAAGCCATGCAACCGCTAATGTATTTTGTGACATCACTGACAAACTGTACCAAGAAAAACAAACAGATATCAGTCTGGGGTGTGAGTTCAGTGTTGTCGTAAAGGAAAACTATATTAGTGATCCAAACCTGCGAATCCAAAAGGTACACAGCGCAAACAGTGAAATTTTTTCGTTTCAGGTACTCAACAAAGTTGCGCAGAACTGGAACATGAGTGAAGAGTTCAATCTGGCCTGCCAAAGCAAGGTGTGGAACCTTGGGTCAACTGCTTTCATGTAATGTTAAACAATCTAGGTATCTCAGATTTTTCATAAAATAAGACATGCTACAGAACCACATAAGAGATAGGTAAGAAGTAAAAGGAAATTCATTACGTTAGGCCCATGTAGGTGGTAAGAATAGTAGGTGACATGAAATAGTCCAACTAACTAACAAGGTATTAGAGTATGCAAACATGCATTAAGAATGTTACCTGGACAATCAAACACAAGATAGTCATCATCCAAGTAGTTTTCCAATTGTTCATCCAACCAATCATCCAAATTGTCTTCAAGGTGCCTAAGGGTTTCTTAAGGAAACAACAACTGCCAGCATATAAGATCCTAAAATGATACTCCCTCTATTCACAAATATAAGATGTTCTAACTTTTGTGAATCGGATGTATATAGACATGTTTTAGTGTGTTTGTTCACTCATTTCACTCCATATGTAGTCCATACTGAAATATCCAAGACATCTTATATTTGTGAACAGAGGGAGTAGTTTTTATGCCAATAAAGAGTATTCACATCTTCTTCGAATTGCATAAATGAGTTCAGCCAGATCCTACATTACAAACAGAGCTCTTGATTCACTAATAAAATTCACAGCATGTCAACGCCATTCAATCCAAAGTGTGAAAGGCAGCATCCGTACAAATGACTTCAACAAATGGAGCAGCAAATTGAAACTATAACTTAGCGTCGTAGTATCTACTATCCAGATAACAAATCATGCAAGTACAGCAAAACTATTTGCTCCTGGAGCATCTACATGTAACTTTTGCTGGTGAAAACAAAACAGAAGGCGGTTCAGTTCTAGATATAACAAAGTATATGCGCAAACATCGCACAAAGATGTAATGAAGTATGATCTAGAGATGATGCACCCGTTCTAACTGCTGCGAAAGTAGGTCCTCCAAACTAACATGTAATAAATCTGTGAGCATCAATATACTAGAGGAACAATTGCAAGGATGTGCTATAAGACCAGTTCAGCTCCAGCAGTGAAATGTTGCCCTCCAACCCACTTATAAGTACCAATACAGAACAGAAATACATTGTAGACGATATGCCATAAGGGGTCCCTTCATAACCAAATAGCTTGGAAGACAGAAATCAACAACAAATTAACATGCTTTCAAACAACAGGATACTCCATGCAATAGATGAGGCCGCCGTTTGGTCCCATCCCAAGCTCCTCCATGACATCATCCAGTGATATGAGCTCTCTAATATCTACAAAAATACCAAACAGAGGTGAGTAAGAGCCCTATTGTAAAAAAATGTGCACAACAGCGTGCAGGTAATCTTACCAGTAGATACAGGATAGCTGAAGTGCTCTGCAGCTGGATCCAGGTTGACCATATGAATCCTCCTGCCCACCGTCTCGCAATGTTGATACAGACCAGAGCAGTAGGTCGACTGCATATGATTAACAACTGATAAGAAAACACTTTCTCAGCATCTCCACAATCATACCCTAACCTCCCGTGCAACCCACTCCAATCAGTCAAATTATTTGGAATATATACATACAGTATAGGTATAGTCAAACAGCAGATGAGTACTACATTACTTGTTCTGAAATCACGTCTAAACAGGGACCAAACCACATCAAACACAGCACAAATTTGATATTAAAACAAAGCAGGAGTGCAACCATGCAAAATGAGCAGCGGATAAGTAGAACCCTAATTGGTCAGGTCGACGAACCAACTCGTCCCCAATCAAATTAGCTCTGGAGATTGAGTTAAGCAAGAGGGAGCGGGCGGGAATCGGAGACAATCACCTTGCCGCTGCCGGCGGGGCCGATGACGAGCTGCGCGAATCCCATGGTCGGCGTTGAGCTACCCGAAGGATTGGGGAGGAGGGGCGGGGTAGGGTTTACAGCGGGGGGCTTTAGGGGGGGGGGGGTGGGGGGGGGGGGGGGGGGGGGCGGTAGGGGAGTACAGTCGGGGACCCGCGACGGGCGACGGCCGTCGAGGTGAGTGGCGGGCTGTCGGCGGCAGGTGAGGGCGGACCGCAGCGGGAGTGGCGGCGGTGACGGCGTGAAGGGAGGAGCGATTCTAGCGCTGATCGCTCACATAGCGGCATATAGCCGCCTCAACGGTAGACTTTAGTGGCCCGGCCCACTAACTCAAATTTCATTTATATTTCTTAAATTATAAAAAGAGAAATTCTTTAATAAATTCTAAGATGTGTTCATAATTCGGTTTATAATAATAATAAGGTCAATATATGCAAAGAATGTCCATGAAACCGAAGATAAATGTTCATGTATTTTAAAAATTACTATTTATGAAGCTGAATATAAGTGTTCATATATTTAAAAATATAAGTGTCATACTTGAGAAATGTTCCCGCATACAAAAATAAATATTCACAACTTTTAAACCAAATCACACAATTTCGATTTCTTTTCTGTGAGAATATATGTTCATTTAATTTTAAAAGCTATTCATGTATTTTCTAACAAGAACATAAAAGACATAAAGTAAAAAATATATCAGCTTGCTAAAACATCTTATATTATGAGTCAGGGCTGGGAGAGCAGCCGCCGCCGCATGTCGCCCTCTAGGCGCCCACTCTGATTTTTTTTTCTGTACGTGTTTCGGCTTTTAGATATTTTTTTTGTTTTGTTTTTTTGGTTTTTCAGTTTTCCCTGGTTTTTCTTAGGTTATGGACCCGAAAAAATTAAAAAAATGCGCAAAAAACGCATTTCCTTTTTTTTCGCGAGAGGCACAAATTTTCCTTCCGCGAGAGGCACGAATTTACTTCTCATGGAGACACGGATTCGTGCCTCTCGCAAAAGAAAAAAATTCCTTCCGCGATAGGCAAAGATTTATTTTAGGCACGTGTTTGCTTCTGTGAGAGGCACAGTCGTGCCTTTCGGAAAAGGGGAAAAAATGTGTTTTCTTTTCTTTTTTCTTACATGAGAGCCGTGGATTCTCTCGTGAATGCATGGATTTTGCTTTCGTGAGAGGCTCTCGAAATGGGAAAAAAAACGTATATTTTTTCTAGGAGAGATACGGATTTACTTCTCGTGGAGGCACGGATTTGTTTCCGCGAGAAGGAAAAAATGTATTTTTTCCCTTCCGCAAGAGGCACTTATTTACTTCTCGTGGAGGCATGCATTTGCTTCCGCGAGAGGCAAAGTCGTGGTTCTTGGAAAAGGAAAAAACGTGTTTTCTTTTTTTTTTCCTTTTGTGAGAGGCATGATTTGCTTCTCGTGGAGGCACGGATTTGCTTTTGCGAGAGGCAGAGTCGTGTCTCTTCGGAAAGGGAAAAAACATACTCCGATTTGTTTTTTCGTTTGGTCTTTTTTGTGAAAAAAAGTTCGTCGAAATCTATCAGCATGGTTCTAGTTTTGAAAATCTCGATGCGAGGAATCCAACGGTGAAAACGGTTCGAAATTTGGACGCATGGTTTAAGAGTTAAAACATTTTGAATAAACTAATCTACGAAAAAAAGAAAACTCTCAGGTTACGACAAGTGGCACACATGCAGTGTGCCACTTGTCACAACCCGGGGAGGTGAGAGTGATCTTTGCAAAGAGTACTCAGTGATTTCGCAGGTTATCGTGTGCACCTTCCCTACTACCTGGTTGGCCGACGATTGTATCCCAAGTGAGCACATGGGAAATGCCCTTGTTTCCTGGGTGTATATACATCTGATATGAAAAAAAAAAAACTAAAATGGTCTAAAAAGTTTTAAATTTTTTGGAATAAACTTGACTTTCTTTTGCATTTTGCATTAGTACATAATTATTCAGGAATAAAAGGCCAGTGTTGACTTCATGAAACAAAATTAACTGCTAGTATTATAAGTCACTATTCACATTTTTTTGGCAAAAAAAATTGTTTTCTAAAAGAAGTCAGCGGGGGGTTTTTCTTTTGTGCAAGTTTTTTACAAGTCCAATGAAAGGTCAAGTTTATTTCAAAAATATTTTCAGAATTTTTAACCTTTTATTTAATTACTATTTTTCATATATGGTGTATATACAGCCATAGACCAAGCATTCCTGTCCATGAGCACAGATTGTTCTACGTGTGCAACTGGTTGTACTAGTTTTTCCTAAAACCCTAAAAAAAGTACTAGTATCCCCTAAAAAGGAAAAACCAAGTGGATGTACTAGTACGTGTGTATGCTTTTCTCCATTGTGGTTTTTGCATTCAGTTTATTATTAGCATTCAACATCCATTTGAAAATTGTTTAGTCGCTGTCTACAGAAAACATGTTTCTTACCATTAAAAAATATATACGTTACATTAAAAAATGTTTGCATAAATCAAAAAATGTTTCATACCATTCAAAAAATGTACATGATATTTTAAAGAAATATTCTTGTGTTTGAAAAAATGTTTGTGAACTTTAGAAAATATATACAATGTACACAAATATTCTCAGCCATTAAAAATGTTTAATGTGTATTTGAAAAATGTTTAACATGTATCCGCAAAAATGTTCAAAACATGTATTTGAAAAAAATGTATATTTGTTTATTGAATTTTTATCAAGACAATGTTTCACATGTATACTAAAAATGTACAATGTGTATTGAAAAAAGTAGACATGTGTTGAAAAAAAAGTACTCAAAGAAAACCAAAAAAATGTGTATAAGAAAAAAAATGCTAAACGTGTATGAGAAAAATGTTCCCTATGTATAAGAAAAATGTAAAATGTACAATGTGTAAGAAAAAAAAGTAGACATCAATACATATACTTGAAAAAATGTTAATCATGTACTTGAAAAAGGTAAATGTGTGTAAAAATGTTCCTGTTGTATACGAAAAATGTTACGATCTATATGAAAAAAGCAGACATCAAAAGATATGTTTAAAAAAATATCAATCGTGTATCTAAAAATGTTAAATGTGTATAAAAAATATTATATTATATATACAAAAAATGTACAATGTGCACAGAGGGGAGGCGGAGCTGCGCGTGGCAGGGCGAGGCATGGAAGGCGGACGAGCAGGGGAGACGGAGCTGCGAACAAGAGCAGCGGACGGGAAGAGGAGGCAGTGCTGCGGCACAGGGGCGGAGCATGGAAAGGAGGCGACGCTCGGCAATGGCGGCGGCGGCCCGAGGTGGAGCGGGGCGCTTCCGTCCTGAAACTTCAGCCCGCCAATTTTTAGAGGAAGGCTTTCTTCCCGTAAACATGCGGGGCGGAAACGTGATTATATGGTATCCATAAAAAGAATCGGGTTTACAGGAACTGTTGGAGGCCTTTTTTGTCATATGGGATCCGTAAAAAGAATCAGGTTTACAGGAACTGTTGGAGCCCTTTTTTGTCCCAACTTACCTTAACCGGTAGTCTTTTAAGGATATGGGATCTATTGGAGTTGCTCAAGTCTTTCAGAAAAAGAAACTTCCAGGTGTCAAAAAACAGAGCAGATCTTGGGAGAAATTTATGTTATACCACGTCCAAGTCGAAGGTACTGATCATTTCGACTTGTATAATATATGCACGGTTGTAAATACAGGACAAATTGCACGGCTGCACCGATGATGCTAGTTATATATTTCAATTTGTATAAGATGCACGGTGTTATTTCAGCATGTAAAGAGAGTGGGGAAATTGCACCGATGAAAAGCTTGTAGAGAAACGGAAGAAATAAATTGTGCAGATGAACTTGTGACCAAAACAGATTCTGGTCTCAATTTCCATCTAAATAAGGGGAATCAAATTACCGATCGATGATCTCAATTTCCATTTGACATCCAAGATTGCGTACCAAATGGTGTTACAAGGAAAGAAGAGAAGGCTGACAACAAGATGATACATCAATGATAGTACGCAACATAGCTATCTTTATTATGTGTAAAACTAAAATAATACTGTAATAATTAAGGACCTTTGAAGAGTATATGAGTCCCTGATGGTTGCACCAATATCATGATCTGGTAGCCTTGGATGTTTGGGGCCAAAGAACTCAGCTGGTGACCTTGCAGGCCATGGCCAATCCCATCGGCAAACCATGTAACATTTCTTCTGGTACAACACCCAGCTGCTTGCAAGACCATCTTTCTTTATGGCATGATTCTATTGCATTGTAGGGGATGGATGTATCATGTCCATGAGGCAACAAGTCATATACTTTAAATTTTGTGAATCCTAAACCTTTGAATTGTCAGTGTGCCGACAAAATTGCCTTCTGGCTAGACAAGAAGAAATCAAGCAGTCTGGAGCTATTATTTACATGGAGTCTGTTATGGCATGGGATCACATACTAGTCATGCCATCCTGAAATGTAATGCGCTACACCTTTGGAATATGAAGATCAGCTAATGAAGAAGTGAGATCTTCTCTCGATTGGGATCTCCGGCTCTGAAGTGTTGTCTGACCTCTGGTAGGGTTCCGTAATCCACTAGAAAACTGCATCTGACCCAAGCTCCCAACTGAATAGCTATGATATACACCCAACGACTGCCTGGAAGATTCCATAAGCTGGACGCTGCTGCCTCCTAATCCATGAGTCATGCTGAATGGATGGGGTTCTGACCCAGCGACAGTAGGGCTCAATGGTGTCTTTGTTCTCCCATCACCTGTGCAGAGAGGAAGGCAGGGTGAAGCAAACACAAAAGTTTGATATCTTAAGAATGATGAAAGTGTAACAATCAAATAAAACTTGCAAGATTGTTTGACTACATGTGATACAGCAAATATCTTCACATTCTCCAACAACATTACTGATTTTGACAGAACAGCATTACAAAATTAGAGTGCTGTAATGGGTAGAATGACTCACTTAAGCCTCATCACAAAAATTAAGTCAAATATAGCAAGAACTCATATTAAATGAAGTACAGTGAAACAATAAAGAGCCTAGGCGTTCCAACATGCAAGATTTCTATGTGATGCTGCTTCTTAGAAGCACTCTTAGTAGGTTAAGTGGTGTAACAAATTTGACATTCAAACTAAAGCAGGATAATAAATTAAATAGCTTGAAGTCCTAAAAATGGTACATAATGGTCAATAGAAATGTGAGTAAAACAACACTAGCATTGCAGCCTTTACACCATAGAGGAATAAACACAAGATGAAAGCTCGATACAAAGACAAATTTAAGCACATACCTGAATTAATATGTTTCCATAAATGAAATTTGAAAGGTGGTCCCATACCAAGCGCAGAACTACCTCCGCTGTTCGGCCTAAAAAGCGGCAAATAGGATTTGCGGAATGACCTTGGGATGGAATTGCTAACGCACAATATTGCACATATGACCAACACGATTGAAATCAGAAACAATACAATAAGAATATTTGGGTTTATCTCCCGGTGCAGTAAAATGTATCCTTGAATATCCATCCTTGACAGTGCCTGCCCAGCCTCTAGCAAAGCAACACCAAGAGTCCAAGTGATACTACCTGAACCAATTATCACTTGGTTATCTTTGATCTGCAGTCCCTCTCTCAGAAGTGATGTAATATAAGGAGCCCTGAAGCAATACTGCTCTATGAAAGGCTGCGGTGGAACACTACTCCTTGCAACATCCCATGGTTTTTCACAAAATTCCTGCCCTCTTTTTAGAACGTCAACGAGAGTAGCATCAGGAGTCAAATTGAAAAATTTGAAGACCACATAGAAACCAGACATTGCATAAAACTGCCCATGTGGTAGCGGAAAGGTACTGGCAAGAGCACAAGGTTGAAGGTTGCAATCAAGTCCAGAACTTGAATTGGACCACTCTGAAAGATTCACTGTTACTTTTGCAAGATCACTACATTCTTTCCACTGAGGAGCCCCGATCAGTTCAACAGCTGTTCCCTGCTTCTCTTTTCCTGTTGTCTTTGCTGAAACACTGGGACTTCCATCTTGTTTGAGTGGCTGGCAGTAAGAACAAACATAATCTTCCCTGTATCCAGTTTGTAGACAAGGATGTTTGACCTGAACTTTGCCATTACCAGCTGTTCCTCCCAGCATCTTCACCAGATGTGCCACAGATTTATCGAATGCATCATTTAATCCATAACCAGAAAGAGAATAAGCACTAAGTTGATGATTGACAGAACCAATGGTCAGACCAACGCCTGTGTCACCTTGGACGGCTTTGTCAGTCTCAAATGTCACCTGTAATGATGATCCGCCTAAATCAAGTGAACCATAAGTCATTTCAGAAGCAGAAGATGAAGTGCCAAGCATGTTCAGGTGGTGGTTAAGAGCTACCCATCCATAATAAGCTTCTTCCATGCCACTGATGATCTTAACTCTGTCTCTACTACAAGAAAATGATGAATTCTTCAGAACATCCCAAGCCTTATCCAAAAGCCACTCTGAATCTGCAGTGGGTAGCTTGCGGACACCAGCTGTCGCATATAGAAAAACAGGAGTGTGCTTGTGTGCGCGTCTTGGGATCTGCCGCTCAGCCATCTGAAGGAGGGGCTCTATTGCCTTCTTCATACCAGTTTCATTGTGAACAAGCTTGCTCAACCCAGGTTCAGTTTCCATTCGTTGATAGGCACGCCCAATTAATTTACCAGATTTTTTCTTAGGAGCATTTCCTAAAGGTTTCAAAGCAATAGGAAATGAATTTCCATCACTATGATTGATGGACCACTCGTAAACATACACTCTTGTACCAGTGCTGCCACAATCAAGAATCACATAGTATTCAGAGCTACCTTCTGAGAGAAAGACATGGAAATATCTCAAAGAAGCATATATGAAGCACACCAATAGGATCAGAGCAACAGCCCAACCAACTGTTCTCATCCATTTCTTTCGATTTGTTGGTGATGATGGGGGTGTTCTCTCTTTGGAAAAGCTTGCTACAGGACCTTCTCTTTGAAGTGTGCGGACAGGCTTCGCACGCCCTGAGCTCAGATCACCACCAATGCTAGAGCCCCTTTCTAAAGTATCAATTCTGGAGAAAGTTGGCAAATCTTGAAGAGAAGAAGAAAGCCGCATAGCTGCTGCTTTTGTAGTCGAGGTGGAAACTATTTAAAGATCACTGACATTGAGCGATAAGGAGTGACGTGGGCAAACAGAAGCATAAGTCATAAGTGGACAGCATAATTAGCCAGACAGTAAATTAATCCAACACCACCTTCGCAGAGTCTGCCTGCAACAAATTCTGTATGTTAGATAGAAATAATACTAACACGCCGACATCGAATAGATAACACTAGAATTTGAAGAACCTACGCGCTGGACATTCAGAAATTAGTAAACAACATTCGCATGCTCAGTACAGTGCAAAGCAAAAGACTAACGGCTAGGATAATACTCCCTCCGTTCCTAAATATAAGTCTTTTTAGAGATTTCAATATGGACTAGAAGACACTCTGGAGTACCTTGGATCAATGTCAGTATTCTGAAAAATGGGTCTACTGATCGATGAGCAACAGTAGAACTCCCTATGCTACACAAAGGAGTAGTAATACCAACAAAACTGACACTCAGTTGCGTCACCCAATCACAACCTAGAACACACAGCGATATCTGACTTTGCCGAAGACTAATCTGCGATCATGGAACCACAGCCAAGACGCCGACTTTCCATCGACTCGGGCCGGCACTCAGGGATCACAACCACCAAGCCGCCGACAAATGGCAGGCTTAACCGGGGGGCACAGGGGTTCAGCTGAACCTCCAATTGGATCGACGCAAGCCTCTACAAGTAGCATTAGCTACAGGGAACCTCGTATATATATAGACTATAGTCCTATGTGACGGGTCCAACTGAGATCGATTTGGAGAAGAAAGATCTGTTTTGCATATACTGAATAAAGGAAAAGACTCCAAAGCCTATACGAGACAAAAACCAAAGCGAAGATAGGGCTTTCCTTACCAGCGACGGGAACCGCGTCCGGACGGATCTTGTCCGCTCCACGCCAGTCCAGTACCAGCGGAGGGGGATCGGAGACTGGACTGGCGCGCGGGGCGACGGATTCGGGGATCGAGACGGACAGGGGACGGACGCCGGTAAGATCTAGGACGGAAAAGCGGGCCGCGGCCGGATCGGGCGCGGCGGCGGGGAGGAGGACGATCCGGTCCTCCCGGGGCGAGCGAGCGAGCTAGCTGCTTCGGCGGCCGGCGGCGGGTTCGATGGCAACGCAACGCCGGGGAGCGGCGGCGGAGGGGCGGTGCGGTGGAGCCGACGCAAAGGCGGGTGAGGGATAGTGGCTCACTGGCTTCGTGCGGCCCGCAACCCGCGTGCGTGCGCGACGGCGCTGCGTCGGGGCGGAGTGGGCGGACGAAATGGGAACCCAACGAGGAGAGACGAGGGGTAGCATCACCGACCCACTATGTCTTTGCCGATGAACGGACGAGGGGACGAGATAGGTGCAGCCGGCTCCCCCAAGGCCCCCAACAAACAAAAATCCTCCAACAAACAAGTGAAGCTACTATACTTCCTACTACTTTTTTTAGTTGACAAAACAAAGCATACTTGACACCGTCATCACCAGGATACGTAGTGAAGATAGTCCATTGGATATGGAAACGACGTCCATCAGAACAAAGCACCGACACCATAACCCTAACGCCATCATCATCGGCCATGAAGGCGCATCGGGATGAGAACGGAACCATGGGGCTTCTATTAGGTACGGAATCGCCTTCTTCGTCAAGACATCGACGCCAAGAACACACAAGTGTAACCTGGAGGAAACTAAAAACGCACTTTCATGTCGTCTCGTGCTTCCTCCCACATCATAATGCCAGAGAGACCACCGGTGGACAGTGGTGAAAAAACCCTGACAAAACACAATATGGTGTCAAGCTCGGCTCAAGCAATATTACCTCGTCCACGCCGACGTCCAAAGAGAAGCGTGTGCTTACAATAGTTGATTTCCCCGAGTCTTCAACATTGGTCTATTACCAGCAAAACATCATCGATCATTGTAAACAGCTATCAATGTCTCAACTTTTGGGCAACACTGGTAATTGATCTTTTTCTAAAGAATACACCGGAAATTTAGCTTTTCAACATGGGAATGCACATAAAAAATGATGCTAGTATGAATTGTTTGCAACTAATCACCTGTTTATTGATGCTACTTAGATGGTACTTAGATGGTGGTCCTACATCAACTAAGATTATCATCAATCTATCCTTTGTTGCTCTTGCATCCGATAATATTGATATTGTCGCAAAACACCAATTCGGATACGAAGAGGGTATGTAAGCTTAGTGCACTCGTTGACCCCATGGTGTTGAAGGTATCATGTTGTCTGCCTTTGTCGGGACATAATATCCACATACCGGTCATCTGCCTTGTCTTAAAGAGCGAATATGTGATCACATTTTGATTTGTGAGATGGGAGGGTTGCGGAGCAGAGGAAATGAAGGAAGAAAATGATGAAAACTCAAACAGCTAGTGCAGACGACGAACGGGGAGACAACACCTTTGTGTTGGGAACAGTGGATAACCATGGGTCAGTTGTTTTTAAATTATATGACAATTTCTTCGAGAAGCTACCCTCCTCACTCACTCGTGTAATCTAAACTAGTTTGTTCCCAAAACTTAGATTATAGGAATGAATGAATAGGGTAGTTTATGGAAGAAGCTAGAGTGGGGCATCTTTTGGGAGAAGTTGTCGTGACTTCTGTGTGTATTACAAGGCAGTTGCTCAAGAGAAGGTGTGTGTGCGAGGCATTGGAGCGTAGATACGAGTAGGGTAGGCAGCAAAGGGTGACGAGCCGTTCATGGGGTAAGGGCAACTCCGACGTGGTCCACCAAATCGTCTGGACTGGACGGTATGGACACTTTTAGCTATCCAACACGGGTTACCAAAATCGGTTCAGACCGGTCCAGATGTCCAGAATCCTACAACGCGGGGAGCTTTAGGGGAGTCCGCGCACACTCTTAATTGGACCACATGTCCCCATGTCCGAACTATCATGTTCATTTGTTTTCCTTTCGGACCATTGATACGTCTTCAACGTATCTATAATTTATGAAGTATTCACGCCATATTTACAACATTTTTATATGGTTTGGGTGCAGTTTTATATGATTTAAATGGAACTAACCCGGACTGACGTTGTTTTCAGCAGAACTACCGTGGTGTTGTTTTTTGTGCAAAGATAAAAGTTTTCGGAACGGACTGAAATTTTTTGACGTTTTTTTGAAACAAAAGAGACCCCCGAAGCTTCGTGGGAGGACCAAAAGAGCAACAAGGTGCCCACGAGGCACCCGGGCGCGCCCAGGGGGTCGGCTTGCCGTGGTGCCTTGTGGGCCCATCTTAGCTCCTTTTCGCGTGAGACCGACGCCAAAAAAATCTTATAAATAGATAAACCCCTAGAAATAACCCTAGAACTTCGACTCCGTCGCCGCAAGCCTCTGTACCTTCGAAATATCATCTGGCACCCTGTTCTGGCACCTTGCCGGAGGGGAAAATCATCACCGGAGGCCATCTTCATCACCCTGGCGATCTCCATGACGAGGATGGAGTAGCTCACCCTCGAGGCTGAGGGTATGTACCAGTAGCTATGTGTTTGATCTCTCTCGTGTTCTTGATTTGGCACGATCTTGATGTACCGCGAGCTTTGTTAATATAGTTGGATCATATGGTGTTTCTCCCTCTCTATCTTGTGATGAATTGAGTTTTTACCTTTGAGGTTTCACTATTATCGGATTGGATACTTTTATGGATTTGAGAACACTTGATGTATGTCTTGCATATGGATATCCATGGTAACAATGGGGTATTATATTGATTCACTTGATGTATGTTTTGGCACTCAACTCGCGGATTCCCGAAGTGACATTGGGGTAATCTATGCATAGGGTTGATGCACGTTTTCGTCCTACTTTCTCCGGTAGAAAACTTGGGGCACTCTTTGAAGTTCTTTGTGTTGGATTGAATATTATGAATCTGAAGTTGTTTGATGCATATCGAATAATCAACTCACAGATACTTATGGTGACATTGAAGTATCTAGGTGACATTAGAGTTGGTTGATGTGTATCATATGGTGTTATTTTAGTACGAACTCTTGGGTTGTTTGTAACACTTATAGGAATAGCTCGATAGATTGATCGGAAAGGATAACTTTGAGGTGGTTTCGTACCCTACAAATGATTTCATCTTATGTTCTCCGCTAGATAAGAACTTTGGAGTGATTCTTTGTCGCACGTTGAGGGATTGTTATATGATTCAATTATGTTAGCACTGTTGAGAGATTGCACTAGTGAAAGTATGAACCCTAGGCATTGTTTTCAAGCATTGCAATGCCGTTTGTGCTCCATTTTATCACTTGCTACCTTGTTGTTTTTATATTTTCAGATCACAAAAACCTATATCTACTATCCATACTACACTTGTATCACCATCTCTTCGCTGAACTAGTGCACCTATACAATTTACCATTGTATTGGGTGTGTTGGGGACACAAGAGATTTCTTGTACTTGATTGCAGGGTTGTTTGAGAGAGACCATCTTCATCCTACGTCTCTCACGAATTGATAAACCTTAGGTCATCCACTTGAGGAAAAAATGCTATTGTCCTACAAAACTCTGCGCTTGGAGGCCCAACACGAGTCTAAAAGAAATAAGTTGTGTAGTAGACATCAAGCTCTTTTCTGGCGCTGTTGCCGGTGAGGTGAGTGCTTGAAGGTATATCTTTAGATCTTGCAATTGAATCTTTAGTTTCTTATTTTATCGTTAATTTGGTGTTATAAAAGAAAACTACAAAAAAATGGAAGTGAGGTTGCCTCATATTCTTCGTCTTTATCGTCTCTTTCTTGAAAATGATGGATTGGGAAATTGTGCTCAATTGATAGAAGAATAATTCAATAAAATGTTTGGCATAAAATCCATGAATGATAAGCATGATTGCAATGTTGTTAGTATGAATTCTTTGAATATCCATGATGCTAATGATATGCAAAGCCATAAGCTTGGGGATAATATGTTTGATAAGATGATATTTTTAGTCCCCCCCAGTTTTGATGAGAAAATTTATTATGATGATTGCATGCCTCCTATTTATGATGATTATATTGATAAAAGTGAGTTTGGAAGAGTGTCAACTCTAGGAAGTAATGATCCCACTATTTTGAAGGGTGTTGAATCTTATTGTGATAATTATGAAAGTGGATTTGGAGAGGTCATAGCTTTATTGAATGATGAATCCACTATTTTGAAGAGGTTTCAACTTATTATGAGAACAAAGTTGCTATCTATGATGATTATTGTGATTACATGTATGCTATAAAGAATAATGATAACCATGAAATGTGTCATCATGATTTTAATGCTCAAATTAATTATGTGAATCAAGTATCATATGATAGTTATTTTGTTGAGCTTGCTCCCACTACCATTGATGAGAATAAATTTGCTTATGTGGAGAGTAATAAAAAATTTATGCATGTGGATCTTGAAAAGAATGCTTTATGTGATATCTACATTGTTGAATTCATTCATGATGCTACTGAAAATTATTATGAGAGAGGAATATATGCTTCTACATATCTCAATAATATCAAGTTTCCTCTCTTTCTGTTGAAAGTTTTGAAGTATTGCTTGTTTTGCCTTCCTATGTTAGTTGATTCTTGCTCCCATAAATTGTTTGCTCACAAAATCCCTATGCATAGGAAGTGGGTTAGGCTTAAATGTGCTAGTCATGTGCTTCATGATGCTCCCGTTATGTTTCAATTATTTGCTTTTATATGAGCATCACTAAAACCATCATGCCTAGCTAGAAAGGCATTAAGGAAAAGCGCTTGTTGGGAGACAACCCAATATTTCTACCTATTGTTTTTGTGTGTTCACATGATTAAGCTACTGTAGTAATCATGTTTATAGCTTTTGTTTCAATAAAGTGCCAAGTAAAGCCTCTGGGATAGTGTGGATGATAGTTGACTTGATTCTGTGCAAAAACAGAAACTTTTGCGCCCAGTTATGGAATTACCATAATTCATTGGGATGCGATAAAATTCTGAATTTTTTACACATGATTTATATACAAATTGTCTACGCGTTTTCCTAAATTTTCAGATTTTTTGGATTTACAGAAGTATGGTCATTGTCCAGGTCATTACAGACTATTTTGTTTTTGACAGATTCTGTTTTCAATGCATAGTTTGCTTGTTTTATAGTTTCTGTGGCTTATATTGGTTAATATAAATTGTAGACATTGTAGGGTACAGTAGTAATTGTGTTAGAACAATTATGAATCTTGTCTTGACAGTACCAAAGTGAATGATTTGCTCTTTATCATACTAACCCATCTCATGAAGTTCCGTTAAGTTTTGTGTGATTGAAGTTTTCAAGTTTTTGGTGAGATATCGATATGAGGAGAATAAGGAGTGGCAAGACCCTAAGATTAGGATGCCCAAGGCACCCCAAGGTAATATTCAAGGAAGACCCAAGCGTCCAAGCTTGGGGATGCCCCAGAAGGCATCCCCTCTTTTGTCTTCAACATTATCAATAACCTCACATGGAGCTATATTTTTATTCATCACATGATATATGTTTTGCTTGGAGCGTCATTTTCTTTTGTTGAGATTTGCTTGCTGTTATTTAGAATAATGTTTTGTATCTTTTACTTCAATAAAAAATGTCAAGTATAGCCTTTACCATGCTTATTTTGCAAGTCTATATGTTGCTGTTTGAAAACAGAAAGTTTTTCATTATTGTCTGAATTCTTCTGGAAAGTAAAAACATGATAAAATGTTGAAATTTTTACACAGTAAGCTATGATAAATTTTCTACAATGTGGTAATTTTTCAGAATTTTTGGAGTTAAATAAGTATGGATCTTTCTTCATCCTTTACAGACTATCCTGTTTAGACAGATTGCTGTTATGTTTGCATTGTTTGCATATATTTGCTTATTTAATGATTCTATTTGAGGATAGGGGTATTAAATATGTAGAGGCATTTAGTATGCAATGTTAAATTATAATTTTAGTGATTTTCTAAAGTAGAGAATGATAAGGTTTTGCATTGATTTATACTAACTTATCTCACGACTTCTTGTTCAGTTTTTGTGTGGATGAAGTTTTTGAGATTTAGGTGTCGGTGTCAAAACTGGCGGATCTCGGGTAGGGGATCCTGAGCTGTGGATCTTGGATCAATTGGGAACAGTGAACGTAGGGACAGTATTTACCTAGGTTTGGGCCCTCTTGAAGAGGTAAAACCCTATGTCCTCCTTGATTGTATTGATGTGTATATGATGGTTACAGAGTTGATCTACCACGAGATCGGATGAACTAAACCTAGATGAGTAGGATGATGGTTCTTCTAGCCTCTACGGACTAAACCCTCTGGTTTATATAGACACCAGGGGTACCTAGGGTTACACATGGTCGTTTACCATCAGGAGATAAACATGCCATCACCATGATCTTGACTTGGAGGATACACCAAGGCTTTGGAGGTTTCCTGCCCGAACACAAAGTCGCCTGTAGTTCGGCCTTCTAGCAAGAGATCCAGAGCGGCCCGCTAGTCCAGCCCATGAGAGATTGACCATCAGCCCGAGGACCCCTTAGTCCAGGACACCCTCGGTAGCCCCCGAACTAGTCTTTGAAGCCGAGATATGCGCGGGAGTCATCGGCTTCATGAACCAGTTCCTTCCTTCCGCGGTACTTGCACCAGACATGTAATTACTTTTAGCCAAACCTTTGAGGGCTGTCCGGCCAATTCTGTTCATGCGTTGTCCGGATTATGTCCTGATTTCTGAATTGTATGATTCACTTAGCCTCGAAGGCTAGCCACTCAAGTGTTAACAGTGCCTTCACCTGACAACTTTTTGCGAAAGGTCGCCGCCGGCCATAACCACCGACCAGTTATGAAAACTTGATTCGCGATTCGAGGCAGTTTCTCCATTGGCACGGACCATCAATATGGAGATCGTGCCCCGTTCTTTAAGGGATATGATCAATTATTTGGGTTATCCCATGCACGCATATGGCACGATTACACCGGGGAGCGGCGAGGTCTGCGGCGCAGTAAAGGGACCCTTGGGCTTACAGTAGCTTATAAAAGGGGAGCTGCCACCAATCTCTCCGTACACTTTCCCCTCCTCCATCGCCATTGCCTTCCCAATCTCCTGAGCTCCAGCGCCCAGATCAATTCTTCCTCCAAAAAACTGCCCAGCCATTTCCTCAATCCAGCCATGGCTGGATCCGGCTCAAAGGGCAAGTGGGAGGCCTCCTGCGTCACTGAAGATGACATCCAGGAGCTGAAGAGCGCATGCTACCTTTCGGCCAACGTCGCCCACCGCATCCCAGAGGAGGGCCAGGTTGTCCCCACGCCCAGGCCAGGTGAGAGGGTGGTGTTCCTTCCCCACTTTATCCGGGGACTAGGCTTAGGCTTTCGTCTCCACCCTTTCGTTAGGGGTCTCATGTTCTTCTATGGGCTAGACTTCCATGACCTTGCCCCAAACTCTTTCTTGCACATCTCGGCTTTCATCATCATTTGTGAAGCCTTTCTTCGAATCCGGCCACACTTCGGCCTGTGGCTGAAGGTTTTCAATGTCAAGCCGAAGATCGTGGATGGCCGGCAAGCATACTTTGGGGGGGCGATGATCAGCAAACTCCCCCGAGTTGAGTGGCCGGAAGGCACCTTCATAGATACCGTCAAGATCTAGCAAAGGAGTGGTTTTATATCACAGAGTCGCGTGGTGCGGACTGGGCGGCAATCCCCGCTTTCCGATCTGGCCCCCCTACAAGGCTGGTCTCATGGACCAAGAAGGGTCTCGACTGGGGGTCGCCTATGGAGGTGGCGTCACTGCAGAAGCGCATCTCCCAGATGATAAATAAGAAGGTCGAACTGACCAATGTGGTTCAGATCATGCTTCGGCGCCGCCTCCTACCCTTTCAAGACCGGGCTGTCCCCATGTGGTCTTACAAGCCCGAAGACCCCGCCATCGTGCTCCATCTACCGCACCACCCACGCCAAGTTGTGGATGGTGGTGTTCAAGCCCCAAAAGGAATGGCCAGCCAAGGAAGAAGACATCGGCCTCGACATCGCAACCCCTCCACGAGAGGTATAACAAATTTTACTCTTATCTTCAGATTTTGTTCCTTTTTGGTAAAGCTCCTAACCCCTTCATCCCCTGTCTGCAGAGCTGGTTGCAGAAAGCCAAGCAGATCAGTGATCTAGCCCCGCTGCCCGAGGGCGCCAGGGCGGCCTTGCTAACAGAGATGTTGGCTGCGGCACCGTACCAGGCGCCGGAGAAGAAGGAGAAGAAGAAAGAAGACAAGAAGAAGGCCAGAGAAGGCCTCCGTCCTGGAGGACCCCCGGACACTAGATCCGGGGAGACCCAGACCCCCTCTACCCTTGACGGGGAGCCGGGGCAGGGTGAAGATGGGGAGGAGAGCGGCTCCTCCCGAACAAAGAAGAGGGCGGCGCCGAAGACGTTGAGGAGGATCAACCTCCTCCCGCCCTGAAGAAGCAGCGCAGGGCCAAAGTGGCCCTGTCAGACGACAGCTCGGACTCCGCCGAGGAATCTGAGGCTTCCGAAGAGGTTCCCCAAAGGAACCCCAGGGTCAAGCCCCCAACCCAGAGGTATATATCCGAGGACTCTCTTGTGTATCCAAACCAAGTTCATTGTCAACCGTATGCTTACTTTTTGGTGTTGCAGCCCGCCGCGTGATCTCCCCACTGACCGAGTTTCGGAGGGGGATTCTTCGCCAGCCGAGCTAGCGAATAGCGGGACCGCATCACGCACCACGCCTACTCTAGTCGCCGAGGAGACCAGGGAGGTGTTGTCCCAGAAGACCCCTCCCGGACCAAGCACGGGGGGAGGGGGTGACTTGAACATGGCCGAGGTGAACACCCCGGCCGCCGAAGGACCAAAGGAGAGAACTCCTCCGGTGAACAAGGAGGGGGAACCCAGTTAGCCCGAACTCTACCCAAAGATGGCTCCGGAGCCGATAAGGCGCCAGGAGCCCACCATCCCGGCCTCCACTGTAGGAGGATCCGGAGTGCCACCGCCGCCTTCACCCGCTACAGGGCAGGTCTTGACGGGGTGGCCTGACGCAATGGAGGAGGCTTTAAATAGCTCCTCTATCGCCGAAGAACACCGCGGCCTGATGGGCGAGGTTTTGCAAAGTCTTCGGTCCATGGGCAACGGACTGAAGGAGGCTTTTAGCGGCCTTTTGACAGGCTTCAAGGTAAACCATGTAATGCCCATTTTCTTTCAGAAAAAGCTACATAAATGATTATGTATCTGTATATACAGTAGCCCCCGAGCCCTGTATGAGTTAAAAAAAAACTCATGCGGGGGTCGAAGAATCTAAAAATGTAGATGATTTGCAAATAATGATCCACAGCCCCCGAGACTCTGGTTGGATAAAGGAAACCAGGGCAGAGGATTGAAAATCAAAATTTCGGGGACCTAATGAGCATGATCTATTGTGCGGGCCTCGTCTTCGTCGGCGGCTACCAATGCCGCGGAGCTGGCCGAGTTAAATCGGAAGCTCAAGAGTGTCAATGATGAGCTCAATCTCGTTAATAAACGATTCGACGAAGCGCAGGGTGAGTCCGGACTGGACTGTTTAATATTGTCCTTCATTAATGCGGTTCTCTCGAGGTTAACCTTAAGCGGCTGACGCCTATGATTATGCAGCTGTCGCCGCGGAGGTCGAGAACCTCAAGGCCGAGCTGCAAAAGGCTCGGTAGGAGGACACAAAGTAGAAGGCGGCGGCCGAACGAGCAACCGCCGAATTAAAGGTGGTGCAGACCGCCAGCGAGAAACACGAGGCCAAAGTGGCCGAGGTGCAGCAGGAGCTCAAGGATGCCGTCACAAAATGTGAGGACCTTGAGCAAAAAAGCAAGGATCAGGTTTTCGAGCTGACCTCGTTGAGGTCAGCAATTAAAGAGGGGTGGGTGAAGGCGCGAGGCCATGAAGAAAAGCTCTGTCAGGTCAAGCTGATTGTGGATGGTAAGTCGTACTTACTGCAAAGTGTCTTTGGTGGTAGCAGGTTCGCTTTGCTCACACGAGTATGGCATTCCCCAGGCACCTTTGCGGATCTCCCGAGGAGTGCGGCGGATGCAGCGAGGTACTTCTCATCCCAGGAGGGCCGAGTTGAGCAGAGGTTGTTTTGGGCGTAGTTCCCAGCCCCCGAGCACCCTTCCCTGCTCAACAACCAGATGAAGCAACTGATGGAGTTGCATCAGATGGCGGAGCCGGCGATAAAGGACTGATGACCCACAAGTATAGGGGATCAATCATAGTCCTTTCGATAAGTAAGAGTGTCGAACCCAACGAGGATCAGAAGGAAATGACAAGTGGTTTTCAACAAGGTATTTTCTGCAAGCACTGAAATAGTCAGTAACAGGTAGTTTTATAGCAAGATAATTTGTAACAGACAAGTAATGGTAACGATAAATAGAGTGCAGCAAGGTAGCCCAATCCTTTTGTGGCAAAGGACGGACCAAAATGGTCTCTTATAATAAGCAAAGTGTTCTTGAGGGCACACGGGAATTTCATCTAATCACTTTCATCATGTTGGTTTGATTTGCGTTCGCTACTTTGATAATTTGATATGTGGGTGGACCGGTGCTTGGGTGATGTTCTTACTTGAACAAACCTCCCACTTATGATTAACCCCCTCGCAAGCATCCGCAACTATGAGAAAAGTATTAAGATAAAATCTGTCGGATTCAGGGCTCCGCGGACCCAAGAAGGTTCGAACTCTAGGGCGTGTGCGAAGAACTCAACCTATCCAGCCTACTGACCCGTCGCCCCACAGCCTAGCCTAGCCGGACTCGCGTGAGCAAGGAAGAAGATGAACATGGCAGTTTACCCAGGTTCGGGCCACCTTGCGATGTAAAACTCTACTCCTGCTTTGTGGTGGATTGGCCTCACGAGGGGCTGAGGATGAACAACCTCGCGGGGGCTCGGGGGTGAGAATGAGTCGACCCCTTGTATGGTGGTGGCTAACCTATCTTTATAGTGGCCTCGGTCCTCTTCCCCCAAAACGTAGGCGGGAAAGGGATCCCACAGTGGCCAATTTGAAAGGGGGCAAGTAGTACATCTTATCCTGACGAAAGGTGGTCTTCGCCTGCAAAGCTTCTGGTCGTGACGCAACGGTGGGCTCGGTGATGACATCCGTCCTGCCGTGCTGGTGGTCTTGGTCTTGTAGCACCGGAATGGAAACCTTTGGTAGATTCCTCGGGAACCCACGCCTGTCCTTGCCTCCTTAGCACCAAAGAGGAAATTGCCTTCTCTGCGCCCGCTGGCGCCCACCTGGCCTTGGTCGTCATGGCTTGCGTCATCGTAGCCTCATGAGGCCGGTACCTGCATAGAAATCTCCGCTCCTCGGGAGACAGCCTGGGGAGGCCGCTCCCTCTGGAGATCTTGGTGTCGTCCGCCTCGCGAGGCTAGGGGCCCCACGAGGGTCTTGTCTTGGCAGTCTTGGAGGTGGGCCGTACCAGGCCGTGGAGGGAACCACGCCATGGGCCGCAGGCAGGCAAGTCTGTGTACCCTAGTGTCCAGAATGCCGACAGTAATCCCCGAGCCCAAGGCGCGCTCGAACTTGGCTTCGAGGCGAAGCCAAAGGGCAAGGGCAAAGTGCCGCGGGCCCCAATCGCCTGCGGGCCGAGTTGACGCGTGGCACTTGATGGGACGTGGGCGTCTCCGCTTCCCCATGCCACCCCGGCAACTGCTCGACTTGACAACTGCCTGGCGCATGCAGCGGGGCCATCATTGCTTGGGACATGAGAGGCCGCTAGTCAGCCTTCCTTCGCCCATAAATGGGGAAGGGGGCAGAGCCCCCAGCCCATCTTCATCTTCTTGCCGCCCGCTCTTTCTTCTTCTCCATTGTCCCGCCGTCTTGCCAAAGTATCCATGGCACTGGTGAGGAGGTTTTTCGCCGAGGAGAAGGGCAAAGCCCCACGGGTGGAACCGAAGCTGCTTCCGCCGAAGATAAGGCGTGGCCGCCCCCGCAAGGCCGCCGCAGCGCCCACAGCTGCCCAACCCTGGTGCGAGCGTGCCCCACCGGGTTTCCCTGTCAGCGCGAACGCTCGCGCGTAGGGCCCCGCTCGCGAGAGCATCCATGGAAGTCGTGGGGGACGAAGCTGGGAAGGAGAATGAGCGACGGTCGCGCGACCACCCTACCCGCAGGCCCACGCCGGTGGCACGGCCCGCGAGTTTGTGGTGTGGGCGGCGATGCAGCCGCGCACATGGATCCGGCTCCCACGGTCCCTGGCGCGGGAGATACCATCGAGGGGGCCCGTCGAGTTGTGGCTGCAGCATGACGGCTGCTGCAGCCAAGCCTCGCAGGCGGAGGTTGAGGTCGTCTCCTCCGGCGACGTCTTCATGACCTGGGGATGTGGAGCGATCGCCTGTGCCTACAACTCGGAGGGGGGGCACGCCTTCCACTTCGAGTATGACGGGGCGTCGACGCTCTTCTTCAAGGTCTTCGGAGAGGATGGCAAACATCTAGAGTGCTGCCCTAGGGGAGGCGACCGGGGCGGCGAACCCCCTGCTGGCCGGCGAAGCGGCGAGGTCCCCGGCGGTGAACTTGCCCTTGGCCTTGTCCGCGATACCTCCAGCAACGATGGTACCTCCCCCGGAGAGAGTTCCAGCGACGATGACTACACTGAGCCATCGCGCCGACGTGCCCGGGCCTAGGAGGAGGATGCGACGCCAGAGCCCGCACCTCCTTAGCAGCGGCCCTCGTCGGTCTTTTCTTTTGCTTCACTCCCTGTATCAGAACCATGAAGGGCCCCGAGGGGGCGTGTAAGAACCACGACGCTTGCACCTTTATTTTAACATTTTTGGCTCATGCTTTCGGTTGTACTCGTGTTCCTCGTTTAGGCATTGGTCCCCTTTTTGATCTCGCGACAGCATGTTGCTCTGCGTCGGCGGGACCCAGTCCCCAGGTGGGCTTCAGCCGTCACTGGTCTGCCAGGTCGCGATGCCATGTGCAAGGCCAAGAGGTGAGCGACCCGAGTTCCGGTAAGAGCCCCTGAGGTGCAATGCTCAGGAGGTCCCCCTTGGCGCTCAAGCGACTATCGAAAGATTAAAAAGGGGGGTCCCTTGCCCGAGCAAGGCCGTGAAAGGATGAAACATTAGCGGCGGAGCTCATGCTGGTGTGCGCAGGATAACTTAGCTTGGCGAGGTTGCGTTCCATGGTGATTCCTTTGCTGTGGAGGCGAGCTTCCCTGGAGCTCCCGACCTTGTGCATGTCCCTTGCTCTGCAATGGATTAGAATGAGCCCCCGCTAGAGGCGCGTGAGGGGACTGATGCCTGTCATATTCCAGGAAGCGGTCGAGCGAACGCTAGCGCCGACGAGTCATGCCCTTTTCCCTGTGTTCCCCCGTGAGACTGGCGATTCCCCTCCCTTTGCTCATCATAATGCTCTACATCCTTAGGACCCAGCCCTGGAGCGGAGCTCAGCCGCCGCTGGTATGCCAGGTCACGATGCCGTGGTCAAGGCCAGGGGATGAGGGCTCGAGAGCCAGTAGGAGCTCCTGAGGCGCAATGCTCAGGGCCCCCCTTTTAACGTGCAAGCGATTTGCTCAAAAGAGGAATGGCTCGCCTCGCGGAGGTGCTTGGTGAAGGCCATACCCGTCGTCACACGGAATTTATGGCAACTTCTACTTAGCCTTTGCAAAATGCCAAAGCTGGAGCGTCATAATCGCGAAGTCTTGTCTCCTGAGGCCCCTGCGGGTTAGTTAGTCACGAAACACAAGGGGCAACGCGCGCTTGCTGGTCTGCTCGTGGTCATTCCGTGAGAAGACGAAGGCACTAAGGACCTGGTGAGGTGACGTACACAGGGCCGGCCCGTGAGCCAGAGCTCAGTCTCTTAGATTTATCAGCGTTGCAGGGACGGACCCGAGCACAGGCGCCTTGCCGGTAGCCCCCTCGCACAAGACGTTCAAGGGGAGACCTGCCAACGCGCGGGGCTCGCAGAGGTGATTCCAGAGATGACGGATCGTTGGCGCAACGTTAACAACCATAATAGCTCAAGCAGGCATAACTGGTCCAGAATACATAAATCGAAATGACGAAGCTACGAGGGTGGGCCCCAGCAACCTGAGGATGATGCAGCCCAAGGGGCGCCCTCAGTTGAACAAACCAAAAAGTCACCTGGCACCAGTGTTGTAGAAGAGTCGGGGTAGCTAAAGATGCGCGCTGCAGAGATCGCTCCTCATGAGTCGATCGGCTCCTGAGGCCCGGGAGGCTCTGGAGGTCCGGGGGGCTCGCGAGGGTCCGACACCTCCTCCGTCAAGACCGCCTGACGCCTGGCCTTGTGGGCTACCAAGGCACCCTGCGCAAAGCGCTGGTACGAGGCGGCCACGTTCAGCAGGCCAAACGGCATGCAGACGTAGCTATAGGGGTAGCCCCCACTCCGGCCGATGCGGGACGGCCAGAAGAGGTCCTGTGAAGCGGCCCTGTTGAGGTCTGGGATGTTGACACAGACTCGCAGCTCACCGCCTATGTCAGGGGGCGGGGCTGCACCCGGTGGTGCGGAGCGACGCTCGCCACGCATGGCTCGCGCCTCCTGAAGCTCTTCGATTGCCTTGGTGATGAATTCTCACGTGCCTGGCGCCTCATGCCTGGCGCCTCGCTCACGAAGGTGCGCGTTGAAGCACACCTCCACGTGGTGCCCGAACACCTCCCTTGTCACGCAGGTCAGGTCAGAGGCCCTCCAGATGAGTGCCCCTGAGCCCGTCCTGAGGGGGGCGCCGAGCGCGCCTCCCTATGCGAGAGGGAAGGGTGCCCCAGCAGAGGGCGCGGGGCCTGAGGTACGATCGCCAGGTACCCCAGCCTCCTGACGGCCCTTGGGAAGGAGCTGCTTCTTCTTCTTGGGGATGGCCTCAGGAGGAAGGACGGCGCCCTCGTCGTCAGAGTTCTCGACCACAGCGGCCTGGTAAGCGCGCTCGAGGGAGCGCACCGTGTCCTTTTCGTCGCAGGCGACCGTGATGATGCCACCACTTCCTGGCATCTTGAGGACGTTGTAGCCGTGGTGAGTTGCTGCCATGAACTTGGCGAGGGCCGGATACCCGAGGATGGCATTGTACGGGAGGCGGGCGACATCGAAGTCGATGAGCTCAGTGTGGTAGTTGCTGTGGTTGCCAAAGGTGACTGGGAGGCGCACCTGCCCCAGGGGAACGGTGGAACCATCGGTGACTCCTGAGAAAGGCTTGGTCAGAAGGAGCTGATCATAGGGCACTTGGAGTGTCTCGAACGTCTCGACGGAGAGAATGTTGAGCCCCGCGCCACCATCGATGAGGGTCTTGGTGACGAGGACGTTGCTGATGGTGGGCGTGCAGAGCATCGGGAGCGCGCCAGCGGTGGTTGAGCACTTGAGTTGGTCCATGGATTCGAAGGTGATGGCGTGCTTGGACCACCTGAGGGGACGCGACGCCTCAAGCTTGGGGAGGGCCGCGTTCACCTCACGAGTGAACTGCTTGAAGATGCGATGGGAGGCGGGAGCCTGAGCACCACCCAGGATGCAGACGATTGTGTGAGGCTCTTGGAAGCCCCCAGCCCCATCGTCTTGCCTGTTGTCATCGTTTCTCCTTGGCGGTGGCGGCAGCAGAGGGAGGCCGGCGTTGCCCTGAGGGCGGTCCTCAAGAGGCTGATCGCGCCAGGGGCCGTCACGAGGCTGGCCTTGCCAGTGGTCCTCACGGGGTTGGTCGCGCCAATCCTGGCGAGGGTCGCGGTTGTCCTAGCGGCCTCCTCCACGGCCGAAGCCGCGGTCGTTGCGCTCGGGGCGGCAGCCGAGGCGCCCATCTCGGATTGCCCTGAGCTCTTGGCAGTCGTTGGTGTTGTGGATGTGGACGTTGTGGAAGACGCAGAACGGGCAGTTGCCCTGGAGGATTCTCCGTGGTCATAGCCGCGCTTCATCTCAGGTTCAGCTGCAAGCACAGCGGGGCCCTTGCGCTTTGCCTCCTTTGCCTTGGCCTTCTTGTCTTCAAGGTCGGCCTCCGGAAGCTCCAGAAGGGAGAGGCGACCTTCCTCTGCCATTGCGCACCTGCTCACCATGTTGAACATCTCCAGGGCCGAACACAAGTCCTCGTGGATGGCGAGCTCCTCCTTCATCTTGACATCCCGGACGCCATCAGAGAACGCTGAAATGATGGCCTCGTCCGACACCTTTGGGATGTTGAGGCGAACGTTCGTGAAGCGCTGTATGTACTTGTGCAAGGTCTCACCCGGCTGTTGCTTCACGCGCCGCAGGTCACCTGCTGCAGGAGCACGGTCACGAGTACCCTGGAAGTTGGTAATGAAGCGCTCGCGAAGCTCATCCCAGGAGGAGATCGACCCCACCGGGAGGTTTAGGAGCCAAGAACGTGCGCCGTCCTTGAGGACCATGGGGAACCAGTTCGCCATGACCTTGTCATTGCCGTTCGCTGCTTCGATGCTCAGCTCGTAGAGCTGGAGAAACTCCGCTGGGTCGGGAGTGCCGTCGTAGTGTGGAGGCAGATCCGGCTTGAACTTGCCAGGCCAGACGACACGCCACAGCTCCGGAGTGAAAGCACGGCGGCCTGCCTCGCTCACAGGTGCGGGCCGCATGGGTGGAGCTTGGTCTTGACGCCCGCGAGCCGCGACCTCTGGCGGCGCGCGGTCTTGGTGCTGGCGCTGTGGTGCCGGGAGCACACGCGCATCGGCCTGCGGCCGCTGCACCACCTGGCAGCTTGCTTCATCTCCTGCCGGCGCCCCACGCCGCGGGTCACGTGGGGCACGTTGCGCCTGGGCTCTGGGTCCACGTCGCGCCGAGGAGGAGGAGGAGGCGCACCGTGAGCCACGTCGCCCGCCTGGGAGGGCGGGGGAGGCAGCTAGCGGGACGGCGCAGGGGCCTCGCCGGCAGCATTGACGAGCTCAGCGATGCGGCCGAGCCAGTCGTCGTAGAGGTCATTGGCGGGGCGGTAGCGCAGGAGCTCACGCGCCATGAGCAGCGCAGCCTGCGCGTTCGCCGGCCCACGACATGGATGGGAGGACGATGCTGTGGCCGGAGTTTCGAGGGCTCCGCAGACCCAAGAAGGTTCGAACTCTGGGGCGTGTACGAAGAACTCAACCTATCCAGCCTACCGACCCGTCGCCCCACAACCTAGCCTAGCCGGACTCGCGTGAGCAAGGAAGAAGATGAACACGGCAGTTTACCCAGGTTTGGGCCACCTTGCGGGGTAAAACCCTACTCCTGCTTTGTGGTGGATTGGCCTCACGAGGGGTTGAGGATGAACAAGTACAGAGGATGAACAACCTCGCGGGGGCTCGGGGGTGAGAATGAGTCAACCCCTTCTATGGTGGTGGCTAACCTATCTTTATAGTGGCCTCAGTCCTCTTCCCCCAAAACGTAGGTGGGAAGGGATCCCACAATGGCCAATTTGAAAGGGGGCAAGTAGTACATCTTATCCTAACGAAAGGTGGTCTTTGCCTGCAAGGCTTCTGGTCGTGACGCAACGGTGGGCTCGGCGATGACATCCGTCCTGCCGTGCTGGTGGTCTTGGTCTTGTAGCACCGGAATGGAAACCTTTGGTAGATTCCTCGGGAACCCACGCCTGTCCTTGCCTCCTTAGCACCAAAGAGGAAACTGCCTTCTCTGCACCCGCTGGCGCCCGCCTGGCCTTGGTCATCATGGCTTGCATCATCGCAGCCTCATGAGGCTGGTACCTGCATAGAAATCTCCGCTCCTCGGGAGGCCGCTCCCTCCAGAGGTCTTGGTGTCGTCCGCCTCGCGAGGCCAGGGGCCCTGCGAGGGTCTTGTCTTGGCGGTCTTGGAGGTGGGCCGTACCAGGCCGTGGAGGGAGCCACGCCATGGGCCATAGGCAGGCAAGTCTGGGTACCCTGGTTCCTAGAAAGCCGACAAAATCTAACCATAGCATTAAACATTTGGATCCAAATCGGTCCCTTACGAAGTAGCGCATAAACTAGGGTTTAAGCTTCTGTCACTCTAGCAACCCATCATCTAATAACTACTCCACAATGCATTCCCTTAGGCCCAAATATGGTGAAGTGCCATGTAGACGACGTTCACATGACACCACTAAGGGAATCACAACATACATATCATCAAAATATCGAACACATATCAAGTTCACATGATTACTTGCAACATGACTTCTCCCGTGACCTCAAGAACAAAAGTAACTACTCACAAATGATATTAATGCTCAAGATCAGAGGGGTATTAAATAGCATAATGAATCTGAACATATAATCTTCCACCAAATAAACCATATAGTAATCAACTACAAGATGTAATCAACACTACTAGTCACCCACAGGTTGTGGGGAACGTAGCATGCAATTTCAAAAAAAAAATCCTACGCTCACGCAAGATCTATCTAGGAGATGCATAGCAACGAGAGGGGGAGAGTGTGTCCACGTACCCTCATAGACCCAAAGTGGAAGCGTTAGCTTAACGCGGTTGATGTAGTCGAACGTCTTCTCGATTCAACCGATCAAGCACCGAACGTACGGCACCTCCGAGTTCTGCACACGTTCAGCTCAATGATGCCCCTCGAACTCTTGATCCAGCAAAGTGTCGAGGGAGAGTTCTGTCAGCATGACGGCGTGGTGACGGTGATGGTGAAGTGATCCACGCAGGGCTTCGCCTAAGCACTACGACAATATGACCGGAGGAGTAAACCGTGGAGGGGGACGCCGCACACGGCTTGGAACAATTGGTGTGTCTCCAAGGGGTGCCCTGCCCACGTATATAAAGGAGGGAGAGGGAGGAGGCCGGCTCTAGGGGGCGCGCCAAGTGGGGGGGAGTCCTACTAGGACTCCTAGTCCTAGTAGGATTCGCCCCCCCCACCTCTTATTCCTTCTCATGGAGGGGGAAAGGGGGAAGGAGAGGGAGAGGAAGAAGGAAAGGGGGGCCGCGCCCCCTCCCCTAGTCCAATTCAGACTCCCCATGGGGGGCGCGTGCCACCTCCTTGTGGCCTGCCTTGCCTCTCCCCTATGGCCCATGAGGCCCATTACTTCCTCCCGGGGGGTTCCGGTAACCTCCCGGTACTCCAAAAAATACCCGAAATGATCCGGAACCATTCCGGTGTCCGAATACTATCGTCCAATATATCAATCTTTACCTCTCGACCATTTCGAGACTCCTTGTCATGTCCGTGATCTCATTCGGGACTCCGAACAATCTTCGGTCACCAAAACACATAACTCATAATACAAATCGTCATCGAACATTAAGCGTGCGGACCCTACGGGTTCGAGAACTATGTAGACATGACCGAGACATATCTCCGATCAATAACCAACAGCGGAACCTGGATGCTCATATTGGTTCCTACATATTCTACGAAGATCTTTATCGGTCAAACCGTAATGACAACATACGTCATTCCCTTTGTCATCGGTATGTTACTTGCCCGAGATTCGATCGTCGGAATCTTTATACCTAGTTCAATCTCGTTACCGGCAAGTCTCTTTACTCGTTCCGTAATGCATCATCCCGTAACTAACTTATTAGTCATATTGCTTGCAAGGCTTATCATGATGTGCATTACCGAGAGGGCCCAGAGATACCTCTCCGATACTTGGAGTGACAAATCCTAATCTCGATCTATGCCAACCCAACAAACACCTTCGGAGACACCTGTAGAGCATCTTTATAATCACCCAGTTATGTTGTGATGTTTGATAGCACACAAGGTGTTCCTCCGGTATTCGGGAGTTGCATAATCTCATAGTCAAAGGAATATGTATAAGTCATGAAGAAAGCAATAGCAATAAAACTTAACAATCATAATGCTAAGCTAACGGATGGGTCTTGTCCATCACATCATTCTCCTAATGATGTGATCCCGTTAATCAAATGACAACACATGTCTATGGTTAGGAAACTTAACCATCTTTGATTAACGAGCTAGTCTAGTAGAGGCATACTAGGGACACTGTGTTTTGTCTATGTATTCACACATGTATCAAGTTTCCAGTTAATACAATTCTAGCATGAATAATAAACATTTATCATGATATAAGGAAATATAAATAACAACTTTAGTATTGCCTCTAGGGCATATTTCCTTCAGTCTCCCACTTGCACTAGAGTCAATAATCTAGATTACATTGTAATGATTCTAACACCCATGGAGTCTTGGTGCTGATCATGTTTTGCTCGTGGAAGAGGCTTAATCAACGGGTCTGCAACATTTAGATCCGTATGTATTTTGCAAATCTCTATGTCTCCCTCCTTGACTTGATCACGGATGGAGTTGAAGCGTCTCTTGATGTGTTTGGTTCTCTTGTGAACTCTGGATTCCTTCGCTAAGGCAATTGCTCCAGTATTGTCACAAAAGATTTTCATTGGATCCGATGCACTAGGTATTACACCTAGATCGGATATGAACTCCTTCATCCAGACTCCTTCATTTGCTGCTTCTGAAGCAGCTATGTACTCCACTTCACACGTAGATCTCGCCACGACGCTTTGCTTGGAACTGCACCAACTGACAGCTCCACCATTCAATATAAATACGTATCCGGTTTGTGACTTAGAGTCATCCGGATCAGTGTCAAAGCTAGCATTGACATAACCATTTACGACGAGCTCTTTGTCACCTCCATAAACGAGAAACATATCCTTAGTCCTTTTCAGGTACTTTAGGATGTTCTTGACCGCTGTCCAGTGATCCACTCCTAGATTACTTTGGTACCTCCCTGCTAAACTTATAGCAAGGCACACATCTGGTCTGGTACACAACATAGCATACATGATAGAACCTATGGCTGAAGCATAGGGAATGACTTTCATTTTCTCTCTATCTTCTGCAGTGGTTGGGCATTGAGTCTTACTCAACTTCACACCTTGCAACACAGGCAAGAAACCTTTCTTTGACTAATCCATTTTGAACTTCTTCAAAATTTTATCAAGGTATATGCTTTGTGAAAGTCCAATTAAGCGTCTTGATCTATCTCTATAGATCTTGATGCCCAATATATAAGTAGCTTCACCGAGGTCTTTCATTGAAAAATTCTTATTCAAGTATCCTTTTGTGCTATCCAGAAATTATATATCATTTCCAATCAACAATATGTCATCTACATATAATATTAGAAATGCTACAGAGCTCCCACTCACTTTCTTGTAAATACAGGCTTCTCCAAAAGTCTGTATAAAACCATATGCTTTGATCACACTATCAAAGCGTATATTCCAACTCCGAGATGCTTGCACCAGTCCATAAATGGATCGCTGGAGCTTGCACACTTTGTTAGCACCTTTAGGATCGACAAAACCTTCTGGTTGCATCATATACAACTCTTCTTTGAGAAATCCATTAAGGAATGCAGTTTTGACATCCATTTGCCAGATTTCATAATCATAAAATTCGGGAATTGCTAACATGATTCGAACAAACTTAAGCATCGCTACGGGTGAGAAGGTCTCATCGTAGTTAACTCCTTGAACTTGTCGAAAACCTTTCGCAACAAGTCGAGCTTTGTAGACAGTAACATTACCGTCAGCGTCGGTCTTCTTCTTGAAGATCCATTTATTCTCTATGGCTTGCCGATCATCAGGCAAGTCAACCAAAGTCCACACTTTGTTCTCATACATGGATCCCATCTCAGATTTCATGGCCTCAAGCCATTTCGTGGAATCTGGGCTCATCATCACTTCCTCATAGTTCGTAGGTTCGTCATGGTCTAGTAACATGACTTCCAGAACAGGATTACCGTACCACTCTGGTGCGGAACGTACTCTAGTTGACCTACAAGGTTCGGTAGTAACTTGATCTGAAGTTTCATGATCATCATCATTAGCTTCCTCACTAATTGGTGTGGGCATCACTGGAACTGATTTCTGTGATGAACTACTTTCCAATTCAAGAGAAGGTACAATTACCTCATCAAGTTCTACTTTCCTCCCACTCACTTCGTTCGAGAGAAACTCCTTCTCTAGAAAGGATCCATTCTTAGCAACAAATATTTTGCCTTCAGATCTGTGATAGAAGGTGTACCCAACAATTTCTTTTGGGTATCCTATGAAGACGCACTTCTCCGATTTGGGTTCGAGCTTATCAGGCTGAAGCTTTTTCACATAAGCATCGCAACCCCAAACTTTAAGAAATGACAGCTTAGGTTTCTTGCCAAACCACAGTTCATACGGTGTCATCTCAACGGATTTAGATGGTGCCCTATTTAACGTGAATGCAGCTGTCTCTAATGCATAACCCCAAAATAATAGTGGTAAATCGGTAAGAGACATCATAGATCGCACCATATCTAATAAAGTACGGTTACAACATTCGGACACACCATTACGCTGTGGTGTTCCAGGTGGCGTGAGTTGCGAAACTATTCCACATTGTTTTAAATGAAGACCAAACTCGTAACTCAAATATTCGCCTCCGCGATCAGATCGTAGAAACTTTATTTTCTTGTTACGATGATTTTCTACTTCACTCTGAAATACTTTGAACTTTTCAAATGTTTCAGACTTATGTTTCATTAAGTAGATATACCCATATCTGCTCAAATCATCTGTGAAGGTCAGAAAATAATGATACCCGCCGCGAGCTTCAACACTCATCGGACCGCATACATCAGTATGTATTATTTCCAATAAGTCAGTAGCTTGCTCCATTGTTCCGGAGAACGGAGTCTTAGTCATCTTGCCCATGAGGCATGGTTCGCAAGCATCAAATGATTCATAATCAAGTGATTCCAAAAGTCCATATGCATGGAGTTTCTTCATGCGCTTTACACCAATATGACCTAAACGGCAGTGCCACAAATATGTTGCACTATCATTATCAACTTTGCATCTTTTGGCATCAATATTATGAATATGTGTATCACCACGATCGAGATTCAACAAAAATAGACCACTCTTCAAGGGTGCATGACCATAAAAGATATTACTCATATAAATAGAACAACCATTATTCTCTGATTTAAATGAATAACCGTCTCGCATCAAACAAGATCCAGATATAACATGCTCAACGCTGGCACCAAATAACAATTATTCAGGTCTAAAACTAATCCCGAAGGTAGATGTGGAGGTAGCATGCCGACGGCGATCACATCGACCTTGGAACCATTCCCGACGCGCATCGTCACCTCGTCCTTAGCCAATCTTCGTTTAATTCGTAGCCCCTATGTCGAGTTGCAAATATGAGCAACAGAACCAGTATCAAATACCCAGGTGCTACTACGAGCATTAGTAAGGTACACATCAATAACATGTATATCAAATATACCTTTGTTCACTTTGCCATCCTTCTTATCCGCCAAATACTTGGGGCAGTTCCGCTTCCAGTGTCTAGTCCCTTTGCAGTAGAAGCACTCAGTTTCAGGCTTAGGTCCAGACTTGGGCTTCTTCCTGGGAGTGGCAACTTGCTTGACATTCTTCTTGAAGTTCCCCTTCTTTCCTTTGCCCTTTTTCTTGAAACCAGCGGTCTTGTTAACCATCAACACTGGATGCTCCTTCTTGATTTCTACCTCCGCTGCTTTGAGCATAGCAAAGAGCTCGGGAATAGTCTTCTCCATCCCTTGCATATTATAGTTCATCACAAAGCCTTTATAGCTTGGTGGCAGTGATTGAAGAACTCTGTCAATAACACTATCATCCGGAAGACTAACTCCTAGCTGAGTCAAGTGGTTATGGTACCAAGACATTCTGAGTATGTGTTCACTGACAGAACTGTTCTCCTCCATCTTGCAGCTATAGAACTTGTTGGAGACTTCATATCTCTCAACTCGAGCATTTGCTTGAAATATTAACTTCAATTCCTGGAACATCTCATATGGTCCATGACGTTCAAAACGTCTTTGAATTCCCGATTCTAAGCCGTAAAGCATGGCACACTGAACTATCGAGTAGTCATCAGATCGAGCTTGCCAGATGTTCATAACATCAACATCTGCTCCTGCAGCAGGCCTTTCACCTAGCGGTGCATCAAGGACATAATTCTTCTGTGCAGCAATGAGGATAATCCTCAAGTTACGGACCCAGTCCGTGTAGTTGCTACCATCATCTTTCAACTTAGCTTTCTCTAGGAACGCATTAAAATTCAAAGGAACGGTAGCACGGGCCATTGATCTACAACATAGATATGCAAAAACTATCAGGACTAAGTTCATGATAAATTAAGTTCAATTAATCATATTACTTAAGAACTCCCACTTAGATAGACATCCCTCGAGTCATCTAAATGATCACGTGATCCATATCAACTAAACCATGTCCGATCATCACGTGAGATGGAGTAGTTTTCAATGGTGAACATCTCTATGTTGATCATATCTACTATATGATTCACATTCGACCTTTTGGTCTCCAGTGTTCCGAGGCCATGTCAGTACATGCTAGGATCGTCAAGTTTAACCCGAGTATTCCGCGCGTGCAAAACTGTCTTGCACCCGTTGTATGTGAACGTAGAGCTTATCACACCCGATCATCACGTGGTGTCTCAGCACGACGAACTATCGCAACGGTGCATACTCAGGGAGAACACTTATACCTTGAAATTTTAGTGAGGGATCATCTTATAATGCTACCGCCGTACTAAGCAAAATAAGATGCATAAAAGATAAACATCACATGCAATCAAAATATGTGACATGATATGGCCATCATCATCTTGTGCCTTTGATCTCCATCTCTAAAGCACCGTCATGATCTCCATCGTCACCGGCATGACACCTTGATCTTCATCGTAGCGTCGTTGTCGTCTCGCCAACTATTGCTTCTACAACTATCGCTAACGCATAGTGATAAAGTAAAGCAATTACATGGCGATTGCATTTCATACAATAAAGTGACAACCATAAGGCTCCTGCCAGTTGCCGATAACTTTTACAAAACATGATCATCTCATACAACAACGTATATCACATCATGTCTTGACCATATCACATCACAACATGCCCTGCAAAAACAAGTTAGACGTCCTCTACTTTGTTGTTGCAAGTTTTACGTGGCTGCTACGGGCTTCTAGCAAGAACCGTTCTTACCTACGCATCAAAACCACAACGATGTTTCATCAAGTTTGCTGTTTTAACCTTCAACAAGGACCGGCCGTAGTCAAATTCGATTCAACTAAAGTTGGAAAAACAGACACCCGCCAGCCACCTTTATGCAACAAGTTGCATGTCTGTCGGTGGAACCGGTCTCATGAACATGGCCATGTAAGGTTGGTCCGGGCCGCTTCATCCAACAATACCGCCGAATCAAAATAAGACGTTGTGGTAAGCAGTATGACTATCATCGCCCACAACTCTTTGTGTTCTACTCGTGCATACCATCTACGCATAGACCTGGCTCAGATGCCACTGTTGGGGAACGTAGCATGCAATTTCAAAAAAAAAATCCTACGCTCACGCAAGATCTATCTAGGAGATGCATAGCAATGAGAGGGGGAGAGTGTGTCCACGTACCCTCGTAGACCGAAAGCGGAAGCGTTAGCTTAACGCGGTTGATGTAGTCGAACGTCTTCTCGATTCAACCGATCAAGCACCGAACGTACGGCACCTCCGAGTTCTGCACACGTTCAGCTCGATGACGCCCCTCGAACTCTTGATCCAGCAAAGTGTCGAGGGAGAGTTCCGTCAGCACGACGGCGTGGTGACGGTGATGGTGAAGTGATCCGCGCAGGGCTTCGCCTTAGCACTACGACAATATGACCGGAGGAGTAAACCATGGAGGGGGACGCCGCACACGGCTTGGAACAATTGGTGTGTCTCCAAGGGGTGCCCTGCCCACGTATATAAAGGAGGGAGAGGGAGGAGGCCGGCTAGGGATGGCAATGGGTACCCATTACCAGTGTACCCGGCGGGTAAAAACCCTATTAGGGCAAGGGTATGGGTCAAAAAAATACCCATGGGTACATAAATAGAAAAAATTGAAACCCATCGGGTATAGTGGGTACGGGTATGGTTTAGTATAACCCATACCCGTGTTCCCATGTACCCGCATGTAATATGATTCTTTTTAAATAGGCCTTAAATATTATGTATCCATATACTAAACGTTTTTTTACATAAATCCCGCAACTGGCCCACAACAAAGCCACATGACCCACAAGCCCATCCCATATGTGTACGTATCTAGGTGATTAATGTCCTTGTCTCAAAAAAGGTGATTAATGTCCAGAATTGCCTCGTTCCTTATATGGCTATATCAGCATGATTCACGTCCAAAATTACCTCGCACGCTCGTAGCAGCCAGCGCCCAGCAGATCGATCTCATCTTCTCATCGCTACCCACTTCCACCAGCGCCTCCAACCACTTGATGCCTTGCACCACCACCCCTTTCTTGTCCTCCGAGGTGGACGCCAACACCATGGATCCAGGGACCATGATCATAGCTCATGCGTGGACGAGAACCGCGAGGTGGAGCTACAACTCAGTGCCCACCACAGCCAGGATCACGGCACGCCTACCCCGAGCCCAAGCCTAACCCTATTGTCGGATGGTGCCTTCTACCTCCGCTCGCTAGGAAAGAGCCAACTCCCCGGCTGACATCAAGGTCTCCCACCTCCTGCTCTCGGGTCCAAGGCGCATCATCGTTGCAACACTATGTCCAAGTCGTCCATGAAGCAGTGACACCCTAGCTTGCTTAGCAATGGTCCATCTGCTGCTGCTATCAAACACAAGAACAAGAGCAAGGCTATTTTTGGCTAGGTGAGTTTCAATTTTGTTTACGATTTTATGATTATGTGCGTTGATCTTAGAGTTGGAATATATTTGTTGTACATAGATGATATTATGTATTCATGTGTTGCTGTCATGGCGTGTTGATGTTTATAAATTATTATTATAAGTTTTTGTTTATGACTATATAATGCTCAAATTGATGTGTTGCAAATCTGGGTAATTTTACCCGCGGGTACCCATTTACCCTGACGGGTGATGGGTATGGGAAAAAGTTGTACCCGTCGACGGGTATGGGTACGGGTGATTGGTAAGGTTTGGGGCGACGGGTAAGGGTATGGGGTGGCTCCACCCGTACACAAACCCTGCGGGTGCCATCCCTAAGGCCGGCCCTAGGGGCGCGCCAAGTGGGGGGAGTCCTACTAGGACTCCTAGTCCTAGTAGGATTCGGCCCCCCTCTTATTCCTTCTCATGGAGGGGGAAAGAGGGAAGGAGAGGGAGAGGAAGAAGGAAAGGGGGGCCGCACCCCCTCCCCTAGTTCAATTCGGACTCCCCATGGGGGGGCACGCGCCACCTCCTTGTGGCCTGCTTTGCCTCTCCCCTATGGCCCATGAGGCCCATTACTTCCTCTCGGGGGGTTCTGGTAACCTCCCGGTACTCCGAAAAATACCCGAAATGATCCAGAACCATTCCGGTGTCCGAATACTATCGTCCAATATATCAATCTTTACCTCTCGACCATTTTGAGATTCCTTGTCATGTCCATGATCTCATCCGGGACTCCGAACAATCTTCGGTCACCAAAACACATAACTCATAATACAAATCATCATCGAACATTAAGCGTGCGGACCCTACGGGTTCGAGAACTATGTAGACAGGACCGAGACATATCTCCGATCAATAACCAATAGCGGAACCTGGATGCTCACATTGGTTCCTACATATTCTACGAAGATCTTTATCGGTCAAACCGTAATGACAACATACGTCATTCCCTTTGTCATCGGTATGTTACTTGCCCGAGATTCGATCGTCGGTATCTTTATACCTAGTTCAATCTCATTACCGGCAAGTCTCTTTACTCGTTCCGTAATGCATCATCCCGTAACTAACTTATTAGTCATATTGCTTGCAAGGCTTATCACGATGTGCATTAGCGAGAGGGCCCAGAGATACCTCTCCGATACTTGGAGTGACAAATCCTAATCTCGATCTATGCCAACCCAACAAACACCTTCGGAGACACCTGTAGAGCATCTTTATAATCACCCAGTTACGTTGTGACGTTTGATAGCACACAAGGTGTTCCTCCGCTATTCGGGAGTTGCATAATCTCATAGTCAAAGGAATATGTATAAGTCATGAAGAAAGCAATAGCAATAAAACTTAACGATCATAATGCTAAGCTAATGGATGGGTCTTGTCCATCACATCATTCTCCTAATGATGTGATCCCGTTCATCAAATGACAAAACATGTCTATGGTTAGGAAACTTAACCATCTTTGATTAACGAGCTAGTCTAGTAGAGGCATACTAGGGACACTGTGTTTTGTCTATGTATTCACACATGTATCAAGTTTCCGGTTAATACAATTCTAGCATGAATAATAAACATTTATCATGATATAAGGAAATATAAATAACAACTTTATTATCGCCTCTAGGGCATATTTCCTTCACAGGTACCAATCTGAGGTTCCGGTACAAAGATTGAACACAAGAGATGAACTGGGGTTTGAGAGGAAATGGTGCTATTGAAGATGTTGATGGAGATTGGCCTCCCAAAGATGAGAGGGTTGTTGGTGATGATGATGGTTTCGATTTCCCCCTCCAGGAGGGAAGTTCCTCTGGCGGAATCGCTCCGCCGGAGGGCAAAAGTGCTCCTGCCCAAGTTCCGCCTCGAGATGGTGGCGCTCCGTCCCGAAAGTCTTCTTATTTTTTTTCTAGGTCAAAATGACTTATATACGAGAAGACGGGCACCGGAGGTGGGCTGGGCTGGCCACAACCCACCAGGGCGTGCCTAGGGGGCCTGGCGCGCCCTGGTGTCTTGTGGTCACCAGGTGGCCCCCTCCGGTAGTTATTTGCTCCAGTATTTTTCATATATTCCAAAATAATTCTTCGTGAAGTTTCAACTTATTTGGAGATGTGCAGAATAGGAAGCTCTGACGTAGTTTTTTCAGGTCCAGAATTCTAGTTGCCGGTATTCTCCCTCTTTGTGTAAACCTTGCATATTATGAGGGAAAAGACATTAGAATTGCTCCATAAAGCATTATTATGCATAAAAACATTATAAATAATAGTAGGAAATCATGATGCAAAATGGACGTATCAACTCCCCCAAGCTTAGACCTCGCTTGTCCTCAAGCGAAAAACCGACATCGAAAAACATGTCCACATGCTTAGAGAGAGAGGTGTCGATAAAAACAAAATACGGACATAGTAGCATCATGCTTATTATCATAACAACAACAAACTTTATCATAAAACTTTTATCATATAACTTCTCATGAACAAGTAACAATTCATCAAAACATCGAAGTATAAAGCATAAACTCTATTGAAAGACAACAAACTATGTTTTGAGTCAACTTTGCAACTACAATTCATCATATTTTCAGGAAGGGTCTTGTATCAGAGCCTTTTTGCAAGTCCACATACTCAAGCATCATTTAATCTTCTATGATTGCTAACACTCACAGCATACCCATGAGCAAAAAGTTTCAACCGGACACATAGAAAGATTGGGCTTATAGTTTCGCCTCCCAACGTATTCACCTCAAGGGTGATGTCAACAATAATAACTCATGCTCACTCATATCCAACTGGATATATGTGCCTAGATCTTTCCTCACCACATGATGCTTGCAAAAAGAGAAAATAAAAAAGGAATAGGGAAGAATACTTTGACTCTTGCATAAAAGTAAATACGTAAAAGTAAAAGATAGGCCCTTCGCAGAGGGAAGCAGAGGTTGTCATGCGCTTTTTGGTTTGTATGCCAAATCCCTTAACACAAAAGAACGTCACGTTATATTGCCCCTTATGATAGTAATCTTTATTATGCAGTCCGTCGCTTTTATTACTTTGCCATCACAAGTTCATACAACGCTCAATTTTCTCTTACACTAAATGATCAAACACATTTAGAAGCAATTTTTATTGCCTTATTGCACCGATGACAACTTACTTGAAGGATCTTACTCAATCCATAGGTAGGTATGGTGGACTCTCAAAATATGAGTTTGGGTTTAGGGTTTTTGGATGCACAAGTAGTTTCTCTACTTAGTGCGGAATTTTGGCTAGCAAAGATATTGAGCAAGAACCACATGTTGAAGGATCTATGATAATATAACTTCTATGTGAATATGAACAAACATAAATCATTACGTTGTCTTCCTTGTCCAACATCAACAATTTTGACATATAATATTTAATGGGGGCTCACAATCATAAAAGATGTCCAAGATAGTGTATTTTCATGTGAATCTTCTCTTCCCTTATTAATTCTTTCATGAGTTGCATCATTGACCAATGCTATGTTTGTCAATCTCCAATAAATTTTACCACTTATACTTTTCCTTATGTGATGTCATTACTTACCATAATATTAGCATATGATCTTTTTCATTTATTTCCTTTTGTTTGATTGTAACATAAAAGTGAAGAAGCAAAGACTCAAACTAAACTTTATTATATAACTCTCACTCGATTACATAGATAGATAGATCAGGAAAACTAATACTCGAAAATAGATCATGCTAAACTTTTATTCAACTAATTCATGATATAAAGATCAAACTAAAATAGGTAAAGGCAATAAAAGTGATGGTGATACGATACCGGGGCATCTCCCCCAAGCTTGGCAAAAGCCAAGGGGAGTGCCCATACCCATGTACTCAAATCTCCTTTGGTGGGGAAGATGCTGATGGTGGTGGCAATGAGGTAGTAGCGAGCTTATCCTCCGGCTTCCATGGCAGCGGCTCACCATCATAAGAGGAAGCACAAGTCTCACGAGTCCTGCAACTGGCAGCTAAACTCATACCTTTAAATCTTGCCTCATATTCAAAGACTTGATTTTGGAGATCATAGATTTGGCTTTGCAGAAAATTGATTTGCTTGTTGAGGGTGAAGACGATGTCCTTCATAGACTGGCCATCCACCTTGTGATCACGGGTGAAATCCATAATCATGAGGTGATTGGCACTGAGTCCACGCTACACCATCCCTTTGCACTTGAAGACATCCTGCTCCATAGCTTCGAGCTTGGCCTCCACGGTTCCCGTCTTCTTGGGCCCTTGAACATCCCGGATGTGGAGCACCCCCTCACGCATCACAATGGTTTGAGGGTGCTTCATCACCTCCAACAAGTAGGGGTTGATTACCCTCTCAAAGAACTTGTCCTTGGAGGAGCTCGGTGCGCAATCTAGATTTGTCAGAAAACAGCAAGAAACAAGAACAGAAGATTTCTCCGCGATGCGGTGGTCAATACGTTTCGGGGGTATATAAAGATTTTTTATCTTGGGAAACAAGCAAACGGAAGAAAAACAGAGTCGGGAAGGTTCTCGAGGGGGCCACAACCCACCTGGGCGCGCCAAGAAGGGCAGGCGCGCCCAGGTGTATCGTGCCCACCTCGGTTGCCTTCCTAGTTGTTTCTTATTTTCCTAATTTTTCTAATATTCCAAAACTGACAGAAAATATTTTTGCGGATTTTTTGGAGTCCGTTTACTTACCGTATCACGTACCTCCTCTTTTTCAGGATTCTGGAGTATTCTGGAAGGTTTCTTTTATGTGTTCCTCCGGTGTCATGGTTTGGATAATATTACTTTCAACATTAATAGATGTACCTGAGATATAGTGTTTAATTCTTTGCCCATTGACCACCTTCGGGTTAGTACCTTCGGCATTATTAATCTTGATAGCTCCAGAGCGATAAACCTCTTCGTTAATATATGGTCCTTCCCATTAGGAAAGAAGTTTTCCTGCAAAAAATCTAAAACGAGAGTTGTACAGAAGAACATATTCTCCAACTTTGAATTCCTGCTTTTGGATTCTTTTGTCATGCCATATTTTAACTTTTTCTTTGAATAGTTTGGCATTTTCATAAGCTTGGGTTCTCCATTCATCTAGTGAGCTAATATCAAATAACCTCTTTTCACCGGCAAGTTTGAAATCATAGTTGAGTTCTTTAATTACCCAATATGCTTTATGTTCTAACTCAAGAGGCAAATGACAAGCTTTTCCATAAACCATTTTATAAGGAGACATGCCCATAGGATTTTTCTAAGCTGTTCTATAGGCCCAAAGTGCATCATCTAATTTCTTAGACCAATTCTTTCAGGATCTATTGATAGTTTTTTGTAATATTAACTTTATTTCTCTATTGCTAAGTTCTACTTGACCACTAGATTGAGGATGATAGGGTGATGCAATTCTATGGTTAACATCATATTTAGCAAGCATTTTACAGAAAGCACCATGAATAAAGTGTGAACCACCATCAGTCATTAAATATCTAGGGACTCCAAACCTTGGGAAAATAACTTCTTTAAGCATTTTAATGGAAGTGTTATGATCAGCACTACTAGTTGGAATAGCTTCTATCCACTTAGTAACATAATCAACAACAACCAAAATATGAGTGTACCCATTAGATGAAGGAAAAGGTCCCTTATAATCAAAACCCCAAACATCAAATGGTTCAACAGCAAGTGAATAATTCATAGGCATTTCCTGACGCTTACCGATATTACCAATTCTTTGACATTCATCACAAGACAAGACAAACTTACGTGCATCCTTGAAAAGAGTAGGCCAATAAAAACCAGATTACAATACCTTGTGAGCAGTTCTATCTCCCGCATGATGTCCTCCATAGGCTTCGGAGTGACATTTCCGTAATATTTGTTCCTGTTCATGCTCAGGTACACAACGTCTAATAATACCATCTACTCCTTTATAAAGATGCGGGTCATCCCAAAAGTAATGTCTTAAATCATAGAAGATTTTTTTTCTTTTGTTGGTATGTGAAACTAGGTGGTATATATTTAGCAACAATATAATTAGCATAGTCAGCATACCAAGGAGTATTCTGAGAAACATTTATTGCAGCTAGTTGTTCATCAGGAAAACTATCATCAATAGGTAGTGGATCATCAAGAATATTTTCCAACCTAGATAAGTTATCTGCTACGGGGTTCTCAACTCCTTTCCTATCAGTGATATGTAAATCAAATTCTTGTAGAAAGAGAACCCACCTAATGAGTCTAGGTTTAGCATCTTTCTTTTCCATAAGATATTTTATAGCAGCATGATCAGTGTGAACAATTACTTTGGAATCAACAATGTAAGATCTGGATTTATCACAAGCAAACACAACTGCTAAAAATTCTTTTCCAGTAGTAGCATAATTTCTTTGGGCACTGTCTAGAGTTTTGCTAGCATAATGGATAACATTTAATTTCTTATCAACTCTTTGTCCTAGAACAGCACCAACAGCATAATCACTAGCATCACACATAATTTCAAAAGGCAAGTTCCAATCAGGTGGTTGAACAATAGGTGCAAAAGTTAAGACTTTCTTAAGTGTTTCAAAGGCTTCTACACAATCATCATCAAAAACAAATGGAACATCCTTTTGTAAAAGATTAGTAAGAGGCCTAGAAATTTTAGAGAAGTCTTTAATAAACCTCCTATAGAAACCACATGACCAAGGAAACTACAAATACCTTTAATATCTTTAGGACATGGCATTTTCCAATTGCATCAACTTTAGCTTTATCCACCTCAATGCCTCGTTCAGAAATTTTATGCCCCAAGTCAATACCTTCATTAACCATAAAGTGACACTTCTCCCAATTCAACACAAGATTAGTTTGCTCACATCTCTGCAAAGCTCGATCAAGGTTGCTTAAGCAATCATCAAAAGAAGTTTCGTAAATGGAAAAATCATCCATGAAAACCTCAACAATCTTTTCACAAAAAATCAGAGAATATAGCAATCATACATCTTTGAAAGGTAGCAGGTGCATTGCATAAACCTAAAGGCATACGTCTATAATCATAGGTTCCAAAAGGACAAGTAAAGGTGGTTTTCTCTTGATTAGGTTGTGAAACAGGTATTTGAGAGAAACCAGAATATGCATTAAGAAAGCAAAAGTGTGTGTGCTTAGATAGTCTTTCTAACATTTGATCAATAAAATGCAAAGGGTAATGATGTTTTCTAGTAGCTTTATTTAATTTTCTAAAATCAATTACCATTCTATAGCCAGTAACAATTCTTTGTGGAATGAGTTCATTTTTATCATTAGGAACAACGGTAATACCTCCCTTCTTAGGGACACAATGAACAAGACTTACCCATCTACTATCAGCTATGGGATAGATTATACATACTTCCAAAAGTTTTAGTATTTCAGTTCTCACCACTTCTTTCATCTTAGGATTCAATCGTTGTTGGTGATCAACAACGGGTTTAGCGTCAGGTTCCATATTAATTTTGTGCTGACAGAGAGTGGGACTAATGCCCTTAAGATCATCAAGAGTATATCCAATAGCAGCATGGTGCTTCTTCAGAATTTTTAATAATCTTTCTTCTTCATGTTCTGAAAGGTTAGCACTAATAATAATAGGATATATCTTTTTCTCATCAAGATAAGCATATTTCAAAGTGTTGGGCAATTGTTTTAATTCAAACATAGGATCACCTTTAGGTGGAGGAGGACCTCCAAGAGTTTGAATAGGCAAATTGTGTTTTAGGAGAGGTTGTTGTTCAAAGAATATTTTATCTATTTCATTTCTTTCACGTAAGTGCATATCATTTTCATGGTCTAGCAAATATTGTTCTAGTGGATCAGTAGGACGCATGGCAATAGAAGCAAGACCAATTATTTCATCCTTACTAGGTAATTCTTTCTTATGAGGTTATCTACTAAACTTAGAGAAATTAAACTCATGAGACTCATCACCAAAGCTAACACTGACAATTTGTTTATGGCAATCTATGGTAGCATTTACAGTGTTTGAGAAAGGTCTACCAAAGATAATGGGACAAAAGTCATCTTGTGGGGAACCAAGAACTAGAAAATCAGTAGGGTATTTTATTTTCCCACACAAGACTTCGACATCTCTAACAATCCCAAGTGGCTTGATCGTGTCTCTATTAGCAAGTTTAATAGTAAGATCCATGTCTTCAATTTCAGCGGGTGCTATGTCATTCATAATTTCTTGATATAAGGTAAAATGAATAGCACTCACACTAGCACCTAAGTCACATAAACCATGATAACAGTGATCTCCTATTTTAACTGAGACAACAGGCATGCCAACAACATGTCTATGTTTATCTTTTTCATCGGGTTTATCAATTCTAGCAGCTTCATCATAGAAGTAAATAACATGCCCATTGATATTTTCTACCAAGAGATCTTTAACCATAGCAACACTAGGTTCTACTTTAATTTTCTCAGAGGGTTTAGGTGTTTTAATATTACTTTTGTGAACCACAGTTGATACCTTAGCATGTTCCTTTATCCTAACAGGGAAAGGTGGTTTTTCAATATAAGCAGTAGGCACAACTGGATCAACATTGTAAATGATAGTTTCATCTTTAGCTATTACCGGTTCTTTGATTTCTTTTTTAATAGGGGGGTGATATTTAAACTACTTCTCCTTAGGGAGATCAACATGAGTAGCAAATGATTCACATAAAGAGGCTACTATCTCAGAGTCAAGTCCATATTTAGTGCTAAACTTGTGAAAAGCATCGGTATTCATAAAAGATTTAACACAATCAAACTCAAGCTTAATACCTGACTCTTTACCTTCGTCGAGTTCCCAATCTTCAGAGTTGCATTTAATCCTTTCCAAAAGAGCCCACTTGAATACAATAGTCTTCATCATAAAAGAACCAGTACAAGAAGTATCAATCATGGATTGATCATTATGAGGAAGCCGAGCATAAAAATTCTGAATGATAATTTCTCTAGAGAGCTCATGATTGGGGCATGAATATAACATTGACTTAAGCATCCCCCAAGCTAGAGCAATACTTTCTCCTTCACGAGGCCAAAAATTATATATATAATTCCGATCACGATGAACTAGATGCATAGGATAATTTTTTTGGTGAAATTCCAATTTCAATCGATTCCAGTTCCAAGATCCAATATTGTCGCATAGCCTATACCATGTCAATGCTTTTCCCTTCAAAGATAAAGGGAAAACCTTCTTCTTAGCTTCATCTCTGGATAAACCTGCAAGCTTAAATAATCCACAAATTTCATCCACATATATCAAATGCATATGAGGATGTTCAGTTTCATCTCCTGCATAAGGATTAGCTAGCAGTTGTTCTATCATACCCAAAGGAATTTCATAACCAATATTTTAAATAGGTGCAGTAGGTTGAGGGGCAACTAATTGTGCTTTCGGTCGAGGTGAAGATACCCCAAACAAACCCCTCAAAGGATGGTTTTCCATAGTAACAAGTGACAATAAATTTCAGCACGTAATATAAATTTTTCCTTACCAATTTCCACTTACCAAGAATGCTTCACTCCCCGGCAATGGTGTCAGAAAAGAGTCTTGATGACCCACAAGTATAGGGGATCAATCATAGTCCTTTTGATAAGTAAGAGTGTCGAACCCAACGAGGAGCATAAGGAAATGACAAGTGGTTGTCAGCAAGGTATTTTCTGCAAGCACTGAAATAGTCAGTAACAGGTAGTTTGATAGTAAGATAATTTGTAATGGACAAGTAACGGTATCCCAATCCTTTTGTGGCAAAGGACAGGCCAAAACAGTCTCTTATAATAAGCAAAGTGTTCTTGAGGGCACACGGGAATTTCATCTAGTCACTTTCATCATGTTGGTTTGATTTGCGTTCGCTACTTTGATAATTTGATATGTCGGTGGACCGGTGCTTGGGTGCTGTTCTTACTTGAACAAACCTCCCACTTACGATTAACCCCCTCGCAAGCATCCGCAACTATGAGAAAAGTATTAAGATAAAATCTAACCATAGCATTAAACATTTGGATCCAAATCGGTCTCTTACGAAGTAGCGCATAAACTAGGGTTTAAGCTTCTGCCACTCTAGCAACGCATCATCTAATAACTACTCCACAATGCATTCCCTTAGGGCCAAATATGGTGAAGTGCCATGTAGTCAACATTCACATGACACCACTAAGGGAATCATAACATACATATCATTAAAATATCAAACACATATCAAGTTCACATGATTACTTGCAACATGACTTCTCCCGTGACCTCATGAACAAAAATAACTACTCACAAATGATATTCATGCTCAAGATCAGAGGGGTATTAAATAGCATAATGGATCTGAACATATAATCTTCCACCAAATAAACCATATAGTAATCAATTACAAGATGTAATCAACACTACTAGTCACCCACAGGTACCAATCTGAGGTTCCGGTACAAAGATTGAACACAAGAGATGAACTGGGTTTGAGAGGAGATGGTGTTGTTGAAGATGTTGATGGAGATTGGCCTCCAAAATATGAGAGGGTTGTTGGTGATGACGATGGCTTCGATTTCCCCCTCCGGGAGGGAAGTTCCCCCGGCGGAATCGCTCCGCCGGAGGGCAAAAGTGCTCCTGCCCAAGTTCTGCCTCGAGACGGCGGTGCTCCATCCCGAAAGTCTTCTTCTTATTTTTTTATAGGTCAAAATGACTTACATACCAGAAGACGGGCATCAGAGGTGGGTTGGGCTGGCCACAACCCACCAGGGCGCGCCTGGGGGGCCTGGCGCGCCGTGGTGTCTTGTGGTCACCAGGTGGCCCCCCTCCGATAGTTATTTGCTCCAGTATTTTTCATATATTCCAAAATAATTCTCCATGAAGTTTCAGCTTATTTGGAGATGTGCATAATAGGTAGCTCTGACATAGCTTTTTCAGGTCCAGAATTCCAGCTACCGGTATTCTCCCTCTTTGTGTAAACCTTGCATATTATGAGAGAAAAGGCATTAGAATTACCCATAAAGCATTATTATGCATAAAAACATTATAAATAATAGTAGGAAATCATGATGCAGAATGGACGTATCAAGGACCTCTGCGTCAAACTGTGGCCTTCAGAGTCACTGCCGAGTAGCTACTTCGGCCTGGTGGAGAGGTTGTGCGACGCCACACCCCGGATTGACGTCTGGATGTGCTCCATATGCATCGAGGGAGCTCGGATGGCCTTCGGCAAGACTATGGTGCACTAGCCGAAGATCAAGCCAGCCGAGATGGCTACCGGACCCCCCGCCTCCTGGCAAGGAGCATAGACACCCCGAGCAATATTTTCCCATCGTTATGGATGGTGCTCGGGTGGTAGAGGCCCAATGCTCTAAGGATGTAATCTATCAGTGAATGTACTACCGCTTATCCAGGCGAGTTTAAACTTTTGGTGCTTTATAATGCAGCTAGTTGGCATGATGTACTATGCTCCATTAATTACTTTGACTCCTGTGTGGCCGTTTTAAACTAAAAGTTACCAGTCATTGGCTTCGACCCCCTTGTAGATACTGCAAGGGGTGTTTCTTCCGTAACACTTTAACCCTTAGCTGATGTCTCGGTGCCCGGAGGTGGTAGTGTGTAGGAGAAACGAGGCAATCAGACTATGCGGCTTTAATGCTTTCACTTAGCCATAGGAGCTTGACTGTGGGAGCTAGTGACTAGTCCCCAGTGTTTCGTGATGTTCAGCTATGCCAGGGTTAACACCATCAGCACTTGGTTTCTGTGATAGCAACCTTTCGTATGACACGGAATAACCTCCATCGATTTTTAGTTTGACACTTATCATCGAATCGCTGACCAGTTCTCGCTTATTATGACAGTCGGTTTTTGGCTTTCTCCACTGAGGTACTTAACCAGATGAGCTAGAAGTACAATCGCAGTGGTTCTCCCTTTACCCTCCTAGCCGAACAATGCGGAATGTAAGAGGGCAAGCACAGGAGCCGGGCAACCCAACTATTGACCAAATATGTAATTCGGAGCCGATTCATATAATGCAATATCCGAGACGCCGAGCACGTAAGATAGGGATAGTGCTAGAATGATGCTTGGGGCGAGTTTTATAGTCGAGCCCCCGGTTTATTAGCCGATCGCATCTAAAACATGTATCGAACGAGTTTGTTTCGACGTGAAAAAGCGGAAAGAGATACACAACATAAGCGTCTGCAATAGGATCGTAGTGATGGTCTTTATTTTTGATGAATGTGTGATGTCCAACCGTACAATTCAAACTGCCAAAGCAAACTGTTACAGATATTTTGTAAAAATATAAATAATAGAGGAAAGGTTTACATAGGGCCTCTATGAGTGGTTTGACGTTCCTACTGCGCCCTGCTGGACGTCTGCGCCTTCGCTCTGTGGGAGGGTTCTGTGGACCGTAGGAATGGAGATCGGCGGACGGGCCCTTCAGAGAGGGTCTGGAGAGTCTGCCGTGGTATGTCAGCTTTACGCTAATCAGTCCCTAGATGGTACCTGGTAATGGTCCGGAGACATATTTGGCCATAGTTCGGTCAAACCGAGTACTTGACCCTTCGATTTTTTACCCCCACAGCAACCCATGGAATTTTAAGCATGAAATGGTGTACCCGAGGTATGTATTTTGCAGCTGGAGAAGCCGTGCTGTGCGGAGCGCATCCCTATTTAGGGTGAGCACTTGAAGGCTCCGGAAGTGGTGTTGTAGCTCGAGCTCATTTGTGTGCGTCTAGCGCCTTGATGTGAGCCTGGGTCTTCAATGCCCCTTTGTCGGCCTGTACTTCGGCTGCCAGAGCTGTTGTGTGCTCCTCAGTTCAGAGCGAGCGCTCGGTGTTACCGCTAACGGGGCATCCAAGAGGGATATAATAAAAACTTTCATATAAGAGCATTGAATATATGAGAAGTTTGATTCCTTGCATTTGTTTTGGGATATAAAGATGGTGATATTAGAGTCATGCTAGTGAGTAATTGTGGATTGGTAGAAATACTTGTGTTAAAGTTTGTGATTCCTGAAGCATGCACGTATGGTGAACTGTTATGTGATGAAGCCGGAGCATGATTTATTTTTTGATTGTCTTCCTTATGAGTGGCGGTCGGGGACGAGCGATGGTCTTTTCCTACCAATCTATCCCCCTAGGAGCATGCGTATTAGTACTTTGCTTTGATGGCTAATAAATTTTTGCAATAAGTATGTGAGTTCTTTATGACTAATGTTGAGTCCATGGATTATACACACTCTCACCCTTCCACCATTGCTAGCCTCTCTAGTACCGCGCAACTTTCGTCGGTGCATTAAACCCACCATATACCCTTCCTCAAAACAGCCACCATACCTACCTATTATGGCATTTCCATAGCCATTCCGAGATATATTGCCATGCAACTTCCACCGTTCCATTTATTATGACACATACCATCATTGTCATATTGCTTTGCATGATCATGTAGTTGGCATAGTATTTGTGTCTTGGCCACCGTTCATATTGTTTATACATGTCACTCTTGATCATTGCACATCCCGGTACACCGCCGGAGGCATTCATATAGAGTCATATTTTGTTCTAGTACCGAGTTGTAATTCTTGAGTTGTAAGTAAATAAAAGTGTGATGATCATTATTAGAGCATTGTCCCGTGTGAGGAAAGGATGATGGAAGCTATGATTCCCTCACAAGTTAAATGAGACTCCAGACTAAAAAATAAAAGAGGCCAAAGAGCCCAAAATAAAAAAGGTCAAAGAGCCCAAACAAACAAAAATTTGAGAGAAAAGAGAGAAGGGACAATGTTACTATCCTTTTTCCACACTTGTGCTTCAAAGTAGCACCACGTTCTTCATGACAGAGAGTCTCCTATTTTATCACTTTCATACACTAGTGGGAATTTTTCATTATTGAACTTGGCTTGTATATTCCAATTATGGGCTTCCTCAATTTGCCCTAGGTCTTCGTGAGCAAGCAAGTTGGATGCACACCCACTTAGTTTCTTTTTGAGCTTTCATACACTTATAGCTCTAGTGCATCGGTTACATGGCAATCCCTACTCACTTGCATCAATATCAATTGATGGGCATCTCCATAGCCCATTAATTTGCCTAGTTGATGTGCGACTTTCTCCTTTTTGTCTTCTCCTCACAACCTCCACCGTACTCTATTCCACCTAAAGTGTTATATTCATGGCTCACGCACATGTATTGCGTGAAAGTTGAAAAGGCTTGAGAACATTAAAAGTATGAAACAATTGCTTGGCTTGTCATCGGGGTTGTGCATGATGAAATATTTTGTGTGATGAAGATAGAGCATAGCCAGACTATATGATTTTGTAGGGATAACTTTCTTTGGCCATGATATTTTGAGAAGACATGATTGATTTATTAGTATGCTTGAAGAATTATTATTTTTATGTCAACATTAAACTTTTGTTTTGAATCTTATGGATCTAAACATTCATGCCACAATAAAAAAATTTGCATTGATAAATATGTTAGGTAGCATTTCACATCAAAAATTCTGTTTTTATCATTTACCTACTCGAGGACGAGCATGAATTAAGCTTGGGGATGCTTGATACGTCTCCAACGTATCTATAATTTTTTATTGTTCCATGCTATTATATTATCTGTTTTGGATGTTTTATATGCATTAATATGCTATTTTATATTATTTTTGGGACTAATTTGTTAACCTAGAGCCCAGTGCCAGTTTCTATTTTTTTCCTTGTTTTTGACTTTTACAAAAAAAGAATATCAAACGGAGTCCAAACGGAATAAAACTTTATGGTGATTTTTCTTGGACCAGAAGAAACCCACGAGACTTGGAGAGGAGGCCAGAAGCCCTACGGGGAGGCCACAAGCCATAGCGGCGCGCCTCAGGGGGGGCGCCCCCAGGGCTTGTGGCCCCCCAGACCTTCCAACCCTAATTCCACCACTATATATTCTCAAATATTCCCCCTATACCAGAGGGCACACCAAAAATACTTTTTCGCCGCCGCAAGCCTCTGTTCCCGTGAGATCCCATCTTGGGGCCTTTTCTGGCACTCCGCCAGAGGGGGATTCGATCACGGAGGACCTCTACACCAATCTTGCTGCCTTTCCAATGACATGTGAGTAGTTTACCATAGACCTACGGGTCCATAGCTAGTAGCTAGATGGCTTCTTCTCTCTCTTTGATCTTCAATACAATGTTCTCCTCGATGTTCTTGGAGATCTATTCGATGTAATCTTTTTTTGCGGTGCATTTGTTGAGATCCGATGAATTGTGGATTTATGATTAGATTATCTATGAATATTATTTGAGTCTTCTCTAAACTCTTTTATGCATGATTAAGATATCTTTGTATTTCTCTTCGAACTATCGGTTTGGTTTGGCCAACTAGATTGGTTTTTCTTGCACTGGGAGAGGTGCTTAGTTTTGGGTTCAATCTTGTGGTGTCCTCACCCAGTGACAGAAGAGGTAGTGAGGCATGTATTGTATTGTTGCCATCAAGGATAAAAGGATGGGGTTTATATCATATTGCTTGAGTTTATCCCTCTACATCATGTCATCTTGCTTAAGGCGTTGCTCTGTTCTTATGAACTTAATACACTAGATGTAGGCAGGAGTCGGTCGATGTGTGGAGTAATAGTAGTAGATGCAGAATCGTTTCGGTCTACTTATCACGGACGTGATGCCTATATTCATGATCATTACCTTAGATGTCTTCATAATTATGCGCTTTTCTATCAATTGCTCAACAGTAATTTGTTTACCCACCGTATGTTTTCTTCAAGAGAGAAGCCTCTAGTGAAACCTATGGCCCCCGGGTCTATTTTCCATCATATATTTTCAGATCTATAAACCAGAAAACCCAAAAATACCTTGCTGCAATTTATTTATATTTACTTTAGTTTGCTCTTTTATTTATCTTTTATACCTATCTCTATTAGATCTCACTCTTGTTCGTGACCGTGAAGGGATTGACAACCCCTTTTTCGCGTTGTGTGCAAGTGTTTGTTAGTTTGTGTAGGTGCATATATTGGAGACTTGCTTGTGCCTCCTATTGGATTGATACCTTGGTTCTTAACTGAGGGAAATACTTATCTCTACTTTGCTGCATCACCCTTTCCTCTTCAAGGAAAAAATCAACGCAAGCTCAAGAAGTAGCAGCGGTCGAGCCATCCCGGTTCCCTTTCGAGGGCTTTTTCGCGATCCTGATTTGAAGTTGCTGAATCCGGCATTTACTGTTGTTTCTTTGGCTTCACCGCCGTTGTGTCGACGCTTGTTCTTGTTGTGCCATGGTTTTCTGTTCCCGTCTCGGACCTCTGAGGTTCCGGGTTCATTCGGGTGGTTGCTTCTACGAGCCAACCAACTATCTTCGCCCGCGCAAAAGCGGGTCATTGATACGTCTCCAACGTATCTATAATTTTTGATTGTTCCATGCTATTATATTATCTGTTTTGGATGTTTTATATGCATTAATATGCTATTTTATATTATTTTTGGGACTAACCTATTAACCTAGAGCCCAGTGCCAGTTTCTGTTTTTCCTTGTTTTTTAGCTTCGTGGGAAAGGAATACCAAACATAGTCCAAACAGAATAAAACCTTTGCGATTATTTTTCTTGGACCAGAAGACACCCAGGAGACTTGGAGATGAAGTCGAAGGAGCCACAAGGCGGCCACAAGGGTGGAGGGCGCGCCCCCTGCTTTGTGGGCCCCCATGACTCCCCTGACCTAATTCTTTCACCTATATATTCACATATGTTCCCAAACCACCAGAAGTATCCACGAAAAGACTTTTCCACCGCCGCAACCTTCTGTACCCGTGAGATCCCATCTAGGGACCTTTTCCGGCACCCTGCCGGAGGGGGATTCGATCACGAAGGGCTTCTACATCAACTCTATTGCCCTTCCGATGAAGCGTGAGTAGTTTACCTCAGACCTACGGGTCCATAGCTAGTAGCTAGATGGCTTCTTCTCTCTCTTTGATTCTCAATACCATGTTCTCCTCATTGTTCTTGGAGATCTATCCGATGCAATATTCTTTTGCGGTGTGTTTGTCGAGATCCAATGAATTGTGGATTTATGATCAGCTTATCTATGAATATTATTTGAATCTTCTCTGAATTCTTATATGCATGATTTGATATCTTTGTAATTCTCTTCGAATTACCAGTTTGGTTTGGCCAACTAGATTGGTTTTTCTTGCAATGGGAGAAGTGCTTAGCTTTGGGTTCAATCTTGCGGTGTCCTTTCCCAGTGACAGTAGGGGCAGCAAGGCAGGTATTGTATTGTTGCCATCGAGGATAAAAAGATGGGGTTTACATCATATTGCTTGAGTTTATTCCTCTACATCATGTCATCTTACTTAATGCGTTACTCTGTTCTTCATGAACTTAATACTCTAGATGCAGGATGGAGGCGGTCGATTTGTGGAGTAATAGTAGTAGATGCAGAATCGTTTCGGTCTACTTGACACAGACGTGATGCCTATATTTCATAATCATTGCCTTGGATATCGTCATAACTTTGCGCTTTTCTATCAATTGCTCGACAGTAATTTGTTCACCCACCATATTATTTGCTATCTTGAGAGAAGCCTCTAGCGAAACCTATGGCCCCCGGGTCTATTTTCCATCATATTACTTTCCGATCTACTATTTTGCAATCTTTTATTTTCAGATCTATGAACCAAAAAACCCCAAAAATATTTACTTTATCTTTTGTTTAGTTTTACCTATCTCTATCAGATCTCACTTTTGCAAGTAACCGTGAAGGGATTGACAACCCCTTTATCGCGTTGGGTGCAAGTTGTTTGATTGTTTGTGCAGGTGCTAGGTGATTTGTGCGTTGTCTCCTACTGGATTGATACCTTGGTTCTCTAACTGAGGGAAATATTTATCTCTACTTTGCTGCATCACCCTTTCCTCTTCAAGGGAAAAACCAACACAAGCTCAAGAAGTAGCAGTCATGAGAGAGGTAAGTGCCGACATTGTCTTTGACTTACCTTGTCCGAGCTGGCGAGTGAGCCATGCGTCCCGGATACTGTGCCTGAAAGCGGCTATTGCCTCAGCATCCGGACAGTCGACGATCTAGTTCTTTTTGGTCAAGAACCGATTCCAGAATTGCCGGGCTAACTCTTTGGGCTTTTGAACAACGTGGCTCAAGTCGTCGGCATCCGGGGGCCGAACATAAGTGCCTTGGAAGTTAGCTCGGAAGGCATCCTCGAGCTCTTCCCAGCTCCCAATGGAGTTTTCAGGGAGGCTGTTCAACCAATGCCTGGCTGGTCCTTTGAGCTTCAGTGGTAGATATTTGATGGCATGGAGGTCATCTCCTCGGGCCATATGTATGTGGAGAAGGAAGTCTTCGATCCATACGGCTGGGTCTATTGTCCCGTCATATTTTTCGATGTTTATGGGTTTAAACCCTTCGGGGAACTGATGCTGCATCACCTCATCTATGAAACACATTGGATGTGTGGCGCCCCTGACCCGGGCCATGTCGCGTCGGAGATCGGCTGTCATACGGGCACGGTGCAACTCCCGGGCTCTATCGTTTCTGTCGCTCCAAGCTTGGTATCCGTCCCGTCCAGCGGGAGTGTACCCTCTAGATCCATAGATGGACCTGGTCTGACCTACCCTAGCAGCCAAGTCATGTCGTAGGCCATATGGGTCCTCAGGATGCATTGGCTCCTTGCCTCTCCGACGAGGGAGTGCAGGTGGATTTTTGGCCTCTTCAGCCATCATGTCCCGTCCTCGAGGGGAGCGGTCGGGCTGGTGCGCATGCGTATGTCTGGGAGGTGTGGGCTCAAGGGCCTCGTCGTCGAATTATGGCAGCAAACGTTGGTGTGGGTAGCTTTTGTTTTGGTCATGCCACTCATTGCCGTACCCTTCCTCGGCTGCTAGGACTCTCGTCCATCTATCGTTGAGAGTATATTGTTCGGCTTTTAGCTGCTTCTGCTTCTTCTTCAGGCATCGGGCAGTGGCTATAAGTTGCCGCTTAAATCATTCCTGATCCAGCGGGTCCTCGGGGACGATGAAATCCCCGGCTCCAAGGTTGACCTCCTCTTCGGAGAGAGGAAGGTAGTTGCTGTCCTCGGAGTCATTGAGGTCCTCGGTGTTGTACTAATCCTCGTGCCCTTCCGAGCCATCGAGTTGCTGTTCGGGGGCAACACGGTCGCCGAGGTCTTCCATATTGTCCGGGGTATCGTTTTCTACGATGCCCATGTTGATTTCCCCGCCCTTACGCCCCTGGATCGTCTGCGCTGACGTCGGCGTTTGGGCGGCTCCTCGTCGAGCTTATCGCCATCCTTTCTGGGGGTGTCGTCGCCGTTTTTCCCAGTGGTGCCATCGCCCTTCTCTTTGGGGGTGTCCACCATGTAGACATCGTAGGTGGAGGTGGCTGTCCACCGTCCATTGGTGGGAGGGGCAGGAGCAGCATAGATCGTGGAGTCGACATCTTCATCCATGTCTTCGGCCTCCTCGGAGGCGTAGTCCAACATATCGGTTAAATCTTCGACAGTGGCAACTTAGTGGGTGGTGGGTGGGGTGTAAAATTCCCCATGGCCTGCCTCAAGACCTATCCGAGCATAGATCGAGGGTGAGCCATCCGTAATGCTCATTGTCTGGATCCGGGCTAGCATCTCGTTTAATAGCATGAGATCGGCCGGATTCGTCTTCCGATGTCTTTCGGAGTTAACCTCCGGCATGCCAGCACAGGGAGCGTGTTCGGCCAAGGCTGATCCCTGGTTTTCGGACATTGTAGTCGGATCCGAGCTCAAAGCCAAATCCGAGGTAAGGGTCGACCCAGAGATGGGGTCGAGAAGAAGGTCCGAAGTTAAAGCTTCGGGATTTCCAGGCTCATCGGGTGAGGCTGAGAACTCAGTAAAGACCAGATCGCCCCGAGCATCAGTGACGTACTCTAAGTTGCCGAACCTGATTTCCTGCTCTGGGCAAAGCTGCCGATCTAATCGAGGTGACGGGCCGAATCGGCGTGTAGAACGACGCTGCCGAACGCGAAGAGCTGGCCGGGGATGAAGATATCCCCGGTGCGGATGCCATTGCTGATGACTAAGTGAGCCATTGATCCTTTGGCGATCCCACATCAGAACTCTCAATGAAAGCACCAATGTCGGTGTCAAAACCGGCGGATCTCGGGTAGGGGGTCCCGAGTTGTGGATCTTGGATCAATGCGGAACAGTGAACGCAGGGACAGTATTTACCTAGGTTCGGGCCCTATCGAAGAGGTAAAACCCTACATCCTGCTTGATTGTATTGATGTGTATACGATGGTTATAGAGTTGATCTACCACGATATCGGATGAACTAAGCCCTAGATGGGTAGGATGATGGTTCTTCTAGCCTCTACGAACTAAGCCCTTTGGTTTATATAGACACCAGGGGTACCGATGACCCGCAAGTATAGGGGATAAATCATAGTCCTTTCGATAAGTAAGAGTGTCAAAACCAACGAGGAGCAGAAGGAAATGACAAGTGGTTTTCAGCAAGGTACTTTCTGCAAGCCCTGAAATTGTAGGTACCAATATCATCGAAATATCAAACGAATATCAAATTCACACGATTACTTATGACAAGACTTCTCCCATGTCCTCAAGAACAAAAGTAACTACTCACACAACATATTCATGCTCAAGATTAGAGGAGTAATAAATAGCATAATGCATCTGAACATATAATCTTCCACCAAATAACCGGCTAGCATCAACTACAAGATGTAATCAACACTACTAGTCACCTATAGGTACCAATCTAAGGTTTTGATACAAGGATTGAACACAAGAGATGAACTAGGGTTTTGAGATGAGATGGTGCTGTTAAATATGTTGGTGGAGATTGGCCCTCCCATGATGAGAGGGTTGTTGGTGATGCTGATAGCTTCGATTTCCCCCTCCCGGAGGGAAGTGTCCCCGGCGGAATCGCTCCGCCGGAGAGCAGAAGTGCTCCTGCCCAAGTTCCGCCTCGAGATGGTGGCACTCCATCCCGAAAGTCCTCTCCTTATTTTTCTAGGTCAAAAGATCTTATGTACCAGAAGATGGGCACCGGAGGTGGGCCAGGGCTCCCACTACCCACCAGGGCGTGCCAGGGGGGCAGGCACGCCCTGGTGCCTAGTGGGCACCTGGGTGGCCCCCTCTGGTATTTCTTTTCTCCAATATTTTTTATATATTCCAAAATAATTCTTCATAAAATTTCAGCTCATTTCGAGATGTGCAGAATAGGTATCTCTTGCATAGCTTTTTCAGGTCCAGAATTCCAGCTGCCGGTATTCTCCCTCTATGTAAACCTTGCATATTATGAGAGAAAAGGCATTAGAATTACTCCACAAAGTGTTATATTGAATAACAACACTATAAAGAAACAGTAGGAAAACATGATGCAAAATGGACGTATCAACTCCCCCAAGCTTATACCTCGCTTGTCCTCAAGCAAAAGCCGATATCGAGAATCGTGTCCACATGTTTAGAGAGAGAGAGAGGTGTCGATAAAACAAAATACGGGCATAGTAGCATCATGCTTATTATTAGAACAGCAATAAACTTTATCATAAAACTTCTCATGAGCAAGTAACAATTCATCACAACATCGAAGTATAAAGCATAAACTTTATTGAAAACTAACAAACTATGTTCTCAGTCAGCAATGCAATTGCAATTCATCATATTTTCAAGAAGGGTCTCATGTCGGAGCTTTTTAGCAAGTCCACACATACTCAACCATCATTTAGTCTTCTATGATTGCTAACACTCACAACATATATATGGAGAAAAAAGTTTTGGCCAGACACATAGAAAGATAGGGGCTTATAGTTTCGCCTCCAAACTTATTCACCTCAAGGGTGATGTAAACAATAATAACTCATGATCACTCATATTCAACCGGATATATGTGCCTAGATCTTTCCCCACCACATGATGCTTGCAAAAGATAAAAGAAATAAAAAGGAATAGAGGAGAACACTTTGACTCTTGCATAAAAGGTAAATACATAAAGGTAAAAGACAGGCCCTTCACAGAGGGAAGCAGAGGTTGTCATGCGCTTTTATTTTTGGATGCACAAGCTCTTAATGCAAAAGAACATCATGTTATATTGCCCCTGATGATAGCAACCTTTATTATGTAGTCCGTCGCTTTTATTACTTTGCCATCACAAGTTCGTACAACGCTTATTTTCTCTTACACTAAAAGATCATACATATTTAGAAGCAATTTGTATTGCCTTATGCACCGATGACAACTTACTTGAAGGATCTTATTCAATCCATAGGTAGGTATGGTGGACTCTCGAAATATGAATTTGGGTTTAAGGTTTTTGGATGCACAAGTAGTATACCTACTTAGTGCGGATTTTTGTCTAGCAAAGATATTGGGAAAGCACCACATGTTGGAGGATCTATGACAATATAACTTCTATGTGAATATGAACAAACATAAATCATTACGTTGTCTTCCTTGTTCAACTTCAACAATTTGACATAAAATACTTAATGGGGGCTCACAATCATAAAAGATGTCTAGGATAGTATATTTGCATATGAATCTTCTCTTCCTTTATTAGTTCTTTCATGAATTGCATCATTGACCAATGCTATGTTTGTCAACTTTCAGTAAATTTTACCACTTATACTTTTCCTTATGTAATGTCATTACTTTCCATAAGATTAGCATATGATCTTTTTCATTATTTTCTTTATTTTGATTGAAACAAGAAAGTAAAGAAGCAAAAACTCAAACTAATCTTTATTATATAACTCTCACTCGATTACATAGATAGATAGATCACGAAACTAGCCCTCAAAAATAGATCATACTAAACTTTTATTCAACTAAATCACGAAATAACTAAGGATCGAACTAAAAACTGGTGAAGATAATAAAAGTGATGGTGATACGATATCGGGGCATCTCCACCAAGCTTGGCACAAGCCAAGGGGAGTGCCCATACCCGTGTGTTTAAGTCTCCTTCTTTGGTGATGGTGGTGGTAATGAGGAGGTAGGCTTGTCCTCCGGCTTCCATGGCAGGTGTTCACCATCATAAGAGGATGCACGAGTCTCCTGAGTCCTGAAACTTGCAGCTAAACTCATACCTTTAAACCTTGCTTCCACTACAAAAAAAAGACACATCCGTGACATTTTGCGCCGAACAATTTTTTTTTCTGTCATGCTTATGACACTTCTATGGCGATAATTGTGACAAAACCACGTATCATCATAGATGTGGTGGGCTCCTACTTCTATGACAAAAAATCATGAAAAAAATGGACTTTTCTTCCTGGGCGGGCCGGGGACGCACCTGCATGACATTCTTTGGGCCGTCCATGACGGAAAAAATCATGGTAGAAGCGAGGGCAAGGAAAATATCAGGGAGTTCCCGGTTACGGTGGGTGGTCGGGGCCGGGCGATGCAAGGAGGTTTGTGCGTTTGTCTCGTACACGTATGTGCGTGTGTGCGAGGCGTTGGGCTCTAAATGAACCCGAGCGAGGCGTTCGCTTACTGAACCCGAGCGATCGATCCCTTGGCTGTTAACTGAACCCGAGCGATTCCTTCGCTACTGCTGCTAACTGAAGCCGATCGAACCTGCTGCCTCTTGATGAACAATGAGTGTTGTTGGGGGTTGGATGAACAGTTCCCGGTGGGGGTTGGATGAACAGGACCCCGTGGTAGTAGAGGCCGTTGCCGCTGGATGAACAGGACTCCGATCGAGGAGGTGGGGGTGGATGAACAGGACCTCGTGGAGGGCTGGTTGAACAGTAGCTGGTGGAGGCTGCATGAACAGTAGCCCATGGATGAACATTAGCCCGTGGAGGCTGGAGGAAGTCGACGGGGGATGAATAGTATAGGTGGAGGCTGGAGGAAGTCGATGGTGGATGAACAGTAGCCCATGGAGGCTGGAGCGAGGCACTAAACATTGGATGAACAGTAGCCCGTGGAGTCCCGTTTTGCGGTATGCCACACCCCTCCCGATGAACAGGACCCCGTTTCGACCATAGGCGCTCCAACACAAGTCTGTTTCCTCTGTTTTGCGGTACGCCACACCCCTCCCGATCAACATCACCCCGTTTCGACCATAGGAGCTCGAACACAAGCCGTTTCGACCGTTCTGCGGTACGCCACACCCCTCCTGATCAACAGGACCCCATTTCGACCGTAGGCACTCAAACATAAGTCCGTTTCCTCCGTTTTGGGATACGACAGACCTCGTTTTGGCTGTTCCGTCTAAGCCGGTTGGCTCCCGATGAACAGGACGCATTCCGTTGCCTCCCGATGAACACGACGTTGTTTCCTCCGTTCCGACCCAGCGGGTTGGCTGCCGATGAACAGGACGCCGTCGATGTATGCGTTAGAGACCCCGCCCGTATGTACGTATGTAGTCGTATTTACTTTCTTGCAGTGTGGCTATACGTACGTGTACATGATATATATAGACGGGACTGCGTGACATGCTACGTCCGTGCCTCTACTACGACACGTGCCGCTCCTTTCTCGGGCACGGTTCATCGCTGCAGAGAGACCGATCGACCAGTATGTACGTACACGGTCGCGACCAGACAGACAACGCTACGTACGCTTCGACCGGCTGGGTCCCAGCTATTAGGGAGGATAAGGAGGCACTTCCTTGTGTGCGAAGATATAGCTGGTGGGTCCCAGCGGTCAGGGGAAGAATCATTTTTTTGCCCGTAATATGGATGCACTTCCTTGCGTGCAAAGATGTAGCTGGTGGGTCCCAGCTGTCAGGGGGCAAACATTTTTTTTCGCAAAATACAAAGGCCCTTCTGGTGGGTCCCCGCTGTCAGGTGGAGGAATAATTATTTTGCGCGTAATAAGGAGGCACTTCCTTGCTGCGGCCGTGGACCCAGCTGTCAGCCACTCGACGTACAGTCCTCTTCCGATGGAAGTCGTTTCTTGACCACGTTGACCACGACGCGTCGAGAGCACCAAGGCGGTGGATGACGGCGAGGCCTGGGAAGGGAATGACCCAGAGCCGGGGAAGACTAGGCAGTTGTTTCCCACACGAAGGGGAGTACGAGGGTTTACTGGTTCGGCTGCAGTGTGAGACTGCCGTCGCCGGAGAATAACAGGAGGTCTGGGTGAGTACAGGGATGGCTAGGCCAGCGATGGGAGTAGGGTGGGGCGGTGAGGCCTGCGCGGCAGCACAGCCAGCCACGGGAGGCAGGAGCGGGCGGCACGGCCGGCGCTAGTTTTGGCGGCTGGAGCAAGAAGACCAGAGGTTGAAGAAGCACGACGACCGTTGGATGGACATCGTACTGTCACCGCAACTAGAATCGTTTATATTGACTATGTTGACAAAGCCCTGCGTCCGCGTCAACTTAGTAGGCCCACAAGTCAGCCTCCAAATATGGTGGGACCCACCTAGCAGCGGGGGTATTCATTTTTTTGTGCGTAATAAGGAGGCACTTCCTTGCGTGTGAATGTATAGCTGGTGGATCCGAGCTGTCAGCGGGGGGAATGTTTTTTCACGAAATATAGAGGCCCTTCCGATGGGTCTCAGCTGTCACGAGGAGGAATCATTATTTTGCGCGTAATAAGGAGGCACTTCCTACTCGCAAAAAAAAGGAGGCACTTCCTTGCGTGCGGCCGTGGACCCAGCTGTCAGCCTCTCCACGTACAGTCCTCTTCCGATAGATGTCGTTCGTTGACCACGCCGTGCCGAGAGCACCAAGGCGGTGGACGATGGCGAGGCCAAGTAAGGGAACGACCCGGAGCCGAGAAAGACTCGACATTTGTTTCCCACGCGGAGTGGGTACGAGGGTTTACTGGTTCGGCTGCAGTGTGAGGCTGCCGTCGCTGGAGAATAACAGGAGGTCTGGGTGAGTAGAGAGATGGTCAGGCTAGGGATGCGAGTATGGTGGGGCCGTAAGGCCTGCCCGGCAGCACAGCCGGCCACGGGAGGTGGGAGCAGGCGGTTCCGCCGGCGCTGGTTTGGGCTGCTAGAGCAGGAAGATCAGAGACTGAAGAAGCATGATTGCCGTTAGATTGACATCTAACGGTCTGACGCTGGTAGAGTCGATTGTTGACTAAGTTTCTTTTTTTTGAGAAACCTTGTGTACGCATGAACTTAGTAGGCCCACAAGTCAGCCTCCAAATCTGTGGCAGACAACATAGAGCCCATTTGCTATTTTTTTTAATAATTTGCAGCCCATTTGCTAATTCTTAAGGAATTTATTACAGCCCATTTTCTGCCCAGGACCACGATCAAAAAGTTCAACCTAATTTTGCATATTTCGGTGGAGTCTGAACTGTTTTAATCCAGAAATGATAAACATTTATTTTTTAAGAACTTATTGATTTTCCAAATAAAATATTTTTCATTTTTGTAAGCTAATAAGACGTGGGACAATTGAGTTGGTTTTACGGAAAACTAGTGGTAAAAAAATCAGCGTTGGGAGGGAAAACAACAACAAAAAATAAGGATGTAAAGATGAAAAAGTAACTTTACGTATTTTCAATATAATAATACGTATATATGAACTAGTAAAACTATAGGTAGAGATTAGAAAACGGAAGTAGGACATGGCATTTCAAGAGGAAAATATAACCGGGCTGTGTGTTTTCTTCAGTAAAAAAACTGCATGCGGATGTTCTAAGAGAAAATATCACAAAGGCTGGCGGGCCAGAGGCCAGTTGATACCTGCTGGATCTTTGTGCCCCATTGTCGTCATGGGCTGGGCCTATTAAAAACAAAACCAAGCCTGGACAGTCTACAGCCCAGTTGAAACTTGCTCGACCTGAAAAAACAATATACCTGCTGGATCCCAGTTATCAGTCTGTACTTGCAGAATTCTCTCGTTTATTGACTACGTTGAAAACTTCATGGGTTTCACCGTCTCAGACATCAGCATTATTTTTCCATCATGATAATAAGTGCATGCACTTGCTTGCGTATGGCCATGGACCTGCTGGTTCCGTATGGTTAGGCTCTGTATGGACAACCGTCTTGTGGTTCCACGGACGAATTTCATGCAAATCTAATGGTTTTTAGTGAAACCGGACTAAATTCATTGCATTTTACATATTTATTTTTATTATGGAATATTTTACATATTTCAACTAATAATAACCGACTAGGCCTTTTTTTAGTCCATGGGAGGTGCTTCACGATCGAGGTCGCGACACTTAACTGTTCTGGAAGGCCCAAATCCATCGCTCCTCTCTTTTAACAATTTGCAGCTGGGCTTGGCATGCGACATCCCAGTTCCGACATGCTGCGTCCAACTATCAGCCTATGAAACTGGATGGATCCCGTGCGTACTTTGAAGATGTAAAAAAATTGGAGAACCGGGAATTCGAACGGCAGGTGCTTATGCTACCCATCAAATAAAAATCAGGTGCCTGAAAATTCATTTCGAAACAAATGATTCAGCTTTATATCCACGTCGACCCTCGACATGATGGTTGGAAGCAAATGCGAAGTTCATACCGAAGGATCCTTAACAACAATACCAACTTGCAGACGACCAGGTAGTACAAGTACCAATACCAAACTAACTTATAATCTTTTTAGTCCTGGCCCTAGTGTTCGTCTGGTAGAATATCTTGCAGCTGACCTGCTCCCGCTCCTTCTCTTGCTCCAGGTCCCCGAGGTGGTACTGGTGCATCACCCAGTTGGTCCTCTGCTGGTCGAAGTTCTTGTTGGTGTGCAGCACCAGAACCTTTTTGCTACCCGTCTGCCGACCGTTGACCATCACCGGCAAGGTATTGCCAGTCTTGTGCCACATCGCGTGCATGCCGCACTCCGACTGTATCTTGCGGCGCATCCGCATGCCCCTTTTGAACGCCCTGGAGTTGCGCTGGAAGAAATGCTTGCTTAGGCCACTCAGTGTGATACCTGCAGTATTAGCGAATACAGGTTTTAGGGTACGTAGTTGGCATTTTCATAACATCTTTGACATGTTGCATTCACTTGCTTCACTTTTTATTAACTATCAAATTGTAATTGCTTCACTAGGTCTGCGTCTAAAAAGAAAAATATAGGTATAAACAAAGGAATATGTTTGTGTAAGTAGACGGCCGATCGGTGTCTCACCTGGAAGTTTCTTAGGATAGGTGTAGCATATGCCGTGCTCGCTATCGACGGTTGGTATGAACAAATCGATGAGAGAGTGAGATCTCGCGCTGTCAGCACTCACTTTGGCCTCAAGGTGCTCGATCAGCTCCTAATCCGTGGGATCAAACTTGACGCCAGCCGACAGCACTGGCCAACCTTCTTGGACTTGCATCGGTTAATTCCAGTTAAATGGTACTCAATGTATGATCAATCAACTGTTTTAAGTAAATGATGAAAGATTTTGACAGATAAGTGGTACTCCAAATCTGAAGTCCACAATACCTGAACAAACTGGGGTCTCGGCTTCATTACTACATGCAGACTCTAAAGACTTGAAAACCCCCATAAAGATCGAAATCATCATACAGGGCGACGGGACGAATACTCACAGGAGCGGCCTCGCTGGTTCCTTCCTTCATCCGGCTAGCTTGAAGAGCATCCTTGTTGAGATCGATTTTTTCAGCGTCTTCCTTTTGACTACTTGCAATGAAGTATAGTAGCTCCAGTAGCTCATCACTCATCGTACCAAATGGATCGAAACAAGGCGGCGGCTAGGAGGCGGTGAGACCGGGAGAGAATGGGAGAGTGATTTTGTAGAGAATGCGAGAGTGCTGTTGTAGTACGAGAGGGGTGAGGCTCACTTTGGTGAACCGAACACGCCGCTGGGACTCTTGTGTCACCTCACGCGCAGCGTGTTGTCACGTCAATTCAATGTGAGGACATGATGAATAATTTGACCGACGTATACTAGTACTACTGTACTACTTACTAGTCGTATTTAGTGTCACATTTTAACCATAGGTTTAACTAAAAAAATGTCAATGCATGTTAGCGAAAATTATACCATTGGAAACTATGTTCAAATACGAATCCAACGATATAATTTTTTGTGACATGCATTAACATTTAGTTAGTTAAATCTATGGTCAAAATTTGACACAATTATGAAGCAGACCAATAAACCAGGAGGGAGGTAGTAGTACGAGTAGCGCAATATATGGTATAGAGGACTACTAGTACTAGTACAAATTTATAAATGGAGGACGGAGTTACAAGGCTGTGCGACAGACTTTGTAGGCTACATGAGTAATACAAAATATAATTCCCATTGGACAACACTTTCACCAACAAGTACGCACTTGAAGCCTAATTGATATATATATGGCTTCTGCGCAGCATCTCCATCATCATTATCAGTACATCCTACGCAGGTGAGTTAGGATGCACTTGATCCCAGAAAGGTATCTATCCTTCAAACTAACTACAGTACATAATATCCAACAAAAGAGGGTCATGCTATAGCAGCAGGATACATGGCTCAGTCTAGATATCACTACGAATCAAGTTGTGCATATTTGCTGTTGGCATGAACCACATCGCTGCATGTCGGGTTTGCAAAAGCCATTCATCGCTTGGAAGCTTGATGCCTTTCACACACTGAAGATCATCTGGCAACAAGCTGTGTCAACGAATCTCTGGATATGGTGATTCATAAAACCCATGGTACGATGTGTAAACACAGTTTCCCCTGGTGAATGGAAGTTGCATAGCACGGTAATCATTGCCGGTGATATGATCCATGATTGGTTGGATGATCGAATAATTGAGCCCGAGGAACATGGAGTGGTTGCCGAGGCTATAAACCCGCCTCCAGTTGAATACGCCTGGCCCAACGGAGCTGGGATCTTTCTCGAACACGAAGCAGCCATAGCCATCACAGTCACAAACGCCCCAGGCATTGTACTACATGTGGTTTGATGAAATGGTTTGGTCAATTTGGTATGTGCGAATGAGCATCAAATGACCACCGTCAGTTGAACGAGCGATAAGCCACCACCCATTGACTTGTATATTTCCAGGTCCTGGAATTATGAAGGCCAACGCATTTGCGTCTGCTGCAACAAATCAAATTGGAGACCAAAAGGACAAAAATATACAATCATGTTCAGAGTATGTGTGGAATTAAGATTATTATAACAGTGACACAGATCATAGCCAGAGAATTGCAATGTCATGGTCATAATCATACCCCAAGTTAAAAAAATTAAGCCAATGGCTTTCATATTCTAGCAATATGTCATGGTTCAAACATCATGTAAAAATGAGAGGAAAACAGCTATGACAGGGCCTACTCATATTCTACCATAGCAGTTACTACTGTTCTCATATCAACTCTAACAATAACATGCGTGGTTATAAAAATCTTGGAAATGAGAGTAACATATAGCAATCATGAGTTTATACTCATAATATTTATTCTAACAATCATTAGATGCCAATTGTTCTCATATCAACTCTAACAATAACATGTGTGGTCATAAAAATCTAGGAAATGAGAGGAACATATAGCAATGATGTGGTTATAGACATACTATCTATTCTAAATTTCTAACAATCAATAGGCAGTTGTATTCATAAGGTAAAGATGAGATGTGATAGAACAATTACACGATGATAGATTCCACCAGTATATGCAGCCAATCTGTGCGTCGACCGCATAAATGATGCCATCGTGCACTATAGCATCAGACAGAAATGGAGGGTCAACAGGATTGATGATGAGCCATAACCATGTATGGCGACCGGATTCCAGATAGACTAATCCCATGTCGAACAAGGCAATGAGCTTGTAATCCATGTAGTCTTCTGATGGTGTGGGCAGTTCGCAGATTACAACCTTCAGCAAATGGAGGTCGTACCAAAAGCTCGACGCGTCTCGTGTGTAGTAGGCAGGAGTGTCCGGCGGGCCGCGAGGCTCAATGCCGGCGGTATCCAGCGATGGAATGGTGATCTCTCACTGGGTGTAGATATCCACAAGACGCCACGGACTACCGGATTGGTGGATGAGGACGATCCAATTGGCCTTCATGCCCGCCCAGTAGTGGCCGCGCATGAAGGACAGGCGGGCGGGTAGTGGTAGCATGTCGAGGGTTACGACGGCAACCTCCGTAGGATCGTCAAGTCGATGTTTGGGCCACCTGCGAGGATCGGGCATCAGCAAGTAGGGTGTCTTGAAAAGGGCCGGCCGGTTGTAGACGAGTAGACGGTACATAGACACCATGCATGCGGCCAGACACACGGTGCTGAGCAGGTCCATACGATTACAGATCTGCTCCAAGAGAACATCGGGGAGGGAATTCCAATCGTGGCTCTGCATGTCAGTCGATTCTGCCATAGGGTTTTTTAGGGCGCTGAGTGATTGGGGTTTTCGGTGCCTGCGAGCGAGCGGGGAAGTGGATTCGGGCGGGCGAGGAAAGAAGATGGCGTGTGTGGCCGAGCAGTGAGCAGGGGGGATATGGTACGCGCGAGCTACCGAGGAAGATGGCGCGGGCGAGCGAGCAGTGAGCGGGGGGGAAATGGTGTGCGGTCGACGATGGGGAAGAGAGGAGGAAGAAGAAGAGAGGAGGAAGAAGAGGGAAATACAGGCAAGAAAGTGCATTAAATCTCAATTCTACTAGTACTACTACCAGGATATACTGTCCTTCGAAATGTAAATAGTTAAGCCAATGACATGTGGGTCTACCTCAAGAGGGCCCATATGTCAGTTAATGGAAGAGAGAGGTGCGTAGCCGTATTTGTGGAAGCATGCTCCACTGGTAAACATGAAGGCAGTACAGGGTAAGACTGATTTAGTAACACCAGCACGCTGGTTCAGCTTATTAATTAAGTGTCCCATTTGTTGTAGCGTGTATTGTCAGTTGAATAGTTCTCTCTGACCGAGATGGGGAATAATGGATCGCCAAGACTTCCTATCTACAGTATCCCTATGCCTCTACTCTCATCCTGTCCAACAACATGAAACATTGGCCAAGGCACGCGACGCCAATAATGTAGGAGTACTACTAGTATTTTGTGTCAAACTTTGACCATCTATTTAACTAATAAAATGTTAACGCATGTCACCAGAAATCATATCACTGGATTCGTATTTGAACGTAGTTTTTAATGGTATAGTTTTTTATGACATGCATTGACACTTTGTTAGTTAAATTTATGGTCAAAATTTTACACTAAGTATGAAGGGGAGCAATAAACTAGGACGGAGGTTTATATACATGTCAATAAAAAATCATCAACCAAGGTAGTAGTAAATGATGAGTGCCCAAAGAATTTTTTCCAAAAGTACTCAATAATGGGCTCGTTTTCCTCAAGAAAATTGTGTTTATGAACGTATTAATTGGAATGCATGCGTGAGGAACAAAAGACCAGAACTTTTACACGCATTGGTGAGTTTTCTCTTAATTCTAGCATGCAACGTTTTAATGAAGCTTGAAATATGAACATGTGAATGGGAGGGAGTAAAAGCCTCATGCATGCAACACTCACACGTACACATGCACGCACGCAACACTCACACGTACACATGCACGCACGCAACACTCACGCATCCATGTGGCACACAGCACATGACGCAACACACACGCTCATGCTCAAGTGCTCAACCTACTCCCTTGATCCGTGAAAGACTGCACATATAGAGATTTACACATTGACCAAGAGGAACCGGAACTCCATGGCATAATTAACGCCCAAAAGTAGCAGACTTATGTGTGCATGCGACCATTGAGAGAAGAAGATTAAATGAAGGTTGTTGCATGCTGTAATTAAGGATAGACATGCAACCTATAGCTAGAGCACAAGTTGGTGCATTAGTCAGTCAATACCGATTAGATTAAAGACTAAGTGCATTGGAAGTGTAGATGTACACTCTTTGTTGGAAAATTTTGTATTGCTAGATGTACAATTTTTCACGGACCGAGGGAGTACACGTGCATGCACTCACATACACAGCTAGGGTGGTTCACGCGCAAGAGTTGGACTCCTGTCGCGCCTGCGTAAAGTTTTGTTTAACTGATTTCTTTGCTCTGCCAACTGACAGGTGGGACCCAGAAACCAGGTTTCAATTTAACAAGTCAACAAAGTGCCACGTCGACTATGTGGCCGATCAGCAGGGTGCAATACGGTGCTCTACGGTGAGCTAGTGACCGTATAATCACCGCAAAACTATATAGTGACCGTAATGAGCGTATTGTTACATACTTTGACCCCCAGTGTATTTTTCTCGTTTCAAATTAAGCCATATTAACTGGAAAGGACGCAGTATGGACTAGTACTACTCTGATGTGTCCCATCAACTCGTAGAACAAGGAGAAGCTTGCTTACTACGCCCTCTCCCTTGCCCACACGCGGTGGCTCACAGGACGAGGAGAAGCTTGCTTACTACGTACGCCTACACCCTCTCCCTCGCCCACGCGCGTGGTGGCTCGCAGGGCGAGGAGAGGGTTTTGACTACAGCGCCTTCTCCCTCTCCCTCACCCTTGCCCTCGCGGTGGACGTGCAGCAGTTCATTCGGTGTCAGATTGCCAGAAGCATATTGTACTGACATTATTGGACCTTCCGAAGAGGCGAAGAGCCAAGTGCAAGGTTCACAGGAGTACGAACTATTGAACCTCCCGAAGAGGCGATGGGCCAAGCGCAAGGTTTATAGGAGTTGTCATCCTAGTACTACAACTATAGCAAATGATCGCTATTGTATGATGCTGCCATGTCACCTATAGCCAAAGTTATGCCACTTTTTTTTCTCACAGAGCATGTTGGAGCCCGTGCAACAGCCACACAAGTTGCACGTACACATAACACATTTACTAGTAATAAATTCTAAAGGACATATGCCAGCATGCCACACAAGTTCATCTCCAGTTCATGTGATAAATTTGTGCACGACTACTCTACATATATTTATAGCGCTACCATTCACAATTTACCATACTCCACTTACACGTTATAGATGGGCTCCATGTCCTCCTCCAGGTTCCAGTCCTAGGTGTTCTTCATAGATGGCACGATCCATAGCGGTGGGCAATGGGAATAATTGTCGCAACTTTCTAGTCCGGTTCCACACGATGGAGACTCATCCAAGCTGAAGCGGCATAAATCAGGGATAATGTGTCCCAGCATGTCGATCATCCGGCGGTGCGCACTGAAGACACAACCATGCTTCATGAACGGCAGGCCTTCGATGTCGTGCATGGAAGGTGGCCTCTGCTTCAGAATGGGGTTGCTGTCCCCAATGAAAAGCGAGTACTCTCCAAGAGTGTTCCTCGGCACCCACATAGCATCACGGGGGTCAAACTCGGTGTCGTTCATCTGGTACACGCGGCATCTCAGGTCTGGACACATGGTGATGTACATGGTCAAGGTCCATGCATGATAATGTTGTGCTCAAAGGTGGGAGCTAGTGGGTTCAAGTCTACATGGATGAGATAGTAAGACATGGAAAAACAAAATTGGCGGGAGCTAGTGGGTTCAAGTCTTCAAGGGCCTAGCTAGCTATACGCGTGCTCCAAGGTAAAAAGTACTACTACTAGTAAGTACTCCTTACTACTACTACAATGAAAGAGAAGGCGAGTGGGTTAAAAAAAATTTAATACCAAATTGTAGTACTAGTACTAGTAAACATGTCCCAGTCAAGAAAAGAAATGAACTAACAAGTACTACTACTCTAACACACAGCAATGAGAAAATGGAATACCTAGGTAGATGGTGACGGTCCGATCGTGGTAGATCGTGTGACCATGTTGCACATTAGTGGTACCATGGGTAACGACTGCTAAGATAGTTGATCCCAATATGCCAAAGTCAGCTACAAGGTTCTAGGTTAGACCGAATCGCGGATGCAAATGCACATCCAGGATCGGCGATCTTATTTTGATCGGGGGATGACTGGTCCCTGCAAAATAATGGAGTACCGTTAGGGATGCAAATGATGGTTTGTGCATTTCGTTTGTAATCTCCCGTACCGTAGGATGGAAACCAGATGAAACAAGTCCCCTGGCTTGTCACCGCGAAGATGCGGCCTACATGGCACACGGCATCTTCGAACATGTAGGGGTACAAATCTGTTGCCGCCAACATGTGCTAGCCTCTGCCATTACGACCATTTGTATTGATGACAATCCTTATGTCGAACATCCATGTAGGCATCATCATACGTATTCAAGCCCAGGCAGTCCGGAAGGCCGATCCCAATGGTGGAGAAGGGGTTTACGGGAACGGCCGCACTGCTATGGATGTTGTGCAAAATGATGGTGGTATCCGGCCGGAGGTATGCAAGCCAATCTCCATTGGCACCAACCCAGGCCTATATATAAGGCGATGGGCAGCAGAGAAATTACGGGATGGAATAACTAAGTACTATATTTAGAATATACACTACATGATCAAACTCTATGACTGACCTGCTCATCGGACAAAATCCGACTACCTCTCAACATCGGCAACTCTAGTGGAGTCAACGTGCAACCATGGCCAGGTAGCGGTGGACTATTCGATGGATTGTCCCATAGAATAACCTTCTGCTCGAGAACGCATGGAAGACCAACAAGCATGGCCTTTTCCCAAGCCTGTTTACACACCGTCTTAAAATAGTTGGTGCAGGAAGCACCGAGTCTTGCGGCGGTGAGGACGTCGGAGCGGCGTCTGATTTCTCCCAGAGGATCGTCGTCCAAGGTCTCCAAGCCCCGACGAGGAGGAGAACTGCCTGGCAAATCCATGGCAGGAGCGACGAACTGCCTTGGTCTCTTAGGGGGGAGGGGAACTGGCGAGGAGGAGATAAGAGCATAACCGCAGGGCCGGGCCTTGTCCTTTCGTTAAGGAAGTTATGCGGGCACGCATAGTGGTAGTGCGATGGTGCGGTTGTTATTTACTACGTACTGTAGCAGCAGTACTTTCTCTATGTATTGTACTTCTATAGTGCACCAGTTTTGAACTCTTGAATCTCAAGGCCAAGGAGCTATAGTTGCAAGTGGAGAGTACTACTGTTCTCTAGAACCATCGCTGTACTATCAATGCAGGGAAAGTACACCCGCATACTCTCCGTGCTCTATTCAAGCGCGTAGCTGGCCTTGAGATAATGGAGCGAAGTCCATGCGTGCAACGCCACAAGCTACAGAGTATATCACTTTACGTGCAGAGCCATATTGCATAGTTCCCAATGCCGCGCCAGGCTTTTCCGGCTCCTCGGGCTTAATTGGGAGGCGCTAGTTTCTATACCCCTAGTAAAGATGGTAGCTGATGAGGAAGCAGCAAGCGAGGTGCGGATAGGACGAGCATGCAGGCGAGAAACATTGCACAATGTGAATTGATGTATAGGAGTACTAGTAGTACTACTTTACGTAGGAGTACTAGTACTACTCTAGTACGCGAGCCACGAGATGATGGGAGGGAAAACCCGTTCATGTGGCTGGGCTATCCAGTGCACCCAGATTGTGGTGCAACACGTCCGTTCGACTTCAAAAGTCAAACTACCAGTGTACAATATTGGCTCGCAGCGAGGTTAATATTTTAAAAAAAGGCCGTCGTGCGTTCGGCCGGGATCGAACCCACAAAACGAGCTATACACTCCCACGACCACTAGTAGTACAACGCAACCTAGAATCGCCTTACAAGAAACCACTACCAAGAAACTACCACTTTCCAACCCATGTCTACTCTACAAAAATTAGTAAAAACATACCAAAATTTTCTTAATCCGTCGCAATAAACTACCAAGTGCCGTTATAGGCACATTTGAACCCATGTCGCCCCTTAAGTCAATGCCGTCTATTTGACCGGCAAGTTAGGCGTTATCACTTGTGGAACCTACATGTCAGTCTGGACAAAAATCCCCGAGTCACCTCCTACCTCCGGCCCATCCACCTAGTCATCCTCGGCCATGGGAGGCAGCTACCACCGCCAGCAGAAGGCGAGGTCAAAAGCGCCGGCGGCGCGGAGCCCATCTTGCGGCAGCCCGGATGCCAGCTCTGTGCGGCGCTCGTGGCCGCTAGCTAGCCAAGCTAGCACACACCCTGCTGGATGCATCCAGCTACTTGTCTACAAGGTTTGCTAGCTAGGTTGGCACGGCGGTGCGGCGGCTTGCTCGTGCACGCTGCGCTAAGGCCAGCGCGTTGGCATGCTCGCACGTGAGCCACGCTTGGGCTAGCCAGTCAACCCGTGCGGAGGCCAGCGCGGCGTCCGGCCCGTTCGGCGGAGCGGCGGCTAGCTCGCTCATCACTGGCGCCACCGACGAGCACGCATACGAACTGTTTGAAGTAATGTTCAGGGAAAATAATGATTGGAGGAGGAAGAAGAGGATAGATGCTCAGATGTGGTTCCCTCATGTTTTAACGGTCAACACAATGGTCAAACAAACAGTGTTGGTTTAAGGTGCCTCGTCAGCATGGACGTGTGGGCCAACCCTGTCATAAACGGGTTTAAACGAGCCTAATCGGCACTAGGTAGTAGTTTTTTGGCGCGGATTAAGAAATTTTTGGTATGTTTTTGCTATTTTTTATACAGTAGTTTCTTCCTAGGGCTGATTGAAAGTGGTAGTTTTTTGTTAAATACTCTACATACTGTAAGTACGAGTGAAAGTTAAGCTTTGGAAGCCAATACGCATGGATAGTTACATAGTGCCTATGTGTACGTAATTCAAACTAAATATCGACCATGAGTGACTAATATCTTGATGGAAAACTCGAAAGTATGGAAATACTAGCAAATTTTTTTTGCATGGTTGGAAATACTAGCAATGTGCACGTGCATTGCAACGGGTCATAAGTAGAATAATACTTATTCACAAACTTGATAGAAAACATTCTAATTTTGATATACATATATCACTAAAATATATACTATGTTTCAATCAGAATATATCCCTTGGGCTGTTTTGATGAGGTGAGGGAGGGATGTGGTTGGTTTTAAGATACTAAGGGGTTTTCTGCAAATTGGGGTAGAGAAGAGGGATGTTCTTGCGAAAAGGCAACAACTTACTAATGCATCTCCAATGTATCTATAGTTTTTGATTGTTCCATGCTGTTATATTATCATTCTTGGATGCTTTACCATCATTTTATAGCAACTTTATATCATTTTTTTGGGACTAACCTATTGACATAGTGCCCAGTGCCAGTTGCTGTTTTTTGCTTCGTAGAATATCAGTACCAAACGGAGTCCAAACGCAGCAAAACTTTTTGGAGAATTATTCTGGACCAGAACACACCCGTTGGGCCAAAGAAGTACCAAAGGGGGGCTCCGAGGGGAGCACAACCCACCTGGGCGCGCCTGGGGGCCCAGGCGCACCCTGGTGGGTTGTGCCCACCTCGGCCGCCTCCCGCACCGCCTCTTTGCTCTATAAAAACCCCAAAAATCCAAAAACCCTAGGGGAGTCGACGAAACACAATTCCAGCCGCCGCAAGTTCTAGAATCACCAGATCCAATCTAGACACCATCACGGAGGGGTTCATCATCCTCATTGCTGCCTCTCCGATGATGCGTGAGTAGTTCATTGTATACCTACGGGTCCTTAGGTAGTAGCTAGATGGCTTCCTCTCTCTCTTTTGATTCTCAATACAATGGTCTCTTGGAGATCTATTTGATATAACTCTTTTTTGCGGTGTGTTTGTTGGGATTCGATGAACTTTGAGTTTATGATCAGATCTATTTATCCATGAAAGTTATTTGAGTTTCTTTGATCTCTTATATGCATGATTACTTATAGCCTCATATTTCTTCTTCGAATCTTTGGTTTAGTTAGGCCAACTAGATCGATTTTTCTTGCCATGGGAAGAGGTGCTTTGTGATGGGTTCGGTCGTGCGGTGTTCTTTCCCAGTGACAGAAGGGGCAGCAAGACACGTATTGATCATTGCTATTAAGGATAACAAGATGGGGTCTATTCCTACATGAATAGATCTTGTCTACATCATGTCATCGTTCTTATTGCATTACTCTGTTTCTCCATGAACTTAATACACTAGATGCATGCTGGATAGCGGTCGATGTGTGGAGTAATAGTAGTAGATGCAGGCAGGAGTCGGTCTACTAATCTTGGACGTGATGCCTATATAATGATCATTTCCTGGATATCGTCATAATTATTTGAGGTTCTATCAATTGCCCAACAGTAATTTGTTTACCCACCATATGCTATTTTCTCGAGAGAAGCCACTAGTGAAATCTACGCCCCCCGGGTCTATTCTTTATCATATTTGCTTTGAGATCTATTTTTATTCGCTTTTGTTTTCAGACCTATTATTATAAAAACCCAAAAATACCTTGCTGCATTTTTTATTATTTATTTTATTTGTGTTTTAATCGAGAGCTATTTATCCAATCTACCACAAAATTATCTATCTTTTACCCGGGAGGGATTGACAACCCCTCTTACGCGTCGGGTTGCAAGTATTTGTTCTTTGTGTGCAGGTACCATTTACATAGTGTTGCTTGGTTCTCCTACTGGTTCGATAACCTTGGTTTCATCACTGAGGGAAATACCTACCGTAGCTGTGCTGCATCATCCCTTCCTCTTTGGGGAAATACTGACGTAGTTCAAGCGACATCACTTACCTCACAACCGTTAGATGTAGATCTAATGGTCAAAAATGACGGATCGTAGACACACCATCATCACCAACTAAGTCTTTTATAGGAGTATATAAGTATGGAGATACCGACATATTATTGATACTTGTTTCCATAAACTTGGATCTACATTCTATTCAACGGCTGAGCATGTGGGGCCTTAGCACGATGACTTCCCGATTGTGTAAAGCAAAGGTTTTCCCGTCACCGGTAAGGAGGGGGTGACGGAGGCGCGCTTTCGGCTCACTCTAGTCCTAGTAGTCATACTAGGTGGTCTACGGACATGTAGCTGTATTCTTTTTCATGTCTCGTGTTCGTACTGCCACGACTGTTGATGAATAGACGGTAAGTTATTCACGAGAAAACCTTGGTTGAGCGTGTGTGCGAGAGAGAGATAGCATGTGTGTGTGATATGTAGAGACTGAGGCAATGATAAGAGATTCTTTGCGTGTCTCTGTGTGTGGAGGATAGAGAGAGACATGTGCATGGGGCTTTGTGTTGTGTAACATGGAGACACATAGACATAATCAGAGAGTGAGTGTGTGAGATACACATGTCTCTCTCTATCCTCTAGACACAGAGACACGCAAAGAATCTCTTATCATTGCCTCAGTCTCTACATATCACACACACATGCTATCTCTCTCTCACGCTTTGTGTTGTGTAACATGGAGACACATAGACATAATCAGAGAGTGAGTGTGTGAGATACACATGCGGAAAGGGGGAGAGATGTGTGAGTTAGAGAGACGGATAATTTTGCTGTGCATGTGAGTTAGAGAGAGAGGGGGGATATATATATATATATATATACCTAGAGCTGGAGAGAATATGCAAGGGTGTGTGTCTTAAAAGAAGGATCCAGATAGATGGGTGTTGTGTGTGGCTGTGTGTGTTTGTGCACGCGCGCGCGTGTGTGTGTGAGAGGGAGTGTGTGTATGTGGAGAAGAGAGACCACTAATGATGTAAACCTAGTAGGGAAGGGGGAATGGTGTGACATGTGTGTCCAAGAGAGAGAAGGGCATGTGTACTAGCGGGATAGCATGGGTGCGGGCGGGGAGCAGACTATTTGGAAGAGACATCGAGTGTGCGTGGGAGAGGGGTGTGAGAGCGAGCGAGAGAGAGAGAGCGAGCGAGGGAGAGAGAGAGGAAGAGAGGGGAGAGAGAGGGGTCGTTTGTGTGCGGAAGTGGCGCATAGATAGGGAGACAAGGTTGATGTTGTTCAAAAGTGGCCTATGTACGGAGACGCAAGGAAAGCGAGTCATCGTGTGCGTGATAGAGACTTCATGAGATATCTAGAATAGATGGTGTAGAGAACAACGTGCGAGATTGAGATCGATGATACACTAAGGAGCTATGGAAAGAGTCACGACATATATGTATATAGGGAACGAGCTGGGTCGGGTCCGCATGTGGGAGAGATAGAAAGAGGAGAGTTGTGCACAAGGAGACAAAAGGTGCTTGTTTGTAGTGGGGGTGGTGTGTGAGGCGTGTATCAATTAATGCGAGAGAGAGATAGAGAGGTGGCGGAGAGTGTGTGAGAACCACATAACTAGGGAGATAGACGTTTGGGGGCGACGATTTGTGTGTATGGGAAAGATACACTACTATATAGTGCGTGTGCTTGGGAAAGACAGATGCCGGGAGACCTAGAGAGTGGGGGAAGAGATGAGTGCATGCCCGAGGGACAAAGTGATAGAGACCTATATTGGGCTCTGGACTTAGAAGAGAGAGGGGGGTTAATGTGCTCCCGTGTTCGTGTCCGGGGGAGAGAAAGGTTTGTGGGGGGGAGGGAGGACGGGGTGGTGGGCTTCAGATAAAGAGTGAGGTGTCTATATTTGAGAGACATAAGCGTAATTGAGATATATATGGTCAATAGTGTGTGCACTCATGGTTGATCATTTTGTTTCATACTTTGGACTATGAGATAATGATACTTTTGAACATGCGTGATATACTTTGAAGTACCAGAATTACAAACCTAAGATTGGGATTTTGGAATTCAACTCCATTATTAGCTTTTGTAATTCATTTAAATGGGGGTACATTTTTTAAGCCGGGATTTCGTGAATTCAAATTCATATATCAAACCTACAGATATACACATACGGTCATGTTCAAACCTTATAATCATCCACTTTATTCATACATATATACATTTTTGTTTTTGTCATCATATTTAGGATAAACACATTTGGAATTTCATTTGAATTGGAGCATATGATGGTATTTGCTTCCACTAGCTCAATGATCCATATTTGAATTGAATGGACAATCTAAGTTTTGAGTTGGAGACACTGATTTTTGAAACTTGCACTTTTTTTTGCGTGCACAACAAATAAATTCTCGGCCATGATATCATAGTCAGCCGTACAAGAGCAGAACACTTAATTTCAGCTACCAAAAGATTTCAAACTTCCCGCTCACATCGAAATATCTCACGCCCGAAAGTTTAGCCCTGCGATATTCCTGTTTTACCCCTGCCACATGAACGGAAAAGGGCTGCTTTGGTAACTCCATTTGTTTCCCCTCTTTGCCCCCAACATTCTTCCCCAGAGCCCCTCCCTTTCCCCTCCCCGCCTCCTCCCCCCCAACCCTGCCAAGCCACCGAATCTAGTCCTCGGCCGCAGCGGTGGACATCACACCCCGCCGGATCTACCTTTCGCACCTTGGAACCCCCAACTGCCAACTCACCACTTCACTGGAGTCGCTTCAGCGACTGGCTTGTCCACCACTCTAGATCTCCTTGACCGCCATCATGGTCCACTACACCGGATCTGCTTCACATGCGCCCTCGTCCACCACATTGTAGGCCCTTCACTGACTCCATCGTCCACCACATCGCTGGCCCTTCATACAAGCCCTCGTCCGCCGCAACAGATCCGCCTCACCGAAAGCACTGTACACCGTGCTGGATGTGCTTCGCCGACGCTTTCGTCCACTGCACTGGACTCGCTCCACGGACGCCGTATTCAACTCCACCAGCCCTGCTTTACTGATGCCGCAGCCTCATCAGGTTATTTCGATTTGTATTCCTTCGGTTTTTCTTTTCTTTATCGTCAAACTGTTCACTTACCAAAGATAAGCTTTCTTGTATGTCGACAGGCGCCGCAACCGAAGCACCGGAGCCACTTCAGCAACGGCAACAGCCGGCCCAAACTCAACCGCAACACGAGCACCATCGACGATCCTTAGCTTTCACATATGACGATGATGCCCATACGTCGCCGAGAATCAGGTACTATTATCCAACGACTGGAGCCTATGTTCACTTTCTTAGCATAAGCACCGCACCTTCGAATTTCTTCAGGGCATCATTCAATTTTTCATGAGAGGCATTATTCTGCTTGCACCTGTAGGGCCATACGTCTAGCAGTGAACATGTCACATATGCTAAATTACAAACCAGTGCACCTATATTTACAATGCTTTTGTTTTGTCCTAAGTATTACTGTACTTCCTAGATATCACTGCCTACTTTTTTACTTCTTGCATGCTATATTTATGATAATGGTGTTGTTCTGATGCCACCTGTTGGTTACAATTTTTGTACTGGACTGCTTCTATGTTCTCTATGCTTAATTACACATCAGCAAACTAGCTTGTGGTTCCGCTGCTTTTTGTTCATTTTACCCTATATTTTCCGATGCTAGCTATTACATCACAGCTCCGAGCCTCTATTCTTTACTTTTCTGCGTGTTCCTGATCTTCCCAAGTTGCATGACTAATTTGATGCTTCTATTCATTATGGAGCTGCCAACCCCATCAAGCAAAATATTTATTCTTTTGGGGCTGGCACCTCGAACAAGCATAAAAATAGAGTGAAGCACATATATTGTCGTGTAAGCACACAACCTTCTTTCATTAGTTTAGATTAACCATTGATGATCAATTTGAACCAATGCATGTGATTAAAATTAGTTTTACCTAAATAGAGGGGGAAGAATAAACTACAACGACTAGATTTGCAACCACGGGATGCTGACGATATGTTCAAAGAACATTGCAACAGCAGCGAGGCTTCACAGCAACATATGGTAAGCCAGTGTGTTTTAGTACATGTGAAATGTAATGCGTGTTGGCTGCTTTCTTGGCTTGTGCCCTCAACCTGTAATCCTACAAAATTAAAAATAGTTTAGTTGTCTGCTTTGCTGTATTGCTTGATTCGAATGCTTGTTTGTTACTTGTCAGGCTATACCTGAGTTGGCCAATATGTCAGCAGTGCCTGCTGTACTATCGTACAGAAATGCATGCCTAATTCATTTGACAACTTAACATTTCCTATGAACTTCATCACAAGACTGTCTTCATAGTTTATATGAGGCCACACTGTTTAAGTGCTTTCTTAGATTATTTCAACTACTTAGATGCCCGGGCAACTTAAATATAGCGGTGGTACATTGCCTTTCATCTTACCATTTTAATTTGTTTTCGGCTGATGCTGCTTCAAACCATTTAAATATAGCTTGTCATGCTCGGCAATAATTCGTATGTCGTTTACCATGTAAGCTTACTACCTGGATCATGCGATAACTATCTCTTACTTATGTCCAGCGGAAACCTTTCAGGATGTTGTTCACACTAGGACACAATGTACAACCCCAGAATCTATTTGTGGAAGCAGTGCGCCATCCATGTTACCAGATGGTAGCAGTTCAGAGGCAACACCGCTGGAAAGCAGTCTGAGCACAGATATTATAGTTCTTGAGGCTCTACTAGAGGAAGAAAGAGATGGTGTGGCTGCCATCAATGAGGTAATCTTGATCTTGAGGCTGGAAATTATGCAATTAGCTGCACGCATTATGCAAGCAACCCAAGAATTGGAGGAAGTAAGAATGTTGCATTTGAAGACGAAGGAGGTCCTGCTGCTTCTGCTATCTGAAGCCTAGGGTAATCCCAGTTCTTCTTTAGATACCAGTTGAAATTGTCATTAGATTAGTATACTTGCATGTTGTGTCATGTCTCTGAATGGATTATGTTGTAAGACCCCCTTTGTTGTCCATGTGTTGTAATGACCTAAATTTTTTAGGTGAGGTAATCCTCAGTACTTGTATGATTGACATAAGGTGAACTGTTTTTCATGTGAGCATATTGTATTGGATGAAATAACTGTTTGACTCAAAGTGTATCCAACCTACTGAATTCGAAGATCACGACATTTCTAAATCATATTCATATATAAAGGTGGAATAAATCTTTGTCGTGGTTTTGAAGAAATAAATAACAAAACGTAGAATGATGTATGGATATTCGTAATCGAATACAAATTGGATTTGAATTTAGTTGCCAGGGCCCAGGGTAAACGTGAATGCTAATTCTCCCAAATTTTGAATGAAGCGGCAAAACACTCACTATCATTTGTCGGCTGCCCGAAGCCAGTGTTTGCGAGATGGAAATTACTATCTACCCTTGACATTTCACATCCTATTTGGCCCGATTTCCACTGCTGTCGATAGGGGTAGATTAGTAACTTCAATCAGACATGACACGACCGCCTGTCTCCCCATTCAGACACGATGGGCGCCAAACATGGGAGGCAAACACACATTTAAATAGGGGCAGGTGTGTAACTTCCCTCAGACATGACACAACTGCCCTACCTGTCAGCCCTGTTCATACACCGTGGGCGGCAAAACACCCTCTCCTCGCCCGAAATCGTTGTCGACAAATATTGGGGAGATGCAAGATTACCGTCCTATCCCCAACCGACGAGATGTCCAAAATTTTAAATGGGGGCTAAGTTCGTAACTTTCCCACATTTCAGACAAGCGCGTCCCAAAGTTTGAGATCCCCTCCCCCTCCATTTCCCCAGTCATACACCGTTGGCGCCACAACAACCTCCCCACACCGGCCATCCTCCTCCATCCGCCACCCCATCCTAAACCTTGCCGGAGCCACTACCCCTACCCCGTCGTCCACTGCAAGAGATAGACGTCTCTCATCCACGGCACCGGACCAGGATCCTTTCATCGCGTCCTCTCGCTTCATCGGCGATGTCGTCCACCTTGCCGTTGCCGCTCCTACGACCGCCTCGTCCATGGCAACAAGACTTATCCCCTGATCCGGCCGTCTTCCGTCTCAAGTCTTCTTCCGCGCCGCCGATAGCCATCACACCCGCATCACCCTCAACGTATCAGCAGGGGCCTACACGACGTCGCAAGAGAGGTGGTACTCTTTCATATCTGCTTAAGTAATTGATCTCACCCGGAAAATAGATCGTAACTTGTTTCTTTTCTTGTCCATACGACCATACCAAATCGTAGTGGCTAGTTGAAAGCAAATATTGGTTGCAAAGTAGCCTTTGTCCGGTTTGCACCTTCAGATCCGCCATGGCACGGTCACTATAGTCGTAAAGCTTATGGTTTTCCACCTTTATATTCACTACCATCATCATAGGTGCTTCGTGTCGTGCTAGCACTGCTCCTCAAGACCTCAACCTATCAAGCGAAACAACATGCCACTCATAATTTCAAAGCTTAGTTGCTGAAATACGAATCTGATATGATGCTAATATTACTAAAATAGAGAACGTTTAATTGGTCAGCTAATGTTCCTATATTCGTTTCAAAAAGCATGTGCGCCACATATAGAGAGACATCAGGGATTTGCATTTCTCTGTGCGCTCTGGTTCATCATGGGTGCGCAACACACATTGTATTATCTAAAATCTGCTTGCTCTTTGTTATCATGTTCCTCTGTTGTTCTTCTTAATAAGTATATTACTTCCTCCATTCCTAAATTGCCTTGGGTGCGTGCGTGTGTTGTGGTGGCGTGCGTTTGTACCGGGTGTTGTTCATCATTTGTTTATTTATAAAGCGGGGCGAAAGCCTTTTTTGGTAAAACATAAGTCTTTTTAAATATTCCAATAAGAACTACATACGGATGTGTATAGACATATTTTAGAGTGTACATTCACTCATTTTGCTTCGTATGTAGTCCGCATTCGAATCTCTAAGAGACTTATATTTAGGAACGGAGGAAGTAGTACAGTATGTTCCTTGTCGGGAAGTGGAGCAGGGACATTTGCAGTCGATGGGTCTGTTGGGTCGCTTCAGATGGATGCTTTCAACTATTCTAGATGGTCTGCCATAATATCCGGGAAATGCTGGGAGCTATGTCGTCTTTGAGAGTCTAGACTGATAGTAATAGTATTGTGCCTTCAGTTGAATAGAGCTGCCCCTTTTGGGGCCGAAGCCTTTGCGAACCCTTTCTAGCCGTACTGGCAATACAAGCCCATATGGTCCAGCTAGTTCCACTTTCCTGATTTTACTCGTGATGCTTAGAGTTTTCCCCTTTTATCTACACTACTATGATCTGCGTAGGTGCTTTCTGTCGTACTAGCAGTACTCCACCCTTCAAGCTAAACAACACATCACTAATAATTCCAAAGCTTAGTTGTTCAAATATGATTGTGATATGATACTGATATAAGTTAACATACACATTTAATTGGTTAGCTAAAGGTCCCACTTGAGTTTCCAAATGCATGTCGCGACATATAGAGAGACAGCAGGAATTGCATTTCTTTGTCACTTGTTGACTGTACTTTTTTGTCCATACCAAATCTTAGTTGTTATTTCAAAGCAAACATCGGTTGCTAACTACCCTTTTCGCGGTTTGCAGCTTCAGATCTGCCATGCCGCTGCCATGGTCAACACTATACTCATCATGCTTACGATTTCCCCATTTTATGATGACCACGATCAGCCTACGTGATTCGTGTCGTAATTGCACTTCTCCACCCATCAAGCTAAACAAGCTTAGTTGTACAAATTCGAATCAGATATGAGGCTGATATTAGTAAAACTTAGACAGGTTTAATTGGTCATCTAAATGTTCCTACTTTAGTTTCGAAATGCATGTGAGCCACATATGGAGAGACCAGAAGGAATAGTATTTCTCTGTGCACTCTGGTTCATCATGGGTGGGTAACGGACATTGTATAGAAAGACTTGTAATGTCTTCAATCAGCTTGCTCTTCTACTCTTCTTTAACATGATCCGCTTCTCTTCTTCTTTAATAAGTACAGTATGTTCCTTGTTGGGAAGAGTAGCAGAGACATTTGCGGTCGACAGGTCAGGTCGAGTTGTTCTTCCTTAATATATTTTGAATCTGTCAGGTCAGGTCGAGTTGTTCTTCTTTACTATATGTTGAAGCTGTCATCTATGAAGTATCATTACTTCTGGAGCTCTCATATTTTGAGTAGTAGGCCACATTATATTAATGCATACACCAAATTATAGCACGCATGTCATCTCTCAGAAGAATTGCAGAGATAGCACATAGGGGTTTGCACGGAGGCAGTATTGGATTAGAATCACTTCTGCATTACAAAGATAATCTCACTTATTTTTATGTTTTCATGCATGTCAGGTATTGAACATGATCAAAATGAATATGAGAATGGGCGCACGAGAGGAATATTGCGGAACAATCCACTGGCTAACAAACTTCGCATGGTGGAGGATGGCCTATCTTATTCACCCATCAAGGTGCTTGCTCTAACTTGGCAAGGTTGTATTGGTCGCACATATCTTGCATGTGACCTCTTGCATTACTCCTACTTTGTTACACCACCATCTGCTTAGTTTAAGCATCATATATGAGTATATGACATACCTATCCATTTTCTGTACCTATTCCATGTGTCATCATACTGTGTTTTTCCAGTCAAATGTTGTTCTTTCGTAATAGACGTCCAAAAGGAAGAGGGTGAGTGCAGATCCTCAAGGAGTACAAACTAAATATTTGGAAAAGGCAGTGATACATGTTAAATCAGATAGATCAGCAGCCACAGAAAACACATCCCAACTGTACCACACTTTACCCCTACTCCACTGGCCAAAGCCCTATTAGAACTGCAGAGAGCCCAGCGTCAGGTACTGTTTATGATATCAATTCAAAATTTGAACTCCTACATTTCTTCATGTGCCTTACCTTCTCTCTTGTATGAAAACTAATTTCAGATGAATCTCCTTTCTCAAAGGATCATAGGATCTCACAACAATACTGGGCACTGCATTTCTCTTATGAGTACCTCTTGCCCTTTGTCAGCATACTTACACTCATTGCTGTTTGATTATGTAGCATCACTGTAAATGTTCGCTTCCTTATCCTCCCTTTGCTCAAAATTATAAGATCTATATTTACTCTTACATAAATGTAGAATTAACACAATGGTTATGAAGTTCTGGATTGCTCATGTAAGTACCTGTTGTCATGTACTCCTTCCGTATCAAATTAATTGTTGCTCAATTGGATGTATTTAGAACTTAATAGTGCTAGATACATCCATTTGAGCGACAAGTAATAACGGACGGTGGTAGTATTATTGTACTTGCATTGCGAGATAGTTGATTGTCTAGCATTACTCTGCATCTTATCTGCCCTTCCCTACACTTTCTCCAAATTATAAGATCTACATTTACTCTTACCAAAATGTTGAATAAAGCCAATGCCACTGCACAAGTTGATATCTGCATTCCTCTTGTCAGTACCTTTTGCATTGTAATGCTGTACTTAATTAACAGCTATTTGATTATGTATCATCAGTCTGCACCTGAGCTTCATTATCCTCTATTTCTTCCAATATTATTTGATCTATGTTTACTCTTTACAAAATGAGAATAAATGCAACGCTTATAAAGAAGTTTCTTTGGGAATTTCCTGAATTATCCTTCCATCGACATGGAGAAGGGCGTTGTCCAGCCCGTGTTAACATGTAATGTAAGTTCATCCTTCTCAAGCCTTCAAACTTTGTTCTAGTATAGATTTGGATAGGCATCATTTCCTCCACTGCTGTTTACTTTGGTGTTTACATCTGATTGGATGTTTGCAACAACTGCCAGTTTTAAATTATAGTTGTAAAAACATGTTCCTTATGCAGAACAGATCCATTTATTTTCTTATTTGCCAATATAAAATGGGACGGAATTGTCAGCACCCTGACTATCGTTGATTATATATTTGTGAAACCTATTACGTGTCTCCTTGTTTCTCTTTCAGAGTCATATCTCATATGCCAGGCAGAACTTTAGGGAAGATAGTGAGCCAAACCATCTTGAAGAGAGCGAGATGACCCCAAGGTCATGTCTTGATGAAGACAGTGAGTTGAAGCTACTCACCAGCAGCTTTGAGACAACCTCTGTGCAGTTGCTACCTCAATCAGTTCAACTTCTTCAGCCTCAACTTAAAGCGGAAAGGCTTGCTTCAGCTCAGCTCTGACTTGATGTCAATGATGCAAAGAAGACCTCAGAGGACAGCCATGCGGGCTTTCCGGCTACCCAGCTAGGGTTAGAGCATCTATCATTGACACAACTCAGGTCTCATCAGCTTGTTCTGCTGCTTGCGGTGCACCTCCAGGGCAGGCCTAATGCCTTCTGAAGTGCTCTCAGTTTTGTATATTCTTTTGCCGGCGCATTTATATGCACTGGTGGTGACCTTTGATGCCCAGTGTATGTAATCCGTGGTCTCATTGCGCTTTATTATCACCGGTGGCGAACTTTGATGCCCAGTGGATGTAATATGCCGTAATTTCTTTATTGTATAGTCTAGGTTTATTCTTAGTCGGTATGCTGTAATTTAGGCCGGAAGCTTCAACGGCTCTCAATGTTGTCGGTCTTCAGGCCGGCCTGTAACTCGCAATATATGGGCCGAAACGTGGGCCTATAATCATCTTGGGCCATTAGCAGGTCTAAACGTATAGTAGTTTTCCTCCTTTAACAGGCCGAGTAAATTTCTGGCCAGCTGGGCCAGAGAATACCATGGGCTTTTAACAGGCTAAAAACTAGATTGGGCTAGCATTGAGCCGAAAAATTCACGGGCCAACACAGGCCAAAACTGTCTTAGGCCCATGTTTGGCCCAAATAGCAAACGAGTCGTTAACAGGCCAAAATGTGTCTCGGGCCCTGTTTGGCCCAATAAAATTATGGGCTTTAAGCAGGCCGGTATCAATGCGGGCCGTAGGCCCATCTGTGTCACGGGCCATTACCAGATGGGCTGTAAGCAGGCCAAATTCAACGCGGGTTGTAATTAGGCCTAACTGTTACACGGGCCATGTCGGTAGGGTGCGTCGACTGCGAATTAAAATTTTCCTATGCGCAGAACAACCAAGAACATGCTACGGGAGATGGATCACAGATCTTTACCACTAGACGCGCAGTGCCGTGCAGCGGAAGTAGAGTTGGGGCAGCGCGTCCAGAGTCGTCTCCTCCTCGTCCGATCTCCCTCGAACAGCCGGTCATGGACCCCGCGTACAAGTTCGTCAGAGCGGCGCAGGTGCACCACCTCTAACGGTATCCACTCGTGTAGGAGGAACACCGTGCGGTGGATTGCTAGGTCCGATCACACAGTCGGTGGTAAGTGGACGTGGCTATTCGCAACACATGCAAACCCTAGTGACAGCGCCAAAGCAATCAATCGAATGAGTGTGCCGCACCTCAACTTTATATAGGCATCCGTCGTGGGCTCAACACTTGGGCCTCACATGAATCCTAAAGCCTAAAGTCTGTTCAGCCTGGATCTGAGTCCGAGTAGGATCACATCTGACTCGTGGAGTCGGGCCCAGCCTCACAGGTTCCTTCCCTTAAGCACGCGACCCCTTAGGTTCAAGTCGGCTTGGTCGCAGGTCGGATCACCTCTGACCTGCTCAGTTGGTAGCGGCCTCTAGCAAGGCGTGCCGACCACCAAGTAGATAATGAAGCTGGTCAGGCGAACCTGTACATCACACTTCTGCTCCCTTTGCCACACGATATATGTTGTCAGGCTCAAGGCAAGTCTGTCATCCTTGTGCTAGCCCGACCTCTTTCTCGTTCCAGTGATGACGACCACAAACCGGATTATCTCATGATGTCTACTATGCAACTTTATTCTTCTACACTCGTGTTGGGCCTCCAAGCGCAGAGTTTTGTAGGACAATAGCAATTTTCCCTCAAGTGGATGACCTAAGGTTTATCAATCCGTGGGGGGCGTAGGATGAAGATGGTCTCTCTCAAACAACCCTACAACCAAATAACAAAAAGTCTCTTGTGTCCCCAACACACCAAATACAATGGTAATTTGTATAGGTGCACTAGTTCGGCGAAGAGATGGTAATACAAGCATAGTAATGATAGTAGATATTGATTTTTTTAATAGGAACAATAAAAAACAGCAAGGTAGCAAGTAACAAAAGTGAGCACAAACGGTATTGCAATACTTGAAAACAAGGCCTAGGGTCCGTACTTTCGCTAGTGCAATCTCTCAGCAATGCTAATATAATTGGATCATATAACCATCCCTCAACGTGCGATGAAGAATCACTCCAAAGTTCCTATCTAGCAGAGAACATAAGAAGAAATTGTTTGTAGGGTACGAAACCACCTCAAAGCTATTCTTTCCGATCAATCTATCCTAGAGTTTGTACTAAAATAACACCAAGCTATTATTTCCGATCGATCTAACCAAGAGTTCGTACTAAAATAACACCATATTATACACATCAACTAAGTCTAATGTCACCTAGATACTCCAATGTCACCGCGAGTATCCGTGAGTTGATTATACGATATGCATCAAACAATTTCAGATTCATAATACTCAATCCAACACAAAGAACCTCAAAGAATGCCCCAAGATTTCTACCGGAGAAACAAAGACAAGAACGTGCATCAACGCCTATGCATAGATTACCCCAATGTCACCTCAGGAATCCACAAGTTGAGTGCCAAAACATATATCAAGTGAATCAATATGATACCCCCTTGTCACCACGGATATTCATAGCAAGACATACATAAAGTGTTCTCAAATCCATAAAAGTATTCAATCCGATAAGAATGAAATCTCAAAGGGAAAACTCAATTCACAACAAGATAGAGAGGGGAAAACACCATATGATCTGACTATATTAACAAAGCCTGCGATACATTAAGATCGTGACATCTCAAGAACACGAGAGAGAGAGAGAGAGATTAAACACATAGCTACTAGTACAAACCCTTAGCCCCGAGGGTGGACTACTCCCTCCTTATCATGGTGGCCACCGGGATGATGAAGATGGCCACCGGTGATGATTTCCCCCTCCGGCAGAGTGTCGGAACGGGGTCTAGATTGGTTTTTCGAGGCTACAGAGGCTTGCGGTGGCGGAACTTCTGATCTAGGGTTGCCCCGAGAGTTTTTGGAATATTTGGCAATTTATAGGGCGAAGAGGCGGTGCGGGAGGTCACCGAGGGGGGCACAGCCCCCCTGGGCGCGCCCAGGTGGGTTGTGCCCACCTCGGGCCTCCCCTCACGTAGGTTTTTAGCCCATCCCGGGTCTTCTGGTCCAAAAAAATTCTCCAAGAATTTTCGCTGTGTTTGGACTCTGTTTGATATTGATTTTCTGCGAAGTAAAAAACAAGCAAAAAACAACAACTGGCACTGGGCACTATATCAATAGGTTAGTCCCAAAAATTGATATAAAGTTGCTATAAAATGATTGTAAAACATTCGAGAATGATAATATAACAGCACGGAACAATAAAAAATTATAGATACGTTGGAGACATATCATCTCATAATCCATGTCGCATGGCCATGCTTATCTTGGTCGGATCACACGAGGGGCCCAGAGTATATCTCTCCTGATCGGAGGGGCAAATCCCATCTTGCTCGACCATGTCTCGCAGCATGGGTCTGGACAAGCCCGAAACCTACCTTTGTAACTACCCAGTCATGGAGTAGCGTTTGGTCGGCCCAAAGCAGGTCTGTCACCATCCCGAGTACATGCGCCAGCTCAGGTCTTAGGACATAGAATGTATGTTGTACTAGAGATTCACAGGTGACATATCGTTGCGTCTCATAGTTGGGTCTATCCGACTCGGACCTTATCTCGACTCGGATCCGACTATGTCGAATCCGACCATATCCTTCCGAGTCCATATTATCCGGTTAGCATCCAATGCTCCATGGCTAGTGAGGCCAATCCATCGACCGTGTCATATGCTAGTCTAGTCGGCTGCGCGTCCACACAACCCTTTCGACTAGGGACCTTTTAGGACAGTAATCATACAATGCATAGTCCCACAAACAAGTCACGTACTTGCTGATACACATCATTGATAATGTCCAAGGACTATCTTTATTCATAAACACATAGGAAATATCATGATTGCCTCTAGGACATATCTCCAACAGTCTCCCACTTGCACTAGTCAATCAAATAGGCATCGAATGCCCATAGCTCTAATGTGCCCCTCATGCTTGGGTTGTGGAAGCGGCTTAGTCAACGGATCTGCAACATTTGCATCCGTGTGAATTTTGCATAACTCTACATCACCATTCTTTACGATCTTTCGTATCAGGTGATATTTCCGATCTATGTGTCTGACCTTGTGGTGATTCCTCGGCTCCTTGGCTTGTGCGATGGCACCAGAATTATCACAATAAAGGTCCAACAGTTTTACCGAGGCTGGGAAAATACCAAGATCATCCAGCAAGTTTCGGATCCAAACACCTTCCTTTGCAGCTTCACAAGCTGCAATGTATTTGGCTTCTGTGGTAGAATCGGCCAACGTATCTTGCTTGGAACTCATCCAGCTCATTGCTCCTCCGTTCATGACATACATGAATCCAGACTGTGATCATCAATCATCTCTGTCGGTTTGGAAACTAGCATCGGCATAACCCTTTACGCGGAGCTCCTCCTCACCTCCATTAACTAGAAACATTTCCTTAGTCCTTTTCAGGTACTTTAGACTATTCTTCACCGCTGCCCAGTGACTCTCACCGGGGTTAGCCGGGTATCTGCTTGTTAGGCTTATTGCAAAAGCAACATCAGGCCTTGTACATATCATGGCATACATGATGGATCCGATTGTTGAGGCATGCAGAATCCTACTCATCCTACTTCGCTCATCAGATGTCGAAGGACTGTGAGTCTCACTTAGCCTTATACCATGTGAGAGTGGCAAGAACCCTTTCTTCGCCTCACTCATGTTGAACCGCTTCAACACTTTATCTATGTATGTGCTCTAGCTTAAGCCGAGCAGCCTCCTCGATCTATCTCTATAGATCTTAATGACTCCTTGACTGAGTTCAGCATCGAAACATCATTTTCGATCAACAATATGTTATCCACATACAAGATCAAAAACACTATCGAGCTCCCACTTAACTGCTTGTATAAACAAGCGTCCTCTTTGCTTTTGATGAAACCGAGACTAGTGACGACCTCATCAAAACGAATATTCCAGCTCCGAGATGCTTGCCTCAACCCATAAATGGGTCTCTTGAGCTTGCATACCTTACTAGTGCTAGTCGGATCAACAAAACCCTCGGGTTGTGTCATATACACACCCTCGGTTAAATTTCCATGAAGGAAGGCCGTTTTGACATCCATCTGCCATATCTCGTAGTCGAAATATGCAGCTATAGCTAGTACGATCCTCACCGACTTCAGCATCGCTACCGGCGAGTAAGTCTTGTTGTAGTCAATTCCTTGAACTTGTCCATAACCTTTAGCGACAAGCCAAGCTTTGTGGATCTGAACATTTCCATCCACATCGGTTTTCTTCTTAAAGACCCACTTGCAGCCAATGGCCGTTACGCCAAGTGGCGGATCAACCAAGTCCCAGACTTGATTCTCATCCATGGACTTTAACTCAGATCTCATGGCCTCTTGCCATGCCTCGGAATCTGGGCTCATCATCACTTTCGCATACGTGGCCGGCTCGTTGCTTTCTAGCAACAATACATCACACACTCTGCGCAATCTTTCTGACCTCCGTGGTTCCGATGCCGCTTCCACTACGGGTTCCCTGACTGACTCCGGTATGATCTCATCACCAGCCGAGCCATCCCTGAGAGGTCCTCGAATTTCTTCAAGTCGGACCGTCCTCCCACTGGCCTCCCGACTGAGAAACTCTTTCTCAAGGAAAACCCCGTTCTGAGCAACAAACACTTTGTTCTCTTCCCGGTTGTAGAAGCTATATCCCAAGGTTTCCCTAGGATATCCCACGAATATGCATTTATCTGACTTGGGTGTAAACTTGTCTGACATAAGTCGCTTGACAAATGCTTCACAACCCCAAATCTTTAGAAAAGACAAACTGGGACTCTTCCCGGTCCACATCTCATGTGGTGTCTTGTCTACGGATTTTGATGGTACCCTATTAAGTGTGAAAGCTACAGTTTCTAGAGCGTATCCCCAGAATGACAAGGGTAAATCTGATTTCCTCATCATAGACCAGACCATGTCCAACAAGGTCCTATTCCTCCGTTCCGACACGCCGTTTCTCTATGGCGTACCCGAAGGTGTGAGCTGAGGCACTATACCTCGGCTTTTCAGATGATCATCAAACTCCTGGCTCATGTACTCACCTCCACGATCAGATCGTAGAAGCTTTATAGTCTTGCCGAGCTGATTCTCAACCTCGTTCTAAAACTCTTTGAACTTTTCAAAAGTTTCCGACTTGTGCCTCATCAAATAGATATATCCATATCTACTCAAGTCGTCGGTAAAAGTCACGAAGTACTGATAGCCACCTCTAGCAGTTGTGCTAATTGGACCACACACATCACTGTGTATAAGCTCCAACAACTCAGACACCCTCTCGCAACTCTTTGCGAAAGGAGACTTAGTCATCTTGTCGAGCAAGCATGATTCACATGTCTCGAATGACTCAAAGTCGGACAAAGTTAGGAGCCCATCATCATGGCGCTTCTTCATGCATTTCAGACTAATGTGTCCAAGCCGGAAATGCCAGAAGTATGTCGGATTTATCTCATTAGGCTTATGCCTCTTGACATTCACGTTATAGACCGGTTCCTGTTCCAGATTCAATACAAATAGCCCATCAACAATGGGTGCATAGCCGTGGAACATACCATTCAAATAAAATGAGCAACCATTGTCCTTTAAATTGAATTCATAACCCTGACTCATCAAGCATGAGGCAGAAATAATGTTATGACTAAGTGCAGGAATGTAATAACAATTATTCAATTCCAAAATAAATCCAAAATGAAGCTGGAGCTGCATCATGCCGACCTCCAACGCAACAACTCTTGCTTTGTTGCCGACCTTGATGTCAATCTCCCCTTGTGCCACATGCCTAGTTATTACCAGCCCCTGCATCGAGTTGCAAATATGAACAACCAATCTGGTATCAAATACCCAAGAGCTACTAGGTATGTCAGCAAGGTAAATGTCTATAACATATCACTACAAAAAAAAGACATATCCGTGACATTTTGGCCCGAATGATTTTTTTTCTGTCATGCTTATGACACTTCTATGACGATAATTGTGACAAAACCTGGTATCATCATAAATGTGGTAGGCTCCTACTTCTATGACAAAAAATCATGACAGAAAATGGGCTTTTTGTCCTGGGCGGGCCGGAGACGCACTTGCATGACATTCTTTAGGCCGTCCATGACAGAAAAAATCGTGGTAGAAGCGAGGGCGAGGAAAATTTCGGGGAGTTCCCGGTTACGGTGGGTGGTCGGGGCCGAGCGATGCACGGAGGTTTGCACGTTTCTCTCGTACACGTACATGCGTGTGTGCGAGGCGTTGGGCTCAAACTGAACCCGAGCGAGGCATTCGCTTACTGAACCTGAGCGATTGCACTAGCTACGTTACTGAACCCGAGCGATCGATCCCTTGGCTGTTAACTTAACCCGAGCGATTCCTTCGCTACTGCTGCTAACTGAACCCGAGCGATCGATCGCTGCTGCTTACTGAAGCTGATCGAACCTGGTGCCTCTTGATGAACAGTGAATGTGGGGGTTGGTTGAACGAGTCGAGACGTACGTGGTTGGGTTTGGATGAACAGTTCCCGGTGGGGGTTGGATGAACAGGACCCCGTGGTAGTAGGCCGTTGCCGCTGGATGAACAGGACCCCGAGAGGAGGCCGCGACAGCCGAGCTGGTTGGGGTGGATGAACAGGACCCCGTGGAGGGCTGGTTGAACAGTAGCCGGTGGAGGGCTGGATGAACAGTAGCCCGTGGATGAACAGTGCTGGTGGAGGCAGGAGGAAGACACGGTGGATGAACAGTGCAGGTGGAGGCTGAAGGGAAGTCGATGGTGGGTGAACAGTAGCCCGTGGAGTCCTGTTTTGCGGTGCGCCACACCCCTCCCGATGAACAGGACCCCTGATTCGACCGTAGCGCTCCAACACAAGTCTGTTTCCTCTGTTTTGCGGTACGCCACACCCCTCCCGATCAACAGGATCCCGTTTCGACCATATGCACTCGAACAGAAGTCCGTTTCCTCCGTTTTGCGGTACGCCAGACCCTTCCCGATGAACAGGACCCCGTTTCGACCATACGCGGTCGAACAGAAGGCCCGTTTCCTCTGTTCTGCGGTATGCCAGATCTTGTTTCAGCTGTTCCATCCAAGCCGGTTGGCTCCCGATGAACACGACGTATTCCGTTGCCTCCCGATGAACACGACGATGTTTCCTCCATTGCGACCCAGCCGGTTGGCTATCGATGAACAGGACAACGTCGCTGTACGCATTCGAGACCCTGCCCGTATGTACGTACGTAGCCATATTTACTTTCTTGCAGTGTTGTTGTACGTACGTGTACACGATATAGACGGGACTGCGTGACATGCTACGTCCGCGCCTCTACTATGACACGTGCCGCTCCTTACTCGGCCACAGTTCATCGCTGCAGAGAGACCGATCGACCAGTATGTACGTACACGTTCGCGACAACGCTATGTACGCTTCGACCGGGTGGGTCCCAACTGTTAGGGAGGATAAAGACGCACTTCCTTGCGTGCGAAGATATAGCTGGTGGGTCCCAGCTGTCAGGGGGAAAAATCATTTTTTTTGCCCGTAATGTGGACGCACTTCCTTGCGTGCGAAGATGTAGCTAGTGGGTCCCAGCTGTCAGGGGGGAAACATTTTTTCAAAAAATACGGTGGCCCTTCTGGTGGGTCCCCGCTGTCAGGTGGAGGAATCATTATTTTGCGCGTAATAAGGAGACACTTCCTTGCTGCAGCCGTGGACCCAGCTGTCAGCCTCTCCACGTACAGTCCTCTTCCGATGGAAGTCATTCCTTGACCACGTTGACCACGCCGCACCGAGAGCACCAAGGCAGTGGACGACGGCGAGGCCTAAGATGGGAACGATCTGGAGTCGTGGAACAAGGGGCACTGGAGTCCCTGGCGGAGGGGAGTACGAGGGACTGGTTCAGCTGCCGGGTGAGGCTGCCTTTGCAAGAGAATAACAGAAGGTGTGGGTGAGTACAGGTATGACCTGGCCACCGTTGGGAGTAGGGTGGGGCGGCGAGGCCTGCGCGGCAGCACAGCCGGCCACGGGAGGCAGATGCAGGCGCTCCAGCCGGTGATGGTTTTGGTGGCTGGAGCAAGAGCAACTAGATCAGAGATTGAAGAAGCAGGATCGCCGTTGGATGTCAATCCAACGACTACAGATGTCAGAATAATTTGTTGGCTTTTTGTTTTAGACCATTAAATCGTTTTGTTCACTAAATGGACAACACCTTGCGCAGGCTTTGTCTAGTGGGCCAACAAAGTCAGCTTCAAAAGTTGTGGCCGAATGCAGCCCATTTATTTAGGTTTTACAGTCCATTTCATTTTGTTTGCCAATACATCTATTTCCTGGGCTTTGACTCAAAAAATAATCTATTTCCTGGGATGGGTAAAAATAATAATAACTGATTTACTATTTATGATAATTTACAGCGCATTTGATTATTTATTCGAATACACCTATTTACTGAGCTGGGTGAAAAATAATATTGCGTACATGCAGCGCATTTATCATTTCTGATAATTTACAAGCTATTTGATTTTAGTAGAAATGGACCCATTTTCTGGGATGGGTGAAAAAACAATGATGGTCTGGACTGAGCATTTCGTATAAAAAATAATATTGAGATACAGATATTATTAAAAAATTAAGTTGGGCTTGGTAATCTTATTATATAAAAAATGAACTGGGTTGTGCATTTTATTAAAAGAAACATAGGCTAGGCTGCGCTTATTTTAGGATCTTGTGTACTACTGTCGGCCCAGTTGCATTGCTGATGTTCAACAAAAAAAGCCTGTGTAGTACAGTACAACTTTACATGGCTACTCAGCCCACATTCAACGGCGCCTGAAAAGGCCCAAACACGGCTTCTGTACAACTTTTTGAAGTCACTGAGCTCAATTAATAACTTAAGGAAAAAGTTAGAGTACAGTGGAACCTAATTAAAAGCTGTCACGAGCGAAGAAATAATTCAACGGGTCCCACTTGTGTGTGTGTGTGTGTGTGTGTGTGCGTGCGTGTGTGTGTGTGTGAGAGAGAGAGAGAGAGACCCATCGGTCGATGCTCGTAAATACATCTTTCGGCCATATGCATTGCTGATGCTTAGTAAAAACTTATATAGTTGACACAATCATATAGAACGTCATAGCACACTGAACTTGCATACAAAAATTTCACATAGGCAGCACAATCAGGGTGGAAGCAGTGGATCGCTATGGGTAGGGCTATGTTGAAACCAACGAACTCGTACATAATGGTTCATCGTCTTTATCAATGACGGGGAAATATCTTGAATGCTGTGCAAAGAAAATAGACAGACAACACAATAAGTTCTGCTAGCACATTAAGTTGACGTACACCCCTTTCTAAAAAAAGTCCAGGTACAAAAATAGAACAGGTCACAATCAAATGTACTGGCACGTCAGTGCTTCACATCGATAGCTCGGATTTAACTAGTGTTTGAGAAGATTCAGTTGTTACCTCAAATTAGAGCACATCCAGGCAGCCAACCCTACCTCTTCTCCCAAAGAAGCAGTGGCCTCCGCCGCGCGATGGAGTAGGCCCTGTGCCATCCATCGTTCCGAGCAACACGGGGAAAGTCTGACGTTGACTCCTGTAATGGACGTCATCGACGGAACCTGGCACCAGCGGCGGCGGCAGGACTTCGATTGATGGATTGACCACTTCTTCGACATGCACGAACACTCGATACAGGTACATCCCTAACATGGTCCGCGGCAGCCTTGGTGGTGATGAATAGTACAACCCCGGTTCCTGCACTGGTATCTCAACACCAATCACCTTCGGTATGGCAGACGGCTTCTTCATCCATGCCATAACCGTCAGAGCCCAGCTGTCTGGAGGAACAAACATACTTATGAACTCACCTCCAAGGTCATTGATAAGCTCATTCATGGACTCACTATTCCAAGCACGTTGAGGCATGCCGTGGAAGGTAAGCTTTGTTAAAAACTCAAGCTCAGAGGGCACCGAGCCCCATCCTGGGTGCCACCGATCAAAGCTCACCAGCGCGCCATCGCAAAACAAATGCAGGAAAGATTCAAACACACGACTGCAGTCGAAAGTTGTCCGGAACCTGACGAAGAAATCAGCTGGTGGCGGACAGACTTCGACGAGCAAGTCACTTATTTGGATGTCGTGCGCAATTCCAAGAGCTTTAACAAGGTTGTCCGGTGAGACGGGAGGCCGGTCGCCGTTGATGGTTACCATCAGCACTTAGCCGGCAAACTGGTCGTCAAGCGCCGCCATGCCACTGTTGAGCGACAGCACGCAGCGCCCGAAGGCATGACAGACCTCAGGATCTCCGGCTCAGAGATCCGCGTTGACCGACGACATGATAGTGCGCTTGAGTACTTGGAGTATAGGAGGGGGATTTGGGGGAACTGGAGTAGGAATCGAGATTCCAGAGGTGGGGGAGGGGCAGGAGATTGGGGATGAAAAGGTAGCATGAATTTCGAACACGCGCCAATATGCTCTCGGCGCGCAAGCGCACGAAAACACCGGTGGCGCCCACATGTCGGCCTAAGAGTCCTTTTTCTTTCTTTTTTTGAGAGCCCGACCTGAGAGTCATAATTGACCTGTTTGGCATTGCGTTACTACTCGGCCCATATTCAACGACACCTCACTGGCCCAAACAAGTGTACATCATCGAAAAGACACTGAGCTCAAATTATAACTTGAAAAAAGGAGATATACTCTGAACACTGGAGAATGGTGATGCCCTCATTTAGCCCACCAGCAGTTCGAGACAATAAACAGTTCAAAACAACGATATATTCAACATTCAAACACTGACTAGTGACTACTACTGACATAAACAGCAAGACATGATAGTTCATAAGAAGTCTTGCTACACCACCAAAACGCACCCATCTACAGTGCTCAGACTCTCGTGATCCAGATGAGAATGACATTCTAAATAGAGGCAACTATTACATAGTAAGAGTGACATAGACGAGGATGACCAAATGACAAGGAATATGCATAAAAAGAGAGAGAACTACCCATCCAGAACAAACAGCAAAAACAACAAGTCATTCGAAGAGGGATAATCCAACACCATCATAATTTGCAGCCCCGCTTCAGCCACCATTGATTCGGAGACACCAGTACTCCACCCTTTCGACGCAACAGCCCAATTACCTATCAACCTGAAGGCTTGAACCACATCACTGCCTGCCGGACTTGAGACATCCAAGGATCAAAGTTAATCCAGATGCCTTTGTCATTCTCACCTTCTTTTGGCTGCAGGCTGTATTGTTGACAATCAGGGGAGTTTGCTCCCGAAGTCCTAGGGCTCGCCGTGTAGACACAGTTTTCGCTAGCAAATAGAGCCTCTCTGCCATCAAGGTCCTTGCCAACGGTGATCTCCTGGTTAATCGGATAACTGAGTCTGAGAAACAGAGAGTGTGAACCAAGGCTGTTTACCCGCCTCCAACTCAAAAATCCTGAAGGCCCCAACAAGCTGGTATCCTGCTCATAGACGTAACAGCCACTGTCCGGATACTCACGTATTTCACGGTGCTTATACACAGTGGGGTTTTTGCAATATAATTTTTTCGGCTCATGTGTGCGAATGATCGTCAGTCTTTTGCTGTCGTCTTATCGAGCGAGGAACCAGTTGTGCTTCCCTGTTTTCGGCAAAGGTGGTGTGATTACAAAGGGCAGTAACTGTAGGGACACTGCATCATATCAAAAAGGACAGGCATTGTTAATGTAAGATCAGCATTGTTCATAGTATGAGTAGGATAATGCAAGAAACAGCATTGATCTGTCCCTGTTGGAACTGAGAGGAAAATACATGGAAATGTATACTGGGTTCGAAAATATAGAAGTGCCATGCATGGTTATACTCATGTTATCTCGCAATCGATTCTTCACGGGAAACTACCATGTCATGTAATCATGTTCTATCCTCACAAACAAATTCTTCAAGGAAACTAACATACCATGCATTGTTATATACTCATGTTCTGTGGGCAAATTTTTTGTGAGGATATTATTCTAGCCATTGATTGCTGAAGGGCGAATAGAGGTATGTACACATGGTAAGCATTACAGGATTTCACTACTTCCAAATATAGAGTTCTCCATATGCACATTTACTTCCCTAATGTACGGTTAGATGGAACCTACATTGTGATGCATGTTTCTACATCATGAAAATGAGGAAACTAACATGGCTATTGATACACACTCATATTTAGTAGTATATAGATTATTATAAAGTAAGGAGAATATCCATATCTTCCTAACCGTTTGAATATTCAAGGGTACAAATTGGCTGTAATGACATGGTCACAATCGCATGAATTAACTCATTCCAAATATAGCTAATTTAGGGCGTCTCTAATACATTGTTATAGTTCTACTCAAATTCTGCTCAAACAGGGATATGCCAATCATCACAAAAAGTTCAAATAGTGTCATGGCGTTATCATTAAAATCAGACGAAAACAACTTACACGCGCCGTCCTAGCAATACGTGGTGCCATCTGCTTTGTCGATCGCGTAGATGATGCCATTGTGTTCAATAGCATCACAGAAGTGTGTATCAGCTTTGACGATCCACTGCGAGGTGAGTCGTCTCCAGCTAAAGAAGGCACCGGCGGAAAGATAGGCGAGTCCGCGGTCGAACAAGGCAATTAGCTTGAAGTCTGCGTAATCCGCATATCATGTGGGCACTTGGCAGATTACAATCTTCTGCAAAACAAGGTCCATCCAACTGACGTGGTAATCTAGATGACTTGGACCACGACGGTAAAACCCTACATACTCCAACGGAGGAAGGATAATCTCATGGGAGGTCTGGAAGTTCACGAGCACCAACTTTTTCTCATCTTCTCTGACGGCAGCCATCCAGTGGGAGTTCATGCCGACCCAGTACATACCTGCCAAGAAGTTTTGGGCGATGGTGATCGGATCAAAGTCGAGGGAAAAGATGTACGGCGACCCACTACATACCTGCAAAGAAGTTTCGGCTAATAGAGGTCAGATAGAAGTCGAGGGGCATCATGTACGCCTCCGTATCATGGTGAGAAAATCTCGCTAGACCAGATAGCAGAAAGCAGGGTGTCTTGAAAAGCTGAGGCCTCGCTTCAACGATGGCCGCGTGCATGTCCCTCAAGCATGCAGCCAGCCGCACGGCGCTCAACATATCCACACATGAACAACAGAGGTCGAGGATGTCACTGGGGACATTGCTCCAATCGCGGCTCATATGGATGCTGCGCGGTTCGCGTTCGGCCATGGTGGAGTTTGGAAGGTGGGGTTTTGGGGGGCTTGATTTACGGGAGATAAGGCTCTCGGTGCTGGAGCGGCTAGCGAGGGAATAGTGGTACTGGGGGAGGCGAGCGAGGCGAGGGTACACGAAGGCACAGTGAGATGATGAAGAGTGACCTCGGGATCTCCGGCGAGACGGAGATGGAGATGGAGTGTGTCGGGGTACGACACCTATGGGATCCAAAGGGACCCCTTTACGATTCGGCGGGGGGAGAGGTATACGCAAAGAGCAGAACCAACGATCGACGCCAGAAGATTTTACCCAGGTTCGGGCCGCTGATCAGCGTAAAACCCTACTCCTGCCTTGTGTTCTTATTAGTGTTCTTGAGCCCAGCCTTCAGGAGCGCTCGCTGTGAACAGTACGTTCAAAGAGCAGCTACGCATGCAGAATGGGCCAGAAGTTCTCCTCCCCTGTAGCAGTTGCCTTGGGCGTCCTTTTATACGCTCAAAGGGGTCACCACAGTGGCAAAATGTACATACATTGAGGTGTAAAGTAGCTACAGGGTCATCATACCTAACCCCTGACGGATTAGGACGAACGCATTTAATGCACCGTGAGGTGTCCGTTTAGGTGTCCTCACTTTCTTGGGGATGGAAAAAGGGGCCATCCCATCAGCACCGCTTAAGCTCTCCCCCATTGGCGCATCGCCACGCATCCAAAGAAGGACCCAGAATGTCGGGTTTGTCGCTGTGCTAGAGCGGTGGCACAGCAACAAAACCTTGCCGGGCACCGAAGCTTGCCGGGCACCAAGCCTTGCCGGGCGCCAAGCCTTGCCGGGCGCCAATCCTTGCCGGGCTCCGCAGGCCACCCCGACAAGATCTTGCCGGGGAAGCTGGCCTTCGGATTCCAGCTCTTCTTATCTGCTGATCCCCAGATCTCTGACTTGATGATTTCTTTGATGGCTTGAATCAACCTCGAACTGTTCCCCGGCAAGCCTTGCCGCGAGGATGGCTACAACTGCCCGTGCACAAGTACGGGGTACTAGTGGCCCAATACTTAGTACACCGACAGAGTGGTGCTAGGGGAGAGGGAGACGAGGCGAGGCATGCTATATAGCGGTGGTGACAGTGGCTGCATAGTGCACAAGGTGAGGCTGACTTTGGTAACCCGAACACGCCGCCTGGACTAGTGTCACCTCGGGAGCAGGGTCTTGTCACTTCACTGTGAGGACCGGATGAATAATATTTTGACCATCAAGTGTACCACAGTTGTACTACTAATAGTAGTAACATACTGAGTAGTACTGTATAGCGGAAATAGGTCTCCCGTGCTAGCATGCCTCTGGGTTCACTTCATCCTCCAGGTAGCATCCATATTGCGAGCAGAACCAAATTCTCGTGCATGTGGAAGCGTGAAGAAGGGCTTTTTCTTTTTTAGGATAACCGCATATATTCCTTAACCAGAAAAGGTTGTGTCTCGCAGGCACGCACCAATATCAATCCGAACCAGCTACGACATATTTTTTGTGTGCAAAGCGATGGATATGTTTGTATATCTGTTCGTCCACCCAAATGGGTTTCGCGTAGATCCCACCTGTCAGGAGGGGTGCAGAAATAAAAAGTAATCATAAAATGTTTTGCCACGGTGATTCGAAAGAGTGACCTCAACTAACCAGTGGCACATGTAGCGATAGAAGGATTGGCACGTACACAGACACGAACCACTCCTTAGTACGCAACCCGCATAGCCTTTTCATTTTGCAAGTTGGTCTACCTAGCCGTCTAATCAACTGCCTGCATGCCACTTCTCTCATTTACTTCTCCATCGGGAACCGATTTTCCTCGGCTTCTTCACCTCTCCTTCATTTGCATTCAAACCCCACTGGATTCACATCCTCCTTGAGTAATTCTGAAGCCCTTTAAATAATCATCTTCTTCAATTAGACTAGCCATCTTAATCCTAATTCTCCAAACCATAGCCCTCCGGTCCAGCGGTTCCAAATGGCGAAAGAGATCCCTATGCAGGTTTTCAGCGTCAAACATGTCCTCGTCAAAGGCTCGTTGAGCATAGTTGCCACCGTCACCGATCACCCAAGGGTTGTTTGGGAGTGGATCAACAATGTATCAAACTCCCTGCAAAAGGTGGAGATGAAGGTCGTCAGTCTCGACGCAGAGTACACGGAGCGTGCCACTGGGAAGATCCAACACGCCGTCGTCCTTCAGCTGTGCCTCGAAGATGAAGTTTTGGTGTATCACATCATACACGCGCCCTCCATACCAGGTGAGCTCCACGATTTCATGTCTTGGGAGGACATATACTTCTGTGGGGCAGCCATCAAAGGGGACAAACAGAAGCTGGTGCCGTACAACCTTGACTTGAAAAACATCGCTGACCTACAAACCAGAATTCATGTAGACGATTGTGATAAAGAAACACCATCCCTATTCGACGTAGCAAATTCTGTGCTCGGAACAAATCTTGAGAAGGGTGATGAGACGCTGGGATTAAGGTTGCCTGAATGGGAGAATTATCCCTTGACCTACGAGCAGATAAAATATGCTGCCCTCGATGCCCGTGTGAGTTTCGAGATAGCTGCAAGGTCGAAAGAGCTTGTTGCAAAGCCGTCTCCCACAAAAAATGAGAAGAAGAAGAAGAAGAAGAAGAAGACAAAGAAGAAGAAGAAGAAGAAGAAGAAGAAGAAGAAGAAGAAGAAGAAGAAGAAGAAGAAGAAGAAGAAGAAGAAGAAGAAGAAGAAGAAGCACGAGCAGCAGGGCATTATAGATGGATGAACTATCTCCTCTCTTGTAAAAATTATATTTCCTCTTTGTGTACATTGATATAGATGAACTAGTATTTCACTGGTGTGCATGTCTTTGGAACAAGGGTACTCTATGTACATTGATATAGGTCCGCTTGACTATAATGAACTATTTATCCACCTAGTTTTCTCTACTACTACTCCTTGCAGTCAGCGGTATGCAATGCATGTGTCAGTAGACATGACAGCTTGTCCATGGAAGTTGAACCACGGCGACCATCACATTTCTACCACTACCACACATGATTCCCACGACGCCGCTCCAACCCACGGCACCACGTCCCCGACGTGCGCCTCACCCCTCTCGGCCCCACCGCTCCTCTGCCTTTGTGTGCATGACATGAGGGCCAGCTGAACTGCGGTGTGACGACCCCGGCTTAATCGTGCACTAATCATACACGCAAATGCACACGATCAAGCCTAAGGACTCACTTGAAGATATCACAACACAACTCTAAAACATAAATAAATTCATACAAGCTTAATATTACAAGCCAGGGCCTCAAGGGCTCGAATACATAGCTCGATGGCATACAAGTGTCAGTGGAAGCGTCAGATATCTGGGTACAGATATATTAGAGAGAGAGAAAGAGATAGGCCTTCACAGAGGCGGGGTAAAAATAAAAGCTACGATCGAAAAGGCGTGGGCCTCCTGCCCTGGACCCTCCGATCCTACTCCTGGTCGTCAGACGGCTACTCGTAGTAGTAGTACTCTCCGGGCTGGTAGAAGTAGTGGTCGTCAAACGGGACAACTGGCTCCGGGGCTCCGTCGTCTGGATGCGACAAATGGATAAAAGGGGGGAAAAGGAAAATAAAGCAAACGTGAGTACTCATCCGAAGTACTCAGCAAACAAGGATCTACACTACATATGCAACATTTTCAAAGGGGGCTGTATATGTGGACTGGGCTGCAGAAATGCCAGAATAGAGGGGGAAAGCCTAGTCCTATCGAAGACTAGCATCTTTAGCATCTTCAACGGTCTCGCAGCATTAGAAGAGAGCAGACCAACATAATGTAAAGTATAGCAGTAATGTCATCAACCTCGGCCGGGGATTCTTCCTCGGCTCCCTGCGAGAAAGCAATCCCAGAGCCGTACTATCCAGTTCTCATCTCATGTTCTAGTTGTACCGATCGGGATACAACTCCGAGTGTCCGTTACCGTAGGACAGGCTATCGATAGAAGTTTCTTCCCTGCAGGGGTGCACCAACTTACCCACCACGCTCGCTTAACTCCGACCGGACACACTTTTCTGGGTCATGCCCGGCCTCGGCTAAGCAACACGCCACAACCCGACCAAATACTTAATAGAGAGGTCAGCACGCCGGACTAACTTATGCCCCCAGGGGTCTTGGGCCATCGCCCCGGACGCTCCTGCACGTTGCGTACACCGCCGGTGAGCAGACCTAGCAACCCCTTAATACAAGCGCGGTTGCGTTCCCAGTCCAACCCAGCGTGTGCCGCTCAGTTGCTGACGTCTATTAAGCTTCGGCTGAAGTATACGACGCAGAACGCCCATACTATGCCCACGTGATGGTTAGTGCTATCAGGCCAGAGGCCCCTCGGATCAAATATCCAAACCGTTTAGTGGTTTAGAAGCGTGCGGTTAAGAGCAGAGACTCACGATCGATGTGACCCCGTCGCCCCATCTCGAGGACTTGCGGCAAGGGCTAGGAATGCCCGGCCATGCCTCGTAGTTATCTCGTGGGCACCTCTCAGGTCAACCCGACTCCACATCACTTCGCATTCATGCTCGCGCGGGTACCCCTCAGGGCCGACCCGTCTTTAGTATCATAGTATCATGGTTTAGTGTTCAGTCGTAGTAACCAAGTCTCCGTGTGTCTGACACCAAGGGGGAACCTGAGGAATCACCCTTGATGGAATTCCCGCTCGATGCTATCGTCAAGGTGAATGAATGAGGAATCACCCTCGAGGTCCACACTTGAGAAGTTGCACGACGATGTCGTTATCGGGGGTGGTGTAGGAGGAATCACCCTCACTTACCACGACCGAATAACTAACCTACAAGGTTATCATCAGAAGTGCTGACGAGGTATCACCCTCGGCACTCGATAGTAACCCAGTAGAGTCGAGCATCTTAGGGAAGTGACATGCGGTGCCAGGATCTGATCTTCGATCCCGTTGCTCGGGTCCTCTGAGAGTCCAGCGGGGCAGTCGGGACAAGTGGGTCTCTGATAAGGCTCTACCCATCCTATACTAAACAGTTTAGGATAACAGGCAGGTATCAACAGTAGGCTACAAATAAATAGGCTATGCAACAGATATAGGATGGTAACAGCAGCAGTAACATCTAATGCAAGCAGAAGAGGGAAGAGAATAGGTGATATCGGAATGCTCAAAATGGGGGTGCTTGCCTGTCTGCTCGACGGCAAGGGTAGGGTCGTCGGGAACGTAGTCGTACTCCGGAGCGGCGTCTGCCTCAGGAGCTACGGCAACGTCGGGGTCTACCGAAAGAGAAGAGGGGGAGGAAACAAGTAAATATAATGCAAACAGATGCAACACAGTGCGTGCGATGCTATGATGCAGTGCAGGGTTGCCTAAATATGCCTCTAAGTCATTTTAGTTATTTTTAGAATTAATCTGGGATTTATTAACCGGTGTGTGTACTATTCATCTGCAGGATTCGGGCTCGGGGTTACGAGTTCTTCTACATAGGGGGTTCCGACCAGGAAACAGATGGCATGATCAGACTCGTCTCGTCGTTCTGAGCAACTTTCATGTTTTAACTTTTTCGATCTGAGCTACGGTTTAAAAGTTATTAATTTTCGAAGTTTAAATGATTTTCTGGAATTATTTTTATTAACAGAATTGCCTAAATTGATTATGACATCAGCATGACATCACACTGACATCGGCAGTCAACTGTGACCGTTGACTGGTCAATTCTGACGTCTGGGACCCACCTGTCATAGACAGTGGGCTAACTAACTAATTAACAGAGTTAACTAACTAGGTGGGGCCCTATGTCAGTGACTGATTAGTCTAGTTAAATCTCATTTAGGCCTAATCCGGATTAATTAGGTGTGGGACCCACACGTCAGTGGCCCACGGGTGCCCAGTCAGCAGTTGACTGGGTCAACCCAGTCAACTGGGGCCCGTGGGGCCCTCTATCAGTCCCACAGGGGGCTGCCACGTCGGCGCCTGGTCAGCGTCGCCGGAGTTTCGCCGGCGACCAATTCAACGGCGGCGCGGCTCGGGAGGGGTCGGAATTCGGCTGTGGTGGTCCGTTAGGACCACCGCAAGCATCTACGAGACCGGGGCGACGTCGCGAAGCAGCTAGGGGGTAGCAGCGTCGATGGGGACGGCCAGAACTTCGCCGGAGACGAGCATGGCGGCGGTGGCGTTCGGTGGCGCGAAGGGGAAGTGGTTTGCGAGGTTCAGTCGGTGCGGGAGTGGGCGCATACGAATGCGAGCATCACACCGCGTCGAACGGTGGCATCGGCGACCGTTGAAACGGGCCACAACGTCGGTTGCAACGCCGACCGACGACGGCCGAAGCTCGAGCTCGTGGGGGAAGCTAGCTACGGAGAGCTACGTGGCTCAAGGACAGGAATGGGGAAAGGGAGAAGCTCACCGAGCGGTCACGTATGACCCTTGGGAGCTTAGTAGCAGCAGTGGTGGACAAGGACGACGGCGAGCGCGTCGGGGCAGAGGAAGAAGACGACGTCGATGTGGGCGATGCGGTTGATGCAGGGGGTCCAGACTCCTCCAGGTGGCAGCAGTCGATGGAGCAGTCGACGGCGGTGGCGATGGACACGGCGGAACAACGAACAGATCTCGGTGGCCACGAGGAGGTGTGAGGCGCGGAGGCGACCGCGTCGGCCTCGACGGATCTGAAGGGGAAAGAAGTGCGGAGCGAGCGAGGGAGGAAGAGGGGAAATGACGGAGAGAGCCAGGGGAAGTGGAGCAGCTCGAGCTTATCCTTCCCCCCGTCCCTGTTTCGTCGATGGCGGCGACGTGTCGGTGCCGCGCCGGCGCGCGCGGGCTCGGCCAGCGGGAGGGCAACAGCGCGAGGGAGAGAGGTGAGGTGGGCCTGCTGGGCCGGAGTTCGGGGCACTGTGCACTAAGGCCCAGTGCACAGTGCCTCGTTTTTATTTCTCTGTTTCTGTTTCTCTTTTTCTTTTATTCTTTTCTGTTTTGATTTAATTAGGGCACCTTCGCACTTTTGTAAAATATAGGACTTGCCCAAATAATGTAATGCAATATTACCCTTCACCAAAACTGGTTTGGACAGATTTGGATTCCATTTTAAATTGAAATGATTTTAATTGGATTTAATATTACTGTTTTGGTGTTGTTTCAATTTGTTTAAGTCATTTAATTAGTCCAAGTGCTACTGGTGTTATTTTTATGTGTGCTCGTGAACATTTTTCCAAAGGTGCTTGAGCAAACTTATTTTGCACTTTTGAATTTGATTTGATTTCCATAATTGAGTTTGAATTGGATACTTAACGCATGTGACTTGGCACTGCAAATGGTATGACTTGGCAATATTAGCAGTTGATCACAGCGGTAGTTACACAGGGGTGTTACATGCGGCGACCATCAAGTTTCTACCACAGCCACACGCGATTGGACGCGGCTTGCATGCTGCGCTCCTGGCTCCGATCCGTACTCCCGCACCATCCAATTTTCATCCAGCGGCTGTGACATATTTCGTCCCGGGCATCACTCCTCAGCCACAAATATAATAAATAAAATAAAGGCCTGTCTTTGCCTTCTACTTCCGTAATACAGGTAGTACCCGCCCGTGTGGCCATCTACGCCTCGTAACACCCCGACGTCCAGCTGTGGCACCCTCGCCACGGCCAGGCCACCACCGGCCGGTTCATCTCGAACCACACCAATGCCCCTTCCCCGTAGCCGACCTACGCTGGCCCGTGGCCGCACGCCGTTGAGTCGCGCATCAACGTACGACGACAGGAACGCCTCCAGGCTCACTGGCTCAACTACGTCGAGTACATCACATTCGCAAACCGGTATCCGTTGAGCAGGTTGCTCCCGCCCACGAGTACACGTCTATACGTATCCAGCATTCCAGCCTCACCGCTGAGTGGTACATCCTCGGGATGGTGCAAGCAGTCGGAATCTCAAGCCCAAGTCGAGCTATGTGCCCCGGGTAGATCACTGGCTCCCGCCCGAGCTCATCCGGAGCGCGAGCTAGTAAATGTCGTGTGGCACGTCACAACAGACAAGCACCTCGACATGCGTCAGCCGGGCAGAGACTTTTCTTGGCCACAAGCTCCATGGTCTCGTCCAAGATCGATGTGGTACTGCAGTCGAACATGCGGGTAAAATACTACGGGAGCAGCTGCATGTGCATGGCCCAGACGCCGATGTTGGCGTGGAGGAGGTGCTACTCGCTGGTGGCGCAGCGTGCTACATGGGTTAGGCAGGCACCTATTGCCACGCTCGAAGGACGAGCAGGAAAGGAAAGGGTCTTGCATGCATGTACAGATTCATGCATGAAATTATTTCCTGGAAATACGGCCTTTGTTTACCTTTTTTTAGGCTATAGATGACCCACACGAGGAAATCTATTATAACCGTTGGATGAAAATTAGTGGTGCGGGAGTACGGATTGGAGCATGGGAGGGGAGCAGGCAAGCCTCGTCCCACACGATTCCCACAACGCCGCTCGAACCCATGACACCACACATCCGCCGACCTGCGCCTCACCCCTCTTGGTCCCACCGCCCCTCTGCTTTTATGAGAATGACATGCGGGGCAGCCGCATTCAGGGTCCACATATCATTGACTCAAAGGCAGGTGCACTAGCCGTTGAAGCTCGGTCCCGTGGGCCCCGAGAGGGAAATGTAGCTCCTGCGCCAGGCCTTGTGGTGCTCCCGCAGTACGAACTCGTGCCAAACCCAGAATTTGTTTCTTACTACTACCAATGTGCCGGCCCGTGCGTTGCAATGGATCCAAAGTAGTAGAATAATACTAGTTCACAAACTTGAAATATAAACACTCTAGTTTTGATATACATATATCAGTAAAAATAAATTATGCTTCACTGAAGACATATTCCTCGGGCTGGTTTGATGAGGTGAGGGCGGGTGTGGCTGGTTTCAAGATAATAATAGATTTTTAAAACATTGGAGCAGATTTTTTTCTAACATTTTGTAGCGTGGCACGGCATCCGGTGCACCTAAGTGTCTGAAAAAAAAGTGGAGTGCACTCTAAAGATATTTACATGCTCCCATTTAGTGGAGTGCACTCTAAACACATTACTATTTATTTTTCTCTAGCCTTTCCTAGCCATGCAACCAAGCCACATAAGCTAGTCATGCATGCAATCCATAAATTGCAATATACTCCAGCATGCAATGCCGCCACATCATCTATTTATGCCTGTTAGTCATAGGTTGTTTTTTGCATTAGTCCAAATATTAATGTTCCATAAAACTAAACTCCAAATGTCCGCCGGAGCCGACGCAGAGGACGTACGACGGGGGCGGTGGAGGCGTCTTCGTAAGAGGAGGAGAGCTCGAAGGATAATCTTGCACGTCTGCCGCCACCTGCATATCGGCGCGGGACTCCTCGAGCGCCCACTGGAGCTCGCGCTCCTCTAGGGAGCGGCGGAGTCACAGGATTTTCCTAAACCACAATGGGCACCATGCAGTACTCCTCGTAGCCGGGGGTGCGGTGCTCGCGTCTCGACTCCTGGGGTACTGTCTGGAGCACGCGCTCAACCACCTCGTGAGCCACGAGGATGCCATGCTCGCGGCCATGCTGTTGGAGCACATGCTCGTGTGCTTGAGCAGCGAGGATGTGACGTTCTCAGGCCTGTTGCCGGAGCACGCGCTCGTCCATCTCGAGAGCAGCGATGATGCGATGTTCGTGGGCGGCGATGATGCGATGCTCGCGGGTATGCTGCTGGAGAACGCGCTTGTCCACATTGTGAGCGGCGAGGATGCGATGTTCGCGGGCGTGCTGCCGGAGCACGCGCTCGTCCATGTCGAGAGCGGCGACGATGCAATGTTCGTGGGCATGCTCTCGACGTTGCGATGCTCACGGGCATGCTGCTGGAGAACCCGCTCGTCCACATTGTGAGCGGCGAGGACGCGATGCACCTCCTCGTGACCGACCAGGGCGTGCTGCTGGAGCACAGCTACCCCTCCTGGCCGACGAGGGCAAGCCGCTAGATCACACTGTCCTCCGCGTGGATAGCCAGCGTGCGCTACTTGCGGCAGTAGAGGGCGTGCTCCACCTCGGCGATGTCAGAGACTCCGTCCTCTTCCCAGGCCGCGGCGCCGTCCACTTCGGCAAAGGTTGCGTGCTCCCGTGGGTGTTGTGTCCGTATGGGAGCTTCGAGCTACAGTACCAGTGGGGGCGGGGGGTGACCTTTTCGTGGTTTCACATGGTCTGAGGAGAAAAATAGAATCAGAAGTAGCACAATATGTTGGAACGTGTCGGAGGAAGGCTGGCAGGAGCAGTACAATAAGCATCACATGTGCACCATATTTTGAGAAGAGTTTAATGTAATTTGTGTGAAATGGGTCTGTGTGATGTACGAGTAGTACATCCATATCATTGACATTCATGCACGCAACAAACATTTGTGTGCATGATTTCACCCTATTTTCATATTCTATTTGGGAGTGGTTTTGATTTTTGTAATCGGAGCTCATTTTTGTACTTGGTTTCAATTTAGACTATGCATGTATTATTGCGAGAGATAGATATAGAGAGAATATTTGTGTGACAAGGAGGGGGGCGGGGGCAGCGATACCTAATGAGAGAGGGGCATATGCATGTTCGAAAGACTTTGTGTGTCGTAGAGAGAGGAGTGTCAGAAAGGGAGAGAGAGGGTGTGTGTGTGTGTGTGTGTGTTAGAGAGAGAGAGAGAGGTGCGTGTAACATCGGGATCGACAAGGTTACGAGGTTGCGGATATGGGAGAGCGATAGTGTGTGTGCGATGAAGGGACACACAGACAACATCTATTTGCGTGTGAGAGAGATGGATAGACCTCGACAGCACGGCTGGCTAGGGGTGGAAGGTTATGTGTGATAGAAAGAGATAGTAGAGAGACAGATGTGCTTGTTTGTTGCAAGGAGACCTAACTACATAGACGGGGTTAGCAAGAAATAGAGAATGGCGGTGTGCCTTTTTGTCATGGGATGGAAGAGAGACCAAGAGACACGCATCGTGTGGAGAGGTGTGTGTGTTTCGAAGAGAGAGGGAGGCGTGGACCTGAATAATGAGATGGGTGCTCATGTGTATGTTATAGGGAAGGAATTGTCTAGGTGGTAGTCTTATGATGGCGACCCAATCTTTCAATGAGAGTGGGGATAAGTATTGACTTGGTGGATTTTGATGTTGATGATACAGCTATATCGTACCCGGTGATACAAATCGACAAACGTTACTAAACAAATCTTCGATGGATGATGATCTTGTCGTATGCACAAAATCAACCTGAATAACGAGATGGAGTTCCTCCAAGCAACCAAAGAATCGGCTAGAACTAAGATAATGCAATCATAATTGCCAATATGAATAAATTAAGGATAATGGTGGGGTTGCTGGTACTGAACAAAAGGCGGTAGTCCTACACACACCCCGCAAATGCAAATTATAGTGAAAACAAAGCAATGTGTACACAACAACGCGAGTTCTAACCTAGAAAAAGGGTAGTAGCCTTATTTATATCTATAGACTATATTACTACATTTTTATTTGTATAGTTATATCTATATCTATTCCACTCCCTCCGTTTGTAATTTACTCCGCACATATATAGCTTTGACTGCAGCCAAATTTTATAAAGCTTGACCGAATTTGGTGAAAACAATATGAACATTTACACTAACAAATTCACACGATGTGGAAATAAAAGCAATGATGAATCAAATGATATATATTTGGTGGTGTATATGTTAATACTTTTTTCTATAAATTGTTGAAAGTATACAAAGTTTGACTTTAGAGAAACCCAATATGCGGTATATGTATTATACATTCTATATTCATTATTTTTTCGGAGTCAATGCGTGTATTTGCACGTACACGATATAAACCGTTGATTGATGTTGATCCAATGGTCCATGTGGCTGCGATTCGGATCTACTATAAGTACCCATACACGTTCTTCTCGAACGACCAGCACGACAGTGTGATCGATCCACACAAGAAGCTCTAAATAAGACCTCTGGACGTGCCACGTGGCTTCATGGATGCCCCCCACATCATATTATTCATACTACATTGACTGAAATAAAGATAAATCACCCAAAACAAGATCTTCCCGTTTTTTGTTCCTACGATGTTGTGCTTCCTGCTGTGCCGTGCACGTACCTAGTTGTATACTGGTAGTAGTAGTAGTAGTACAAACTTCGTAGTAGGAGTAGTACGGAGTGCTCGTACTCTATCAACAAGTCCCATCTGACACCAAATTTCTTGGCTTCCGTGCTACAGCTAGATCTTCCCCTCCTTGTTTCTGTTTTCCAAAGCGGCGGGCGGGGTGCGGTTTGCTGATAGTCGGTTTGCTCAACTGCGGTCCCACATCAAAGTGAAAATGCTAGGCAACACGCCTTCCCTAGGTATGTGGCGTGCCGGACGGGCCGTGGAGTACTCCCGATTCTCGGGCGTGTGGGGGTGCGACGCGAACGCGGCAGGCCTTTTCCTTTTACTAGCAATGTGCCCGTGCATTGAAACAGATCCAAAGTAGAATAGTACTTCACTGGTACGCGTCGCTGCTATACAAACGGTTTTTAACCCCTTTCCGCGACGGCATTTGGAACCGTCGCCAAGTGAGTGTGGGCGATACGGGGGTCCTTCCCACACGACCCAGAAACCATCGGGGATAGGGTGCCTTGATGCATACAGTTGTCCCTATATAACCGTTTCCGATATCTCGAATATCCCAAACGCTTCATCCTGGCTGCTCGTTTGTGCTCGCATTGCCATCGCAGTCGGAGTTTTGTGGTTTTACCTAAAACCAGGCAGATTCCAGGCACGGGAGTTTTCCAGGCACGTACCAAACTGGCTCTACGTTTACGATGCCTAGCACATCACAAATAGTTCATGATTATAAACCGTGTACGATAGGTAGACAATCACACACATTTAGTTTTCCCCCACCGTATGTGATAGTGTCTGACAGCACACACGCTTTGCAAACGGCAACTGTGTGCATTGTTACACACGTTTCCTCTCCGTGAACCATGTCGGATTATGATGTATGTCGCACATGCTGTGCTTTATTAACCGTGTACGCCGTAATGACCTGCACACCGTACTTTCGCCCTAATTTAATTGCTGCTATTTAAAATTGTACCTAATTTAAACTTGAAAGTAGGCTATAGCTTTATTCATATCCATCAGGTTGAAATAAGCAATGCATTATTTGATTCACAGGTACATTTGTTTAAGAATTACATAAGCACCAAATAAAGAATGATGAACCAGGGTTCTATACTTGTACTATTACAGATGGAAAAGAAAGAGGCGACAGACATTCTGGTTGCTGAACAAGATGAAGCGGAATGGCCCTATTGTGCTCTCCTGGATGCAGAAGGCACGCACGACTCTAGTCCAACCCCTTGTGATGGCCGGCCACCAATCATGTAGTTTGAGAGGTAATCTTGAGTAAACTGCTTCAGGATCCACTGCAAAGGAAAAAAGATTCAGACATTGTCATCTAACACAACTCATTACGGGCAGTAAAAAGAAGGCTACAGGGTTCTTACTTACCATCCTGCAGTTCACTGTTGTCTTGCATAAAGTGTAAACAAATAGTTTGATTGACATCTTTTGACCGATTTTAATAACAATCTTTATCAGATTCCTCATTTGATGCTGGTTCATGAATATCTCATTGCCCCATACGCAGAAAGGGTCGAAGTGTGGATCTTTGGCAATGACATATGTACCTAAAAGCACCAAGTTAATATTAGAAGCTAAACAACAATTGCAAAATGATGTAGTACAACACTCCCTCCATCCCATTATATAAGATTTTATTACATGTATATCTAGACATCATCAGAACATTAAGGTAACACTCTTCCTTGTTGCTATGTAGCCTGGGATTGCATATTTAGTCATTCAGTACAATGCATGTTGCTATGTAGCTTCAGTGTGCAGGCTTAAGCATGCTAGTTAAGCAAAACAAGAAGTGGAAAGGTGTGTTAACTGCATCAGGCATAACATTTAAAAACAAGCAAATAGTCATTCAAACTGGTATTATGCAGGTCTAAAGTACACTAGTTATTGTTAAAAAAATGAAAAGGCATGTTAACTGCAATATCCTTAACAACAACCAAATATCGTAATTCATAGTGGTATTGTTGAAACTGTTATTGATGAAATTGAATTGCATGGCAAATAGTTGCACATATAGAGCATCACATTGTGAAGAACTGAAATAAACAAGTCATAAGGCCATCTCTAGCTGATCCGTTAAAAGTTAAAGGACTAAAACCCTTAGTGGATATATATACTCCAGCAATTTTTGGCCTTTTCTAGTCGATCCCCTAAACTTAACGTTGTAAACTTCAATTTGATCAAGTTCAAAGCAGGTTCAACTGAAAGTAGCATGCATTCAAACATAAACATAGATGGTTTTGCATAACCGAACATAAAACATAAATTTAAACTAAGCTAAACTACTTTCTGTCGAAGTAGAGGCCGAGCCAATCCTTCCTCGTCATGTACGGTGTGCCGCGAGCCGGGTCCGGGCCGGTGCCGTCGTCGGGGTCGTTGGGGAAGGCACTCCTCCACTCATCGATGTTGATCTCCCCATCCTCGGGGCCCACCTCGACGGCCTCCGCGCCGCCATCCTCGCCGCCTTCAACCTCGTCATCGGAGGAGAGCGCGATAACCTCGCTGCCCTCCGCGCCGCCATCCTCGCCGCCTTCGACCTCGTCATCGGAGGAGAGCGCGATAACCTCGCCGCCCTCCACGCTGGCAAAGGTTGCCCGCTCCGCCTCCACGAGCTCCGAGTGCTGCAGGCGGAGCTCTTGCATGTAGGCCTCATCGGCGGCCTCGGCCTCGAGGCGCTCCCATGCCTCGCGGTCCTCCCGCGCCATAGCCGAGCTCACCACCCCTGGCTCCGGCGGAATGAGGTCGACCGGACGTGTGCTGAAGGGGAAATTGAGCCTAGCCGCCGCGCCGTGGTAGCAGACCTGTCAACGGTCGTACTCCATGGCCGCGAGCTCGGCCGTGTGGAAGCTACCGAGCCACCGGTGGGTGTGGGTCTCCCGATCTGTAATCTCGGCGACCCACGTCCCCCACTGCCGCTACCGGACCCCGAGGTAGGACCTCGACGGCTGCCGGGTCCGAGGGAGGACGAGGAAGTCCTCAAACCGGCGTAGGGGCGCGGCGGCGGGCGGATCGGGGGACCGGCGACGATGGATCGAGCCCGCGGAGGACGACGGGGACACCTCGGCGGCCACCTCGCCAGCGTCGGGCGAAAAGGCCGCGATAAACCTCTTTTTGGCCATTGGCTCCTCGAGCTCCCCGGCACACAGGAAGAGGTTGAGGATGGAGGCGGCGGCGATGGCGGTGACCTACCAATGGTTTTGGGGGTGGTGTGTGTCTGTGTGAGCGGAGGTTTTGGGGAGTGTGTGGTGTGTGTGGAGGGGGGGCAAGGTGGTGTTTGAGGAAATCCTGCGGCAACTGAAAATTTTACTAGGCGGGAGTAACAAGGCGGGGCTACTGAAAATTTGGATCAAGGGCGAGCAGATATTTTTGAGATTGCGAGGGATGCCGAGGCGGGAGTAAAATGCCGGGGCTACTGAAAATTTGAATCAAGGGACTGAAGCAGAGCGGGAGTAACAGACATCGCACACGGTCCGCACATACTAATCATGTGCTATCAAACATTAAAACCTTCTAGGCGGTAGATATTTTTGAGATTACGAGGCAGTAATATTTTCGAGATTGCGAGGGATGCAGAGGCGGGAGTATTTGGGGAGCGAGCTAGTGTGCTTGACACGCCGGCTGTGGACTGTAGCCGACGCACCTTCTCGCGTAAGCCATAGGCGTACTATACACCGACGGTGCTCCAGGATATTTTGTACTGCATCTCACACGGTTGGTGATAATAAACTGTGTGGGATCTACTTGATTTTTCATCTTGATTTGAATTACATAATGGGGTCACAGCGGCAATGGACGGTGTTTGAATTGCTAGAACTTTTATCTGCTGTGAACATGCAACTATATGTGTGTCGTAAAAGAATTGGAATTATTCAGGGTTCGTTTGGACATTTTATACATTAAATTGGTTTTCTAGCCATTTCAGGTGCACAATTCAAAATTAAACTACATGCACATGCTCCGGTGCACCAACATGGGTTGTAAAATCATATGTGTGTCCATGGGTTTATGCTTATGTCCCATGCAAGAAATGGGGATGAATTTCGAACACCACGGCACCGTGGCTCTCCGGCAAACGTCGACGTACTTGCTTTTGTAATTCTAGTAAATCCAAAAGTCGTCCAAAATTCATGAAACTTGGCATGCTATCATGGAGCGGCATCAACATGCCGTGGTAAATTTTTTGTCCCATTTGGGGTAGGTTTGAGTATAAGCTTCTCACAAACCAGAGCTTCTCACAACAAGTGTGATGGTTTCGGTAGGGAACGTTTCACCTTTCTGGATGAAACGATATCCGTTGCCTCTTCTTAATTTCAATTTTTTCCTAGTGTCAACATAGAACAACAGGAGTGTTGTGTTAATTTTTGGAATTTTTCGGTGTTCGTTTGGACATTTTTATACATTAATTGAGTTTTCAATGCATTTATGTGCATAATTTAAATTTGAACTACATGCACATGCTCTAATGCATCTAAATTGGTTGAAAATTCAAATCCATGTCCTTGGTTGCATGCTTAGGTCCCATGCAAGAAATAGGGATGAATTTCGAACACCACGACACTGTGGCTCTCCGGCAAACGTCGATGTACTTGCTTTTGTAATTCTAGTAAATGCAAAAGTTGTCCGAAATTCATGAAACTTGGCATGCTATCATGGAGCGGCATCAACATGCCGTGGTAAAATTTTTGTCCCATTTGGGGCAGGTTTGGGTATAAGCTTCTCACAAACCAGAGCTTCTCACAACAAGCTGGATGGTTTCGGTAGGGAACGTGACACCTTTGGGGACGAAACGATATCCGTTGCCTCTTATTGCTTTCAAAAAATTTCTAGTGTCAACATAGAACAACATGAGTGTTGTGTTAAGTTTTGGAATTTTTTGGGGTTTGTTTGGACATTTTTATACATTAACTGGGTTTTCTAGGCATTTTATGTGCATAATTCAAATTTGAAATACATGCACATGCTCCAGTGCATATAAATTGGTTGGAAAATCAAACATGTGTCCTTGGGTGCATGCTTAGGTCCCATGCAAGAAATGGGAATGAAATTCAAACATCTGGGCGTCGTGGCTCGACCGGAAAGATTGAGAAACTTGGTTTTTTAATTCCTGTAAATCCAAAACACGCCTGAAAATCATGAAACTTGGCATGGTGTCATGACATGGCACCAACATGCTGTGGTAATTTTTCTGTCCGATTTGCGAAGGCGCACACATTAACAATCAACAAAGTCATTTTGGAACAAGTGTTGTCACGTTACAAATCGGAAACACAACTATTATTGAAACCGTGGGCGTTCTACTTACCAATTACGTGCCGCCACGTGTCCCTTTTTTTATTGGCTAGGAGGTGCTGTGCGGGGTAGCTATTTGAGTACGGGAGGCATGCGATCAGACCCCTGCGCGTGCTCATCGGGAGGAGAGCCCTTTGACCTCTATCCGCCGCGCACCTCCCTCCCAAAGTCTCCATTAATGGCGCCCGAGCCCCTGTTTCACGGCGTGGCTATGTCTCACTGGACTGAGATTTAAGAGAGAAAAATGAAAATATGAAAAGAAAGTTTTGCACGGATCTTGATGTAAGGACGATGACAGTGGATAATAAGGACGATGAATATAAGGACGATGACAGTGGATAATAATTGTCTTACATATTTAGGAACATAATTAAAAAAAGCCACATGCGGCAACGCCCGAAATACACAAGGGCAAAAGAAGAAGGAAGACAATGATCTGGCTCGCTGATCTCTACTTTCTTGATGCGTTGCTGCAGGCCGCGAGAACTAGTCTCCGCGGCGAGCGGCGATGAGCTCTTTCCTGTCCTCAATATGCTGCTTGAGAGCATCCATGGATTCCTCCACCAGCCTTTTGTGCTTCATGCGCAGCACGGCATTCTCGTCCATAAGTTTCTCGACGATGACGCTGGTCCTCGTCAACAAGGCAGTGGTCTCCTCTTGCTGCTTCGCACTTCCGACGATCTTCGCTCTCAGCAGGTCGCGCTTGGCCTGGAGCTTTGCATTGCTCTCCCTTAGTTGCCGGATGACGTCAATAGCCTGTTCAAACAAGGCTTTCATGTCGTCCTGCAACCTCGCCCAGCCGAAGATCTGATCCATCTGGCTATGGACGATCGCATGCATGCGCCTGTAAGAGTCCTCGCCTACCCGCGAGACATTTTCCCAGGCCGCCGCGGCGCGGGAGGACATCTCTGCTGCTTCCGTGGCGCGGCCGGACATCTCTGCTGCTTCTGCGGCGTGGCCGCACTAGTCTGCTGCATCGACGGCGTGGCGGGACCTCCGTGCTGCTTCGGCGGCGCGGCGGGACCTCTGTGCTGCTACGGCCACGCGGTGGGACATGTCGGCTGCTTTCGCGGCGAGGCAGGACATCTCTCATGCTTCCGCTTCCATGCTCGCCTCTCCTTGGTGGCAATCTCTCGACCCAGAACTCACGCTGGCCATGGCAGACGCAAGGGAACGATGATGAATGACTTGTTTGTTCTTGTGGATGAGGAGTTGAGGAGGAATGTGCAGTCATCTTGGAGTAGTAGTAATATTTATAACCGAGTACTAATACGCTCCTAAGTGGGAGACCGTTTAGGTTTTGATCGGTGTGAATAGGTTTGCAATTTGGAATGTGATGGGACGCAGGCTCAAAATTTATGGACGGTTCTATAATTTCTAAGTGCGACACTATTCCCGGACGGCGTAACGTGGGCACGCTTTCTCGGTCGCGTACGTGGCGTTAGCACCATAGGGTGCACCGCAATAGGCAATGTCAGCACACGTCTTGTTCCAAGAACCGTGCGCGCTCATTATTACCATCGCGCACGCTTCTTTTAATTAGAATGTGTGCCCGTCTAGCGCACACATGTTGATCTGTCTAACTGTTTCTGTTTGTTGTGGCTAATCGCAAATAGTTCATCCATGTGAAGTGTATGCGATCAATCGCAGACACTTTGATCTGGCTGACCGTTTCTGTTCTATTGCCTAATCGCAAACAGTTAATCCTTCTGAAGCGTATGCCCTCAATCGCACACACCTTTATGTACCTGCCCGTTTCTGTTGTTCCGCCTCATCACAAACAGTTAATCCGAGTGAACTGTATGCCGTATATCGCACACGCCTTCATCTGGCTGCCCGTTTCCGTTCTTCTTCCTTATCGCAAATAGTTCATTGAACTGAACCGTATGCCCTGCATCACACACGTAACCAAAATCTGAACCGTGTTTGATGCATCCGTCATCGCAAACGTTTTGCACCTTTTTTGATGGTTTTTTTACACCACCGTTTGCAATTATTGCATCGCACACAGTTTCATCGAAGGGTCTCTGATCGTAGTGTCGCGTTAGCAGCATCCTGCAGTAGTGCTTGTTCACAAACTTGAAAGAAAACACTCTTGTTTTGATATACATATATATCACTAAAAATATATTACTTTTCACTCAAAATATATTTCTTAGGCTGTTTTGATGAGGTGAGGGAGGGATGTGGTTGCTTTCAAGATAATAAGGGGTTTTCTGCAAATTGGAGCAGAGAAGTGGGCTATTGTTGCAAAAATGCCACAACTTACCTCACAACCGTTAGATGCAGATCTAATGATCAGAAATGATGGATGGCAGACACACCACCATCACCAGCGGAGTCTTTTATGGGAGTAGAGAAACATGTATAAATTGTAACATTTGGTTCTGCTCCTTGGCACGATCGATAGATAGAAATAACGATTGGAAACGCTAGGGCGGGGCTTTTCCCACCAGATAAGCAGGGTAGTAGCTAGGTTGGCGCATCGTCGGTTTGGCCACATGCGGTCCCACATGTTGTAGTGATATAAAACCTAGCCAGTGCGCGTTGACCGGGGGGGGGGAACGACAGTGTGGTATGTGACGGGGAAGGGACATGCTTCATGTACGTGTTCCAATTTCTCGTTTTGAACTTGTGAACGTGACATGCGTGCTGCACGAGTAGTTTTGAATTTATAGGTTCGGTCTCAGTTTTTGAATTTAGGAGTAGTTCATAGGTCGGGTCAAGCATCGAACGTAAATTATGAAGTTGATGGAAAAGGTAAGCACAACTTATAAATTGACGGATGGAGTACTAGTTACAGTGAAGCATATAATTGCCTCCAAATGTGAGCAAAGGGATCGCACATGTCTATATTGACTGGAACGAGAATGCAATAGCACAAAAAGAATTAAGGCCACGATGATGCGATCGTAGTGGTGGTTACAGGAGGCAAGAAGAAAGATGCATCCATCAACGTACGACCTCCTCCACCTCGACTCAGTGTGTCGGGCCACCGACCGGCGGCTTAGGAGCGACGGCTTCTGTGGCGAGGTCAAGGTGCTTCTCAACAAAGGCTTCCAAGGCTTCAAGCCGGTTGATGAAGGCCAACGTCGTAGTGTCCTCACCGGCCTTGTATATACCTATGCACATGACTTCCTCGTACACGTGGATGTGTAGGTCGATGAATTCTTGCAGGGCGAGGCACCTCGCAGCGAGCGCGGCCTCCAGGTGGACATTCTTCGTTGCGTCGGCGGGCAGTCGCAGGGCCACCAGTGCTTGAAAGAGCTTCTCACCATGGAGGCCGATTAGGGTGGCAGGCAATGAGGAGCCCGGGCGCGCGGGCTGGAGGAGTACGGCGATGTCGTCCGTGAGCTTCTTGATGACAGTGAACTTGTTGAGGGTGGCAACGATCATCTTATCCAACTGAGAGTCGTAGCTCGTGTCGACGATGGCCATGAGCCAACCGGTCGCCAACACCCTCTATTGACGATCCTCGGTACCATGCCATAGGCCGGCGTCATGGACCATCTGGCACAGCTGCTGGCCGCTCATGCGCATCGCTGCCATGGGTCTGGAGTGAGCCCTTTTGCATTTAGTGTAGGTGCTTAGGTGCGTACGATGTGGTAGATGCATTGGAATGGAGGGGCGCCTTTATATGAGTGCAAACTGCGTTGCATTCACATCGTGCTGCCTCTTTTCCCCGTCCTCCTCCCATTACTTCCCTCATGCATTCAGGATGCTAATTGAAGGAGGATGCATCATTGGTCGTTCAACATTTCGGGAACCACTACCCTCTCCCTCGTCTGCATTAAAGCCATATCGGGAACTGTCTTGGTTTACTAGTAGCTGTCAAATCGAATAGTACTGCGTCGCCCGCTGCATGCCCGGCTGAACACACCTCCTCGCCTCCATCAAACACCTCCGTTAAACCCGCATGCAAACCAATAAACCTACTCTGGCCACACGTCCGTTCATGAGCGGGCCGGAATTAAACGCAACGCCGGCCGAGCTCCTCCCGTCCGCCCTCAGTTTAAACAAGGCCAGACGCCGGCCAAGCTCCTACGGTCCGCCCTCTATTTAAACGAGGCCAGACAGCGGGCAAGAATCGCACCCCCTCCGCCGCTCCCCCATCTCCTCCTTCACCATTTTCTCCACTCTTATGATGGCTTCCGAGGAGCTGTTCTCCGGCATACTACACGGCTGGGTGGCCCGCCGAGCCCTCCGGATACGAGCGAGGCCACTCGGTGCTTCACCTACCTCGCGTGGCCCGATGGAGCCAGTTGCCGCTCCAAGCCAGCGTGTGGTTCAGCAATTCGCCGATCCAGTTCAGCTCGATGAGGAGTGGCGAGTTGCTCCACGCCGGCACGGCGGCACGAGCGTCGTCGCTGCCGCGTCGTACCGCGCCACCAGTGTCTTCGGCCGCGCCTCCCGTGTTTGCGGTGGCCGCGCGTCCCGTGTCTGTGGGCGCGCCTCCCGTGCCTGCGGCAGTGCCATGCAGGCAGAGACAAAAGCCGGGTGCGCGGAGAGCAACGAGTCGGTGGCCAGCTTCTCCGTGTCTGCCGCCATCATTGAGGAGAATTAGAACACGGGAGGCCGTCGCCACTTGGGTCCCATGAAGGCCACCGCCGAGGCGACGACTGCGTATACAGGTGGTTTCTTTGCTGCTTCGTCTCTTCCGAGGACCTTCGTCGACCCCGCAAGTGTCTATCGGACATGAGGAAGACAAAGGGATCCGCGGGCGGCCATTTAGATTAGGTATTAATTATATCACGAGAGCTGGATTAGCACCGCTTAGTTCATGTAAATGTAATGAAATCCATCATGTTTATATGAAGATCCGGCTTTTTATATGAAATCCCTCATGCTTATATGAAATCAGTCCGTGTTTGCACGAATTTCCTCTGGTTGGTTGGAGTTCTAAAAATTTATGCCGCTGGCGTTGGATGTTGTCCTCCGCGGAAGGAAGCGGGAGGAAATTTGCCAGTTGCCGTTGGAGATGCTCTTATGCTAGAAATAATAGAGTCACATCCAATCCATTTGAATTAATTGCATGTATGATTCTCCCTCTATAAAAAGTTAATTGCATGTATAGTGTACATGACTTGCAGGGTGGCTACAGATTCATACCGAAAGTTAAAAAGAAACAAATCCATCCTTAATCTTGTATTCTAAGTACTCTGTGGGTTCCACTGTTAGTACAATAGTGAAAGAAGTATATATTAAAAAATATATAAAAATTTAAAGTTTAGGACAGAATTCGAACTCAGGTCATCGCGTTGCGAGCATCCGGCGCTAACCAGTCCAGCAGATGTTCGTTGTGGACGATGCTAGAGATATATCTCTATGTCTACTCTTATAGAAAACAGAGTTGGTGATGATGGTGTGCCTGCCATCCTGCAATATAGGCCGTCCGATTTATATCTGACGGATAGGAAGGAAACTTTGGCAATTTTGCAAAAAGATACCCACACCCCTCTCCACATTTGCAAATAAGGCCTTCCCTCGTTCATCCTTTTCTCTCACAAGATAAACTACTCATACTAATGCATCTTCATGTTCCGTGCAACGCACGGGCATCTTGCTAGTTTGCTTTTAAATAGTTACTGCGATAATTGGGTTGAAGTGATATATTTTATGTCTGCCCCGAATGATCTCAAATTCACTAGTAGTAACAAAGAAAAGGTTGCCTTGTTAATTAACAGAAAACAGGGTGAAAACTATCACATGAGGCCGGTAAAAACAAGGCACACTGGGTTCAGCGTCATCGTCACTACAGCTGTGCGCGCGCGAGAAGTCTACATATCGAGGGGGCTATGGAGAGAAAGATGTATCGAGTGTGTGTGAGCGAGGCATAGAAACACAACTAGCGTGTGTGTGTGTGTGTGTGTGTGTTTGAGAGAGAAGCCAATTGATAGATTAAGATCAAGATAGAGCTGTCACCCTTCTGCTGTCATTGTTGGGGGGTGGGAGGGGGGAGGGAGAGAAAGACGTATCGAGAGTGTGCATGTGGTAGGCACAGAGGCACAACTAGTGAGTGTGTGTGTGTGTTTGGGAGAGAAGCCAGTAGATAGATTACTATCAAGATCGAGGTGTCACCCTACTCCTTCAGTGTCGGGTAGTGTGTGTGTGTGTGTTTGAGAGAGAAGCCAGTAGATAGATTAGTATCAAGATCGAGGTGTCACCCTACTCCTCGTGTCGGGAAGTGTGTGTTTGGGGGTGTGGGGGGGGGGGCAGTCACACTTAGATATAGGGAGAAGGAGTTTGTGTGATACATATCTATATTAAGGGATAGGTAGATAGCATGTGTGTGAGGCATACCTAAAGCATCACGGAGATAAACAAGCAGTGTGCATGCAAGTGCCAGAAAAAAATGAAGAGAGAAACAATGTCTGCGCGCGCGCGCGCGCGTGTGTGTGTGTGAGCGAAATCTCTAAACAAAAGGTGCTCTGTTGGAATCCCATTGTATGTATTCATATGGTTCTGGGACTGAAGTTAACCTTAGGCATATGTGTGCGAGACATAGTTATACTTTGAGACATTAGTGGTGGTGGGTGGGCAGAATTAAAGGGGTGGGCGTGTTCGACAGAGAGAGCGTGTGTGTTTCTGTGTGAGAGACTTGTAGGACGGGGTAGAAAGACGAATTCTAACCTTGACGGAGGGAGATAAATACACGAAGTGCGCGTGTGTGATTCCGATGCCCACGGAGAAATGAGATAGGTATGCGTGTGAGAGAGATTGCACAATTCATTCACATATCACTATCTAGCGATCGTGGACGTGCATCGCTTGAACATAAATCAATATCTACTTCGTAACGTGGCCAAAGATATAATATCGATTCAACGCTATAAAGATTGGACACTCATATATCGCATTTTTTTTCCAAATAATCCTTTTCAATTGTGCATGCCAAAGTTACAGTGATGTTTCTTCAAACAACCACTGTAGCTATCATGTACATGCACCATTGTTAGTTTTGCATTCAAATTCATTAGTCTTGGATGATTCAAGGTTCTATTATGAAGTAATATATGTAATATTCATATATGAATTCAATGGGTATGCAATTTATGAAATGGAGGCCATGTAATCATATGAGGTAACACTTTTAAGTAGCGGACTACAATATCCATTTCTTTTGTGGGACTACAATATCCATTTCTTTTTGTGCGCCTCTACAATAACACGTCAATGCATTATGTTTAAAGTAAACAACCAATGGCACTAAATTATATATTTACATGAGAAATACATAGGCTGAGCGTTTGATCCGTTTTTTTGTGAACGTGCCTCTACACCCGTTGATTGGCCGCGCCCGCGTGAACGTCCAAGTTATCGGTGCATCATCCCGAGTTATTGTCTTTTTTTCTGGGGTGGACTTCATACCAGTTGTTAACTGCTGACGTGTGCCCCGTGTACATAGTCTCGCATGACCTTCCCGCTAGCACTGTCCAAAATTAGTTGAAACTGGATACGAATGATCCCGCGGGCAGCAAAATCTCCTGCCTCCTTCTAAAATTTCCGCTACCTAGTCTTTAGCATGCGAAATTCCCCTTTTGTCCTTGGTACACGGAGAACAATAGTTACAGTACAGCCCTCATTTACATAATAGGTCGGGGCTGCTTTGGTAACTTCCAGTTCCCCCCACCACAAGGCACCCCCATTTCCTCTCCCCCTCCCACAAAAACGACTACTCCACAGCACCAGAGCATCTTACATCACGCCTGAAAGTGCAACTAATCCCCGGGTGGTTTTGGTAATTCATAACAACATATAGCTCATTGAACTAATATCCATTCAAGTCTAATATTTCAGAAAGTTCAATGATTGGCATGGCATGGACTAGAGATGTGGACACCTCAAAATGCTAAGGATAAAGATTGGCAAAATGCTCAAGACTCTTCATTTCCATTTTAGTGATCCAAGATCACATTGAGTCCATAGGAAAAGCCAATACTATTAAAAGGGGATGAGGTGTTGCTTAATGGTCTACTTGCTCAAAATGCTTAGTGATATTGCTCCAAAACCCTCAGCCACTTTCTCTTTTCCATATATGTCCAATACCCAAAGTCAAACTCGGCCCCACCGATTTGATTTATCCGGCGCCACCGAGTTCAGTTGACATAGCCACTGCCAGAAACCCTAGTCAATTCGGTCTCACCGATACGGATCTCGGTCTAACCGAGATGGCATTGCAAACTCTCTGTTTCCCTTCGTAACATTTTGGTCTCACCGAAATGAGCGATCGGTCCCACCGAGTTTGCCTGACCAACTCTCTGTTTACTCATTGCTGAAATTGGTCCCACCGAGTTCATGCAATCGGTCTCACCGAGATGAGGTTTTCCCTTAGCCCTAGCACAATGGTCCCACCGAGTTGATCCAGTCGGTCCCACCGAGATTCCTAACATTCACATTTTGAACTAAATCGGTCTCACCGAGTTCTTATATTCGGTCTGACGAGTTGGGTCAAATGTGTGTAACGGTTGGATTTTTTGTGGAGGCTACATATACCCCTCCACCCCCTTCTCCATTTGTGAGAGAGCCATCAGAACGTGCCTACACTTCCACTACTCATTTTCTAAGAGAGAACCACCTACTCATGTGTTGAGACCAAGACATTCCAATCCAACCACAAGAATCTTGATCTCTAGCCTTCCCCAAGTTGCTTTCCACTCAAATCATCTTTCCACCATAGCCAAATCTGTGAGAGAGAGTTGAGTGTTGGGGAGACTATCATTTGAAGCACAAGAGCAAGGAGTTCATCATCAACACACCATTTATTAACTTTTGGAGAGTGGTGTCTCCTAGATTGGTTAGGTGTCGGAGCCTCCGACAAGATTGTGGAGTTGAACCAAGAAGTTTGTAAGGGCAAGGAGATCGCCTACTTCGTGAAGATCTACCCGAGTGAGGCAAGTCCTTCGTGGGCGATGGCCATGGTGGGATAGACAAGGTTGCTTCTTCATGGACCCTTCGTGGGTGGAGCCCTACATGGACTCGCGCAACCGTTACCCTTCGTGGTTGAAGTCTCCATCAACGTGGATGTACGATAGAACCACCTATCGGAACCACGCCAAAAAATCTCCGTGTCTACATTGCGTTTGCCTTCTCCAAACCCTTCCCTTTACCTTCATATGTAATCTTTTACTTTCCGCTGCTACACTCTTAGAATTGCATGTGTAGGTTGATTGCTTGACTTGTGCTAAGTTGCTAAAATCTGCCAAGACTTAAAATTGAGAAAAGGCTAGATTTTTATTTGGTCAAGTAGTCTAATCACCCCCCCCTCTAGACCTACTTTCGATCCTACAAGTGGTATCAGAGCTTTGGTATCCATTATCCTTGATTTCCATAGCTTTGGTGATCATAGCCTTGGTTTCACAACATGGGAGAGGATGGCGTCTAGCGAGGGAAATTACCACCGTAGAGGTCCTTACTTTCATGGTACTAATTTTGCTAGTTGGAAGCATAAGATGAAAATGCATATTCTTGGTCATAACCCCGCCGTTTGGGCTATTGTGCGTGTTGGCTTGAAGGTGAATTCTTCGAGGATGGAAGAGAACCGGATCATGAAGCAACCGCAGAAGAATTAAAGATGTTGCAATACAATGCTCAAGCTTGCGATATTCTCTTCAACGGATTGTGCCCCGAAGAATTCAACAAAATCAGCCGTCTTGAGAATGCAAAGGAAATTTGGGATACTTTGGTTGATATGCACGAAGGTACCGAGTCCGTCAATGAATCCAAATTGGATGTGCTTCAAAGTCAACTAGATAAGTTCAAAATGAAGGATGGTGAAGGAGTCGCTGAAATGTACTCTAGGCTTGCTCTCATCACAAATGAGATTGCCGGCTTAGGAAGTGAAGAGATAACCGACAAATTCATCATCAAGAAGATCCTAAGAGCCTTGCATGGAAAATGTGATAAAGTGTGCACCTTGATCCAAATGATGCCCAATTACAAAGATCTCAAGCCAACGGAAGTCATTGGTAGAATTGTTGCTCATGAGATGTCACTCAAGGATAAGGAAGAGCTTCACAACAAATCTAGTGGTGCTTACAAAGCCTCATGTGATGCTCCTACAACATCAAGTGAGAAACAAGTCTTCAATGAAGAATTGAGCTTAATGGTGAAGAACTTCAACAAGTTCTACAAGAGTAGAAGCAAAGAGAGAAGTTCCAAGTCAAGGTCCTACAATGACAAAAGATCTTCTAATCGTGATCGCAATTGCTACAATTGTGGAAGACCCGGACACTACTCTAATGAGTGTACGGCTCCCTACAAGAAAAGAGAAGATTCTCCCAAGAGAAGAAGTAAAAGAGAAGAATCACCACCAAGAGAGAGAAGGAGTAGAGATGATCGTTATGAACGAAGACCCTCTCGTAGAAGCAAGGATTCGGAAAGGAAAGACAAGTCATCAAAGAGCTACACAAGACGAAGACATCAAGCTCATGTTGGTGAATGGGTATCCGGTTCTGACTCCGACAACCACTTCGAGAGAAGTTATCACTTCGACTCCGAATATACTCAAGATGATGATTTGCTAGGTGATGATGATTTACTTGTTGACAACACTAGTGATGAAAACCATGATGAAATTGCTATTAATCATGCTAATCAAGATAAAACGAATGACAATGACAAGAAGGAGATTGAGCATCTAACTAAAGAACTAAACACTCTTAAGTTAGCTCATGAAACTACCTTAGAGGATCATCGAGAGCTTTTAAAGACTCATGAGAAGCTACACTTTGAGAAGCTCAATTTAGAGCAAGAGGATGGGTTCTTAAAGGCAATCAATGATGATCTTCGAAATAAAAGTTCTTCTTACATTGCCAAGTGTTTACTCTTGTCTACTTACATGCCACAAGTAAAATCTAGTAACAACAGCAAGAAAGATTCTTCTTCTAGTAGTAACAATAATCATGCTAAATCCAATATTGTTGCTTCTAGTAGTTCTCTTGATTCCACTAATGATTCTCTTAGCCAAGTTACACTTGAGCAAGAAAATAGCTTGTTGAAGGGAATTATAGAGGAAGGTGTTTACAAGAGCCTTGCCGGAAGTAAGCAATTTGAGGAAATTGTACGGAAGCAAGGAAGGCACTGGAACAATCAAGGTGTTGGTTTTGAACGCAAGTTCAATGCCAATGGAGTTGAGTAGGAAGAAGATCAATACCCCAAGACAAAGTTTGTTCCTCAACAAGAGAAGTATGACCCCACTTCTTCCAAGGGAACACAAGCTCAAGGTGATCTTCCACCACAAGACCACAAGCTAAAAGGCAAGGACAAGCTTCAATAGGAGATTGATGCATTTGAAGAAGCTCCTAAGGCCTTGGTCAAGTGGGTTCCCAAGACTACATCAAGTTCTACTTCATCAAGTATGACTACAACTCCAAGGATTCCCATCAAGTTGATGTGGATCCCAAAGAAGAAGAACTAGAGAGTTCTTTAGGGTGACTCCGCCAACATACTTCACTCATATTCATTTTGGCAAGGACAAGTGCAATCAACTTCCATATCTTGCACTAGTTCAAGGAGTCACAAACCCTCTTGTTGGTAAGACAAGGGACAAGGTAACCTAATGCTTTCATGGACATCATCAGATGTGTATTTCACTCTATGTCTATGGATATCCTTGTGTGTTCCTTGTGGGACTAACCCATGTAGGTATTGAAAGTGCAACTCACTCCAATGGATTGCTCCAAATGATCTACATCAACATTGAGCATCCACATCTTCAACATCTACATGAAGTCATCTTCGACAAAACACAAGGTTAGTTCATCCCTCTTAGGAGGGATATCACATCTAGGGGGAGCTTTGCTCTAAGAATTGAGCTAAAGCAACTCTAATGATGTGAACACAACAATGCTTTATGTAAAAGTGGTAACCCCACTTGTGCTTAAACAATGAGTATGACCTATGATCAAATCTTCTCATTTGACCCCTAAGTCAATATACTCATATATAGATGACCTAATCATCGCCAATTGCTTGATAGATGCTAGAGTGCTTGTGCATGCTTTGCCACATGTTTTATTTGCCATCTTATTGTGTGAGCATGTTGGATGCATAATTTTCTCCGTTCGAGGACATCCATTTGTTGCTTTGATTGTTTGGTTTTCCTTTGCCAAATGGATGGACAAGAATGCCTAAGAACTCCCTCTAGCTATCTATGCTTTTCTCGTCTCAAACTCTTTTCATGCTACATCACAAAGTTTGAACAAGTCAAATTTGGACCCTCCGGGTGAGGAGCACTCGGAGCCACCGATCCGTCAAGGGCTTAAACTTCCAAAACCTCTTAATGCATCTCGGTCAGACCAACTCACTCCACTCGGTCTCACCGAATTCATTAAGTTGATCTAGGTTTTCACCTCTGCGCAACCGTTTCGAACAATTCGGTCACACCGAGTTGTAGTAACTGCTAGCAGTTTTGCATCTCGGTGCCACCGAGTCGTTCCACTCGGTCACACCGACAGTGACTGGGTATATATTTTGTGGGTTGAAAATTTGGAAAACTCTCCAAACCACTCGACCGCGCCTGCCCAGCTCTGCCGCCACTTGGTCTCCGGATCGTCACTATCGTCGCCAGTTCCTCCTGCCGCTGGTCTCCGCCACCGTCAAAGGGAATCTCACTGCCGTTGTCACCGTAGCGAGTTCGTTGCCAAGTTAGGGTACAAACTCGAACTCTTTGTGCGTCCTTTTACTCCGATTCTTGCACAAAGATCATTGCCATTATTCTTTCCACGAATGAGATAAATCTATCCACCGAAAAAATTCCACTAGAATAGATTTGATGCAAAAACTTAGGGTTAGGTTTCCGCCGAACTCATCTCGGACCGACCGATCTGAGGATCTCGGTCTCACCGATTTGGCTTAGGCCATTGCACAAGTACAACTCGGTCTAACCGAAGCGTACTAATCGATGCGACTGAAATCTCATGCTCTGCGAAACCCTAGCAACTCGGAGTCACCGAGCTGCATTTCGATCTGACCGAATTTGTATGTTTAGATTCTGTTTGTGCTTCGGTGTCATTGAGTTAGTCATATCGGTAGCTCCGAAAAGCTTTCTGCAGAAAACTAAAGTTAAGTTTTTGTCTCAATGTTTTTGCAAAATAGCTGTGCTTTGTGATGCTCATCCACCCTATCTATACCCATCTATTCACAGGGTCAGTTTCAGAGATGTCAGAGGGCAGTGACAGCCAGAACAGGTCTGAAGAGCAAGTGAATCTCAATCAGGGCACTAGTCCCTCCAACAGCAGTTATGATGAAGGTAGCAGAAGCACTCCAAGCAACTTGCCTAAGGCTGCTACTAGGCAAAGGAAGAAGAGAACCTCAGATTCTGAAGATGAGGATTTTGTTGTTGAGGAGGAGGTGACCTCCAAGAAGAAAGTGCTGAAGAAGGAGTATGCTGCAGCTGCTGCCACCAAGCCTGGTATGCCAAAGAAAGCTCCTGTCAAGAGAAATCCTATGTCAAAAGCCAGAGCCTCTACTCAAGCTGATGCTGCTGCACCAAGTGCTGCTAGAGAAGAAGAGGCTGCTGGAGGAAAGAAGAGGAAGGAGAGAGTGAGGAAGACTATTGCCAGAGTCATTGGTAAACCATCTATGATGAGAGACTCAGATGAAGATGAGGAGGAGGAAGAGCCAGCTGCACCACCTCCAAAGACTCAGAAGCTCATGGGGAATGCTATAAGATCAGGGGCTGCTCCATCTAAGCCCAAATCAGCCCCCAAGCCTCCAACTCAAGCTCAAGCTCCAAAACCTGCTGCATCCAAGAGATCTACCAGAAACATCCCTGCTGCTGAGAAGAACAAGGCCCCAGTGCCTGATGTTCAAGAGGATGAAGAACAACAAGTGCTCAAAAAGTTGAAGCCAAAGATTCCTGATCATAATGATGACCATCCTGTTGCTGAAAACATGAAGGAAAGGAAGGATGCTGGTCTAAGATTATGGAGACAGACATATCCCTATGCCACCAGGAGAAGGACTGCTGTAGATTATCGATTCCACACCAAGGAATAGCAGGACTTCTATGAGACAGTCTTGTTAGACAAGAAACCCATTGTCAGTGACATGAGGTGGGTTGACTGGAAGTACATTGATGACAATGAGGACTACTTCCCAGGTGTGCATGAGAGCTTCAGGATGAATGACGTGGACAAGTTTGTTGGTCAGAAGTTAAACAAGTGGAATGATGAGATGATAATGCAATTCTACTCCACTGCTCATTTCTATCCGGATGGACGGATTGTCTAGATGACTGAAGGTACAAGGTACCAATCAACTATCTCTGAATGGGCCAAGTTGATCAATGCCCCTAAGGAAGATGAAAATGATACAGATGTATATGCCAAGCCAAGGAAAGATCACAACTCCATGGCAAATATGTACAAGACCATTCCTGATGATGCCTTGGAGACTCACAAGCTTGGGTCGATATACTTTCTGCTTTCAAGGCTGACCGCCATCAACACCATTCTGAGGCATACCCTTTTGCCCAAGTCAGGAGATCATAGAATGATCCAAGGTCACTCCATCAACTTGCTCCATATGTTTGATGTGCCACAGAAGTTCAAAGTGATGACTCTAATTGTTGAGACAGTGAGGAGAACTGCAGCTGATCAGAAGAGATCATGTGGATATGCCCCTCACATACAGATGCTAATCAACTTCAAGATGGGGATAGGGACATATCTTCTAGATAAAGAGCGTCTTCCCCTGAGGCCAGAATTTGAGGACAACGAGGTTATCATGGATGCATCTCATCCAACTTATGCAGAAGCCCAGGAGAAGAGAGAGAGAGAGAGCAAAAGTTGCAAAAGCAGCAAAGGCAGCCACTGCACCAGATGCTTCACAAGTGATGCTCAAGACCAAGCAAGATCAACTGAGTTATTTGCTTGAGGCTACTGTGAGGATTGAGAAGGGCTTGGCCACCCTGACTCAGAATCAAGAAAGTCTTGAAAGGATCATTGAGACCAAATTCCATGATCTAGATGTCAAGGTCACAGAGATCCAGACTACTGTGGAGAAGCTCCAGGAAGAAGTTGAGGATAGAAGTGACAGACCAACCACTGATGCTTTTCAGCGAGTGCCAAGGGCACAAATGTCTATAGCTGTGCCAGTTGTCAGAGACTCCAGGACTACCATTTTAGCACCTGCAGCAACTGCCTCAGTCATACCTCCAGTTTCAACTCCTCTAGCTCCACAGACTTCAGCTGAAGTTTTTGCAGACGGACTCCTCTCCACGCCATCTACGCACACCGGAGCTCCCGAAGATCGTGCCTAGAGTGCCGCATAGCACTATGCATTTTCAAGTTTTTTGGTAACTTGTTGCCAAAGAGGGAGAAAGTGTATAGATCATTAGGCTTCGAGAGAGAGAGTGTTTTGCGTGTTTTGCTTTTTGTTGCCTCTCTTGCTACTTTGATCTTTGATCGTTTGATTCTTGCTACAATATTTGTGCTTGTTTGTGAGATACTCTTGTGATCATGTGTTTGATCATATTATACTTTAATGTGTGTTTGTGTGATGCTATCTATGATACTTGTGTATGATCAATCACGTTTTCCCTTGGTGATGAGTGCATGTTCTTTATATTCTATCATTTTGAGCGCTCCACCAAGATGTATGTGACATGGAAGAGTGACCCATGATCCTAATCGATTGTGCATTTGCATTCAAAAGCAAATTTTAAATAATGCACAAATTTAGGGGGAGCTCTTGCTTATCACATACTTCTCAAAGCGACGATGTATTTCATTCATATTATCAATTGTCGAAGCTTTGATCTATATGTTGTCATCAATTACCAAAAAGGGGGAGATTGAAAGTGCAACTAATCCCCGGGTGGTTTTGGTAATTCATAATAGCATATAGCTCATTGAACTAATATCCATTCAAGTCTAATATTTCAGAAAGTTCAATGATTGGCATGGCATGGACTAGAGATGTGGACCCCTCAAAATGCTAAGGACAAAGATTGGCAAAATGCTCAAGACTCTTCATTTCCATTTTAGTGATCCAAGATCACATTGAGTCCATAGGAAAAGCCAATACTATTAAAAGGGGATGAGGTGTTGCTTAATGGTCTACTTGCTCAAAATGCTTAGTGATATTGCTCCAAAACCCTCAGCCACTTTCTCTTTTCCATATATGTCCAATACCCAAAGTCAAACTCGGCCCCACCGATTTGATCTATCCGGCGCCACCGAGTTCAGTTGACATAGCCACTGCCAGAAACCCTAGTCAATTCGGTCTCACCGATACGGATCTCGGTCTAACCGAGATGGCATTGCAAACTCTCTATTTCCCTTCGTAACATTTCGGTCTCATCGAAATGAGCGATCGGTCCCACCAAGTTTGCCTGACCAACTCTCTGTTTGCTCATTGCTGAAATCGGTCCCACCGAGTTCATGCAATCGGTCTCACTGAGATGAGGTTTGCCCTTAGCCCTAGCACATCGGTCCCACCGAGTTGATCCAGTCGGTCCTACCAAGATTCGTAACGTTCACATTTTGAACTAAATCGGTCTCACCGAGTTCTTATATTCGGTATGACCGAGTTGGGTCAAATGTGTGTAACGGTTGGATTTTGTGTGGAGGCTATATATACCCCTCCACCCCCTTCTCCATTTGTGAGAGAGCCATCAGAACGTGCCTACACTTCCACTACTCATTTTCTAAGAGAGAACCACCTACTCATGTGTTGAGACCAAGACATTCCAGTCCAACCACAATAATCTTGATCTCTAGCCTTCCCCAAGTTGCTTTCCACTCAAATCATCTTTCCACCATAGCCAAATCTGTGAGAGAGAGTTGAGTGTTGGGGAGACTATCATTTGAAGCACAAGAGCAAGGAGTTCATCATCAACACACCATTTATTACCTTTTGGAGAGTGGTGTCTCCTAGATTGGTTAGGTGTCGCTTGGGAGCCTTCGACAAGATTGTGGAGTTGAACCAAGAAGTTTGTAAGGGCAAGGAGATCGCCTACTTCGTGAAGATCTACCCGAGTGAGGCAAGTCCTTCGTGGGCGATGGCCATGGTGGGATAGACAAGGTTGCTTCTTCATGGACCCTTCGTGGGTGGAGCCCTCCATGGACTCGCGCAACCGTTACCCTTCGTGGGTTGAAGTCTCCATCAACGTGGACGTATGATAGCACCACCTATCGGAACCACACCAAAAATCTCCGTGTCTACATTGCGTTTGCCTTCTCCAAACCCTTCCCTTTACCTTCATATCCAATGTTTTACTTTCCGCTGCTACACTCTTAGAATTGCATGTGTAGGTTGATTGCTTGACTTTTGCTAAGTTGCTAAAATCTGCCAAGACTTAAAATTGGGAAAAGGCTAGATTTTTATTTGGTCAAGTAGTCTAATCACCCCCCCCCCCTCTAGACCTACTTTCGATCCTACAACGTCGTCCGTACTTCATCGACCTTTCTACCCCTCCCCTCTTGAAACCCTAGACTGCTCATCCACCTGCTTACCAGAGCCCATTCACTGCCAGCGGCGTCCACCTCGCCAGATCTGCTTCTGCAACCGCATCTACCCCTCCCACCTCCCCTAGAAACAAGTACACTACTCATCCACCATTGTACCACAGCCCATTCAATGACGGCCTTATCCATGGCGCCGGATCTGCTTCGCCGGTACTCTCATCAACCGCAGTACATCTGCAGCGGCTCCTTCATACTCCCCACCGGAGACGCTTCGTCCACACCCCCAGAGCCGCACCACCGACGCCCCCGTCGACGGCCTCTAATCCTCTTCGCCGACACCTTCCTCAACCCTACCAGAGCTGCTTCACCAACACCATCCTCAACCCTACCGGAGTAGCTTCGCCTATACCATTCTCAACCCTATCAGGACCACTTTGCCAACGCCCAAGTCCACGGTCTCAGATCCTCTTCGTCGCACCCTCGTCCAACCTACCAGAGCACCTTCTGATGCCCCGTCCACAGCCGCAGATCCGCAAATTTTTGCACCATCCTAAACCCAACCACCAGACCAGCTTCACCGATGCCCTCGTCCACGACCTCAGATCCTCTTTGCCCACACCGTAGTCCACCCTACCGGAGCTACCCCACGGTTCTAGATCTCCTTATCGGACCCCGACAGCCAGTGCAGCGTCATCACCATTGACGTTTCTAACCTGATTCCCACCGTCTGGCAAGATGCCAAGCACCCGCCGCGGCCTAGGTACTTGTCACCTTTAAACCCGTCCAGCATCACCTGCCCGATGTACTTCAAATATACTAACAGGTCGCTGTTACATGTTATGCAGCTGGCAAAAACTACAAGGACGATGTTTCTTCTGGTTCTAACAGCTTGGCCAACCAAGATCCTGGACTGAGGCATTGCTATGATCTTGTAAGTGCGTCTCTCTCTCTTGTATTGTTGTGTGCCTGCCAGCGTGCTTTGCTAGGATTTTCGACCAGTAATCCCTTTGTGAAGACAATGATTTCCACTACTGGCTGCTAAATTAGAGATGTAGATGTCATACATGATACTCCCTCCGTTCCTAAATATAAGTCTTTCTAGAGATTCCACTATAGACTACATACAGAGCAAAATGAGTGAATCTACACTCGAAAATGCATCTATATACATCTGTATGTGGTCCATACTGGAATCTCTACAACGACATATATTTAGGAACAGAGGTAGTACATTACACAAAATCGTAGGTGGCATGTAGGAATTCTAGTGCACTACATTAGGCTCCCTTAGAGTGCCTGCTAGTCCAGTACACAGAGTCATGGCTAGTTTAAGCTACGCACACAATCGTTAATTGGTGGTTTAAATATGCGCAAGGGATATGCAATGTATTATCATGTAGAGATATCTGAAATTAGCCGTGCCAACTTGCAGATAGGGTTACGCAATGAAAAAGTACAAGATTTCTTAGTACAAGATGTATGTGGCAATTTCATGGAACATCGCAAAAAAAGGAGAGGCAGCGGTTGATACGTCTCCATCGTATCTACTTTTCCAAACTCTTTTGCCCTTGTTTTGGACTTTAATTTGCATGATTTGAATGGAACTAACCCGGACTGACGCTATTTTCAGCGGAATTGCCATGGTGTTATTTTTGTGCAGAAATAAAAGTTCTCGGAATGACCTGAAACTTCACGGAGAATATTTTTGGAATAAATAAAAAATATTGGTGCAAGAATCAACCGAGGGGGACCCACCACCTGTCCACAAGGGTGGGGGCGCGCCCTACCCCCCTGGCTTGTGGGTCCCACGAAGCTCCACCGACCTCAACTCCAACTCCATATATTCATGTTCGGGGAGAAAAAAATTAGAGAGAAGGATTCATCGCGTTTTATGATACGGAGCCGCAGCCACCTCCTGTTCTTCCTCGGGAGGGCAGATCTGGAGTTCGTTCAGGGCTCCGGAGAGGGGAAAGCGTCGCCATCATCATCATCAACCATCCTCCATCACCAATTTCATGATGCTCACCGTCAGGCATGAGTAATTCCATCATAGGCTTGCTGGACGGTGATGGGTTGGATGAGATTTATCATGTAATCGAGTTAGTTTTGTTAGGGTTTGATCCCTAGTATCCACTATGTTCTAAGATTGATGTTGCTACGACTTTTCTATGCCTAATGCTTGTCACTAGGGCCCGGGTGCCATGATTTCAGATCTGAACCTATTATGTTTTCATGAATATATATGTGTTCTTGATCCTTTCTTGCAAGTTATAGTCACCTACTACGTGTTATGATCCGGCAACCCCGGAGTAACAATAGTCGGGACACTTCCCGGTGATGACCGTAGTTTGAGGAGTTCATGTATTCACTAAGTGCTAATGCTTTGGTTCAGTTCTCTATTAAAAGGAGGCCTTAATATCTCTTAGTTTCCATTAGGACCCTGCTGCCACGGGAGGGTAGGACAAAAGATGTCATGCAAGTTCTTTTCCATAAGCACGTATGACTATATACGGAATACATGCCTACATTATATTGATGAATTGGAACTAGTTCTGTGTCACCCTAGGTTATAACTATTGCATGATGAATGCCATCCGACATAATTATCCATCATTGATCCATTTCCTACGAGCTTTTCACATATTGATCTTTGCTTCGTTACTTTTCCGTTGCCACTGTTACGATTGCTACAAAGCTGCTACTGTTACTTTTGCTACCGTTACCGTTACTTCCATACTACTTTGCTACTAAATACTTTGCTGCAGATATTAAGTCTTTCAGGTGTGGTTGAATTGACAACTCAGCTGCTAATACTTGAGAATATTCTTTGGCTCCCCTTGTGTCGAATCAATAAATTTGGGTTGAATACTCTACACTCGAAAACTGTTACGATCCCCTATACTTGTGGGTTATCAAGACCTTTTTCTGGCGCCGTTGCCGGGGAGCATAGCTCTATTCTCTGAGTCACTTGGGATTTATATCTGTTGATCACTATGAGGAATTTGAAAGATACTAGAACCAAGATTTTTCCCTCTACTACGAGGGGAGGTAAGGAACTGCCATCTAGCTCTGCACTTGATTCACCTTCTGTTTTGAGTAAGCTTGCGACACCTACACCTGCTAGTAATTCTGATATGTCACAAGTAATTGATGATGCCACCTCTGCTATGCATGATGCTTATGATGATACTACTGCTTTGCTTGATGATACTGTGCCACTAGGTGAATTTCTTGATGAACAACTTGCTAGGGTTAGAGAAAATGAAATTACTGAAACAGATGATATTATTGAAACTGAAGATTATGATTCTCCCCCTAGATATGAATTGCCTGTTGTACCTGAGGGTTATATTATGGATGAAGAAACTGCTACAGACTTTTTTGCTTGCAATGATAGAGAGGATCTTAAGAAACTGTTAGCTAAGCTGAAGGAAAAGTCTTTGAATGCTAGAATGCAATATGATCCTAAGTTTGCTACTTCACCTATCTTTGTTACTAATAAGGATTATGAATTCTCTGTCGATCCTGAGTTAATTACTTTGGTTGAATTTGATCCTTTCTATGGTTATGAATCTGAAACTGTTGTGGCACATCTTACTAAATTGAATGATATAGCCACCCTATTCGCTCATGAGGAAAAAATCCGCTATTACTATATTCTTAAATTGTTTCCTTTCTTGTTAAAGGGTGATGCTAAGTTATGGTTTAATTCTCTTGCTCCTGGTTGTGTGCGTCGTCCCCAGGATATGATTTACTACTTCTCTGAAAAATATATCCTTGCTCATAAGAAACAAGCTGCTTTAAAGGAAATATTTAACTTTGTGCAAATTGAAGTAGAGAGTCTCGCACAAGCTTGGGGGAGGCTTCTCCAATTACTTAATGCTTTGCCTGATCATCCTCTCAAGAAAAATGAAATACTTGATATCTTTTATAATGGACCAACCGATGCTTCTAGGGACCACCTAGATAGTTGTGCTGGTTGTGTTTTCAGGGAACAAACTGTTGAGCAAGCTGAATTGCTTTTGAATAATATATTGAGTAATGATAATGATTGGACTCTTCCCGAACCAACTCGTAAGCCAACTCCAAAGAAAAAATGTATTCTATTCCTTAGTCCTGAAGATATGCAAGAGGCAAAGAAATCTATGAAAGAAAAAGGTATTAAAGCTGAAGATGTTAAGAATTTACCGCCTATTGAAGAAATACATGGTCTTGATAACCCGACACAGGTAGTAGAGGTAAACTCTCTTTATAGATTTGATGAAGGTGATATTCCTCATAATAAGTCTGCTAGTCAATGCTTGGATGAGTTTGATAATTTTATTGTTAAACAAGAAAATTTCAATGCTTATGTTAGTAGACAATTGAAACGTAATGCTCACATGCTTGACCACTTGGGTGATTATATGAGTAGAACTGTTAATGATCTTCAGCTTATTAGTAAACAGGCTTCCATGATTAGAACTCAAGTAGAACAAGTACTTAAGGCACATGATGATTTGCTTAATGAGTTGAATAGTAAGAACAATGATAATGCTGTTAGGGTTATGACTAGAGGTGGTAAAATGACCCAGGAATCTTTATATCCTGAGGGTCATCCTAAGAGAGTTGAGCAAGATTCTCAGAGAATTAATACTGATGCATCTAGTCCTAGTAATAAAAAGAAAAAGAAAACCGATAGGACTTTGCATACTTCTAGTGAACCTGCTATAGACACACCTGAGAATCCAAATGATATTTCTATTTTTGATGCTGAGACACAATCTGGTGATGAACATGAACCTAGTGATAATGTTAATGATGATGTTCATGTCGATGCTCAACCTAGTAATGATAATGATGTAGAGATTGAACCTGCTGTTGATCTTGATAACCCACAATCAAAGAATCAACGTTATGATAAGAGAGACTTCGTTGCTAGGAAACATGGTAAAGAAAGAGAACCATGGGTTCAGAAACCCATGCCCTTTCCTCCTAAGCCATCCAAGAAAAAGGATGATGAGGATTTTGAGCAATTTGCTAAAATGATTAGACCTATCTTCTTGCGTATGCGTTTAACTGATATGCTTAAAATGCCTCCTTATGCTAAGTATATGAAAGATATTGTTACAAATAAAAGAAAGGTACCTGAAGCTAAAATTTCCACCATGCTTGCTAATTAAACTTTTAAGGGTGGAATACCAAAGAAACTTGGAGATCCAGGAGTACCAACTATACCATGCTCCATTAAAAGAAACTATGTTAAAACTGCTTTATGTGATCTTGGAGCCGGTGTTAATGTTATGCCTTTCTCTTTATATCATAGACTTGAATTGAATAAGTTGACACCTACTGAAATCTCTTTGCAAATGGCTGATAAATCAGCTGCTATACCCATCGGTATTTGTGAGGATGTGCCTGTTGTGGTTGCAAACGTTACTATCTTAACGGACTTTGTTATTCTTGATATTCCCGAGGACGACAGTATGTCGATCATCCTTGGTAGACCCTTTTTGAATACTGCAGGGGCTGTTATTGATTGCAATAAAGGCAATGTCACTTTTCATGTTAATGGTAATGAGCATACGGTACACTTTCCGAAGAAACAACCTCAATTTCATAGTATCAATTCTATTGGAAAAATTTCAACTATTACTATCGGAGGTTTTGAATTTCCTCTCCCTACTGTCAAAAAGAAATATGATATTCTTATTGTTGGGGACATGCATATCCCCGTTGAGGTAACTTAGTGTTATTCAAAAATTCTCTGGTTCCATGTTATTCGAAAGAAGTTTGTTAATGAGACTTGATCAACCTTGTTAACGGATTCCTTTTGATGAGCATGAGATGGATGAATTTAGAAGGCACAACCTGTTGTACCCACCTCTTACTTTCTGTTATTTAGATTAAATAAAGCAAAAATAGTATTTTCTGTCTATTTTCTGAATTATCCGTGCAATAAAAAATGTCCCGAAAATAAAAGTTCTCCAAATGCCCTGAAAATTTAGTATGATTTTTTATAGAATATTTTAGAATTTCTGGCACTGAGAATACAACAGGGGGCTGCACTAGTGGACCACAAGGGTGGAGGGCGCACCCCCTGCCTTGTGGGTCCCATGTAGGCCCACTCACTTATTCCAGCACCCATCCACTTCGTCTTCCTCCAGAAAAAATCATCCCGTAGCTCAAACCCGTGTTCTCGCTCATCTTGCTGCCATTTTTGATCTCTTTGTGTAAAGCTCCATTTGCAAAACTGTTTTGGGGGATTGTTCTTCGGTATGTGACTCCTCCAATGGTCCAATTAGTTTTTGTTTTAGTGCTTTATTTATTGCAAATTTTTGCTGCTGTGGTGACATTGTTCTTGAGCTTGCATGTCAAATTTATATGGTCCAAAGTAGTTTTGATACACGATTTAGCCTCTAGACACTTGTAGGAGTAGTTGCTATTAGTTTTGTTGAGTTTGGTTCACTTTTATCTTTAAGTCACTAAAATTTTCAGAAATTTTCAGAGAAAATGATGAGGAGATTGTTAAGAGGCTCTTCAAGTCAGGGTTCTAAAGAAAAGGAAAATGGAGAAAAGAAGAAACCCAAGTACAACCTTCCTCGCACCGCGGAAGTTCGGCTGTGTGAATGGCCATGTGATGCATTCTTGGGGGCGGCCGGAATTGATGAGGATTTCTATTATTTGGCTGGGAATGCAGGCATCACCGACTTTCTCCATGATAAGTGTGATCAGTACCTCTTACTCACTAATACTTTCGTGCAAAATTTTCACTTTCATGCTAGGAGATCACCACCCATGGTAGAATTTTATTTATATGATGAGCATAAGGAGATGACGCTTTATGACTTCTGTGAGGTTTGCAAATTACCTTGTGAAGGTAGCATCGATGAGCCACGTCCTAGAGATGTGGAAGATTTTATTGATGAAGTTACCGTAGGGGAAAGGAGAAAGGTGTCGGAAGCAAGAGTGGCTAGTTTACATTTTCTTGTTTTGCGCTATTACTCACTATTTGCGGGGAGATGTTTAATTGGTCGCGGGGAGAGTGGAGGCCTTAGTGCTCCTGACCTTGCTATTTTGCGCCATGCTTTACTTCGCGATAGAACTTTTAGTTTGGGTGCTATGGTTGCTCGACGGTTGAGTTTAAACCGTATGAAGGGTCCTATCTTTGGAGGTATCTATGCCTCCCACCTCGCTAAACGCTTCAAGATACCCATTAGGCACGATGTGGGAGAGGAGAAGCTGCTGCCCACTATATACTTAGATTATGACAGTATGGTAGCACATGATTTTATTAAGAAAGACGATGACAAGAGACTCATCTATAACCTGGTATTTAGCGAGAAGACTTGTCAGATTATTACCTTGCCTGCACCTTCTTTGTTCGATATTCATTCAGGCAGGTACTTCATCATGCCCGCAGACATTTACGCATACTGGGAGGGGACGCGATCTCCAGTTCCTGAGCCAGAGCCATCACCTGATCCGTATCAAGAGTCTGTTTATCAGTGGGAGCCGCAGGAGCTCGCTAACCAGTGGAACCCCCAGGATCCTCCTCAGTACACCGGAGAGGGTCACTTTGATCCATGGGCCTAAACCAACTTAGGCCAAAAGCCTAAGCTTGGGGGAGTACGTATTTCTCACCGACATTACATTCATGTTTACACACTCATTCCAGTTGTCGGTGTTCATACTTTTTCATTGTATTATCCATGTTGGTTTACTTCCTTTTTCCTGCTTTCTTCTTGTGTGTTCGTAAAACTTTGAGAAAAACAAAACAATTTTTTTTAGTTATAGCTTATTTCCCTACCATGCTTAGTTGTAGTATTAAAGAAAACCCAAAAAGATTTCTCGTTCTTCTTTTGCTTGTTGGGAGCTTTCCCATGTAAATAGTTTTTCTTGCTCCTATTTTACTTTCTTCAAAAAAACAAAAACTCCAAAAATATTTCAGTGTGTTTCTTTGAAATTCTTTTTCTTTTCTTTGGGGGTCGAGAGGAGAAGACCACGATGAAAATGATGAGTGCCTCTCATATGCATTATTGTTGATCTAACGAAGAGCCCATATTACCTTGTCTTCTCCTTTGAATAAATGTTTGCAGATTCTAGCTTAGTCCAATGCACGTGCACTATTATTATTATTCACATCGTTCGGTCGTGCAAGTGAAAGGCAATAATGACGATATATGATGAAATGATTGGGATGAGGAAAAGCTGGTATGAACTCGACCTATCTTGTTTTTGTAAATATGATTAGTTCATTGTTCCTGATTCAGCCTATTATGAATGAAACATGTTTGCAATGACAATTAGAGATTATAGTTACTCATGCCATGCTTAATTAGCTAGGAGTTTATAATGGTTTACCTTGCGTGCCAACATGCTTTTAAAATGGTTGTGATGTAGTATGATAGGATGGTATCCTCCTTTGAATGATTCGAGTGGCTTGACTTGGCACATGTTCACACATGTAGTTGAAAACAAGATCAACATAGCCTCCACGATATTTATGTTCATGGTGATTGATATCCTACTCATGCTTGCACTCAATGTTGGTTACTCTCAATGAATGTTTATGACTGTTGTCGCTCTCTAGTTGGTCGCTTCCCAGTCTTTTGCTAGCCTTCACTTGTACTAAGCGGGAATACTGCTTAGGTATCCACTTCCATAAACCCAAAGTTATTCCATATGAGTCCACCATACCTTCCTATATGCGGTATTTACCTGCCATTCCAAGTAAATTTGCATGTGCCAAACTCTAAACCTTCAAATGATAATCTGTTTTTTATGCCCGAATCGCTCATGTAGCGACTGGGGGCTGTCAGTATCTTCCATGCTAGGTGGGTTATTCTCACGATGAGTGGACTCCGATCATAATTCACGAGAAAATGGCTGGTAATCGGGATGCTCAGTCCCATGCTCAAATCAAATCAAAATAAATTAAAACAAAACTCCCCTAGGATTGTTGCTTGTATGGACGGTACCCATTGTTTCGGACCAGCCGTGGAGTGTGCTTGTTGGTTGAGGGGGAGTAAAAAACTTTACCATTCTGTTTGGGAACTGCCTATAATGTATGTAGCATGGAAGATATCGAGATCTCTTGGTAGTTATGTTGATAATGAAAGCATACTGCTCAAAATTATATTCATCTCTGTTTCAAAAAGCTCGAGATCTGGCACCTCTGCAAATCCCTGCTTCCCTCTACGAAGGACCTATCTATTTACTTTTATTGTTGAGTCATCATTCTCTTATAAAAAGCATCAGTTAGAGAGCACCACTGTCATTTCTATGCTTTGCTATTAATTGATATTGAGTATGACTGGATCTCTTTTACCATGAATTATAATGTCTAGTCAGTCCTTGATCTTTAGGGGTGCTCTGCATTTATGTTTTGCGGTCTCAGAAAGGGCTAGCGAGATACCATCTTGTTATATCATATCACGATTGTTTTGGAAAAGTGTTGTCATTCGAGATTTATTATTATTACTCGCTAGCTGATTGTGCCATTAATATGAGTAAATGTGAGACCTAAAGGTTATTGCGAATGTGGTTAGTTCATAATCTTTGCTGAAAACCTGAATGCTGGCTATACATATTTTCAACAACAAGATCAAACAGAGTTTGTAAATTATCACTTTCAGGTTGTCAACTAAATTGCTTGAGGACAAGCAATGGGTTAAGCTTGGGGGGGTTGATACGTCTCCATCGTATCTACTTTTCCAAACTCTTTTGCCCTTGTTTTGGACTATAATTTGCATGATTTGAACGGAACTAACCCGGACTGACACTGTTTTCAGCGGAATTGCCATGGTGTTATTTTTGTGCAGAAATAAAAGTTCTCGGAATGACCTGAAACTTCACGGAGAATATTTTTGGAATAAATAAAAAATATTGGCAAAAGAATCAACCGAGGGGGACCCACCGCCTGTCCACAAGGGTGGGGGCGCGCCCTACCACCCTGGGCGCGCCCCCTTGCTTGTGGGTCCCATGAAGCTCCACCGACCTCAACTCCAACTCCATATATTCACGTTCGGGGAGAAAAAAAATCAGAGAGAAGGATTCATCGCGTTTTACGATAAGGAGCCACCGCCACCTCCTGTTCTTCCTCGGGAGGGCAGATCTGGAGTCCGTTCAGGGCTCCGGAGAGGGGAAATCGTCGCCATCATCATCATCAACCATCCTCCATCACCAATTTCATGATGCTCACCGCCGGGCGTGAGTAATTCCATCGTAGGCTTGCTGGATGGTGATAGGTTGGATGAGATTTATCATGTAATCGAGTTAGTTTTGTTAAGGTTTGATCCCTAGTATCCACTATGTTCTAAGATTGATGTTGCTATGACTTTGCTATGCCTAATGCTTGTCACTAGGGCCCGAGTGCCATGATTTCAGATCTGAACCTATTATGTTTTCATGAATATATATGTGTTCTTGATCCTATCTTGCAAGTTATAGTCACCTACTACGTGTTATGATCTGGCAACCCCGGAGTAACAATAGTCGGGACACTTCCCGGTGATGACCATAGTTTGAGGAGTTCATGTATTCACTAAGTGCTAATGCTTTGGTCCGGTTCTCTATTAAAAGGAGGCCTTAATATCCCTTAGTTTCCATTAGGACCCCGCTGCCACGGGAGGGTAGGACAAAAGATGTCATGCAAGTTCTTTTCCATAAGCACGTATGACTATATACGGAATACATGCCTACATTATATTGATGAATTGGAGCCAGTTCTGTGTCACCCTAGGTTATAACTATTGCATGATGAATGCCATCCGACATAATTATCCATCATTGATCCATTGCCTACGAGCTTTTCACATATTGATCTTTGCTTCATTACTTTTCCGTTGCCACTGTTATGATTGCTACAAAACTGCTACTGATACTTTTGCCACCGTTCCCGTTACTTCCATACTACTTTGCTACTAAATACTTTGCTGCAGATATTAAGTCTTTTAGGTGTGGTTGAATTGACAACTCAGCTGCTAATACTTGAGAATATTCTTTGGCTCCCCTTGTGTCGAATCAATAAATTTGGGTTGAATACTCTACCCTAGAAAACTGTTGCAATCCCCTATACTTGTGGGTTATCAACGGTGAGCCTATACAGTGTGCTATGGTAGGTCACTCTCCATTGCAATCATCGTGACATGTTATTTGTATGTCAGTGTTGTTGGCCAAGTTTCTTAGGGATAGTTATTTCGAGTTATCCTAAGAAAATAAGCACCTTTGAATATAAGCTCCAGATAATAAGCCAACCAGTTCTTTTCATTGCCTGCCTTTTCAGCTTATTTGTGGTATGATCAGTGAAATGTCTAGATTGCATTATATTTTGTCATTTTGCTGCCCGTATGAAAATTAATTTGACTTGCAAACATCACAAATTGAACCCAGTGCAGTAATTAATATGATAGGAAAACAAACCAGAAATATTTGTTCAAAATGCAAATACAAAGATACCATCTACTTGGCACAGTCTACTTTGGTCAATGTCTTCCATAGAGATCCCATTGCCTAATTTAAATGAAGAATGCATGACCTAAATTTAAATGAAGAACTATTATTTATCAAAATTTGATGGTCCAAGTGGCTGGTTATTATCATATAGCAGCACCACCTGAAAGCATCATATAGCAGCAGCAGCTCATAACAACTCATCATACAGCAGCAATAGCTAGCAATTCATCATATACCAGCAGCAGCTCATAGCAATTCATCATATAGCAGCAGCAGGAGCAGCTCATAGCAATTCATCATATAGCAGCAGCAGGAGCAGCTTATAGCAACTCATCATATAGCAGCAGCAGCTCATAGCAATTCATCATATAGCAGCAGCAGCTCATAGCAATTCATCATATAGTAGCAGCAAGAGCAGCTCATAGCAATGCATCATATAGCAGCAGCAGCAGCAGTAGCTCATAGCAATTCATCGTATAGCGGATCAGAATGAAAATTTGGTAAAAAATCAGAGGAGATCCTCACCTTGTTGGATGAGCTCATCCTTCAACAGCACCTCAAGGCCACGGCCTGGGAGGAGGGGAGGGGGAACGAGGTGCCTTCAGCCGGAGTGGGGCATCGGCCGTAGTTGTGCGGCGACCGTCGGAGTAGTGCGTTGGATGGACCACAGCGGAGCAGCTGCTGGAGACCATGAGAATGAGGGGCGGCGCCAGAGGGAGGAGCAGCCGGGGAGATTTGGCCCTACCCGCCGGCCATGTAGCCTAGCTGGATAGAGCATCATCAAGGACCAGGCCAGATGGGACCAGTGGCGATGGCTCGCTGGAGGAACCCTAGCGCTGGAGGCAGGGGATCGAGGTAGAGGGAAAGGGGAGAGGAGATGCAAGCGGGCAGGGCAATGAACGCTTGTGTGTTTGTTTTTACTTGAGGGTCAAGTGTGACGCGGGCGTGAGCAGTGGCATTTTGAGTGTAATATAGGCAGACAACATAGTCATTTCACTATTCCCCTTCCCTTCAATTTTTAGTGAGCTTCTACCCGAAGCACCCCCCTCCAAAGCGAAATAAGTTAAGCACAAGCCCATAACTCAAAGATGACTTCTTTACATCTTTTATGGCTTATTTTGACAATAAGCTCTGAAAAGGTGGAATAGAATTGGCCCTTAACCTGCAATTCAATTATGCGTGCAATGATGAATCACTCCTGCCTGCTATAGTGTACATTTAGGCATCATACATGGCATAACCTAATACATGTGCATTTCATTATAGAACCTGAAATATGCAATGTTTATGTTAGTTCATACGTTGCACATGATGTTTAAATGCCCCTTAAATCTGGTCAGTCAAGTGATGGTCTTTAAGCCTCCTTCTATGCTTCTTTTCTTGATATGTAATTCAGTGTTGTGCAAGATTTGCTCACACATCTGTTCAATTGCTTGTTTGTAGCAGCCAGCCATACTAGGACAGTTTGCTTTGATTACTTGCTGTTCTTGACTTAACAGAGCTTGTCAACGATTTAAACACTAAGGGCTGCTGTAGTGGGGGCTTGTATAACTCATAGGTGACATAAAGGTTTGGCTGTACACTAAAGTAGGCTCTCCAAGAGTACCTGGAGATCCAGTTCGAAGGTATGCCTAGTTTTTACACAGTGCACACATAGTAAATGCTCATTTCATTGTGTGCAAGAGATGTGGCATGTTTCATTATGTGGTGTTGTTTTGTTATAAACTCATCCTTCTGTGTTGTTCACAGACTGGAAAGTATGCATATTTTTCTTCCAAGGAGACCAGTAACTAGTTTGTGTCACCTTACAGAGGGGGTGCAATGAAGATAAGATTGAGGATTTCCAAGTGAAAGATGTTAGGAAGGAGCCTTGCAAGAGAAGGAGGAGCAGGGCTGAGCCTGTTCAACCAGTTATGGTAAGTCACTGTATTACAATTACCAGGACATCCTATTTGTCTGACATTGTGCTTGCGTAGGGTTCTTCACCTGTAACCCAGTCATTGGGCCATTGATTAAACCCCCCTCTGCTCACTACTATATGATGTTCTAACTTTTTTGTAAATCAGATGTATGTAAACACATTTTAATGTGTCTGTTCACTCATTATGGATGTAGTCTACTTTTAAATATCTAAAATATCTTATAGTACTGAACAGTGTGAAACTGCTTCCTGCCATGGTAGAGTTGTCGATGTCATAAATGTCATAACCAAACGCATATTCACATCATTAGCCTCCCTATCATTACTAGGATATTGATTACATACTAGTCGAGATACTTCATAGGGGGCAAACAATATTACATTACTTGTTCCTTTATATAGTAAATGTAGCTAGGCCATGGATGTTATTGAGGCGTGCATGTATGCATGCTGCCAACTCAATAGTTCAATTGCTTGTTTGTTTCAGGCATAGTTAAATTGCTCTTTTCAATTGCTTTATTTGTCCTCAGTTAATGAGATGCCCAAACAATGATGCCTGATGTTGGGTACTTGTATAACTATTAGTTGACATAATTAAAGGCCTTACCATTTAATTACTCTGGCGAAGTGTGCGTGAAGCTTTGAAGTCTATTAACCAACTATTACTGCATGAGGCTCACAATCTAGTTTATACTAGGCTACTGATTGCATAGTTTTGCTTGCTGTAGTAGGTTTGTATGAATCCCTCTGCTGTTCATTATGCTCCCTAAGACTTTAATTGAGCTACAGAATGGCCAACTGCTTGCTTACTTATACACAAGATATATATATATATAATGTTCAGTAGCTGCGTGTGGTCTAAATTTGTAACCTGTCTGTGTTTTGGATTTGGCTCCAACATCATGCTCCTCTGGTAAGCTAAGAGAGATTTCTGTATGCGGGCTGCACAGACTACCATTTTTATAATTTTTAAAATAGCACATGCTTATGCTTCAAGACATGTAGCATTATTGTTAGTCTTGTTTTGCCATGTACAAAATAGTATGTCTTGCTCGCTTCACTATTGTAACTATATTTTTGCCCTAGTCATGTTGTACTTACAGAAATATTTTAGGATGAAGTGACATCAACACAAAGATCTGCGAGCAGTGCGGCATGGCCGTTACCAAATGATTATGGATTGGAATTGGAATGTGCTGATGTTCTTGAGCATCAACTAGAGGTGGCAAGACAACGTGTACATGATTCTCAACATGCAATCAACAAGTTGAGACTGGAGTTGCTGGTATTAGATGCAGGAGTCACAAAAATGAAACAAGACACTAAGGTAACTTTGCAGACTGAAATTTGTGCTATCTAAATCCGGCCAATCCTATTTTCTGATGAGATTATAGTTCAAATGGTAAGTTCTGTTGATGCATGTCCATGATGTATGAGCTTTATTTGCCCAGTGTATGTAATTTGTTGTTTGTGTATGCTTTATTATCACTGGTGCCGAACTATAATGCCCAATGGGTATAATCAGCTGTAATTTCTTTATTGTATAGTGTAGGATTATTCTTCGTTTCTATGCCTTAGTCTCTTTATTGTATAGTGTAGGTTTTTTAGAGGCGATAGTATAGAGTAGGATAATTCTTTGTATATGCTATATCGTTGAAACGGGGGCCAACACGCCCAAACATTACCTGGACGCCATCCGAACGAACAAACATGTGTAGTAAAAGCGGGCCTTAATTGGGCTGGTCAACTTAATATTTAGTGGATCCCAAACGATGTGGCCCACTGTAACAACGGCTCTTAGCAGGCCGAAAGCTCGATAGGGCCGTATAAATGGAAATGGCCCGCGGGCCTCTAGCAGGCCAAAATAAATGTCAATTTTGTCGTGGCCCTTCTACTTTACGGGCCAGTAAGAGGACGAAAGTGTTTTGGGCCAGAAGAGGCCCAATTTGTAAACCAGGCTTTCAACAGGCCGAAAGTCGCGTCGGGCTGAAATTATGCCCTGCGGAATGTGGGCCGCTAATGGACCCAAAATTAGGTTGCACCGTCAAAGGCCCAACTGTTGTGCGGGCCGTTAACAGGCTGAAAGACAAAATGGGCTAGGAATTGGCCCATTTACCGAATGGGCCGAGGAAAGGCCAAAAGTCACAACGGGCTAGAAGTTGGCCCAACTGCACAATGGGCCGAGAAAAGGCCGAAAGACGTACCGGGCCGTTAACGGGCTGGAACTGACGATGGGCTGCTAACAGGCCGAAAGAAGGTTGGGCCGTAATTGGGCCCAAAGACGTAGCGGGCCGTTAACGGGCTGGAACTGGCGATGGGCTGGAAATTGTCAAATCTAGAATGGGCCTTTGATGGGCCAATTCTGTGTAACTTGTATGGGTCGTGCTTGTGAATGGGCCTAACTCAAGTAGGCCGCTAATGGGTCGGCCCACTTATTTTGACAGGCCCGGCCTTCTAACCTAAATTGTCCTCTGTTGGGCCGAGCCACGTGTCGACATACCATAGGCTTGTCCTGTCCACTCGCTTGATGACACCTATCCCAACGCTGAGCCGACACGTGGATCCTCCAGTGAATGAGAATTTTACACGTGCAAAATCCCCATTGGTCGGGGCTGTTAACGGGTTATCGGATCCAAACCGGAACCCGATAGCTTAACGGCGACCCGTTACGGTGGATGCCACATGTTGGTTACCCTTGACGAAAGCACTTCCATGACGTGCCATTTATCGTCATGGAAGTGGACACTTCCGTGATGATAATTTTGGTATTTTCATGGAATACTTCTACGACAGCACAGGTATGACTATCTTGATTCTGTCATAAAATCGTCATGGATGTACATGCATGACAGAAAACATGACCTACTATGATAAACACGTATCATCACGGAAGTGTATTTTTTTGTAGTATGTAACAAGTGTACCTTTGCCTGAAGCAGCATTTCCGGCCTTCTTGCCATGCTCAGCAAGCCACTTGCTACAGTTCCTCTTCAAGTGATCAGTTTCCTTGCAATGGTAGCAAATGGTCTTCGAGTCCGGTCCGGACTTCGACGCAGCGGCAGAGGTTACCATCTCCGTGACCTTTGCCTTAGCCTTCTTCTTGGACCAACTCTTCTTGAACTTGCCCGAGTTCTGCACCATCAACACTTGATTGTAACACCCTGGTTTTCGCTCCTGTTTTTTTTTCCTTCGCGGGATTTGACTCCCGTCTTTTTTCTCGATGTTATCGGATTTCTCTAGCCCTTGGGTATATGAAGATGGCAATTTAGCCTTGCCTTTCCTATCCAACTAGAGATTCTCTCCAGTCCAATCTTGTCACCCAAGATCTATTCTCAAGACCTTGCCATCGAAACCCCTACCTTCCGAGTTGCCGGAAGGGAAACCCTAATTTCTTCTGTTACAAAGGAACCCCAATTTCCTTTGATCTTATGACTCCCAAACTTTTCCCAGTTATCATCCTATCTTTGTAAACCCTGGATATGCAAAAATATTGCCAAGTCATTTGCAATATTTTTCATTTATAATTAATTCCTTTTTCTGCCAGTTAAAGGAATTAAATCCAAGAAAATATCTATCCATCTCCAAAGTTCATGAAAACTTGTGGAGATATTTTTTGTGATCATATTGAGCTCCCATAAAAATATTGGCCATAATTAAATAGGGGAAATTGCCTTTTCCTATTTAAAGCCAATATTGCATTTTGGGCCCTTTCTAAAGGAACTACCATTTTGGTAGCCAGGAAGAATCCCAACTAAATTGTGGAGCTTCTCCTATCCATATATTCACCATTTCCATCAAGAACCCAAGTTCCATAGTTTAAATTTTGAGCACAACATCAATTTGCAAATTCTGTCCAGTTGGGCAAATTGCAAAGGAAGTGCTTGAACCCTTGATCTATTTGAGCTGAAATTTTTCATGGTGATTAATATTGATAAATCACTCATGGAAACCAAAAACCAGCTCAATCCATCTATCCATTCTCCCACAGAAATTTTCCTAAGTTTCTGTTCAGATTGCTTGTCTGTGAAGGAAGTACCTTCACAGATGATCAAAATGACCTGAAACTTTTCCAGTATTTTCATATATTCACACAATCACTCTCCACCAAATTTCACCTCATTTCATTCAGCCATTTGAGCACAGCATCAACATCTTCATTTCTGTCCAGAGTGTTGGTGTGTGAAGGAAATGCTAGCTAGGGTGGTTTATTTGGCCTGAAAATTTGCCAAGGGACTCATCTTAGTGAACCATTGCCACACACCAAAAATCAGCCACTTTCACCAAGCCAATCTTCTCCAGAAACTTACAAACACTTCCTGACCAGAAACTATTCTGGATCCCCTAGACCACTCCAGAGTATTCCTGGTCCATCCACTGATCCAACTCATCTAATTAAGCAGTGAGGCACATGCTGGACAAGGTTGGGCAGGCAGACGCGTGCCAGAGCAGCTAGTGCACGTGGTGACCACGCCGCGGCCACGCAGAAACGGTGCACTGCACTCTGCCAGCTCCGTTCGGTCAACTCCGGCCGGCCTTTACTTGTCTGAGCATGTCCAACGGCTCCGCCGCGTCCGCGTGTCCCGTCTCTAGGCCCTTCCCCCTCCAGTTTCTTCCTCGCCGCGCCGCGACGAGCTCCGCCACTGTTCTGCCCGTGACGCCACCATCGTTTCCTCTCTGTCTCTTCCCCCTCGGGCTCTCCCGAAGCTCCTACGAGTTCCTCCACTCTCCCGGAGTCCTTGCCAACATTGCCTCCTCCTTCCGCGTGTCGCCGGAGCTCCAGTGCGTGGATAAGATCGCCAACGCGGTCGAGCTTATCCGGCGAGCCCGGCCGGCTATATATAGCCATCCCTGAAGCCCTTTGAGCTCACCATCAGCCTCCCCTCACTCCCCTACCCACCCTAGCTACCTGCCCGAGCCCCAAAGCTCTTCCTCGTTGCCCCATCGCCGCCACGGCCGCCGTCGGCCTCCTCCTAAATTGGAGTGAGCCGAGCCTCCTCCCTCCGTTCCACCACCTCCAGAGCACTCCCCTGACCTCCACAAGCCTCCCCATGTCCTTGTTTTCACCTCGGAGTACCCGTGGGCGCGGTTTCACCAGGCGGCCGATGACCTCCGCCGCGGATGCCCAAGCTGCTGTCACCACGTCCTTCCTCGGCGTGCGTGCTGTCCCTGGGTGGGTGTGGCACTCCTTCCCGGGGTCGTCGGTGCCCTCACCTCGGCTGGTGATGGCCGGGGTCGCCGGAGCACGTCGCCGGCACTCGGCCGCGCCCTCTGTCTTTGCCCCGTCGCGAGCTAGAAGGAAGGGACGAGGAGGAGAGAGTCAACGCCCGCGGGTCCCACCTGTAAGTGGCTCAAGGCCCGGGCCCGCGGAGAGTAAGTGGAAACGTATTCCGAATATTACGTTTTCCTCTAAGGAAAGCGTATTCCCTTAGTGCTTCAGATGGGAATGCGTTTTCCTTAGTTGAACGCTTATTTGTTTGAAATGTGCTTTCTGTTTTAACAGCCAAGGACCTGTATGTGAGTGTTTTATTTACAGATAGGTCCCTGGCAGTCAAACCCTCATATCTTTTTTATCCTAACTCCGATTCAGGTGAAACCAACGCTCACGTCTTCAGTTCGTCGAGCCCGTTCTGATGGAGTCATTTTCATAATGTTTATACATTATGAAAATGACCATTTTGCCCTTACCCTTCTATCAGCCCCCTCCGAGAGAGAACGGTTTCCGGCGATCCTTTCCGCGGACTCTCCACACTTCTTCCCGGAGTATTCTTCGACTCCAGGCAAGCCGACCATCTGATATATACCCTAAAACATTGCTCTGTGTTATTCCTGCATGTTTAAATTAATATGCTTGTAATTATATGCGTAGTAGTGGGTTGTATGTGACTCTGACGAACCCTTGTTTGTACTTTCTTCGATGACGGCACCACGCTTGTGTCTGAGCTACTTTCGGCCTTCCGGGGTGGATGCCGACTTTATGTTCTCTTTTCAACAACTGGCCGTGTTCTAAGCTATTTTGCGGCCGTCTCGGACAAATGTTGAATTTCTTTCTGTAGTAGTGACCCTATGCTCTGAGCTGTTTTTCGGCCGTCTTAGGGAACTGCTACATTCTTTTTATCAACACTGTCTCATGCTCTGAGCTGCTTTCCAGCCGTCTTGAGCCGGGGTTGAGTTATTCCGGTAATGTCCCAGATCTGAGTTGTAAAGACCGTTCTGGTGGCTACCGGTTTCTTTGCTGGTTTTATGCAAGGGTTCCGATGGTCGTAACTTACAGCTAGAACTTGTAAAGTGATAACTTGCCATTTAAATGTTGTTTCAATAGTGACTCATTGTGATGTTATGTTGTAACACCCCAAAAATATTTCTTTTGGATTTTCAAAATCTCTTCCTTAAAATAAAATACTTTGAATTATTTTTGGCCTTATTCTCTTTCTAGTTCCTCTGTTCTGAAAATTATTTTTAATTTTTAACTGGGTTTCAATATTTTTGAATGGTTATGTTTTGGGTGACTTATTTATTGGGTAATTATTTTTGAGAGATCAAAAATATTTTTCTTTTAGAAAAGTTTTGGATAATTAAAATTATTTCAAGAATATGGCCTTTTCTTTCCTCCTAGCACTTCCAAAATCCTTCCAACAATTTTTCTGCCACTCCTCAATTATCCCTCAAGTCATTCACATCTTCTAGGGCAGTACCCAACTCTCTCCCACCCTACAAAAATATTTTTCATATCCCAAATAAATTCCAAAGTTGGAATTTCTATTATTCATTATCCCTTTGGTTTACAAAGGAACCACATTTTCCACAAGACTTATACCTCCACTAAAAATATTCGAGTAACTAGATGGTACCCACAACCCATTTTGCTAAAAACATTGGGTTCCACAGTTCAAAATTTTCAAATGCCATTCAATTCAAATTTGGACCAGATTCAATATTTCTAATCCAAACATATTTTTAAATGCTCCCAAAATTCTGAAACTTTGCCAAACTCATTTTTGAGCATCAACACCTTACCACAAAAATTCACACAAATTCCTAAGATGCCTAGACCCCTCTGTCATTCATCAAACATCTAACATGCTTACTGTTCATCTCTGATGAAATTCAGTTAACTGAATTTGGTCTGTGGCGGAGGCGATCGACGTCGTGCCCCTCACTCCACCATCTTTCCTACTCCTCCACGCCACCTCTCGCCTTAACTGAGCTCGCCGGGACCCTCCTTGTCAGCGCCTCACCGCCCACAGCACAGGAGGAGGCCGGTGCACCTGCCTTCGTCCTCGGATGCGGCGGGCCGAGCTGATCCACATGGCGCCCACCATCTTCACTTCTCTCGCTGACCTCCCCCACCTAATCTCCCTCCACGCGGCACCCCCTCCGCACTTTCTCCACGCCGACCACGCCACCAGGGCCCCGTCTGGCAGTCATCGGAGCTGGCGCCACCGCCGCACCAGTACGGGCCACCTCACCATGGATGAGGCACTCGAGCCCGACTCCGTCCACGATATGGCTTCTGGAGAGCTCCACCTTCGTCCCTAAGCATGCACCGCACCTCGCCACCGCCCAAACCTACCACGTTGGCCGGAATTTACTCTGGCGTCGCTCGCAAGCCTCTGACCACCTCGGGATCGCCTATAGAAAGAGCTCCAAGCTCCGTGCAATCACCTCACCGCTCACCCTTCCCTCCAATCGCTCCCCCGCACACTCACCCGACCCCGACAGGCTCTTCTTCTACCTCTCCGGTCACCGTCCCGCCGCCACATTCCCCGATCGGCTCGACGTCGTTACCCCACCACCACCTCCAAAACCTTTCCAGCAACCTTCTTATCCACCAAGAGATCGATCCCGCACCCCAATTCCGCTCCTCGAGCTTTCCCCGGCGAGATCCCACACCTCCCGAACCACCGTCCGCCGCCGTCAACCTCGCCGCCGTTCTGCTGCTGACCGGCGACCACCACCGCCACCCACCAATGCGGACAGACTTCCTGAACATGTCCCGATCATCACCACCCTCCAAGACCTCGGCGATCGACGCCGGTGATTGTCGTCTCCCCTTTGTCCTCGCGCGCGTGTTCAATTTTTTTAACCTGACGGGTGGACCCCACCCCGCGCTATCTTTTTCTTTTTCCCTGTCTAAATCGAAAGCGTATTCTCTGTTTTACGCTTTTCACGCTGGGAAGCGTATTTGTGCCCGAAGCGTTTTCCTCATAAACGCACAGGGACTGGAAATTTTCAGAAAAAACCCCTGGTTTTGAAAGTTTGATAACTTTTGAACCACAACTCTGTTTGAGTTGAATATTTTTTTGAAATTCTTATTTTTCTCTCTAGTTTTTTTAATATTTATTGAAAAATATTTTGAGACAAGTTTTTGTACTATTGCCAAAAAAATTAATTTGAGTTCGAATTCGATTTTTTTCAGAAAAAGAAGAGGGGAACTTTGCCGGGAATTTCGAAGGGTTTTCCCCTGACTACTTTGGACAAGGCAAGCATTTTTGAACTTGGGATATGGTGATTGCATTTGCATTTGCATGTTTGCATCGGTTTGGAGTTGCACCTCATATATCACTAATGCTTGCATGCACGGTCATATCACTTCTAGCACTTGACTTGCACTTCACTCAAAGAAAGAATCTCTCTAACTTGGTAGAGCTGTGAGATTCAAGAGCGTGTCTCCTGCCTTGGACGTGTCGGTGGGCACGGGCCATTATTTTGACACGGTGGTGTCACGTGACGTATGTGGAACATACTTGTGGTAATAATCAACACCTCCTGAGTCGGCCTAGATCGAGTCTTGTTCCGTTACACCTAGCTGAATACCGTGCTGCCACGGGTCCTTCCGCAAGGAAGGTACGGCTTAGTAAGTTGTTAACCCCTGTCCGGGTACACACCACATAGAGGGCCACGATAAGGGTTTCCACGGCCATGGACTTAATCTTGTCATCGGGTCAGGGGGCATGGGTGTTACCGGTTGAAGCCGAGAGGGGGTCCCCCCTTGGAATCCGCGCCTATTAATAGTGATCCCATGCTACTCGAGATTGTTGTCTCCCCGACTTAGAGTTTTTCTGAAACGATGCTTTGGGTGATTCCTGGCATCCGAACGGTTATTCTGGTGTGTGCTGCTCAGGTGTGTTTTCAACCCAAAGACTGTAATGGGAATTAGTCAGTGTCACGGTACTGACTAAGGAAATCCCATACACGTGGGTAAAGAGTACACCCTCTGCAGAGTTTAAACCTATTCGAATAGCCGTTGTCCACGGTCAAGGGCGTTAGCTGGGTGGGTCAAGTGTCGGTCCCGGTGTCGGTCTCCGGAGGAAATAATTATAATATGCCTGAAATATTTTGCAAGATAATTACTGACACCCTGATGCTTCCATGAATATTTTGTTATGCATATTAATACTATGGTTATGCGTATTATTGTGGACAAACCCGTTTCTCTTATTTTATTTTCCTGAGTGTCTCAGGGGCTGGCTAGACTACCCCGGGCATTCGGTTTTATTTTCAAGACCTCTTCGTGGCGTCCCTCGAGTTCACAGGCGGTCTATCACGCCACTACTCTTGTGGATACTCGATTGGTATTTCTTTTCAAGACCTCTTCGTGGCGTCCCTCGAGTTCACAGGCGGTTTATCACGCCACTACTCTTGTGGATACCCGATTGGCATTTCTTTTCAAGACCGACCGTGGCGTCACTTTTGACACCTGACTGGCATTTCTTTTCAAGACCTTTCATGGCGTCGCTTGAGATTCCGGGCAGTCGCCCGACTCTCTTTTAGACACCCGATTGGCATTTCTTTTATTCTTCTGAATGTCACTTGGGCTGGCTAGACTACCCGTGGCATTCATTAGCTTTTATTTCAAATGAGTTTGATTATGACTAACATGTTGTATTTACTTCCGTATCATTTTGTTATTGTCATGCCATGTCTAAGGTTTTAGTCAGCATGAACATTTAGTAGGATCCAACATGAGCATATGCACTCGTTATATCTTTTGTTCATTATGTTTGCGAGTACATTCAAACGTACTCCAAGGCTTGTCCTTGGCTATTGTCTTGGCCAGATCATGTTTCAGAGAGGAGCATCACGAAGCCCCCGCAACCTAGGAATTGGAGATAGCAGCCACGCGAGATAGGAGTTATTTGGGTCAGCTGTTCCTGTGGGAATGGAGTCCCATCAGTGTTGGAGATCCATGAGTCGCTTCCGTCATCCAGCAGTAGAGATCCCTGTTATATTCATTGGACCTTTATGGTCTTGTACTCAATTTCTTGTAATTGCCTGGAATTCTGTATCAAGAAGGTGTCCACCAGCAACAGTAATCCTGGGGCTGGTGATGACACGAGGGTCATTTGCTGGGATTCTATGTCCCGGTAAATCCGGCCTCGACATCTGTGGATATAGGTTGTTATGTTTCCACAGTTGTAACCTCATACATAGTTACCACCATGTTAAGTTATTCATGATAAACAACCATGCTTGCTAAGTACCTGCTAAAGCTAGACCTAGTCAGTTGATCCAGAGTCACCTGTCCGGACTTATCCGTGCAGCTACATTTGCCGGTATGGGACGGCCTTGACTTGGTCTAATCGGGTGCTCTTTTATCGGTACCACCAAACAGGGAAGGTTATGCGCGCGTGCTGCCCTGGCCCGGTAGGCGGTGATAACCTTGTGAGCCCAATTGAGTTATTTGCCGGCGTCCCCGTTTGGGACGGTTTAGTTTGGCTACAACGGTGGCAGGTGTAACGAGGTGACACAGGGGCCACCCAGGGCTTGATTCCGGGGGAGAATGATTGCCGGTGGTACGGTGGAGGAGTCACGGGTTAGGCAGGTTTCATTGGAGCAACACTGGTCCACCCGAATGGGATCACGAGGCCAGGTGCTCCATGGTGTGGGTAAAGTGCGCAACCTCTGCAGAGTGTAAAAATCTATTCGAATAGCCGCGTCCACGGTATTGGACAGTCCGTCCAGACCTCACTAGGTGGTCAACCGTAACAATGATAATAATGATGGAAGAACTCGTCTTATGATCGAAAGTACTCAGTGGATCAGGAGTATACTGAGGGTTGTGGGACAACCCGTAAGAGAGTAAGTTTATCAGATTTACAGTGGAGATGCATAGACATCGGATGATGTCAGGGATATGATATTTTGGCCATGGAATGGCTATGAAAGTGATGGTCGGATGACCGAAAGACTTGGATTGGATTTGGTTCAACATCGGATTGGATCATGAGAATGTTCGGAGTATGGATTATTTACTTGATATGCTTTACTTTACCATATCTTATTTTAGTAGTTATCCTGCTAGATAAACCTGTTATGTCATGATCATTAATATTGCTAGATAGGTATGCCATGCCATGATAATCAATGTTGCTCTAATAACATATGCATGCTTGAATGCCATGGATTGCTTTGCTTGGTGTATATATTAGTTTGGTTTGCTTGTGAGTACATTCAAAAGTACTCAGCGGCCTTCAATGTGGCCAGGTTCACATAAGGATCCGTCGTTCGTCGACGAGGAGCCGGAGCGTTCGCGGGCTAGGAGAGTAACCCAGTCAGATCCCTGTGGATTGGAGCCGCACCAAGACCATGCTGCCTTAGATAGAGCTTTTCCGCTGCCATCACTCTTGTGTAATATCATGTAAGACTTATATATCCATTAATAGAAATGCCTGTGTTCATGATACTTGTTGTAAACGCGCATGCCAGAGTGATTTCCTGGGCTGGCATGCGTGGCAACCGTCTGGCTACAATGGTATTCAGGCGGGGCGCCACAACGGATGGTATCAGAGCCGCCAGGCTGACTATAGGTTACCCTAGCCAGACTTCATTATCTTGTGCTCAATAGAAAGCTCAGATGGATTTCAGCCATCTTTGCCAAACAGGCACGGCTACTATTGATCATAAGGCAACCCCATAGGTTTTGGCTCCACCAGACCCCAACTCTCGTGGCCTTTGCCTCCGGTGTGAAATGTACGCACCCGGCAACGACCCGTGAGCCCTGAACCCCTAGGTAAACCAAATATCCCTTACCTTGCTTGCTAACCATGGCATTTCTCTTCTTAACTCTAGTTTCCTTTGGGAAACACCTATAAATTCCATATTTTCCCCTACAACCGTACGATCATTGACTAAGCCACTTTGGCTATGGTCATGTGTCGAGTTTGATGTTCCCTAAGGAAGTAGCAGGAGCTTGACACCAGTGCTGCCAGTAGCATTGTGTGGTTTCGCTTCTAAATCCTTAGAGGTGCATCGAGTGCACCATACTAGCTATACTAGTGAATCTTCGACCACGTGTGTAAGGTCCGCAAAATTTGAGCTTTATTTGCTTTTTTGTTTTTCGCGGTTCTTGTTTCTTTTGTCGGTTATGTTTCTTTGCTCCGACTGGATCCATCCGCAAGTGCCATCGAGAAGACCAGCATACGACTTGGATAATACCCAATAATCCCAATTCAGCAAGAGTCAAGCCAACTCAACTGACTGATATTCAGAATAGCAACACTGGATCTATCAAGGACGAAGGATGAGTCAGAAGCAGAATCTGTGTGCAATAGACAAGGTCAGAATATACCTGAGAGAGTTGGCTTTAGAATAGATCACACCTGAGGAGCAGTCAGATTAGTTATCAAGAATGAACACCAATAAGGACAAATTATTCCGTCCACGATACAAGGATTATTTCAGTCAGTGAGGTGAATCTTGAGCCTTCTCTCAATGAATCCAAGAATCATCTATTAGCCACCGAAGACATATTTCAAGAATGTGAATGTGCCAAGAGCAGCAACAAAACTCCGGTACGTGGGTACAAATTTCAAAGCAATCTTGAAGTTCACCGGGGTATATACAATTTTTCTGGGCACCGTGAACAAGGTTTGCAAGGAATATGGATAAGTTCGCGGTTACCTAGAATCAATGAAAACTTAATATGCTTGGAAGCTCAGCTGAACCGAATGGAATTATCCGTCAACTGCTTATTATCAGCAACACCTGGTTTGAATACAAAGAGTATTCCGAATTAATTAACAACATGAGGCATGCATTAGTCATGCAGCCTTTACAGCAGCAAGGATCAGACCAGCAGAAGGACAAGCGATGTGCGTGACCATCGGAATATCTTCAGACAAGTGAAAGGCTTCTGGTATAAGGAACCCAGCCTTCCTTCGCAAGCTACCAGACTGCCAATCTTCCTCGATACGCCACTTGGTGAGAGAAATCTTCTGGGATACGGTACTCTCATCTTCCACAGTGTGCTACCGCAGAAAGCTTCCGGCATAAGGCACCTGACCTTCCTCAGCAAGAGACATGACAGAAAAGCCTCTGAGGTACGACACCCAGCATTCTTCAGCACGCTACTTTGGCAGAATCTTCGAGCATAAGGAATTCAGCCTTCTTCAACCCACCATCGTGCCCACAACAAGCTTATCAGGAGCACGAACTAGTCCAGATACACCTGTCTGCCTCAGAACTCAGTGGTTATGAAAGGATTTATATTATCCCTGCATATGTTGTGAGCATGTAGTCCAGTGGATCAGTTCATGCGAGCCACTCGTACACGGGAATGACTGTGTTCAGAGAAGCATTGGCCCCGTATTTAAAAGAAGAATATGAGCATAGCAACCCCTACGGGGTATGCAAGAGTAAGTTGTGAGAACAAGCCCAACAAACCGGGAAAACAATCAATGAGCTGTGTTGGCAGGTCATCACAGGTCCATCAAAGGAATCCTCAAGAATAAAGAAGTTGTAGATAAACAACCTCCATGACAGTCAACAAGATACAACTTCACGGACGGAGTGGTATTACCAATCCTTGTCAGACTCTTGCATATATGGCCACAACAATGCAGCCAGCATGCCATACTCATCCTAAATATGGGCCATCAACCAAGAGCCATCTCCACGAGCGACAGGGTTTGAAACAAGACATTCTGATAGAATAGCTGAATGCACATGTACATCAGCATCAACAGCTCGTAGACGTCATGACATCATTGGAATAAGAGATTAATATCTATGATTACTTTGTGATCATGCCTGACATTTCAGTTGGGAATATAGCAACAATAGCTCGGTCATGTTGTTCCTTGAATTATGGATCACCTAAGGACAGAGTCAGAATGCCTAAGACAGAAGAAAACGTCAGTATGGAACCCACAGATAGACTGAGTATTCTGGCACGGCAAAAAGAAAGTCACCCCTAGCCATTCGAGGCCATATGAGCACGTGAGCCTGGTACCAAGAAAAGGATGTCTTGCCCATGACAGTCAGAGTATGAAGCATCGCAATAAAATCCGAAGCAGTCGCTTCCAGGCCAAAGAAACCGAGCTGTTTGTTGGTATTACCCGCTACCTCACCCAGCAACACCACTACCAAGGAAAAAGGTACACCTAACAGGAAAGAGAAGGATTCAAGGAAGATGTGTGCAAAGACAACACATGGTCCATCAGAAGAGGCAGTTAAAAGGGCAGTGAACCAACGAAGACGAGATCGCTGATGGATCCAAGTCGCACACAGGTAAGTCCCCCTTCACCGGGAGGTAAGCTCGAAAATCTCGAGGACGAGATTTTCTTAAGGGGGGTAGGTTTGTAACACCCTGGTTTTCGCTCCTTTTTTTTCCTTCGCGGGATTTGACTCCCGTCTTTTTTCTTGGTGTTATCAGATTTCTCTAGCCCTTGGGTATATGAAGATGGTCATTTAGCCTTGCCTTTCTTATCCAACTAGAGATTCTCTCCAGTCCAATCTTGTCACCCAAGATCTATTCTCAAGACCTTGCCATCGAAACCCCTACCTTCCGAGTTGCCGGAAGGGAAACCCTAGTTTCTTCCGTTACAAACGAACCCCAATTTCCTTTGATCTTATGACTCCCAAACTTTTCCAAGTTATCATCCTATCTTTGTAAACCCTGGATATGCAAAAATATTGCGAAGTCATTTGCAATATTTTTCATTTATAATTAATTCCTTTTTCTGCCAGTTAAAGGAATTAAATCCAGGAAAATATCTATCCATCTCCAAAGTTCATGAAAACTTGTGGAGATATTTTTTGTGATCATATTGAGCTCCCATAAAAATATTGGCCATAATTAAATAAGGGAAATTGCCTTTTCCTATTTAAAGCCAATATTGCATTTTGGGCCCTTTCTAAAGGAACTACCATTTTGGTAGCCAGGAAGAATCCCAAATAAATTGTGGAGCTTCTCCTATCCATATCTTCACCATTTCCACCAAGAACCCAAGTTCCATAGTTCAAATTTTGAGCACAACATCAATTTGCAAATTTTGTCCAGTTGGGCAAATTGCAAAGGAAGTGCTTGAACCCTTGATCTATTTGAGCTGAAATTTTTCATGATGATTAATATTGATAAATCACTCATGGAAACCAAAAACCAGCTCAATCCATCTATCCATTCTCCCACAGAAATTTTCCCAAGTTTCTATTCAGATTGCTTGCCTGTGAAGGAAGTACCTTCACAGATGATCAAAATGACCTGAAACTTTTCCAGTATTTTCATATATTCACATAATCACTCTCCACCAAATTTCATCTCATTTCATTCATCCATTTGAGCACAGCATCAACATCTTCATTTCTGTCCAGAGTGTTGGTGTGTGAAGGAAATGCTAGCTAGGGTGGTTCATTCGGCCTAAAAATTTGCCAAGGGACTCATCTTAGTGAACCATTGCCACACACCAAAAATCAGCCACTTTCACCAAGCCAATCTTCTCCAGAAACTTATAAACACTTCCTGACCAGAAACTATTCTGGATCCCCTCGACCACTCTAGAGCCTTCCTGGCCCATCCACTGATCCAACTCATCTAATTGAGCAGTGAGGCACATGTTGGACAAGGTTGGGCAGGCAGACGCGTGCCAGAGCAGCTAGTGCATGTGGTGACCACGCCGCGGCCCCGCAGAAACGGTGCACTGCACTTTGCCAGCTCCGTTCGGTCATCGCCGGCCGGCCTTTACTTGTCCGAGCATGTCCAACGGCTCCGCCGCGTTCGCGTGTCCCCTCTCGAGGCCCTTCCCCCTCCAGTTTCTTCCTCGCCGCACCGCGATGAGCTCCGCCACTGTTCTGCCCATGACGCCATCGGTGTTTCCTCTCTGTCTCTTCCCCCTCGAGCTCCCCCGAAGCTCCTACGAGATCATCCACTCTCCCGGAGTCCTTGCCGACATCGCCTCCTCCTTCTGCGTGTCGCCGGAGCTCTAGTGCGTGGATAAGATCGCCAACGCGACCGAGCTTATCCGGCGAGCCCGGACGGCTATATATAGCCATCCCCGAAGCCCTTTGAGCTCACCATCAGCCTCCCCTCACTCCCCTACCCACCCTAGCTACCTGCCCGAGCCCCGAAGCTCTTCCTCGCTGCCCCATCGCCGCCACGGCCGCCGTCGGCCTCCTCCTAAATTGGAGTGAGCCGAGCCTCCTCCCCCCGTTCCACCACCTCCAGAGCACTCCCCTGACCTCCACAAGCCTCCCCATGTCCTTGTTTTCATCCCGGAGTACCCGTGGGTGCGGTTTCACCAGGAGGCCGATGACCTCCGCAGCGGACGCCCAAGCCGCCATCACCACGTCCCTCCTCGGCGTGCGTGTTGTCCCTGGGTGGGTGCGGCACTCCTTCCCGGGGTCGCCGGTGCCCTCACCTCGGCCGGTGATGGCCGGGGTCGCCGGAGCACGTCCCCGGCGCTCGGCCGCGCCCTCTGTTTCCGCCCCGTCGCGATCTAGAAGGAAGGGACGAGGAGGAGAGAGTCAACGCCCGCGGGTCCCACCTGTATGTGGCTCAAGGCCTGGGCCCGCGGAGAGTAAGTGGAAACGTATTCCGAATATTATGTTTTCCTCTAAGGAAAGCGTATTCCTTTAGTGCTTCGGATGGGAATGCGTTTTCCTTAGTTGAACGCGTATTTGTTCGAAATGCGCTTTCTGTTTTAACAGCCAAGGACCCGTATGTGAGTGTTTTATTTACATATAGGTCCCTCGTAGTCAAACCCTCATATCTTTTTTATCCTAACTCCGATTCAGGTGAAACCAATGCTCACATCTTCAGTTCGTCGAGCCCGTTCCGATGGAGTCATTTTCATAATGTTTACACATTCTAAAAATGACTATTTTGCCCTTACCCTTCTATCAGCCCCCTCCGAGAGAGAACGGTTTTCGGCGATCCTTTCCGCGGACTCTCCACACTTCTTCCCGGAGTATTCTTCGACTCCAGGTGTCGGCGTACGACACCTATGGGATCGCGTGGATCCCTTTATGGTTCGGCAGGGAGAGAGGTATGCACAAAGAGCAGATCCAACGATCAATGAAAGGGGATTTTTACCCAGGTTCGGGCCGCTGAGAAGCGTAATACCCTACTCCTGCTTTAGTTTATTGTGGATGTTTAAGCTCAAGCTTCAGGAGCGCTTGCGATGAACAGTATGTTCGAGCAGTAGCTACACATGCAGAATGGGCCAAAGGGTCCTTTCTTCTGTAGCTACGCCTTGGGCCTCCTTTTATACGTCCAAGGGGTCACCAATAGTGGCGTTCAGTACATACATTGAGGTGTAAAGTAGCTACAGTGTTTACACACTTATCACAAACGATTTAGGACAAACGCATTAAATGCTCCGTTTAGGTGTCCTTACTTTCTTGGGGACGGAAAAAGGGGCCGTCCCATCAGCACCACTTAAGCCCGTTCACCACTAGAACTAGGCCACGCAACCAGGAGGACAAAACCCAAATGACAGGCTGGTCACTACGCTGGAGTTGTGGCAGGGTGGCGGAACCTTGCCGGGTGCAGATCTTGCCGGGTCTTCGCGGGCCATCCCGGCAAGGATCTTGTCGGGAGCCAAGCCTTCGGTCTTCTGTCTTCTGGTCACTGGTTTGAACGCCTTCTTGACAATCTTGCACTTGCTTCCAGCTATCCTCCGGCAGGCCTTGCCGCCGGTACGGCTACAACTGCCCGTGCACAAGTATGGGGTACTAAAGGACCCAAGCTTTAGTTCACCGATAGGAGCCCCCGGGCCTAGGCCATACACGGGTGCGAGGCGTTGTTGGGCTAGGCCCAAACAGTGCACGGGCACGCGTGGCGGGAGTTAGCTGTTATTATCTTGTTTATGGCGCTTCCCCACGGCGCGTAATAAATGTGCGACGTGGGAACGTGCGTGGAACGACCGCAGTAATAGTGCGCTTGCGAAAGCGCATTTACATTGATTAGAAAGGAGGCAGCCCCGCTCCTTCCCCATAGAAAGGAATCTGCAGAGGTGCCGCTCATTTACCTCCCATTCTTTCCAATCTGGAAACCGCCGCCGTCTTCTTCGTCAAACTCAAAGCAGAGCCTCTCCCATCCATCCGCCGCCTCCACGCCCTCATCGTCCTCGGTCTCTGCTTCCACAGCCACCATGCCGCCCAAAGCGAACAAGGGTAAAGAGGTGAAAGCCGTCGAGGAGAGCGAGCTGGTGAAGATGCGGAAGGAACACGTCATCTTCGCTCCGACGCTCGATGCGAGCGCTCTGAAGGACCGGTACCTGTGCATGTGGGGGAGGGAGACGAAAGCTCACCCCGCCACTCGCGTGAATCCTGCTTCCTCCAAGGGCGGCCCAGATAAATTTCATTTCTTTGTCGCATACTTCTATTGCGGGCTCTACCCTCCATTTTCTGATTTCTTCAATGACATCATGTACACATGCGGCTTCCGTCTTTTGGATTTCACGCGAATGCCGTGACATGTATGTCAGTCTTTGCCCATCTCTATGAAAACTTTGCCGTTATAATCCCCAACACAGCCCTCTTTCGCCACTATTTCATTCCCCGGATCGATAAAGGAGAGGCCCTTTCCGGTTCTATCAGCTGGATTCCAAGGGCCTGGAATAAGGAGATATACCCAGAAGGGCTCTATCGTAGCAAGTGGGAAGAATGGCAGGGCGAATGGTGCTGGATCAAGGAGGAGGATTTCCAGCCTTTCTGTCTGCCCCGATGAACGAGAGTGGTCCGCGGCAATAACTGGAGTTCCCTCGATCCTCAAGATGAGAAGCTCACAATTGCAATTACCAGAATCCACCATCTCAAGGCTGCCAGGCTGACAATAGAAATGGTTGGCGCTGATTTCCTTCGCCGCCGCATCGCCCCTCTGCATAACAAAGGGAGACCAGCCTGGGAATTTTGGAATGCGGCAGATATTGAAGGAAATATGCCCTAGAGGCAATAATAAATTGTTATTTATATTTCCTTATATCATGATAAATGTTTATTATTCATGCTAGAATTGTATTAATCGGAAACTTGATACATGTGTGGATACATAGACAAAACACTGAGTCCCTAGTAAAGCCTCTATTAGACTAGCTCGTTAATCAAAGATGGTTAAGTTTCCTAACCATAGACATGTGTTGTTATTTGATAAACGAGATCACATCATTAGGAGAATGATGTGATGGAGATGACCCATCCGTTAGCTTAGCATATTGATCGTTCAATTTTATTGCTATAACTTTCCTCATGTCATATACATATTCCTTTGACTATGAGATTATGCAACTCCCGAATACCGGAGGAATACCTTGTGTGCTATCAAACGTCACAACGTAACTGGGTGATTATAAAGATGCTCTACAGGTATCTCTGAAGGTGTTTGTTGGGTTGGCATAGATCGAGATTAGGATTTGTCACTCCAAGTATCGGAGAGGTATCTCTGGGCCCTCTCGGTAATGCACATCATAAGAAGCCTTGCAAGCAATGTGACTAATGAGTTAGTTGCGGGATGATGCATTACGGAATGAGTAAAGAGACTTGCCGGTAACGATATTGAACTAGGTATGAAGATACCGACGATCGAATCTCGGGCAAGTAACATACCGATGACAAAGAGAATAATGTATGTTGTCATTACAGTACGACCGATAAAGATCTTCGTAGAATATGTGGGAACCAATATGAGCATCCAGGTTCCGCTGTTGGTTATTGACCATAGAGGTGTCTCGGTCATGTCTACATAGTTCTCGAACCCGTAGGGTCCGCACGCTTAACGTTCGATGATGATTTTGTATTATATGAGTTATGTGATTGGTGACCGAATGTTGTTCGGAGTCCCGGATGAGATCACGGACATGACGAGGAGTCTCGAAATGGTCGCGAGGTAAAGATTCATATATAGGACGATAGTATTCGGACACCGGAAGTGTTCCGGGGGTACCGGGTACATATCGGGTCATCGAAAAGGGGTTCCGGGCACCCCCGGCAAAGATATGGGCCTTATGGGCCAAGAGAGGGACAGACCAGCCCCTGGTGGGCTGGTGCGCCCCCATATAGGCTGAAATAGGAGGAGAAGGTAGGAGGGAAAGGGAGAAGGAAAGGGGAGGATTCGGCCTCCCCCTTTCCTTCTCTCCCCCCTCTCTTTCCTTCCCCCTCCGACACTTATGGAAGGGGGGCCGAATTGGACTAGGGGCCCAAGTAGGATTCCTCCTACTTGGGTGCCCCCTTGGCTGCTCCCTCTCCCTCCCACCTATATATATGAAGGGGGGAAGGCGCCTAGAACACACACCAACAATTGTTAGCCGTGTGCGGCGCCCCCCTCCACAGTTTACGCCTCCTGTCATATTCACGTAGTGCTTAGGCGAAGCCCTGCGCGGATCACTTCACCATCACCGTCACCGCACCATCGTGCTGACGGAACTCTCCCTCGGCACTTTGCTGGATCAAGAGTTCGAGGGACGTCATCGAGCTGAACGTGTGCAGAACTCGGAGGTGCCGTACGTTCGGTGCTTGATCGGTCGGAACGAGAAGAAGTTCGACTACATCAACCGCGTTAACAAACACTTCTGCTTTCGGTCTACGAGGGTACGTGGACACACTCTCCCCCTCTTGTTGATATGCATCTCCTAGATAGATCTTGCGTGAGCGTAGGAAATTTTTTGAAATTGCATGCGACGTTCCCCAACAGTGGTATCAGAGCCAGGTCTATGCGTAGATGATATGCACGAGTAGAACACAAAGAGTTGTGGGCGGTGATAGTCATATTGCTTACCACCAACATCTTATTTTGATTCGGCAGTATTGTTGGATGAAGCGGCCCGGACCAACCTTACGTGACCACGTTCATGAGGCCGGTTCCACCGACAGACATGCAACTAGTTTTGCATAAAGGTGGCTGGCGGGTGTCTGTTTCTCCAACTTTAGTTGAATCGAATTTGACTACGGCCGGTCCTTGTTGAAGGTTAAAACAGCAAACTTGACGAAACACCATGGTGGTTTTGATGCGTAGGTAAGAACGGTTCTTGCTAGAAGCCCGTAGCAGCCACGTAAAACTTGCAACAACAAAGTAGAGGACGTCTAGCTTGTTTTTGCAGGGCAAGTTGTGATGTGATACGGTCAAGACATGATGTGATATACGTTGTTGTATGAGATGATCATGTTTTGTAAAAGTTATCGGCAACTGGAAGGAGCCTTATGGTTGTCGCTTTATTGTATGAAATGCAAACGCCATGTAATTGCTTTACTTTATCACTATGCGTTAGCGATAGTTGTAGAAGCAATAGTTGGCGAGACGACCACGACGCTACGATGGAGATCAAGGTGTCAAGCCGGTGACGATGGAGATCATGATGGTGCTTTGGAGATGGAGATCAAAGGCACAAGATGATGATGGCCATATCATGTCACATATTTTGATTGCATGTGATGTTTATCTTTTATATGCATCTTATTTTGCTTAGTACGGTGGTAGCATTATAAGATGATCCCTTACTAAAATTTCAAGGTATAAGTGTTCTCCCTGAGTATGCACCGTTGTGACAGTTCGTCGTGCTGAGACACCACGTGATGATCAGGTGTGATAGGCTCTACGTTCACATACAACGGGTGCAAGACAGTTTTGCACATGAGGAATACTCGGGTTAAACTTGACGAGCCTAGCATGTACAGACATGGCCTCGGAACACTGGAGACCGAAAGGTCGAACATGAATCATATAGTAGATATGATCAACATAGAGATGTTCACCATTGAAGACTACTGCATCTCAGGTGATGATCGGGCATGGTTTAGTTGATTTGGATCACGTGATCATTTAGATGACTCAAGGGATGTCTATCTAAGTGGGAGTTCTTAAGTAATATGATTAATTGAACTTAATTTATCATGAACTTAGTCCTGATAGTTTTTGCATATCTATGTTGTAGATCAATAGCTCGCGATATAGCTCCCCGTTTATTTTTGATATGTTCCTAGAGAAAACTAAGTTGAAAGATGATAGTAGCAATGATGCGGACTGGGTTCGTGATCCGAGGATTATCCTCATTGCTGCATAAAAGAATTATGTCCTTGATGCACCGCTAAGTGACAGACCTATTGCAGGAGCAGATGCAGACATTATGAATGTTTGGCAAAGCTCGATATGATGACTACTTGATAGTTTAGTGCACCATACTTTACGGCTTAGAACCGGGACTTCAAAAATGTTTTGAACACCATGGAGCATATGAGATGTTCCAAAGAGATGAAATTGGTATTTCAGACTCATGCCCGTGTCGAGAGGTATGAGACCTCTGACAAGTACTTTGCCTACAAGATGGAGGAGAATAGCTCAGCTAGTGAGCATGTGCTCAGAATGTCTGAGTACTACAATCGCTTGAATCAAGTGGGAGTTAATCTTCCAGATAAGATAGTGATTGACAGAGTTCTCTAGTCACTATCACCAAGTTACTAGAACTTCGTGATGAACTATAATATGCAAGGGATGACGAAAACGATTCCCAAGCTCTTCGCGATGCTGAAATCGGCGAAGGTAGAAATCAAAAAATAGCATCAAGTGTTGATGGTTGACAAGACCACTAGTTTCAAGAAAAAGGGCAAGGGAAAGAAAGGGAACTTCAAGAAGAATGGAAAGCAAGTTGTCACTCCCGTGAAGAAGCCCAAAGATGGACCTAAGCCTGAAACTGAGTGCTTCTACTGCAAAGGAAATGGTCACTGGAAGCGGAACTGCCCCAAATACTTGGCGGATAAGAAGGATGGCAAAGTGAACAAAGGTATATTTGATATACACGTTATTGATGTGTATTTTACTAGTGTTCATAGTAGCCCCTAGGTATTTGATACTGGTTTAGTTGCTAACATTAGTAACTCGAAATAGGAGTTGCAAAATGAACAGACACTAGTTAATGACGAGGTGACCGTGTGTGTTGGAAGTGATTCTAAGGTTGATAAGATCACCATCGCACACTCCCTCTACCTTCGGGATTAGTGTTGGACCTAAATAAATGTTATTTGGTGTTTGCGTTGAGCATGAATATGATTGGATCATGTTTATTGCGATACGGTTATTCATTTAAGTCAGAGAATAATTGTTGTTCTGTTTACATGAATAAAACCTTCTATGGTCATACACTCAATATAAATGGTTTATTGAATCTCGATCGTTGTGATACACATATTCATAATATTGATGCCAAAAGATGCAAAGTTGATAATGATAGTGTAACATATTTGTGGCACTGCCGTTTAGGTCATATTGGTGTAAAACGCATGAAGAAACTCCATGCAGATGGGCTTTTGGAATCACTTGATTATGAATCATTTGATACTTGCGAACCATGCCTCATGGGCAAGATGACTAAAACTCCATTCTCCGGAACAATGGAGCGAGCTAATGACTTATTGGAAATAATACATACCGATGTATGCGGTCCGATGAGTGTTGAAGCACGCGGCAGGTATCGTTATTTTCTGACCTTCACAGATGATTTGAGCAGATATGGGTATATCTGCTTGATGAAACATAAGTCTGAAACATTTTGAAAAGTTCAAAGAATTTCAGAGTGAAGTAAAAAATCATCGTAACAAGAAAATAAAGTTTCTATGATCTGATTGCGGAGGCGAATATTTGAGTTACAAGTTTGGCCTTCATTTAAAACAATGTGGAATAGTTTCACAACTCACGCCACCTGGAACACCACAGCGTAATGGTGTGTCCGAACGTCGTAACCATATTTTATTGGATATGGTGCGATCTATGATGTCTCTTACCGATTTACCACTATCGTTTTGGGGTTATGCATTAGAGACAGTTGCATTCACGTTAAATAGGGCACCGTCTAAATCCGCTGAGACGACATCGTATGAACTGTGGTTTGGCAAGAAACCTAAGCTGTCGTTTCTTAAAGTTTGGGGTTGCGATGCTTATGTGAAAAATCTTCATCCTAATAAGCTCGAACCCAAATCGGAGAAGTGCGTCTTCATAGGATACCCAAAAGAAACTGTTGGGTACACCTTCTATCACAGATCCGAAGGCAAGATCTTTGTTGCTAAGAATGGATCCCTTCTAGAGAAGGAGTTTCTCTCGAAAGAAGTGAGTGGGAGGAAAGTAGAACTTGATGAGGTAATCGTACCTTCTCTCGAATTGGAAAGTAGTTCATCAGAGAAAACCGTTCCCGTGATGCCTACACCAACTAGAGAGGAAGCTAATGATGATGATCATGAAACTTCAGATCAAGCTACTACAGAACCTTGTAGGTCAACCAGAACACGATCTGCACCAGAGTGGTACAGGAATCCTGTACTGGAAGTCATGTTACTAGACCAAGGCGAACCTACGAACTATGAAGAAGCTATGATGAGCCCAGATTCCGACAGATGGCTTGAGGCCATGAAATCCTAGATAGGATCCATGTATGAGAACAAAGTATGGACTTTGGTGGACTTGCCCGATGATCGGCGAGCCATAAATAATAAATGGATCTTCAAGAAGAAGACTGACGCCGATGGTAATGTTACTATCTACAAAGCTCAACTTGTCGCAAAAGGTTGTTGACAAGTTCAAGGAGTTGACTACGATGAGACTTTCTCACCCGTAGCGATGCTTAAGTCCGTCCGAATCATGTTAGCAATTGCCGCATTTTATTATTATGAAATCTGGCAAATGGATGTCAAAACTGCATTCCTTAATGGATTTCTTAAAGAAGAGTTGTATATGATGCAACCAGAAGGTTTTGTCGATCCTAAAGGTGCTAACAAAGTGTGCAAGCTCCAGCGATCCATCTATGGACTGGTGCAAGCATCTCGGAGTTGGAATATACGCTTTGATGAGGTGATCAAAGCATATGGTTTTATACAGACTTTCAGAGAAGCCTGTATTTACAAGAAAGTGAGTGGGAGCTCTGTAGCATTTCTGATATTATATGTAGATGACATATTGCTGATTGGAAATGATATAGAATTTTTGGATAGCATAAAAGGATACTTGAATAAGGATTTTTCAATCAAAAGACCTCGATGAAGCTGCTTATGTATTGAGCATCAAGATCTATAGGGATAGATCGAGACGCTTAATAGGACTTTCACAAAGCACATACCTTGACAAAGATTTTGAAGAAGTTCAAAATGGATCAGTCAAAGAAAGGGTTCTTGCCTGTGTTGCAAGGTGTGAAGTTGAGTAAGACTCAAAGCCCGACCACGGCAAAAGATAGAGAGAGAATGAAAGTCATTCCCTATGCCTCAGCCATAGGTTCTATACGATATGCCATGCTGTGTACCACACGTGATGTGTGTCTTGCCACTTATCTGGCAAAGAGGGTACAAGAGTGATCCAGGAGTGGACCACTGGACAGCGGTCAAAATTATCCTTAGAAGACTAAGGAAATGTTTCTCGGTTATGGAGGTGATAAAGAGTTTGTCGTAAAGAGTTACGTCGATGCAAGCTTTGACACTGATCTAGATGACTCTAAGTCTCAATCTAGATATGTATTGAACGTGGGAGCAATTAGCTAGAGTAGCTCCATACAGAGCATTGTAGACATATAAATTTGCAAAATACATTCGGATCTGAATGTGGCAGACCCGTTGACTAAACTTCTCTCACAAGCAAAACATGATCACACCTTAGTACTCTTTGGGTGTTAATCACATAGCGATGTGAACTAGATTATTGATTCTAGTAAACCCTTTGGGTGTTGGTCACATGGCGATGTGAACTATGGGTGTTAATCACATAAAGATGTGAACTATTGGTGTTAAATCACATGGCGATGTGAACTAGATTATTGACTCTAGTGCAAGTGGGAGACTGAAGGAAATATGCCCTAGAGGCAATAATAAAGTTGTTATTTATATTTCCTTATATCATGATAAATGTTTGTTATTCATGCTAGAATTGTATTAACCGGAAACTTGATACATGTGTGGATACATAGACAAAACACTGAGTCCCTAGTAAAGCCTCTACTAGACTAGCTCGTTATCAAAGATGGTTAAGTTTCCTAACCATAGAAATGTGTTGTCATTTGATAAACGGGATCACATCATGAGGAGAATGATGTGATGGACATGACCCATCCGTTAGCTTAGCATATTGATCGTTCAGTTTTATTGCTATAGCTTTCTTCATGTCATATACATATTCCTTTGACTATGAGATTATGTAACTCCCGAATACCGGAGGAATACCTTGTGTGCTATCAAACGTCACAACATAACTGGGTGATTATAAAGATGCTCTATAGGTATCTCCAAAGGTGTTTGTTGGGTTGGCATAGATCGAGATTAGGATTTGTCACTCCAAGTATCGGAGAGATATCTCTGGGCCCCCTCGGTAATGCACATCATAAGAAGCCTTGCAAGCAATGTGACTAATGAGTTAGTTGTGGGATGATGCATTATGGAACGAGTAAAGAGACTTGCCGGTAATGAGATTGAACTAGGTATGAAGATACCGACGATCGAATCTCGGGCAAGTAACATACCGATGACAAAGGGAATAACGTATGTTGTCATTACGGTACGACCGATAAAGATCTTCGTAGAATATGTGGGAACCAATATGAGCATCCAGGTTCCGCTGTTGGTTATTGACCGTAGAGGTGTCTCGGTCATGTCTACATAGTTCTCGAACCCGTAGGGTCCGCACGCTTAACATTTGATGATGATTTTGTATTATATGAGTTATGTGATTGGTGACCGAATGTTGTTCGGAGTCCCGGATGAGATCACGGACATGACGAGGAGTCTCGAAATGGTCTAGAGGTAAAGATTCATATATAGGACGATAGTATTCGGACACCGGAAGTGTTCCGGGGGTACCGGGTACATATCGGGTCACCGGAAAGGGGTTCCGGGCACCCCCGGCAAAGATATGGGCCTTATGGGCGAAGAGAGGGACAGACCAGCCCCTGGTGGGCTGGTGCACCCCCATATAGGCCGAAATAGGAGGAGAAGGAAGGAGGGGAAGGGAGAAGGAAAGGGGAGGATTAGGGTCCCTCCCCCTTGCTTCTTCCCCCCCCCTCTATTTCCTTCCCCCCCCCCCCCCGACACTTATGGAAGGGTGGGGGGCCGAATTGGACTAGGGGCCCAAGTAGGATTCCTCCTACTTGGGCACCCCCTTGGCTGCTCCCTCTCCCTCCCACCTATATATATGAAGGGGGGAGGCACCTAGAACACACACCAACAATTGTTAGCCGTGTGCGGCGCCCCCCTCCACAGTTTACGCCTCCGATCATATTCACGTAGTGCTTAGGCGAAGCCCTGCACGGATCACTTCACCATCACCGTCACCACACCGTCGTGCTGGCGGAACTCTCCCTCGACACTATGCTGGATCAAGAGTTCGAGGGACGTCATCGAGCTGAACATGTGTAGAACTCGGAGGTGCCGTACGTTCGGTGCTTGATCGGTCGGAACGAGAAGAAGTTCGACTACATCAACCGCGTTAACAAACGCTTCCGCTTTCGGTCTACGAGGGTACGTGGACACACTCTCCCCCTCTCGTTGCTATGCATCTCCTAGATAGATCTTGCGTGAGCGTAGGAATTTTTTTGAAATTGCATGCGACGTTCCCCAACAGATATCATGAGGCTGCGTCCAGGTTTGAACAACAACTTGACGGTTATGCAGCACACGGCTCTCTGCCACAAACTGTTTAGGCCCGACGGGAAATATAAGTTGCCGGCGAACATAATTCCTCTGTGCAACAACTCCGCTCTGACCTCAATCATCGCCATGATGCCGGCGTGCAATGCTCACAACCTTGACGGAACTTGGGTCGAGCCATCTGCAGAGCGTGCACAGGAGTTCTTCGACAATCTGTCGGAGAGAGCCATCTGGGAAGAGACAAACCTTATCCGCCCTACCACTGATGAAGAGGTGGTGTACATCACCAGCAGGGCGGAAGAGAAAAATCTTGCCGCAGAGGTCGGCAGCGTTGGCTTCACGGAAGAGGAAAATAGTGAAGCAGAAATAATGTCTAAAGAAGACCTTGCCGGGCAGGATGAGACTGCCGGGGAACAAAGCGACACAGCTGCCGGGGGCCCTTCTGTCGAGGACACAGCTAAGGAACAGCTACATGAGGAGCCCCCAGCTCCAGAGAAGAAGAAACGCATTCTTCGGAAAGCTGCCTCTGGCGTCCCAGCAAATCAACCCTCCTCGAGCGGTGAGGTTCCCGGCAAGAAGGCGGCCGGCAAGGCTGCGCAGCGACAAGAAGCTCGACAACAACCAGTGCGGTGCACAAGATGCACGGCCGCGGCAACAACTGGAGCGGCAGGGGCGTCTCATACAACAGCACTGGTGGCCAGGGCATCAGAACCACGTCAACCTACCATTTCTGCCGCAGCCAAGCGACCCAGGACCCCTTCTCCACCTCCTCGCACGAACACTGTAGAGGAGGTCGACTTCGACCTTTCCGCTTTTAGCCCGGAGAGAGAAGAGTAAGGGTCCCGTTGTATCTTTTAATTTCTGAGTTTTTGATTTTGCTTAACTCATCCATCTTGCTTTGACCTGTCTCCGCAGTGTTACAGAAACTTTAGCGCAAAGGATGGCGAAGAGAGTAAAGACTTCAATGAGTGATGAGCCCCCGACAAGCATCGTGGATGCGCCAGAGCTCATCATCATCAGCCCGGAGCTCAGTCCTCCTCGCAGCCCCCAATCCAGCCCCTAGCGTGAGTCCACTACTCATTTTTTTGCTGGCGGGCGTGGACATGTTTATCTTTGCTACTGACATCACCGGGCTTGCAAGAGAAGAACGGCAACAGGAAGAGCCATTGGAGGCCATCCCTGACATGCCGCCTCCGTCAACCACATCGCCCAGAAATGAATCTCCGGCAAGGGCTTCCATCGGCGAGCCCATTCGCGTTGAAGAGGAGCCGGCAAGCACGGGCACTGGCAGTCCTACATCGGCAACCAATGTTGCCGGGAAAGGAGAACCCACCTCTCAACAGCTCAACACAGGTAAACCACTTGCCTCTGAATACTTGTTATTCTTTCTTTATTTTTGTCTTCTTGAACTTCAACTTTGGTCTCATCTTGTTTTCTTCCCCGGTCTTCAGATCTTCCCTCGACGGAACAAATGGATGTTGACATCATTATCGAGGAGACCGCCAAGGATGCTGCCGCCGAGGCCGACAAGATTGCTGCTGACGAAGCCGCCAAGGACGCACAGGAAGAAGCTGCCAAAAGGTCTGCTGAGAGGACCGGCAAGGAGACCAGTGACCATACTGATGGCATTCCTGCCACAGGAGCGCCTGGCGCTACACCGGCCACGGAGTCCCCACTTGCCGGTGAGACGATTATCGAGGACCAACCATCAACGTCCGAGGCCCCCCTCGTCAAGCAGATACCTTAAGGTTGGCGACAACCTGTTTGTCAGCATACCAGGGATGGCAAGCACTGGGGTGCCAACTGAAGGGGAATTTTTTTATGAAGATGTCATCACCGCTGCCGGGCTCAAATTTGTTGACGAGCCACGCGCCAGCAGCAGCTGGTCCGAGGAAGAACAGCTCCTCCAAGCCATGAGTAACAACTTTCAGAAGCTCCAGGCCCTTCACCGCGCCCGAAAAGAGAAGCTGGACTCCAGGCAGCAGTTACTGAAACAACAGAGGCAGATTTCTAGAAGCGCGTCGAGCAAACGCAAGTTTGGTATGCTGAGGCTTTCCAAGAACTGATGACTGGTCCGGAACAACTGAGCCAGAGTTGGAACGAGTTCCTCTTGAAGTAGTCTGACGCTGAGAAGGCACAGGAAGAGGCCGCGCAGCGGGCCGCTGTAGAGGAAGCTCGCTTAACACAACTCCGTGTCAGGCTTGACGCTCAAGAAGAAGACCTTGCCGCTCACGAGAAGGCACTTGCCGCCAAGCTCCGCGGCAAGGATGAGGAGATCGAAAAACTTGTCGCACAGCGGACCCAGGAGCTGGAGCAGAAACACAAGGAGACGCTCGAAGCTCTGAATGTAGATCACGCCGACAAGTTAAAGGAAGCCATCGATGCTGCTGAAGTTGCAGAGGCCGCCAAGAACGAGCTGGGCGATAGAGTAAAGGGGCTAGAGGCGGACCTCGGGGAACATGGCAAGGAGCTCTCGATGCTCAAAGCCGACAGAGAGAAGACCCTCTACAGCTTGGCGAAGATGCAAACCTCCATGTCCGAGAAGATCAAAGAGCTCACTTCAGCCAAAGAATCCATCGCTGATCTGACTCTGAAGCTGACCACACTGGAGAAATCCCTGGAGGACGGCAAGGCTCAAGAAAAGGCTTTGATCAAGGACCTCCGGAACAAGAAGGACCTGCTCAATAGCGCCGCCGCCTCTTATAATGACTTTGAGAAAGGCGTGAAGATCTGGACCGAGTGCCTTGTCGATGTCGCGGAGAGGCTTGAAGCAGAGCTGTCCAGCATGGGCCTGCGGAACTTTAACTACTCCTCCAACGACAGGGTGTCTCTGAGTGCCAAGCTGACCATGTTCTTCGAGGGTGTCGTCGATGCCTTGAAGCTGCTCCATTCTGAGCGAGCAACCCATATGGCCACCAAATCCCGCAAACTCTGTCGGGCCGTCCTCCTCAAGGTGCTCGTCAAAGTGGTGCACAAGAACCCCGGCATCAACCTCACCAACGTTCTCGACAGCTTGCCGGAGGATGCCGACCTCGAGGCACTCAAAGAGCTCGTCGCACCCATCGTCGACAAGGTTAGCCAAGTCAAGAGGATCGAAGGCTAGCGCAGGGACTAGCCACTTCGCTTCATCTTTGCCGCCACCATTCCATGTCAAAGACAATTTTATCTTTAGTTAGAAACGCGGCAACCATCAATGTAATATAACTTGCTCTATTTTGGATGAATGCATGCTATTTCCCTTGTCGGATTTCTTTCTGTATGGTGCGTGCCCTACGCTTATTGGAAACTTGCCGGTGCGTGCGTCCTGCCGCAAGCGCTAGATGCGGGTCTTTAGCAGCCTGCTGGAGGTGTCGCTACCGGCAAGATATCCCCTACCTGGCGTGCCAAAGATGTTGGCGTACGACACCTATGGGATCGCGTGGATCCCTTTACGGTTCGGCAGGGAGAGAGGTATGCACAAAGAGCAGATCCAACGATCAATGCAAGGGGATTTTTACCCAGGTTCGGGCCACTGAGAAGCGTAATACCCTACTCCTGCTTTAGTTTATTGTGGATGTTTAAGCTCAAGCTTCAGGAGCGCTTGCGATGAACAGTATGTTCGAGCAGCAGCTACGCATGCAGAATGGGCCAAAGGGTCCTCCCTTCTGTAGCTACGCCTTGGGCCTCCTTTTATACGTCCAAGGGGTCACCAATAGTGGCGTTCAGTACATACATTGAGAAGTAAAGTAGCTACAGTGTTTACACACTTATCACAAACGATTTAGGACAAACGCATTAAATGCTCCGTTTAGGTGTCCTTACTTTCTTGGGGACGGAAAAAGGGGCCGTCCCATTAGCACCACTTAAGCCCGTTCACCACTAGAACCATGCCACGCAACCAGGAGGACAAAACCCAAATGACAGGCTGGTCACTACGCTGGAGTGGTGGCAGGGTGGCGGAACCTTGCCGGGTGCAGATCTTGCCGGGTCTTCGCGGGACATCCCGGCAAGGATCTTGCCGGGAGCCAAGCCTTCGGTCTTCTGTCTTCTGGTCACTGGTTTGAACGCCTTCTTGACAATCTTGCACTTGCTTCCAGCTATCCTCCGGCAGGCCTTGCCACCGGTATGGCTACAACTGCCTGTGCACAAGTATGGGGTACTAAAGGACCTAAGCTTTAGTACACCGACACCAGGCAAGCCGACCATCTGATATATGCCCTAAAGCATTTCTCTGTGTTATTCCTGCATGTTTAAATTAATATGCTTGTAATTATATGCATAGTAGTGGGTTGTATGTGACTCTGACGAACCCTGTTTTGTACTTTCTTTGATGACGGCACCACGCCTGTGTCTGAGCTGCTTTCGGTCGTCCGGGGTGGATGCCGACTTTATGTTCTCTTTTCAACAACTGGTCGTGTTCTGAGCTGTTTTGCGGCCGTCTCGGACAGTTGTTGAATTTCTTTCTATAGTAGTGACCCTATGCTCTAAGCTGTTTTTCGGCCGTCTTAGGGAACTGCTACATTCTTTTTATCAACACCGTCTCATGCTCTGAGCTGCTTTCCAGCCATCTTGAGCTGGGGTTGAGTTATTCCAGTAATGTCCCAGATTTGAGTTGTAAAGAACGTTCTGGTGGCTACTGGTTTCTTTGTTGGTTTTATGCAAGGGTTCCGATGGTCGTAACTTACAGCTAGAACTTGTAAAGTGATAACTTGCCATTTAAATGTTGTTTCACTAGTGACCCATTGTGATGTTATGTGGAGATAGGTTGTTATGTTTCCACAGTTGTTACCTCATACATAGTTACCACCATGTTAAGTTATTCATGATAAACAACCATGCTTGCTAAGTACCTGCTAAAGCTAAACCTAGTCGATTGATCCAGAGTCACCTGTCCGGACTTATCCGTGCAGCCACACTTGCCGGTATGGGACGGCCTTGACTTGGTCTGATCGCGTGCTCTTTTATCGGTACCACCAAATAGGGAAGGTTATGTGCGTGTGCTGCCCTGGCCCGGTAGGCGGCGATAACCTTGTGAGCCCAGTTGAGTTATTTGCCGGCGTCCCCGTTTGGGACAGTTTAGCTGGCCACGACGGTGGCAGGTGTCACGAGGTGACACAGGGGCCACCCAGGGCTTGACTCCGGGGGAGAATGATTACCGGTGGTACGGTGGAGGAGTCACGGGTTAGGCAGGTTTCCTGGGAGCAACACTGGTCCACCCGAATGGGATCACGAGGCCAGGTGCTCCATGGTGTGGGTAAAGTGCACAACCTCTACAGAGTGTAAAAATCTATTTGAATAGCCGCGTCCACGGTATTGGACAGTCCGTCCAGACCTCACTAGGTGGTCAACCGTAACAATGATAATAATGATGGAAGAACTCGTCTTATGATCGAAAGTACTCAGTGGATTAGGAGTATTCTGAGGGTTGTGGGACAACCCGTAAGAGAGTAAGTTTATCAGATTTATAGTGGAGATGCATAGACATCGGATGATGTCAGGGATATGATATGTTGGCCATGGAATGGCTATGAAAGTGATGGTCGGATGACCGAAAGACTTGGATTGGATTTGGTTCAACATTGGATTGGATCATGAGAATGTTTGGAGTATGGATTATTTACTTGATATGCTTTACTTTACCGTATCTTATTTTAGTAGTTATCCTGCTAGATAAACCTGTTATGTCATGATCATTAATATTGCTAGATAGGTATGCCATGCCATGATAATCAATGTTGCTCTAATAACATATGCATGCTTGAATGCCATGGATTTCTTTGCTTGGTGTATATGTTAGTTTGGTTTGCTTGCGAGTACATTCAAAAGTACTCAGCGGCCTTCAATGTGGCCAGGTTCACATAAGGATCCGTCGTTCGTCGACGAGGAGCCGGAGCGTTCGCGGGCTAGGAGAGTAACCCAGTCAGATCCCTGTGGATTGGAACCGCACCAAGACCATGCTGCTTAGATATAGCTTTTCTGCTGCCATCACTCTTGTGTAATATCATGTAAGACTTATATATCCATTAATAGAAATGCATGTGTTCCTGATACTTGTTGTAAACGCGCATTCCAGAGTGATTTCCTGGGCTGGCATGTGTGGTGACCGTCTGGCTATAGTGGTATTCAGGCGGGGTGCCACATTGATGCGTGCCTTTCTTAATATCCTGCTCTGCCACCTTAAGCATCCCATGCAATTCAGTGAGCTTCTTATCCATGCCGTGCATATGATAGTTCGAGATGAATGTCCCATAGCTAGGCGGAAGAGAACCCAGAACTGCATCTATAGCCAGCTCATCCAAGAGCGGGAAGCCTAACTGATCCAAAGCTTGCACGTATCCGATCATCTTGATCACATGCGAGCTCAGTGGATCACCTTCCTTCAGCTTGCAATCCATCAAGGATCGCCAGACGTTGAACCTTTCAGTCCTAGCCTGTACCTGAAACATGCTCTTGAGACTCTCAATCATATCAAAAGCCTCAACATCTTTGAAATGCTGCTGCAAATCGGGCTCCATACAAGCCAGCATGAGGCAGCTGATCTCATTTGATTCATTAACGAGTTTCTGGTAGGCATTCCTGGTTGTGGCATTAGCATTATCGGTAGGTTCCTCTGGAAGTGGATCCTCTAGAACATGTTCCTTTTTATCATGCTTGAGAACAATTCTCAAATTTCTATGGCAGGTGGTAAAGTTTGTTCCATTCAGTTTATCCTTTTCCAGAATTGATTTCAATGCAAAGTTGGGTTGAGCGGGTGGTGCCATTGATCTACAACAGAAAATATGCAATCACTAAGCAATGTGTTTATGTAGAGTAATTCAAGCCTAAACAGAAATACTCCCACTGAAGTCAGCATCCCTCCATAAACTCTCAGTGATTCAGGATCCGACTAGCACATGCGACTAGTGAGCTTTAGCATCACTGCTAGACAACATGCCTATCCGGTAAGCAAATCCTTGCTAATCGTATCTCTATACGACTCCTGTCGATCAGGAAGGTATCTTATACCCCGGCTCCCAACCTTCTTTGCCACAAGGCCCAAAATCATTTTGATAGCCTTGTCTTAACCTGATGGAGTGCATGTCCGTGTCCAACACGAACCCTTTAGTTCAAGGACACCTAGTAGCACCCCAATTTTATGAGCCCACCACTAGACGTACTTGACGTGCGAAGGTGCAACATCGGGGATGGCAATTCGGTTGATATTAATGAGGGATCTTTCTACCATTTTAACATGCATAGAAATAAAGAAGCACAACAATCACAAATAAACATATATTGTGAAATAGTATGGCTCCTTCATGGATGTTCTTCCAGGTCGGCTCCGACTCCGATGACCATCTAGGAACTCCATCTTGTTTGTCACGCCGAGACGCCAAGCCACCAACCTGGTCTCTATTATCCAACTACTACAACTAGTAATGAATTTTACATAGAGTCACAAGTCAACACGCAGGTCGTTATACATTATAATGACAGCACTTTGGCTCCTGCCGGCTGACAAACATGATGCGCAGGCCATGTATAAATTACACACATGCATCACATATACATGAGCCATACTATTCACATCAAACCCTGCAAAATAGAGTTATGCATAGAATCGCATTCTACCGGTTTGAGTGATCATGTACTAAATACAAGGCGCTAGGTGCGGGCAGCGCCCGACGTTTTCAGAAATCACAGATCACATCTGTACTCCGTTCACGCCGAATTTTCTGATCTGACCGATCTCATCGATCATCGCGAATCCGATTCGGATTTACGTTTCACTGTTAACCCCGATGGCGGATACCGACCGGTAGGGGTAGGTTGTGTCACGACCTCATCAATTCCAATTGACAGAGAACATAGCCACATCGACCCCCATGTGCAGTTGATCTCATCAACCGTGCACATACCGATCTCCTAAATGACAACAGATCTTATCTGCATCTCCACATATCAAATATGCATCTGATCTGAAACCAAAACCTATAGCAGAGGCTCTAATACCACTGTTGGGTTCTATGGTAGGGTGTGTTGACTGCGAATTAAAATTTTCCTATGCGCAGAACAACCAAGAACATGCTACGGGAGATGGATCACAGATCTTTACCACTAGACGTGCAGTGCCGTGCAGCGGAAGTAGAGTGGGGGCAGCGCGTCTAGAGTCGTCTACTCCTTGTCCGATCTCCCTCGAACAACCGGTCGTGGATCCCGCGTACAAGTTCGTCGGAGCGGCGCAGGTGCACCACCTCTAACGGTATCCGCGCGTGCAGGAGGAACACCGTGCGGTGGATTGCTAGGTCCGATCACACAGTCGGCGGTAAGTGGAGGTGGCTATTCACAACACATACAAACCCTAGTGACAGCGCCAAAGCGATCAATCGAATGAGTGTGCCACACCTCGACTTTATATAGGCATCCGTCGTGGGCTCAACACTTGGGCCTCACACGGATCCTAAAGCCCAAAGTCTATTCGGCCTAGATCCGAGTCCGAGTAGGATCACATCTGACTCGTGGAGTCGGACCCAGCCTCACAGGTTCCTTCCCTTAAGTGCGCGACCCCTTAGGTTCAAGTCGGATCACCTCTGACCTGCTCGGTTGGTAGCGGCCTCTAGCAAGGCGTGCCGACCACCAAGTAGACAATGAAGCTGGTTAGGCGAACCTGTACATCACACTTTTGCTCCCTTTGCCACACGATATATGTTGTCAGGCTCAAGGTGAGTCTGTCATCCTTGTGCTAGCCCGACCTCTTTCTCGTTCCAGTGATGCCGACCACAAACCGGATTATCTCATAATCCATGTCGCATGGCCATGCTTATCTTGGTCGGATCGCACGAGGGCCTAGAGTATATCTCTCCTGATCGGAGGGGCAAATCCCATCTTGCTCGACCATGTCTCGCAGCATGGGTCTGGACAAGCCCGAAACCTACCTTTGTAACTACCCAGTCATGGAGTAGCGTTTGGTCGGCCCAAAGCAGGTCTGTCACCATCCCGAGTACATGCGCCAACTCAGGTCTTAGGACATAGAACGTATGTTGTACTAGAGTCTCACAGATGACATATCGCTGCGTCTCATAGTTGGGTCTGTCTGGCTCAGACCTTATCTCGACTCGGATCCGACTATGTCGAATCCGACCAGATCCTTCTGAGTCCATATTATCCGGTTAGCATCCAATGCTCCATGTCTAGTGAGACCAAGCCATCGACCATGTCATATGCTAGTCTAGTCGGCTGCGCGTCCACACAACCCTTTTGACTAGGGACCTTTTAGGACAGTAATCATACAATGCATAGTCCCACAAACAAGTCGTGTACTTGCTGATACACATCATTGATAATGTCCAAGGACTATCTTTATTCATAAACACATAGGAAATATCATGATTGCCTCTAGGGCATATCTCCAACAGGCCATTAACAGGCCGATAGGCACGTTGGGCTGAAATTTATCCACGAAGACTACGGACCGTTAAGAGGCCTAAAGTCACTTCGGACAAGAAATAGCCCAGTTTCAGCACGGGCCATTAAATGGGCTAAAGTGAAACCGGGCCGACAACGGCCCAGATGCACCAAGGGCCGCTTACAGGCCAAAATGATTATTGGCCGAACTGGTAAACACGCATTTAACAGGCTGAAATACAAACCCGGCTTAGAATGGGCCCAAAAGAACAGTGGCATGTTAACGGCCTAGTCTGATATGGGTCGTAATTTAGCCCAAAACACAATAGGCTGTGAACGGGCCAGATCTGATATGGGCCTTAATTTGACCCAAAACATGGCAGGCTGTTAACGGGCCGGCCCACTAGTATCTGAAAAAATATGGTGGGCCTTTAGCTGGGCCTGCCTTTTTACAATAAATGGGCCACTGTTGGGCTGTGCCACATGTCGACATATCATAGGCATCTTCTGTCCATTGTAGGGATGACATCTGTCGAAACGATGAGCTGACACGTGGATCCTCCGGCGAATGATAATTTTACACGTGGAAAATCCCTATTGGTCTGGGCTGTTAACGGGTTATCGGATCCAAACCGGAACCCGATAGCTTAACGGTGACCCGTTACAGTGGATGCCATGTGTCGGTTACCCTTGACGAAAGCACTTCCATGACGTGCCATTTATCATCATGGAAGTGGACACTTCCATGATGATAATTTTAGTATTGTCATGGAACACTCACTTCTACGACAGCACATGTATGACTATCTTGATTTTGTCATAAAACTGTCATGGATGTACATGCATGACAGAAAACGTGACCTACTATGACAAACACGTATCATCACGGAAGTGGTTTTTTTGTAGTGTTCATACTCGAAAATTCAATTTTGGAGATCATAGATTTGGCTTTGCAGAAAATTGATTTGCTCATTGAAGTTGAAGACGATGTCCTTCATAGACTAGCCATCCACCTTGTGATCACGGGTGAATTCCGTGATCATGGAGTGATTGGCACTGAGTCCACGCTGCACCATCCCTTGGCACTTGAAGATCTCCTGCTCCACTGCCTCGAGCCTGGCCTCCATGCTTCCCGTCTTCTTGGGCCCTTGAACATCCCGGATGTGGAGCACCCCCTCACACATCTCAATGGCTTGAGGGTGCTTCAACACCTACGGTAGGTAGGGGTTGATGACCTTCTCGTAGAACTTGTCCTTGGAAGAGCTTGGTGCAGCCATGGCGATCTAGATCTGTCAGAAAAACAACACGAAACAACAATAGGGGATTTTTTTTGCGATGCAGTGGTCAAATCGTCCGGGGGTATATATAATTTTTTTTATCTTGGGAAACAAGTATACCATAGGAAAATGGAGTCGGGAAGGTTCTCGAGGGGCCCACTACCCACCAGGGCACGCCAGGTGGGGCAAGCGCGCCCTGGTGCCTAGTAGGCACCTGGGTTGCCTTCTCGGGTGTTTCTTATTTTTTTTTTCTAATATTCCAAAATTGACAGAAAATATTTTTGCGGAATTTTTGGAGTCGGTTTACTTACCGTATCACGTACCTCTTCCTTTTCAGGGTTTTGGAGTGTTCTGGAAGGTCTCTTTTATGTATTCCTCCGGTGTCATGGTTTGAATAATGTTAGTTTCAACATTAATAGGTGTACCTGAAATATAGTGCTTAATTCTTTGTCCATTGACCACCTTCGGATTAGTGCGTTCAGCATTATTGATTTTGGTAGCTCCAGATTGATAAACTTCTTCAATGATATATGGTCCTTCCCATTTGGAGAGAAGTTCTCTTGCAAAAAACCTAAAACGAGAATTGTACAATAGAATGTACTCACCTACTTTGAACTCTCGCTTTTGGATTCTTTTGTCATGCCATTTTTTAACTTTTTCTTTGAATAATTTGGCATTTTCATAAGCTTGGGTTCTCCATTCATCTAGTGAGCTAATATCAAATAACCTCTTTTCACCGGCAAGTTTGAAATCATAATTGAGTTATTTAATTGCCCAATATGCTTTATGTTCTAACTCAAGAGGCAGGTGACATGCTTTTCCATAAACCATTTTATATGGAGACATACCCATAGGATTCTTATAAGCGTTCTATAGGCCCAAAGTGCATCATCAAGTTTCTTAGACCAATTATTTCGAGACCTATTGACAGTCTTTTGCAATATTAATTTTATTTCTCTATTGATCAGTTCAACTTTTCCATTAGATTGAGGGTGATAAGGGGATGCAATTCTTTGGTTGACATCATATTTAGCCATCAATTTACAGAAAGCACCATGAATAAAATGTGAACCACCATCAGTCATTAAATATCTAGGGACTCCAAACCTCGGGAAAATAACTTCTTTCAACATTTTAATGGAGGTGTTATGATCAGCACTGAATAGCTTCTACCCACTTAGTGACATAATCAACAGCAACCAAAATATGTGTATACCCATTATAGGAAGGAAAAGGTCCCATATAATCAAAGCCCCAAACATCAAATGGTTCAATAACAAGTGAATAATTCATAGGCATTTCCTGACGTCTACCAATATTACCAATTCTTTGACATTCATCACAATATAAGACAAACTTACGAGCATCCTTAAAAAGAGTAGGCCAATAAAAACCAGATTGTAATACCTTGTGTGCAGTTCTATCTCCCGCATGATGCCCTCCGTAGGCTTCGGAGTGACATTTTCGTAGGATTTGTTCCTATTCATGCTCGGGTATATAACGTCTAATAATACCATCTACTCCCTCTTTATAAAGATGTGGGTCATCCCAAAAGTAATGTCTTAAATCATAGAAGAATTTTTTTCCTTTTGTTGGTATGTGAAACTAGGTGGTATAAATTTAGCAACAATGTAATTAGCATAGTCCGCATACCAAGGAGTGTTATGAGAAGCACTTATGACAGCTAGTTGTTCATCAGGGAAGTTATCATCAATAGGTAGTGGGTCATCAAGAATATTTTCTAACCTAGACAAGTTATCAGCTATGGGATTCTCAGCTCCCTTCCTATCAATGATATGTAAATCAAATTCTTGTAGCAAAAGAACCCACCTAACTAGTCTAGGCTTAGCATCTTTCTTTTCCACAAGGTATTTAATAGCAGCATGATCAGTGTGAACAATTACTTTAGAGTCAACTATGTAAGATCTGAATTTATCACAAGCAAACACAACTGCTAGAAATTCTTTTTCAGTAGTAGCATAATTTCTTTGGGCACTGTTTAGAGTTTTACTAGCACAATGGATAACATTTAATTTCTTATCAACTCTTTGTCCTAGAACAGCACCAATAGCATACTCACTAGCATCACACATAATTTCAAAAGGCAAGTTTCAATCAGGTAGTTGGACAATGGGTGCAGAAGTTAAGGCTTTCTTAAGTGTTTCAAAGGCTTCTACACAATCGTCATAAAAAACAAATGGAACATCCTTTTGTAAGAGATTATTAAGAGGCCTAGAAATTTTAGAGAAGTCTTTAATGAATCTCCTATAGAAACCAGCATGACCAAGGAAACTTCTTATACCTTTAATATCTTTTGGACATGGCATTTTCTCAATTGCATCAACCTTAGCTTTATACACCTCAATACCTCACTCAGAAATTTTGTGCCCCAAGACAATACCTTCATTCACCATAAAGTGGCACTTCTCCCAATTCAAGACAAGATTAGTTTGCTCACATCTCTGCAAAACTCGATCAAGGTTGCTTAAGCAATCATCAAAAGAAGTTCCGTAAACGGAAAAATCATCCATGAAAACCTCAGCAATCTTTTCACAAAAGTCAGAGAATATAGCAGTCATACATCTTTGAAAGGTAGCGGGTGCATTGCATAAACCAAAAGGCATACGTCGATAAGTATAAGTTCCAAAAGGACAAGTAAAGGTGGTTTTCTCTTGATCAGGTTGTGATACAGGTATTTGGGAGAAACCGGAATATCCATCAAGAAAGCAAAAGTGTGTGTGCTTTGACAATATTTCTAACATTTGATCAATAAAAGGCAAAGGGTAATGATCTTTTCTAGTGGCTTTGTTTAATTTTCTGAAATCAATTACCGTTCTATAACCAGTCACAATTCTTTGTGGGATAAGTTCATTTTTATCATTAGGAACAACAGTAATGCCTCCTTTCTTAGGGACACAATGAACAGGACTTACCCATCTACTATCAGCTATAGGATAAATTATACATGCTTCTAGAAGCTTTAATATTTCAGTTCTTACCACTTCCTTCATCTTAGGATTCAGTCGTTGCTGATGATCGACAACTGGTTTAGCATCTGGTTCCATATTAATCTTGTGCTGACAGAGTGTGGGACTAATGCCCTTAAGACTATCAAGAGCATATCCAATAGCTGCTCGGTGCTTCCTCAGAGTTTTTAGTAATCTCTTTTCTTCATGCTCTGTAAGGTTAGCACTAATAATAACAGGATATATCTTCTTTTCATCTAGATAAGCATATTTCAAAGTATCAGGTAATTGTTTCAATTCAAACACAGGATCACCCTTAGGTGGACGAGGACCTCCTAGAGTTTCAACAGGCAAATTATGTTTAAGAATAGGTTGTTGTTCAAAGAACATCCTATCTATTTCATTTCTTTCATGCAAGTGCATGTCATTTTCATGGTCAAGCAAATATTGTTCTAGTGGATCAGTAGGAGGTACGGCAATAGAAGCAAGACCAATTATTTCATCCTTACTAGGCAATTCTTTATCATGGGGTTGCCTACAAAACTTAGAAAAATTAAACTCATGAGACACATCACCAAAATTAACACTGACGGTTTCTTTCTTGCAATCTATCTTAGCATTAACAGTGTTCAAGAAAGGTCTACCAAATATAATGGGACAAAAATCATCTTGTCGAGAACCGAGAACTAGAAAATCAGTAGGATATTTTATCTTCCCACACAAGACTTCAACATCACTAACTATCCCAAGTGGTGTGATAGTATTTCTATTAGCAAGTTTAATAGTGACATTAATATCTTCTATTTTAGCAGGTGCAATATCATTCATAATTTCTTGGTATAGAGTAAAAGGAATAGCACTGACACTAGCACCCATATCACATAAGCCATGATGAAAGAACATGCGGTGCCCCCATGTTTGGTTTTGGTAATTGATGATAATCTCTATGGACTAATGGTTGCCTTGAGTTATATTTGAAGGATTTGTCCATAGGCTTTTCTTGAAGTCCATGTGTTGGTTTCAAGGAGTTTATGAGATGACCAAGGTTCTATTCAAGGAATTGTCCAAAGAGTGGTCATATAGAAGACATGATACAAGGTTGATCAAGACTAAGTCAAAGAGTGAATCAAGTTGATCAACACACAAAGCGCACAATATGTACCGAGAGGAATCAAGTGATCCCATGGTATGGTAAGCATTGTCCATTACGCTTTGTGTACTAACCCATGGTCTGCGTGAGAGTTCTATGTGGGGTTAGGTATGTCTCCATGGGTTTGCGTCAAGATGAAGATCTCATACAACCCATGGAGGATGACATCAAGTGGTGATCATCATCAAGATTGCGGTGTGCAAGTTCAAGTGGAGCATCACAAAGAGATCATCCTTGAAGCTTGCCATCCACTGTGGTGTAAATGGACTTGTGAAGATGTGTCGAAGAGTGGCTCACCCATAGTGGAGTATGGGGGAGCAATCAACTAGTCTTCGTCTAGCCAACGCAATCAAGAAAGGTGGTCCAACTTGAAGGAGTCAAGATCATCATCATCTAGCTCAAGTGGACTATGTGCAAAGCAAAGGTTTGCCCTTGATAGGTTTATGTTTTACCGGTCTCATGGTGGTAGTTGAGAGACCGGGTTATAGGATCAGTTGCCATACTATCAAGGGGGGCTCTCGATGAGTAGCTTGATCGTATCGTTCGTAGAGAGCTCAAATCATTGCATCCTTGCATCATCTTTCTTGGTTCTTGTTTGGTGTTTCTCTTTGTGGGTCTTAGAGCTTATGGCCATCTTGATGACAAGCTCGAGTTCATCGAAAACGGAGTTCATGTGCATCTTCTATGATGTTTTCGATGTTGGAGTTTTTTTCCGGTTCTTCATTCATAGAGGTCTCACATCTCTATACCTTTGGCATTTTTCGCTATTGGATGCTACTCGTCGTCATCTATCCAACAAGCTTGAGTTTGCTCATTTCGGAGCTCATTTGCAGAAGTTGTGGCAGTTCAGGCTTTATTGTATCATCTGGTTTCTCTGTTGTGTTCCTAAAGTCTTCAAGCGGCAGTACCGCTCTCCCGAGCGGTAGTACCGCTTGTAAGCAGCAGTACTGCGGCCCTGTGCCGCGCGTAGTACCGCTGCTTCTGGGGATGCGATTTTTCGTGCCGGGTTGCGCGACAGTGGAACGGTAGTACGAGCGGTAGTACCGCTTATAGGCGGTAGTACTGCCCATGCACTACCGCTCCACTTCCGTTCCCCTCCAGGACCCTGCGTGCTCCCAACGGTTGTAGAGCGGCAGTGGGTGTGCAGCACTACCGCCTCTAAGCGGTAATACCGCTCCTTCGAGCGGTAGTACCGCTGGTGCGGCTCTACTTCACCCCATCTGTCCTGCTCTGCCTCCTTAGTGCCCTGAGCTACAACCCCAGCGGTAGTACCACTGGGGCGAGCGGTAGTACCGCTCCGGCGGCACTACCGGCTCGTGGTCTCGCACCATTGCATTTCTCTATGTGCACTACCGCCCGGGCGGTAGTACCGCTCCCCTGAGCGGTACTACCACTCGTGTGCGGGCTGAGCACATAACGGTTGGATTCGGGAGGTCCTATAAAAGGGGGTCTTCTTCCCCATTGAACCTTATCTCTTGAGCTCGTGTTCTTCCCCCATTGTTGACCTTCTTCGAGCTTGCTATCTCTCAATCCCTCCAATGATTCTTGCTAGTTCTTGAGGGAAAAGAGAGAGGAGATCTAGATCTACGTTTCCACCAATCACTTTATCCTCTATGTGAGGGGAACCCCTTTGGATCTAGATCTTGGAGTTCTTCGTGTTCTCTTCTTCATTCTTCCTCTCTTTTTCCTCCATAGCTTTCGTTGCTTTGGTGGGATTTGAGAGTGAGGGACTTGGGCACTCCGTGTGCCCTTGCCATTGCATTTGTTGCATCGGTTTGAGTTCTCCACGGTGATACATGGAAGTTACAAGTTGAGAAGCTTATTACTCTTGGGTGCTTGGTACCCTAGAGCTTGTTCCTCTTGGGTGCTTGGGCGCCCTAGGCGGTTGGTGGTGTTCGGAGCTCAATCATTGTGGTGTAAAGCTCCGAGCAAGCGTCGGGGTCTCCAATTCGGTTGTTGAGATCTCCCCGAGCAATTTGACGGGTTTCGATGACCGCCCCCAAGGGTTGCCAAAGTGTACGGGTTCGGTGACCGCCCCAAGGGTTGCCATTTGTACGGGTTCGGTGACCGCCCTCAAGGGTCCCTTAGTGGAATCACGGCATCTTGCATTGTGCAAGGGCGTGAGGAGATTACGGTGGCCCTAGTGGCTTCTTGGGGAGCATTGTTCCTCCACACCGCTCCAAACGGAGATTAGCACCCGCAAGGGTGTGAACTTCGGGATACATCGTCGTCTCCGCGTGCCTAGGTTATCTCTTACCCGAGCCCTTTACTTATGCACTTTACTTTGTGATAGCCATATTTTTTCTTGTCATATATCTTGCTATCACTTAGTTGTTTATCTTGCTTAGCATAAGTTGTTGGTGCACATAGGTGAGCCTAGTTGTTTTAGGTTTTGTGCTTGACAAATTAACCGCTAGGTTTATTCGCATTTGTTCAAGCCTAAACCATAATTATTTTAAAGCGCCTATTCACCCCCCCTCTAGGCGACATTCACGATCTTTCACATGATAACAATGATCTCCTATTTTAACTGAGACAACAGGCATGCCAACAACGGGTTTATTCTTATCTTTAGTATCAGGTTTAGCAATTCTAGTAGCTTCATCACAGAAATAAATAACATGCCCATCAACATTATCAACCAAGAGATCTTTAACCATAGCAAGACTAGGTTCTACTTTAATTTGTTCAGAGGTTCTAGGTGCTCTAATATTACTTTTGTTGACCACGGTCGAAACCTTAGCATGTTCCTTTATCCTAGTAGGGAAAGGTGGGTTTTCAATATAAGCAGTAGGCATAACCGGATCAACATTGTAAATGATAGTTTCATCCTTACCTATAAGTGGCTCCTCAATGTTTTCTTTAATAGGGGGATGATATTTAAACCACTTCTTCTTAGGGAGATCAACATGAGTAGCAAATGATTCACAAAAAGAAGCTATTATCTCAGAGTCAGGTCCATATTTATTGCTAAAATTATGAAAAGCATCGGTATCCATAAAAGTTTTAACACAATCAAACTCAAGTTTTATACCTGACTCCTTACCTTCGTCGAGTTCCCAATCTTAAGAGTTGCGTTTAATTCTTTCTAAGAGATCCCATCTGAATTCAATACTCTTCTTCATAAAAGAACCAGTACAAAAAGTATCGAGCATGGATTGATCATTATGAGAAAGCCGAGCATAAAAATTCTGTATAATAATTTCTTTTGAGAGCTTATGATTGGGGCATAAATATAACATTGACTTAAGCCTCCCCCAAGCTTAAGCGATAATTTATCCTTCACGAGGCCAAAAATTATATATATAATTCCGATCACGATGAACTAGATGCATAGGATAGAACTTTTGGTGAAATTCCAATTTCAATCGATTCCAGTTCCAAGCTCCAATATCATCACATAGCCTATACCATGTCAATGCTTTCCCCCCGAAAGATAAAGGGAAAACCTTCTTCTTAACTATATCTCTGGGTAAACCTGCAAGCTTAAATAATCCACAAACTTCATCCACATAGATTAGGTGCATATCAGGATGTAGTGGTCCATCTCCTGCATAAGGATTAGCTAGCAGTTTCTCTATCATACCTGAAGGAATCTCATAACCAATATTTTCAGTAGGTGCAGTAGGTTGAGGAGTGATACGTCTCCGTCGTATCTATAATTTTTGATTGTTTCATGCCAATATTCTACAACTTTCATATACTTTTGGCAACTTTTTATACTATTTTTCGGACTAACATATTGATTCAGTGCCAGTTCCTGTTTGTTGCATGTTTTTTGTTTCACAGAAAATCCATATCAAACGGAGTCCAAACGCTATAAAAACTTACGGAGTTTTTTTTTTTGGAATATATGTGATTTTTGGGAAAAAGAATCAACGCGAGACGATGCCTGAGGCGGCAGCAAGGCAGGGGGCGCACCCTGGGCCCTTGTGGCCACCACGTAAGGCGGTTGGTGCCCTTCTTCGGCCGCAAGAAAGCTAATATTCGGATAAAAATCGTGTTAAAATTTCAACCCAATCAGAGTTACGGATCTCCGGAAATTTAAGAAACGATGAAAGGCCAGAATCTGAGAGTGCAGAAACAGAAGGAAACAGAGAGAGAGATCCAATCTCGGAGGGGCTCCCGCCCCTCCGCCGCCATGGAGGCCAAGGACCAGAGGGGAAACCCTCCTCCCATCTAGGGGGGAGGTCAAGGAAGAAGAAGAAGGAGGGGGGCTCTCTCCCCCTCTCTCCCGGTGGCAACGGAACGCCGGGGCAATCATCGTGTGACGGCGATCTACTCCAACAACTCCGTCATCTTCACCAACACCTCCATCACCTTTCCTCATCTATCTACAACGATCCACTCTCCCGCAACCCGCTGTACCCTCTACTTGAACATGGTGCTTTATGCTTCATATTATTTTGCAATGATGTGTTGCCATCCTATGATGTCTGAGTAGATTTTTGTTGTCCTATCGGTGATTGATGAATTGCTATGATTGATTTAATTTGCTTGTGGTTATGTTGCTGTCCTTTGGTGCCCATCATATGAGCGCACACGTGGATCACACCATAGGGTTAGTTGTATGTTGATAGGACTATGTATTGGAGGGCAAGGGTGACGGCAGCTTCAGCCTAGCATAGAAATTGATGCATAATCATAAGTGCATAGAATTCCAAGTAAGTGATGACATGCTAGCAGTGGCCTCTCCCACATAAAACTTGCTATCGGTCTAGTAACATAGTCAATTGCTTAGGGACAATTCCGCAACTCCTACCACCACTTTTCCACACTCGTTAAACTAATGTAGTTGTTTCTTTATCTAAACAACCCCTAGTTTTTATTTACGTGCTCTTTATTATCTTGCAAACCTATCCTACAACACCTACAAAGTACTTCTAGTTTTATACTTGTTCTAGGTAAAGCGAACATTAAGCGTGCGTAGAGTTGTATCAGTGGTCGATAGAACTTGAGGGAATATTTGTTCTACCTTTAGCTCCTCGTTGGGTTCGACACTCTTATTTATCGAGAAAGGCTACAACTGATCCCCTATACTTGTGGGTTATCAAGGAGCAACTCTTTGTGCTTCCAGGGTGAAGATACCCCGAACAAACCCCTCAATGGATTGTTTTCTATAGTAACAAGTAACAGTAAATTTCAGTATGTTATATAAATTTTTCCTTGCCAATTTCCACTTACTAAGAGTGCTTCACTCCCCGACAACGGCGCCAGAAAAGAGTCTTGATGACACACAAGTATAGGGGATCAATCGTAGTCCTTTCGATAAGTAAGAGTGTCGAACCCAATGAGGAGCAGAAGGAAATGACAAGCGGTTTTCAGCAAGGTAATTTCTGCAAGCACTGAAATTGTCGGTAACACGTAGTTTGGGAGCAAGATAATTTGTAACAAGTGAAAAGTAGCAATAGTAACAATAGGTGTAGCAAGGTAGCCCAATCCTTTTTTGTAGCAAAGGACAGGCCAAAACATTCTCTTATAGTAAGCAAAGCGTTCCTGAGGACACACGGGAATTTCATCTGGTCACTTTCATCATGTTGGTTTGATTCGCGTTCGCTACTTTGATAATTTGATATGTGGGTGGACCGGTGTTTGGGTGTTGTTCTTACTTGAACAAGCCTCCCACTTATGACTAACCCATCTCGTAAGCATCCGCAACTACGAAAGAAGAATTAAGATAAAATCTAATCATAGCATTAAACGTATGGATCCAAATCAGCCCCTTACGGAATAGCGCATAAACTAGGGTTTAAGCTTCTGTCACTCTAGCAACCCATCATCTAATAACTACTCCACAATGCATTCCCTTAGGCCCAAAGATGGTGAAGTGTCACGTAGTCGACGTTCACATAACACCACTAAGGGAATCACAACATACATATCATCAAAATATCAAACGCATATCAAATTCACACGATTACTTATGACAAGACTTCTCTCATGTCCTCAAGAACAAAAGTAACTACTCACACAACATATTCATGCTCAAGATCAGAGGAGTAATAATTAGCATAATGGATCTGAACATATAATCTTCCACCAAATAACTGGCTAGCATCAACTATAAGATGTAATCAACACTACTAGTCATCCATAGGTACCAATATGAGGTTTTGATACAAAGATTGAACACAAGAGATGAACTAGGGTTTTGAGATGAGATGGTGCTGTTGAAGATGTTGATGGAGATTGGCCCTTCCATAATGAAAGGGTTGTTGGTGATGACGATAGCTTCAATTTCCCCCTCCCAGAGGGAAGTGTCCCTGGCGGAATCGCTCCGCCGGAGAGCAAAAGTGCTCCTGCCCAAGTTCCGCCTTGAGACGGCGGCGCTCCGTCCCGAAAGTCCTCTCCTTATTTTTTTCTAGGTCAAAAGACCCTATGTACCAGAAGATGGGCATCGGAGGTGGGCCAGATGACGGTGTCCTGGACTAGGGGGTACTCAACACGTCATCTCCCGACCAGGTGGGATGGGCCGAGGACCCCCATGGCGGTACACTCATGGGCCACTTCGGGCAGCCCATGACGCATACAAGGAAGACTCCCGAAGACTCGGTGCACAAGACAAGGACTCTTCTCCCTTAGGCCTCTGGTATGTTATATAAGCCGAGGCCAGGCTAGTCAATAGATGATCTAATGTTCATTAGAACAATCTCGTGGTAGACACATGTACTCTGTACTACACCCCATATGAATACAATCAAAAGCAGGACGTAGGGTATTATCTCTTCGAGAGAGCCCGAACCTGGGTAAAATCCTGTGTCTGTGTTACCATCGCTCCAAGACGCCTAGCTTAGGACCCCTACTACGAGATATGCCGGATATAGAACCGACGCTGGTGCTTTCATTGAGAGCCTGCTGGGCGATCATCGTGGATTGATGGGATGATCAGGTGATATTTTCCAGATAGATCTGTCCGTCATCAGTTAATTTCTTTGAGAATTATTACTGTTGGTTCGCAAATTCTCTGCAGATTTATGCGAGACCTCGCGGGGGCGCTTTATATACGACATCTGCGATTGGCCTGATCCGATCAGCAGCCGCCACAGAGAGCACGTGGGCGCGCAGAGCGGATCGCCTCAAGCAATCATGACAGTTTGTGTCCTTCCTAGCCCGTGGTCAAACGTCACATCGGTCCAAACAAGGGAAGTCTATGGCTAGTACCTATTCCTTCTTATTATTACTTTTGCCTGATGCGTTTTGATAAGACTACCTCTAGTAGATTTCTATTAATGGTAGTACTATTCTACTTACCTATGCATAAAGATCAAAACAGCCAAAAGAAGGGCTCAAATAGACTAGTACTACTATGGCCCCTCACGTGAAGTGCTGCATGCCCAATTTCCAATGTCTGATGCATGGGGCTGGTAGTTTTCACTCAACACCGTCTCGTGTCGCCCCAACCTGCGAGCGACACGGGCGAAACCCTAGCCGCCGCACCAGCCTCTCCCAGATCCACCCCCTCCCCTCGCCGCCGCCGGCAAGTACCACCGGGCAAAGCCCGGGCGGCGTCAGCAGCGGCGGGGCCTTCCTCTTCTTCCCTCTCGCGAGGTCATGGCAGTGCGGGGCCGCTCGGCCAAGGAGAGGCGCGGGGGCGTGGCACGCGCGGCGAGCAGGCGTGGCGGGTGCGGCGCGCGCGACGAGCAGACGTGGTGGGCACGGTGCGCGCGGCGAGTGGGCGCCGGGTCGCCAGGCAGGCGTGGCGAGCTGGCATCGGCAGGCGTGGCGCGCTCGGCGAGCAGGCGACGGCGCGCGCGGCGGGCGCGGAGAGCAGGCGGCGGCGAGCGGGCGCCGAGGCGCCAGGCAGGCGTGGCGAGCTGGCGTCATCAGGCGGCGGCGAGCGGGCGCCGGGGCGGCAGGCAGGCGCGGCATGCCAGTGCTGCTCGCTCGGGCACCGTGGGGGTGCGGGGGTGCTGCGGTTGGTTTTGGCCAGATCTGGCCTCTGCTAACCTGTGGCTGGAGGGCTGGCTCGAGGAGGCATCAGGCGCCGTTGGAGGGTGGCTGCGTTTCGCGCCTAGTCCGACGACATGTGGTGGCTGTAGCGGTGGTGTCGGGGATGGCTGGTGGTTGTCTCTCCTTCAAGCGCGTCCACGCCCGGCTCCTGGAGCTGTGGCGCCGTTCAGTTTGTCGTGTGCTACAGAAGGCTCGGGCAGGCCAGATCTAGCACGGATAGTCCTGCTCTTGCGTGCGGCGGTGCGAGCTGCACAGTTTGCCCTGGATCCTGCTCAGTCCTGCGCGCGGTGGTGCAGACCGGCTATGTTTGGCTCTCCCTCGACCTTTCCTGTGCGCTGCGGAGGATCGCCCAGTTCTGTGCGCGGAGGTAGAGGATGGCGAGATCTGGCTTGGATCGCCCAAGACCTGCGAGCGGCGGTGCGGACCGGTCGGGTTAGCGTGTGCGCGCCGAGTTCCTGCATGCGGACCAATTCATTTCTAGTAGTGTTTGCTTTGGGCTCATGTTGCAATGTGGCACTGGTGGCCTCGGATCCTTGGATTGTTGGTGGAAGACTCTGCTCCGGATGAAAATCATGCATCGACTCTGTCGTTGTCGGCGGTAACGGCGTCCACGGATGTCGTCTTCCTCCTTGGAGGTATCGTTGTGGAGCCGTTTGCCCTTCCTTCCCAATAGCGTGAGATCTCCGGGTGAAAACCTAAGATCGGGCAGTGCCAGGTAGGGTGACGGCGGAGTCCTCAACTTCGTTTTCCTCCTTGGAGGCGTCACCTTGGTGATCCCGCCGATGGGTTCCGATGGTGTTCACGATTGATGGTAGAGCTTGGGTTTGTGGTGATGCCGACGGGTCCTTTTCTTTCTTTTCTTTTTGCGTTGCATTTGCGGTGCTTTCCTTCTCTGAGGACTCTTGTAACACCTTCTTCTGATCAATGAATTTGGCAGTTCAAAAAAATGTCTGATGCATAAGGCGTGGTTGATCTGCTCTGCTGCTGCGGATCCGCGTGCGATTAGTTCAGATGCTGACCCGAGTTTTTTTTAAGTTGTCATCCCAAGAAGATTCAATCTGCTGTCGATACTACTTTGCTTGCCCAGCATGCTAGGGAGCTTCGGCATCTTTACACCGACCTTCGTCATGTTGGTCAGCTCGGGGGCTCCGGTGTCGCCACATCGACCTGCTCCGAGAGTTGTGCCTCGCCACATCATCGGCGCTAGGCCACATCTCCTTTAATAATTTATTTCACAAAATAATTCTATAAAGAATTTCTATTTATTTATTTTTACTATTATTATCTGTCTTGTGTTACTTCATGCATGTATACAATGTCATGGCGAGCCGACGTCACCATTCCGCCTGCGTCGACCAAGTTTTGGCGTCACCTCGGCGCGCGTCCCTCTGCCGGCATCTCCGTGCGGCCACTCCGCCGTGCCGACCTCGGCGCTCAGGACATTTTTATTTAATTATTTACTTTGCTTAAGTTAATTAAGTAGAAGAACTTTTTTTTAAAGGTATATTATTATTATCATTACTTGTTATTACTTTTGTCTTGCACTATTTTATGTGCACAGATGAACCAACTTCGGCTGGTCTGCATTGCCATCTCGGTGAACTGACTCGTCGTCCCTCCAACGGGCCATATTCCTTAAATTATTTATTTTGCGTGAATAAATTATATAAAGGACCTTCTTTTTTCATCTTGCGTTGCTTTATGTATGCAGGAAAAATAACTATGGCCGTGCTATGCCGCCACCTCGGCAAGCCAACATTGTCGTCCCAATCGGCATAAATCGGCTCGCGCGATCACCTTGTTGGTCGAATTGCCATACCGACATGTTCGGTTGCCTCGTGAACTTCGACATCGCTGAGGAAGTTCTACCTCGTCGGGTCTTCGGTGCACGGGCCATATTTATTTTATTATTCGCTTTGCATAAATTATTAATTATGCAATGTTTTTTTAATTTATTATTATTATTATTATTATTATCATCTCCTGCTTGCACTACTTTATGTGCGCAGGTAAATGATTTGGGTCGGGCAGCGCTGTCACCTTGGCATACCGACATGCTGATGTAGGGACGTTGGTGTCACCCTGCCGACCTACCGCGTCACCTCGGCTGGACCGGGGGCTTCGCCATCACTTCATTAACCCACTCCGAGGACTTCGGCGTCAAACTGCCGGCCTGCTCTGTCGCCTTGGTCGGACTAGGGGTTTCGCCTCGCCACATCGGCCGTCCTATGTCACCACTTCGGAATGCCGAACTCCTCAGTCGGCCACCTCGGGACCGGCTTGGTGGCTGGGACCTCGACCCACCGCAAGCTCGGCCCGCGTCATCAACATCGAGCACATTAACCAGCTAAGTCGCTTTCATGCTCAAATTTCCTCCTTTATTTCAATGTGTGCTTGGTTCAACCAAGCGTTATATTCCTGTCTTAAACAAAAAATTATTTGTTAAAAACTTAGTTTGTTAAAAAATATTGTTTGTTAAAAACACTTGTTTTTCCCATGTTAACTGGGGGCTCTCAAATTTACATGAGCCATTTTATAATAAATATTTTCTTCTAAGTCGTTGCAAATCCTTTTTCTACCACTCGTTTCTCGACTCTAGCATGTGGTCAATAGCCGGATAGCCTGGTTTCTCTCTAAAGCCGCTCGATTTTAGTTCGCTAAACTAGCCTCGGAGAAGCACTTCGCCTTCAGGATAAGGAGGTTGAAGCCGAAGGCTGACCCACTTGAAGTTTAGAGATCGGATGTGTCATGTTAAAGCACGACAGAAGCACAAAAAATTTAAGACCAATTTCGGATTGGCACCAAAAAACCTGATCTAATTTAGATGTAAAGTTTTTATGTGATTTTTTTGGGGTTTTCCAAGCTTATGGCACTCTTAACCTATTCATGTGTCTCTAGCATAAGTCTCGAAGTTCAACGCCGGACACTTTTAAAGCTTCGGCAATATCAACGCGGGGCTGCGACTAGAGCCGAACCCACCAAAGGCCAAGGTACTCCATGGACTCCTCAGCCAAACGTTCTCGGATATTGCTTTATATGCATCGGTTTCGAATTGTGTCTTTGGTCAATAGTTGGGTTGCCCGGCTCCCGTGCTTACCCTTACGTTCCCAATTGTTCGGCTAAGGGTAAAGGGAGAACCACTGTGATTGTGCTTCTGGTTCAACTGGTCAAGTGCCTCAGTGGAGAAAGCCGAAAACTGACTGTCACAATAAGCGTAAACTGGTCAGCGATCCAATGACTGTGTTAAACTATAGATCGATGGAGGTCACCCCGTGTTAAACGACGGGCCTTTCATAACATTGGCTGAAGTGTTAACGGCTTGACCTCGGCTGACGCTGAACACTAACCGAGGGCTAGTAACTGGCCTCCCAACTTTAAGCTCCTATGACTAAGTGAAAGTTATAAAGCCTGCATATCTGATTGCCTCGTTTCCGCTAACACAACCGCCTCTGGGCACCGAGACGTCGGCTAATGGTTGTTTTGTTATTGCGGAAACACCCTGCGTAGCATCTACTAAGGGGTGGAAGCCGACGATGGGCCACTTTCAAATGATAAACGGTCGCAGCGAAGTCAAAATAAACATATCCTCAATGTTTGTATTCAATATACGAGCGCCGCCTTCCATAATCATCGTTATAAAGCCATAAATATGCATCAATTTGACTTAAGATTTTGGCCAAGCTGGGTTGCCTGGTTCCTGTGCTTACCCCTTACGTTCCCGATAGTTCGGCTAGGGGGTAAAGGGAGCACCTCTATGATTGTTACTTCCGGGTCATCCAGATTAGTACCTCGGACTGGGTGAAGCCGAAAGCTAGCCATCTTAAGAATATGATTGGTCGGCAATGACGGAAGTGAAAATTTAGATTCACTAAAAACCATAGAGTTCGGGAACTTTCCCCAAACTAAATTCTCAATATTTTCCTCCCACATTGATTGGAGGTGAGGTTTCATGATCATGATCAGCATGCCAACCCAAAGAAAGGAACCGATAGCGGGACTATTTTCTTTGGAAGATGTTTCTTAGGTTAAATAGTAATATAACATATCTCTCTGCGTACCTTTGTTTATAAAACTGTATGGCTGGATTGTCTTGTTTTCCATAAATATTTGCCCTTATAACGGCTTTATAAAGTAGGAAAACACTCCTCAGCTACTGGCCGAGGAGGTTGAAGCCGATGGTCGGTCAACAAAGTTTGTACAATGCGGATCTGAGCATTAATGATGTACAGTACTTTGGTACATAGAATCATTACACATACTGGACAAAGTTCATTTACTTCAAGTCGTCTATTAAAAAGTCGAGGGCACAGTTTTGTTGAGACAGCCGAGCAGCCGGAATTTAATTTTCTGTCAAACGGATATCGATCCTTAATTCGGCCACCCGTGCCCACATTAAGGCTCGGGGGCTACTGGGCTTCGCGCTTATCATTTACAAAATATTAAAGGGGCACATCGATCCCTTGATCTGGTGTTGCCACCCGACTAGTGGCTCGGGGGCTACTGCATTGCCTATTCAATGTAGAAAATTCAAAGTGCTCAGTGTTTGGCTTGACCGAGCTATGGGCAACGCGTCTTCGGACAACAATAGGTACCGTTTCGGGCTTATCCGGCATCAAGCTAATATATTACGGCGACTTCTCAAAACCCTCTCTCAAGGGTCCGTCCGCCGATCACTATCTCCTCTAGTATATTACACTGCGTTTATGTTCCTATGTATGCTGCCGAGCTAGGAGTTGATCCTCAGGCCAATTTCGCGAATCGACCTGAGTTTCAGGGGCTACTGGGATCAGCGGTTTCATGTTTTCCTTCAGGTGCATCTCGGATTTTAGGCCGACACACACCTTGAGGGCTACTAGCTATACATCTCGCCAGCAAATAAATTGCACCAATCGAAAATATATCTGCAAAAAATCAGCCCAAGACCGAGGTGGTGCACCACCTCGGATACAGTCCGGCATTGGAGCTCGGATATAGTCCGGCGTTGGAGCATGGATACAATCCGGCATTGGAGCTCGGCTGCAAAAAGACACCTCGGATGAAGTCCGACATTGGAGCTTGGATACAGTCCGGCGTTGGAGCTCGGACGCGAGAGGACACTGCCGCACGAGAAACACTTTAAACCCGAGGTGTGGCGTAAAAATAACAAGACATTGATAAAGGCCGAGAACTTAAAGGGGCTCCTCGGATACCCGACGTGTAAACTCTTTGGATTCACTTCGGAGATCCTCAAGATTGAAGATGAGAAGATTTGTTGAACCAGTTTTCAAGACCGACGACTGAAGACGAAGAACTGTTCGGAAGAACCGAGGAGCGTCCCCAACTTGAAGACCGGTTTAGGGGGCTACTGACGGTGTCCTGGACTAGGGGGTACTCACCACATCGTCTCCCGACCAGGTGGGATGGGCCGAGGACCCCCATGGCGGTACACTCATGGGCCACTTCGGGCAGCCCATAACGCATACAAGGAAGACTCCCGAAGACTTGGTGCACAAGACAAGGACTCTTCTAAACCCTAGGCCTCTGGTATGTTATATAAGCCGAGGCCAGGCTAGTCAATAGATGATCTAATATTCATTAGAACAATCTCGTGGTAGACACATGTACTCTGTACTACACCCCATATGAATACAATCAAAAGCAGGATGTTGGGTATTATCTCTTCGAGAGAGCCCAAACCTGGGTAAAATCCTGCGTCCGTGTTACCATCGCTCCAAGACGCCTAGCTTAGGACCCTACTACGAGATATGCCGGATATAGAACCGACACCAGGGCCCCCACTACCCACCAGGGCGCGCCAGGGGGCAGGCGCGCCCTGGTGCCTAGTGGGAACCTGGGTGGCCCCCTCTGGTATTTATTTTCTCCAATATTTTTTATATATTCCAAAATAATTCTCCGTAAAATTTCAGCTCATTTGGAGATGTGCAGAATAGGTATATCTGACATAGCTTTTTCAGGTCCAGAATTCCAGCTGTCGGTATTCTCTTCTTTGTGTAAACCTTGCATATCATGAGAGAAAAGGCATTAGAATTACTCCACAAAGTGTTATATTGAATAAAAACACTATAAATAACAATAGGAAAACATGATGCAAAATAGACGTATCAGGTACCTAGGGTTACACATGGTCGGTTACCATCAGGAGATAAACATGCCATCACCATGATCTTGACTTGGAGGATACACCAAGGCTTTGGAGGTTTCCTGCCCGAACATGAAGTCGCCTATAGTTCGGCCTTCCAGCAAGAGATCCAGAGCGGCCCACCAGTCCAGCCCACGAGAGATTGACCGCCAACCCGAGGACCCCTTAGTCCAAGACACCCTCATTAGGGAAACCGTGACATGAGAGGAATTAAGGAGACACAAAAGCTCAAGCTTGGGGATGCCCAAGGCATCCCAATTTAATGTTTCAAGAAGTCTCAAGCATCTAAGCTTGGGGATGCCCCGGTAGGCATCCCACCTTTCTTCATCAACAATTATCGGTTAGTATCGGTTGAGCCTAAGTTTTTGCTTCTTCACATGAGATGTGCTATTCTTGGAATGTCTTTTTTTTGTTTGCTGCTTGAATAGAAAATATTTAGATCTGAAAGTTTTAAATGAGAGAGAGTCCTCACATAGCTACTTAATTGTTTAACTACTCATTTGATCTTCACTTATATCTTTTCGGAGTAGTTTATCCTTTACTCTTGTGCTTCACTTATATCCTAAGAGTAGATTGTTGAATGAATTGAATATCATAAATTTGAAATTATATGTGCTTCATATGCTTGTATCATGTCTAGTAGTAGTTTCACATTGGGGTTAGAAAGTGAAATCTATTGAAGCTTGGCAATCACAATATTGGTCATACAAGCAATTCATGAATGATTAGTATAAGGAAGAGAACTTTCACATAAAAATATATTATCTTGGACATCTTTTATGATTGTGAATACCCATTAATTATTTTCAAACTTGAGCAAATTAGTTGAAGTTGGACAAGGAAGACAACATCATGAGTTATGTTTGGGTATATTTGCAAAGAAGTTATATTGTTATGGATACTCCAACATGTGGTGCTTGCTTAGGATTTTTTGCTAGCCAAAAATTTGTACTAAGTAGAGATACTACTTGTGCATAAAAAAACCCTTAAACCCAGTTTCTTGCCATGAGAGTCCACCATATCTACCTATGGATTGAATAAGATCCTTCAAGTAAGTTGTCATCAATGCAAAAAGTAATAAAAATTGCTCCTAAATATGTATGATCTTTTATTGCAAGGGAAAATAAGTGTTGCATGAACTTGTGATGGTGAAGAAATAAAAGCGACGGACTGCATAATAAAGGTTGCTATCACAAGGGGCAATATAACATGACATTCCTTTGCATTAAGGGCTTGCACATTCAAAAATCAAAAGCGCATGACAACATCTGCTTCCCTCAGCGAAGGGCCTATCTTTTAGTTTTCAGCTTTTACTTTTATGCAAGAGTTAATAAGTATTCATTCTTATTTCAACCTCAATTATTCTTTAGTTGGCAAGCATCATGTGGTGGGGAAAGATCCAGGCACATATGGCCATTCAAATATATTTGATCATGAATTATTATTGTTGACAATTATCTCTATGATAAATAAGTTGGGAGGCGAAACATCAAGCCCCTATCTTTCTTTGTGTTTGATGCATGCCATTTGTTCAAAATATGCTTTGAGTACTAGCAATCATAGAAGACTATATGATAACTGAGTATGTGGAGCTCTTACTTAGACTTTGTTGAAAATAAGTTGAATTGCAATTGTTTGATGACTAAGAGCATAGGTTGTCAAGTTTCAAGAGAACGCATTGTTTGAACCATAACATGTGAATTGATTGCTACTTTATCATGATGAGTTTTATGAGAAAGAGTTGTTGTTATGATGCTAGGAAAAGTGACTGAAATTATCATTGATCAAACTTATACACTATGCTAGCATTCACACTTCATAAATTATTTCTTTTATCATTTACCTACTCGAGGGCGAGCAGGAATTGAGCTTGGGGATGCTGATACGTCTCCAATGTATCTATAATTTATGAAGTATACACGCCATGTTTACAACAATTTCATGTGGTTTGGGTGAAATTTTACATGATTTAAATGGAACTAACCTGGACTGACGTTGTTTTCAGCAGAACTACCGTAGTGTTGTTTTTTGTGCAGAAATAAAAGTTCTCGGAATGGGCTGAAACTTTTTGACAATTTTTTGGAACAAAAGAGACCCCCAAAGCATCGTGGGAGGACCAGAAGAGCAACGAGGTGCCCACGAGGCACCAGGGCGCGCCCAGGGGGGTCGGCTTGCCGTTGTGCCTCGTGGGCCCATCTTAGCTCCTTTTCGCATGAGACCGACGCCAAAAAACCTATAAATAGAGAAACCCCCGAAAATAACCCTAGAACTTTGACTCGCCACCGCAAACCTCTATACCTTCGAAATACCATCTGGAGCCCTGTTTCGGCACCCTGCCGGAGGGGGAAATCATCACCTGAGGCCATCTTCATCACCCCGGCGGTCTCCATGACGAGGAGGGAGTAGTGTTGGGAAACGTAGCATGCAATTTCAAAATTTTCTACGTTCACGCAAGATCTATCTAGGAGATGCATAGCAACGAGAGGGGAGAGTGTGTCCACATACCCTCATAGACCGAAAGCGGAAGCGTTAGCTTAACGCGGTTGATTTAGTCGAACGTCTTCGCGATCCAACCGATCAAGCACCGAACGTACAGCACCTCCGAGTTCTGTACATGTTCAGCTCGATGACGTCCCTCGAACTCTTGATCCAGCAGAAGGTCGAGGGAGAGTTTCGTCAGCACGACGGCGTGGTGACGGTGACGGTGATGTGATCCGCGCAGGGCTTCGCCTAAGCACTACGACGCTATGACTGGAGGAGTAAACTGTGGAGGGGGGCACCGCACATGGCTAAGAGAATATCTGTTGTGTTCTAGGGTGCCCCCTGCCCCCGTATATAAAGGAGGGGAGGAGGAGGCCGGCCACCAAGGGGGCGCGCCATGGGGGGGAGTCCTACTAGGACTCCACTCCTAGTAGGATTCGCCCCCCCCCCCACTTTTCCTTTCTTCGGAGGTGGAAATACGGAAGGAGAGGGAGAGGGAGAAGGAAAGGGGGGCGCCACCCCCTTCCCTAGTCCAATTCGGGCTCCTCCCTTGTGGGGGGCGCACCAGCCCCTTGTGGGCTGGTTAGCCTCCCTCCTATGGCCCATATGGCCCATATCTTCCACCGGGGGGTTCCGGTAACCCCTCCGGTACTCCGATATGTACCCGATACACTCCGGAACCCTTCCGGTGTCCGAATACTACCTTCCAATATATCAATCTTTACCTCTCGACCATTTCATGACTCCTCGTCATGTCCGTGATCTCATCCAGGACTCCAAACAATCTTCGGTCACCAAAACACATAACTCATAATACAAATCGTCATCGAACGTTAAGCGTGCGGACCCTACGGGTTCGAGAACTATGTAGACATGACCGAGACATATCTCCGATCAATAACCAATAGCGGAACCTAGATGCTCATATTGGTTCCCACATATTCTACGAAGATCTTTATCGGTCAAACCGCAATGACAACATACGTTATTCCCTTTGTCATCGGTATGTTACGTGCCCGAGATTCGATCGTCGGTATCTTCATACCTAGTTCAATCTCGTTACCGGCAAGTCTCTTTACTCGTTCCATAATGCATCATCCCGTAACTAACTCATTAGTCACATTGCTTGCAAGGCTTATAGTGATGTGCATTACCGAGAGGGCCCAGAGATACCTCTCCGATACTCGGAGTGACAAATCCTAATCTCGATCTATGCCAACCAACAAACACCTTCGGAGACACCTGTAGAGCATCTTTATAATCACCCAGTTACGTTGTGACGTTTGATAGCACACAAGGTGTTCCTCCGGTATTCGGGAGTTGCATAATCTCATAGTCAGAGGAATATGTATAAGTCATGAAGAAAGCAATAGCAATAAAACTTAATGATCATTATGCTAAGCTAATGGATGGGTCTTGTCCATCACATCGTTCTCTAATGATGTGATCCCATTCATCAAATGACAACACATGTCTATGGTCAGGAAACTTTAACCATCTTTAATAAATGAGCTAGTCAAGTAGAGGCATACTAGGGACACTCTGTTTTGTCTATGTATTCACACATGTACTAAGTTTCCGGTTAATACAATTCTAGCATGAATAATAAACATTTATCATGATATAAGGAAATATAAATAACAACTTTATTATTGCCTCTAGGGCATTTTTCCTTCAGTCTCCCACTTGCACTAGAGTTAATAATCTAGATTACATTGTAATGATTCTAACACCCATGGAGTCTTGGTGCTGATCATGTTTTGCTCGTGGAAGAGGCTTAGTCAACGGGTCTGCAATATTCAGATCCGTATATATTTTGCAAATCTCTATGTCTCCCTCCTTGACTTGATCGCGGATGGAGTTGAAGCGTCTCTTGATGTGTTTGGTTCTTTTGTGAAATCTGGATTCCTTCGCTAAGGCAATTGCTCCAGTATTGTCACAAAAGATTTTCATTGGACCCGATGCACTAGGTATTACACCTAGATCGGATATGAACTCCTTCATCCAGACTCCTTCATTTGCTGCTTCTGAAGCAGCTATGTACTCCGCTTCACATGTAGATCCCGCCACGACGCTCTGCTTGGAACTGCACCAACTGACAGCTCCACCATTCAATATAAATACGTATCTGGTTTGCGACTTAGAGTCATCCGGATCAATGTCAAAGCTTGCATCGACGTAACCATTTATGACAAGCTCTTTGTCACCTCCATAAACGAGAAACATATCCTTAGTCCTTTTCAGGTATTTTAGGATGTTCTTGACCGCTGCCCAATGATCCGCTCCTGGATTACTTTGGTACCTCCCTGCTAAACTTATAGCAAGGCACACATCAGGTCTGGTACACAGCATTGCATACATGATAGAACCTATGGCTGAGGCATAGGGAATGACTTTCATTTTCTCTCTATCTTCTATAGTGGTCGGGCATTGAGTCTGACTCAATTTCATACCTTGTAACACAGGCAAGAACCCTTTCTTTGACTGATCCATTTTGAATTTCTTCAAAACTTTATCAAGGTATGTGCTTTGTGAAAGTCCAATTAAGCGTCTTGATCTATCTCTATAGATCTTGATGCCCAATATATAAGTAGCTTCACCGAGGTCTTTCATTGAAACATTCTTATTCAAGTATCCTTTTATGCTATCCAGAAATTCTATATCATTTCCAATCAACAATATGTCATCCACATATAATATTAGAAACGCCACAGAGCTCCCACTCACTTTCTTGTAAATACAGGCTTCTCCAAAAGTCTGTATAAAACCATATGCTTTGATCACATTATCAAAGCGTATATTCCAACTCCGAGAGGCTTGCACCAATCCATAAATGGATCGCTGGAGCTTACACACTTTGTTAGCACCTTTTGGATCGACAAAACCTTCTGGTTGCATCATATACAACTCTTCTTTAAGAAATCCATTAAGGAATGCAGTTTTGACATCCATTTGCCAAATTTCATAATCATAAAATGCGGCAATTGCTAACATGATTCGGACAGACTTAAGCATCGCTACGGGTGAGAAGGTCTCATCGTAGTCAACTCCTTGAACTTGTCGAAAACCTTTTGCAACAAGTCGAGCTTTGTAGACAGTAACATTACCATCAGCGTCAGTCTTCCTCTTGAAAATCCATTTATTCTCTATGGCTTGCCGATCATTGGGCAAGTCAACCAAAGTCCATACTTTGTTCTCATACATGGATCCCATCTCAGATTTCATGGCCTCAAGCCATTTATTGGAATCTGGGCTCATCATAGCTTCTTCATAGTTCGTAGGTTCGCCTTGGTCTAGTAACATGACTTCTAGGACAGGATTACCGTACCACTCTGGTGCGGAACATACTCTGGCTGACCTACGAGGTTCAGTAATAACTTGATCTGAAGTTCCATGATCATCATCATTAGCTTCCTCACTAATTGGTGTAGGCATCACTGGAACTGATTTCTGTGATGAACTATTTTCCAATTCAAGAGAAGGTACAATTACCTCATCAAGTTCTACTTTCCTCCCACTCACTTCTTTCGAGAGAAACTCCTTCTCTAGAAAGGATCCATTCTTAGCAACAAAGATCTTGCCTTCGGATCTGTGATAGAAGGTGTACCCAACAGTTTCTTTTGGGTATCCTATGAAGACGCACTTCTCCGATTTGGGTTCGAGCTTATCAGGCTGAAGCTTTTTCACATAAGCATCGCAACCCCAAACTTTAAGAAACGACAGCTTAGGTTTCTTGCCAAACCACAGTTCATACGGTGTCGTCTCAATGGATTTAGATGGTGCCCTATTTAACGTGAATGCGGTTGTCTCTAATGCATAACCCCAAAACGATAGTGGTAAATCGGTAAGAGACATCATAGATCGCACCATATCTAATAAAGTATGGTTACGACGTTCGGACATACCATTACGCTGTGGTGTTCCAGGTGGCGTGAGTTGCGAAACTATTCCACATTGTTTTAAATGAAGGCCAAACTCGTAACTCAAATATTCGCCTCCGCGATCAGATCGTAGAAACTTTATTTTCTTGTTACGATGATTCTCCACTTCACTCTGAAATTCTTTGAACTTTTCAAACGTTTCAGACTTGTGTTTCATTAAGTAGATATACCCATATCTGCTCAAATCATCTGTGAAGGTCAGAAAATAACGATACCCGCCGCGAGCCTCAACACTCATCGGACCGCATACATCGGTATGTATTATTTCCAATAAGTCTGTAGCTTGCTCCATTGTTCCGGAGAACGGAGTCTTAGTCATCTTGCCCATGAGGCATGGTTCGCAAGCATCAAATGATTCATAATCAAGTGATTCCAAAAGTCCATCTGCATGGAGTTTCTTCATGCGCTTTACACCAATATGACCTAAACGACAGTGCCACAAATATGTTGCACTATCATTATCAACTTTGCATCTTTTGGCATCAATATTATGAATATGTGTATCACCACGATCGAGATTCAACAAAAATAGACCACTCTTCAAGGGAGCATGACCATAAAAGATATTACTCATATAAATAGAACAACCATTATTCTCTGATTTAAATGAATAACCGTCTCGCATCAAACAAGATCCAGATATAATGTTCATGCTCAACGCTGGCACCAAATAACAATTATTCAGGTGTAAAACTAATCCCGAAGGTAGATGTAGAGGTAGCGTGCTGACGGCGATCACATCGACCTTGGAACCATTCCCGATGCGCATCGTCACCTCGTCCTTAGCCAATCTTCGTTTAATCCGTAGTCCCTGTTTCGAGTTACAAATATGAGCAACCGAACCGGTATCAAATACCCAGGCACTACTACAAGCATTAGTAAGGTACACATCAATAACATGTATATCAAATATACCTTTGTTCACTTTGCCATCCTTCTTATCCGCCAAATACTTGGGGCAGTTCCGCTTCCAGTGACCAGTCCCTTTGCAGTAGAAGCACTCAGTTTCAGGCTTGGCTCTAGACTTGGGCTTCTTCCCGGGAGTGGCAACTTGCTTGCCATTCTTCTTGAAGTTCCCCTTCTTTCCCTTGCCCTTTTTCTTGAAACTAGTGGTCTTGTTAACCATCAACACTTGATGCTCCTTCTTGATTTCTACCTCCGCAGCTTTGAGCACAACGAAGAGCTCGAGAATAGTCTTCTCCATCCCTTGCATATTATAGTTCATCACGAAGCCTTTATAGCTTGGTGGCAGTGATTGAAGAACTCTGTCAATAACACTATCATCCGGGAGATTAACTCCCAGCTAAGTCAAGTGGTTATGGTACCCAGACATTCTGAGTATGTGTTCACTGACAGAACTGTTCTCCTCCATCTTGCAGCTATAGAACTTGTTGGAGACTTCATATCTCTCAACTCGGGCATTTGCTTGAAATATTAACTTCAACTCCTGGAACATCTCATATGCTCCATGACGTTCAAAACATCTTTGAAGTCCCGATTCTAAGCCGTAAAGCATGGCACACTGAACTATCGAGTAGTCATCAGATCGAGCTTGCCAGACGTTCATAATGTCAGCATCTGCTCCTACAGCAGGCCTTTCACCCAGCGGTGCATCAAGGACATAATTCTTCTGTGCAGCAATGAGGATAATCCTCAAGTTACGGACCCAGTCCGTGTAATTGCTACCATCATCTTTCAACTTAGCTTTCTCTAGGAACGCATTAAAATTCAAGGGAACGGTAGCACGGGCCATTGATCTACAACATAGATATGCAAAAACTATCAGGACTAAGTTCATGATAAATTAAGTTCAATTAATCATATTACTTAAGAACTCCCACTTAGATAGACATCCCTCTAGTCATCTAAATGATCACGTGATCCATATCAACTAAACCATGTCCGATCATCATGTGAGATGGAGTAGTTTTCAATGGTGAACATCTCTATGTTGATCATATCTACTATATGATTCATGTTCGACCTTTCGGTCTCAGTGTTCCGAGGCCATATATGCATATGCTAGGCTCGTCAAGTTTAACCTGAGTATTCCGCACATGCAAAACTGTCTTGCACCCGTTGTATGTGAACGTAGAGCTTATCACACCCGATCATCACGTGGTGTCTCGGCACGACGAACTGTCGCAACGGTGCATACTCAGGGAGAACACTTATACCTTGAAATTTAGTGAGGGATCATCTTATAATGCTACCGCCGTACTAACCAAAATAAGATGCATAAAAGATAAACATCACATGCAATCAAAATATGTGACATGATATGGCCATCATCATCTTGTGCCTTTGATCTCCATCTCCAAAGCATCGTCATGATTTCCATCGTCACCGGCTTGACACCTTGATCTCCATTGTAGCGTCGTTGTCTTCTCGCCAACTATTGCTTCTACAACTATCGCTAACGCATAGTGATAAAGTAAAGCAATTACATGGCGATTGCATTTCATACAATAAAGCGACAACCATAAGGCTCCTGCCAGTTGCCGATAACTTTTACAAAACATGATCATCTCATACAATAACGTGTATCACATCATGTCTTGACCATATCACATCACAACATGCCCTGCAAAAACAAGTTAGACGTCCTCTACTTTGTTGTTGCAAGTTTTACGTGGCTGCTACGGGCTTCTAGTAAGAACCGTTCTTACCTACGCATCAAAACCACAACAATTTTTCGTCAAGTGTGTTGTTTTAACCTTCAACAAGGACCGGCCGTAGTCAAACTTGATTCAACTAAAGTTGGAGAAACAGACACCCGCCAGCCACCTGTGTGCAAAGCACGTCGGTAAAACCAGTCTCATGAACGCGGTCATGTAATGTCGGTCCGGGCCGCTTCATCCAACAATACCGCCGAATCAAAGTAAGACGTTGGTGGTAAGCAGTATGACTATTATCACCTACAACTCTTTGTGTTCTACTCGTCCATATCATCTACGCATAGACTTGGCTCGGATGCCACTGTTGGGAAACGTAGCATGCAATTTCAAAATTTTCTACGCTCACGCAAGATCTATCTAGGAGATGCATAGCAACGAGAGGGGAGAGTGTGTCCACGTACCCTCGTAGACCGAAAGCGGAAGCGTTAGCTTAACGCGGTTGATGTAGTCGAACGTCTTCGCGATCCAACCGATCAAGCACCAAACGTACAACACCTCCGAGTTCTGCACACGTTCAGCTCGATGACGTCCCTTGAACTCTTGATCCAACAGAAGGTCGAGGGAGAGTTTCGTCAGCACGAATATACCTTTGTTCACTTTGCCATCCTTCTTATCCACCAAATACTTGGGGCAGTTCCGCTTCCAGTGACCAGTCCCTTTGCAGTAGAAGCACTCAGTTTCAGGCTTGGCTCCAGACTTGGGCTTCTTCCCGGGAGTGGCAACTTGCTTGCCATTCTTCTTGAAGTTCCCCTTCTTTCCCTTGCCCTTTTTCTTGAAACTAGTGGTCCTATTAACCATCAACACTTGATGCTCCTTCTTGATTTCTACCTCCGCAGCTTTGAGCATAGCGAAGAGCTCGGGAATAGTCTTCTCCATCCCTTGCATATTATAGTTCATCACGAAGCCTTTATAGCTTGGTGGCAGTGATTGAAGAACTCTGTCAATAACACTATCATCCGGGAGATTAACTCCTAGCTGAGTCAAGTGGTTATGGTACCCAGACATTCTGAGTATGTGTTCACTGACAGAATTGTTCTCCTCCATCTTGCAGCTATAGAACTTGTTGGAGACTTCATATCTCTCAACTCGGGCATTTGCTTGAAATATTAACTTCAACTCCTGGAACATCTCATATGCTCCATGACGTTCAAAACATCTTTGAAGTCCCGATTCTAAGCCGTAAAGCATGGCACACTGAACTATCGAGTAGTCATCAGATCGAGCTTGCCAGACGTTCATAATGTCAGCATCTGCTCCTGCAGCAGGCCTTTCACCCAGCGGTGCATCAAGGACATAACTCTTCTGTGCAGCAATGAGGATAATCCTCAAGTTACAGACCCAGTCCGTGTAATTGCTACCATCATCTTTCAACTTAGCTTTCTCTAGGAACGCATTAAAATTCAAGGGAACGGTAGCACGGGCCATTGATCTACAACATAGATATGCAAAAACTATCAGGACTAAGTTCATGATAAATTAAGTTCAATTAATCATATTACTTAAGAACTCTCACTTAGATAGACATCCCTCTAGTCATCTAAATGTTCACGTGATCCATATCAACTAAACCATGTCCGATCATCATGTGAGATGGAGTAGTTTTCAATGGTGAACATCTCTATGTTGATCATATCTACTATATGATTCATGTTCGACCTTTCGGTCTCAGTGTTCCGAGGCCATATATGCATATGCTAGGCTCGTCAAGTTTAACCTGAGTATTCCGCACATGCAAAACTGTCTTGCACCCGTTGTATGTGAACGTAGAGCTTATCACACCCGATCATCACGTGGTGTCTCGGCACGACGAACTGTCGCAACGGTGCATACTCAGGGAGAACACTTATACCTTGAAATTTAGTGAGGGATCATCTTATAATGCTACCGCCGTACTAAGCAAAATAAGATGCATAAAAGATAAACATCACATGCAATCAAAATATGTGACATGATATGGCCATCATCATCTTGTGCCTTTGATCTCCATCTTCCAAAGCGTCGTCATGATTTCCATCGTCACCGGCTTGACACCTTGATCTCCATCATAGCGTCGTTGTCGTCTCGCCAACTATTGCTTCTACAACTATCGCTAACGCATAGTGATAAAGTAAAGCAATTACATGGCGATTGCATTTCATACAATAAAGCGACAACCATAAGGCTCCTGCCAGTTGCCGATAACTTTTACAAAACATGATCATCTCATACAATAACGTGTATCACATCATGTCTTGACCATATCACATCACAGCATGCCCTGCAAAAACAAGTTAGACGTCCTCTACTTTGTTGTTGCAAGTTTTACGTGGCTGCTACGGGCTTCTAGTAAGAACCGTTCTTACCTACGCATCAAAACCACAACAATTTTTCGTCAAGTGTGTTGTTTTAACCTTCAACAAGGACCAGCCGTAGTCAAACTCGATTCAACTAAAGTTGGAGAAACAGACACCCGCCAGCCACCTGTGTGCAAAGCACGTCGGTAGAACCAGTCTCATGAACACGGTCATGTAATGTCGGTCCGGGCCGCTTCATCCAACAATACCGCCGAATCAAAGTAAGATGTTGGTGGTAAGCAGTATGACTATTATCACCTACAACTCTTTTGTGTTCTACTCGTGCATATCATCTACGCATAGACTTGGCTCGGATGCCACTGTTGGGAAACGTAGCATGCAATTTCAAAATTTTCTACGCTCACGCAAGATCTATCTAGGAGATGCATAGCAACGAGAGGGGAGATTGTGTCCACGTACCCTCGTAGACCGAAAGCGGAAGCGTTAGCTTAACGCGGTTGATGTAGTCGAACGTCTTCGCGATCCAACCGATCAAGCACCGAACGTACAGCACCTCCGAGTTCTGTACACGTTTAGCTCGATGACGTCCCTCGAACTCTTGATCCAACAGAAGGTCGAGGGAGAGTTTCGTCAGCACGACGGCGTGGTGACGGTGATGGTGATGTGATCCGCGTAGGGCTTCGCCTAAGCACTACGACGCTATGACCGGAGGAGTAAACTGTGGAGGGGGCACCGCACACGGCTAAGAGAATATCTGTTGTGTTCTTGGGTGCCCCCCTACCCCCGTATATAAAGGAGGGGAGGAGGAGGCCGGCCACCAAGGGGGCGCGCCATGGGGGGGAGTCCTACTAGGACTCCACTCCTAGTAGGATTCGCCCCCCCACTTTTCCTTTCTCCGGAGGTGGAAATAGGGAAGGAGAGGGAGAGGGAGAAGGAAAGGGGGGCGCCACCCCCTTCCCTAGTCCAATTCAGCCTCCTCCCTTGTGGGGGGCGCACCAGCCCCTTGTGGGCTGGTTAGCCTCCCTCCTATGGCCCATATGGCCCATATCTTCCACCGGGGGGTTCCGGTAACCCCTCCGGTACTCCGATATGTACCCGATACACTCCGGAACCCTTCCGGTGTCCGAATACTACCTTCCAATATATCAATATTTACCTCTCGACCATTTCGAGACTCCTCGTCATGTCCATGATCTCATCCGGGACTCCGAACAATCTTCGGTCACCAAAACACATAACTCATAATACAAATCGTCATCGAACGTTAAGCGTGCGGACCCTACGGGTTCGAGAACTATGTAGACATGACCGAGACATATCTCCAATCAATAACCAATAGCGGAACCTGGATGCTCATATTGGTTCCCACATATTCTACGAAGATCTTTATCGGTCAAACCGCAATGACAACATACGTTATTCCCTTTGTCATCGGTATGTTACTTGCCCGAGATTCGATCGTCGGTATCTTCATACCTAGTTCAATCTCGTTACCGGCAAGTCTCTTTACTCGTTCTGTAATGCATCATCTCGTAACTAACTCATTAGTCACATTGCTTGCAAGGCTTATAGTGATGTGCATTATCGAGAGGGCCCAGAGATACCTCTTCGATACTCGGAGTGACAAATCCTAATCTCGATCTATGCCAACCAACAAACACCTTCGGAGACACCTGTAGAGCATCTTTGTAATCACCCAGTTACGTTGTGATGTTTGATAGCACACAAGGTGTTCCTCCGGTATTCGGGAGTTGCATAATCTCATAGTCAGAGAAATATGTATAAGTCATGAAGAAAGCAATAGCAATAAAAATTAATGATCATTATGCTAAGCTAACGGATGGGTCTTGTCCATCACATCATTCTCTAATGATGTGATCCCATTCATCAAATGACAACACATGTCTATGGTCAGGAAACTTTAACCATCTTTAATGAATGAGCTAGTCAAGTAGAGGCATACTAAGGGACACTCTGTTTTGTCTATGTATTCACACATGTACTAAGTTTCCGGTTAAAACAATTCTAGCATGAATAATAAACATTTATCATGATATAAAGAAATATAAATAACAACTTTATTATTGCCTCTAGGGCATATTTCCTTCAAGTAGTTCACCCTCGGGACTGAGGGTATGTACCAGTAGCTATGTGTTTAATCTCTGCTCTTTCGTGTTCTTGATTTGGCATGATCTTGATGTACCGCGAGCTTTGTTAATATAGTTGGATCATATGGTGCTTCTCCCTCTCTATCTTGTTATGATGAATTGAGTTTATACCTTTGAGGTTTCACTATTATAGGATTGAATACTTTTATGGATTTGAGAACAGTTGATGTATGTCTAGCATATGGATATATATCAGCGGTGACAATGGGGTATATTGATTCACTTGATGTATGTTTTGGCACTCAACTCGTGGATTCCCGAGGTGACATTGGGGTAATCTATGCATAGGGGTTGATGCACGTTTTCGTCCTACTTTTTCTGGTAGAAACCTTGGGGCACTCTTTGAAGTTCTTTGTGTTGGATTGATTATTATGAATATGAAATTGTTTGATGCGTATCGAATAATCAACTCACGGATACTTATGGTGACATTGAAGTATTTATGTGACATTAGAGTTGGTTGATGTGTATCATATGGTGTTATTTTAGTACGAACTCTTTGGCTATTTGTGACACTTATATGAATAGCTCGATAGATTGATCGAAAATGATAACTTTGAGGTGGTTTCGTACCCTACAAACAATTTCATCTTATATTCTCCACTAGATAAAAACTTTGGAGTGATTCTTTGTCGCACGTTGAGTGATTGTTATATGATTCAATTATGTTAGCACTGTTGAGAGATTGCACTAGTGAAAGTATGAACTCCAGGCCTTGTTTTTAAGCATTGCAATACCGTTTGTGCTCCGTTTTTTCACTTTCTACCTTGCTGTTTTTATATTTTCAGATTACAAAAACCTATATCTACTATCCATACTACACTTGTATCACCATCTCTTCGCTGAACTAGTGCACCTATACAATTTACCATTATATTGGGTATGTTGAGAACACAAGAGATTTCTTGTATTTGATTGCAGAGTTGTTTGAGAGAGACCATCTTCATCCTACTCCTCCCACGGATTGATAAATCTTAGGTCATCCACTTGAGAGAAAATTGCTACTGTTCTACAAAACTCCGCGCTTGGAGGCCCAACACGAATCTACAAGAATAAGTTGTGTAGTAGACATCAACCGCCTGATCCACTATCAGTCATAGCACATGGTCCAAATTTGATGGACACAGTTGGATGTCTGAGCTTTTCCACATACACATGACAATATATTATTAGATGACTTTCATTGGAGACACCCTGACATGGGGAGCCAGGGGCAGGGGGTGAAACATGTGGAGAGGAGTTGTGCGCAATAGCCATCACATTTATTGAATCTTTGTCTTTATACATAGAAACCACAATTACAATCTTGTTTGTTTGGATCATACAAAAAAAGTGGAAGATACTTTTAAGGTGAATCCGAGTCACACACAATTGAAATCATACTCGTGAGATGAGATGGAAATGAAGGATCCATATGTACTCTTCTGGAAATAACCTCCCGCTTATATTATTAGTTAGTCCATAGCTACAGTTAGGGCTAGAACTTTAACTCGAAACTCACGAGCTAAACGAGTAGCTCATGACTCGGCTTAACTCGACTCGAATTTGAGACTAGCGAGTCAAGTTTTAATTTGAGCTTGTTAACATAACGAGTTTAACGAGCCGAGCTAACGAGTTAGTCGTTTAGCTATGGCTGCATGCATCGATTGATGCAGAGGCCAGGGGTCATCCTTCTTTTCAAAAAAAAAAGTCGTTTAGCTCACTAATCAAATAACTCATTAATTAAAAGGGGCAAAAGATAAGCATCAATATTGTTGTTGATTGTTGTCATACATAATACGCATATTTTGTTATTCACCGTTCATAACAGGCTTAACGAGTTAAATGAGCTAGCTCGTGTGTTATACGAGTCGAGCCAAATTTGAATTTGAGCTAGTTTTTTTTGCGGGATAATGTGGGTTTTTATTCCTCGAAAACAGAATTACTATCTGCTGGTACATCATGAGTAACGCTATCCGGCATACGACGCAATCAACAAGCAGTACTACCACCAGATCTTCCTATACTAGCTAAACTATGAGCAACTCTATTTTGATGATGCTCAATTTTCAACTATGAGCTAGTTTTGTTAACAAGTCAAATTGAGCTAACTAGACAACGAGCTCTATCGAGTTGAGCCAAACTGACTCTGACTCGACTTGAATGGCACTCCTAGCTACAGTTCAAAGCCGTGAACCCTGTCTCCTCCGATTTGCATCACCCAACAAAACAAATCGAGTCCCTCAAAAAAAAAAAACAAATCGAGCAAAATGAATTCACGAAGCATGGACGTGCAAAGCTCTTGTCGACTCGTGCACGCGGCCCTTTGAGAAATGCACATTTTGGGGTCATATGTGGAAAAGATGTATTATCCGGGGGTAGAAGCAGAAAAAAACCCAGATCGAATCCATCACGCCAGCACGCATCTCGGCGCACGGAAACCCTAAACGCCCAAACCCCCGCTATATATTCCCCCTCGTCTCTCCTCCTCACTCCTCTAGCCGCCGCCGTCGCCCGCGAAGCCCCTCCCATTGGAGATCTCCCGACCTCTCCCCTCGCCGCCCGCCCGGAGATCTCCCGGCCTCTCCCTCCGCCATCATGGGGTGCGTGCTAAGATCTCTTCTCCTCCTTCATCCTAATGCGGTACCCTGCTCTTTCTCGGCGCTGGTCTATCGGTCCTGGACAGAGATGTTTCTTCGTCGCTCTCCCCGGTTCTTGCTCCGATATGTAGAGTATCTTGTGCTGCGTTCTTGTTCTAGCAAGTGCCGAGTAGTACCATGTGATCTAGGCTGATTTGTGCTAGGGTTAGAGGATGGGATCGTCGTTCCGATGCGACGAAGCTGCGCTTATTGATGGTCCAGTGCTGATCAGATGCAACATCAGTGCTAAACATATTCATAAGCGACATGAATTCGTTGCCACCGCGTTATCTGTATTCCTTTGTCCAGATGATTGGGCCGTGGAAGTTATGCATGGTAGCATACAATACGTCTTCCTTTTTAGCCTCTAGGCTGGTGCAGTTTGCCTGTTCTTAGTGTGGGTAGCGAGATGATATCTACCTCGGTTTTCATGATGCTTTGTATGGTGGCCATGTTTAGAATATATCCACCTCCTTGCTTGGTATGACTGCGACACATGATTAGTATGTTAAATAGTTGGTAGTTTAGAATTCGAGGTGAAATGGTTGGAACATGTGTATGTATGCAGTATGCATCAGTTCAGTTCAGTGACATGCTGTATGTATGCAGTATATGCAGTATGCATCAGTTCAGTTCAGTGACATGCTGTATGTATGCAGTATATGCAGTATGCATCAGTTCAGTTCAGTGACATGCTGTATGTATGCAGTATGCATCAGTTCAGTCCAGTGCCTTGCTCTTTATTTCAGGACTTGCTTAGGGATGTGTACACGTCTGTAGTTTGTTGCAACATATGCACATGTTCAGTTGATATGTAGATGCTCTCGTGCTATGTTCTTGGACTAGCATGTGCCAAGTAGAACCATGTCATTTAGGCTGATTTGTGCTAGGGTCGGAGGATGAGATCGCTGTTCCAGTGCAATGAAACTGAGCTTATTGACGGTCCAGTGCTGATCACATACAACATCAGTCCTAAACATATTCATAAGCAACATGAATTCGTTGCCACCATGTTATCTGTATTCCTTTGCTCAGATGATTGGGCCCTGGAAGTTGTGCATGGTAGCATACAATATGAGTTTCCTTATAGCCTCTTATTTGTGTAGGTAGCGAGATTACCTCTGTTTTTATGATGCTCTGAATGATTCCCATGTTTATTTTATGTCCATCTCCATGGTAGTCATGATTGCAGTACATATTAATATGTTAACTAGTTGCCAGTTTAGAATGCAAGGAGAAACCAATTTTACCAAATGGATGTGTATGCAGTATGCATCACTTCAGTTCAGTGACATGTTCTTTACTTCAGGACTTGCCTTGGGATGTTTACACATGTGTAGTTAGTTGCAATGCTCTGCGCTTTCAACTCCATCATTAACATATCCTATTTATTCATCTCATGTAGTTATGTTGTTGGATTTTTGGTCAAGATTTTCCTGTTACTTGTCAAGTTGGTACTAATACACCTGCTTAACTTTTGAGATCTGTTTAATTAATGTAAGCATGGATGAATTCTTTTCGCAGTAAGACACGTGGTATGGGAGCCGGGCGCAAGCTCAAGACCCACCGCAGGAACCAGAGGTGGGCTGACAAGGCATACAAGAAGAGCCACTTGGGCAATGAGTGGAAGAAACCCTTCGCTGGATCGTCTCACGCCAAGGGCATTGTCTTGGAGAAGATGTATGTTGAACAGCAGATTTATGTTCCCTTGTTTTTATCTCATGTTTTGAATCCCGACTAACGTGCAATTGCTCCCTCTGCAGTGGTATTGAGGCCAAGCAGCCTAACTCTGCCATCCGTAAGTGTGCTCGTGTCCAGCTGGTGAAGAACGGGAAGAAGATCGCTGCCTTTGTGCCCAATGATGGTTGCCTGAACTTCATCGAGGAAAACGTATGTGCCCCTCACCCATTGCTCAGATATATGCGACATGTCTGCTATATGCAACCAACGTAACCTCTTAACTTTGATGGATGCTTCAGGACGAGGTGCTCATTGCTGGATTCGGTCGTAAGGGGCACGCCGTGGGAGATATCCCCGGTGTCAGGTTCAAGGTTGTCAAGGTATCTGGTGTCTCCCTGCTTGCGCTCTTCAAAGAGAAGAAGGAGAAGCCCAGGTCTTAGATTGCATTTTTTATAGGCAAGGATGAAATGGACTGTAAGGCTCTGGACTTTTGAGGAGGAAAGTTGCCTGCTATGTTTACAATGCCCTATATAACCTGAAGTTGTACTAGCGAGATTTGTTCCTTCTCTGCTGTTGCTTTCTCTTAACAGTTGCTATTAAGAGTATTGTTTCCATGATCTGGATATATATTATTTCTTGTTACTCTGCTGGCTAGTGGGTTTTATCTCATTTTCTATGTTTGCCTGTATTATGCTGTTAATACTTGTTTAAAAAATCTCTTTTTGCATGATGAGATAGTTTTGCAGTAGGATAGTTTTGCAGTAGTATAGTACTGAAAAAAAAATCTATTCCAATCAACCTGTGGATTGGATTGGATATTTGGGGGATATTAGCAATGTCCTGAGCAAAAAGAAAATAAACACATTTTGAATTAACAAAAATATTCTGAGAAATCTACACGTTCTAACGATGAAGTGCTACACAAAATCTGTTCACCATTTTCAAAATCATGATTTTGTCTTCCTAGTGTAGCTCTCGCCATTAATTTATATTATGAACGTGTGTGATCTTTTTAAACTTTTTTGAAACTTCGAAACTGTAATTTCTGAAAAAAAAAATTAAAGAGCTCCATGGAGCTCGTCCTCCATTTAGGATTTTCATTCCTATGTAAGTTGTACTAGCGAGATCTGTTCCTTGTCTGCTGTTGACTGTCGCTATTGAATTTTGTTTCCATTATTTGGATAGCAAGTTTTATCTGCCCTCTGCAATGCCTCTGTATCATTTTTTGTGTGTGCAAAATCCATATGACATGATGCAGTTTTGCCGATTGTAGTAGTAATTCACACTGAAAGAGTTATGCAAATAACAGCTGTTATGTTTTTCACTGCAAACTCTGCACAATCTAAGAGGATACGAGGAGGAAACTAGTTTGATTGCTTTCATCATTGGCGTCTATCACTAATGGGCAACGAAAGATATGCCCCATTCCAAACACGGAACAAGTGAAGCATTGGCGGCAGATAGGGCAGGACAAGTATCACCGGAACTACCTACATATTATGAACGCTGTGGTAGCGTGGTCTGGGTACTCCCTCCGTTCTTAAATATAAGTTTATTTTAGAGATTTCAATAAGGATTATATACGAATGTATATAAACATATTTTAGAGTGTAGATTCACTTATTTTGCTTCATATGTGATTCGTATTGGAATCATTAGAGACTTCTCTTATATTTAGAAGCGGAGCGAGTAGTACATTTGAATCATTAAAGAGACTTCTCTTATATTTAGAAGCGGAGCGAGTAGTACATTTCGTGGAAAGGTGCAAGACGCTGGCGGCACATTAATGGGGAGAAGTTCCAAGCCCCCATCGATCCAATTGCGTGTTTACGTTGCTCATGGTCCAGGCTGCCAACTTCAAAACAGCTGCTGCGAAGAAGAAACCTGGTATCAAACGGCATGGCCGAGATCGACCCCAGGCGAACCATCTCATAGTTCATGCCCAAGATGTGAGGCAATCACCTCAAGAAAAGAAAAAAGATTTTTTTTTTTCAAAACGTAGACAAAATATTTGCCTCATCGATTAATAATTAAGAAGAAGAGAATTGCTCAATTAATTTTTGAAAAACCGGGCGAAAACCGATACAAACAACTCAAAAAACAGGCTACTCACGAAGCACGAAACACCGTGACCACAGACAACCCGTCACGTGCTCCTAACACACAACAATCGTACCTCACCACACTTGCACAACACAACAGAGCCCTGACAAGAACACCAACAACGATGACTTGGACAATCTAAGCCACATCGACAACACAAGAAACTGAGCATCATCCATCAAGAAACCGCAGACGCCTTCCCATTAGCGCACACACCGGCCACATCAATATCCTCAACCACGTGCACCTCCGACCCGAAGGACTCAGAAGACGCCTCTGGATGCTCACATGACAGACATGAATCATCTCCCTCACACGAGGTCACTAGTGAGTCCACCTTCATGTGCTTCACTGACAAAAGAGAAGCAGAGCTCAGACATAGCTCCCTAATCTCGGGCATGATTTGTAGCACCGGAGCCACGAGCATGGCGATGGACTCATCCTGAGTGGTAGATAACACAGGGGGCGAGGCGGACATCGACGACGAAATGTCCCCAACACGAGGGGAGAAACAACCATATAACTTTGCCTCCGTGTCCTCCTCGGAGCAAACACCAACTGCAATAGGAGGATGTGACGTCATAGCAGTCTGCAGCATAGCCAGCACAGGGGAGAGACTACTCAGAGCAACCTCCGCCCGCTCCAAAAAGCTCCCAACCCACACCAGGCAGCCTTGCAGCAGCACAATTTGATCAGCCAGAGCGGACTGCAGAATCACTTCAGATGAGGTTGTCGAGTCCGCCGTAGCAGATATAACAGACGCCCAGGACCTACGGTGAACCGCCTTGGAGGGGGGCGCGAATTTCACTGGACCCTTGCGTAAAGCTGATGTAGGACCATGCATGGTGTTAACGCAGGCCACGGGCGGCATGGCAAGGCATGCCAGCGAGCTTAGAGGACGCCAGGGATTGCGACATCCGTGCGCACGATGACCATTCTCCAAACAACGTGAGCACCGCAACTGATCTCTGCAATGAGCTGCACGATGCCCATGAGCAAAGCATCTGTAGCATCTACCGTGAAGCCAAGCAGGAATGGGACGAGGAGCCATTGTCGTGGATGGCGGCGGCAATGTCGGCCGACGCGGGCTGCGCCGTGGCAGCACCTCCTGCCAACCCCCACTCGTGTCCACCTCATGACCCACACACATCTCGCCGGAGTCGACGGCCTTGGCGGCAGCCGGCGGCGTCTGAGGGGCCAGCTCCTCTTCTTCTTCGTCTTCATCGTCATTGTCAACGGTAGAGGCCCACAAAACAGATCTTCGCGTACAGGTCAGCAAATCCCCCATGCCAACTACGATGCCCTTTGCGTTAGCTGATGGAGTCAGGGAGGGCAGCTCCTCTTCGCAGTCCATGTCGTCGCCATTGGCCGGGGCAACAAGAGCCGGCAGCACAGGCCCGTGGCGGCACCGGCAAGCAGGGCGGGCGTGGCAGGCAACAGTGCCGAAGCAGCTGTTGTCGCGGTCTTGGAACGCAGCGAGGCCTTAACACCCCCAGCTTCCTTCCTAAATCTGCAACTTGGGGGCACCGACCGCGGTGGAGGGATGGCGCCGGTAGCCGGGGCGCTGCCAGCAGCCGGAGCGTTCGACGCTGGCACCACACGCGCAGGCAGAGGCTGCCCCGACCTGGTCTCCACGGTCGCACCCACATCACCGGCAACCGAGGTCCGACGACCCAGCAGCTGCAGCGACATGGCAGAGGACTCGCGAGCATCTGGACTCGGGGAAGCAGAGGAGATCACGGCAGAGCCCAGCCCTTGAAGGACCGACGCTGGCGGCTGGAGGACGGCGGCTAGAGGACGGCGGCTGCAGCACTGGAAGACGGCGCTGGAGCGGCTCCCGCGGCGGAGGTTCGCGAGAGCGGCGTCGCGGTGTTGACGAGAAGACAGGGCGGCGCCGAGGCTGGTGCGGGAGAGGACGCCGCGGGGAGTCCGGATCCGATCTCGGCGGCAGCAAGGGAGGCCCGAGGCCGGAGAACCGGCCGGCGGTGGCGCGCGCCCATCCGCCACCTGCGCGGTCGCGAGAGCGCCATCCCGTGAGGATGTCAATTGTAATGAAGGGGATCTCAAGAGCACCAATGCTGCCCGAAAAAAGAAATTTGGATGTTGAGGCCATGGCGCTGCAAATGGGGTGTAAGAGCATCTCCAGCCGTTCGCCCTCCCCCCAGGGGCTAGAAAAAAACGCCGCCTGGTGGCGAACCGGCGATAACTTCGGCGTGGGGGCGATCGGGTTCCCAGCCGCCGCCCCCAGGTCGTCCCCAGCCGTCCTTTTTTCAAAAGGAAATCGGCCAAACACGACACAAAATTCGTCCAAACTCGGCGATTTTTATTCATATTTGTACAAAAACTTAAAAACATAAATTAAAACTAACTAAAAACGACATTACCACGCCGCCGCCCGCCTTCTACATGCCGAGGAGCCTGTAGAACCGGGTGTAGTCGCCGCCGCTGTCGTCGTCGCCATCATCGTCACCACCGTCGCCCTGCGCGCCGCCGCCGTCCCTGCTGCACCCCTGGCCAGCGTCGCCGATGCTGGGGGTTGGAAGGCCCGGGCGCCTCCTCCTCGTCGCTGTCGAGGATGACGACGCCGCCCTCCTTGCGTCCACGGCGCCGGGCTTTGATCTCCTCGTAGGCCCGGCGCTGGCGCTCCACCTGCTCGCGGACGTAGTCCGCCTTCGCCCACTTGAGGGCGGTCTCGTCGTCGGCGGCCATGTCCTCGTGCTCCTTCTTCACGGGGAGCAAACCCGGCTCGGTCTTTGGCTTGACGAGGCGGTAGGAAGAAGGAGAGGAGCGGCCGCCCTCGTTGATGACGAGGGCGATGCCGCGGGTGCGGCGCCCAAGCAGCGTCTCCTTGTAACACCCTGGATTTTGCCCATTTTCTTTTGATTTTGATTTTCGTCCGGATTTGCTTTTTGTGGCTTAGTAGTCTTGCAACCTGGAGGGATCACCCTTGATTCCTCTTCCCAAGTGGCTTGCCAACCTCAAAACCATCCCAAGACCTTGCCATTTTCATCTTGGACCAATCTCATTATTCTTTTCCTTGGGAATATTCCTTTTTTCTATTAAAGGAATAACCCTGTTTGTCCTGGGTTGTGAAGCAACCCATATTTCCATTATTCCCAAAATTTCCAAATAATTCTCATAAATTATTTGGGACATATCTTCTTCATATATGCCAAAATATTCCTTGCCATGTCCAAAAATATTTCACAAATATTCCTTTTCTGATTCTGCCTTATCTGTCAGATTGAGAAGTAAGTACCCTTTATATTTGCTTGCTTGCTCTCAAACTTTTTGTGCACTATTTACTATCCATATCATTGCCACATGCCAAAATTCAACTTTATTTGGATATTAAATCTCTCTTGGCTAATTTCCAAAGTTTCTGGGCAACTGAAATCTTTGTGAAGCAAGTGCTAGCTAGGTGTATCCAAAGGAGTTGAAATTTTGCAAGCATCTTCCTATGCTCAAATCATGACTTTCCACCAAGTTTCAACCCTATCCAATCATCTATGTGACCACAGCATTAAATCTGTGTTTCTGATCATATTTTCACATTGTGAAGCAACTATATTTTATATTGCTCCATAATTGCTGAAAATTTACGAGAGCATTCTCCTACCCATAAAACCTATCTCCACAAAATTTGGACTCATTTCACCTTCCCATTAATTCCCTATAATTTTCCTAAGATTCTGGTCAGAGAGGATAGCTGTGAAGGAAGTACCATTTTGGCTTGTCCAAATGGCATGAAATTTTTATGGCACTCTCATATGACCAAATAATCATGTTCTACCAAATTTCAGCTCAACTTGCCACTCTATGTGAATGGCACTTCAAGATTGAGTTTCTGGTCCAGATTGGTCAGTTGCAAAGCAACCCTATTAAATATTGGTCCATTTCTCTCCAAACTCCACAGGATCATAGTCCTTCCTACCCTAAACCTCCCAGACATCTCATTTTGACTTTATTACCTTCCTGTTCATCACAGAAGTGCGGTCAAGTTTGCTACAGAAAACTTCCAGTGAAGCTTCACATCTACTCTTGGACTCTTTTGACGATCTATCACCTCAGAGGGTCCCTTCCTTGGATGTATTTTGCACTAGACAAGACGCTGCATGCCAGGGTGCACCGTGTGCGCCAGTTCACGCGGTGACCACGCGGATGGCATGCCAGCCAGCGTGCTCTGGCGATAGACCTCCTCGGTTCCGTCCATTCCTTCTCTCCCTCGCCACCTAGCCATGTCTAGGGGCTTCCCCTTGTCGTCACCGTCGCTCTGGAACCCTCTCCCCCTCCAGTTTCTTCCTCCTCATGCCACGGCGATCGCCGCCGCTGTTCGGCCCGTGACCGCCGTCGTTTTCCTCTCTGTCCTCTTCCCCCTCGAGCTCTCTGGAGCGCCCTCGAGCTCTCTCTCCTTCCCGCGAAGCCTCCCGGCGCCGCTACCGTCCAGCCACGCCATCCCCTAGCGCCAGTGCGCCGATGAGGACGCCACGGTGGCCATCCTCATCCGCCGCTCGCACCCGGCTATTTAAGCCACCCCCGCGCCTCCCCGAGCTCACCAAGCTCCTCTCCTCACTCCACTGACCCTCCCCGTCCACTCGCCGGAGCTCCAGCTCCTCTCTTCACCTCAAACCGCCGCCATGGCCGTCGGCGACCCACTCCTAAATTGGAGCAGTCCGGCCACTCCCTCCTCTTCTAGCTCCTCCAGTAGCTCCCTCGGGCCCCACCGGATCTTCCCAGCTCCTCCCCTCGGCCGCCGGAGGCCTGCAGCCTCGTGCCCGACTCCGGCTGGAGCCGCCGTCCGCCTCGGCCAAGGCCTAGCCCACCTCGTTGCTCTCCGGCGGGAACGGACTCCCCCATCGGCTGCGCCTCGTCTTGCTGATTACTCCGATGGCCGGAGCGTCGCCGGAGGTGGCCGGTGGCGTCGGGGCGGCCTCCGGCGTCGAGCCCTCCCCTGTTCGGCGGGCGCCAGACGCGGGGGAGACGACGACCACCATCTCCTCCCCTCGCCTGTCAACGGGCCCCAACCGTAAGTGGCAGCGGCGGCGCACGTGTGGAGCTGACGTGGCGGGCCCGCGCGGTTAAGTGGAAGCGTACTTTCCAAAGTACGTTTCCCTCTTCTGAAAACACATTTCTGGAGCTGTTCAGGCTAAAGTACGCTTTCTCTTCTGTAAAGCGTATTTCCAGAAAAGCGCCTTCTGTTTTATCAGCCAGGGACTAGTTTGTGAAGATTCTGTTTACAGATTAGTCCCTGAACTTCGTCGGGCTGTAACTTTTCATCCGTAACTCCGAATCAGGTGAATCCAACGCCCACGTCTTCGTCCCGTCGAGCCCATTCCGATGGATCATTTTCATAATGTTTACACACTGTGAAAATGACCATTTTGCCCTTGCCCGTAAACAGCCCCCTCCGAGAGAGAACTGTTTCCGGCAATCACTTCCGCAGACTCTCCGCACTCCTTCCCGATGGTTCCTTCATCCCCAGGCAAGCCACAACTCTCATCTGCATCATCGCATTGCAATATCATGGTTTAACTATTTACTTTAACAACAAGTATGAGTATCTGTGAAACAAATTGGATTATACAATATTTGAATAAATTCTCGGGTAGGTGACTATCTTGTTGAGCACCGGATTGTTAATGACTAGTAGTTTACCCACTTGTTGATACTATGATGTTGAGATCACTGTCTATGATTATTTTGGAGTTCATCCGGCAGTTCGTGGAGATGAATTAGTAGCAGTGGCTTAAGCATACTGGTTCTCAGAGGTCAGCTATGACGGTAACATTATTCGGAGATGTGATATTTAGTCGGTTGACCTTGAGTCACCTGTCCGGACTTATCCGTGCAACCACATTTGCCGGTATGGGACGGCCTTGACTTGGTCTGATCGCGTGCTCTTTCACCGGTACCGCCCGACAGGGAAGGTTATGCGTGCGCGCTACCCTGGCCCAGTAGGCGGCGATAACCTTGTGAGCCCAGTTGAGTTGTATGGTACCAGGTCCCCGTTTGGGACAGTTTAGTTTGGCCACGACGGTGGCAGGTGTCACGAGGTGACACGGGGGCCACCCAGGGCAGGACTTCGGGGGAGGATGAATGCCGGTGGTACGGTGGAGGAGTCACGGGTCAGGCAGGTTTCGTTGGAGCAACGCTGGTCCACCCGAATGGGATCACGAGGTCAGTGCTCCATGGTGTGGGTAAAGTGCGCAACCTCTGCAGAGTGTAAAATCTATTCGAATAGCCGTGTCCACGATATTGGACAGTCCGCCCAGACCTCACTAGGTGGTCAACCATAGTAGTGATAATGATGGAAGAACTCGTCGTATGATCAGAAGTACTCGGTGAATCGTGAGTATTCCGAGGGTTGTGATGCAACCCGGAAGAGAGTAAGTTTGTCAAACTTGTGGTACAGTTGATATCAGGTTTATGATGTGTCAGCCATGGGATGGCAATAAGATGAGTGGTCGGATGACCACATGATTGGGGTTGGACTTGGGAACATGTTCGGATTGGATCCTAAGATTATTCGGAGTATGGATTAAACATGCTTTACCTTACTGCATTTACTTCAGAAGTTATCTTGCTAGATAACCATGCTTGTTAATTTTGACTGCTATGATGTTGTCTTGCCTTAATGCTGATGATTGCTGTGAGCTTGCGAGTACATTCAAAGTACTCACCTGGCGTGTCATGCCAGTTTACAGGTCATGCCGTGATTGCTTGCTTGTCGAGGAACCCGAGTTTGCGACCTAGGATACGCGTTCTAGCCAGAGTCCCTGCGGAGTGGAGTCCATCACCGTCGTCGCTGTTCCGCTGCCGAGAGAGTTATTCCGCTGTTAGCATAGAGCTACCCCGGGCAGGCGTAGTGTCGCCTTGCCGATGTAATCCTTGTACCCTTTGTAACATATCCATTGTAATAAAGAGCTGATTTGTTTTATGCCAACAGTGCCGTATTCCAGAGGACTTGTCCCTGGGCTGGAATACGGGGCGTTCGGTCTTCTCTGAGCCGGGGTGCCACACTCCTGCGGCTCCGGCTTGACGGGGCGGAGCGCCGGCGAACCGGAGGAAAGATAGCCCGAGCCCGACGACGAGAAGGTCGCCGTCTTCATTCGCCGCGGCGTCCAGGAACTACCGCGGCGGCGAGAGAAGGACCGGGGCGCCGGGTACTCCAGGCGCGGCGTGTTGCCGGCCTCGATGTGCTCGAGGACGGCTTCAATGGAGCGGCCGGGCACGGCCCACCATTCGCGCCGCCCGTCGGAGTTGAGGCGGCCGCGGGGCAGGACGCCGTTTGTGGAGGCGACCTGGTCGGCGTGGCGGCGGTCGAAGTACATCGTCCACAGCGTGTGGCTGTCGGCGGCGTACCTCGGCTCGTTCCGCTTCTCCTCCGACAGCGACGACCGGATGCGCGCTATCTCGGCGCGCCGTTCTGCACCGGTGGGCGTCGGGGGCACCGGGACGCCGCCGGCGCTCAGCCTCCACGAGCCCGACACCCGCATGTCCGGGGGCGCCGGGTAGTCGGCCTCGTAGAGGAGGCGCGCCTCGTCCTCGAGCAGATGGCGGCGGCCGAAGCCGTTCGCCGCCGCGCTGTCGCCTGGGAAGCGCTCTGCTATTGCCTGTCGACGGGGGGAGAGAGGGGAGAGAGGGGCGTCGGAGAAGTCGACGGCGAGAGGAGGAGAGAGGGGCGTCGGTGGCGAGGGCTTGTGCGTTCACCGGCGAGGAAGGTCGGCTTTTATAGCCGCGGATGGGCGGTGAGAGGGCTGCCGCCGTGTGCCGCGTGGCGGAAGAGGGCGGGACGCGCGTCACCGCGGCTTCACTGCGCCGCCCGTGAGGCATCAATGGAAGGCTGACCGGCTCGGCAGCGCAGCAGCCTTGGCATTGATTCCCGCGGGAACTGAGGCGATGAGGACGACGAAGACGGCGAGCCGCTGACTCGCCGGGCCCATTTCATTTCGCGCCAAAAAATGTTTCCCCCGGCGCCCCCCAGCGCGCCGGGTTCGGCCTGGGTCCGCCGGCGCCAAAATCTGCCCGAGCCGGCGAAATGTGGGCTTCTGGGGGCACGACTGAGTCGATTTTTCGACGCCGGCAACAAAAAAGGGCTTTGGGGGGCTTGTTGGGGGCGCGGCTGGAGATGCTCTAACCGGGTAGACTTCAACTCTGATAGCAAGACTGATCGTTGAGTCTAGGCGAATGAGTTTGTGAAAAGCAACCTTTGTTCACTACCCGATGGAGAGAATCTAACGGGGCGGGCACAACATCTTCATTTATGGCTCCATGACCCCTAAAATTACCTCTTGCCTATGCTTGCAAAAGACCTATTGATTGAGCAATATAATTACTTGTGGGGCGTGGCTAATTCGTGCTCGCGCGCTGGAGCGCTCACTTTCGGACAGGAAGCGCTTGGCTAATTAGGTAAGTGCAACACAGTTACATTAAGAGTCCAGAGAGGATTAGAAGGAAGGTTTCGCTGGGCCCCCACCCCCACCCCTGAAAATCAGGGGGGGGGGGGGGGAGAGATTAGGTGTATATTATACTCCTGTACATGCATGGATGGGTTGCTTGTATGGTCACGGAAGTAGGTGGGCCAGCGTTGTTAATTTGGAAAGGAAATCATCAAGGTCAGAAGCTGATTAGGAACGGATGAAGGCTATCGCGCGTAGGCACGAGCGATCTTGAAAGAGTCTTTTCGTTACTTGTGTAACTCTTTCTCTTATAATATAATGAAGCACCATTGCTGCATTCGCCCAAATAAATACACTACCGTATACTGACAGTATAAGCAAAGCGGGTTCGCTATTTCTCAGCCCTAAGGGGTTATTTAAAAGTCTCAAAGAAGCAGCACTAAAAGTTTCTTTTACAAAATGAATCAGCATTCATGATCACCAATGTCCAGGAAATAGACGGTTCTTTAACGAAAACGGGATGCTTCGTTAACATGTGGAACTCGGAAGGATATTATTTTTGTCATTATTAGCTACAGCTGCTACAATAAATAGCATTAACAGAGCTATCCGCACATTAAATTAGAGGCCATCACATGACTACTGTACATAACGGTCCATAGGAGTTGCAGAACGTATCCCCCCTACATCTGTCAGAAGAAAAGAAAAACTATCATGAATCGGCAGCAAAGAAGAGGAAACCTTTGCAAAGTTATCTTGTCACAACAATGGCAAGTGTTGGACACTGACCCAAAGTAACTGTTAGTCAACCAGACGTTAACGTGTGGCACAGATATAAAATTTAGCATAATACCAACACCAAACTCCCATGTTTTCATGTAGGGTGTAAGAGAACTCACCATCTTGACCTTGTTGGCTGGGTCCGTGAACATGATGAGGTCAATATCTGTTTCACAGACAATAAGAAGTTAGATTCTCAGTGGAGGGCTCATCATGAGTCTACCAGTCATAAACTCATAACCAATAATCAGCACGACACCAGGATACCCATCTAATGTATCTGACACCAAAAACTACATCAAAACTTCTTGCTGTCAAGCAGTTTTATGAGACAATACCTGGTATATGTTTTGTCCTTTATGTACAATATAACCGGCACTGTTCAATCTTTCCATAATATCATCTAAATCTGGAACTTGCAAGCTGATTTTATCTGCTAAGCTCCATATCTCCTACAAAGGGAAAATTACAGAACATCAGAGGAACCTCAAGAAGATGCTCGTACTGACTGGAGAAACCGTGTAACAAAAGAACCAAAATGCACAAAAAGCAAGCAAGCCAAATTTCGTCAATCATAGCAGGACCAGAATTGTAACTGAACTAAAATTGGTACTCTTTCCATGTCAATTGGTTTGTGTATATGCAATAACTAACAGACCAGCCTTTCATCAAAAATATTTTAGATGCATAATTGCTTACGGCTCTTGAAAAGTGATCCTTTTGATGCAACTCAGATTGCTTGTTTAAGGCACTCATAAGTCTTTTTGCCTCCTTTTGTTGGCTCATCCCACCACTCCGAGCAAAGTCCACACAACCATGCTCATCAACATATTTGTCATATAAGGATTCATTCATGATCTCAACAACATCCTGCAACATAATAAAACGCAGAATGAGATTGCATGCCCATTTTAGATTAAAAAGGTGTGCCTCTTGATGTCATCTAACTATTCGACTGTCTATTTGCCAGACAACACTTTGCATAAGCCTTGGGCATGCGATAAGCACCGTGCATTTTCAGATTTATAAAGCAGCAAACAGACAGGAAAAATAAATCTGCAACATCGACATGATATGGAGATTAAAAAACATAATTCATCATGCTTCTAAGTTTGATTCAGTAATTTGCTGAGGATGAAAAAGTAGCAAGAGAAAGAACTCAGATTTTCCCAGCAATCATGGACAAGATCCTAAACCAACAGAAAAATTCGCTGCTGGTAATTTAGCTACGAAGTATGAAGAAAATCAAGCTGGCAGTGCAAGGGTACAAGGTGCGCATATGTACAAAATGGGAAGGAGGGAGGGGGGGGGGGGGGGGTAAGTATTCGACTTATTTACATTCGCATCTTGTTCAGTCACTTCTTCTCTTAGATCTACCCGAGCGCGAGCTTCTGCTAACCTCACAAGGCTTTCCAATTGTCTGGCTGTGATGGGTGTGCCATCAGAACAAGTACTATGCGCTCTCAAATTCAAGTAATATTTCTGCAGTACTACCGCTGCTGGTTCTGACATACTTGAGCCGAGAGAAGAAAAATAACAAAATGAGAACTCATTGCATTACATATATGGCATTGATAAGTGAAAAGGAGCTGACAAAATACCGAGGGGTAACATAGCTTCTCGCGTAAGATATATACTTGCGAAGAAGTGGTTCAGGTAACGGAACAAAGTCCCTATCTTTCTCTGGGTGTAGTCTCAGCCTTGAAGCTAATTTTTTCTCATCAATTCCAACCCCCATACTGCCATTAAATTGAGGCACTGGGCATGGAGCAAAGTTGCAAGTCAATAACGATGTATACGGTTTCACATGTAAAAAGGAACTAAAAATGTCATGGAGTAACCAAAGAATGACCTGTTCTTAGCCTCTTGTTGGATGAGCAAGGACTTCTGTCATTGGTATGGAGCTGCGTGTAGAAAATATTGATTTTTCCTTAGTTTTTAATTAGATTATAGCCCTGACACATTTACTATATGTGATGATATTGCTCATCAGTACTAGATGCTTAAGATGTGGACAAAAAATGGATAACAAAAACTTACTGCCATTATATGGTCTGATACTCTCTTGTCTAGAAACAAGTCTGGCTGATCAAGTAAAATGAAAACCAGGTCAAACCGAGAGAGCAGGGCAGCATTCATCTTTAAATTCTCATTCACTGTTTTGCCTCGGCTGCAAAAATAGTATACTAGAAGTTGAAAAAAAAAACATGAATTTAAGATCTGTTACCTATATCTCACTGACAAGCAAGAAGAAGAAACAACACCAGAATACACAAGGAAATGGTATTTGCTTGCAGGTTTGCCTGTTCCAGGCACAGTGACTTGTGTTGTTGTGTGAGTGCAAAACGAACATTACATTGACAAAAACTATCATACTGCAGTAATTGCACATCGCGCGCATACGCACACAGAGATAACAGTACAGGTAATGAGTATCAATTGAAGAAGGAAAGATGAATGAAGACAACATATCCAGAATGACAAACATCATACGGTAAGCAGGGGTAGAAAATTTTATCAAAGGATGGAAAAGATTAACCCACTCGTAATGACCACCAACAGGATTAGCAGCTGCCAGCACAGAAGTGCGGGCAGATAAACTCGCCACAAGGCCAGCCTTTGCCACAGATACACACTGCTGCTCCATGGCTTCCAGTAAGGACTGAGAACACAAATTCAATTTCAAACAAGGAAAGTAAAGAACATCTTTTACCGAATGAACATTTCATCAAGAAGGTTGTATCAGGTGAAAAATAAGAATAATACCTGATACTCTGCTGACATTTTGTCAAACTCATCAATGCAACATAGCCCACGGTCAGCAAGAACCATGGCCCCTGTAAAGCCAAGAGCTTAACATTATTTTGATCCTATCACAAATTCTAAGACTTCAAACCACATCGGCCACAAAACAGTAGAACAGCCAATTATATGACAACAAATGGTCCAATTAGCTGACTTTCTGACAAGGTTCTCAACAGAATGTGTGACGAACAAATAAATCTTCCATGCTTACCAGCCTCAAATGCATAATCACTTGTCATTGAATCTTTAACCACAGCAACGGTTAGACCAGCATTTGTGGTTGTATTCCCACATACATATATTCCCCGTGGGGAAACAGATGCTGCAGCTTTTAGTAATTGGCTCTTGCCTAGTCCTGGATCGCCTGCAACAACATTAAGCAAGAGTATGATTGCATCCTGGGCAGTGCTAAGCATGTACTACATAGATCATGATTGATAAACTATAAGGATTACCAACAATAATAACATGGATGTCTCCTCTAATTGGGACTTTGTTCTGATCCATTGAATGCTTCTGCACAGCACCAAAGAGCGCAAGAGTGATACCGGCTGAAATTTTGAAACATTAATTTAGTCATGTCCAGTATTATAATGCAACGAAGAAACAAAACGAATCAGAAGATGTGGCATCCAAGCAAATACTACTGCGCTGAAATGAGCACTCTGTACTATCGACAGTGTTCTAAAATTGGACTAAACGGACGCCTAAGCGTTAGGCGCCGTCTTCCCACCGATTTAAGTCAGCAAGCTATAGCTAGGTCGTCATGTACTAATGAAGGTGCAGGTATTGATCATAAGAAGAACTGGAGATGGACAAACATTCATTCTTGATGTTTGCTCTCTTAGAAAATACCGTGAAATAATGAATAATCAAATAATCGTTACTGAAAACGCTACACATGTCCAGAAGTAATGAAGCTAAAATAATAGAAAACAGTTGTCATTTCTTATATACAGAAACTAAAGAGAGCACAACAGATTCATTTATTTCCAAATGTTTGGACAACTCTGAGCAGATCAAAATGTACATATTTAATCATATTAAACAGCCAGCACAAATACCTTCTAATTAAATAACTGCAAGAAAATACCACATTAGGATTTAAAACAGCTTACTAGAATAGAAATATACCCTTTACAAGTTCATGTCCATAGATGGAGGGGCAAAAGGAGTGAAGTATTTGACGAAATACATCAGCACCATGCTCGCTATTATATTCAGTGATGAATTTAAGATCCTTATCAGTAAAAGTTTCGAAACTGAAGGATCCAGTAGCCATAATATCAGTAGAACTTGCATCTGAATTTTCTGAAACAACATGGGACTTGGAGTTCCTTACTGAGATTGCTTCCAAGTACAAGTAGTATAAACCCTGATTTCTGCTTTTGGACTTACCTGAAGATATTAAAAATATATGTATATTCACAAGAGAACTTAAGAAAATATGCATCTACATAGTACAAACAAGAATGTTTCGGAAAAAAGAATGCTGCAGCATCAGACTAATATGAGCTTCACTGATTGTATTTGTATGGTAGAACCAGAAAGAACTACACAAGAGATAAGGATATGATCATGGGATATGTTGTGGGGTGTATAACCACCAAACGTCAGCAGCAGAACCCAATTCAGCTGGGCCTACAACACAGGCCAGTTGTACCGAGGCCGCAGCTCCCATCACTACCCAAACCTATTACTTGCTGTCTATGACACGGACTCCAGTGCATTCAATTAGCCCACCCGGACCAATGCCATTGGTATCATTGACTCGAGACCATTCCGGCACAGTGCAACTAGATTCAAATGTGAGTTGTGGTCAGTTAGGATATTAGGTATAAGGTCATACACAGATACGCTAGTAGAGATACATACTACATAAAGGAACTGTAATATATCAAATCAATGAAGACGCAATTCACCTCTATCTCTCACTCTTTGTATCTCCCATTCAGCCGATACGTTGCACCTACCACCTATAATCTGCTCATCATCTCTTCATGGGTAGCAGTGTAGTGACCATCATTTGGAGTTCAGTGCTTCTTTGGGCAAATCTGAGAGAGGCCATCCCTCAAAATGCTCCTGCTCTCCGGGATTGGTGGCAAGAGGCCAGAAATAGAGTCCATGAATCCAGAAGTAATTCCTTGAACACTATGGCACCATTAATCATCTGGAGTATATGGAGGGTAGGAAAAAAAAGGGCAGCCCGGTGCATGTAGCTCCCGCTTGCGCAGGGTCCGGGGAAGGGTCCGACCACTTTGGGTCTATTGTACGCAGCCTTTCCCTACATTTCTGTAAGAGGCTGTTTCCAGGACTTGAACCCGTGACCTCATGGTCACAAGGCAGCAGCTTTACCACTGCGCCAAGGCTCCCCTTCAAGGAATGGAGGGAAAGAAATGGCAGGATTTTGAAAAATTCTCACACACCACTTCAAGGAATCATTGATCAAATTAAGACTGACGTGGTGCAATGGGCAGAAGCAAGTCTAGGTCGTTTTGTATTACATTAGTTTTGTTCTGTTTTGTAGATAGTTTGGTGGTCAGGGCTTTGGGGTACCCTTGATGGCACTGATGAGACATGGGGATTGAACTTGTCCTCCCCTCACCCACAACTATTGGCTGCGGCAAGACCGTGGCAGTGGATGCTGCCTCCAGGAGCACCGAGTCTGTCCCGGCATATCCCACTTGGACACTTTCATTGCTGACATGGTCTGTTGATCTGCCACATTCCTGCTTTGTGTGGCATGCGTGGCCTTTTGTATGGGATACCGTGCATGACAGAGAGACATCGTCACAATTATTGCATGTGGCAAGGACATGGCCGCCACACATAGTAACCTTTTGGCTATCATCATTGTTCTATAAACAATTCTTGAGTCTTACATTCAAGAAAATCATACAAAGCAACGATATCTAAAAAAGAGCAAATGTTTTGGTAAAGGTAAAGATAAAATAACAGGAGGTTTTAGGGATAACAAACCTGCGGGAGATAGGTTTTCCCTAAGAGTAACATGGAACTTGATAATGCTTCTTGTGAACTACCTGATACGGTTACACCTAGTAGTCCATAATGCACCAGAACTAGACAACCAACTCAAACTACTGAAAAACCTTAACAAAAGACTGAAAACATATGTGCTCTACAGGTGTTGCAGGAAATATGGGGCACCTGAACATTAGCATTTTTTTTATTTTTTTGCAAAGAGGATTCAGGCTTTGAAGCAATGTGAAATATAGTATCCAGGAAGGTTCAGAAACGAAAAATAAGATACTAGTTTCTTCAAAACTGTACCTCCTCCAACATCCATATAGTTGTTCAGCACTTTGACGATTCCAGCTACCGTTACGACCTCTCCAGGGATGCAACAATCTACAAGATCTTCTGTAAGCTCACATTCTATAGTTCGTGGCACTCGGCCTTCTTCACGGTTTTCAGCACTAGAAAGCTCCTGTATCCTGGATTGAGAAGAAGAAAAAACAGAGCTTAGTGTTATAAGCAGAGAATGACACAGATTATCTATTTATCACTTGCCTTATTTTCTGAAAATCTATCAACTTGGCAGTAGATCTCACTGGGGTGAAGGTTCTGCCCTTGCAACCCTGAATTATGCAGGATACCGGAGGTGAAAATTTCCCATCAGAGAACACACGATGGATGTCTGTAGCACACTTCATGCATTGGAAATTCAGCGCCAGAACTAGAGGTTTCACAGTACTGACTTTTACAACAGTACCACGCACTGTCACTAGTTTCTCTATGAGGTGAATCTACAAGTCAGTACTCCATTTAGATGCAGAACACACGGATAAAGACAGAAGTTCTTACTAATATAGGCCGCTTTCAAATTCTTCAAAGCAATTATTGTCTCAGTGTGGTTGTAAAGCCTGATATTGACCTTGTCTACGTCGTTCAACTCGAGGCCCTTGCCCGAGAACTTAGCCTGAAGAAAACATCAAGAATAAAAGTACAGTGAGTAAAAAAAAACAAAGCACAACTGACAACACTAACAATTTTAGCATGAAAAGAAGCATCAACCAGATGAACTGCAGCTCCCATGCAAAGCAAGGCTTCTTTAGGATTTGCCCTGAGAGCATCTAAGAGGTTCGTACCACCGCACAAGTTCTTAAGCTGTTGGAAATCAATCGGAAGGAAGAAGACAACACCATCATCTTCAACCTGTGAATGTAGTCATGGGTTATAACCACATGAATTCATCCATTTGTTGGAACCAGAAATATTCTTCCATGTCTAATGACAAAAGCACACTATGAAGCGATGTGTTTAAATCATTTCCAAATTTCCATATGATTAATAATCTATTGTGCAACTAAATGATGCTATGATTTCATTTTTCAGTTGGAACACTGCATCGTGCTTTGGTAGTTACAGCAGCATCATATTGGAGTATAACTGTATAAGTAATCTTATGATACTAACAAAGTGGACTGCAAAAGTATCAAACTTATTCACAAAACTACAAGCTCATTTTCATTCTTTTCTTCACCTAAGAGTATTCCCCTTTTCTGATTAGACATGTCACTACTTCATCTACCAGGAGCCACCAGCGCATTGGGACATTAATATTAGAGATTGTAGAAACAAATTCTGCCCAAATTTCGAGGCTGATTCAATCAGATAAGTAAATTATTACCCAAATTCTCTCGAAATAGGCTTTCACCCGCTTTATATATAAAGCAACAACCGAAGCAAGCACACGGCCGAACAATACAAGATGGTGAGGTAGCCCTCTTACAAAGCCGATCCCATGATAACAGAATCACGCAAAAGGCACGCGCCTACGCTACCAGCAAAGAGCACAGGAAGATCTGCACACACACACACGCGCAACGCCCTAGCACACCTAAGCTCCACGACAACGCCCCCAAGAGGGATAACGGCGCAGAGCGTCGCCGCTGCCGAGTCCACAATGGACAAAGGTCGAGGCCGATTCTGCCCCAAACTCGAGGCCGATTCAATCAGGTAAGTAAATTATTACCCAAATTCTGCCCTGACATTATGGGACCAACACACATTCTACTAGCAACAGTAGCCAATTAAATAGATAGCATTGGCAAGCTTAGGGACTAAAATAGTTGGAACAGACAGGCATTAGGCACGAGCCTGCGACCATTTTAACTAATAATTATACAGTTCCAATGTCAGCCGCCACTCCCAGAAAATTTCAACTAACGATCGATTAAGCAATACGATAAGACCCTAGGCACCAACCAGTCATGCAGCAACCGCGATAACTGCGTCGCGCCCGAACCGAGTAAGCAACCCTAGAATCGCGTCACCATAAGAGATGGGACAAAATGAGGCGCTATACGGGGAATGGAGACAGATGCTTACACGTGGGAGGAGCTTCGCCCTCTCCTCCAGCTCCAGGACCTTAACGAGGTCGCCGACGAGCCTGGCCCTGGGGTCGTCCGCCGGGACCTGGTGCTCAGTTTCCTCGGGGAAGTACCTCGGCCAGACCACCGTGAGGTCCGCCATGGGGGCGGCGTCGACGGGGCGGCAGCCCGGCCGGCCCTTCTGGATGTCGGCGTACATCCCTAAGGAGGTCCCGGGGATTATCCTCTCCGACGATTTGGGCGGTGAGCAGCGGCGGTGGCGAGGCTTGGAGGCGGGCGGAGCAAAAATTTTAGCGGGGTTTTGCGCCGCGGGCGTGGGGACGGGGTGTGATGACAGAGAGGGGGCGGTTCAGAGACGGGTGAGTCGATGTCCGTGGCAGACAGGTGGGTCCAGGGACGGCCGTGTGTGTGCCTACGGGGAAGAGAAGCGAAGAGATGCTTGGGGCCGTAGGGAAGAGAAGCGAAGAGATGCCTCCGCGGACCGTGCGGGTAGTATCGTGGCACAAATCCTCCGCTTCTGTGCTAGAAAAATAAATCCTCCGCTTCCCCTCCACCTTCCGAGGTGCATTTCTTCGGAGAAGAATGATAGACACCATGGGCGTGTTCGGTTGCCGTATCAACTTTTGCCTACATTGCATCTACTTCCTCGGTTCCTAAATATAAGTCTTTTTATAGATTCTAATATGAACTACATACGAAGCAAAATGGACGAATCTACATTCTAAAATATGTCTATATGCATCCGTATGTAGTTCATATAGAAATCTTTAAAAAGACATATGTAGAAACGGAAGGAGTATATTGCTTGTATACTATCTATAGCCTGTGTGGGATGAAACAAAAGGTAGGCCGTTTGGTTGCCCGCTTGTTTAGGCGGAAACACAAATCACGACGTTTGGTTACATGCAGCTAAATTTGAGAATGGGTGGTTAACCGAACCAAACCTGAACTGAACCCACGTGATGACATTTTGGAAACCAAACCAAACTAAACCCACGTAATTGACATTGGCACCCAGCCCAAACTAAACCACATGACAAATTCATCAAAACCAAACTAACTCATTCTAGGAACTATGGTTTTAGCCTATGGTTCTAGATCAGTTCCCCACCCATACATGTACAGCTCAATATATGTACAATTCTGCACTTGACAGCTAAAACTGATTCAGCCTGAGATTAGATGCTCAGAGTTCACGTCCATCAGAACAAGGATGACATTTTCTTCAAAGGTTCAGAACTTGATTATCACAGGATAATAGTAACTCCTGCATGTCATGGGCTCATGGCGACCATGATATAGACTAGACTACCACTTCAATGCTGATGGCTACATGTTTCAACTTGGAGTCGTTGTTCTTCACGTTAACAAAAAATGTCGTGTCGAGTGCTTCTGAACTTGTTGAAAGCAGGATTTATAGGCAAGAGAAGAACCGGAATAGTCTGACGCTGGAGGAACAAATCCCTGCACCAGCACAAAAGAGAGATTGGTTCCAAAATTTTAGTTACGTCCTTATTGTCCATCTCCCGCAAATGAAACAAAATATTAATTTAAAGGCATATCAACACTTCTATACTACAGGTTCTATATATCACATTCTATACAAGTAGTAGAACCAAAATGTAAGCGATTAACTCACCCTTCTTTGGTTTGAACAACCAATCTTTAGCACAAACAAGAGCTTCTAGCATACCAAGGGTCAAAGAACTTCTCGTGTCGCCAAGTATCCTCTTACCACAATTGAAGGCTGATTCGGATGCCACTGTGCTCAAAGGAATTGCGAGAAAACGGGCCATAGATGCCAATAGGAAACTTTTCGGCATGCCTCTTCCACCAACCCAAGACATCAAAGTTAGCATTGTCCTCCTTGCCTGCTTCGTCCAAGTATGTGTCAAGCTCTGATTTTGTGTACACGTGACCTCCGACGACTTGTGCTGGGCAAACTCTTCTTCCAGCTTTCTTTTCGCTGCAATAGGTGATCCAATAGTGGTATTGCCTTGACTAGAAGGTGTCGAGTGTGCAGTGATTGTCGCTGCAAGTAGCTCATATTCCTTGACATACTTTCTCACCCATTCTAAAGCAATCTCCACTTGTTTTGAAACCTGCTCCTCGTTGGTAAACAACTTGCAATAGAAGAAATCCAAGTAATCTTCTTTCCTCCTTGGATCCATGATGTAGCAATGACAAGTGTGTGGTCAAATTCAATGCCCTTACTTTTTCAACGACAGTTAGGATCTGCATTCTCCTTCTCCTCGGGATCCCAATATTTATCGAGCTTTGTTTGCATCGCTGCCGCCAGTTCCTTCAACACATCAGAGGTTTGCCAACCTGGATATTTTAATGCATGGCGAATACAAAGCACAACCTACAGAAACTTATGTGCAGTTGGCTTCCTGTGAGCTGAAACAATTAAGGTAAGCTCTTCAAAAGCTTTTAGAAACTCACAAATAGCTTCTGCCCTTTCCCATTCTTGCTCACTTGGAGAATCTATGATCTTTCGATTGGCATAACTAGTGAGGACAGATTTGTATCTCAATGTTTCTACAAGCATTCTCCATGTTGAGTTCCATCTGGTTGGTGTATCAACAGAGATACCTTTCTTTGAAGGCAGACCCATCCCACTTGCAATTGTATTGAAATCATGAAGTCTTGTAGCAGAAGAGTCAATAAACTTCAGCAGCTCCCGTATCTTGTCAATGGCTGTTGGGGAACGTTGCATGGAAATCAAAAAAATTCTACGCACACGCAAGATCTATCCATGGAGATGCATAGCAACGAGGGGGAGAGTGTGTCTACGTACCCTCGTAGACCGTAAGCGGAAGCGTTTAACAACGCTGTTGATGTAGTCGAACTTCTTCGCGCTCCAATCGATCAAGTACCGAATGTACGGCACCTCCGCGTTCTGCACATGTTCAACTCGGTGACGCCCTCCGCCTTCTTGATCCAGCAAGACGGCGAGGTAGTAGATGAGTTCCGGCAGCATGACGGCGTGGTGACGGTGATGGTGAAGTGATCTCCGCAGGGCTTCGCCTAAGCACTACGAAAATATGACCGGGGGTGTAAACGGTGGAGGGGGGTGCCGCACACGGCTAGGCAATTGTCTATTGTGTGCTAGGCGCCCCCCTCCCACATATATATAGGTGGTGAAGGAAATATGCCCTAGAGGCAATAATAAAGTCATTATTTATTTCCTTATATCATGATAAATGTTTATTATTCATGCTAGAATTGTATTAACCGGAAACATGATACATGTGTGAATACATAGACAAACAGAGTGTCACTAGTAAGCCTCTACTAGACTAGCTCGTTAATCAAAGATGGTTATGTTTCCTAACCATAGACATGAGTTGTCATTTGATTAACGGGATCACATCATTAGGAGAATGATGTGATTGACTTGACCCATTCCGTTAGCTTAGCACTTGATCGTTTAGTATGTTGCTATTGCTTTCTTCATGACTTATACATGTTCCTATGACTATGAGATTATGCAACTCCCGTTTACCGGAGGAACACTTTGTGTGCTACCAAACGTCACAACGTAACTGGGTGATTATAAAGGTGCTCTACAGGTGTCTCCGAAGGTACTTGTTGAGTTGGCGTATTTCGAGATTAGGATTTGTCACTCCGATTGTCGGAGAGGTATCTCTGGGCCCACTCGGTAATGCACATCACTATAAGCCTTGCAAGCAATGTAACTAATAAGTTAGTTGCGGGATGATGCATTATGAAACGAGTAAAGAGACTTGCCGGTAACGAGATTGAGCTAGGTATTGAGATACCGACGATCGAATCTCGGGCAAGTAACATACCGATGACAAAGGGAACAACGTATGTTGTTATGCGGTTTGACCGATAAAGATCTTTGTAGAATATGTAGGAACCAATATGAGCATCCAGGTTCCGCTATTGGTTATTGACCGGAGACGTGTCTCGGTCATGTCTACATAGTTCTCGAACCCGTAGGGTCCGCACGCTTAAAGTTCTGTGACGATTTGTATTATGAGTTTATGTGTTTTGATGTACCGAAGGTAGTTCGGAGTCCCGGATGAGATCGGGGACATGACGAGGAGTCTCGAAATGGTCGAGACATAAAGATCGATATATTGGACGACTATATTCGGACATCGGAAAGGTTCCGAGTGGTCCGGGTATTTTTCGGAGTACCGGGGAGTTACGGGAATACGGGAAAGAAGTATATGGGCCTTATTGGGCTTTAGGGGAGAGAGAGGTAGGCCGCCCCCCCCCCCCCAAGGCCTAGTCCGAATTAGACTAGGGGGAGGGGCTGCGCCCCCTCCTTCCTTCTCTTCTCTCTTCCCCTTCCTTCTCTCCTACTCCTACTACTTGGAAGGGGGGGAATCCTACTCCCGGTGGGAGTAGGACTCCTCCAGGGCGTGCCATAGCTAGGCCGGCCCTCCCCCCTCCTCCACTCCTTTATATACGTGGCCAGGGGGCACCCCATAGACACAACAATTGATCATTGATCTCTTAGCCGTGTGCGGTGCCCCCCTCCACCATAATCCACCTCGATCATATCGCAGCGGTACTTAGGCGAAGCCCTGCGTCGGTAGCATCATCATCACCGTCACCACGCCGTCATGCTGACGAAACTCTCCTGTGAAGCTTTGCTGGATCGGAGCTCGCGGGACGTCATCGAGTTGAACGTGTGCTGAACTCGGAGGTGCCGTGCGTTCGGTACTTGGATCGGTCGGATTGTGAAGACGTACGACTACATCAACCGCGTTGTGCTAACGCTTCCGCTTTCGGTCTACGAGGGTACGTGGACACACTCTCCCCTCTCGTTGCTATGCATCACCATGATCCTGTGTGTGCGTAGGATTTTTTTTGAAATTACTACGTTTCCCAACAGTGGCATCCGAGCCAGGTTTTATGCGTAGATGTTATATGCACGAGTAGAACACAAGTGAGTTGTGGGCGATACAAGTCATACTGCTTACCAGCATGTCACACTTTGGTTCGGCGGTATTGTTGGATGAAGCGGCCCGGACCGACATTACGCGTACGCTTACGCGAGACTGGTTTTACGCCGTGCTTTGCACACAGGTGACTAGCGGGTGTCAGTTTCTCCAACTTTAGTTGAACCGAGTGTGGCTACGCCCGGTCCTTGTGAAGGTTAAAACAGCACTAACTTGACGAACTATCGTTGTGGTTTTGATGCGTAGGTAAGAACGGTTCTTGCTCAGCCCGTAGCAGCCACGTAAAACTTGCAACAACAAAGTAGAGGAAGTCTAACTTGTTTTTGCAGGGCATGTTGTGATGTGATATGGTCAAGACATGATGCTATATTTTATTGTATGAGATGATCATGTTTTGTAACTGAGTTATCGGCAACTGGCAGGAGCCATATGGTTGTCGCTTTATTGTATGCAATGCAATCGCCCTGTAATTGCTTTACTTTATCACTAAGCGGTAGCGATAGTCGTAGAAGCAATAGTTGGCGAGACGACAACGATGCTACGATGGAGATCAAGGTGTCGCGCCAGTAACGATGGTGATCATGATGGTGCTTCGGAGATGGAGATCACAAGCACAAAGATGATGATGGCCATATCATATCACTTATATTGATTGCATGTGATGTTTATCCTTTATGCATCTTATTTTGCTTTGTTTGACGGTAGCATTATAAGATGATCTCTCACTAAATTTCAAGGTAAAAGTGTTCTCCCTGAGTATGCACCATTGCCAAAGTTCGTCGTGCCGAGACACCACGTGATGATCGGGTGTGATAAGCTCAACGTTCATCTACAACGGGTGCAAGCCAGTTTTTGCACACGCAGAATACTCGGGTTAAACTTGACGAGCCTAGCATATGCAGATATGGCCTCGGAACACTGAGACCGAAAGGTCGAGCGTGAATCATATAGTAGATATGATCAACATAGTGATGTTCACCATTGAAAACTACTCCATTTCACGTGATGATCGGTTATGGTTTAGTTGATTTGGATCACATGATCACTTAGATGATTAGAGAGATGTCTATCTAAGTGGGAGTTCTTGAGTATTATGATAATTGAACTTAAATTTATCATGAACTTAGTACCTGATAGTATTTTGCTTGTCTATGTTGTTGTAGATAGATGGCCCGAGCTGTTGTTCCGTTGAATTTTAATGCGTTCCTTGAGAAAGCAAAGTTGAAAGATGATGGTAGCAATTACACGGACTGGGTCCGTAACTTGAGGATTATCCTCATTGCTGCACAGAAGAATTACGTCCTGGAAGCACCGCTAGGTGCCAAACCTACTGCAGGAGCTGAACCAGATGTTATGAACGTCTGGCAAAGCAAAGCTGATGACTACTCGATAGTTCAGTGTGCCATGCTTTACGGCTTAGAACCGGGACTTCAACGACGTTTTGAACGTCATGGAGCATATGAGATGTTCCAGGAGTTGAAGTTAATATTTCAAGCAAATGCCCAGATTGAGAGATATGAAGTCTCCAATAAGTTCTACAGCTGCAAGATGGAGGAGAATAGTTCTGTCAGTGAGCATATACTCAGAATGTCTGGGTATAACAATCACTTGATTCAACTGGGAGTTAATCTTCCGGATGATAGTGTTATTGACAGAATTCTTCAGTCACTGCCACCAAGCTACAAGAGCTTCGTGATGAACTATAACATGCAAGGGATGGATAAGACGATTCCCGAGCTCTTCGCAATGCTAAAGGCTGCGGAGGTAGAAATCAAGAAGGAGCATCAAGTGTTGATGGTCAACAAGACCACCAGTTTCAAGAAAAAGGGCAAAGGGAAGAAGAAGGGGAACTTCAAGAAGAACGGCAAACAAGTTGCTGTTCAGGAGAAGAAACCCAAGTCTGGACCTAAGCCTGAGACTGAGTGCTTCTACTGCAAGCAGACTGGTCACTGGAAGCGGAACTGCCCCAAGTATTTGGCGGATAAGAAGGATGGCAAGGTGAACAAAGGTATATGTGATATACATGTTATTGATGTGTACCTTACCAGAGCTCGCAGTAGCACCTGGGTATTTGATACTGGTTCTGTTGCTAATATTTGCAACTCGAAACAGGGACTACGGATTAAGCGAAGACTAGCTAAGGACGAGGTGACGATGCGCGTGGGAAATGGTTCCAAAGTCGATGTGATCGCCGTCGGCACGCTACCTCTACATCTACCTTCGGGATTAGTTTTAGACCTGAATAATTGTTATTTGGTGCCAGCGTTGAGCATGAACATTATATCTGGATCTTGTTTGATGCGAGACGGTTATTCATTTAAATTTGAGAATAATGGTTGTTCTATTTATATGAGTAATATCTTTTATGGTCATGCACCCTTGAAGAGTGGTCTATTTGTATTAAATCTCGATAGTAGTGATACACATATTCATAATGTTGAAGCCAAAAGATGCAGAGTTGATAATGATAGTGCAACTTATTTGTGGCACTGCCGTTTAGGTCATATTGGTGTAAAGCGCATGAAGAAACTCCATTCCGATGGACTTTTGGAATCACTTGGTACTTGCGAACCATGCCTCATGGGCAAGATGACTAAAACGCCGTTCTCTGAAACTATGGAGCGAGCAACAGATTTGTTGGAAATCATACATACTGATGTATGTGGTCCAATGAATGTTGAGGCTCGCGGCGGGTATCGTTATTTTCTCACCTTCACAGATGATTTGAGCAGATATGGGTATATCTACTTAATGAGACATAAGTCTGAAACATTTGAAAAGTTCAAAGAATTTCAGAGTGAAGTGGAAAATCATCGTAACAAGAAAATAAAGTTTCTACGATCTGATCGTGGAGGAGAATATTTGAGTTACGAGTTTGGTGTACATTTGAAACAAAGCGGAATAGTTTCGCAACTCACGCCACCCAGGACACCACAGCGTAATGGTGTGTCCGAACGTCGTAATCGTACTTTACTAGATATGGCGCGATCTATGATGTCTCTTACTGATTTACCGCTATCGTTTTGGGGTTATGCTTTAGAGACGGCTGCATTCACGTTAAATAGGGCACCATCTAAATCCGTTGAGACGACTCCTTATGAACTGTGGTTTGGCAAGAAACCAAAGTTGTCGTTTCTTAAAGTTTGGGGCTGCGATGCTTATGTGAAAAAGCTTCAACCTGATAAGCTCGAACCCAAGTCGGAGAAATGTGTCTTCATAGGATACCCAAAAGAGACAGTTGGGTACACCTTCTATCACAGATTCGAAGGCAAGACTTTCATTGCTAAGAATGGATCCTTTCTAGAGAAGGAGTTTCTCTCGAAAGAAGTGAGTGGGAGGAAAGTAGAACTTGATGAGGTAACTGTACCTGCTCCCTTATTGGAAAGTAGTTCATCACAGAAACCGGTTCCTGTGACTTCTACACCAATTAGTGAGGAAGCTAATGATGATGATCATGAAACTTCAGATCAAGTTACTATCGAACCTCGTAGGTCAACCAGAGTAAGATCCGCACCAGAGTGGTACGGTAATCCTGTTCTGGAGGTCATGTTACTAGACCATGACGAACCTACGAACTATGAGGAAGCGATGATGAGCCCAGATTCCGCAAAATGGCTTGAGGCCATGAAATCTGAGATGGGATCCATGTATGAGAACAAAGTGTGGACTTTGGTTGACTTGCCCAATGATCGGCAAGCCATCGAGAATAAATGGATCTTCAAGAAGAAGACAGACGCTGATGGTAATGTTACTGTCTACAAAGCTCGACTTGTTGCAAAAGGTTTTCGACAAGTTCAAGGAGTTGACTACGATGAGACCTTCTCACCCGTAGCGATGCTTAAGTCCGTCCGAATCATGTTAGCTATTGCCGCATTTTATGATTATGAAATTTGGCAAATGGATATAAAGACTGCGTTCCTGAATGGATTTCTGGAAGAAGAGTTGTATATGATGCAACCTGAAGGTTTTATCGATCCAAAGGGTGCTAACAAAGTGTGCAAGCTCCAGCGATCCATTTATGGACTGGTGCAAGCCTCTCGGAGTTGGAATAAACGCTTTGATAGTGTGATCAAAGCATATGGTTTTATACAGACTTTTGGAGAAGCCTGTATTTACAAGAAAGTGAGTGGGAGTTCTGTAGCATTTCTAATCTTATATGTGGATGACATATTGTTGATTGGAAATGATATAGAATTTCTGGATAGCATAAAAGGATACTTGAATAAGAGTTTTTCAATGAAGGACCTCGGTGAAGCTGCTTACATATTGGGCATCAAGATCTATAGAGATAGATCAAGACGCTTAATTGGACTTTCACAAAGCACATACCTTGACAAAGTTTTGAAGAAGTTCAAAATGGATCAGGCAAAGAAAGGGTTCTTGCCTGTGTTACAAGGTATGAAGTTGAGTAAGACTCAATGCCCGACCACTGCAGAAGATAGAGAGAAAATGAAAGATGTTCCCTATGCTTCAGCCATAGGCTCTATCATGTATGCAATGCTGTGTACCAGACCTGATGTGTGCCTTGCTATTAGTTTAGCAGGGAGGTACCAAAGTAATCCAGGAGTGGATCACTGGACAGTGGTCAAGAACATCCTGAAATACCTGAAAAGGACCAAGGATATGTTTCTCGTTTATGGAGGTGACAAAGAGCTCATCGTAAATGGTTACGTTGATGCAAGCTTTGACACTGATCCGGACGATTCTAAATCGCAAACCGGATACGTGTTTATATTGAACGGTGGAGCTGTCAGTTGGAGCAGTTCTAAACAGAGCGTCGTGGCGGGATCTACATGTGAAGCGGAGTACATTGCTGCTTCGGAAGCAGCAAATGAAGGAGTCTGGATGAAGGAGTTCATATCCAATCTAGGTGTCATACCTAGTGCATCGGGTCCAATGAAAATCTTTTGTGACAATACTGGTGCAATTGCCTTGGCAAAGGAATCCAGATTTCACAAGAGAACCAAGCACATCAAGAGACGCTTCAACTCCATCCGGGATCAAGTCCAGGTGGGAGACATAGAGATTTGCAAGATACATACGGATCTGAATGTTGCAGACCCGTTGACTAAGCCTCTTCCACGAGCAAAACATGATCAGCACCAAGGCTCCATGGGTGTTAGAATCATTACTGTGTAATCTAGATTATTGACTCTAGTGCAAGTGGGAGACTGAAGGAAATATGCCCTAGAGGCAGTAATAAAGTTATTATTTTTTTCCTTATATCATGATAAATGTTTATTATTCATGCTAGAATTGTATTAACCGGAAACATGATACATGTGTGAATACATAGACAAACAGAGTGTCACTAGTAAGCCTCTACTAGACTAGCTCGTTAATCAAAGATGGTTATGTTTCCTAACCATAGACATGAGTTGTCATTTGATTAACGGGATCACATCATTAGGAGAATGATGTGATTGACTTGACCCATTCCGTTAGCTTAGCACTTGATCGTTTAGTATGTTGCTATTGCTTTCTTCATGACTTATACATGTTCCTATGACTATGAGATTATGCAACTCCTGTTTACCGGAGGAACACTTTGTGTGCTACCAAACGTCACAACGTAACTGGGTGATTATAAAGGTGCTCTACAGGTGTCTCCGAAGGTACTTGTTGAGTTGGCGTATTTCAAGATTAGGATTTGTCACTCTGATTGTCGGAGAGGTATCTCTGGGCCCACTCGGTAATGCACATCACTATAAGCCTTGCAAGCAATGTAACTAATAAGTTAGTTGCGGGATGATGCATTACGAAACGAGTAAAGAGACTTGCCGGTAACGAGACTGAGCTAGGTATTGAGATACCGACGATCGAATCTCGGGCAAGTAACATACCGATGACAAAAGGGAACAACGTATGTTGTTATGCGGTTTGACCGATAAAGATCTTCGTAGAATATGTAGGAACCAATATGAGCATCCAGGTTCCGCTATTGGTTATTGACCAGAGACGTGTCTCGGTCATGTCTACATAGTTCTCGAACCCGTAGGGTCCGCACGCTTAAAGTTCTGTGACGATTTGTATTATGAGTTTATGTGTTTTGATGTACCGAAGGTAGTTCGGAGTCCCGTATGAGATCGGGGACATGACGAGGAGTCTCGAAATGGTCGAGACGTAAAGATCGATATATTGGACGACTATATTCGGACATCGGAAAGGTTCCGAGTGGTCCGGGTATTTTTCGGAGTACCGGGGAGTTACGGGAATACGGGGAAGAAGTATATGGGCCTTATTGGGCTTTAGGGGAGAGAGAGAGGTAGGCCGCGCCCCCCCCCCAAGGCCTAGTCCGAATTAGACTAGGGGGAGGGGCTGCGCCCCCTCCTTCCTTCTCTTCTCTCTTCCCCTTCCTTCTCTCCTACTCCTACTACTTGGAAGGGGGGGGGGGAATCCTACTCCCGGTGGGAGTAGGACTCCTCCAGGGCGCGCCATTGCTAGGTCGGCCCTCCCCCCTCCTCCACTCCTTTATATACGTGGCCAGGGGGCACCCCATAGACACAACAATTGATCATTGATCTCTTAGCCGTGTGCGGTGCCCCCCTCCACCATAATCCACCTCGATCATATCGCAGCGGTGCTTAGGCGAAGCCCTGCGTCGGTAGCATCATCATCACCGTCACCACGCCGTCGTGCTGACGAAACTCTCCTGTGAAGCTTTGCTGGATCGGAGCTCGCGGGACGTCATCGAGTTGAACGTGTGCTGAACTCGGAGGTGCCGTGCGTTCGGTACTTGGATCGGTCGGATCATGAAGACGTACGACTACATCAACCGCATTGTGCTAACGCTTCCGCTTTCGGTCTACGAGGGTACGTGGACACACTCTCCCCTCTCGTTGCTATGCATCACCATGATCCTGTGTGTGCGTAGGAAATTTTTTGAAATTACTACGTTTCCCAACAGGTGGGAGGGAGGGAGGAGCAGCCAAAGGAGGCGCCCAAGTAGGAGGAATCCTACTTGGGGTCCCTCCCAAGCCGCGCCCCCCTTTCCTTATTTGGAGTGCGGGGAAAGGCAGGGGAGGGTGGCGCCCCCCCTTTTTCTTTCTCCCATGAGAGGGAAAGGCAGGAGGGGCTAGCCCTCCCCCTTTTCCTTCCCTAGGGCTGGCCAAACAAGGGAGGAGGCGCACCGGACCCCTTGTGGGCTGGTCTGTCCCCTCGTTTGGCCCATAAGGCCCATAACTTGCCGGGGGGTGCCCGGAACCCCTTCCGGTGACCCGATTCCTTCCCGGTACGTCCCGAAACACTTCTAGTGTCCAAATACCATCATCCTATATATCAATCTTTACCTCTCGACCATTTCGAGACTCCTCGTCATGTCCGTGATCTCATCCGGGACTCCGAACAACATTCGGTCAGCAAAACATACAACTCATATAACACTATATCGTCAATGAACGTTAAGCGTGCGGACCCTACGGGTTCGAGGACTATGTAGACATGACCGTGACACCTCTCCGGTCAATAACCAATAGCGGAACCTGGATGCCCATATTGGCTCCTACATATTCTATGATTCTATGAAGATCTTTATCGGTCGAACGGTTATGACAACATACGTAATTCTTTTTGTCCATCGGTATGTTACTTGCCCGAGATTCGATCGTCGGTATCTTCATACCTAGTTCAATCTCGTTACCGGCAAGTCTCTTTACTTGTTCTGTAATACATCACCTCGTGACTAACTCCTTAGTCATTTGCTTGCAAGCTTATGATGTGTATTACCGAGAGGGCCCAGAGATACCTCTCCGATACTCGGAGTGACAAATCCTAATCTCGATCTATGCCAACTCAACAAACACCTTCGGAGATACCTGTAGAGCATCTTTATGATCACCCAGTTACGTTGTGACGTTTGATAGCACACAAGGTATTCCTCCGGTATTTGGGAGTTGCATAATCTCATAGTCGAAGGAATATGTATTTGACATGAAGAAAGCGATAGCAATAAACTGAACGATCATTATGCTAAGCTAACAGATGGGTCTTGTCCATCACATCATTCTACTAATGATGTGATCCCGTTATCAAATGACAACACATGTCCATGGTTAGGAAACCTTAACCATCTTTGATCAACGAGCTAGTCTAGTAGAGGCTTACTAGGGACACGGTGTTTGTTTATGTATTCACTCATGTATTTAAGTTTCCGATCAATACAATTCTAGCATGAATAGTAAACCTTTATCATGAATAAGGAAATATAAAATAACAACTTTATTATTGCCTCTAGGGCATATTTCCTTCAGTCTCCCACTTGCACTAGAGTCAGTAATCTAGTTCACATCACCATGTGATTTAACACCCATAGTTCACATCGCCATGTGACCAACACCCAAAGAGTTTACTAGAGTCAATAATCTAGTTCAAATCGCCATGTGATTAACACCAAAAGAGTACTAAGGAGTGATCATGTTTTGCTTGTGAGAGAAGTTTAGTCAACGGGTCTGTCACATTCAGATCCGTATGTATTTTGCAAATTTCTATGTCTACAAAGCTCTGTATGGAGCTACTCTAGCTAATTGCTCCCACTTTCAATATGTATCCAGATTGAGACTTAGAGTCATCCGAATCGGCGTCAAAGCTTGCATCGACGTAACCCTTTATGACGAACTCTTTATTACCTCCATAATCGAGAAATATCTCCTTAGTCCTCTTAGGTAACTAAGGATAATTTTGACCGTTGTCCAGTGATCTGATGTTGGCTTGAACTACGTCGGTATTTCCCCAAAGAGGAAGGGATGATGCAGCACAACAACGGTAGGTATTTCCCTCAGTGATGAGACCAAGGTTATCGAACCAGTAGGAGAACCAAGCAACACTACGTAAACATCACCTGCACACAAAGAACAAATACTTGCAACCCGACGTGTTAAAGGGGTTGTCAATCCCTTTCGGGTAACGGCGCCAGAAATTGGCAAACGGGCGTGAGATAAATTGTAGTAGGTTGGATAAATAGATCGCGAATAAAATAAAGTGAAGCAAAATATTTTTGGTTTTTAGAAATACAGATCTGAAAATAAAAGTGGCAAATAAATAAAAAGGCAAATAGCAAAATAGATCTGAAAATATATGATGAGAAAATAGACCCGGGGGCCGTAGATTTCACTAGTGGCTTCTCTTGAGAAAAATAGCATACGGTGGGTAAACAAATTACTGTTGGGCAATTGATAGAACTTCAAATAATTATGACGATATCCAGGCAATGATCATTATATAGGCATCACGTCCAAGATTAGTAGACCGACTCCTACCTGCATCTACTACTATTACTCCACATATCGACCGCTATCCAGCATGCATCTAGTGTATTAAGTTCATGGAGAAACGGAGTAATGCAATAAGAACGATGACATAATGAAGACAATATCTATTTATGTAGAAATAGACCCCATCTTGTTATCCTTAATAGCAACGATACATACGTGTTGGTTCCCCTTCTGTCACTGGGATCAAGCACCGTAAGATCGAACCCATCACAAAGCACCTCTTCCCATGGCAAGAAAAATTGATCTAGTTGGCCTAACTAAACCAAAGATTCGAAGAAGAAATACGAGGCTATAAGTAATCATCTATACCAATATAAAAAGACCCAAAGGGGCAGATCCAATTAATCTCGGCCATCAAATCATGTCAATCCAACGACATAGACTGCTTCAATGTTAAGCGCTCAACACGTTTAGCGTGCAGTTAATTTTATGCCAAATATAGTGCTAATCACATAATAACACGCAAATAATATCCTACTTAATATCCGCATGCACTTAATATACTTCCAAATCAACGTGCATTGCACGTACACATTGACTAGTGCACATAAGAGATCAAAAGACTCAAATAACTTTCATGGATAAAAACATAGATTTGATCATAAACTCAAAGTTCATCGGATCCCAACAAACACACCGCCAAAAAGAGTTACATCAAATAGATCTCCAAGAGACCATTGTATTGAGGATCAAAAGAGAGAGAGAGGAAGCCATCTAGCTACTGCCTACGGGCCCGTAGGTCTACAATGAACTACTCACGCATCATCGGAGAGGCACCAATGAGGATGATGAACCCCTCCGTGATGGTGTCTAGATTGGATCTGTGGTTTCTGGAACTTGCGGCGGCTAGAATTAATTTTCGTCGACTCCCCTAGGGTTTCTGGAATATTGGGGTATTTATAGAGCAAAGAGGCGGTGTGGGAGGTGGCCGAGGTGGGCACAACCCACCTGGGCGCGCCTGGGCCCCCAAGCGCGCCCTGGTGGGTTGTGCTCCCCTCGGAGCCCCCCTCAGGTACTTTCTTGGCCCAACTTGTGTCTTCTGGTCCAGAAAAAATCACCAAAAAGTTTTGCTGCGTTTGGACTCTGTTTGGTATTGATTTCCTCCGAAGTAAAAAACAAGCAAAAAACAGCAACTGGCACTGGGCACTATGTCAATAGGTTAGTCCCAAAAAATGATATAAAGTTGCTATAAAATGATTGTAAAACATCCAAGATTGATAATATAACATCATGGAACAATAAAAAATTATAGATGCGTTGGAGACGTATCAGCATCCCCAAGCTTAATTCCTACTCGTCCTCAAGTAGGTAAATGATAAAAACAGAATTTTTGATGTGGAATGCTGCCTAACATGTTCATCACATATTCTTTTCTTTGTAGCATGGACATTTGGACTTTTATATGATTCAAAGCAATAGTCTAGTTTTGACATGAAGATTTCAATACTCAAGCATGTCAACAAGCAACCATGTCTTTCAAAATATCAACACTAAAGCAAGTTATCCCTAGCCCATTATGCTCAATCATTGATCCATTCATGAAACACACTCGCATATTAGCTACACCCAATGCTCAAGTACGATCATAGTGCCCCTTAGTTGGTGCTTTATAAGAGAAGATGGAGACTCAAAATAAAAATTGCATAAAGTAAAAGAAAGGCCTTTCGCAGAGGGAAGTAGGGATTTGTAGAGGTGCCAGAGTTCAAAGCGAAAAAAGTAGAGATAAAACATTTTGGGTGGCATGCTTTTCCTGTCAACGAAAACGATCGAGTAGTTCCCAATACTTTCCATGCTAGATATATCATAGGCGGTTCCCAAACAGAAAATAAAGTTTATTCCTTTTTCCACCATACTTTCACTTTCCATGGCTAGCCGTATCCACGGGTGCCCTCCATACCAACACTTTCCAAGGAATTTATTATTTGACAACATAAAGTAAATTCATTTTTCATTTCAGGACTGGGCATCCCTAATACCTTTGCCGTACTCTCGTGCAATGACAAGTGAATAAACACTCATCTTGAGAATAACACATCTAGCATGGAAATATATCAGCCACCCCCTACCGTTTCATGAGCGGTACGAGCACACAAAAGAGAAATTTATTTTGAAATTAGAGATGGCACATACAAATTTGCTTAGAATGGCACGGAAATACCGCATATAGGTAGGTATAGTGGACTCATATGGCAAAACTTGTTTAAGGATTTTGGATGCACAAGTAGTGATCATACTTAGTGCAAATGAAGGCTAGCAAAAGATTGAGAAGCATCCAACCAAGAAACGAAAAATCTCATAAGCGAGCATTAAGCATAACTAACACCGAATAATGCACCACAAGTAGGATGTAATTTCATTGCATAACTATTGACTTCGTGCTTGCATAGGGAATCACAAACCTTAACACCAATATTCTTACTAAAGCATAATTACTCATCAACATGACTCACATATTATATCAACATATCGCAAAACTATTACAAGGAATCAAGTTTATCTTGTCCAATGATCTTCATGAAAGTTTTTATTATATCCCTCTTGGATATCTATCACTTTGGGACTAATTTTATATGTTGCTTTTGATAGCTCAAACAAATCTAAGTGAAGAACATGAGCATAAAATTTTCTTCTCTCAAAATAATTTAAGTGAAGCAAGAGAGAATTTCTAAAAAAAAAATACTAACTCTAAAATAAATCTAAGTGAAGCATGAGAGCATTTATTCAAAAATACTAAAGCACACCGTGCTCAAAAAGATATAAGTGAAGCACTAGAGCAATTCTATAGCTCATAAAGATTTAAGTGAAGCATAGAGAGCAATTCTAACAAGTCATAGCATAATTTTGGCTCTCTCAAATAGGTGTGTCCAGCAAGGATTCATGACTTAAAATAAAAAGCAAAACAAGCAAATACTCATATCATACAAGACGCACCAAGCAAAACTCATGATATGTGACGAATAAAAATATAGCTCCAAGTAAAATACCGATGGTCGTTACAAGAAAGAGGGGATGCCACTCGGGCATCCCCAAGCTTAGTTGCTTGCTTCTCTTTGGATAATGGATTGGGGTGCCATGGGGCATCCCCAAGCTTAGACTCTTCTTACTCCTTATTACTTCATCCATCGTGATCTCACCCAAAACTTGAAAACTTCAATCACACAAAACTTAACAAAACCTTCGTGAGATCCGTTAGTATAGGAAAACTAATCTTTACTTTAAGTACTATAGAAAACCCATTCAAATTTTGTTCTTGCATTATATCTACTGTATTCTAACTTTACCATGGCTCATACCCCCCGATAAAAACCATAGATTCATCAAAATAAGCACACAATGCAAAGAAAACAGAATCTGTCAAAAACAGAACAGTCTGTAAAGATGCGAATTGTTCTCATACTTATGTAACTCAAAAAATTCTGAAACATTAATACAACAGAGAAAATTTGTATATCAATCTTGTGTAAAAACTTCAGAATTTTTCGTCGCATCTGTGAATTTTCAAAATTGTTTTACTGGACGTAAAAGTTTCTGTTTTCCAACAAGATCAAATCAACTATCACCAAAGCTATCCTAAAGGATTTACTTGGCACAAACACTAATTAAAACACAAAAAACACAATCATAATAGTAGCATAATTTTGCAAACACCCAAGAACATAAAGAAAAAGACAAAAATAAATTGTATTCATTGGGTTGCCTCCCAACAAGCGCTATTGTTTTACGCCCCTAGCTAGGCATAAGATTTCAACGATGCTCACACGCAAGATAAGAATTGAAACACAAAGAGAGCATCATGAAATATATGACAAACACATTTAAGTCTACATACTTCCTATGCATAGGAATTTTATAAGCAAACAAATTATCAAGACAAGAAACATCTAACATATGCAAAGAAGAGGAATAAAACATCGACGATCTCAACATAACGAGAGGTAATTTAGTAACATGAAAATTTCTACAACCATATTTTCCTCTCTCATAATAATTACATGTAGGATCATAATCAAATTCAACAATATAAATATCAAATAAAATATTCTCTTCATGATCCACATGCATGCAAAGTTGACACTCTTCCAAAATAGTAGGATTATCATCAAATAAAGTCATGACCTCTCCAAGCCCACTTTTATCAAAAAATTCATAAGATTGAACACTCTCCAAATATGTGGGATTATTTTTACTTAAAGTTGACACTCTTCCAAACCCACTTTCAATATTATTGCAAACATTATTATCAATATCATATTCATCATGAGGCTTAAATAAATTTTCAAGATCATAAGAAGAATCACCCCAATCATGATCATTACAATAAGTAGTGGACATATCAAAATTAGCATCCCCAAGCTTGGGGCTTTGCATATAATTAACACAATTGACATTAATAGAATTTATAATAACATCATTGCAATCATGCTTTTCAATCAAGGAGCTATCATGAATCACTTTATAAATTTCTTCGTTTAACACTTCATCACAATTTTCAGATTCATAGATCTCAAGCAAAACTTCATAAAGATAATCTAGTGAACTCAATTCACTAGCAATTGGTTCATCATAATTGGATCTTTTGAAAAGATTAGCAAGTGGATGAGGATCCATATCAATAGATTATTAGCAAGCAAAGATGCAAGCGAATAGAAGGCACATGGTAACACAAGTAGAGATAGCAAACAAGAGATCTGACGAGAAAAAGGCGAACGAAAAAGAGGACGAATGAAACGGCAAATTTTTATGAAGTGGGGGAGATGAAAACGAGAGGCAAATGGCAAATAATGTAAATTGCAAGGAGATGATATTTGTGATTAGGAACCTGGTAGATGTTGATGATGTCTCCCTGAAAGCACAAGTGCTCCCTGTGAAAGCTGTTGGAAATATGCCCTAGAGGCAATAATAAAGTGGTTATTATTATATTTCCTTGTTCATGATAATTGTCTATTGTTCATGCTATAATTGTGTTATCTGGAAATCGTAATACATGTGTGAATACATAGACCACAACATGTCCCTAGTGAGCCTCTAGTTGACTAGCTCGTTGATCAATAGATGGTTACGGTTTCCTGACCATGGACATTGGATGTCGTTGATAACGGGATCACATCATTAGGAGAATGATGTGATGGACAAGACCCAATCCTAAGCATAGCACTAGATCGTGTAGTTCGTCTGCTAAAGCTTTTCTAATGTCAAGTATCATTTCCTTAGACCATGAGATTGTGCAACTCCCGGATACCGTAGGAATGCTTTGGGTGTATCAAACGTCACAACGTAACTGGGTGACCATAAAGGTGCACTACAGGTATCTCCAAAAGTGTCTGTTGGGTTGGCACGAATCGAGACTGGGATTTGTCACTCCGTGTGACGGAGAGGTATCTCTGGGCCCACTCGGTAGGACATCATCATAATGAGCTCAATGTGACCAAGGAGTTGATCACAGGATGATGTGTTACGAACGAGTAAAGAGACTTGCCGGTAACGAGATTGAACAAGGTATAGGGATACCGACGATCGAATCTCGGGAAAGTATCATACCGGTAGACAAAGGGAATTGTGTACGGGATTGATTGAATCCCCGACATCGTGGTTCATCCGATGAGATCATCGTGGAACATGTGGGAACCAACATGGGTATCCAGATCCCGCTGTTGGTTATTGGCCGGAGAGATGTCTTGGTCATGTCTGCATGGTTCCCGAACCCGTAGGGTCTACACACTTAAGGTTCGGTGACGCTAGGGTTGTTATGGGAAATAGTATGTGGTTACCGAATGTTGTTCGGAGTCCCGGATGAGATCCCGGACATCACGAGGAGTTCCGGAATAGTCCGGAGGTGAATATTTATATATGGGAAGTCATCATACGGTCACCAGAAGTATTCAGGGGTTTGCCGGTATTGTACCGGGACCACCGAAGGGGTTCCGGGGGTCCACCGGGAGGGTCCACCTGCTCCGGAGGGCCCTATGGGTTGTATGTGGGAGGGAACCAGCCCCTAAGTGGGCTGGGCGCCATCCCCCCCTAGGGCCCATGCGCCTAGGGTTGGGGAAAACCCTAAAGGGGGGCGCCCCCCTTGGCTTGGGGGGCAAGCCCCCTCCCCTTGGCCGCCGCCCCCCCTCTAGATCTGATCTAGAGGGGCCGGCCCCCTTCCCCCTTTGCCCTATAAATAGAGGGGAGGAGGGAGGGCAGCAGCACCTCATCCAAGGCGCAGCCCTCCCCCTCTCCAACACCCCCTCTCCTCCGTTGAGCTTGGCGAAGCCCTGCCGGAGAACTGCCAACTCCACCACCACGCCGTCGTGCTGCCGGAGTTGTCTTCCCCAACCTCTCCCTCCTCCTTGCTGGATCAAGGCGCGGGAGACGTCACCGGGCTGCACGTGTGTTGAACGCGGAGGCGCCGTTGTTCGGCGCTTAGATCGGAATCGACCACGATCTGAATCGCTACGTGTACGACTCCTCCAACCGCGTTCTTGCAACGCTTCCGCATCGCGATCTTCAAGGGTATGAAGATGTACTCCTCTCTCTCTCATTGCTAGTCTCTCCATAGATTGATCTTGGTGATGCGTAGGAAATTTTTTTGATTTACTACTACGTTCCCCAACAGTGGCATCATGAGCTAGGTCTATGCGTAGTTTCTATGCATGAGTAGAACACAAGTTGTTGTGGGCGTCGATTTTGTCAATTTACTTGCCGTTACTAGTCTTATCTTGATTCGGCGGCATCGTGGGATGAAGCGGCCCGGACCGACCTTACACATACGCTTACGTGAGACAGGTTCCACCGACTGACATGCACTAGTTGCATAAGGTGGCTAGCGGGTGTCTGTCTCTCCCACTTTAGTCGGATCGGATTCGATGAAAAGGGTCCTTATGAAGGGTAAATAGAAATTGGCATATCACGTTGTGGTTTTGGCGTAGGTAAGAAACGTTCTTGCTAGAAACCTATAGCAGCCACGTAAAAAATTTGCAACAACAATTAGAGGACGTCTAACTTGTTCTTGCAGCATATGCCGTGTGATGTGATATGGCCAAAAGGATGTGATGAATGATATATGTGATGTATGAGATTGATCATGTTCTTGTAATAGGAATCACAACTTGCATGTCGATGAATATGACAACCGGCAGGAGCCATAGGAGTTGTCTTATTTTATTGTATGACCTGCGTGTCAATGAAAACGCCATGTAATTACTTTACTTTATTGCTAACCGTTAGCCATAGTAGTAGAAGTAATAGTTGGCGAGACAACTTCATGAAGACACAATGATGGAGATCATGATGATGGAGATCATGGTGTCATGCCGGTGACAATGATGATCATGGTGCCCCGAAGATGGAGATCAAAAGGAGCAAAATGATATTGGCCATATCATGTCACTTTATGATTTGCATGTGATGTTTATCATGTTTACATCTTATTTGCTTAGAACGACGGTAGCATAAATAAGATGATCCCTCGCTAAAATTTCAAGAAAGTGTTCCCCCTAACTGTGCACCGTTGCGAAGGTTCGTTGTTTCGAAGCACCACGTGATGATCGGGTGTGATAGATTCTAACGTTCGAATACAACGGGTGTAAGCCAGATTTACACATGCAAAACACTTAGGATGACTTGACGAGCCTAGCATGTACAGACATGGCCTCGGAACACGGAAGACCGAAAGGTCGAACATGAGTCGTATAGAAGATACGATCAACATGGAGATGTTCACCGTTGATGACTAGTCCGTCTCACGTGATGATCGGACACGGCCTAGTCGATTTAGATCATGTATCACTTAGATGACTAGAGGGATGTCTATCTGAGTGGGAGTTCATTGAATAATTTGATTAGATGAACTTAATTATCATGAACTTAGTCTAAAATCTTTACAATATGTCTTGTAGATCAAATGGCCCACGCTAATGTTGCCCTCAACTTCAACGCGTTCCTAGAGAAAACCAAGCTGAAAGACGATGGTAGCAACTACACGGACTGGGTCCGTAACCTAAGGATTATCCTCATAGCTGCCAAGAAAGCATATGTCCTTGAAGCACCGCTAGGTGACGCACCTGTTTTCCCAGCAACTCAAGACGTTATGAACGCCTGGCAGTCGCGTAGTGATGATTACTCCCTGGTTCAGTGCGGCATGCTTTACAGCTTAGAACCGGGGCTCCAAAAGTGTTTTGAGCAACACGGAGCATATGAGATGTTCCAAGAGCTGAAAATGGTTTTCCAAGCTCATGCCCGAGTCGAGAGATATGAATTCTCCGACAAGTTCTACAGTTGTAAGATGGAGGAGAATAGTTCTGTCAGCGAGCATATACTCAAAATGTCTGGGTTGCACAACCGCTTGTCTCAGCTGGGAGTTAATCTCCCGGATGACGCGGTCGTTGACAGAATCCTTCAGTCGCTTCCACCTAGCTACAAGAGCTTTGTGATGAACTTCAATATGCAGGGGATGGAGAAAACCATTCCTGAGGTATATTCAATGCTGAAATCAGAGGAGGTGGAGATCAAAAAGGAACATCAAGTGTTGATGGTGAATAAAACCACTAAGTTCAAGAAAGGCAAGGGTAAAAAGAACTTCAAGAAGGACGGCAAGGGAGTTGCCGCGCCCGGTAAGCAAGCTGCCGGGAAGAAGCCAAAGAATGGACCCAAGCCTGAGACTGAATGCTTTTATTGTAAGGGAAACGGTCACTGGAAGCGGAACTGCCCCAAGTACTTAGCGGATAAGAAGGCCGGCAATACCAAAGGTATATGCGATATACATGTTATTAATGTGTACCTTACCAGCGCTCGTAGTAGCTCCTGGGTATTTGATACCGGTGCGGTTGCTCATATTTGTAACTCAAAACAGGAGCTGCGGAATAAGCGAAGACTGGCGAAGGACGAGGTGACGATGCGCGTCGGGAATGGTTCCAAGGTCGATGTGATCGCCGTCGGCACGCTACCTCTACATCTGCCTACGGGATTAGTTTTAAACCTCAATAATTGTTATTTAGTACCAGCTTTAAGCATGAACATTGTATCTGGATCTCGTTTGATGCGAGATGGCTACTCATTTAAATCCGAGAATAATGGTTGTTCTATTTATATGAGAGATATGTTTTATGGTCATGCCCCGCTGGTCAATGGTTTATTCTTATTGAATCTCGAACGTGATGTTACACATATTCATAGTATGAATGCCAAAAGATGTAAGGTTGATAATGATAGTCCCACATACTTGTGGCACTGCCGCCTTGGTCACATTGGAGTCAAACGCATGAAGAAACTCCATGCAGATGGACTTTTGGAGTCTCTTGATTATGAATCATTTGACACATGCGAACCATGCCTCATGGGCAAAATGACCAAGACTCCATTCTCCGGAACAATGGAGCGAGCAACCAACTTATTGGAAATCATACATACTGATGTGTGCGGTCCAATGAGCGTTGAGGCTCGCGGTGGTTATCGTTATGTTCTCACCCTCACTGATGACTTAAGTAGATATGGGTATGTCTACTTAATGAAACACAAGTCTGAGACCTTCGAAAAGTTCAAGGAATTTCAGAGTGAGGTTGAGAATCAACGTGACAGGAAAATAAAGTTCTTACGATTAGATCGTGGAGGGGAATATTTGAGTCACGAATTTGGCACGCACTTAAGGAAATGTGGAATTGTTTCACAACTCACGCCGCCTGGAACACCTCAGTGTAATGGTGTGTCCGAACATCGTAATCGCACTCTATTAGATATGGTGCGATCTATGATGTCTCTTACCGATCTACCGCTATCATTTTGGGGTTATGCTTTAGAGACTACCGCATTCACCTTAAATAGGGCTCCGTCGAAATCCGTTGAGACGACACCGTATGAATTATGGTTTGGGAAGAAACCTAAGCTATCGTTTCTGAAAGTTTGGGGATGCGATGCTTATGTCAAGAAACTTCAACCTGAAAAGCTCAAACCCAAATCGAAAAAATGCGTCTTCATAGGATACCCTAAGGAAACTATTGGGTATACCTTCTACCTTAGATCCGAAGGCAAGATCTTTGTTACCAAGAATGGATCCTTTCTGGAAAAAGAGTTTCTCTCGAAAGAAGTAAGTGGGAGGAAAGTAGAACTTGATGAGGTACCCCCTCTTGAACCGGAGAGTAGCACAGCTCAGGAAGATGTTTCTGTGGTGCCTGCACCGACTAGAGAGGAAGTTAATGATGATGATCATGAAACTTCGGATCAAGTTGCTACTGAACTTCGTAGGTCCACGAGGACACGTTCCGCACCAGAGTGGTACGGCAACCCTGTCCTGGAAGTCATGTTGTTAGACAACGGTGAACCTTCGAACTATGAAGAAGCGATGGCGGGCCCGGATTCCAACAAATGGCTAGAAGCCATGAAATCCGAGATAGGATCCATGTATGAAAACAAAGTATGGACTTTGATAGACTTGTCCGATGATCGGCAAGCCATAGAGAACAAATGGATCTTTAAGAAGAAGACAGACGCGGATGGTAATGTGACCATCTATAAGGCTCGACTTGTCGCTAAGGGTTATCGACAAGTTCAAGGGGTTGACTACGATGAGACCTTCTCACCTGTAGCGAAGCTGAAGTCCGTCAGAATCATGTTAGCAATTGCCGCATTCTATGATTATGAGATATGGAAAATGGACGTCAAAACGGCATTCCTTAATGGTTTCCTTAAGGAAGAATTGTATATGATGCAGCCGGAAGGTTTTGTCGATCCTAATAATGCTGACAAGGTATGCAAACTCCAGCGCTCAATCTATGGGCTGGTGCAAGCATCTCGGAGTTGGAACATTCGCTTTGATGAGATGATCAAAGCGTTTGGGTTTACACAGACTTATGGAGAAGCCTGTGTTTACAAGAAAGTGAGTGGGAGCTCTGTAGCATTTCTCATATTATATGTGGATGACATACTATTAATGGGAAATGATATAGAATTCTTGGAAAGCATAAAGGCCTACTTGAATAAGTGTTTTTCAATGAAGGACCTTGGAGAAGCTACTTACATATTAGGCATCAAGATCTATAGAGATAGATCGAGACGCCTCATTGGTCTTTCGCAAAGCACATACCTTGACAAGATATTGAAGAAGTTCAATATGGATCAGTCCAAGAAGGGGTTCTTGCCTGTATTGCAAGGTGTGTAATTGAGCACGACTCAATGCCCGACCACGGCAGAAGATAGAGAAAAGATGAGTGTCATCCCCTATGCCTCAGCCATAGGGTCTATTATGTATGCCATGCTGTGTACCAGACCTGATGTGAACCTCGCCGTAAGTTTGGTAGGGAGGTACCAAAGTAATCCTGGCATGGAACACTGGACAGCGGTCAAGAACATCCTGAAGTACCTGAAAAGGACTAAGGATATGTTTCTCGTTTATGGAGGTGACGAAGAGCTCGTCGTAAAGGGTTACGTCGATGCTAGCTTCGACACAGATCTGGATGACTCCAAGTCACAAACCGGATACGTGTATATTTTGAATGGTGGGGCAGTCAGCTGGTGCAGTTGCAAGCAAAGCGTCGTGGCGGGATCTACATGTGAAGCGGAGTACATAGCAGCCTCGAAGGCAGCACAGGAAGCAGTCTGGATGAAGGAGTTCATCACCAACCTAGGAGTTATTCCCAATGCGTCTGGCCCAATGACTCTCTTCTGTGACAACACTGGAGCTATTGCCCTTGCCAAGGAGCCCAGATTTCACAAGAAGACCAGGCATATCAAGCGTCGCTTCAACTCCATTCGTGAACATGTTCAAGATGGAGACATAGATATTTGTAAAGTGCATACGGATCTGAATGTCGTAGATTCGTTGACTAAACCTCTTCCACGAGCAAAACATGATCAACACCAGAACTCTATGGGTGTTCGATTCATCACAATGTAACTAGATTATTGACTCTAGTGCAAGTGGGAGACTATTGGAAATATGCCCTAGAGGCAATAATAAAGTGGTTATTATTATATTTCCTTGTTCATGATAATTGTCTATTGTTCATGCTATAATTGTGTTATCCGGAAATCGTAATACATGTGTGAATACATAGACCACAACATGTCCCTAGTGAGCCTCTAGTTGACTAGCTCGTTGATCAATAGATGGTTACGGTTTCCTGACCATGGACATTGGATGTCGTTGATAACGGGATCACATCATTAGGAGAATGATGTGATGGACAAGACCCAATCCTAAGCATAGCACTAGATCATGTAGTTCGTCTGCTAAAGCTTTTCTAATGTCAAGTATCATTTCCTTAGACCATGAGATTGTGCAACTCCCGTATACCGTAGGAATGCTTTGGGTGTATCAAACGTCACAACGTAACTGGGTGACCATAAAGGTGCACTACAGGTATCTCCGAAAGTGTCTGTTGGGTTGGCACGAATCGAGACTGGGATTTGTCACTCCGTGTGATGGAGAGGTATCTCTGGGCCCACTCGGTAGGACATCATCATAATGAGCTCAATGTGACCAAGGAGATGATCACGGGATGATGTGTTACGAACGAGTAAAGAGACTTGCCGGTAACGAGATTGAACAAGGTATAGGGATACCGACGATCGAATCTCGAGCAAGTATCATACCGGTAGACAAAGGGAATTGTGTACGGGATTGATTGAATCCCCGACATCGTGGTTCATCCGATGAGATCATCGTGGAACATGTGGGAGCCAACATGGGTATCCAGATCCCGCTGTTGGTTATTGGCCGGAGAGATGTCTCGGTCATGTCTGCATGGTTCCCGAACCCGTAGGGTCTACACACTTAAGGTTCGGTGACGCTAGGGTTGTTATGGGAAATAGTATGTGGTTACCGAATGTTGTTCGGAGTCCCGGATGAGATCCTGGAAGTCACGAGGAGTTCCGGAATGGTCCGGAGGTGAAGATTTATATATGGGAAGTCATCATACGGTCACCGGAAGTATTCGGGGGTTTGCCGGTATTGTACCGGGACCACCGAAGGGGTTCCGGGGGTCCACCGGGAGGGTCCACCTGCTCCGGAGGGCCCTATGGGCTGTATGTGGGAGGGAACCAGCCCCTAAGTGGGCTGGGCACCATCCCCCCTAGGGCCCATGCGCCTAGGGTTGGGGGAAACCCTAAAGGGGGGCGCCCCCCTTGGCTTGGGGGGCAAGCCCCCTCCCCTTGGCCACTGCCCCCCTCTAGATCTGATCTAGAGGGGCCGGCCCCCTTCCCACTTTGCCCTATAAATAGAGGGGAGGAGGGAGGGCAGCAGCACCTCATCCAAGGCGCAGCCCTCCCCCTCTCCAACACCCCCTCCTCCTCCGTTGAGCTTGGCGAAGCCCTGCCGGAGAACTGCCAACTCCACCACCACGCCGTCGTGCTGCTGGAGTTGTCTTCCCCAACCTCTCCCTCCTCCTTGCTGGATCAAGGTGCGGGAGACGTCACCGGGCTGCACGTGTGTTGAACGTGGAGGCGCCGTTGTTCGGCGCTTAGATCGGAATCGACCACGATCTGAATCGCTACGTGTACGACTCCTCCAACCGCGTTCTTGCAACGCTTCCGCATCGCGATCTTCAAGGGTATGAAGATGCACTCCTCTCTCTCTCGTTGCTAGTCTCTCCATAGATTGATCTTGGTGATGCGTAGGAATTTTTTTGATTTACTACTACGTTCCCCAACAAAAGCACAAGTGCTCCCTGGGTGGTTTTGGTAATTAATGTCAACATATCTCTTGTTGGACTAATATTTTCATCTAGTATATTTCAGAAAGTTCAACAATGGCGTGGCATGGACAAGAGGATGTGGAACCCCTTCAAAATGCTAAGGACAAATATTGGCATAAGCTCAAGACTCTGCATTTCTATTTTAGTGATCCAAGATCACATTGAGTCCATAGGAAAAGCCAATACTATTAAAAGGGGATGAGGTGTTGCTTAATGGTCTACTTGCTCAACGTGCTTAGTGATATGCTCCAAAGCCCTCAACCACTTTCTCAAATCCATATATGTCCTAAACCTAAAGTCAAACTCGGCCCCACCTATTTGATCTATCCGGCGCCACCGAGTTCCTTTGACATAGCCACTGCCAGAGACCCTAATCAGTTCGGTCTCACCGATAGGGATTTTGGTCTCACCGAGATGGCAATGCAAACTCTCTGTTTCCCTTCGTAACATTTTGGTCTCACCGAAATGAGCGATCGGTCTCACCGAGTTAGCCTTGCAAACTCTCTGTTGCCTGTTGCAATTATTTTGGTCTCACCGAAATGTGCAACCGGTCACATCGAGTTTGCCTGACCAATTCTCTGTTTGCTCATTGCTGAAATCGGTCTCACCGAGTTCATGCAATCGGTCACACCGACATGAGGTTTTGCCCTAACCCTAGCACATTGGTCCCACCGAGTTGATCATGTCAGTCCCACCGAATTTCCTAACGTTCACATTTTGAATTGAATCGGTCTCACCGAGTTCTTCCATTTGGTCTGACCGAGTTGAGTCAAATATGTGTAACGGTTGGATTTTGTGTGGAGGCTATATATACCCCTCCACCCCCTTCTCTATTCAAGAGAGAGCCATCAGAACGTGCCTACACTTCCACTACTCATTTTCTGAGAGAGAACCACGTACTCATGTGTTGAGACCAAGACATTCCAATCCTACCACAAGAATCTTGATCTCTAGCCTTCCCCAAGTTGCTTTCCACTCAAATCATATTTCCACCATATCCAAATCCGTGAGAGAGAGTTGAGTGTTGGGGAGACTATCATTTGAAGCACAAGAGCAAGGAGTTCATCATCAACACACCATTTATTACCTTTTGGAGAGTGGTGTCTCCTAGATTGGTTAGGTGTCACTTGGGAGCCTCCGACAAGATTGTGGAGTTGAACCAAGGAGTTTGTAAGGGCAAGGAGATCGCCTACTTCGTGAAGATCTACCCGAGTGAGGCAAGTCCTTCATGGGCGATGGCCATGGTGGGATAGACAAGGTTGCTTCTTCGTGGACCCTTCGTGGGTGGAGCCCTCCGTGGACTCGCGCAACCGTTACCCTTCGTGGGTTGAAGTCTCCATCAACGTGGATGTACGATAGCACCACCTATCGGAACCACGCCAAAAATCTTCGTGTCTTCATTGCGTTTGCACACTCCAATCCCATCTCTTTACTTTCTTGCAAATTGCATGCTTTACTCTTTCCGCTGCTCATACTCTTGTCATGCTTGCTTGAAATGTATTGTGAATGCTTAAACTTGTGCTAGAACTCCACCTCAACTTCAAGAAATTGAAAACTGCTACTTTTGCTTGTTGAGGGTCTAATCACCCCCCTCTAGACACCTCTTCTCGATCCTTTCAATTGGTATCAGAGCATTGGTCTCCATTGCTTTAGTTTAATCACCATTGGAGGAAGATGGATGAGTCTACGATTGGGAGTATTAGACATGGAGTACCTTACTTGATGGAGAGTTCTATCATGCTTGGAAAAATGAGATGCTTGTGATTTTCAATGAATATAATTTGAACAAGTATATTACTTGCCCTTGTGCACCTCCTATTGATCCTTTGCATCCTACCCCCGATGAGTCTCTTGACATGATCCGCAATCTTAGAACTGTTAATCTTATCATTAGAGGATTGCCTAGAAACTTGATTGTGTGCTTGCCTACACTTGAATGTGCTTACACTATATGGAGATATCTCGAGAAACGCTTTCCAAACTATTCCTTGAAAAATCTAGATGAGATTCTTCAAAAGTCCATTGCTTTAAATAAGATGAATTCTAGTGATCCTAGGTTTGGTGATTGTTTATTTGAGCTTCGTGACCTCATGCAAGCCAAAGGAGATGTTGGAATCATTAGTGATATCATCTCTCAAGTTATTAGAATTCATAAATATGAACATTGTCATGGTCATAACTCTAATGAGTTACCTTCTCTAGGTAATGATCATTCATATGATGATGATGTTGAACATGGATATTATGACGAGGATGAGGATAGTGACTTTGATCTTGATGAGTCTATGAGACATCTTGGTCTAATGGCTAACCTTCGTGGTTACATGGCTGGAGGAAAGGAATGGGTTCTTGATAGTGGATGTACCGATCACATGACCGGAGACAAGGATATGTTTCATGAGCTTGCTGAAAACGACGGCCCTCAAAAGTATGTCACTTTCGGTGATAACTCAAAGGGTAAGGTGGTTGGCCTTGGTAAGGTGGCCATCTCACATGACAGCTCCATCCAAAACATTATGCTCGTTGAATCTCTTGGTTACAATCTACTTTCCGTATCTAGACTAGCCAATTTTGGTCTTAATGTTTTATTCACTGAAGTAGACTGCTAGGTGTTTCGTAGAGATAATCATAATATGGTCTTTACCGGTATACGTAGAGGTGATCTTTACATTGTTGACTTCTCTAAAAGAGCTCAACCTAGAACTTGCTTTATTGCTAAATCTTCCAAAGGTTGGTTGTGGCATAGAAGGTTAGGTCATGTGGGCATGCGAAATCTTGATAAGCTTATTAAAGGTGATCATATCCTTGGTGTTAAAGATGTTATATTTGACAAGGATAGACTTTGCAGTGCTTGTCAAGCAGGAAAACAAGTTGGAGGAAGTCATCCCGTGAAAAACATTATGAACACGAGAAGACCAGTTGAGCTACTTCATATGGATCTTTTTGGTCCCAATGCCTACAAGAGTCTTGGTGGTAACTCGTTTGGCATAGCCATTGTTGACGATTTTTCCAGATTTACGTGGGTGTTCTTTCTTGATGATAAATCGCAGGTCCAAAAGATCTTCAAGAACTTCGCTAGGAAGGCCCAAAATCAATTTGAAGTGAAGATCAAGAAGGTTCGGAGCGACAACGGAACGGAGTTCAAGAACGCAAATGTGGATACCTTTCTTGACGAAGAAGGGATTTCACATGAGTTCTCGGCTACGTACACACCTCAACAAAATGGAATTGTTGAGAGGAAGAACCGAACACTCATTGAGATGGCGAGAACGATGCTTGATGAATACAAGACGCCAAAACACTTTTGGGCAGAAGCGGTTGAGACAGCTTGTCATGCAACAAACCGACTATATCTTCACAAGCTACTCGGCAAGACGGCATACGAGCTTCTCACCGGTAACAAACCCCAAGTTGTATACTTTCGAGTATTTGGCTCAAAGTGCTACATTCTTGGTAAGCATCGTCGTTCAAAATTTGCTCCTAAATCTCATGAAGGTTTCCTACTCGATTATGGCTCAAACTCTCACACTTACCGTGTCTACAACAATTTCACCCGAAAGGTTGAAGAGACGGTAGATGTGAAGTTTGATGAATCTAAAGGCTCCCAAGCAGAGCAATTGCCAATTGATGTAGTAGACAAAGATCCTTCGGAAGCGATTCAAGACTTGTCCATTGGGAAGATTCGGCCAACGGAGGTGAAGGAGAGTACCTCGTCCGTTCAAGTGGAAGCCTCAACTTCACACCAAGGTGAACCACAAGTTGACTTGGAGGCATCCACAAGTGGAACACGTCAAGATGAAGGAAACTAGGAAGTACAACAAGATGAACCTCATCGACCTCCTTCTCCACCTCCACAAGAGAACATCAACGCCAACAACTATGAAGAAGGACAAGAGGAAGAACAAGATGATGAAGAGGATGTTCCACCCCGACCCAAACAAAAGCTCTCACGAGTTAGAGCAAGAGTTTCAAGAGATCATCCCGTTGAACAAATCTTCGATGATATTCAAACCGGGAGAATTACTCGCTCTAAGTCTCATTTAGCTAACTTTTGTGAACATTATTCTTTCATTTCTAACATTTAACCTATGAAGGTGGAAGAAGCTCTTGATGATCCAGATTGGGTGAACGCTATGCACGAAGAGCTACACAATTTCGAGAGGAATCAAGTATGGACGCTTGTTGAACAGCCCGATGAAAAGCATAATGTCATTGGAACCAAATGGGTGTTTCGGAATAAGCAAGATGAAGATGGACAAGTTGTATGCAACAAGGCCCGTCTCGTCGCCCAAGGCTACACTCAAGTCGAAGGTATGGACTATGGTGAGACATATGCCCCCGTTGCTAGACTTGAGTCCATACGCATCTTACTTGCTTATGCTAATCACCATGATATCACTCTATACCAAATGGACATTAAAAGTGCCTTTCTTAATGGAGAAATTGAGGAGGAAGTCTATGTTAAACAACCTCTCGGCTTTGTTAATCCCAAGAAACCTAATCATGTTTACAAACTTCACAAAGCTCTTTATGGTCTCAAACAAGCTCCTCGAGCATGGTATAAATGCTTGACAAAGTTTCTTATTGAAAAAGGGTTTGAGATTGGAAAGATTGATTCTACACTTTTTACTAAAAGGGTTAATGGTGAATTATTTGTGTGCCAAATTTATGTGGATGATATCATATTTGGTTCGACTAACCCTCATTTTAGTGAAAAGTTCGGAAGGCTAATGTCGAAGAAGTTTGAGATGTCTATGATGAGTGAACTCAAATTCTTTCTTGGTTTGCAAATCAAGCAAACTAAGGAGGGTACCTTTGTTTCCCAAACAAAGTATACCAAGGACTTATTCAAGAAGTTCAATATGCAAGAGAGCAAAGGTATGAAAACACCCATGCCTACTAGTGGACATCTTGACTTGACAAAGGATGGCAAACCAGTTGACCAAAAGGTTTATCGCTCTATGATTGGTTCATTGTTATATCTTTGTGCCTCCCGTCCCGATATTATGCTTAGTGTGTGCATGTGTGCACGATATCAAGCGCCCCCAAAAGAATGTCATCTTAAGGCTGTGAAAAGGATAGTGAGATACTTAATTCATACACCAAACTTTGGCATTTGGTATCCTAAGAGGTCTTCTTTTGATCTTGTTGGCTACTCCAATTCGGACTATGCCGGTGACAAGGTTGATAGAAAGTCCACTTCGGGTACGTGTCAATTTCTTGGTAGATCTCTTGTGTCTTGGTCCTCCAAGAAACAAAACTCGGTATCATTATCCACCGCCGAAGCGGAATACATTGCCGCTGGTTCATGTTGTGCTCAATTACTTTGGATGACCCAAACTCTTAAAGATTATGGGATAAATGTGAAACATGTTCCATTGCTTTGTGATAATTAAAGTGCAATTAAGATTGCTCACAATCCCGTGCAACATTCTCGAACTAAGCATATTGAAGTTCGTCATCATTTCATTCGAGATCATGTTGCAAAAGGAGACATCTATCTTAAGCATGTTTGTACCGATAAGCAATTGGCGGATATATTCACCAAACCGCTTGATGAGAAAGTATTTTGCCATTTGAGAGGTGAATTGAACATCATTGATGCCTCTAACTTGGAGTAGAAACTCCATGTGGATACATGCAAGGCATGAGCCTTTTTGACTAATCCTTGAAATTTCTCTTATGATGATGATCATATGTCTTGGATCTATACCTGTACCCTTGCATGCTATCTAACCCTTGTAGGTACTTGGATGAGCTCAAATATATGAGATTGCAAATCACTCACATCTAGAACAATCTCTACATCACCAAGTCTCTACAATATGGTGGATGAAGACAAGGAAGCTTGAATCCACACAACATATCCTTTGACAATTTCTATATATCAAATTTCATTTGGTATCGAGTTTCATGATTGTCATTTTGGATACACAAGTGCTCTTCCTTGCAAGTCTAACCCATGTAGGAAGATGAACTCAAACTAAAAGAGGTGCTCCCAACTCTTGATGAACTACATCAACCTTGAGCATCCACCACAAGTTCGACTACATGATCAAGATCAACACCACCACTCAAGGTATGTTATTCCATCTTAGAGAAGCTTTACTCCAAGACATGGGTCAAAGCAACTCAACAAGATGAAAATACATCAAAATGCTTAAACAAAAAATGGCAACCCCATTTTGAGCTTAAACGATGAGTATGACCTACGATCAAGTGTTATCACTTGACTCCTCAGTCAATATACTCTAACATAGGTGACTTTGTAGCCGACCCATTCTAGATGAAGTTCTCCATTGTTTCTTAGTGTTCTTGCATATGGTTCTTGCTTGTTCCCCTTTTTCAAAAAAAAAACTTCATCTAGATTTCTTTTTGGTATGTTATTCTTTGCATTTTTCTGCATCTAATTCATTGCAAATCCTTTAGATAATTCCTTGCAAATCTTTGTGAGATCTTATTTGCCAAGTGAGCTGAGGTGACAAATTGTTTCCTAAGTATTAAACTCGGCCTCACCGATTCATGCCAATCGGCTAGGCCGAACTGCAATAATACATTGTAGACAGTTCATCGGTACAACCGACGAGGACTAACCCGGTCTGACCGATTTGCACCATCTATGACACTGCCAACTCGGTGTCACCGATGAAAATGAATCGGCGTTCCCGACTTCACTGCTAAGAAAACTTTTTGTCATTACAAATATCAATTCTTCTCCAGCTCCACTCGATGATTCTTAACCTCTAGCATCTTACACTACATGCTGCTTTGTAATGTGTTTCAAGGATCAAACCTATTTGACTCATGCTCCAGAAGGACCCTTCTTGGAAATTGATGTCAAAGGGGGAGAGAGAGCACATCAAAGCTTATCACATGGGATGCTTATTAACAATAGAGGAGAGAAGTCACATGTCTTTAAGAGGGGAAAGACATGTTAATGTATGTTTGTTTTGCTCTGATTTCGGTTGCTCTGATTTTCTCTTACCCTACCTTCTCCCATTATCCAATATCAGATTCAGGGGGAGAAAGAGTTCATTTCTAAGGGAAGAAAATCTTTGGAATTCATTGCATATCTTTAATCTCTGGGGACATGTCTATACCCAAATAGAGTACTAAGTACTCACTCACTACATATCATCCCAGTCTTGGTACTCTTGTGGTTTTCTGAACTTGCTTTGTTTAGTGGTGTTTCTGTGTTATCTAACCCTGTTTTCTCAGAGTCATCTCTTCCAAAGCCAGCTCAAGATCACAAGGTAAGTATATGCATCACACTCATGTGCATGATGATCTCTTGTTGATGTACATATTGTTTGCAAGAAGGACTCATGAACATGAAGGTACATTCCCTGTATCTACATCATTTGCTCTGATGCACATAGCCAAGATACATGTAACTCATTGCTTGCTCTGACATGCTCATGCATTCACATGCTATCATATTCTATCTTTGCATGATTGCATACATGTAGGGGGAGCCTATGCATGTTACATGTCCTTCCAAAGCTTTACTTGTTACCTTTCATATCCTTATCTAAAGCTTTGATGTATGTTGTCATCAATTACCAAAAAGGGGGAGATTGAAAGCACAAGTGCTCCCTGTGAAAGCACAAGTGCTCCCTGGGTGGTTTTGGTAATTAATGTCAACATATCTCTTATTGGACTAATATTTTCATCTAGTATATTTCAGAAAGTTCAACAATGGCGTGGCATGGACAAGAGGATGTGGAACCCCTTCAAAATGCTAAGGACAAAGATTGGCACAAGCTCAAGACTCTACATTTCTATTTTAGTGATCCAAGATCACATTGAGTCCATAGGAAAAGCCAATACTATTAAAAGGGGATGAGGTGTTGCTTAATGGTCTACTTGATCAAAGTGCTTAGTGATATGCTCCAAAGCCCTCAACCACTTTCTCAAATCCATATATGTCCTAAACCTAAAGTCAAACTCGGCCCCACCGATTTGATCTATCCGGCGCCACCAAGTTCCTTTGACATAGCCACTGCCAGAAACCCTAATTAGTTCGGTCTCACCGATAGGGATTTTGGTCTCACCGAGATGGCAATGCAAAGTCTCTGTTTCCCTTCATAATATTTCGGTCTCACCGAAATGAGCGATCGGTCTCACCGAGTTAGCCTTGCAAACTCTCTGTTGCCTGTTGCAATTATTTCGGTCTCACCGAAATGTGCAACCGGTCACACCGAGTTTGCCTGACCAATTCTCTGTTTGCTCATTGCTGAAATCGGTCTCACCGAGTTCATGCAATCGGTCACACTGAGATGAGGTTTTGCCCTAACCCTAGCACATCGGTCCCACCGAGTTGATCATGTCGGTCCCACCGAATTTCCTAACGTTCACATTTTGAATTGAATCGGTCTCACCGAGTTCTTCCATTTGGTCTGACCGAGTTGAGTCAAATATGTGTAATGGTTGGATTTTGTGTGGACGCTATATATACCCCTCCACCCCCTTCTCTATTCAAGAGAGAGCCATCAGAACGTGCCTACACTTCCACTACTCATTTTCTGAGAGAGAACCACGTACTCATGTGTTGAGACCAAGACATTCCAATCCTACCACAAGAATCTTGATCTCTAGCCTTCCCCAAGTTGCTTTCCACTCAAATCATCTTTCCACCATATCCAAATCCGTGAGAGAGAGTTGAGTGTTGGGGAGACTATCATTTGAAGCACAAGAGCAAGGAGTTCATCATCAACACACCATTTATTACCTTTTGGAGAGTGGTGTCTCCTAGATTGGTTAGGTGTCACTTGGGAGCCTCCGACAAGATTGTGGAGTTGAACCAAGGAGTTTGTAAGGGCAAGGAGATCGCCTACTTCGTGAAGATCTACCCGAGTGAGGCAAGTCCTTCGTGGGCGATGGCCATGGTGGGATAGACAAGGTTGCTTCTTCGTGGACCCTTCGTGGGTGGAGCCCTCCGTGGACTCGCGCAACCGTTACCCTTCGTGGGTTGAAGTCTCCATCAACGTGGATGTACGATAGCACCACCTATCGGAACCACGCCAAAAATCTCCGTGTCTTCATTGCGTTTGCACACTCCAATCCCATCTCTTTACTTTCTTGCAAATTGCATGCTTTACTCTTTCCGCTGCTCATACTCTTGTCATGCTTGCTTGAAATGTATTGTGAATGCTTAAACTTGTGCTAGAACTCCACCTCAACTTCAAGAAATTAAAAACTGCTACTTTTGCTTGTTGAGGGTCTAATCACCCCCTCTAGACACCTCTTCTCGATCCTTTCACTCCCCGGCAACGGCGCCAGAAATTGGCGAGTGGCCAGGAGTCTACCTTGACTTGATACTCCCCGGCAACGGCGCCAGAAATTCCTTTTGATGTTGGCTTGAACTACGTCGGTATTTCCCCAAAGAGGAAGGGATGATGCAGCACAGCAATGGTAGGTATTTCCCTCAGTGATGAGACCAAGGTTATCGAACCAGTAGGAGAACCAAGCAACACTACATAAACAGCACCTGCACACAAAGAACAAATACTTGCAACCCGACGTGTTAAAGGGGTTGTCAATCCCTTTCGAGTAACGGCGCCAGAAATTGGCAAACGGACGTGAGATAAATTATAGTAGGTTGGATAAATAGATCGCGAATAAAATAAAGTGAAGCAAAATATTTTTGGGTTTTTAGAAATATAGATCTGAAAATAAAAGTGGTAAATAAATAAAAAGGAAAATAGCAAAATAGATCTGAAAATATATGATGAGAAAATAGACCCGGGGGCCGTAGATTTCACTAGTGGCTTCTCTCGAGAAAAATAGCATACGGTGGGTAAACAAATTACTGTTGGGCAATTGATAGAGCTTCAAATAATTATGACAATATCCAGGCAATGATCATTATATAGGCATCACGTCCAAGATTAGTAGACCGACTCCTGCCTGCATCTACTACTATTACTCCACACATCGACTGCTATCCAGCATGCATCTAGTGTATTAAGTTCATGGAGAAACGGAGAAATGCAATAAGAATGATGACATGATGTAGACAAGATCTATTTATGTAGAAATAGACCCCATCTTGTTATCCTTAATAGCAACGATACATACATGTCGGTTCCCCTTCTATCACTGGGATCAAGCACCGTAAGATCGAACCCATCACAAAGCACCTCTTCCCATGGCAAGAAAAATTGATCTAGTTGGCCTAACTAAACCAAAGATTCGAAGAAGAAATACGAGGCTATAAGTAATCATGCATATAAGAGATCAAAAGACTCAAATAACTTTCATGGATAAAAATATAGATCTGATCATGAAATCAAAGTTCATCGCATCCCAACAAACACACCGCAAAAAAGAGTTACATCAAATAGATCTCCAAGAGACCATTGCATTGAGGATCAAAAGAGAGAGAGGAAGCCATCTAGCTACTGCCTACGGACCCGTAGGTCTACAATGAACTACTCACGCATCATCGGAGAGGCACCAATGAGGATGATGAACCCCTCCGTGATGGTGTCTAGATTGGATCTATGGTTTCTGGAACTTGCGGCTGCTGGAATTGATTTTTGTCGATTCCCCTAGGGTTTCTGGAATATTGGGGTATTTATAGAGCAAAGAGGCGGTGCGGGAGGTGGCCGAGGTGGGCACAACCCACCTGGGCACGCCTGGGCCCCCAGGAGCTCCCTGGTGGGTTGTGCTCCCCTCAGAGCCCCCCTCAGGTACTTTCTTCGCCCAACTTGTGTCTTCTGGTCCAGAAAAATCACCAAAAAGTTTCGCTGCATTTGGACTCTGTTTGGTATTGATTTCCTGCGAAGTAAAAAACAAGCAAAAAACAGCAACTGGCACTGGGCACTATGTCAATAGGTTAGTCCCAAAAAATGATATAAAGTTGCTATAAAATGATTGTAAAACATCCAAGATTGATAATATAACAACATGGAACAATAAAAAATTATAGATATGTTGGAGACGTATCATGATCTACTCCTGGATCACTATTGTATCCCCTTGCCAAACTCATGGCAAGGTACACAATAGGTTTGGTACACAACATGGCATACTTTATAGAACCTATGGCTGAGGCATAGGGAATGACTTTCATTCTCTCTCTATCTTCTGCCGTGGTCGGGTTTTGAGTCTTAATCAACTTCACACCTTGCAACACAGGCAAGAACCCTTTCTTTGACTGATCCATTTTGAACTTCTTCAAAATCTTGTCAAGGTATGTGCTTTGTGAAAGTCCTATTAAGCGTCTCGATCTATCCCTATAGATCTTGATGCCCAATATATAAGTAGCTTCACCGAGGTCTTTCATTGAAAAAAATTCTTTTTCAAGTATCCTTTTTATGCTATCCAGAAATTCTATATCATTTCCAATCAACAATATGTCATCCACATATAAAATTAGTAATGCTACAGAGCTCCCACTCACTTTCTTGTAAATACAGGCTTCACCGTAAGTCTGTATAAAACCATATGCTTTGATCACCTCATCAAAGCGTATATTCCAACTCCGAGATGCTTGCACCAGTCCATAGATGGATCACTGGAGCTTGCACACTTTGTTAGCACATTTAGGATCGACAAAACCTTCTGGTTGCATCATATACAACTCTTCTTTAAGATATCCATTAAGGAATGCAGTTTTGACATCCATTTGCCATATTTCATAATTATAAAATGCGGCAATTGCTAACATGATTCGGACTGATTTAAGCATCGCTACGGGTGAGAAGGTCTCATCGTAGTCAACCCCTTGAACTTGTCGAAAACCTTTCGCAACAAGTCAAGCTTTGTAGGTGGTGACATTACCATCAACGTCTGTCTTCTTCTTGAAGATCCATTTATTCTCAATGGCTTGCCGATCATCGGGCAATTCCACCAAAGTCCACACTTTGTTCTCATACATGGATCCTATCTCAGATTTCATGGCCTCAAGCCATTTATCGAAATCTGGGCTATCATAGCTTCTTCATAGTTCGTAGGTTCGCCTTGGTCTAATAACATGACTTCCAGAACAGGATTACCGTACCACTCTGGTGCGGATCATGCTCTGGTTGACCTACGAGGTTCAGTAGCAACTTGATCTGAAGTTTCATGATCAACATCATTTGCTTCCTCTCTAGTTGGTGTAGGCATCACTGGAACAATTTTCTATGATGTGCTACTCTCCAATTCGAGAGAAGGTACAATTACCTCATCAAGTTCTACTTTCCTCCCACTCACTTCTTTCGAGAGAAACTCCTTCTCTAGAAAGGACCCATTCTTAGCGACAAAGATTTTGCCTTCGGATCTGTGGTAGAAGGTGTACCCAATTGTTTCCTTAGGGTATCCTATGAAGACACACTTCTCCGATTTGGGTTCGAGCTTATCAGGTTGAAGCCTTTTGACATAAGTGTCGCAACCCCAAACTTTAAGAAATGATAGCTTAGGTTTCTTACCAAACCATAGTTCATACGGTGTCGTCTCAACGGATTTGGACGGTGCCCTATTTAACGTGAATGCGGCTGTCTCTAATGCATAACCCCAAAATGATAAAGGCAAATCGGTAAGAGACATCATAGAATGGACCATATCTAATAAAGTACGATTACGACATTCGGACACACCATTACGCTGTGGTGTTCCAGGTGGCGTGAGTTGTGAAACAATTCCACATTGTTTAAAATGAAGGCCAAACTCGCAACTCAAATATTCACCTCCATGATCAGATCGTACAAACTTTATTTTCTTGTTACGATGATTCTCTACTTCACTCTAAAATTCTTTGAGCTTTTCAAATGTTTCAGATTTGTGTTTCATTAAGTAGATATACCCATATCTACTCAAATCATCTGTAAAGGTTAGAGAATAACGATACCCACCGCGTGCCTCAACACTCATCGGACCGCATACATCGGTATGTATTATTTCCAATAAGTCATTAGCTCGCTCCATTGTTCCAGAGAACGGAGTTTTAGTCATCTTCCCATGAGGCATGGTTCGCAAGTATCAAATGATTCATAATCAAGTGATTCCAAAAGTCCATCCGCATGGAGTTTCTTCATGCGCTTTACACCAATATGACCTAAACGGCAGTGCCACAAGTATGTTGCACTATCATTATCAACTTTGCATCTTTTGGCATCAATATTATGAATATGTGTATCACTAAGATCGAGATTCAATAAACCATTCGCATTGGGTGTATGACCATAGAAGGTTTTATTCATGTAAACAGAACAACAATTATTCTCTGACTTAAATGAATAATCGTATTGCAATAAACACGATCTAATCTTGTTCATGCTCAAAGCAAACACCAAATAACATTTATTCAGGCTCAACACTAATCCCGAAGGTAGAGGGAGTGTGTGATGGTGATCATATCAATCTTGGAAACACTTCCAACACACACCGTCACCTCGCCCTTAACTAGTCTCTGTTTATTCTGCAACTCCTGTTTCGAGTTACTAATCTTAGCAACTGAACCGGTATCAAATACCCAGGGGCTACTATGAGCACCAGTAAGTGATGCGGAGCATCCTATGAGCATCCCCATGTACACTACGACTACTCCCCAAGCCTCAAGTGGACATACGACGAGACCTCAAGCATACGCCATTGGACACAAGGTGAACCCGCTCCTAAATGCCTCCCCTTTCCATTCATGCGAGACATGGTTGCTACCTAATGCAAAGGCACTATATATGCTTAGGAACCAAGGAGACGACCATGGAGATGCTCGGAACATTGGACAAGTCCCCAAGTACATGGATGAAGAAGCTCGACGAAGAAGGACGTCAAGGTGCTACAGGACCCGGACATCCGGCCCCTGGAGATCCCGACTACAGCAACAGCCTATCCGAAGAGCACCTACAGGCACCGGACATCCGGCCTGACCCCCGGAAATCCGGCTACACCTATCCAGAGAGCAGAAGAATCGGGCAACTCCAGCCCGAACATCCGGCTCTTCGTGAGCCGCCGGACATCCAGCCCCCAGCCCGGACATCCGGCACCTGCCTGTGCGCAGAGAACGGGCCAAGGGCCCATGTATCCTCCCTTTCCACTCCTACCTCATGGACTACTATATATAGACCCCCTCCTCCTAATTAGGGTTAGCATTGTGATAGCTCATTTAGAGATAGAGCTTTGCTCATCCTTGTGGTTCTTCTCGATCGAGAGACCGCAGCCTCTACGGAGAAGATCCGCGCTTGGATTCAAGACCCCTCACGGGAAGATACCTCACGGATTCAAGGCCTCCTCACGGAGATGAACTAGTTACCTCTTGTATCCCCCTTTGTTGGATTTGGATCGTGTATCTCGTTGTGTGTTTGGATCTAGCACATGTGTGATCGTTTCTTGTTGATTTGAGCGTTTCCTATCGTTCCCCTTGTGTTTTTCCCCTCGTGTTCTTCGTGTTCCTCGTGGGAATCACCTCCAATTGTGAAAGATCGCCATACACCGGGTTAGCCCCGTATCATATGGTATCATGAGCCACATTGATCACGAATTTGGAGTCTTCCCCCTCCGTTTCTAGCCTTGTTTTGTGTGATTTCGTCCTAAATTTGAAAATCCCCACAAAAAATAGCCCCCAATTTTTTTTTGTGATTTGTTGGTTTGATGATGTTTTGTTGATTTTGATCCATGGATTCGTTGTGTTTCGAGTGGATCTAGCATCTCCACATGTTTCCCCACTTTCCATCCACGAAATCTCCTCAATTTTGCCCCCGAAATCATCAATTTCCGCCCCCAAAATCGAGTTCCTCGAGTTCATCCTCGGATTTGGAGCCCAGACATCCGGCGCATAGCACGGACATCTGGCTCCTGGAGCGCATTTTCGCGCAAGGTTCTGGACATTAGATCCCGGATTTCCGGCCCAAGCCCCGGATGTCCGGCCCCTGGCATTTTAGCCTCCCGTGTTTCACCGTTTTGACCATAACTAATTCATCCGGAGTCCGATTTTGACGTTCTTTAGCTCGTTTTGAAGCTATTAACATCACCCATCCCACAAAAATACTACCATCATCATTTGACTCCATCAAAATTTTGGAACTTTGGCATCTTTGCCTAGGGCTTCCACCATATCTTCCGCATTCCACCACCGACTTCCGCAACCTAACCCATTTTGTTCCCCATTCCATTTGTGGTTGTTTGAGTTGTGATTCGGGTCTCCTAAGGTGTTTAGGCTACTTAGGGATGGTTGCTTCTTCATCAACCACCACCATAACTTCCGCATAGGCTTACCCACCATACACTTCCGCCACTCCAACTTAACCCAATTTTGTTTGTGTTGTGAGTTGTGTCTCCTAAGGTGTTTCAGCTACTTAGGGACCGTGACTTCAATGCCGATAATGTGTATAGCCCCACCATACCCTTCCGCCACCTTAACCCATTTTGATCGGGTTTCCACCAATACTTCCGCAACCACCACCTCATTCCGCTACCACCATTTGACATTTGCCTTTGAGATTTTGAGTTCATGATTTTTCCGTTTCCTAAGGTGTTTCGGCTAATTAGGAACGGTTCTACATCAAGAACACCGCCACGAGGTCGTCATCGACATTGACCACTTCATCATTATCCGTTCTTGCTTACACACGACAAACCATTAACGGTAACCTCGACGACATCCATTGTATATTCCCTTGCCATTGCATTGTTAACCCCTAGCCCATTTTGCGTCACTTGCCTATCGAGACTAGCCATTGAGTATTGCTGGCAACGTTACTTATGCACATTAGTGATCATCGATCCACCCTTCCATTGCATACATACCATATCATCTTAGTATCATCATATCATCCCTTGTGTCACAAGATTGTTCCCGCATATACACAATTGCTATCTTGGTTTGTGCATTTCGCATAAGTGGCCATACAAAAAAAAGAATAAGCTTTTAAGCAAAGAGAAGAACAAAGAGCTTGTAAGCATTAGCCATAGCATCACAACATTGCATATAAGATTGTTATATCCGATCATCTTGGATCATCTTGAGAGGATCACCGGGAACCATACATACATAGTATACTTGGGATAGAAGTTGTTGCATTTTTGTCTCTTATAGGTTGTGCACAAGTGTCCTATCCGCCTATTGAGCAATCGTGCTAGCATCTCTCTAGAGTTGTGCAACAAGAGCATTTTCCGTGGATTCCACATTTTGAGCTCGTTCCTTGGTTGCATGACCCCATCTATCTATCTGTGTGTGTGTTTCCGTGTGCCACATATTGCTATTGGTCTACTTGTTTCACTCGCGAATTTGTGAATCTCTTTCAACATTATTGACTCTTGCTAATATTTTGCATCAAATTTTTGTGCCACTATCCTCACTGAGCTCCACCAAAAGCTTTACTTGTGTAGGTGTGAGAATTGACAAGAATCGGTACCAATTGTGCTATTTCCTTACTACTCTATTGAGTGATCATTGATCCATTCTCAACATTGGTTAAGGTACATTTGGTCTAGTTCTTCTCTTTCTCCCACTCACATTTGCTCGAGTCTTGTGATGGATAGGCAAAGCATTTCATCTCCGGTCTTCGACAACGATGGCGCGAACAACTACATCAACACTCGCCACTTCGGACTACAACAAGAAATGCATGGTGTATAATCTACCTTGCGAAAGCGCATCGACAACCTCGCCATCGACATACGACACTCCGAAGCAAGGAAAAGGGACTACATCGACAACAAGTTGGACAAGTTCAAAGATCAACTACGCGACATGATGGCCAACTACAAGTCTTCTTCCCCTTCGTCATCTTCAAGGCAGCGGCGAGCAAGTCGAACATCTTCGGAGCGCCCAAGTGATGCAAGCGCAATTCATCCACGTCCACATCTACATGGCGACCATCATCACATTCGTGATCCACATCGTCATGAAGGGTAAGTCACCTCCAAGCATCATGTGCACGATGATGATGAACGACATCTACTACGAGCTCAAGCACGACAACGACACCATCAACATGAAGATGCTCGAGACGCACAAACCTACAAGTCCCAACAAGCTCTACATCAAGCTACGTCCAAACTTCATGAGCACAAGAGAAGACCACGAGACAAGCACCACCAAAAGGAAGCTACGGTTACCACCTCCACTTCGACATCTTCGCCAAGTGATATCAAGGCATCTTCACCTTTGGACGTACGTCATCTTCGCCTACTTCCCATGAGTACGCCTACATTGACACCATCAAGTCCAAGGCAACCACCTACAAGCGAGGGCGACACTTCCATCTTCGGAAGCCCCTCAAGGAAGATGACCGAGCATGGGAAATTCCCTTCGGTCATGGAGACGAGCTACGAGGTGCCGCATCATATGGGCCTCCTACAACAAGACGGCGACAAGACGGTCGAGCAAGGGCCATCCCCTTCGACGAGCGCGAACCTCTTCAACAACATGAAGACGGCGCCCCAATGGGACTCATACTCCGAGTCAAGCTACAAGACCGCACATGAGACATTCTCTTTGGTCTCGGAGGAGAGTGATGTTTTGCCACATCCTACAACATTCATCTTTGGAGGCGTTATGGATGAGGAGGTTGAGCATGGGACTATCCCTTCAACCAAGGCGGCGATAGGAGTTGAGCATGGAGACATTTGCACCTACATCTCTCCGACACCCACATATGACGAGATGCCCTACTTGCCATGTGAGGAGAGCCCCCACCCCATGAGTGAGATGAGTGACTCCACCATATATGACATTGAGTGCATTTCCTATGAGAGGATGAGTGTGACCACCACTAGCCCCACACTTGAGAGCATGCCACACATCCTATGTGAGGTTGAGAGCCATTTGAGTGACTCCACCAATCATATGAGTGAGAGCATCCTTGAGGGAGTGAGTGAGCCACAACACTTAGTGAGTGAGGTAGTTGCGACGGCACATGAGGCCACTATGATTTCTAACGACTTAACCTCTACTCCTAGTGTGTTTTCCTTTTTGGTGCTAGGTCTCCTACATGACGACATGCCTACCCTCGACGAGTCCATCCCTCCAATGGGAAAACCGATGGCCATGGTGGACAATGATTCACCACATACTTTGTCTTCTACATGCTTAGATATGCCACCCATATATGATGAATATGATGATGAGCATGTCGAATTGCCTAGTTGTGATGCTATGCTCCATAGGATATCATGTGAAAATTCTATCGGTCACTTCATGTTTGACAATCCATTAAACTTGTCATTTGCTATGAGTGAGATCTCCCATATTGCATCATTTCAATCTCAACATAGTAACTATGCATGCCCCATTAAAATAAATCCCATTTGCACTTATGGCATAGATGAAGAGATGATGGTCATTGGCTTTTGTTTTTCATGCGATGACATTGACATGCTTCCTTTACATGATTTGCACAATTCATCTACTATGCCATGCCATGATCACATTGTTCCGACTATGCTTTGTTTTGGATGTTGTCAATATTCTCCATGTGATGTTTCCACTAATGCTCATGAGGAGACCCCCATAGTTTCCTCATACATATTAGGAGATTTTGATGCATTTCATACTTTGCATGATTCCCATGATTGTGTGCACCCTATGCATTCCATGAATAACAATGCTCTACATATTTCTCATGATGCATTACACAATTTGAGTCTCCATTATGCTATACATAATAACAAACCTCTCATGATGGATGACATGTTTCTATATCACGCATCTCATTTATTTGAGCATTGGATATTTTGTGCTAACCAACACATGCGCGTATGCATCATGATGGATGATGTGTACATATACCACGCACACACAATTTTCCCTTTGCCTTTGTTTTGTGTAGGTACTCGCATATACTCATCAACCTCTCAATCCCATGAGTTGACAAAACGAGCTCTTGAGAGCAACGACGATTTGGGATTCCGTGGATTGTCCTTACCACCATTCTCTTCGCGCACGGACTACGTGCATCTCTTTTACTTGGCTCTCACATGACTATGGGCTATATATCACTTGTCACCTTATGCCCATTATATCGTGCTCACTTTGCATGTTATGCCTCTTTCCATGCCTTTGCCATGCAATTGTGACCCTTGCTTGCACTTACCCATGATACACCATTATGCTACTCCTATGTGTATTTGCATGCTTGGTGGAGATCCTTGTTGCTATTACCATGTTTTCCTTGTACCGCATGCTTGTGATATGTCATGTGCATTATATATGCTCACTATTTGCACACATGACATGATTTCCATGATTACTTCTAGTATGTTGCATCTTCGCACTACTAGCTTGCATGAATTGTTTACTATGATCACTTGCTTTGTCACATCATTCATGATCCATTCTTGCTCGATTCATTGGGTTGATGACATATATATTCATGCCTCTCACATGATTTACCGTGATGATTGTCACTTGTCTCCATTAGTTGCATCTCTCATATTCACTTGTAGTGAGTGCAACAATTCTATGCTTATTAATCTTGGAGACTTGATACCTTACATGTGACGCATGCTTATTTGATTGAGCTTCTTGTCTTTGGTTGTTCTCGCATCTTATGCCTACATACCATGCCCTAGACCCTTGTACTTTCTTATGATAAGAATGATGAAAACACTTGTTGGGTATTTCACCACACGGATGTTTGGTTTTGCATTTTCGCTAACCTCATTTGTTTTTCCGAGTGTTTGTCATGTTCTTTCGTTTTGAAGGATTCACAAGGCATTACCATTATGAGACATATTGGTTATGTGAAGGCATACACGATGTGAGACACCACCATTTTGGACATCCTCAAAAAGGTGAACTCCTTCCCTTTGTGCCATCCTCACATATGCATATTGGATGGGTCATTCTTTCATTGTTGTTTCCTCCTTGTCTACATGATGCATCTATTGGATGGAGAACCGACATTGGAGATGGACCCTATAGACATTCAAGTTGAGAAGTGCTCGAACTTAGTGGATGCGCCTACTTTGGAAGCACCAACGTACCACCACTTATGCCATGACATCGAGATATGGTACAACACCACCCATAACAAATTTGCATCTTATGCATGGATTGACTCACATTATGATTGCCTTGTTGCATCTTGTATTACTATGTCATCCATGATATATGAGCTTGTGCATTTCCTTAGCAAATTTGTTGTGATCTTCCTTGATGGCATATTCATACATAATGATCACATTGCCTACCATCAATTGCATGATAACATAATAACATTGAGCACCAATTACCATGTTCATGCTTTTGATACACCGTCCCATTATGACGTCATTTTGCACAATGGTCGCATTAATCACATTCACAATACGTTTGTGTGCACAATGAATGAATTAGACAACATGAATGCTTTACATGTCATTTTACATCTTTTGGATAAGCATCATGTGTCTTGCCACACAAAACCTTGTCACACGGACTCATTCTTACATGATGGACACTTTGTGTGCGCTAACCATTGTATTTCCGAGTGCCGTTTGTGTTTGCTCTTTTTGCATGTATACCACTCCGGCGACACCTTGGAGTACTTGGATTGCGCCATGTCTTCAACTCCGTCCAACTGCAAGTCCGTCCACGACAACCGTTTCCATGGTGATGAGGTTTACGATCCGAGGTCGGATCTTTCCCGGGGGGGGGGGGGGGGGGGGGGAGATGATGCGGAGCATCCTATGATCATCCCCATGTACACTACGACTACTCCCCAAGCCTCAAGTGGACATACGATGAGACCTCAAGCATACGCCATTGGACACAAGGTGAACCCGCTCCTAAATGCCTCCCCTTTCCATTCATGCGAGACATGGTTGCTACCTAATGCAAAGACACTATATATGCTTAGGAACCGAGGAGACGACCATGGAGATGCTCGAAACATTGGACAAGTCCCCAAGTACATGGATGAAGAAGCTCGACGAAGAAGGACGTCAAGGTGCTACAGGACCCGGACATCCGGCCCCTGGAGATCCCGACTACAGCAACAGCCTATCCGAAGAGCACCTACAGGCACCAGACATCCGGCCCAGCCTGGACATCCGGCCCGACCACCAGAAATACAGCTACACCTATCCAGAGAGTAGACGAATCGGGCAACTCCAGCCCGGACATCCGGCCAGAGGCCCGGACATCCGGCTCTTCGTGAGCCGCCGGACATCCGGCACCTGCCTGTGCACAGAGAACGGGCCAAGGGCCCATGTATCCTCCCTTTCCCCTCCTACCTCATCGACTACTATATATAGACCCCCTCCTCCTCCTAGTTAGGGTTAGCATTGTGATAGCTCATTTAGAGATAGAGCTTTGCTCATCCTTGTGGTTCTTCTCGATCAAGAGACCGCGGCCTCTACGGAGAAGATCCACGCTTGGATTCAAGACCCCTCACGGGAAGATCCCTCGCGGATTCAAGGCCTCCTCACGGAGATGAACTAGTTACCTCTTGTATCCCCCTTTGTTGGATTTGGATCGTGTATCTCGTTGTGTGTTCGGATCTAGCACATGTGTGATCGTTTCTTGTTGATTTGAGCATTTCCTCTCGTTCCCCTTATGTTTTTTCCCTCGTGTTCTTCGTGTTCCTCATGGGAATCACCTCCAGTCATGAAAGATCGGCCTACATCGGGTTAGCCCCGTATCAGTAAGGTACACATCAATAACATGTATATCAAATATACCTTTGTTTACTTTGCCATCATTCTTATCCGCCATGTATTTGGGGCAGTTCCGCTTCTAGTGACCATTTCCCTTGCAGTAGAAGCACTCAGTTTCAGGCTTGGGTCTAGCTTTGGGCTTCTTCACGGGAGCAGCAACTTGCTTGCCATTCTTCTTAAAGTTCCCTATCTTTCCCTTGCCCTTTTTCTTGAAACTAGTGGTCTTGTTAACCATCAACACTTGATGCTCCTTCTTGATTTCTACCTCCGCTGATTTCAGCATCGCGAAGAGCTCGGGAATCATTTTCGTCATCCCTTGCATATTATAGTTCATCATGAAGCTCTAGTAGCTTGGTGATAGTGTCTGGAGAATTCTGTCAATCACTATCTTATCTGGAAGATTAACTCCCACTTGATTCAAGCGATTGTAGTACCCAGACATTCTGATCACATGCTTAGTGGCTGAGCTATTCTCCTCCATCTTGTAGGAAAAGTACTTGTCAGAGGTCTCATACCTCTCAACACGGGCATGAGCCTAGAATACCAATTTCAGCTCTTGGAACATCTCATATGTTCCATGGCGTTCAAAATGTCTTTGAAGCCCCGATTCTAAGCCGTAAAGCATGGCCGCACTAAACTATCAAGTAGTCATCAGATCGAGCTTTGCCAAATGTTCATAACATCTGCATCAACTCCTGCAACAGGTCTGTCACCTAGCGGTGCATCAAGGACATAATTCTTCTATGCAACAATGAGGATAATCCTCAGATCACGGACCCAGTCTGCATTATTGCTACCATCATCTTTCAACTTAGTTTTCTCTAGGAACGTATCAAAAAATGGGGAAGCTACATCGCGAGCTATTGAACTACAACATAATTTGCAAAGACATTTTGACTATGTTCATGATAAATCTTAGTTCAGTTAATCAAATTACTAATGAACTCCCACTTAAATTAACATCCCTCAAGTTATCTAAGTGTTACATGATCCAAATCAACTAACCCATGTCCGATCATCATGTGAGATGGGGCGTCATCAATGGTGAACATCTCTATGTTGATCTTATCTACTATATGACTCACGTTCGACCTTTCGATCTCTAGTGTTCCGAGACCATGTCTGTACATGCTAGGCTCGTCAAGTTTAACCCAAGTATTCTGCATGTGCAAAACTGGCTTACACCCGTTGTATGTGAACGTAGAGTCTATCGCACCCGACCATCACGAGGTGCTTCGAAACGACGAACTTTAGCAATGGTGCATACTCGGGGAGAACACTTTTATCTTGAAATTTTAGTGAAGGGATCATCTTATAATGCTACCGTCGTTCTAAGCAAAATAAGATGCATAAAGGATAAACATCACATGCAATCAAAATATGTGACATGATATGGCCATCATCATATTGTGCTTTTGATCTCCATCTCCAAAGCATCGTCATGATCTCCATCGTCACTGGCTCGACACCTTGATCTCCATCGTTGCGTCGAGGTCGTCTCGCCAACTATTGCTTCTACAACTATTGCTAACGCATAGCGATAAAGTAAAGCAATTACATGGCGCTTGCATTTCATACAATAATTAAGAGACAACCCTAAGTCTCCTGCCGATTGTTGATATTACAAAACATGATCATCTCATACAACAACGTATATCACATCACGTCTTGACCATATCACATCACAACATACCCTGCAAAAACAAGTTAGACGTCCTCTACTTTGTTGTTGCAAGTTTTACGTGGCTGCTACGGGCAACTAGCAAGAACCATTCTTACCTACGCAAAACCACAACGGTGATTTATCAAGTTTGCTGTTTAAACCTTCTTCAAGGACCGGCCGTAGTCAAATTCGATTCAACTAAAGTAGGAGAAACAGACACCCGCCAGCCACCTTTATGCAAAACAAGTTGCATGTCAGTCGATGGAATCGGTCTCATGTACGTGGATATGTAAGGTTGGTCCGGGCCGCTTCATCCCACAATGCCGCCGAATCAAAATAAGACGTTGGTGGTAAGTAGTATGACCATCACCGCCCACAACTCCTTTGAGTTCTACTCATGCATATCATCCACGCATAGACCTGGCTCATGATGTCACTGTTGGGGAACGTTGCATGGAAAACAAAAAAAAAATTCTACGCACATGCAAGATCTATCCATGGAGATGCATAGCTACGAGAGGGGGAGAGCATCTACATACCCTTGTAGATCGCTAAGCGGAAGCATTTATCACGTGGCTGATGTAGTCGTATTCTTCGCGATCCGATCACGATCCAATCGATCTAGTGCCGAACGGACGACACCTCCGAGTTTAGCACACGTGCGGCTCGATGACGTCTCTTCCTTCATGATCCAGCAAGCGGGAGAGGAGAATTAGATGGGATCACAACCAACATGACGGCGTGGTGGTGATGGTGGTGGTGGAGCACCGACAACGCTTCACTAAGCGTCGCCGGGACGAGGCGGTGGAACTACGGAGTAACGGGAGAGAGAGGGGCGCCAAGGGCTTGGTGTGTCCTCTTGGGGCGCCCTCTCCCCTCTATATATAGGTGGAGGGGCATGGGAAACAGCCCCTCCAAGCCCTAGGGCGCAGCTAAGGGGGAGAGGACTTGGACTCCAAGTCCAATCCTATTCCTACTAGGACTCCTTCCTTTTTTGCCTTCCCTAGCCACATGGGCTTTTGAGGACTTGGTGCGCCTAGCCCACTAAGGACAGGGCACCTCCCCACAGACCATGCTAGCCCTTGGGTCTTGGTGGACCCACTTTTGGACTTCCGGACCCCTCCGAAATCCTCCGGAACCTTCTGGAAGCTTCCCGGTACAATACCGAAAAAACTGCACCTTTTTCCGGAACCCAAAATATGACTTCCCATATATAAATATTTACCTCTCAACCATTCCGAGACTCCTCGTGATGTTTGGGATCTCATCCGGGACTCCAAACAACATTTGGTTACCACTCATCAAATATCCCAATACTACTCTAGCGTCAACGAACGTTAAGCGTGCGACCCTGCGGATTCGGGAATTATGTAGTCATTTCCGAGACACCTCTCCGGTCAATAACCAATAGCGGGACCTGGATGCCCATATTGATTCCTACATATTCCATGAAGATCTTTTATCGGTTGAACCTTTATGACAACATACGTAATTCCCTTTGTCTGTCGGTATGTTACTTGCCCGATATTCGATCGTCGGTATCTCTATACCTAGTTCAATCTCGTTACCGGCAAGTCTCTTTACTCGTTCCGTAATACATCATCTTGCAACTAACTCCTTAGTCACTTTGCTTGCAAGCTTCTTGTGATGTGTATTACCGAGAGGGCCCAGAGACACCTCTCCATCATACGGAGTGACAAGTCCCAATCTCGATTCACGCCAACTCAACAGACACCTTCGGAGATACCTGTAGAGCATCTTTATGATCACCCAGTTACGTTGTGACGTTTGATAGCACACAAGGTATTCCTCCGGTATCCGGGAGTTGCATGATCTCATGGTCGAAGAAACATGTATTTGGCATTAAGAAAGCAGTAGCAATAAACTGAACGATCATATGCTAAGCTAACGGATGGGTCTTGTCCATCACATCATTCTCCTAATGATGTGATCCCGTTATCAAATGACAACTCATGTCTATGGTTAGGAAACCTTAACCATCTTTGATCAACGAGCTAGTCTAGTAGAGGCTCACTAGGGACACGGTATTTGTTTATGTATCCACACATGTATTTAAGTTTCCGGTCAATACAATTCTAGCATGAATAATAAACCTTTATCTCTACCTAATATTAAAAGGAGGATTGTTTCTCCACTTTTTTTGGGTCATCAAAGCGTTTTGTACGTTTTTTTTTCGTACGTCGATCGCATTGTACGGGTCCTATATCGAGCAGGTCTCTTCCGTGGCTCTACTAGACAGACCAAGCCATGGGTTTCGTGCTCGCCCGCGTGGGCCGAGCAGGCATGGCCCACAGTTCATTATTTTTATTAAAACGATGATTGGAGGAGCAGCTAAAAATACTTCTGTGCGAGGATTAGAACTCGTAAATAGTCCCACCTCACTACTCTGCATCCAATCCAATCACTTTATGTCTGCGGGCGACTTTGCCGCATCAGAAATCAACAACAGTGTACTAGGGAACAGGGAGCAAAGGAATACACAATCCGTAGGTTCGAAGGAAGAACTCTGAATCAGATAAGCGCACAATCACGACGGACACCGCTGCTTCGCTCGATGGACCCGCGATTGGAGAGAAGGGGGTTGCACACCGGCCTGACACCGCCCCTCGCCGCCAACGGCGTCCCTCTCCAGGCACAGACCGGACATGACCCCGCGGCACGAGTATGCCGGCACCATGGGGAGGGGATGGCTGGAGCACGGGCGCGCATGTACGGGAGGGAATAGTCGTCCCCTGGAGCAGGGTCAACGCCTTGGGAGCGCCTGAAGAAGATGGCGTGGCGGCGGAGTTGAAGCGCTTGACGAGCTCGGGCTCCACGGCGGAGCACTGCCTCTGCACTTGAACAGAGAGAGAGACATTCAGAGAGGATAGAGCAGAATGGAAAGGGGAAGACGAGTGAAGGTGAGGGCGATGGGCACGCGACCTGCGGGGGGGGGGGGGGGGGCTCCGGTGGAGTGGCCGGGCATGTGCAAGGAGGCGGCACGGGCTCGCGGATCCGTTCCTAGGGAGGCCTTGGACGGCTGGCGGCTTGAGCTCCAGGCGGCTGTGGGAGCTCCTGAAGAGGCCATCCATGGCGGGGCTGCTGTAGAAGTACCTGAGAGAGAGAGAGAGAAGATGCATGAGGGAGAGAGAGAGACAGAGGAAAGGAGAAAGACGGGAAGGAAACAGAGGAGAGGGACGCGGCGGCCCTGCTGGTTCTGGTCACCGGCGGCGGGGCACTGGCGGATCTGGCTGTGGGCGAGCGGAGGAGGCCGAATCCGTGCGGTGGCAGGAGAAGAAGATGGAGGCGGAGGAATGGAGATATTCTGTGGATAAGGGTAACGCAGTGCGGCTCGGTGGGGATTGCCTGTTGCTTTTATTTTTAATCAACCGTTATTGCTGGAGGCACCGATTACAATTTTTTTTTGGGTGCTGCTGTTGGATTTATGTGTGATTGTTCATGGCGTTCCAACAAATGGTTATCTGCTAGATGTCCCCTTCTCACATTGGCCCATTGTGACTGTACCGTCTTACAATCTGATGGCAATAGTTTCAACTTAGTAAGCCATATGATATTCATGTAACTGTGATCTCGGAAATAAAAGTTCATAGGAAAAGAACAAAAACCTTCACTTAACATAGAGTTGTGTTGTACCTTTACTAAGAAAGGTTTGTACAGTATGAAAATATGTTTAACAAAGCTCTGAAACGATGCACTCTGTCTTCCTTGAACACACACCAGGTATATGTCAAACCATTTACTGTAATCGTGGAACCCAGTTTGGAGCTGAAATGTTCCCACATACAAAAAAAGGCAGAATTGAATGTATGGGCTTGTATCCCTCTCGGTGGGGGTTTTTGGTGCTGTTTTTATTGCTTTTGACCAATTCCCTCTTTTTTTAAGGGTTTGATCAATTCTCTTGAACATATAGATGAAGCGATTGCATAGTTAGTTTTTGGGCTACTTTTTAAATGGGTTGCTTTAGCCAACTGAGATAATAAAAAGTTATGATGCTTATCTCAATAACTTAGGCAATACTATGTACATTAAATTGGATTGTACACAGCCGCAAGTCAAACAATGCATACCCTTCCCCTCCCACCCCAAAAAAAGAACAATACATATGTTCGTTAGACTTTTTGCCAAGATGGCCGGCTTTACATGCCATTTCTTCTTCATGTTCGAGATATTTGACCGTACTTATTTTTTTTAAGAAATCATAGTGATTGGATTATGAGTGTCGGAGTGTAATAATTTTTTATCCCGTTGCAACGCACGGGCTATTTTCCTAGTCTTGATTAAGGAAATATAATAATAGCAATTTTATTATTGCCTCTAGGGCATATTTGCATCATTTCTTTCTTGTCAGTTAGTTCATAGTAGTAAAAGAAAACTCAAAAAGATTTCTCGTTTCTTCTTTTGTTTGTTGGGAATTGGGAGTTCTCCCGTGTAAATAGTTTTCTCGCCTTTTGTTTTTCATTTGTTAGTTTGCTTTCTTAAAAAAAAAACTAAAAACTCCAAAAATATTTCAGTGTGTTTTTATGAAATTCTTTTCTTTCCTTTGAGTCGTCGTAAGGAGAAGACCGCAATGAAACTATTGGGTGGCTCTTATATGCATTATTGTTGATCTAACGAAGAGCCAATATTACCTTGTCTTCACATTTGAATAAAATGGTTGCAGATTATAGCTTAGTCCACATCACACTTGCACTATTATCATTTTCACATCATTCGGTCGTGCAAGTGAAAGGTAATAATGACAATGATTTGATGAAGTGATTGCGGTGAAGGAAAGTTGGTATGAACTCTTCTTGCCTTTTGTTTTTGTAAATATGTTTAGCTTAGTCGTTCTTGATTCAACATATTATGAGTAAACATATTTCTAATGATAATTAGAGATTACAGTTGCTCATGCCATGCTTAAATATCTAGGAGTGGATAATGATTTATCTTGAGTGTCAACATGCACTAAAATGGTTGTGACATAGTATGTTAGTATGGTATCCTCCTCTGAATGATTCAAGTGGCTTGACTTGGCACATGTTCACACATGTAGTTGAGTCAAAACAAACACAACCTTCATGATATTTATGTTCAGGGTGTTTATATCCTACGCATGCTCATATTCAATATTAACTATTCTCAATGCATGATTATGACCGTTGTCGCTCTCTAGTTTGTCGCTTCTCAATCTATTTGCTAGCCTTCGCCTGTGCTAAGCGGGAATACTGCTTGTGCATCCAAATCCTTAAACTCAAAGTTGTTTCAGATGAGTCCACCATATCTACCTATACGCGGTATTACTCCGTCGTTCCAAGTAAATTTGCATGTGCCACCTCTAATCATTCAAACAAACATCTGTTTTGTGTGCTCTTACCGCTCATTGAGCGATGGGGCAGTCAATATCTTCCATGCTAAGCGGGTTATTCTCACGATGGGTGTTTATTCACTTGTCATTGCACAAGAGAGGCTGTTAACTGGGATGCCCCAGTCATGTAATTGAAAATAAAGAAAAATATAATATAACAAACTCCCCCGGAAAGTTGATTGTTTGGAGGGCACCTACGGATTCGGCTAGCCATGACTTGTGTTTGTACGGTTGAGGGTGAGGGGGGTTTAAACTTTACCTTCCCGCATGGGAACCACCAATAATGTGTTTAGCATGGATGATAATGAAATCCTTTGTCATGACGTTTACAGGAAAATAACACCTCTCAAAATGTATTATCTCTGTTTTAAGCTTCGAGCTCTGGCACCTCTGCAAATCTCTGTTTCCCTCTGCGAAGGGCCTTTCTATTTACTTTTATGTTATTTACTTTTACTATTGAGCCATCACCTTCTCATTCAAGCACCAATTTGGAGAGCGCTATTGTCATTCTTAGTTTGACATGCATTGAGTCTAGTTAATGTTGGATGTGACCATGACTGGATCTCTTCTACCATGAATTACAATGTTTAGTCATTGCTTGAACTTCAGAGGTGCTATGCATTTATGTTTTGCAGTCTCAGAAAGGGCTAGCAAGATACCATGTTATCATATTATATCATGATTGTATTGACAAATTGTTGGCATCCGAGATATCTTATTATTGCTCACTAGTTGGTTATGTCATTGTCATGAGTAAATGTGAGACCTAAGTGTTATCATTCACATGGTTAGTTCATAAGTTTTGCTTAAAACTTGAACACTGGTTAAGCATACATACAACAACGAGAACAAAAGAGTTCGTAAAAGTTTTTCTTTATCACTTTCAGTTTGTCAACTGAATTGCTTGAGGACAAGCAATGAGTTAAGCTTAGGGGAGTTGATACGTCCCAAACGTATCTACTTTTCTAAACACTTTTGCTCTTATTTTGAACTCTAATTTGCATGATCTGAATGAAACTAACCCGGACTGACGTTGTTTTTAGTAGAACTACCATGGTGTTATTTTTGTGCAGAAATAAAAGTTCTCAGCTTGGGCTGAAAATTTATGGAGATTATTTTCAGAATATATAAAAAATATTGGCGAAGATAACTACTGGAGGGGGGGGCACCCAGGAGCCACGTGCCGAGGGGGCGCGCCCACCCACAGGGCACGCCCTGTGAGCTCATGGGTCCCACGGGCCTCCTCTAGCCCTAACTCCAACTCCATAAGTACCATCTCGCGGAGGAAAAAATCAAAGAGAAGGAATCATCGCGTTTTACGATACGAAGTCATCGCCACCTCCTGTTCTTCACCGAGAGGGCTGATTTGGAGTCCGTTTGGGGCTCCGGAGGGTGGAATTCGTGATGTCTACTATGCAACTTTATTCTTGTAGACTTGTGTTGGGCCTCCAAGCACAGAGTTTTGTAGGACAGTAGCAATTTTCCCTCAAGTGGATGACCTAAGGTTTATCAACCCGTGGGAGGCGTAGGATGAAGATGGTCTCTCTCAAACAACCCTGCAACTAAATAACAAAAAGTCTCTTGTGTCCCCAACACACCAAATACAATGGTAATTTGTATAGGTGCACTAGTTCGGCGAAGAGATGGTAATAAAAGCGTAGTAATGATAGTAGATATTGATTTTTGTAATATGAACAATAAAAAAACAGCAAGGTAGCAAGTAACAAAAGTGAGCACAAACGGTATTGCAATGCTTGAAAATGAGGCCTAGGGTCCGTACTTTCGCTAGTGCAATCTCTCAACAATGCTAATATAACTGGATCATATAACCATCCCTCAACGTGTGATGAAGAATCACTCCAAAGTTCTTATCTAGCGGAGAACATAAGAAGAAATTGTTTGTAGCATACGAAACCACCTTAAAGTTATTCTTTCCATTCGATCTATTCAAGAGTTCATACTAAAATAACGCAAAGTTATTCTTTCCGTTCGATCTATCCAAGAGTTCGTACTGAAATAACACCATATGATACACATCAACCAACTCTAATGTCACCTAGATACTCCAATGTCACCACAAGTATCCATGAGTTAATTATACGATACACATCAAACAATTTCAGATTCATAATACTCGATCCAACACAAAGAACCTCAAAGAGTGCCCCAAGATTTCTACCAGAGAAACAAAGATGAGAACGTGCATCAACCCCTACGCATAGATTACCCCAATGTCACCTCGGGAATCCGCGAGTTGAGTGCCAAAACACATATCAAGTGAATCAATATGATACCCCATTGTCACCACGGGTATTCATAGCAAGACATACATAAAGTGTTCTCAAATCCATAAAAGTATTCAATCCGATAATAACGAAATCTCAAAGGGAAAACTCAATTCACAACAAGATAGAGAGGGGAAACACCATATGATCCAACTATATTAACAAAGCCCGCGATACATCAAGATTGTGACATTTCAAGAACACGAGAGAGAGAGAGAGATTAAACACATAGCTACTGGTACAAACCCTCAGCCCCGAGGGTGGACTACTCCCTCCTCATCATGGTGGCCATAGGGATGATCAAGATAGCCTCCGGTGATGATTTCCCCCTCCGGCGGAGTGCCGGAACGGGGTCTAGGTTGGTTTTTCATGGCTACAGAGGCTTGCAGCGGTGGAACTTCTGATCTAGGGTTATTTCTGATGGTTTCTCTATTTATAGGATTTTTTAGCATTGGAATCATGCGAACATGGGCCTCGAGGTGGGCACAACCCACCTGGGCGTGCCTAGGCCTCCTGGCGCGCCCAGGTGTCTTGTGCTCACCTTCTTCACCTTCTGGCCCTCCCACGAAGCTTCTAGTGCCTCTTTTGTTCCAAAAAAATCATCAAAAAGTTTTGTTGCATTTGGAGAACTTTTATTTCTGCACAAAAAACAACACCATGGTAATTCTGCTGAAAACAACGTTAGTCCGGGTTAGTTCCATCCAAATCACACAAAAACCATATAAATTTTTTGTAAACATGGCATGAATACTTCATAAATTATAGATACGTTGGAGACATATCAGCATCCCCAAGCTTAATTCCTACTCGTCCTCGAGTAGGTAAATGCTAAAAGAAATAATTTATGAAGTGTGATTGCTAGCATAGTGCATAAGTTTGACCAATGATAATTTCAATCACTTTCCCTAGCATCAAAACAACAACTCTTTCTCATAAAACTCATCATGATAAAGTAGCAATCATTTCACATGTTATGGTTCAAACAATGCCTTCTCTTGAAACTTAACAACCTATGTTCTCAGTCAACAAGCAATTGCAATTCAACTTATTCAACAAAGTCTAAGTAAGAGATCCACATACTCAATCATCATATAGTCTTCCATGATTGCTAGTACTCAAAGCATATTCTCAGAACAAATGGCATCCATCGAACACAGAGAAAGATAGGGGCTTAATATTTCGCCTCCCAACTCATTTATCATAGAGATAATTGTCAACAATAATAAATCATGATCAAATATATTTGACTGGTCATATGTGCCTAGATCTCTCCCCACCACATGATGCTTGCCAACTAGAGAATAGTTGGGGTTGAAATGAGAATTCATACTATTGACTCTTTGCATAAAAGTAAATACTGAAAAGTAAAAGATAGGCCCTTCGCAGAGGGAAGCAGAGGTTGTCATGCGCTTTTTATTTGGATGCCCGAGCTCTTAATGCAAATGAACGTCACGTTATATTGCCCATTATGATAGCAACCTTTATTATGCAGTCCGTCGCTTTTATTACTTTTCCATCACAAGATCAAACATATTTAGGAGCAATTTTTATTGCTTTATGCACCGATGACAACTTACTTGAAGGATCTTATTCAATCCATAGGTAGGTATGGTGGACACTCATGGCAAGAAACTGGGTTTAAGGGTTTTTGGATGCACAAGTAGTATCTCTACTTAGTACGAATTTTTGGCTAGCAAAAGATCCTAGGCAAACACCACATGTTGGAGGATCCATAACAATATAACTTCTATGCAAATATACCCAAACATAACTCATTACGTTGTCTTCCTTGTCCAACTTCAACTAATTTGCTCAAGTTTGAAAATAATTAATGGGTATTCACAATCATATAAGATGTCCAAGATAATATATTTGCATGTGAAAGTTCTCTTCATTATACTAATCATTCATGAATTGCTTGTATGACCAATATTGTGATTGTCAAGCTTCAAAAGGTTTCACTTTCTAAACCCAATGTGAAGCTACTACTAGGCATAATATGAACATATAATTTCAACTTCATGATATTCAATTCATTCAACAATTTACTCATAGGATATAAGTGAAGCACAAGAGTAAAAGACAAACTACTCCAAAAAGATATAAGTGAACATCAAGCGAGTAGTTAAGTAAATGGGTAGCTAATTGAGGACTCTCTCTTATTTAAAACTTTCAGATCTAGGTATTTTATTAAAATAGCAAGCAAAACAAAACAAAATGACATTCCAAGAATAGCACAACTCATGTGAAGAAGCAAAAACTTAGGCTCAACCGATACTAACCGATAATTGTTGATGAAGAAAGGTGGGATGCCTATCGGGGCATCCCCAAGCTTAGATGCTTAAGACTTGTTGGAATATTATATTGGGATGCCTTGGGAATCCCCAAGCCTGAGATTTTGTGTCTCCTTAATTCCTTTTATATCACGGTTTCCCTAAATCTTAAAAACCTCATCCACACAAAACTCAACAAGAACTCGTGAGATAAGTTAGCATAAATCAACGAAATAACCTTATCATTATCTACTGTAGCAAATCACTAAAATTATTATTTAACATTGCATACTAAATGCCTCTGCATATTTAATACTCCTACCCTCAAATAGAATCATTAAACAAGCAAACATATGCAAACAATGCAAACATAACAGCAATCTGCCAAAACAGGACAGTCTGTAAAGAATGCAAGAAGATCCATACTTATTTAACTTAAAAAATTCTGAACAATTACCACACTGTAGAAAATTTATCATAGCTTATTTTGCAAAAAAAATCAATATTTTATCACATTCTGACTTTTTTCAAGAATTTACGCACTAGCGTGCAACTTTCTGTTTTCAAACAGCCACATATAGACTTGCAAAATAAGCATGGCAAAGGCTATACTTGACATTTTTATTGACATAAAAGATGCAAAACATTATTCTAAATAACAGCAAAAAAATCCTAAAAAAATAAAATGACGCTCCAAGCAAAACTCATATCATGTGACGAATGAAAATATAGCTCCAAGTGAGGTTACCGATAATGTTGAAGACGGAAGAGGGGATGCCTTTCGGGGCATCCCCAAGCTTAGTTGCTTGGATCTTCCTTGACGTGGTGTGAGTGCCGCTTACCTAACCTCCCCGGCAACGGCGCCAGAAAAGAGCTTGATGTCTACTACACAACTTGTTCTTGTAGACTCGTGTTGGGCCTCCAAGCGCAGAGTTTTGTAGGACAGTAGCAAATTTCCCTCAAGTGGATGACCTAAGGTTTATCAATCCGTGGGAGGCGTAGGATGAAGATGGTCTCTCTCAAACAACCCTGCAAACAAATAACAAAAAGTCTCTTGTGTCCCCAACACACCAAATACAATGGTAATTTGTATAGGTGCACTAGTTTGGCGAAGAGATGGTAATAAAAGCGTAGTAATGATAGTAGATATTGATTTTTGTAATAGGAACAATAAAAATAGAAAGGTAGCAAGTAAAAAAAGTGAGCACAAATGGTATTGCAATGCTTGAAAATGAGGCCTAGGTCCGTACTTTCACTAGTGCAATCTGTCAACAATGCTAATATAATTGGATCATATAACCATCCCTCAACATGTGATGAAGAATCACTCCAAAGTTCTTATCTAGCGGAGAACATAAGAATAAATTGTTTGTAGGGTACGAAACCACCTTAAAGTTATTCTTTTCGTTCGATCTATTCAAGAGTTCGTACTAAAATAACACAAAGTTATTCTTTCCGTTCGATCTATCCAAGAGTTCGTACTAAAATAACACCATATGATACGCATCAACCAACTCTAATGTCACCTAGATACTCTAATGTCACCACAAGTATCCATGAGTTAATTATACGATACGCATCAAACAATTTCAGATTCATAAAACTCGATCCAACACAAAGAACCTCAGAGAGTGCCCCAAGATTTCTATCGGAGAAACAAAGACGAGAACGTGCATCAACCCCTATGCATAGATTACCCCAATGTCACCTCGGGAATCCGCGAGTTGAGTGCCAAAACACATATCAAGTGAATCAATATGATACCCCATTGTCACCACGGGTATCCATAGCGGGACATACATAAAGTGTTCTCAAATCCATAAAAGTATTCAAACCTATAAGAATGAAATCTCAAAGGGAAAACTCAATTCACAACAAGATAGAGAGGGGAAAACACCATATGATCCAACTATATAAACAAAGCCCGCGATACATCAAGATCGTGACATCTCAAGAACATGAGAGAGAGAGATTAAACTCATAGCTACTAGCACAAACCCTCAGCCCTGAGGGTGGACTACTCCCTCCTCATCATGGTGGCCATAGGGATGATGAAGATGGCCTCCGATGATGATTTCCCCCTCCGATGGAGTGCCGGAACAGGGTCTAGATTGGTTTTTCATGGCTACAGAGGCTTGCGGCGGCGGAACTTCTGATCTAGGGTTATTTCTGATGGTTTCTCTATTTATAGGATTTTTAGCGTTGGAATCACGCGAAGATGGGCCTCGAGGTGGGCACAACCCACCTGGGTGCGCCTGGGCCTCCTGGCGCGCCCATGTGTCTTGTGCTCACCTCCTTCACCTTCTGGTCCTCCCACGAAGCTTCTAGTGCCTCTTTTGTTCCAAAAAAATCGTCAAAAAAGTTTCATTGCACTTGGAGAACTTTTATTTCTGCACAAAAAACACCACCACGGTAATTCTCCTGAAAACAGCGTTAGTCTGGGTTAGTTCCATCCAAATCACACCAAAACCATATAAAATTGTTGTAAACATGACATGAATACTTCATAAATTATAGGTACGTTGGAGACGTATCAATTCGTCACCGTCCTCATCATCAACCCTTCTTCATCAACAATTCCATGATGCTCACCACCGGGAGTGAGTAATTCCTTTGTAGGCTTGCTGGACGGTGATGGAGTTGGCTGAGATTTGTCATGTAATCGAGTCAATTTGTTAGGGCTTGATCCCTAGTATCCACTATGTTCTGAGATTGATGTTGCTATGACTTTGCTAAGCTTAATGCTTGTCACTAGGGCCCGAGTGCCATAATTTTAGATCTGAACCCTCTATGTTTTCATGGATATATTTGAGTTCTTGATCCTATCTGCTAGTTATATGCACTTGTTATTGTTCTAATCCGTAGACCCCAAATGACAATAATTGGGATACTCTCCAGGGATGACTGTAATTCGAGGAGTTCATGTATTCACCATGTGTTAATGCTTTGTTCCGGTTCTCTATTAAAAGGAGGCCTTAATATCCCTTAGTTTCCTTATGGACCCCACTGCCACGGGAGGGTAGGACAAAAGATGCCATGCAAGTTCTTATTATAAGCACGTATGTCTATATACGTAATACATGCCTACATTGAATTGATGAATTGGAGCTATTGTGTATCGCTCTAGGTCGTGACTGTTATATGATGAATATCATCCAACACAAATATCCATCGCTGATCCAATGCCTACGCTTTTCTCATATTGGTCTTTGCTAAGTTACTATTATTGTTGTTGTTACATGATACGTCTCCATCGTATCTACTTTTCCTAATGCTTTTCCTCTTGTTTTGGACTCTAATTTGCATGATTTGAATGAAACTAACCCGGACTGACGCTATTTTCAGCAGAACTACCATGGTGTTGTTTTTGTGCGGAAATAAAAGTTCTCGGATTGGAACAAAACTTTTTGGAGAATTAATTCAGAATATATAAAAAATACTGGAGCCAAGAACCACCGGAGGGGGCCCCTGGTTGAGCACAACCCACCAGGGCGTGCCACCCCCTCTAGGCGCGCCCAGGTGGGTTGTGCCCACCTGGTGGCCCCGCAGACCCTGATCCCGACTCCATAAATACCTATATTTGGAGAAAAAAAATCAGGGAGGAAGAATTATCGCGTTTCACGAGACAGAGCCGCCGTCACCTCCTGTTCTTCATCGGGAGGCCAGATCTGGAGTCCGTTTTGGGCTCCGAAGAGGGGGATCTTTGATCTTCGTCATCACCAACCCTCCTTCATCACCAATTCCATGATGCTCCCCACCGGGAGTGAGTAATTCCTTCATAGGCTCGCTGGTCGGTGAGGACTTGGATGAGATTCATCATGTAATCGAGTTAGTTTTGTTAGCGATTGATCCCTAGTATCCATTATGTTCTGAGATTGATGTTGTTATGACTTTGCCATGCTTAATGCCTGTCACTAGGGCCTGAGTGCCATGATTTCAGATCTGAACCGTTTATGTTTTCACCATTATATCTATGTTCTAGATCCGATCTTGCAAGTCATATTCACCTATTACGTGTTATGATCCGTAAATCCCGGGGTGACAGAAATCAGGATACTTTCCGGCAATGGCCGTAGTTTGAGGAGTTCATGTATTCACTATGTGTTAATGCTTTGTTCTGGTTCTCTATTATAAGGAGGCCTTAATATCCCTTAGTTTCCGTATGGACCCTGCTGCCACGGGAGGGTAGGACAAAAGATGTCATGCAAGTTCTTTCCATAAGCACGTATGACTATTTACGGAATACATGCCTACATTATATTCATGAACTGGAGCTAGTGCCGTATGGCCCTAGGTTATGACTGTTATATGATGAATATCATCCAACAAATCCCCCGATCCAATGCCTATGAATTTTCCACACATTGCTCTTGCTAAGTTACTACAACTGCTACAAAATCATTGCTATCACTGTTACCGTTACTGCTACTATTATAATTGCTATCAAAACTATCATACTACTTTGCTACTAATCACTTTGATGTAGATAATTAATCTCCAGGTGTGGTTGAATTGACAACTCCGCTGCTAATACTTGCAAATATTCTTTGGCTCCCCTTGTGTCGAATCTATAAATTTGGGTTGAATACTCTACCCTCGAAAACTGTTGCGATCCCCTATACTTGTGGGTTATCAAGACCTTTTTCTGGCGCCGTTGCCGGGGAGCATAGCTATATTTGTTGAGTCACTTGGGATTATTATCTATTTATCACTATGAAGAATCTGAAGGATACCAAGACTAAAAAATTTCCCTCTAAGACGAGGGGAGGTAAGGAACTGCCATCTAGCTCTGCACTTGATTCACCTTCTATTTTGAGTAAACTGGCAACACCACCACATGCTATTAATCTTGATATGTCGCAAGTTATTGATGATGCTACTTCTGCTATGGGTGATGCTTATGATGATGCTAGTACCTTGCTTGATGATAATATGCCACTAGGTGAATTTCTTGATGAACAAATTGCTAGAGCTAAAGATATTGAGAATGCTGAAACTAATGAAGTACTTGAAACTGAAAATCTTGAAACACCTATTAGACCTATCTCTCCTAGATATGAATTGCCTAAGGTACCTGAAGGTTATGTTATGGATGAGGAGACAGCTAGAGATTTTCTTGCTTGCAATGATAGAGATGATCTTAAGAAATTATTATGCAAACTGAAAGAAAAATCTTTGAATGCTAGAATGAAATGTGATCCTAAGTTTGCTACTTCACCTATCGTTGTTACTGATAAGGATTATGAATTCTATGTCGACCCAGAGTTAATTACTTTGGTTGAATCTGATCCTTTCCATGGTTATAAAACTGAAACTGCCGTGGCACATCTTACTAAATTAAATGATATAGCCACCCTATTTGCTCATGATGAGAAGATTCGCTACTACTATATTCTAAAAATTATTTCGGTTCTCATTAAAGGGTGATGCTAAGATATGGTACAATACTCTTGCTCCTGGTTGTGTGCGTAGTCCCCAGGATATGATTTATTACTTCTCTGAAAAATATTTTCATGCTCATAAGAAACAAGCTGCCTTACAGGAAATTTTAATTTCGTGCAAATTGAAGAAGAGAGTCTCCCACAAGCTTGGGGGAGGCTTCTCCAATTGCTTAATGCTCTGCCTGATCATCCTCTTAAGAAAAATGAAATACTTGATATCTTCTATAATGGACTAACCGATGCTTCTAGGGACTTCCTAGATAGCTGTGCTGGTTGTGTTTTCAGGGAACAAACTGCTGAACAAGCTGAGGAATTATTGAATAACATATTGAAAAATTATGATGATTGGACTCTTCCTGAACCACCGCCTAAACCCACTCTGAAGAAGAGGGGTATATTATTTCTCAGTCCTGAAGATATGCAAGAGGCAAAGAAATGCATAAAGGAAAAAGGTATTAAAGCTGAAGATGTTAAAAATTTACCTCCTATTGAAGAAATACATGGACTTGATACACTGCCACCACCGGTGGTAGAGGTAAACTTATTAGTGAAATTTGATGAAAGTGATATCCCTTACAATAAACATCCTAGTCAATGCCTTTATGAGTTTGATAACTACATTAGAAAACAAGATCACTTCAATGAAAATGTTTTGAAACAATTGAAATACAACTCTGATATGATTACTCGCTTGAGTGACTTGTTATTTAGAATCACTAATGATGTTAAAGGTGTTGGAAAACATGCCTCCATGGTTCAAACCCAATTAGAACAAGTTGTTAAATCTCAAAGAGAGTTGCTTGATGAAATGAATAATAATATGAATGATCATGTTGTTAGAGTAATGACTAGAGGAGGTAGAATGACTCAGGAATCACTTTATCCTGAGGGTCATCCTAAAAGGATTGAACAAGACTCTCAAAGAATTAATACTGATGCACCTAGTCCTTCTAAAAAGAAAAATATAAATGATAGGACTTTGCATACCTCTAGTGAACCTGAAGTAGAAAAACCCCCTGAAGATAATAACGATGTCTCTATCTCAGATGCTGAAACTCAATATGGTAATGAACATTCACCTAGTGATAATGAAAAAGATAATAATGATGTTCACGAAGACACCCAACCAAACAATGATAAAGAACCAGACAATGATGTTGAGATAGAACCTGCTGTTGATCTTGATAACCCACCACCTAAAAATAAAAGATATGATAAAAGAGACTTTGTTGCTAGAAAACATGGAAGAGAAAGAGAACCATGGGTTCAAAAACCCATGCCCTTTCCACCTAAATCAACTAAGAAAAAGGATGATGAAGAATTTGAACGCTTTGCTGAAATGATTAGGCCAGTCTTTTTGCGCACTCGCTTGACTGATATTTTAAAGATGGCCCCTTATGCAAAATATATGAAAGACATCATTGATAACCCACAAGTATAGGGGATCGCAATAGTTTTTGAGGGTAGAGTATTCAACCCAAATTTATTGATTCGACACAAGGGGAGCCAAAGAATATTCACGAGTATTAGCAGTTGAGTTGTCAATTCAACCACACCTGAAAGACTTATTATCTGCAGCAAAGTATTTAGTAGCAAAGTAGTATGATAGTAACGGTAACAGTCGCAAAAGTAACAGTAGCAGTTTTGTAGTGATTGTAATAGCAGTAGCAATGAAAGAAACTTAGCAAAGATCAATATGAGAAAAGCTCGTAGGCAATGGATCGGCAATGATAATTGTATTGGATTATATTCATCATGTAGCAGTCATAACCTAGGGTGACACAGAACTAGCTCCAATTCATCAATATAATGTAGGCATGTATTCCGTATATAGTCATACGTGCTTATGGAAAAGAACTTGCATGACATCTTTTGTCCTACCCTCCCATGGCAGCGGGGTCCTAATGGAAACTAAGGGATATTAAGGCCTCCTTTTAATAGAGAACCGCAACAAAGCATTAGCACTTAGTGAATACATGAACTCCTCAAACTACGGTAATCACCGGAAAGAATCCCAATTATTGTCACCTTGGGGTATGCGGATCATAACTTGTAATAGGTGTCTACAACTTCCAAGATAGGATCAAGAACACAAATATATTCATGAAAACATAATAGGTTTAGATGTGAAATCATGGCACTCGGGCCCTAGTGACAAGCATTAAGCATAGCAAAGTCATAGCAACATCAATCTCAGAACATAGTGGATACTAGGGATCAAACCCTAAGAAAACTAACTCGATTACATGATAAATCTCATCCAACCCATCACCGTCCAGCAAGCCTACGATGGAATTACTCACGCACGGCGGTGAGCATCATGAAATTGGTGATGGAGGAAGGTTGGTGATGATGATGGCGATGAATCCCCCTCTCCGGAGCCCCGAACATACTCCAGATCAGCCCTCCCGATGAAGAACAGGAGGCTGCGCCGGCTCCGTATCGTAAAACATGATGAATCCTTCTCTCTGATTTTTTCTCCCCGAATAGGGTTATATAGAGTTGGAGTTGAGGTTGGAGGAGGTCTAGGGGGCCCACAAGCCCTCTAGGCGCGCCCCAGGGGGGCACGCCCCCAGGCTTGTGGCCTCTGGGTGGACCCCCTCTGGTTAATTCTTGCGCCAGTATTTTTTATATATTCCACAAAAAATCTCCGTAAATTTTTAGTTCAATCCGAGAACTTTTATTTCTGCACAAAAATAACACCATGTAGATTCTGCTGAAAACAGCGTCAGTCCGGGTTAGTTCCATTCAAATCATGCAAATTAGAGTCCAAAACAAGGGCAAAAGAGTTTGGAAAAGTAGATACGATGGAGACGTATCAACTCCCCCAAGCTTAACCCATTGCTTGTCCTCGAGCAATTCAGTTGACAAACTGAAAGTGACAAAGAAAAACTTTTACAAACTTTGTTTGATCTTGTTGTTGCAAATATGTCTAGCCAATATTCAGGTTTTTAGCAAAGATTATGAACTAACCATATTCACAATAACATTTAGGTCTCACATTTACTCATATCAATGGCACAATCATCTAGCAAGCAATAATAATAAATCTCGGATGACAACACTTTTTCAAGACAATCATGATATAATATGACAAAAATGGTATCTCGCTAGCCCTTTCTGAGACCGCAAATCATAAATGCAGAGCACCCCTGAAGATCAAGGACTAACTAGACATTATAATTCATGGCAAGAGAGATCCAGTCACACTCATACTCAACATCAATTAAAAACAAAATATATAAATGACAGTGGTGCTCTCCAGGTGGTGCTTTTTATAAGAGGATGATGACTCAACAACAAAAGTAAATGGATAGGCCCTTCGCAGAGGGAAGTAGGGATTTGCAGAGGTGCCAGAGCTCAAGCTTTTAAAACAGACATGAATATAATTTTGAGCGGTATGCTTTCATTGTCAACATAACAACCAAGAGATCTCACTATCTTCCATGCTAGATACATTATAGGCGGTTCCCAAATAGAATGGTAGAGTTTTTACTCAGCAGCAGCCTCCTTGCTTGATTACGGCTCCAAACTAACGCTGTTGAACTCAGTGGTGACCTCGCTGGTGATTTACGCGATGTGCTCGATCAAGCTAAACCCCAAGATCATTGAACATCTTGATAAACTCCGTAGGTCTGGTCTCTGGGTGAAGAAAACTGATGATGGCCTTAAAGGTAACTCGCTGGCAGCATGGGATCTTGTGTGCAGACCAAAGCACAGAGGAGGCTTGGGGATCATAAACCTCAAAATTCAGAACCAGGGGCTCCTCTGGAAACAACTCCACAAGTTTTACAATAGAGAAGATGTCCCTTGGGTGAACCTAATATGGCGATCGTACTACAATGACCGAATCCCGCATGCAACCGACCTTTGTGGTTCATTCTGGTGGAGGGACCTCATGCAACTGTCTGATGTTTACAGGGGGGTTACTCGGGCCTCGGTTGTAGCGGGGGACACGATCCTTTTTTGGAAAGATGATTGGAAAGATACACTGTTCCAAGAAAGATTTCCGCGGGCCTTCTCTTTTGCCAAGGAACCAGATGTATCCGTTAAGTGTTTGCTGTCTTCGGAGAGACTGGGAGACGTGTTTCACCTACCCCTCTCGGTGGAAGCTTGTCAGGAAGTGCTTGACTTGCAGCAGACGACCTCAGATGTTGCCCTGGTTGAGGGAGTGGATGCCTGGAAATGTGTTTGGAGTGGGAATGGTTTTCAAACAACCAAATTTTATGATCATTGCTTCAGAAACATGCAGGTGGATGAGGCCTTTGGATGGATCTGGAAAACTAAGTGCACAATGCAATGGAAGGTGTTTGTCTGGTTTCTTCTGGCTGATCGGATAAATACCAGAAACATGTTGAGGAGGAGGCACTATAAAATCCAAAACGATGACTACACCTGTCTGCTGTGTCAGAACCCTCCGGAAGAGGATGTTGCCCATCTTTTCTTCAACTATCCCTTCAGTCAGAGATGTTGGGATGCAGTGGGGATCCGTTGGCCAGTTGATGATTGCAGGCTGAGGCTGTTGCATGCTGGCAAAGACTCGTGGAACCAGCCCATGTTCATGGAGGTCTTCACAGTGGTCGCGTGGGGGATTTAGAAGGAAAGGAATGACAAACACTTCAGAGGGATCCAGCCAACTTTTGAGTCTTGGAAGGCCAGGTTCAAGAAGGACTTTGCTATGCTAGTCCACAGGGCTAAACAGGAGTTTGCCCCATACATCTTGTCTTTGGTAACTAATTTGTAAAGTTGTGATTTGTATCCTTGCTTTCTCCTCCCCCCTCCCCCCCCCATCTCACAATGTAGCCTGTGTATAAGGGACTGGCTAAACTGTACTGACACACTAACCTTTTAATATAAAGTCAATGGGATCCTCTCCCACTGTCATTAGTTCAAAAAACAATCACACTCCACGGCTAACCGAATCACGGGTACCGTCCATACTAACAACAGTCCTGGTGGAGTTTTGTTTCATTATTATATTTTGATTTGATTTTGAGCATGGAACTGGGCATCCTGAATACCAGCCACTTTCTCGTGAATGACAATTGAATAAACACACATCGTGAGAATAACCCACCTAGCATGGAAGATACTGACAGCCCCCAGTCGCTACATGAGCGATTCGGGCATACAAAACATATTATTATTTGAAGGTTTAGAGTTTGGCACATGCAAATTTACTTGGAACGGCAGGTAAATACCGCATATAGGTAGGTATGGTGGACTCATATGGAACAACTTTGGGTTTAAGGAAGTGGATGCACAAGCAGTATTCCCGCTTAGTACAAGTGAAGGCTAGCAAAAGATTGAGGAGCGACCAACTAGAGAGCGATAATGGTCATAAACATGCATTGAGGTTAACCAACACTGAGTGCAGGCATGAGTAGGATATAAATCACCATGAACATAAATATCATGGAGGCTATGTTGTTTTTGTTTCAACTACATGCATGAACATGTGCCAAGTCAAGCCACTTAAATCATTCAGAAGAGGATACCATCCTATCATACTACATCATAACCATTTTAAAATGCATGTTTGCACACAAGACAAACCATTATCCACTCCTAGCTAATTAAGCATGGCATGAGTAACTATAATCTCTAATTTTCATTGCAAACATGTTTCATTCATAATAGGCTGAATCAGGAACAATGAGCTAATCATATTTACAAAAACAAAATAGGTCGAGTTCATACCAGCTTTTCCTCATCTCAATCATTTCGTCAAATATCGTCATTATTGCCTTTCACTTGCACGACCAAACGATGTGAATAATAATAGGAGTGCACATGCATTGGACTAAGCTGGAATCTGCAAACATTTATTCAAAGAAGAAGACAAGGTAATATGGGCTCTTTGTTAGATCAACAATAATGCATATGAGAGCCACTCAACATTTTCATCGTGGTCTTCTCCTTACGACCCAAAGAAAAAGAAAAGAATTTCAAAGAAACACATGCAATATTTTTATAGTTTTTGTTTTTCTCAAGAAAGCAAATCAAAGCAAGAAAAATAAAAATGAGAAAACTATTTACACGGGAAAGCTCCCAACAAGTAAAAGAAGAAAGATAATTCTTTTTGGGTTTTCTTTTAATACTACTACTAAATAAACTTTGGATAGAAAAACTAAAAAGAAGCGAGAACTATTTTTTTGGATTTTCTCAAAGTTTTTCAAACACACAAGATGAAAGCAAGAAAAATAAACTAACATGGATAATACAATGAAAAAGTATGAACACCGATAACTAAAATGAATGTGTGAACATGAATGTAATGTCGGTGAGAAATACGTACTCCCCCAAGCTTAGGCTTTTGACCTAAGTTGGTCTAGGGCCACGGCTGGCCTGGATAGTATCCAAAGTCATAGTTGGGGTTGTACTGAGTTGTGGCCGCTACCGCTTGGAGAGCTGCCGCGTGGAGACGAGCACCCCCCATCTCTCTCATACTCGTCTACCTCCTCTCTGGTTATGAAGTATCTTCGTTTTACCTGAAAGTTAAAGAAGGCAGGAGCGGGAAGCATAATATAGAAGACACGCTCCCTGTCATAGATTAGTCGGTACTAGAGGGGTTGTTCGCTCCTCTCAAAACTAGTAACGAACCATAGCATCAATATCAAGGTAAGCGGGTGGTAACTCAATTTCATTTTCTCTTATGGGTACCCCGAGATAATTAGCTAACCGGGTGGCATAAATCCCACCAAAGAAATCTCCATTTTTAGCATTATTATGTAACCGCCTTGCAACAATAGCCCCCAAGTTATATCGTTCATCACCCATTACCGCACTCTTGAGGACACTAAGATCTGATGTACAAAGGTGGCTATGATCATGTTTACCATTAATGCATCTACCTATAAAGAGAGCAAAATAATGTATAGCAGGAAAGTGAATGCTCCCTATAGTAGCTTGGGTTATAGTTCTGGTTTCACCTACAGTGAGGCTAGCAAGGAAATCAATGCAATCAGATTTACGAGGTTCACTATGGATGCCCCATTGCGGGATTTTACATACTTCATTAAAATCTTCAAGGTCCATTCAAAAAGATTTATCATATAGATCAAATATAACAGAATGTGTATTGCGCTTGGATATAAACTCAAATCTCCGCACAAATGAATCAGTGAGGTGATAGTATTGCCGACACTTATCTGACACGAAGTCCTCAAGGCCAGCGTTTTGCACGTACGCATCAAATTCCTCCTTAAAACCTGCATGATTCATGAAGTGATCCGACGGCCATTCACAAGGCCGTACTAGCGCTTCCCTCGGTGGTTCAAGGTCTGGCTTATGTATCACGAGGCTTGGGGCTTTCTTCGTTGAGGAACCACCTTGGTATATTTTCCTAAACTTTTTCTCCCTCTGAAAAAATTCTGAAATTTTTAGTGACTCAAAAGAAAAGTGAACAAAACTCAACAACATTGATAGTAACTACTCCTACAAGTGTCTAGAGGCTATATCAGGCAACAAAACTAATTTGGACCATATAAATTTAACATGCAAGCTCAAGAACAAGGTCACCACAACAGCAAAAATTTGCAATATACAAAGCACTAGAAAAGAAACTAATTGGACCCTTGGAGGAGTCACGTACCGATGAACAATCCCCCAAAACAGATTCGGAAATGAAGTTCCGAGCAAGGAGATAAAAAATGGCAGCAAAATGAGCAAGAACACGGGTTTGAGCAATGGTGGGATTTTTACTGGAGGAAGACAAAGTGGATGGGTGCTCGCATAAGTGAGGGGGACCCACAAGCCCTGTAGGCACACCCAGGGGGGTGGGTGCGCCCTGTGGGCTTGTGGCCCACTGGCGCTCCTCCCTGAGGTGTTTTCAGTGCCAAAAATTCTTAAATATTACAGAAAAAATCATACTAAATTTTCAGGGCATTTGGAGAACTTTTATTTTCTGGTCATTTTTTATTGTACGGATAATTCAGAAAACAGAAAAATAACAGTATTTTTGCTTTATTTATTCTAAATAACATAAATTAAAAGGTAGGTACAGAAAGTTGTGTTTACTAAATTCATCCATCTCATGCCCGTCAAAAGGAATCCATTAACAAGGTTGATCAAGTATTATTAACAAACTTCTTCCGAATGACATGAAACCGGAGAATCTTCGTATAACACTAGGTCACCTCAATGGGGATATGCATGTCCCCAACAATAAGAATATCATATTTCTTTTTGACAGTAGGAATAGGGAATTCAAAACCTCCAATAGCAATTGTTGAAATTTTTCCAATAGAATTGATGTTATTAACTTGAGGTTGTTTCTTCGGAAAGTGTACCGTATGCTCATTACCATTAACATGAAAAGTGACATTGCCTTTGTTGCAGTCAATAACAGCCCCTGCAGTATTCAAAAAGGGTCTACCAAGGATGATCGACATACTGTCGTCCTCGGGTATACCAAGAATAACAAAGTTCGTTAAGATAGTAACATTTGCAACTACAACAGGCACATCCTCACAAATACCGATGGGTATAGCAGTTGATTTATCAGCCATTTGCAAAGAGATTTCAGTAGGTGTCGACTTATTAAAATCAAGTCTACAATATAAAGAGAAAGGCATAACACTAACACTGGCTCCTAGATCAGATAAAGCAGTTTTAACATAGTTTCTTTTAATGGAGCATGGTATAGTTGGTATTCCTGGATCTCCTAGTTTCTTTGGTATTCCACCCTTAAATGTATAATTAGCAAGCATGGTGGAAATTTCAGCTTCCGGTATCTTCCTTTTATTAGTAACAATTTCTTTCATATACTTAGCATAAGGAGACATTTTCAAAATATCAGTCAAACACATACGCAAAAAGACAGGTCTAAGCATTTCAACAAAGCGCTCAAAGTCTTTGTCGGTGTCAAAACCGGCTGATCTTGGGTAGGGGGTCCCGAACTATGCGTTTGAGGATCGAAGGTAACAAGGGACAAAGGGGACACGATGTTTACCCAGGTTCGGGCCCTCTTAATGGAGGTAAAACCCTACGTCCTACTTGATTGTATTTGATGAGTATGGGGGTTACAAGAGTTGATCTACCTCGAGATCATGATGGCTAAACCCTAGATGTCTAGCCTATGAAAATTCTGATAGCCTCTACGGACTAAACCCTCCGGTTTATATAGACACCAGAGGGGGCTAGGGTTGTACAGAGTCGGTTTACAGAGGAAGGAAATTACACATCTGAATGCCAATCTTGCCATCCACGCAAAGGAGAGTCCCATCCAGACACAGGGAAATGCCTTCTATCTTATATCTTTACGGCCCATCAGTCCGGCCCATGTCACATTACCCGGACGCCTGAGGACCCCTTAATCCGGGACTCCCTCAGTAGCCCCCGAACTGGCCTTCAATGACGATGTGGTATCCGGCTTATGTCTTCGGCTTTGCAAGGCGGGTTCTTCATTTGTACTTTGGATTGACGACAGTTCGGTTCTAACCTCGATGTGCTACCTTTACGATCCTTTTCTGTGGTCGCTTCGATTTCCGCGCGCCGGGCGAATACGTATGGTCTGTGATTTTTTGCAAATAAGCCCCTCACCATGTTCGGACGGGATCTATATAAGGAGAGCTAGATCCCCAAATGCCATCTCATATCGCGCAAAAGAAAGACCGTCAACATTAGCTGCGAACAAAGCTTTCCAGCATGGCCAGTGCTCCAGGCTCATCTTCGCGCCCTCATGGCCCTCAAGAGGGTGATTGGCAGAGTTTTTCCGTGCCTCATCTTTAGCTGAGTCGACTCCAGACGCAGGGCTACCTTCCCCTCGCGGATCTAGTCCCCGTTCAAGCGGGATTGTCCTCAATTGGCAATGATGTGATGGCTGAGAATTTCCCCAACCCCAACAAGGATGAGAGGGTGTGCTTCATCCCCTTTCTGTTGTGGGGCCTAGGATTTCCAATCCACCCCTTTCTCAGGGGCCTATTGGAATTTTATGGCATCCAACTGCACAACCTTACCTCAGGTTTGATTCTGCACATCTCAGGTTTTGTTGCCCTCTGCGAACTGTTCTTAGGCATCGAGGCCCATTTTGAACTATGGAGGAAGTTCTTTTGCCTTATTCCCCGCCATCGAGGAGGCTCTATTTTTGAAGTAGGTAGTGCCGAAGTATGGCGTATAGCCGGATCCAGATACCTCATAGGAACTCCCAAGGAGGTATACCCACAGTGGTCTTCGGAATGGTTTTATATGGATGACATCCCACTGCCGGACCCAGTTCGGCGCGGCCTTCCCGAATTTTCCAGTGCTCCTTTAAAGAAGCGTCTCAACTGGCGTCCCCGAAGTCCCAAGGAGGAAGACAGTGCGGAAATAAAAAGGTTGGTTAACAAGATCAGGTTACTAGCCCATACCAAGCTCTCGATAGTCGAGGTCATGGCTATTGCAATAAAGAGGTGCGTCCAGCCTCTCCAATCTAGAGTAACTCCCTTATGGTGTTATAATGGAGAAGATGACGCTTCCCGTTATAGACGGAAGGGTCCGGATACCCCTGCCGAACTGGCCACAATCCTGGCCGATCTGTATAAGGGTGAGAAAGAAGACTTCCTCCGCTTAAACTGCCGGGATGGCTATTCCATGTACAACCCCGTAGAATGGGTAAGATTTCAATTGTCTGCGCTGCCTTATTACTGTCACAGATACTAATCAACGTTGCCCTTTGTTACCAAAAATAGTCATGGAGGAAGATGATCGAGGACGTCCGCTGTCCCGCTCCACAGCCAGAGGATCATAGCCGCGATGGAGACCCTGGCTTTCACGAGGATCCGGACATATACCTAGAGTTCGATGATGGAGTATTCTATCAAGCGAGCCTTGACGGCTTAAGAGTGGCTATCACCGCCGACTACCCCCGCCTCTATCCCTTCTGCATCGTAAGTATTTGGAGGGCTCTTGAAAGGAAACCCTTATCTGCATTTTTGCTTATTATACCGTTCCAAACTTTTAACAGGATCGGCGTTCGACAGACCGTACTTCCTCGAGGGCGGCCCCTACACAGGGCAGCCGTTCAAAATGAAAGGGGACCGGGAGTGCTGCAGAAACCCCACAGTCTTCCAAGAGGTATGTCCGCTTAATACATGCCTAGGCATGAGTCTGAATTGCTTAAGGTCTCCTTCTTATCTTTGATGTCAGGAGAAACACGCGGCAGACGGTGGGAAAACGCCCTGCTAGCCGAATGTCCGCCAATCCGGTGCCGGACTCGCCAACTAGGACGAGAACCGAGGCAATGCCAGATCCGAATTCTCATGAGGATTTGGACAACGTATCTGTCATGAATTCCGAAGTGGAGAGCGTGATGAATCACCGTCGATTAAAAGAAGCCATGCGTGCCCCAGCTTTTTCCGAGCAAGAGTTTACCGCACTCAGCACAGTGGATGCATATATCTGAGCCGCTCGAGACGGACTTGCCAGAGTCACTCAGTTGTTCTCAAAGGACATACAGGTAAGCATTTATGCAAATTTGGATAGTCATATGCCAGTAGCCCCCGAGACTTGAAGCGGTGAGGCAAACCGATTTGAGGATCGATATACCCTGCAGGTCCTTAAAGAAAGGAACACTGCGCTAGCCCAGGAGCTGAAAACAAACCAAATGCAGCTAAATGCTATTACCGCCGAACTGGCGGAGATGAAAAAGATCGCAATGAGTGCGTCCAGGGAGAAAAATCTCAAGGAGGAAAAGGACAAACCATCCGAAGAGATAGAGAGCTTGAAGGCTCAGTTATCGGCCGCTCAGAGAGAAAATGAAAAACTGAAGGGCGGCATATTCGGTATGTCTTCCTCTTTTATTCAGAACCTCCCTAGGTGCTCATGTTTAATCCATAATTCGGAATATCATGACTCTGTTGCTGCAGGTCTGTTAACTGGTAGGCCGAAAGAGGAAGTATCCGGATTTCAAGGCGACGTGCTAAAGGAGCTGTCCGTGGCACATGCTCGGGCCCGGAAGGCCATGAAGAGTACGGTGAAGGCTTTATGGCCATCCGATACCCCTCCAGAGAGTATGGAGGGCTTGGCAAACCTGTTCAAAGGTGCCCGGCGCCAGTTTGAGCTATGGAAGACATCCGCCTACCATGAAGGCGCATGAGAAGCCTGGGCCATGGTGAAAACACGCTTCACCAAGCTAGATCCAAATCATATGGCCCGAGTGGGACCACAGGGACCAGACGGGAAAGAGATTCCAGTGAGTTTGGTGTATGACCAAGTAATGATAGCTGCGAAGTATTCGCAGGAAGACTGTAGGTTAGACAGTCTTTTAGATGGAATAGATAAGGAATAGGTATTTGATGCAAATGTATTAGAGTACGTTATGATCAACCTGTGCCTTTATCCGAACATGTGAAAAGTTTTGTCATCGCAGGCTTTCGGCTTTAACCTCCGGACCAAAATGGTGGAGTGTTTCCGGACACTATTGGGAATGAAAAGAAACATTCACTGTGTCCGGAAACCAGGTAACCCAGTCATTGTGCTCGAACAGACAAAAAACTGTAGTTCAGGATGTATGTTCTATTACATATGTAAGAAACATCTTCCAAGGAAAATAGTTCCGTTAAGGGTTCCTTTCCTTGGGTTGGTAGGCAGTAATTATGCGTGCCGGGGCTTTGGTCCGTTATACAAAAAAACTATCCCACAGTATTTGGAGTGGTTACAAGAATGTAACAATCTGTCGTTTGATTGCCGACCACCTATTCTCTTAAGAACGCTAGCTTTCGGCTTCACCCGTCTGAGGTACATGTCCGGTGACTCGGTTGTGACAATCACAGAGGCGCTCCCTTTATGCCCTAGCCGAACAATCGGGAACATAGGGCATAAACACAGGAGCAAGGCAACCCAGCTTGGCAAAAACTTAAGTCATAGAGGTGCATATAATGGCAAAAAGGATGTATATGAGCAAACGACATTTATATTTTGAGCTCCAGGCTCGAAATAATAATAAGCTTCGGTTAAAGAAGCCCCCGGTTATGGTGGAGTATGTACATTTAAGGATGTGTACCCCTCAAGTGTTCGGCTTATCCAAACACTTCCTGGAAATCGTACAAAAACGAAAAAACAAGAAAAAACAAAATGAAGAGGAGAAAAAGGGGACGAAAAAGAAGTATGGCCGAACTTTATGCGTAGAATCTTCGGAGCCGAGCAGCGTTCCATGGATTTGGCTCTAAGCGGTTATCTGATGCATTACGAAGGCGGTAAGCTCCTCCAGTGAGAACTTCATCGATAATGAAGGGACCCTCCCATTTTGGTTTGAGCTTGTCCTTTTTCTTCTCTGGGAGGTGTAAAACGAGTTCACCGACATTATAAGTCTTTGCCCACACTTCCCTGCTTTGATATCTCCGGGCCTGTTGTTGATAGAATGCGGAACGGGCCTTTGCAACATCGCGCTCCTCCTCTAGGGCATCTAGGTCGTCCTGCCGATCGAGCTCGGCTTCTCTCTCTTCATACATGCGCACTCGAGGTGAGTCATGAATAATATCGCAGGGCAAAACAGCCTCTGCGCCGTACACCATAAAAAAGGGGGTGTATCCGGTCGTGCGATTGGGGGTGGTCTGCAGTCCCCAGAGTACAGAATCGAGTTCCTCGACCCAGTGCTTATCTGACTCCCGTAGGGATCGCACTAGTCTGGGTTTGATGCCGCTCATTATCAGGCCATTAGCCCGTTCGACCTGACCGTTTGTTTGAGGGTGATATACGGAGGCGTCATCGAGCTTGATGCCCAAGTTAGCACACCAAGTTTTCACCTCATCGGCTGTGAAGTTAGAGCCATTGTCAGTAATGATACTGTGAGGGACACCATAACGGTGTACAACGCCGGATATAAAGTCGATCACCGGTCCAGCTTCAGCCATTTTTACTGGTTTGGCCTCTATCCACTTAGTGAATTTGTCCACCATAACCAGCAAATATTTCTTCTTGTGGCTTCCCCCTTTAAGGGGTCCGACCATATCCAGCCCCCAGACCGCAAAAGGCCAAGTAATGGGGATTGTTTTTAAGGCGGTGGGCGGCATGTGAGTTTGATTGGCGAAAAGCTGGCACCCGACACAGCGCTGTACAAGAGCCTATGCATCTGCTCGGGCCGTAGGCCAAAAGAAACCTGTACGGAAGGCTTTACTTACGAGGGCCCGAGCGGCGACGTGATGGCCACCGAGACCAGCATGTATTTCGGCCAAGAGCTGCCGTCCCTCCTCTTCGGAGATACATCTTTGAAGAACTCCAGTAGTACTTTTCTTGTAGAGCTCTCCTTCATGAACCTTGTAGGCTTTCGAGCATCGAACTATGCGACGGGCCTCATTCTGGTCCTCAGGGAGCTCCCGCCTATTAAGGTAGGCCAGGAAGGGTTCGGTCCATGGAGCAATGACAGCCATGATTACATGGGCGGAAGGTGTCATTTCGGTGCCTGAGCCCCCGATGATATCAGAAGTGTGTTCGGCATCTGGGGGTATGATCGGCCCTGGACTAGTGTTGCCGCTCTCGTCCTGCCACACCACAGATGGCTTGAAGGGCCTTTCCACAAAGGTGTTAGGTGGGACGGGGCCGCGTTTAGCGCCCATTCGAGCAAGGATGTCCGCTGCCTGATTACTGTCTCGAGCAACATGACGAAACTCGAGCCCCTCAAACCGAGCTGATATTTTGAGTACGGCGTCACGGTATGCCATCATCTTTGGATCTTTTGCATCGAAATCTCCATTTATTTGGGATATTGCGAGGTTCGAATCCCCACGCACCTCTAGGCGTTGAATGCCCATAGAAACAGCTATCCGGAGACCGTGCAGTAGTGCCTCGTATTCAGCTGTGTTGTTGGAGTCCGTGTACATTATTTGCAATACATAGCGGACTGTGTCCCCAGTAGGGGAGGTTAAGATGACACCGGCTCCCAGCCCGGCTAACATTTTAGAGCCGTCGAAGTACATTACCAAGTTGGAGTATGTGCTGTATTCTTTAGGGAGTTCGGCTTCCGTCCATTCGGCGACGAAGTCGGCCAACACCTGAGATTTAATAGCTCGGTGTGGTTTGTATGTTATTTCAAATGGTAAGAGCTCAATGGCCCATTTGGCTATGCGGACGGTGGCGTCCCGATTATTTATGATATCATTGAGTGGTACTTCGGATGCCACCGTGATCGGACACTCTTGAAAGTAGTGCCGCAGCTTCCGGGAAGCCATGAAGACCGCATACGCTATCTTTTGGTAGTGGGGGTATCGAGATTTGCACGGTGTAAGGACCGCCGATACATAGTATACTGGTTTTTGGAATGGGAATTTATGTCCCTCTTCCTCTCGTTCGACGACGAGCACCGCGCTCACCACCTGGTGAGTTGCAGATATGTAGAGCAACATAGGTTCGCCGATGTTAGGTGCGGCGAGGATTGGGTTGCTTGCTAACAGAGTTTTTATTTCTTCTAATCCGGCCACTGCCGCATCCGTCCACTCGAAGTGGTCGATTCATCGGAGTAGGCGATAAAGTGGCAGTGCCTTTTCTCCCAATCTGGAGATAAAGCGGCTCAAAGCTGCCACGCACCCAGCTAGTTTTTGGACCTGCTTTAGGTCTGTTGGGGTTGCCAATTGTGACAAGGCTTGGATTTTGGCCGGGATTGCTTCGACTCCTCTATTGGAAACAATGAACCCGAGTAGTTTTCCGACTGGAACGCCAAAGACACATTTTTCCGGATTAAGCCGTATGTCATATGTTCGGAGGTTGTCGAATGTGAGGCATAGATCGTCCACCAATGATTCGACATGTTTAGTCTTGACGACTACATCATCTACGTATGCCTCCACTGTCTTGCCAATTTGTTTTCCAGACATGTTTGAATCATGTGTTGGTAAGTGGCGCCAGCATTTTTGAGTCCGAATGGCATGGTGTTGAAGAAAAAAGGCCCGTACGGGGTAATGAATGCTGTTGCAGGCTGGTCGGACTCCTTCATTTTAATTTGATGGTATCCGGAGTATGCGTCAAGGAAACACAGTGAATCATGTCCTGCAGTCGCGTCAATGATTTGGTCAATGCGAGGCAGCGGGAAGGGGTCCTTAGGGCAGGCTTTATTGAGGTCTTTGAAATCGACACAAAGGCGCCAGGATTTATCCTTCTTCGGTACCATGACCAGGTTTGCGAGCCAGTCTGGGTGTTTGATCTCCCTGATGAACCCTGCTTCAAGAAGTTTAGCTAGCTCCTCCCCCATAGCTTGTCGTTTGGGTTCGGAAAATCGCCGCAACATTTGCTTGACTGGTTTGAACCCCTTTATAATATTGAGGCTATGTTCGGCCAGTCTGCGTGGGATCCCGGGCATGTCCGAAGGGTGCCAGGCGAAGATATCCCAATTTCCGCGCAGGAACGTTCTTAGTGCGGCGTCGATCGTTGGATCCAGCTGTGCTCCAATGGAGGCTGTCTTGTTGGGATCCGTCGGGTGTACTTGAAATTTTATTATTTCGTCTGCTGGTTTGAAAGAAGTGGACTTGGGCCTCTTATCGAGGATTACATCATCTTTGTCCACTGTGGAACGCATAGTGGTTAGCTCCTCGGCTGCTAGGGCCTCAGATAATACCTCGAGGGCCAAGGATGCCATTTTGTTTTCGGTGCGGAGCGCTATATCCGGATCACTGGTGATGGTGATAACTCCGTTGGGCCCTGGCATTTTGAGCTTCATATACCCGTAATGGGGTATGGCTTGAAGCATGTGAATGCGTCTCGCCCCAACAAGGCGTGATATCCGCTTTTGAAAGGTGCCACGTGGAAGAGTAACTCTTCGGACCTATAGTTCTCCGGCGTGCCGAATACTACATCAAGTTTAATTTTCCTCAAACATTGTGCTTCACGACTGGGGATAATCCCTTGAAAGGTGGTGATGCTTTGCTCGATGCGACTCTTGTCCATTTGCATTTTATTGAGCGTGTCTTCGTAGATGAGGTTTAGTCCGCTGCCGCCGTCCATGAGCACCTTGGTGAGTCGAAAGCCATCTACAGTTGGGTTTAAGACCAAGGCAGCAGGTGTTCGGACTGATCTGGCCTTTGGTTCGTCGTCGGCAGTAAAAGTTATTGCCGTATCGTTCCAAGGATTTACTGCGGCTACTTGGTTAACTTCGGCGAGGTCGCGGAGCGCCCTTTTACGCCGATTACTTGAAGAAAGGGTCTCGAAGACCGTAAAGACATTGAGGTCGTCATCCTACGAAGAGTGCTTCTTCGGGGTGGTGTTGGTGAGGATGGCCTCGCCGCTCTTAGCCACCTGCCGAAGTACCCAACATGCCCGAAGGCTATGTGTTGGTTCGGTATTTGGCGTCGTGTGTATCCGACAAGGCTTGTCGAGTAATTCATCCAGGACAGTTCTATGTCCCGTGAAGGGTTTGATTTTCTTGTCAATGAGATGATGATCGAGTGCCCCGTAAGGGTGCATCCTTTTTGCCCGTCCGGTGGGCTGCTTAAAGGCAGGAGGTTCCCACTGAGCTGTCTGGGCTTTCTAGGCGCTTTCCATTGCGCAGTACTTCCGTACTATAAGTGCCAGATCTGCAAAGTGCAGTATGCGGCGGCGGTTGAGGGCATTGAGGATTCCCTCATCCGTACAGTTGCGGCAGAAAACTGAAACCACGTCCTCGTCGCAGCAATCTTTAATCTTGTTTTTAACAAGGAGGAATCTGGCCCAGAAGTGATGGACCATTTCCTGAGGTTGCTGTCATACATACATTAGGTCACATAAATCTGGAGGACCTGAATTGCTTGGAGAATATTGCTTGTGGTGGGTGGGTGGGCTGGAATCCAAGCCCTGACCCACTATTGGATCCCGAGTTTGAAAAATCTCCGAGGTCACTGGTCCAGGATTAGGAGGGTCCTGGTGGTTTTTGGGCTCAACGCCTGATTCTATGTTCGGAGGACACATGGTCTCTTCCCGAAAATGGGTATCCGGCTCACAGGCTCGGAAATCCGAACATAGCTTGTTATCAACTTAGGGGGAGAAGTATTATCGGCTTGTTCCTCCACGACCGCTTCCAGATGGGTGATCAGTGGGGGCTTGATCTCCCTCTGATCGGGTTTAAGCCCAATCCGATCATAGTTTGTTACGACCCCCAGGGCGGCGATGCGATCTAGCAGTTCATTCAAGGACGAGACATCTACCGGATCCATCTTTTTGGAGTGTTCAAGGCCGATGCGGAGATGATGTTTGGCGATATGGGGGGCCGCCTTTGGCTTAACGGCCGGGCGAGCGCCCATGGCAAAACCGCCCAGATGGAGGATCTGTCCCGGAACTAGGGCTCCTCCAGAGGTGATGTTGTCATTGATGACAAGGCGAGCCATCGATCCTTTCGTCGATGACACAAAGGAACTCTCAATGAAAGCACCAATGTCGGTGTCAAAATTGGCTGATCTTGGGTAGGGGGTCCCGAACTGTGCGTTTGAGGATCGAAGGTAACAAGGGACAAAGGGAACACGATGTTTACCCAGGTTCGGGCCCTCTTAATGGAGATAAAACCCTACGTCCTGCCTGATTGTATTTGATGAGTATGGGGGTTACAAGAGTTGATCTACCTCGAGATCGTGATGGCTAAACCCTAGATGTCTAGCCTATGAAAATTCTGATAGCCTCTACGGACTAAACCCTCCAGTTTATATAGACACCGAAGGGGGCTAGGGTTGTACAGAGTCGGTTTATAGAGGAAGGAAATTACACATCCGAATGCCAATCTTGCCATCCACGCAAAGGAGAGTCCCATCCAGACACGGGGAAAGGCCTTCTATCTTATATCTTTACGGCCCATCAGTCCGGCCCATGTCACATTACCCGGACGCCCGAGGACCCCTTAATCCGGGACTCCCTTAGTCTTCATCATCCTTTTTCTTGGATGGTTTAGGAGGAAAGGGCATGGGTTTCTGAAGCCATGGTTCTCTTTCTTTACCATGTTTCCTAGCAATGAAATCTCTTTTATCATATATTTTATTCTTAGGTTGTGGGTTATCAAGATCAGCAGCAGGTTCTATCTCCACATCATTATCATTACTAGGTTGAGCATCAACATGAACATCATCACTAACATTATCACTAGGCTCATGTTCATCACCAGATTGTGTTTCAGCATCAGAAATAGAAATATCATTTGGATTCTCAGGTGTGTCTATAACAGGTTCACTAGAAGCATGCAAAGTCCTATCATCTTTCTTTTTATTTTTATTACTAGGAGGACTAGGTGCATCAGTATTAATTCTTTGAGAATCTTGCTCAACTCTCTTAGGATGGCCCTCAGGATACAAAGGTTCCTGGGTCATTTTACCACCTCTAGTCATAACTCTAACAGCATGATCATTCATCTGATTATTCATCTCATTAAGCAAATCATTTTGTGCCTTGAGAACTTGTTCTACTTGAGTTTTTACCATAAAAGCATGTTTACTAACAATCTTGAGATCATTAACAGTTCTGCACATGTAATCACCCAAGCGTTCAAGCATATAAGCATTTCGTTTCAATTGTCTATTGACATATGCATTTAAGTTTTCTTGTTTAACAATAAAGTTATCAAATTCATCCAAGCATTGACTAGCAGATTTATTATAAGGAATATCACCTTCATCAAATCTATAGAGAAAATTTACCTCTACTACCTATGTCGGTTTATCAAGACCATGTATTTCTTCAATAGGTGGTAAATTCTTAACATCTTCAGCTTTAATACCTTTTTCTTTCATGGATTTCTTTGCCTCTTGCATATCTTCAGGACTGAGAAATATAATACCCCTCTTCTTCGGAGTTGGCTTAGGAGGTGGTTCAGGAAGAGTCCAATCATTATCATTACTCAATATATTATTCAATAGTACTTCAGCTTGTTCAACAGTTCGTTCCCTGAAAACACAACAATCACAACTATCTAGGTGGTCCCTAGAAGCATCAGTTAGTCCATTATAAAAGATATCAAGTATTTCATTTTTCTTGAGAGGATGATTAGGCAAAGCATTAAGTAATTGGAGAAGCCTCCCCCAAGCTTGTGGGAGACTCTCTTCTTCAATTTGCACAAACTTAAATATTTCCTGTAAAGCAGCTTGTTTCTTATGAGCAAGGAAATATTTTTCTGAGAAGTAGTATATCATCTCCTGGGGACTACGCACACAACCAGGAGCAAGAGAATTAAACCATATCTTAGCATCACCCTTGAATGAAAAAGGAAACAACTTTAGAATATACTAATAGCGAATTTTTTCCTCATGAGCAAATAGGGTGGCTATGTCATTCAATTTAGTAAGATGTGCCACAACAATTTCAGATTCATAACCATGGAAAGGACCAGATTCAACCAAAGTAATTAACTCAGGATCGACAGAGAATTCATAATCCTTATTAGTAACAAAGATAGGTGAAGTAGCAACTTAGGATCATATTGCATTCTAGCATTCAAAGATTTTTCTTTCAACTTAACAAGTAACTTCTTAAGATCCTCTCTATCTTTACAAGCAAGAAAGTCCCTAGCTACCTCTCCATCCATAACATAACCCTCAGGTATAATAGGCAATTCATATCTAGGAGAGCTAGGTCTAACAGGTGTTTCAAAGTGTTCAGTTTCAATAATTTCATCAGTCTCAGAGATATCATCAGTTTCAGCATTCTCAATATCTTTAGCTCTAGCAAGTTGTTCATCAAGAAATTCACCCAGTGGCACAGTATTATCAAGTAAAGTAGTAGTATCATCAGAAGCATCATGCATAGCAGAAGTAGCATCATCAATTACTTGCGACATATCAGAATCAATACTAGGTGTAGGTGTCGCAAGCTTACTCAAAACAGAAGGTGAATCAAGTGCAGGGCTAGATGGCAGTTCCTTACCTCCCCTCGTCCTAGAGGGAAAAATCTTGGTGTTGGTATCTTTCAAATTCTTCATAATGATCAACATATATAAATCCCAAGTGACTCAGAGAATAGAGCTATGCTCCCCGGCAACGGCGCCAGAAAAAGGTCTTGATAACCCACAAGTATAGGGGATCGCAACAGTTTTTGAGGGTAGAGTATTCAACCCAAATTTATTGATTCGACACAAGGGGAGCCAAAGAACATTCATGAGTATTAGCAGTTGAGTTGTCAATTCAACCACACCTGAAATACTTAATATCTGCAGCAAAGTATTTAGTAGCAAAGTAGTATGATAGTAACGGTAACAGTGGCAAAAGTAACAGTAGCAGTTTTGTAGTGATTGTAATAGCAGTAGCAACGAAAGTAACTTAGCAAAGATCAATATGAGAAAAGCTCGTAGGCAATGGATCGGCAATGATAATTGTATTGGATGATATTCATCATGTAGCAGTCATAACCTAGGGTGACACAGAACTAGCTCCAACTCATCAATATAATGTAGGCATGTATATATAGTCATACGTGCTTATGGAAAAGAACTTGCATGACATCTTTTGTCCTACCCTCCCGTGGCAGCGGGGTCCTGATGGAAACTAAGGGATATTAAGGCCTCCTTTTAATAGAGAACCGGAACAAAGCATTAGCACTTAGTGAATACATGAACTCCTCAAACTACGGTAATCACCGGAAAGAATCCCAATTATTGTCACCTTGGGGTATGCGGATCATAACTCATAATAGGTGTCTACAACTTGCAAGATAGGATCAAGAACACAAATATATTCATGAAAACATAATAGGTTCAGATGTGAAATCATGGCACTCGGGCCCTAGTGACAAGCATTAAGCATAGCAAAGTCATAGCAACATCAATCTCAGAATATAGTGGATACTAGGGATCAAACCCTAACAAAACTAACTCGATTACAAGATAAATCTCATCCAACCCATCACCATCCAGCAAGCCTACGATGGAATTACTCACGCACAGCGGTGAGCATCATGAAATTGGTGATGGAGGAAGGTTGGTGATGATGATGGCGACGAATCCCCCTCTTCGGAGCCCCGAACGGACTCCAGTTCAGCCCTCCCGATGAAGAACAGGAGGCGGCGGCGGCTCCGTATCGTAAAACGCGATGAATCCTTCTCTCTGATTTTTTTCTCCATGAATAGGGTTATATAGAGTTGGAGTTGAGGTCGAAGGAGGTCTAGGGGGCCCACAAGCCCTCTAGGCGCGCCCCAGGGGGGGCGCGCCCCCAGGCTTGTGGCCTCTAGGTGGACCCCCTCTGGTTAATTCTTGCGCCAGTATTTTTTATATATTCCACAAAAAATCTCCGTAAATTTTCAGGTCAATCCGAGAACTTTTATTTCTGCACAAAAATAACACCATGGCAATTCTGCTAAAAACAGCGTCAGTCCGGGTTATTTCCATTCAAATCATGCAAATTAGAGTCCAAAACAAGGGCAAAAGAGTTTGGAAAAGTAGATACGATGGAGACGTATCAATCATCACTAATAAGAGAAAAATACCCGAAGTTGAAAACTCCACCATGCTTGCTAATTATTCTTTTAAGGGTGGAGTACCTAAAAAACTTGGAGATCCGGGAATACCAACTATACCTTGCTCCATCAAAATAAATTATGTTAAAACTGCTTTGTGTGATTTAGGAGCTGGTGTTAGTGTTATGCCTTTCTCTTTATATAAGAGATTTGATTTCAATAAACTCACACCTACTGAAATATCTTTGCAAATGGCTGATAAATCAACTGCCATACCTATTGGTATTTGTGAGGATGTGCCTGTTGTTGTTGCAAATGTTACTATCTTAACTAACTTTGTTATACTTGAGATGCCCGAGGACGACAACATGTCAATTATCCTTGGTAGACTCTTTTTGAATACTGAAGTGGATGTTATTGATTGCAATAAAAGCAAGGTCACTTTTCATATAAATGGTAATGAGCATAAGGTGCACTTTCCGAAGAAACAATTCCAAGTGAATGGTATTAATGTTATTGAAAAATCTCCGACAATCACTATTGGAAGTTTTCATTTACCTCTACCTACTGCCAAAAAGAAATATGACATACTTATTGTTGGGGATATTCACATCCCCGTTGAGGTAACCTAGTGTTTTACGAAAGTTCTTTGGTTTCATGCTAATCGGAAGTGGTTATTAATAAGACTTGATCAACCTTATTAATGGATCATTTTTGAGAGGTATGAAGTTGATGAATTTAGTAAGCACAACCTTCTGCTCCCAACTTTTATTTTCTGTTTTTCTTAGTTAAATAAAATAAAATATCATGTTTTATCCTATTTTCTGATTTTCCCGTGCAATAAAAAAATGACCCAAAAATAAAAGTGCTCAGAATGCCCTGAAATTTTAATACAATTTTTTTTGAATATTTCTGAATTTCTGGTACAAATAACATCAGAGGGGGTTGCATCAGGTGGGCACAACCCACCTGGGTGCGCCAGCAGCCCCAGGCGTGCGCTGATGGATTGTGGTCCCCACATGGGTCCCCTCACTTATCTCTTTAGCCCATGTCATCTCCTACCTCCAGAAAAAAATCACCATTGCTCTCTCTCTTTCGTGCTCTTGCTCTCAAACCCGCGGATTTCGATCTCTTTGCTCGAAGCTCCATTTCCGAAACTGTTTTGGGGGATTGCTACTTGGTATGTGACTCCCCCATTGCTCCAATTATTTTTTGCTTTAGTGGTTTATATTTTGAATAATTAGCTACTCTTGGTGCTGCTGTAGATGAGCTTGCATGTTGAATTCTTAGAGTTCTAAGTAGTTTGAATGCTTGATATGGTCTCTTTGCATCCTTATGAGTACTTGCTATCAATCTTGTGAAGTTTTGTTGACAAAAACCTGTGTCCTAAATTTTTTCAGAAATTTTACGCAAATAAAAATGCAATTCTTTAGGAGTTCTTCGAGGAGGAGGTCCATGGAAGCATCATCTAGTAGTTGCTCGATACGTCAGTCTTATGTTGAACCGAGTGCAAGCTCAATACGGGATGCCGCTATCAAATCATGTCAATGGCCGTGCAACGAGTTCATGGTGAGTGCAGGTATTAAAGAAGAATTTGAGAAATATATTCACAACGCCGAGCTCGGTCCCTACATCGAAGATAAGTGCAATCACCATCTCAGCCTCGCATAAACGTTTCCTAAAGAATTTAAATTTTATCCTCATGAGTCTAGAGTTTCGTTCAAACTTTATGATCAGCCATTTACCATGCCTCTAGAGATGTTTTGTACTGCTTGTAAAATTCCATTTTGGGGTTCGCTAGACGAACCACCAAGATCTGAATATGAGACATTTTTGACTAGCCTTTGCTATGGTGAAGATAGAGGAGTGACGCATGGTAGAATAAAAAGTATTCATTTCCCTTCAATTCAATACCTTGCACTCTTTAGTGGCAAATGCATCGTAGGCAAGCAAGATTGTAGCACACTATGTGGTCCTCACTTGAGCCTTTTACACACTGCCCTGACCGGAATTAAAAATTATAATCTTGGGCGATTGTTGCATGTAGATTGCAGCATAACGCTGGTAGTGGCTATTTCTATGGTGGGATTTATGCTTCTCGTTTAGCTAAAGACCTCGGTGTTACGCCTCTGCCTTATGACCCCATGTTACCTACTCAGTACTTAGACTTTGAGGCCATGAAGCGCCATAAGTTTCTTAAGGGCAAAATCACTAATTATACTTATAACCTGAGGTTCAATAAGAAAACCATTGTGCATGTTGCGTTGCCTGTGCCTGCTCTTTTTTATTATGACATGATAGGAAGATATTATGTTCTTGAGAGCGAGGCCCACTCGTACAAGGCAGAGATCGAGGCAGCTTGGCGGTCTGAGGTGGTTGCACCAAGAGCCTCTGTGAGCTACCACTCTGACTACTATGCATGCCGCGGATGGTGATTACCAAGCTAGTCCAAAAGCCTAAGCTTGGGGGAGTACGTGTTTCCACCGACATTATATTCATGCTCACCCATTTTATTCCAGTTGTCGGTGTTCACACTTTTTCATTGTATTATCCATGATAGATTTATTTTCTCGCTTTCTTCTTATGTGTTTGAAAAACTTTAAGAAAACCCAAAAATATTTCTTGCTTCTTTTCGGTTTTTCTTTCTAGTTTGAGTAGTTGTAGTATTAAAAGAAAACCCAAATAGATTTCCTTGTTCTTCTTTTGCTTGTTGGGAGCTTTCCCGTGTAAATAGTTTTCTCGTTTTTGTTTTCCTTCTTTAATTTGCTTTCTTAAAGAAAAACTAAAAACTCCAAAAACATTTCAGTGTGTTTCCCTGAATTTCTTTTCTTTTTATTGAGTCATACCAAGGAGAAGACCACGATGAAAATGTTGAGTGGCTCTCATATGCATTATTGTTGATCTAACAAAGAGCCCATATTACCTTGTTTTCTCCTTTTGAATAAAATGTTTGCAGATTCCAGCTTAGTCCACAGCACTCTTGCACTATTATTATTTTCATATCGTTAGGTCGTGCAAGTGAAAGGCAATAATGACGATATTTGATGAACTGACTGTGTCAGAAAGAAACGGGTATGAACTCAACTTGTTCTGTTTTTGTAAATATGTTTAACCTAGTATCCATGATTCGGCATATTATGATCAAACATGTTTGCAATGACAATTAGAGATTGTAGTTTCTCATGCCATGCTTAAGTAGCTAGGAGTGGATAACGATTTATCTTGGATGTCAATGTTGCATTAAAATGACTGTGATGTGGTATGATGATATGGTATCCTCCTCTGAATGTTTCAAGTGGCTTGACTTGGCACATGTTCATGCATGTAGTTGAATCAAAACCAACATAGCCTCTATGATATTTATGTTCATGGTATTCATATCCTACTCATGCTAGTATTCAATGTTAATTATGCATAACGCATGTTCATGACCGTTTTCGCTCTCTAGCTGGCCGCTTCTCAACCTATTTGCTAGCATTCGCCTATACTAAGTGGGAATACTACTTGTGTTGTGCATCAAAATCCTAAACCCAAGTTATTCCAGATGAGTCCACCATACCTACCTATATGCGGTATTACCCTGCCGCTCTAAGTAAATTTGCATGTGCCACCTCTAATAACTTCAAATATATATCCATTTTTGTGTGCCTGGATTGTTCACAGAGCGACAGGGGGTAGTCGGTATCTTCCATGCTAAGCGGGTTATTCTCATGATGAGTGTTTATTCACCCGTCCTTGCACGAGAGGGCGGTAATAGGGATTCCTAGTCCCGAATTCAAAAATCGTAAATAATTAAACAAAACTCCCCCAGGAATGTTGTTGGTATGGACGGTACCCGTGGATTCGGCTAGTCATGGAGTGTGTTTGTTGGTGGAGGGGGAGTAAACCTTTACTTTTATCGCTTGGGAACCGCTACTAATGTGTTTAGCATGGAAGATATTGATAACTTTTGGTCGTGAAGTAAACAAGAAGGGTGCATTTCCCAAAATTACATTTATCTCTGTTTTAAAAACCAGAGCTCTAGCACCGCTGCAAATCCCTGCTTCCCTCTGCGAAGGGACTACCTATTTAATTTTATGTTGAGTCATCACCTTCTCAAATAAGCGCCAGATCTGAGAGCACTATTGTCATCCTCATGCATTATGTATAGTTAATGTTGAATGCATCATGACTGGATCTTTTCTACCATGAATTACAATGTTTAGTCACTGCTTGAACTTTGGAGGTGCTCTGCATTTATGTTTTGCAGTCTCAGAAAGGGCTAGCAAGATACCACTGTTGTCATATTATATCACGGTTGTTTTGACAAAGTGTTGTCATTTGAGATATCTTATTGTTGCTCGCTAGTTGATTATGCCATTGACATGAGTTAATATAGTTTTTAAGAGTTATTGCTGATATGGTTAGTCATAATCTTTGCTCAAAACCTGGGTGCTACTTAAGCTTATTTATGTAAGCAAGAGCAAAAGAGTTCGTAAAAGTTTTTCTTTTTCACTTTTAGTTTGTCAACTGAATTGCTTGAGGACAAGCAAAGGTTTAGGCTTGGGGGAGTTGACGCGTCTCCATCATATCTACTTTTTCCTAACGCTTTTCCTCTTGTTTTAGACTCTAATTTGCATGATTTGAATGAAACTAACCCGGACTGACGCTGTTTTCAACAGAACTACCATGGTGTTGTTTTTGTGTAGAAATAAAAGTTCTCAGATTGGAACGAAACTTTTTGAGATTTATTTCAGAATATATAAAAAATACTGGATCCAAGAACCACCTGAGGGGGCCCCCTGGTTGAGCACAACCCACCAGGGTGCGCCACCCCTCCAGGCGCGCCCAAGTGGGTTGTGCCCACCTGGTGGCCCCGCAGACCCTGATCCCGGCTCCATAAATACCTATATTTGGAGAAAAAATCAGGGAGGAAGAATTATCACGTTTCATGAGACGGAGCCGCCGCCACCTCCTGTTCTTCATCGGGAGGCCAGATCTGGAGTCCGTTTTGGGCTCCGGAGAGGGGGGATCTTTGATCTTCGTCATCACCAACCCTCCTTCATCGCCAATTCCATGATGCTCCCCACCGAGAGTGAGTAATTCCTTCATAGGCTCGCTGGTCGGTGAGGAGTTGGATGAGATTCCTTATGTAATCGAGTTAGTTTTGTTAGGGCTTGATCCCTAGTATCCATTATGTTCTGAGATTGATGTTGTTATGACTTTGCCATGCTTAATGCTTGTCACTAGGGTCCTAGTGCCATGATTTCAGATCTGAACCGTTTATGTTTTCACCATTATATCTATGTTCTAGATCTGATCTTGCAAGTCATATTCACCTATTACGTGTTATGATCCATAAACCCCGGGGTGACAGAAATCGGGATACTTTCCGGTGACGACCGTAGTTTGAGGAGTTCATGTATTCACTATGTGTTAATGCTTTGTTCCGGTTCTCTATTAAAAGGAGGCCTTAATATCCCTTAGTTTCCTTATGGACCCCGCTGCCTTGGGAGGGTAGGACAAAATATGTCATGCTAGTTCTTTCCATAAGCACGTATGACTATTTACGGAATACATGCCTACATTATATTTATGAACTGGAGCTAGTGCCGTATCGCCCTCGGTTATGACTGTTATATGATGAATATCATCCAACGAATCCACCGATCCAATGCCTATGAATTTTCCACATATTGCTCTTGCCAAGTTACTACAACTGCTACAAAATCATTGCTATCACTGTTACCGTTACTGCTACTATTATCACTGCTATCAAAACTATCATATTACTTTGCTATGATCACTTTGTTGCAGATAATTAATCTCCAGGTGTGGTTGAATTGACAACTCAGTTGCTAATACTTGCAAATATTCTTTGGCTCCCCTTGTGTCGAATCTATAAATTTGGGTTGAATACTCTACCCTCGAAAACTATTGCGATCCCCTATACTTGTGGGTTATCATTACAATCATCAAAAACTGCTTCTGTTACTATTACTGTTACTATTACTACTGTTGCTACTACTATCAAACTACCATGCTACTAAACACTTTGCTGTAGAAATATTATTTCCCAGGCGTGGTTGAATTGACAACTCAACTACCAAGGCTCATAAATATTATTTAGCTCCCCTTGTGTCGAATCAACAAATGTGGGTGAATACTACCCTCGAAGACTGTCGCGACCCCCTATACTTGCGGGTTATCAGAGACATATCAACTACCCCAAGCTTAACTCATTGTTTGTCCTTGATGACCCACAAGTATAGGGGATCAGTCGTAGTCCTTTCGATAAGTAAGAGTGTCGAACCCAACGAGGAGCAGAAGGAAATGACAAGCGGTTTTCAGCAAGGTATTTTCTGGAAGCACTAAAATTGTCGGTAACACATAGTTTGATAGCAAGGTAATTGCAATGAGCAAATAATAGTAACGGTAACAAAGGTGTAGCAAGTTAGGCCAATCCTTTTTGTAGCAAAGGACAGGCCGGAACTTTCTCTTATAGCAAGTAAACCGTTCTTGAGGATACACGTGAATTTCATCTAGTCACTTTCATCTTGTTTGTTTGATTCACGTTCGCTACTTTGATAATTTGATATGTGGGTGGACCAGTGCTTGGGTGTTGTTCTTACTTGAACAAGCCTCCCACTTATGATTAACCGCTCTCGCAAGCATCCGCAACTACGAAAGAAGAATTAAGATAAATCTAACCATAGCATTAAACATATGGATCCAAATCAGCCCCTTATGGAATAGCACGTAAACTAGGGTTTAAGATTCTGTCACTCTAGAAACCTATCATCTAATAACTACTCCATAATGCATTCCCTTAGGCTCAAAGATGGTGAAGTGTCATGTAGTCGACTTTCACATAGCACCACTAAGGGAATAACAACATACACATCGTCAAAATATCGAACGAATACCAAATTCACATGATTACTTATGACAAGACTTCTCCCATGTCCTCAAGAACAAAAGAAACTACTCACATATTGTATTGAATAGCATAATGGATCTGAACATATAATCTTCCACCAAATAAACCAACTAGCATCAACCACAAGATGTAATCAACACTACTAGCAACCCGCAGGTACCAATCTGAGGTTTTGATACACATATTGAATGCAAGAGATGAACTAGGGTTTGAGATGAGATGGTGCTAGTGAAGATGTTGATGAAGATTGGTCCTCCCACGATGAGAGGGTTGTTGGTGACGACGATGGCTTCGATTTCCCCCTCCCGGAGGGAAGTTTCCCCGACGGAATCGCTCCGCCGGAGAGCAAAAGTGCTCCTGCCCAATTTCCGCCTCGAGACGGTGGCGTTCCGTACCGAAAGCTCTCTCTTGTTTTTTTCTAGGGCAAATGGGTTTATATACCAGAAGATGGGCCCTGGAGGCATGCCAGGATCACCAGAAGCTTGGGGGCGCGTGATACGTCTCCAACGTATCTATAATTTGTGATTGTTCCATGCTATTATATTATCTATCTTGGATGTTTATATGCATTTATATGCTATTTCATATCATTTTTTGGGACTAACGTATTAACCTAGTGCCTAGTGCTAGTCACTGTTTTTTCCTTCTTTTTGACTTTTACAGAAAATCAATACCAAACGGAATAAAACTTTATGATGATTTTTCTTGGACAACAAGACACCCATGAAGCTTCGGGAGGGCCAGAAGACCCACGAGGAGACCACAAGCCCTAGGGGCGCGCCCTAGGGGGGCACGACCAGGGGGCTTGTGAGCCCCCCGTGGCTCCTCTAACCCTAATCTCAGCACTATAAATCCTCAAGTATTCCCCTATACTAGAGGGCACACCAAAAATACTTTTCCGCCGCCGCAAGCTTCTATTCTCGTGAGATCCCATCTTGGGGCCTTTTTCGGTACTCTGCCGGAGGGGGATTCGATCACGGAGGGCCTCTACACCAACCTTGTTACCCTTCCGATGATGTGTGAGTAGTTTACCATAGACCTACGGGTCCATAGCTAGTAGCTAGATGGCTTCTTCTCTCTCTTTGATCTTCAATACAATGTTCTCCTTGATGTTCTTGGAGATCTATTCGATGTAATATTCTTTTGCGGTGCATTTCTTGAGATTTGATGTATTATTTATTTATGATCAGATTATCTATGAATATTATTTGAGTCTTTTCTGAACTCTTTTATGCATGATTAAGATAGCTTTGTATTTCTCCCCTATCTATCGATTTGGTTTGGCCAACTAGATTGGTTTTTCTTGCAATGGGAGAGGTGCTTTGTGATGGGTTCAATCTTGCGGTGTCCTCACGTAGTCACAATAGGGGTAGCGAGTCACGTATTGTATTGTTGCCATTAAGGATAAAAAGATGGGGTTTTTACCATATTGATTGGATCTATCCCTCTACATCATGTCATCTTGCTTAAGGCGTTACTCTGTTCTTATGAACATAATACTCTAGATGCAGGCAGGAGTCGGTCGATGTGTGGAGTAATAGTAGTAGATGCAGGTAGGAGTCGATCTACTTGTCATGGACGTGATGCCTATATTCATGATCATTGCCTTGGATATCGTCATAACTTTGCGCTTTTCTATCAATTGCTCAACAGTAATTTGTTTACCCACCGTATGCTTTCTTCGAGAGAGAAGCCTCTAGTGAAACCTATGGCCCCCGGGTCTATTTTCCATCATATATTTTTAGATCTATAAAATCAAAAACCTAAAAATACCTTGCTGAATTTTATTTATATTTACTTTATTTTGCCTTTTACTTATCTTTTATATCTATCTCTATTAGATCTCACTCTTGCAAGTGACCGTGAAGGGATTGACAACCCCTTTTTCGCGTCGTGTGCAAGTGTTTGTTAGTTTGTGACTTTGTGTAGGTGCAAATATTTGGGACTAGCTTGTACCTCCTACTGGATTGATACCTTGGTTCTTAACTGAGGGAATTGCTTATCTCTACTTTGCTGCATCACCCCTTCCTCTTCAAGGGAAAAAATCAACTCAAGCTCAAGAAGTAGCAGGAAGAATTTCTAGCGCCGTTGCCGAGGAGGTTCTACATCAAGGCTACCAAGTACCTGATGACCCACAAGTATAGGAGATCAATCATAGTCCTTTCGATAAGTAAGAGTGTCGAACCCAACGAGGAGCAGAAGGAAATGACAAGTGGTTTTCAGCAAGGTAATTTCTGCAAGCATTGAAATTGTCGGTAACAGATAGTTTGATAGTAAGATAATTTGTAACTAGCAAGTAACGGTAATGGTAAGTAAAGTGCAACAAGGTAGCCCAATCCTTTTGTGGAAAAGGACAGGCCAAAATAGTTTCTTATAATAGGCAAAACGTTCTTGAGGGTACACGGGAATTTCATCTAGTCACTTCCATCATGTTGGTTTGATTCGTGTTCGCTACTTTGATAATTTGATATCTGGGTGGACCGGTGCTTAGGTGTTGTTCTTACTTGAACAAACCTCCTACTTATGATTAACCCCCTTGCAAGCATCCTCAACTATGAGAAAAGTATTAAGATAAAATCTAACCATAGCATTAAACTTTTGGATCCAAATCGGTCCCTTACGAAATAGCGCATAAACTAGGATTTAAGCTTCTGTCACTCTAGCAACCCATCATCTAATAACTACTCCACAATGCATTCCCTTAGGCCCAAATATGGTGAAGTGTCATGTAGTCGATGTTCACATGACACCACTAAGGGAATCACAACATACATATCATCAAAATATCGAACACATATCAAGTTCACATGATTACTTGCAACAAGATTTCTCCCGTGACCTCAAGAAGAAAAGTAACTACCCACAAATGATAATCATGCTCAAGATCAGAGGGGTGTTAAATAGCATAATGGATCTGAACATATAAACTTCCACCAAATAAACCATATAGTAATCAACTACAAGATGTAATCAACACTACTAGTCATCCACAGGTACCAATCTGAGGTTCCGGTACAAAGATTGAACACAAGAGACGAAATAGGGTTTGAGAGGAGATGGTACTGTTGAAGATTGGCCTCCCAAAGATGACAGGGTTGTTGGTTATGACGATGATGATGATTTCCCCTTCCGGGAGGGAAGTTCCCCCGGCGCAATCGCTTCGCCGGAGGGCAAAAGTGCTCCTGCCCAAGTTCCGCCTCGAGACGGCGGTGCTCCATCCCGAAAGTCCTCTCCTTATTTTTTCTAGGTCAAAGTGACTTATATACGAGAAGAGGGGCACCGGAGGTGGGCCGGGCTGAGCACAACCCACCAGGGCGTGCCTGGGGTGCCCGGCGCGCCCAGGTGGGTTGTGCTCACCTGGTGGGGCCCCTCGGGTAGTTATTTGCTCCAGTATTTTTCATATATTCCAAAACAATTCTCCGTAAATTTTCAGCTCATTTGGAGAAGTGCAGAATAGGTAACTCTGACGTAGCTTTTTTAGGTCCAGAATTCCAGTTGCCGGTATTCTCCCACCAGGGCGTAAAGTATTATTATGCATAAAAACATTATAAATAATAGTATGGAAACATAATACAAAATGGACGTATCAACTCCCCCAAGCTTAGACCTTGCTTGTCCTCAAGCGAAAAACCGAAATCGAAATACATGTCCACATGCTTAGAGAGAGAGATGTCGATAAAAACAAAATACGGACATAGAAGCATCATGCATAATATTATAACAACAACAAACTTTATCATAGAACTTTATCACATAACTTTTATCATATAACTTCGCATGAATAAGTAACAATTCATCACAACATCGAAATATGAAGCATAAACTCTATTGAAAACCAACAAACTATGTTCTCAGTCAACTTTGCAACTACAATTCATTATCTTTTCAGAAGGGTCACGTATCGGAGCCTTTTGTCAAGTCCACATACTCAACCATCATATAATCTTCTATGATTGCTAACACTCACCGCTTACCCATGAGCAAAAAGTTTCAACCAGACACATAGAAAGGTACGGGCTTATAGTTTCGCCTACCAACGTATTCACCTCAAGGGTGATGTCAACAATAATAACTCATGCTCACTCATATCCAACTGGATATATGTGCCTAGAGCTTTCCTCACCACATGATGCTTGCAAAAGAGAAAATAAAAAGGAGTAGGGAAGAATACTTTGACTCTTGCATAAAAGTAAAAGATAGGCCCTTCATAGAGAGAAGCAGAGGTTGTCATGCGCTTTTTCTGGTTTGTATGCTCAATCTCTTAGTGCAAAAGAATGTCACGTTATATTGCCCCTTATGATAGCAACCTTTATTATGCAGTCTGTCGCCTTTATTACTTTTCCATCACAAGTTCGTACAACGCTCAATTTTCTCTTACACTAAATGATCCAACACATTTAGAAGCAATTTTTATTGCCTTATTGCACTGATGACAACTTACTTGAAGGATCTTACTCAATCCATAGGTAGGTATGGTGGACTCTCAAAACAAGATTTGGGTTTAAGGGTTTTTGGATGGACAAGTAGTATCTCTACTTAGTGCGGAATTTTTGGCTAGCAAAGATAGGGAGCAAGCACCACATGTTAAAGGATCTATGACAATATAACTTCTATGTGAATGTGAACAAACTTAAATCATTACGTTGTCTTCCTTGTCCAACGTCAACAATTTTGGCATAAAATATTTTGATGGGGGCTCACAATCATAAAAGATGTCCAATATAGTGTATTTGCATGTGAATCTTCTCTTCCCTTATTAATTCTTTCATTAATTGCATCATTGACCAATGCTATGTTTGTCAATCTCCAATAAATTTTACCACTTATACTTTTCCTTATGTGATGTCATTACTTACCATAAGATTAGCATATGATCTTTTTTTCATTATTCTTTTTCTTTATTTTGGTTGAAACATAAAAGTAAAGAAAGCAAAACTCGAACTAAAATTTATTATATATCTCGCACACGATTACAAAGATAGATAGATCACTAAGCAAAACACTCGAAAATGATTGAACTAAACTTTTATTCAACTAATTGAAAACATAAATAAAGATCGAACTAAAATAGATAAAGGTAAAGAGGTGGTGTGATACGATACCGGGACATCTCCCCCAAGCTTGGCACAAGCCAAGGGGAGTGCCCATACCCGATACTCAAGTCTCCTTCGGTGGTGAAGAAGGTGATGATGGTGGTGATGAGGTAGTAGCGAGCTTATCCTCCGGGTTCCATGGTAGCGGCTCACCATCATAAGAGGAAGCATGAGTCTCGCGAGTACTGCAACTGGCAGCTAAACTCATACCTTTAAATCTCACCTCATATTCAAAGACTTGATTTTGGAGATCATAGATTTGGCTTTGCAGAAAATTGATTTGCTTGTTGAGGGTGAAGATGATGTCCTTCATGGACCGGCCATCCACCTTGAGATCACGGGTGAAATCCGCAATCATGAGGTGATTGGCATTGAGTCCATGTTCCACCATCCCCTTGCACTTGAGAACATCTTGCTCCATAGCTTCGAGCCTAGCATCCACGATTCCCGTCCTCTTGGGCCCCTGGACGTCCCGGATATGGAGCACCCCCTCACGCATCTCAATGGCTTGAGGGTGCTGCATCACCTCCCGCAAGTATGGGTTGATGACGTTATCGAAGAACTTGTCCTTGGAGGAGCTCGAAGCGGCCATGGCGATCTAGATCTGTCAGAAAAACAGCGAGAAAGAAGAATAGATGATTTCTCTGCAATACAGTGGTCAATACGTTTGGGGGGTATATAAAGATTTTTTATCTTGGGAAACAAGCAAAACGAGGGGAAAACGGAGTCGGGAAGGTGCCTGAGGTGGGCACAACCCACCTGGGCGTGCCAGGCATGCGAGGCGCGCCCTGGTGTCTTGTGCCCTCCTCAGTTGCCTTCCTGGTTGTTTATTATTTTCCTAATTTTTGTAATATTCCAAAACTGACAAAAAATATTTTTGCGGATTTTGGAGTCCATTTACTTACCGTATCACGTACCTCCTTTTATTCACGATTCTGGAGTGTTCTGGAAGGTTTCTTTTATGTGTTCCTCCGATGTCATAGTTTGGATAATATTGCTTTCAACATTAATAGGCGTACCTGAGATATAGTGTTTAATTCTTTGCCCATTAACCACCTTTGGATTAGTACCTTCGGCATTATTTATTTTGATAGCTCCAGAGCGATAAACCTCTTTGATAATATATGGTCCTTCCCATTTGGAGAGAAGTTTTCCTGCAAAGAATCTAAAACGAGATTTGTACAAAAGAACATATTCTCCAACTTTGAATTCCCGCTTTTGGATTCTTTTGTCATGCCATCTTTTAACTTTTTCTTTAAATAGTTTGGCATATTCATAAGCTTGAGTTATCCATTCATCTAATGAGCTAATATCAAATAACCTCTTTTCACCGGCAAGTTTGAAATCATAGTTAAGTTCTTTAATTGCCCAATATGCTTTATGTTCTAACTCAAGAGGCAAATGACAAGCTTTTCCATAAACCATTTTATAAGGAGACATACCCATAGGATTTTTATAAGCTGTTCTGTAGGCCTAAAGTGCATCATCCAATTTCTTAGACCAATTCTTTCGGGACCTATTGACAGTCTTTTGTAGAATTAATTTTATTTCTCTATTGCTAAGCTCAACTTGACCACTAGATTGAGGATGATAGGGTGATGCAACTCTATGGTTAACATCATACTTAGCAAGCATTTTACGGAAAGCACCATGAATAAAGTGTGAACCACCATCAGTCATTAAATATCTAGGGACTCCAAACCTTGGGAAAATAACTTCTTTAAGCATTTTAATAGAGGTGTTGTGATCAGCACTACTAGTTGGAATAGCTTCTACCCACTTAGTAACATAATCAACAACAACCAAAATATGACTATACCCATTAGAGGAAGGAAAAGGTCCCATATAATCAAAACCCCATATATCAAATGGTTCAATAGCAAGTGAATAATTCATAGGCATTTCCTGGTGCTTACCAATATTACCAGTCCTTTAACATTCATCACAAGATAAAACATACTTACGGGAATCCTTGAAGAGAGTAGGCCAATAAAAACTAGATAGCAATACCGTGTGAGCAGTTCTATCTCCCGCATGATGTCCTCCATAAGCTTCGGAGTGACATTTCCGTAAGATTTGTTATAATACCATCTACTCCTTCTTTATAGAGGTGTGGGTCATCCCAAAAGTAGTGTCTCAAATCATAGAAGAAAATTTTCTTTTGTTGGTATGTGAAACTAGGTGGTATATATTTAGCAACAATGTAATTAGCATAGTCAGCATACCAAGGAGTGTTATGGGAAACATTTATTGCAGCTAGTTGTTCATCAGGAAAGCTATCATCAATAGGTAGTGGGTCATCAAGGATAATTTTCTAGCGTAGACAAGTTATCAGCTACGGGGTTCTCAGCTCCTTTTCTATCAGTGATATTGAAATCAAATTCTTGTAGCAAAAGAACCCACCTAATGAGTCTAGGTTTAGCATCTTTCTTTTCCATAAGATATTTTATAGCAGCATGATCGGTGTGAATAATTACTTTGGAATCAACAATATAAGATCTGAATTTATCACAAGCAAACACAACTGCTAAAAATTCTTTTTCAGTAGTAGCATAATTTCGTTGAGCATTGTCTAGAGTTTTACTAGCATAATGAATAACATTTAATTTTTTATCAACTCTTTGTCCTAGAACAACACCAACAGCATAATCACTGGCATCACACATAATTTCAAAAGGCAAGTTCGAATCAGGTGGTTGTACTATAGGTGCAGAAGTTAAGGCTTTCTTATGTGTTTCGAAGGCTTCTACACAATCATCATAAAAAACAAATGGAACATCCTTTTGTAAAAGATTTGTAAGAGGCCTAGAAATTTTAGAGAAGTCTTTAATAAACCTCCTATAGAAACCAGCATGACCGAGGAAACTACGAATACCTTTAATATCTTTAGGACATGGCATTTTCTCAATTGCATCAACCTTAGCTTTGTCCACCTCAATACCTCGTTCAGAAATTTTATGCCCCAAAACAATACTTTCATTAACCATAAAGTGGCACTTCTCCCAATTCAAGACATGATTAGTTTGCTCACATCTCTGCAAAACTTGATCAAGGTTGCTTAAGCAGTCATCAAAAGAAGTTCCGTAAACAAAAAAATCATCCATGAAAACCTCAACAATCTTTTCACAAAAGTCAGAGAATATAGCAGTCATATGATGTTGGCTTGAATTACGTCAGTATTTCCCCAAAGAGGAAGGGATGATGCAGCACAGCAACGGTAGGTATTTCCCTCAGTGATGAGACCAAGGTTATTGAACCAGTAGGAGAACCAAGCAACACTACGTAAACAACACCTGCACACAAAAAGCAATTACTTGCAACCCGATGTGTTAAAGGGGTTGTCAATCCCTTTCGGGTAACGGCGCCAGAAATTGGCAAACAGACATGAGATAAATTGTAGTAGGTTGGATAAATAGATCGCGAATAAAATAAAGTGAAGCAAAATATTTTTGGGTTTTTAGAAATATAGATCTGAAAATAAAAGTGGCAAATAAATAAAAAGGCAAATAGAAAAATAGATCCGAAAATATATGATGAGAAAATAGACCCGGGGGCCGTAGATTTCACTAGTGGCTTCTCTCGAGAAAAATAGCATACGGTGGGTAAACAAATTACTGTTGGGCAATTGATAGAACTTCAAATAATTATGACGATATCCAGGCAATGATCATTATATAGGCATCACGTCCAAGATTAGTAGACCGACTCCTGCCTGCATCTACTACTATTACTCCACACATCGACCGCTATCCAGCATGCATCTAGTGTATTAAGTTCATGGAGAAACGGAGTAATGCAATAAGAACGATGACATGATGTAGACAAGATCTATTTATGTAGAAATAGACCCCATCTTGTTATCCTTAGTAGCAACGATACATACGTGTCGGTTCCCCTTCTGTCACTGGGATCAAGCACCGTATGATCAAACCCATCACAAAGCACCTCTTCCCATGGCAAGAAAAATCGATCTAGTTGGCCTAACTAAACCAAAGATTCGAAGAAGAAATACGAGGCTATAAGCAATCATGCATATAAGAGATCAAAAGACTCAAATAACTTTCATGGATAAAAACATAGATCTGATCATAAACTCAAAGTTCATCGGATCCCAACAAACACACCGCAAAAAAGAGTTACATCAAATAGATCTCCAAGAGACCATTGTATTGAGAATCAAAAGAGAGAGAGAGGAAGCCATCTAGCTACTGCCTACGGACCCGTAGGTTTACAATGAACTACTCACGCATCATCGGAGAGGCACCAATGAGGATGATGAACCCCTCCGTGATGGTGTCTAGATTGGATCTGTGGTTTCTGGAACTTGTGGCGGCTGGAATTGATTTTTGTCCACTCCCCTAGGGTTTCTGGAATATTGGGGTATTTATAGAGCAAAGAGGTGGTGTGGGAGGTGGCCGAGGTGGGCACAACCCACCTGGGCGTGCCTGGGTCCCCAGGCGTGCCCTGGTGGGTTGTGCTCCCCTCGGAGCCCCCCTCAGGTACTTTCTTGGCCCAACTTGTGTCTTCTGCTCCAGAAAAAATCACCAAAAAGTTTCGCTGCGTTTGGACTCCGTTTGGTATTGATTTCCTGCTAAGTAAAAAACAAGCAAAAAACAGCAACTGGCACTAGGCACTATGTCAATAGGTTAGTCCCAAAAAATGATATAAAGTTGCTATAAAATGATTGTAAAACATCCAAGAATGATAATATAACAGCATGGAATAATCAAAAATTATAGATACGTTGGAGACATATCATCATACATCTTTGAAAGGTAGCAGGTGCATTCAATAAACCAAAAGGCATACGTCTATAAGCATAAGTTCCAAAAGGGCAAGTAAAGGTAGTTTTTCTCTTGATCAGGTTGTGAAACAGGTATTTGAGAAAAACCAAAATATCCATCAAGAAAGCAAAAGTGTGTGTGCTTAGATAGTCTTTCTAACATTTGATCAATAAAAGGTAGAGGGTAATGATCTTTTCTAGTAGCTTTATTTAATTTTCTAAAATCAATTACCATTATGTAGCCAGTAACAATTCTTTGTGGAATAAGTTCATTCTTATCATTGGGAACAACAGTAATACCTCCCTTCTTAGGGACACAATGAACGGGACTTACCCATCTACTATCAGCTATGGGATAGATTATACCTACTTCAGCCTTCAAGAAGCTTTAATATTTCAGTTCTTACCACTTCTTTCATTTTAGGATTCAAACAACGTTGGTGATCAACAACGGATTTAGCATCAGGTTTCATATTAATCTTGTGCTGACATAGACTGAGACTAATGCCCTTAAGATGATCAAGAGTATACCTAATAGCAGCTCGGTGCTTCTTCAGAATTTTCAATAATCTTTCTTCTTCATGTTCTGAAAGGTTAGCACTAATAATAACAGGATATATCTTTTTCTCACCAAGATAAGCATATTTCAAAGTGTCTAGCAATTGTTTTAATTCAAACACGGTGTCGGGGTACACAAACAGGGGTGTATGTTTTCCCCTGACTTGTGCACGGACAGCACCCCTCTGGTCCGGCAACTCTCAGCATCCAGGACAAGGCCAAACAGAAGAGATCAGCTCTTTGAGGAATCAAAGGGCGGATCAAGAAGACCAAGGCCAACCAAAGGAGCAAGATACCACTAAGGAAAAACCTCCCTTGCCGGGCAGGTGAGCTTGGCGGGGACGAGGTTGCCCCGAAGACAAGTCTCTAGATTGCCCCGGCAGGCTTGTCGAAGGCGCCGAGGGCGGATTACCCCGCCAAGGCTCCACTGCTCCACCTCACAGCAACGCAAGTCACCGATCGGTGCGGTGTCGATCCCTCAAGATGCTAAGTGGCCGCTATTTGGCACGTGGCGGCCACTTCCAGAGAAAATCACCTCCAAACGACACTCGTCTAGCGACGTGTCACGCAGGCAGGCGAGAAGGTGGCAAAACAGCACGGCAAGGCTTGCCGGGCTAGACTACGATGTGACACTAAGCGACGCATTTAATGCGCTCTGCCCAGTCTGCAGAGTTAGGTATGATGGCACTCTTTGCTATCTAATTAGCACACAATGACTGATTAGCCACTGTGGTGACCCCTTGATCTATAAAAGGAGGGCCATGGCAACCTTAGAAAGGATTCGGACCCCTGTACACTCATACGCGCGTAGCTACTCTCGCCCTGAGGCGACCTTGCCGGGCTAGAGCGCTGCGTCCCACCATGGTCCTCTCATCAATCCACCAAAGTAGGAGTAGGATTTTACGCCTCATGGTGGCCCGAACCTGGGTAAAAACTGCCCGTGTGATCGCTGCCGCGCTGCCCCGCGCCCTCAGCTCTTTGTGCAATGTGTCCTTCCCCCTGCCAAACCACAAGGGGCCGATGGCCCCATAGGTGGCCGTGTTTTCCCATGACATCTTTGGCGCGCCACGTAGGGGGAAGCGCTTGCGTGAATCCGAGAGCATACACAGCGCGTCATCTTCATCATCATTTTCTTCATCGACGGCTTCATCATCCATGATGCCCAAGAAAAGACGGAACACAGCAGGACGGAAGGGGAGTGGTATCGCTCCCCCGCCTACCCTGTCCAATCTCCATCGCCTCCCTCCCCCGTGGCTACAGCAGCGGTGGGGACCAGGAATGATGGCGGCATGACGGCCCCAAACAGTTCGGGCGGCGTGATCACCATGCGAGCCCTGTTCGGGAAAAGGAACAAGGTTTGGGGACACAAGGTTTCCCTCTCCACCACTTTCACTTATTGACAATCGAGCTACTCCGGGTCCTGCATCATCAACGTCGATGAGCCCGCGCGATACTCGGTCCAGCATCTACCCTGCTTAGGGAGATCCTGAGTAGAGCACCAGTGTGAATCCGTTGATTGACGCCCTGGCAAGGCCATCCGCGTTAGCGTGACTTTTGTGCCAGCCGCAGTCAGATTGTTTAAGAAAAAAAATGTGAAGGGGAGGAGAGGGAAGCCGATCGAGCCTTGCACCGCGTCCTGCCGCCCACACGATACATATGATTATTGCCGGCACCTGCTGGGAGCCGGAGAGCAACACGAGCAACGCCATCCTTCCCTAAGCATGCGAGCACGACAAGCAACCGCAGCTGAAAGAAGTGGGAGGAAGCAAGGATAAGAGCTAAGTCCGCACAATCGTTGCTTCACCGTATACCTAAAATTTGCATTTGCTTGTCCCTTGGATACCAAGGTGTTCGTATGAGGAGATCCTTCACGTGATGGCACCTTACTAGTTCTTTGTCTGCGCCCTCATTCTGTTCCGAGCCTGCTCGCAGAATGGGCGACCGCACCTAAAAAACTACCAAAGGAAAAACCTGTCGAGACGTATCCTCGCCAAGATGACTATTAAGGGCTAGACCCTTACGACAATCACGGCAATATGATACCGGCAGGCAACCAAAATGCGCACAGAGACTAATCATATGAACGCCAACTGGTAAACTTAAAAGGGATAAGCATGCAGCTAAGATTAAGTAAGGACATCAGTTCCATGCAAATAAAAGAAATACGGCGTCTAAACACGAGACATGCATCATGTTTTGTTACAGGACAACACGATGGCGAGGATAATTCAAGACCGCGGTTTGCGGCCTCGTGGAACAGCGGGGACGCCAAGAACCTTGTCAGCATAGGGGGCAGCTCTCTCCTTGGCAGCAGAAGTGTCTGTGTCCCTCGGCAGCTTCCTGAAGCCGTCGGCAAGATCGAGGTCCGGGTGGCGATGGGCAATGTTGCTCAAAACCATGAAGAGAGCGTTGCGGGCAAGCTTTCGGGACTCACTCGCGAAGCGACCGGCCCTTCCCTCTTTGTGTGACTTCAGCTTTTTGATCAGCTCGTTGAAGAAGAGCCCTAGCTTGACGCTGGGGACCTCATGCATGCTGGCCGAGAAGACTGGCCCTTCCATGCCCATCGCCGCAGTTTGGGCAGTGAGATGCTCGGCAATGTCGACCAAACTCTTGATCTAGAGGTTGACCTGCTCGGTGTGGTTCGCCAGTTTGTCCTCTGCATCCTTCCGGAGGAGCCTGGTGGTATCCAGGTCCTTCGACAGCTGCTTCTCGTGAGCCCCACTGGATTCGGCCAATCTCTCCAGAGCGCCAATCCTGGCCTTCAAATCTTCAAAAGTGCCGTTGGCGGCCTCAAGGCCCTGGCTCTTGGAGGAGATCTGCGATTGCACATCCTTCAGAAGGATCTCTGCTTTCCGCGCCTCCTTCTTGAGGGTCGTGACCTTCTTGGCGCTCCCGGCAAGCTCTTCAGTCAGTTTGGCCACCTGTTGGTCGAGATCGGTCTTGGCAGAAGATGCAGCAACAACTTCATCAGCGAGCTTCTTCAGTTGGACATCAGCATCAGCAACGAGGGTGTCCAAAGCTGCCTTATGCCTGTCCTCCTGCTCTTTGGTACGTTGCTACATGAGGGCTTCCAGTTCTTCACCTTTGGCGCGGAGGGTGGCTTCAAGTTTCTCTTCCCGGGAAGAGATATTCTTCTCCTTGGCATCCAAGAGCGTCGTGCGCTCTGCCAAGCGAACCTCCCGGGTGATGACATCCTCCCTTGCCATGGAAATCACCTCCTGCTGCCTCATGAGGACCTGGAACTGCTTGCCGTGCCAGTCGCGCAGCTCGTTACCCTTGTCCCTTAGCTTCTAGTCCACCTTGTTGGCGGACTTGCGCTGCTCCATGAGCATCTGCCATTTCTAGCTGTGCCGGCCCTGCAACTCCTTAATGCCTGCCGCCATGGAATCCAGGAAAGACAAATCCATGGTGACGGTGGCAGAGTCGTCTGCCTCTTCAACCCCCTGGTACAACGACGCCAGGATGTGCTGAATTTCTCCATCAAGGTCCGCACTCGTCGCTGCTGACGAACCGGGGGCTCCGAGCCCAGGCTGTAAAAGCACCAGCGCCAGTTGATTCAAAGCCGGCAGTGCAATCCCCGCCAAGGCGCCAAATGAGGGAAGGGGGTCCATAGTTTGGAGGGGGATTTTCTCTTCAATCGAAACCCCCGACCCCGACGTGCCACCGGGGGTTTTCTCTGATTCCTTCGGGAGCTCCTGGACACCCCCGGCAGCATGTTCCTGCCCCTCCGCGGTAGCGATCTTGGCAGCTTCCTCCGTAGCATCTTTCCCTATGCTGGCCACTTCTTCCAGTAGTTCAGGTTCTTCAATCAGATGAGCTGCAAGCAGAGTCAACAATCCATAATGAAGGTGCAGAGTTATTAGCAAACCATGGACTTGGGGCAAGATGATGGAAGCAGCAGAATTAAGAAGGGAAAATGGATTACCCGAAGATGCCTGCCATGGAGGAGTTTCGGTTTCCCCGGCAACAACAGTTGTCGGGCCATGGTCACCATCCCCTCCCTCGGTAACCATGATATCATCCTGGGCGGACTCTTCCGTGGAAACCCTCGCCGGGGATCCCTCGACTCGATCGGCGGGTGGGGCGGGCCCCTCCTGGAAGGACTCACCTTGAGTAATCTCCTCCTTTCCTGTGGGCGCGGAGGTGGGGAGCTCTCCTCCGTCACTTCCGGCAGGGGGAGCCAACCCCGCGCCTTCAGGCCGGGGGCTAAGCTGGGGGCTTGGTGTCGGGTCGTCCATGCTGGTCCCTCCCAGGCCCTTGCCTTCCACAGTCTTCGGTGGTCCCACGTGCCTGAGCCACTTGGTCTGGTGGATGAGGGTCTCACCTTCTTCCTCCTCCTCCCTGGCAAGGACAGCAAGCCAAGATCAGTCAGCAAGCAAGTGGATATGCGAGAACTGCAGCGAAGAAGGAAGAATGTTATTTCTCACTCTTCGTCGATGAGCATGGAGCTCAGCTCAAACTCTATGGGCGGCGAGGACGCCCTGCCTCTCTTCTGGGGCGGAGGGCCGGAGCTTCCCGGCAACTTCGAGCCTTGTTGAGGCATAGGAGCCTCCAACGAGGACGAGCTATGCGAGGAGCTCGAGCTGGACTGGGAGCTAGAGTCGACTTCCGTGGCCGCCAATTGCTTGGCGGGAGGGGTCCTAGCCCCAGAAAGGCGAGAGGACTGTCGGTGCGCCGCATCCGGCCTGCTGCCCTTGGAGGTAGTCTTCTTCACCTTCTTGGCGGCAGGAACGGGATCGGGAACTACTGCTCCCCAGCTAGCCACACGCCTGCGAGGACGCTGCTCCAAGATTGGCTCGGGGGCTTGAGGGCCTGCCGCGAGCCACTCTTCCCCGGGCTGCTCCACCTCCGCAGTCCCCTCTTCCTCCTGGGCCTCTGCTGCCGCGGCATATAGAGCCTCAATCCCGGCAGGCTCGTTCCCGGCATGCTCACCCCCGGTAGGATCTTCCCCGGCAGCCTCCTCTGTGGTCTGTGCCTCGCTTCGGCCGCGGGAGGAGCCTTCATCCTCAGCCTCCTCCTCCTCCGCCTCCGTATTCCCGGCCTTCACCCTCGCGGCAGCTCGGAGTGCTTTGTCCTCCTTGATCCGCCTCTTGATGAATGCTTCTTCCACCTTGGAAGTGCACTTGTGTTGGGGAACGTTGCATGGAAAACAAATTTTTTTCTACGCACATGCAAGATCTATCCATGGAGATGCATAGCTACGAGAGGGGGAGTGTGTCTACGTACCCTCGTAGACCGTAAGCAGAAGTGTTAGAACAACGCGGTTGATGTCGTCGAACAACTTCACGATCCAACCGACCGAGCACCGAACGTACGGCACCTCCGCGTTCAGCACACGTTCAGCTCGGTGACGTCCTCGACTTCTTGATCCAGCAAGACGACGAGGGAGTGGATGATTTCCGGTAGCACGATGGCGTGGTGATGGTGATGCTATCTCCGCAGGGCTTCGCCCAAGCACTACGAAAATATGACCGAGGGACGGAACTGTGGAGGGGGGCGCCGCACACGGCTAAGACAATGTTGTGTCTCTTTGGGGCGCCCCCTCTCCTCTATTTATATATGACTTCCCATATATAAATCTTTACCTCTCGACCATTCCGAGATTCCTCGTGATGTCCGAGATCTCATCCGGGACTCCGAACAACATTCGGTTACCAATTCACATAACTCATATAACACTATATCGTCAACGAACGTTAAGCGCGCGGACCCTACGGGTTCGAGAACTATGTAGACATGACCGAGACACCTCTCCGGTCAATAACCAATAGCGGAACCTGGATGCCCATATTGGCTCCTACATATTCTATGAAGATCTTTATTGGTCGAACCGTTATGACAACATACGTAATTCCTTTTGTCCATCTGTATGTTACTTGCCCGAGATTTGATCATCGGTATCTTCATACCTAGTTCAATCTCGTTACCGGCAAGTCTCTTTACTCATTCCGTAATACATCATCTCGTAACTAACTCCTTAGTCATTTGCTTGCAAACTTTATGATGTGTATTACCGAGACAGTCCAGAGATACCTCTCCGATACTCGGAGTGACAAATCCTAATCTTGATCTATGCCAACTCAACAAACACCTTCGGAGATACCTGTAGAGCATCTTTATAATCACCCAGTTACGTTGTGACGTTTGATAGCACACAAGGTATTCCTCCGGTATCCGGGAGTTGCATAATCTCATAGTCGGAGGAATATGTATTTGACATGAAGAAAGCAATAGCAATAAACTGAACGATCATTATGCTAAGCTAACGGATGGGTCTTGTCCATCACATCATTCTCCTAATGATGTGATCCCGTTATCAAATGACAACACATGTCCATGGTTAGGAAACCTTAACCATCTTTGATCAACGAGCTAGTCTAGTAGAGGCTTACTGGGGACATGGTATTTGTTTATGTATTCACACATGTATTTAAGTTTTCGATCAATACAATTCTAGCATGAATAATAAACCTTTATCATGAATAAGGAAATATAAAATAACAACTTTATTATTGCCTCTAGGGCATATTTCCTTCAGTCTCCCACTTGCACTAGAGTCAATAATCTAGATTACATTGTAATGAATCTAACACCCATGGAGTCTTGGTGCTGATCATGTTTTGCTCGAGGAAGAGGCATAGTCAACGGGTCTGCCACATTCATATTCGTATGTACCTTGCAAATTTCTATGTCTCCATCCTTGACTTGTTCACGAATGGAGTTGAAGCGTCTCTTGATGTGTTTGGTTCTCTTGTGAAACCTGGATTCCTTTGCCAAGGCTATTGCTCCAATGTTGTCACAAAAGATTTTCGTTGGACCCGATGCACTAGGTATTACACCCAGATCGGATATGAAATCCTTCATCCAGACTCCTCCATTTGCTGCTTCCGAAGCAACTATGTACTCCGCTTCACACGTAGATCCCGCCATGACGCTCTGCTTGGAACTGCACCAACTGACAGCTCCACCATTCAATATAAATACGTATCCGGTTTGTGACTTAGAGTCATCCTGTCGGTGCAACAAACCCTGGGTCCGTTGCCCAGACTATGCACAGGCCCAAGGACAAGATTACAACACCAAGGTCAGATCAAAGCACGAGGGATCAATTCTTTGGCAGGGCCAAAGTGCAGATCAAGAAGACTAAGATGAGCCAGAGAAGCAAGATATCGCTAAGGGAAGAACCTCCTCTGCCGGACAGGCGAGCCTAGCGGGGATGGAGTTACCCCCGAAAGCGAGTCTCAGGATCGTCCCGGCAGGCCTGCCGGGGCTTATGGAGGCAAACCACTCCACCGCAGCACCTCATCACGATGCATGTCGTCGATCAGTGCGGTGTCAAGCTCCAAAGTGACTAAGTGGCTACTATTTGCCACATGGCAGCCGCTTCCTACAGAAATACCCCCAGGTGACACCCGTCCTGAGACGTGTCAAGCAAGCAGGCGCGAAGCTGGCAAAACAGCCCGGCAGGGCCTGCCGGGCAAGCTGAGATGTGACGTTGAGTGGCGCATTTAATGCGCTCTGTCAGCCTGCAGGGTTAGGTATGATAGCACTGTTTGCTATCTAATCAGTATGTAATGACTGATTTGCCACTGTGGTGACCCCTTGATCTATAAAAGGAGGCCCATGGCAACCATAGAAGGGGTTGGCTGATCCGGACCCTTGCACACTCATACGCGCGTAGCTGCTCTCGCCCCAAGGCGACCTTGCTGGGCAAGAGCGCTGCGTTCCTCCACCATTTTTCCATCATCAATCCACCAATGCAGGAGTAGGGTTTTACGCCTCACGGTGGCCCGAACCTGGGTAAAAATTGCCCATGTGATCTCTGTCGCGCTGTGTGACACTTCACCGCTCTTTTTGCAACGTGGCCATCCCCCCGCCAAACCAAAAGGGTCTCGTGGCCCCATAGGTGGCCGTGGTTTCCCATGACATCTTTAGCACTCCAGGTAGGGGGATCACTTGCGTGAACCCGAGAGCGTCAATAGCGCATCATCTTCATCGCCATTCTCATTATTGACAGCGTCATCAACTATGCAGCCCAAGAAGAAGTCCGGAGCCGCAAATCACCAGTGCACATCGAAGGCTCCGCCGCCCGTGACCGCCGACGTCGCGGGGAATGCGGGGACGCACGAGGATGTGGACGCTGCCGGGGATGTGGTCGGCGCAGGCGGCGTTGTCACCACCTCCCCCACGGCCGAAGCAGGAATGGGAGGCACCGGGGAAGGACAGCATCAGCAACATCCCGGCGGCCATGCTCCACGAGGTACGAGTGGAGAGCTTATTCCGCCTGGACCTCTTCTCCTCGCCAAAGGGCATAGCTGCAGTGGTGGCGCTCGTTCTGGGGCGAATTGCAACCCTCCGGCCGCCCCCGCCACGGGCGCGACCGCAGGGCGTGCGCCGCCTTCGGAACGAGCTGACCCAGTTACAATGCCCAACGGAGCCGCTGGCCTTCAAGCGCCCCCACCACATCACCATGCCATCCAAACGGCTGGTTCGCAACAACGAGGGTGCCGCGCGGTCGCTACCGGCACCGTCAGAAGCCGAGCGACACCGTGATCTACATCATCATCACCTATGCCGAGCACTGCCTCAGAGGTCATGGCACGGGCTCAACTACTGTTGAGATTCCCGCCGGCAGCCGATCAGATGGATGAGTGGCGAGCCACCATCCAAAGCCTGATTGGCTTCACCGAGGCGGGAGGATCACAACGAACTGGCCCGCCACGGCCTCCCCAAGCAGCGACGATAGCCCGTGCTGCTGGCCATACGGAAGGGGCCACCGCCACAGTGCAATCCCCACCACGGCAGCCAGCGCGGGAGCCGCGAAACCAAGAACCAGATGACGTCTCAATGGCTTCTTCTGACCCTCGAGCGCGTCCAGGCCAACGACGAGCCCCGGAGGACGGGCGGAGGGAAGGCGCGCGCGTCGTCGTCAAGCGACGCCGCGACAACCACCGCCGGTCCAATGGGTGCGATGGCCTCGACGTTGACAAACCCGCACTCGGAGACGGCGGGTGCCTGCCTTTCGAGGTTGGGTGCCCTACTTTCACCCGTGAGTTGCAGCAAGTCCGTTGGCCATCCGCTCGCACGTTCAAGCCAGAGATTCCAGAGAAGTATGATGGGATGCTGAACCCGGCAGAGTTCTTGAGCATCTACACCATCGTTGTTCAGGCTACCGAGGGAAGAGATGAGAAGGTATTCGCCAATTACTTCCCTTTGGCACTCAAGTCAAATGTGAGGTTTTGGCTGATGCACCTGCCGGAGAACTCCATTTTGACCTGGGCTGACCTGTGCCATGAGTTCATTGGCGCCTTCATGGGTGGCCATCAAGAACCAGGGCGGCCCAGCGATTTGCAGCTTCTCCAGCAGAAAGAAGGAGAGACTCTGCAAAAGTACTTGCAGAGATTCAGCTGAGTACACAGAAACATCCCAGATATCCACCCGGCAGCTGTGATAGCCGCTTTTCAATCCAATGTGCGCAACCACAGGATACGTTCCAAGATGAACGTTCGGCTACCCAAGACTGTGAAGGAGCTTTACACCTTGGTGGACAAATGTGCTCGGGTGGAGGAAGGGAGGAAACTCCCTGGAGAGGAAGATTGCGTCGACATCAACTCAGAGGATGACGACAAGTCCACCAGTCAGAAGAAGAAGAACAAGAAGTGCAACAAGAAGCACAAGGATAAGGCAGTGATGACCGTTGAGGGATCGGGCATGCCTAGTACCGGCAAGAAGGCTAAGACCGAAGCCTCCGGCAAGGAAGTTGCCGCATGCACTGACTGCCGAGAGGCTGCGGCTGCCGAGAAGGCTGGGAAAGGCGATGGGCCGTATTGCAAGATTCATCGGACCAAGGGCCATGATCTCCAAGAGTGTCACCAGGTTGAGCAGCTCGTCAAGAAGCAGAGGGCTGAGTATGAGAAGCGTGATAAGGAAAAAGGTCAGAATGGTACTGGCGGGAAGGGCCGGGGTGGTGAAGCAAATCGCCCCGGCAAGGCTCCTCGGAACCAAGGAAAACCCACCAGGGGCCGAGAGAAGGAGGATTGCAATGCTGAGAGTGATGGAGGGGATGAAGAGGAAACCAGTGAGCAGGAATTCCAGAAGGCCACTGATGCCCTGTGTATTGACGGGGGTGTATCTTTGCACTCCTCTCACCACCAACTTAAACAGTGGGCGCGTGAGGTCAATGCCGTGGAGCCAGTGGCAGATTCTCGGAAGCCGCTCAAGTGGTAACGCACGCCCATCATCTTTGATGAAGAGGACCATCCTGACCGCACCACTGCGGTAGGGTGCTTGCCGTTGTTGGTCTCACCAACGATTCGCAACCTCAAAGTCACAAATATGTTGGTTGACGGCGGGGCCAGGTTGAATCTGATTTCCCCAAAGGTTATCAGCAAACTCTAGATAGCAGAGGAAGAGCTTAAGGTTACTGGCACATTTCAAGGAGTCAATCCCGGCAGGAGTCATCCTAAGGGAAAGATCACGTTGCCAGTGACATTTGGAGGGGAGTTGAACTACCGGACTGAGAAGGTTGTGTTTGATGTGGTCGACCTCCCCCTGCCATATAATGGAATCCTTGGACACCCAGCTTTGGCAAAATTCATGGCGGCATCCCACTATGCCTACAACAGTTTGAAGATGCCAGGGCCAGTGGGTGTCATTTCCATCCCATCAGACAAGAAGGACGCAATTATTTGCGTGGATAAGATGTACCGGGACGTAGTCGCGGTAGAGGCCGCGGAAGCCACAGTTCCCGCCAAGGAAATCGAAGGAAAGAAGAAGGCTGGCAGAGACACCAGCAAAGAGTCCGGGAAGCGTACCTCTTCGGGGTATGCTATGCCTGTGGATGACGTGCCGGAAAGTTCCAACAACAAGAAGTCCAAGGCTGCTGCACCCCGTGTGAAAAAGGTCCCGGCAGGGCTGGCTGGCGCTGATGGTACTTTTACTATCAGTGCCACCCTTGACGACAAATAGGAAAGCGCGCTCGTTGCCTTCCTACGGGCGAATATCAATGTGTTTGCCTGGCAACCATCTGATATCCCCGGTGTTCCCAGGGAGGTAATCGAGCACCACCTTGCTGCCTGCCCACATGCCCGACCCGTCAAGCAGAAGGTCCGGAAGCAGGCCTTGGAGCGGCAGCAGTTCATTGCCGAGGAAATCAAGAAACTTGAGGCAGCTGGTCTGGTCAGAGGAGTACGACATCCAACATGGTTAGCAAACCCAGTGGTTATGCGCAAGAAATGGAGGCTTTGCATAGATTTCAGGATCTGAACAGGGCATGCCCGAAGGACCCATTCCCCTTGCCGCGCATCGACCAAATTGTGGATTCCACTTCTGGGTGTGATTTGCTATCCTTTCTGGATGCATACTCTGGGTATCATCAGATCTTTATGTCCAAGGAAGGTGAAGAAAAGACCTCATTCATCACCCCATGCGGCACATAATGCTTTATGCACATCCTTTCGGGTTGAAGAGTGCCGGGTCCACTTTTGCAAGAGCAGTCCAGGTTGGTTTGAACCACAGTTGCACAGGAACATTGAAGCTTATATGGATGATATTGTGGTCAAGACCAAGGACAGATCAACCCTTATCCAAGATTTGGAAGAGACATTTGCTAATCTGCACAAGATCAACTTGAAGCTAAACCCGGAGAAGTGTGTGTTTGGTGTTCCCTCCGGCAAGCTACTTGGTTTCTTTGTGTCCCACCGCGGGGTCGAAGCCAACCTAGATAAGATCAAGGCTATCGAGCAGATTCAAGCACCCAAGATAGTTAAGGATGTGAGGCGTTTGACGGGGTGCGTTGCCGCGCTTAGCAGATTCATCTCCAAGTCTGCCGAACACGCCTTGCCATTCTTCAAAATTTTGAAGAAGGCAGGACCCATGAAGGGGACCCCGGAAGCAGACGCAGCACTGCGAGATTTGAAGGCCTACTTGTCCTCTGTGCCCACTTTGGTTGCTCCCAAACCACAAGAGCCGTTGCTGCTATATCTGGCGGCAACCAATCAAGTGGTTAGTGCAGCACTGGTGGCGCAACGGGAAGTAAAGGAAGCAGCAACCTCAGCTAGTGTTCCGTCTAGGAAAGAGAGAGAGAGCAGCCCGGCAAGGTCAGATATGGATCAGGATAAAGAAGAGCATGACAGCTAAGGCAACCCCAAGGACGCGGCAAGGAAGAAAGTAGTGCAGCGCCCAGTGTACTTCGTCAGCTCCCTATTACAGGGGGCTAGATATGGGTACTTTGGTGTGCAAAAGTTGATTTTTGGCCTTATCATGGCCTCAAGGAAACTGTGCCACTACTTCCAAGCCCATGAGATCACGGTTGTCACTCGCTTCCCGTTGCAAAGGATACTCCAAAACCCAGAGGCTACCGGCAGAATAGTGGAATGGGCATTGGAGTTATCCAGCTTTGGCCTGAAGTTTGAAAGCACATCAATGATTTAGAGCAGGGCATTGGCAGATTTTATTGCAGAGTGGACGCCAACCCCTGATGAAGAAGTGCTTGAAACAGTTATCCCCGGCAAGGAAGCGCCCCAAGAATGGATCATGTATTTCGATGGTGCCTTCTCCCTACAAGGTGCGGGGGCTGGTGTGCTTCTCGTTGCTCCCACTAGAGAGCACTTGAAGTACGTCGTCCATATGCATTTTCCCCGGGAGGAGGCGACCAACAATACAACAGAGTATGAAGGGCTCCTTGCCGGGCTCAGGATTGCCACTGAATTGGGAATCAAGAAGCTGATCATTCGAGGAGACTCACAACTTGTGGTGAGACAAGTCAACAAGGATTACCAAAGCCCATTGATGGAGGCATACATTGAGGAAGTGAGGAGATTAGAGGAGCACTTTGACGGATTGCAAACAGAGCATGTACCCCGTGCGGAAAATAGCATCGCTGATCATCTGTCAAAGTGTGCTGCGCAAAAGCTTCCTATGGACCCAGGAACTTTTGTTCTCCATCTTACTCAGCCCTCCGTATCCCCGACAACAATGGCCAAAAGAGGAGGAAATTGGACTCCGGTAAGCCTCTCCCGGTAGAGCCCCTCGGGGCTCCTAGCAGGGACCCTGCCAAAAACAACTCCCCTTCGATTGCCGGGCTGCACCCTCCTGCTGGGCCACTGGTCCCCGTGGTCGAGGAACGCGCTCCTGCAGATGACGAGGTGCCACTAGTCCTTGTTGCCGAGCCCCAGGCTCCAACTTGGGCAAGGCACATAGTCCATTTCCTCCAAACCGGAGAACTTCCCGAAGAGCAAGAAGAAGCTGAAAGAGTAGCCCGGAGGGCCAGTATGTATCAGTTTGTCGATGACACACTATACAGAAGGAGGCCCAACGGTGTAAAATTGAAGTGCATTTGCCGGGAAGGAGGAAAGGAACTGTTGACGGAAATACACAAAGGCATGTGCGGCTCCCACATTGGATCAAGGGCTTTAGTTGGGAAAGCATTCCGGCAAGGATTCTATTGGCCCACAGCCCTCCAAGATGCAGTCGAGCTAGTCACCAAGTGTGAAGCCTACCTGTTCCATTCCAAGAACATCCATCTGCCTGCCCAAGCTCTTCAGACAATCCCTTTGTCATGGCCGTTTTTGGTCTGGGGGCTCGATATCCTCGGCCCTTTCCCCCGAGCTGCCAGGGGCTTTGAATTCTTGTTCGTTGCAATCGACAAGTTTACAAAGTGGCCGGAAGTAGATGCCATGAGAAAGGTGACTGGTCAGTCAGCTATCAAGTTCTTGAAAGGATTGGTGTGCCGCTTCGGGGTCCCTGCCCGGATCATCACCGACAATGGCACCCAGTTCACAAGCCGTGCCTTCATGCAATATGTTCATGCCCTCGGAAGCAAGATCTCATTTGCCTCTGTTGCACATCCCAGAAGGAATGGACAAGCTGAGAGGGCGAATGCTAAGTGTTGAGAGGACTCAAGACAAGAACATTTGATAAGCTGCAGAAGTGCGGTAGGCGATGGATCGATGAGCTGCCGGTGGTTCTTTGGTCCCTCAGAACGACACCAAATTGAGCTACCGGGAAGACTCCCTTCTCCCTAGTCTATGGGGAAGAAGCAGTTATCCCCATGGAACTCATTTACGGGTCGCCACGATGAAGTAGCGCAGGATCAGCACTGGCGTGACGACGCTATGCTTCTCGAGGAGAACCGTCTCCGGGCTGCTACACATGCTGCATGCTATCAACAAGCCATGCGCCGCTATCACAGCTGCAGGGTTCGTGCCCGGTGTTTTGAGGAAGGCGACCTTGTCCTTAGGCGCGTTCAGTCCGCCAAGGGTACAAACAAGTTGACCCCGAAGTGGGAAGGCCCTTACCGGGTAGTACGAGTCACCAGACTTGGCGCAGTCCGTCTGGAGACCGGAGATGGCATTCAATTGCAAAACTCATGGAACATTGAGCATCTCCGCAAGTTCTACCCGTAAGGCACGGCTGTCGGGCCCTGCCCGGCAGCCACCCTTTTGTACAGGCCTTGCCTCAGTTGCATGTAACCCCTTGTACAAAGCCAGGCGCAGACCCTGAGCAACAGAGAAATAAATGAAGCGCTGGGGGCCCCCGACAAGTTGCATGCATGCATAAGCATATCATGAGCATCGGATGTTCATGTAGATAAGATCGCATCTGGCATCATTTTCATCTGCATAAACTGCAGGCTCCTATCGTGGATTCAACCCAAGAGGAGATAAGAAGATGAGCCTACACTGCGATCTTTGGCAAGCCAAACAGATAAGTTCTTCCTTGTATCCATACATGTTCTATAAGTAAAAACTTGTGCATGAGAAAACCCTGCTACCCTTTGAAACTTAGGTGCTCCCGCCCTTCGACTCGAACGTTGCTTCGGTCAGGGTGGTCGCAGTGGCCTTTGTTGAAAAAGGACTGGCGGGGGGCTGGTCCCTCTTCATGATTTGTGCTCGGTAGGCCTAACTCCCCGGCAACAAAATAGAGGGTAACGGTAGGATAGCCTGCCGGGGGAAACTTGTTTATTTATAAATATAGAGGCATCCCGCCTCTGCATGGACATATACATGCACGAGTCCCCGGTAAGGTTTATCTTTTTCATTAATATGCTTCAAACAAGTACAGATCTTACAGGACACAAACATGGATTCAAGAGATTACATTATTTGAACTAAAATTTGGCAAGTGCTTGCAGATTTAAGATTAAAAAAAAGATAAATGCCCGAGATGCCTTCACTTTTTCCTCCCCTTCTTCGAAACTACAGAGAGAAACGAAGAAGGCGGAGGGAAGACCTAGCTGGGATTCGGTGCCTCCCCAGGATCAGGATGGCGCCGTTCCCGGTCTAGGAGGAAGGTACCAGAGGGCAGGCATGAATGGTGGCGCTACCGGAAGCCCAGGCAGAGATGTCGGAGTCACCGGCAAACACGACTCGTCGGAATGGTCGCCCCCGTTCTTGACGCGTCGTGGGTTGCCGCCGCCTTCTACACCGCCATCGCCCAAAGTTCCCGCCACGCCCACCGATGCAAATGCCATTCGCTCCGAGTAACCCCACAAAGAGCATGGTCGTCCTTGACGGCCTGGAGATATGAAGCCACCGCTCGTTGAAGAGACGTGCATGGAGACTAGGAGCTCTCCCATGCGCCAGACGGGCGGTGCACTGGGAGATAGGGTTCGCCTTTACCAACAGCGAACCACTTCTGCAACCTCCCTCCGACGCCACGGGAAGAAGAGGAATAGGCCATGATCTACTACCACGCCTCGTGCCCGTTATGGGCCTCGGAGCGGTGTCGTGTGTGTTGCCCCTCACTAAAATTGAAGCCACAGGCGACCCGGCGACGAAAACACCAGAGTCGCCACCTCCGGTGCTACCACCGCGCCGCCCGAGCGCCCCCCTGAGGCTCGCGCTAAGCTCTAAGCTAGGGCCCGGGACCTGGACCCAGGCTCTCCCTTTCGGCATAACCAGAAGAAATTAGGAATGGAGGAGGAAAGGAGTGTGGATGAATGCCTCCGCTCCTCCCCCGCTCTTCCTTTTATAGGAGAGTTGGGGCTGGAGGCTGATTCCCCGGCGAGTAATCACCGTCCTCCCCCACCAATCCAAGAAGACCGGGCCCCTGCCTTGATGCTCTCCCGCACCATGCGCCTCCGTTACCTACCCCACTTGATGCATGGAGCATACGTGGCTACGGATAAGGGCGTGGTGGGAAGAGTGAATTGGCAGTTACTCGCCCGTGCGTTAAAGTCATTCATGGGCCATTACCAGAGTGGCCCCATCGCAATTGGCGTTACACGACGCGCGGGAAAATCGGAAACTGACCCAAGCTCGGGTTAGTGAAGAAGCAAAGAAGATCTCAAAGGGCGAAGCCACCCTTGCGCTCCTGCATGTGCACTGGTTAGGGCCTACCTCGACGACGCCCAACAGCGCGTTCGTGCCAGGCCCGGGGGCTCCTGTCGGTGCAACAAACCCTGGGTCCATTGCCTAGACTATGCACAGGCCCAAGGACAAGATTACAACACCAAGGTCAGATCAAAGCATGAGGGATCAATTCTTTGGCAGGGCCAAAGTGCAGATCAAGAAGACCAAAATGAGCCAGAGAAGTAAGATATCGCTAAGGGAAGAACCTCCTCTGCCGGCCAGGCGAGCCTGGCGGGGATGGAGTTACCCCCGGAAGCGAGTCTCAGGATCGTCCCGGCAGGCCTGCCGGGGCTTACGGAGGCAAACCACTCCACCGCACCACCTCATCATGACGCACGTTGTCAATCAGTGCGGTGTCAAGCTCCAAAGTGACTAAGTGGCTGCTATTTGCCACATGGCAGCTGCTTCCTACAGAAAATACCCCCAGGCAACACCCGTCCTGAGACGTGTCAAGCAAGCAGGCGCGAAGCTGGCAAAACAGCCCGGCAGGGCCTGCCGGGCAAGCTGAGATGTGACGTTGAGCGGCGCATTTAATGCGCTCTGTCAGCCTGCAGGGTTAGGTATGATAGCACTGTTTGCTATCTAATCAGTATGTAATGACTGATTTGCCACTGTGGTGACCCCTTGATCATAAAAGGAGGCCCATGGCAACCGTAGAAGGGGTTGGCTGATCCGGACCCTTACACACTCATACGCGCGTAGCTGCTCTCGCCCCGAGGCGACCTTGCCGGGCAAGAGCGCTGCGTTCCTCCACCATTTTTCCACCATCAATCCACCAAATCAGGAGTAGGGTTTTACGCCTCACGGCGGCCCGAACCTGGGTAAAAACTGCTCGTGTGATCTCTGCCGCATTGTGTGACGGTTCTCCGCTCTTTGTGCAACGTGCCCATCCCCTCGCCGAACCAAAAGGGGCTCGTGGCCCCATAGGTGGCCGTGGTTTCCCACGACACATCCGGATCAGTGTCAAAGCTAGCATCGACGTAACCATTTACGACGAGCTCTTTGTCACCTCCATAAACGAGAAACATATCCTAGGTCCTTTTCAGGTACTTCAGGATGTTCTTGACCGGTGTCCAGTGATCCACTCCTGGATTACTTTGGTACCTCCCTACCAAACTTATGGCAAGGCACACATCAGGTCTGGTACACAACATAGCATACATGATAGAACCTATGGCTGAGGCATAGGGAATGACTTTCATTTTCTCTCTATCTTCTGCAGTGGTCGGGCTTTGAGGCTGACTCAACTTCACACCTTGTAACACAGGCAAGAATCCTTTCTTTGACTGATCCATTTTGAACTTCTTCAAAACTTTGTCAAGGTATGTGCTTTGTGAAAGTCCTATTAAGCGTCTTGATCTATCTCTATAGATCTTGATGCCCAATATATAGGCAGCTTCACCGAGGTCTTTCATTGAAAAACTCTTATTCAAGTATCCTTTTATGCTATCCAGAAATTCTATATCATTTCCAATCAACAATATGTCATCTACATATAATATTAGAAATGCTACAGAGCTCTCACTCACTTTCTTGTAAATACAGGCTTCACCGAAAGTCTGTATAAAACCATATGCTTTGATCACCTCATCAAAGTATATATTCCAACTCCGAGATGCTTGCACCAGTCCATAGATGGATCGCTGGAGTTTGCACACTTTGTTAGCACCTTTAGGATCGACAAAACCTTCTAGTTGCATCATATACAACTCTTCTTTAAGAAATCCATTAAGGAATGCAGTTTTGACGTCCATTTGCCAGATTTCATAATCATAAAATGCGGCAATTGCTAACATGATTCGGACGAACTTAAGCATCGCTACGGGTGAGAAAGTCTCATCGTAGTCAACCCCTTGAACTTGTCGAAAACCTTTTGCGACAAGTCGAGCTTTGTGGACAGTAACATTACCATCAGCGTTAGTCTTCTTCTTGAAGATCCATTTATTTTCTATGGCTTGCCGATCATAGGGCAAATCCACCAAAGTCCACACTTTGTTCTCATACATGGATCCTATCTCAGATTTCATGGCCTCAAGCCATCTGTCGGAATCCGGGCTCATCATAGCTTCTTCATAGTTTGTAGGTTCGCCTTGGTCTAGTAACATGACTTCCAGGATAGGATTACCATACCACTCTGGTGCGGATCATGCTCTGGTTGACCTACGAGGTTCAGTAGCAACTTGATCTGAAGTATCATGATCTTTATCATTATCTTCCTCTCTAGTTGGTGTAGGCATCACGGAAACGGTTTTCTGTGATGTGCTACTTTCCAATTTGAGAGAAGGTACAATTACCTCATCAAGTTCTACTTTCCTCCCACTCACTTCTTTCGAGAGAAATGACTTCTCTAGAAAGGACCCATTCTTAGCAACAAAGATTTTGCCTTCGGATCTATGGTAGAAGGTGTACCCAATTGTTTCCTTAGGGTATCCTATGAAGACGCACTTCTCTGATTTAGGTTCGAGCTTATCAGGCTGAAGCCTTTTTTACATAAGCGTCGCATCCCCAAACTTTAAGAAACGACAGCTTAGATTTCTAGCCAAACCACAGTTCATACGGTGTCGTCTCAACGGATTTAGACGATGCCCTATTTAACGTGAATGCAGTTGTCTCTAATGTATAACCTAAAATGATAGTGGTAAATCGGTAAGAGACATCATAGAATACACCATATCTAATAAAGTACGGTTACGACGTTCGGATACACCATTACGCTGTGGTGTTCCAGGTGGCGTGAGTTGTGAAATAATTCCACAATGTTTTAAATGAAGGCCAAACTCGTAACTCAAATATTCACCTCCGCGATCAAATTCAAGAAACTTTATTTTCTTGTTACGATGATTTTCCACTTCACTCTGAAATTCTTTGAACTTTTCAAATGTTTCAGACTTGTGTTTCATTAAGTAGATATACCCATATCTACTCAAATCATCTGTGAAGGTCAGAAAATAACAATACCCGCCGCGTGCCTCAACACTCACCGGACCGCATACATCGGTATGCATTATTTCCAATAAGTCATTGGCTCGCTCCATTGTTCCGGAGAACGGAGTTTTAGTCATCTTACCCATGAGGCAGGGTTCGCAAGTATCAAATGATTCATAATCAAGTGATTCCGAAAGTCCATCTGCATGGAGTTTCTTCATGCGCTTTACACCAATATGACCTAAACGGCGGTGCCACAAATATGTTGCACTATCATTATCAACTTTGCATCTTTTGGTATCAATATTATGAATATGTGTATCACTACAATCGAGATTCAACAAGAATAGACCACTCTTCAAGGGTGCATGACCATAAAAGATATTATTCATATAAATAGAACAACCATTATTCTCTGACTTAAATGAATAACCGTCTCGCATTAAGCAGGATCCAGATATAATGTTCATGCTCAACGCTGGCAGCAAATAACAATTATTCAGGTCTAAAACTAATCTCGAAGGTAGATGTAGAGGTGGCATGCCGACGGCGATCACATCGACCTTGGAACCATTCCCGACGCGCATCGTCACCTCGTCCTTAGCCAATCTTCATTTAATCCGTAGCTCCTGTTTTGAGTTACAAATATGAGCAACCGAACCAGTATCAAATACCCAGGCGCTGCTACGAGCATTAGTAAGGTGCACATCAATAACATGTATATCAAATATACCTTTATTCACTTTGCCATCCTTCTTATCCGCCAAATACTTGGGGCAGTTCCGCTTCCAGTGACCAGTCCCTTTGCAGTAGAAGCACTCAGTTTCAGGCTTGGGTCCAGCTTTGGGCTTCTTCCCGGGAGTGGCAACTTGCTTGCCATTCTTCTTGAAGTTCCCTTTCTTTCCCTTGCCCTTTTTCTTGAAACTAGTGGTCTTGTTAACATCAACACTTGATGACCTTCTTGATTTCTACCTCCGTGGCCTTAATCATCGCGAAGAGCTCGGGAATTGTTTTGCTCATCCCTTGCATATTATAGTTCATCACGAAGCCTTTATAGCTTGGTGGCAGTGATTAAAGAACTCTGTCAATGACACAATCAACTGGAAGATCAACTCCCAGCTGAGTCAAGTGATTATAATACCCAGACATTTTGAGTATGTGTTCACTGACAGAACTGTTCTCCTCCATCTTGCAGCTATAGAACTTGTTGGAGACTTCATATCTCTCAACCCGGGCATTTGCTTGAAATATTAACTTCAACTCTTGGAACATCTCATATGCTCCATGACGTTCGAAACATCTTTGAAGTCCCGGTTCTAAGCCGTAAAGCATGGCACACTGAACTATGGAGTAGTCATCAGATCGAGCTTGCCAGACATTCAAAACATCAGCTTCTGCTCCTGCAGTAGGCCTTTCACCTAGCGGTGCATCAAGGACATAATTCTTCTGTGTAGCAATGAGGATAATTCTCAAGTTACGGACCCAGTCCGTGTAGTTGCTACCATCATCTTTCAACTTAGCTTTCTCTAGGAACGCATTAAAATTTAGGTGAACGGTAGCACGGGCCATTGATCTACAACATAGATATGCAAATACTATCAGGACTAAGTTCATGATAAATTAAGTTCAATTAATCAAATTACTTAAGAACTCCCACTTAAATAGACATCCCTCAAGTCATCTAAGTGATACGTGATCCAAATCAACTGACCCATGTCCGATCATCACGTGAGATGGGGTAGCCATCAATGGTGAACATCTCTATGTTGATCATATCTACTATATGATTCACGTTCAATCTTTCAATCTCCAGTGTTCCATGGCCATGTCTGTACATGCTAGGCTCGTCAAGTTTAACCCAAGTATTCTGCATGTGCAAAAATGTCTTACACCCGTTGTATGTGAACGTAGAGTCTATCACACCCGATCATCACGTGGTGTCTCAACACGACGAACTGTAGCAATGGTGCATACTCAGGGAGAACACTTTTACCTTGAAATTTAGTGAAGGGATCATCTTATAATGCTACCGCCGTACTAAGCAAAATAAGATGCATAAAAGATAAACATCACATGCAATCAAAATATGTGACATGATATGGCCATCATCATCTCGTGCTTTGATCTCCATCTCCAAAGCATTGTCATGATCTCCATCGTCACCGGCTCGACACCTTGATCTCCATCGTTGCGTCGTGGTCGTCTCGCCAACTATTGCTTCTACAACTATTGCTAACTCATAGCGATAAAGTAAAGCAATTACATGGCGTTTGCATTTCATACAATAAAGAGACAACCATAAGGCTCCTGGCGGTTGCCTGATATCTTACAAAACATGATCATCTCATACAATAACGTATATCACATCATGTGTTGACCATATCACATCACAACATACCCTACAAAAACAAGTTAGACGTCCTCTACTTTGTTGTTGCAAGTTTTACGTGGCTGCTACGGGTTTCTAGCAAAAACCGTTCTTACCTACGGCAAAAACCACAACGGTGATTCATCAAGTTTGCTATTTTAACCTTCTTCAAGGACCAGCCGTAGTCAAATTTGATTCAACTAAAGTAGGAGAAACAGACACCCGCCAGCCACCTTTATGCAAAACTAGTTGCATGTCAGTCGGTGGAACCGGTCTCATGTACGTGGACATGTAAGGTTGGTCTGGGCTGCTTCATCCCACAATACCGCCGAATCAAAATAAGACGTTGGTGGTAAGCAGTATGACTATCACCGCCGACAACTCTTTGTGTTCTACTTGTGCAAATCATCTACGCATAGACCTGGCTCATGATGCCACTATTGGGGAACATTGCATGGAAAACAAAAAAAATTCTACGCACACGCAAGATCTATCCATGGAGATGCATAGCTACGAGAGGGGGAGTGTGTCTATGTACCCTCGTAGACCGTAAGCGGAAGCGTTAGAACAACGCGGTTGGTGTCGTCGAACAACTTCACGATCCAACCGACCGAGCACCGAACGTACGGCACCTCCACCTTCAGCACACGTTCAGCTCGGTGACGTCCTCGAATTCTTGATCCAGCAAGATGGCGAGGTAGTGGATGAGTTCCGGCAGCACGACAGCGTGGTGACGGTGATGGTGATGCTATCTCCGCAGGGCTTCGCCCAAGCACTACGAAAATATGACCGAGGGACGGAACTGTGGAGGGGGGCGCCGCACACGGCTAAGACAATGTTCTGTCTCTTTGGAGCGCCCCCTCTCCTCTATTTATATATGTGTAGGGGCTTGGAGTAGAAGGAATAGAGCCACGTGAACAGTAACCATGAATAGTACACATGTGGACTTGACTCCAAAGTCCAATCCTATTCCTACTAGGACTCTCCCTTTTTCCTTCCCTAGCTGCGTGGGCTTTTGAGGACTTGGTGCGCTTGGCCCAATAAGGCCAGGGCGCCTCCCCTTAGCCCATGCCAGCCCTTGGGACGTGGTGGACCCACTTGTGGACTTCCAGACCCCTCCGGAATCCTCCGGAACCTTCTGGAAGCTTCCCGGTACAATACCGAAAAAAACTGCACCTTTTTCCGGAACCCAAAATATGACTTCCCATATATAAATCTTTACCTCTCGACCATTCCGAGACTCCACGTGACATCCGGGATCTCATCCGGGACTCCGAACAACATTTGGTTACCAATTCACATAACTCATATAACACTATATCGTCAACGAACGTTAAGCGTGCGGACCCTACGGGTTCGAGAACTATGTAGACATGACCGAGACACCTCTCCGGTCAATAACCAATAGCGGAACCTGGATGCCCATATTGGCTCCTACATATTCTATGAAGATCTTTATCGGTCGAACCGTTATGACGACAGATGTAATTCCCTTTGTCCATCGGTATGTTACTTGCCCGAGATTTGATCATCGGTATCTTCATACCTAGTTCAATCTCGTTACCGGCAAGTCTCTTTACTTGTTCCGTAATACATCATCTCGTAACTAACTCCTTAGTCATTTGCTTGCAAGCTTTATGATGTGTATTACCGAGAGAGCCCAGAGATACCTCTCCGATACTCGGAGTGACAAATCCTAATCTTGATCTATGCCAACTCAACAAACACCTTCGGAGATACCTGTAGAGCATCTTTATAATCACCCAGTTATGTTGTGATGTTTGATAGCATACAAGGTATTCCTCCAGTATCCGGGAGTTGCATAATCTCATAGTCGGAGGAATATGTATTTGACATGAAGAAAGCAATAGCAATAAACTGAACGATCATTATGCTAAGCTAACGGATGGGTCTTGTCCATCACATCATTCTCCTAATGATGTAATCCCGTTATCAAATGACAACACATGTCCATAGTTAGGAAACCTTAACCATCTTTGATCAACGAGCTAGTCTAGTAGAGGCTTACTAGGGACATGGTATTTGTTTATGTATTCACACATGTATTTAAGTTTCCGATCAATACAATTCTAGCATGAATAATAAACCTTTATCATGAATAAGGAAATATAAAATAACAACTTTATTATTGCCTCTAGGGCATATTTCCTTCAACTTGAACATGTTGGTCTCCACCCTGGTAGCCCTTTTGTCGGGGCCGGATTTTGGAGACACAAAAATCCTAGAAATTAACCCCTCGTATCATCACCAGCCCAGGATTACCGTTACTGGTGGACACGTCCTTGTTACAAATTACCAAGCAATTACAAGAATTGGATACAAGACCATTAAGGCCTAATGATACAACAATGATTCTGGAGATGGATGACGGAAGCGACTCGTGGTTCTCCAACGTCGATGGGGCTCCATTCCCACAGGAACAGCTGACCCGGATATCTCCTATCCCGCATGGCTGCTATCCTAGGCTCCGCACGGACGTCACTGCGGTACTCCTCGCTGAAATCCTGACCTGGCCAAGTAAATAGCCAGGGACAAGCCTGTGAGTACATTTGAATGTACTCGCAAACATGATGAACAAAAGATATACCGAATGCAGCAGATATTATGTGATCATGATGGATTAAATTATATGTGTATGATCATGCTGGACTATATTAAATGCATGCTGGTAGGAATTAAATCATGGCATGATAACATATTAGCATGTACAAATAAATGAATATAAAAAAATTAGTGATAAACAAGGAAAGTTAAAGGAAAATAAAATAAAAGAAATGCCGGTCGGATGTCTAAAGTGACACCACGATAGGTCTTGAAGAGAAGTGCCTAACGGGTATCCACAAGACTAGTGGCGTGATAGACCGCCTAAGAACTCGAGGGACGCCACGAAGAGGTCTTGAAAAGAAAGGCCAGTCGGGTGTCAAAAGTGACACCACGGTCGGTCTTGAAAAGAAATGCCAATCGAGTATCCACAAGAGTAGTGGCATGATAGACCGCCTGAGAACTCGAGGGACGCCATGAAGAGGTCTTGAAAAGAAATGACAATCGGGTGTCCACAAGAGTAGTGGCGTGATAGACCGCCTGAGAACTCGAGGGACGCCACGGAGAGGTCTTGAAAATAAAACCGAATGCCCGGGGTAGTCTAGCCAGCCCCTGAGACACTCAGGAAAATAAAATAAGAGAAACGAGTTAGTCCACAATAATATGCATAACCTTAGTAATATTAATATGCATAGCAAAAATATTCATGGTAGCATCAGGGTGACAATAATTATTCTGCAAAATAATTCAGGCTCAATTTAATTATTTTCCTCCAAAGATCGACACTAAGACCAACTTGGCCAACCCAGACTGTAGTCCTTAACCGTGGACACGGCTATTCGAATAGGTTTAAACTCTGCAGAGGGTGTACTCTTTACCCACAAGTAAAGGATTTCTTTAGTCAGTACCGTGACACTGACTAATTCCCTTTACGATCTTTGGGTTGAAAACACACCTGACCAGCACACACCATATTAACCGTCCAGATGCCAGGAATCACCCAAAGCATCGTTCCAGAAAAACTCTAAGTCGGGGAGACAACAATCTCGAGTAGCATGGGATCACTATTAATATGCACGGATTCCAAGGGGTGCCCCCCTCTCGGTCACAACCGGATACACCCATGCCCCCTGACTCGATGACATGATTTAGTCCATGATCGTGGAAACCCTCATCATAGCCCTCTATGTGGTTTGTGCACGGAAAGGGGTTAACAACTTACTAAACCATACCCCACCTGTGGCAGGGACAAGTGGCAGCACGAATCAAGTATGGGGGTTACCGGAACAAGACTCGATCAACGGTTGACTCAGGAGGTTAAGTTTTTGTGCAGTGGTTAGCACAATATATTCCTTGGTGATACCCAACAGCATCACCACCCGGCATGTCCCGACATGCCCTTACTGATCCTTCTCGTCACCACGAGAAATTCAGTCTCATGGTCACTTTACTCGTGACTGATTCTTTCCTGCAGTTAAGTCCATAACAACACGGGCATACATGACAAGTGAAGTAACCATACTCACTCATACCTCATGCTTTAAAGATGACAGCAAAATAGCCATAGATCATGCATGCAAAAATAGCCATATGAAAATTCTATTAAAAATTATCACAACCATGATTCAAATATTCTAGCTAGCAACCACAAAAACATTCACCATATCAAGTGTTCAAGATGCTTGCCTTGAGCATGCAGAAATATTGGGTGCACTCCAAGAGAATTTTATCTTCCCTCCATTTCCTATTTTAAAAAATATTTAAATTACCACATAGAGCTAAAATAGTGCTAAAAAGTTGTTTGGAAAATTTTGAAATAAATACTAAAATAAACTAGATGAAAAATGAGAATTAACAGAAAAAGAGTCAATTTATTTGGAGTCCAGATGATTTACTTAGAGAATTTCTAAGCTGGGATAATTAAGGAAATGGACTATTTAAAATGTCCTGTGGAGACAGAGTTTAGGAAAAATGTTCACCTAAGATGGAATAAAATAGCATGATTTTAGAAGTCTACAGAAATTTGAATTATCAAATTTGGGTATGGAAAGGACACTGTAGAATTATTTGAACTGCAGAAAAGGAAAAAGGGGAAAGAGTAGAGGTGTGCCCTGAGCGCGTTTTAGACGGACGGCATCACTGGGCTGGGCCCAACTCCTAGCCCGCGGGAGGTCGCTGACGTCGAAGACGTATTAGTGGAAATACGTTTTCCCAGAGTGGAACACGTACTCGTAGGAGTACGTTTTCACTTAACCGCACACGCGTGACCCCCTGTTACTAAAGAGCGGGGCCCCTCGTCAGGTTTGACCCCAGTCTCCTCGCGTCTTCTTCCTGGCCGAGCAGAGGAGGCCGCGCCGGCGGCCATGGTCGGCGAATGGTGGCACCCCTCGGGAAGTGGAGGCCACCCACGTGATCCGGGGGTTCTGGCAATCCTCCCGAGGTGTGGCACAGTTGGTGGAGGGCACGGGTGCTGCCGGCAGCGAGATCACCCGAAGAGCTCCGGCGGACGCAATTTGGGCGTTTCGCCCACGGTCCACCTCCGGTGAAATTCATGATGGGGATGGATCTGCGGGTCTCTAGGGGAGCTAGTGGCGAAGGAATTGGGGAGGGGGAGGCTCTGGTATGGTGGGAATCATCGGCGAGGTGGTGGTGGCAGTAGCTACTGGAGGCGAGAAGGACGGCCATTACCGATCGCTTTGCTGCTCGGGGGAGCTTGCAGAGGAGTGAGGGGAGGTGCCGATCACGAGAGAGATCTCGGGAGGGTTTAAATAGGGAGGAGGAGGTCGGCTCAATGGGTTCTGGAGATGGCCGAGGTGGCGGTGGCCATTACTGCGCCGTTCAAGTGGTTGAGGTCGGTGGCGAGGGTCAGCGAGGCTGGTGGGGAGTCGGTGGGGAGCTGGCGTGCTGCGGATGGACCTGGCCATTGGCCATTAAGAGAGAGAGGTCCGGGGAGAGACGTGGCAGAGTGGCCATCTTCGGGTGGCGGTCAGAGGCGGCGCTGGCTGGTGTGGGCGGCGCTAGGGGCCACGTACCGGTGTCGGCGAGGGCGGTGGCTTGCTCGTGAAGCTACCCAGGGAGGCTGGCGGGCGGGAAGGGGCGGCAGTGCAGTGGCAGGGCTCGGCGTTCGCGATTGCAGTACTGGCGCTCTGCTCGCGCACTGGTCATGCCCACCGGCTGCTCGACGAAATGCCCCTGGTACTAAAGTGACCCAATTGAGCTGCAGACTGGCAGGGTGATGCTTATAGAGGTGTTGAGGATGTGGGACATGCTATTTTGGTCAGTGGAGCAAGTTCCTAAAGAAGTTTGGGAAGAGGCAAAGTTTCTGTCATGCACACAAGGTGCTTGATAGAATGCTATGGCCATTTAGGATATCGTTTTGGTGGTGAAAGTAACCAGGATGATGCTTCATTGCATGATAAATGGGGTAGTGGAGTTGGTTTGGCAAAAAGAAATACTTTCTAGTGCAAGTTTTGAAGAATTTCAGTTCTGGACAGAAACTTGGAGGATGTATTTGGTGGATCAAAATGATGCAAATGGGGTTGATCTCTTGGACTTAAGGGTTTGGCTAGAAGGACTATAAGTGGGAAACATTTCAGAATTAAAGGAGTAATTAAAATTGAGGTTGTAGTTGTAACCTAGAAATGGGACAGAATTGAAAAGTGGATGGTTCACTCAAAATTTCCAATAGACCAAGTTGGGTTTTTGCATAAAAGTGATATGTAGGCATCACATGACCCCTCATAATTTTTGTGGAAATTTAAAAGAAATATTTAAAATAGTTATAGTGCAACAGAGGCAATTAAAGTATTGAAATAGATATTAAAGGAATTGTTTTTGGGCAAATTTTTATTATGAAAATAATTCCTACTATTATTAAACTATAAATGAAATGCTTTAATAAAACTACCAAAGCCACAATATTATTTCCAAAAAAAATTCTACATGGAGGGAAGAATTTTGGAAAACAGAAACAGAAAATGGTTCTGAAATTAATAAAGGACCTAGTAAAATTCAAAATTTTAATTCTGGCCTAATTTTATTTAGCAAAAACATGATTAAATTTTTGGGGTGTTACAAACTCTACCCCCTTAAGGAAATCTCGTCCTCGAGATTTGTTAAGGGCGGAAGAACTAAATGCATAAAAAATCGTATGCATAATGCAACCATAATAATGCACTTATGACAACGGTACACAATTAATTTACAAACTTACTACGCCATACAATCACTACTACAAAAATACAGGGAAACTAGGCCACTAAGGCTCGGCTACAAATTTGGTGGACTCAGTCCACCTCATTGACATCTAGCCGGGCGGGTCTCGCAGATGTCGAGGCTTCTCCGGGGTCTTCATCGTTGGAGTTGGCTAGAGTGGAATGAGGAGCTGCAGGGTTGGGGTAGCGATGATGACCCACACGGGGTGTAGTGGCTACAGTCCCGTTGGAGAAAATCCCCAAGAGACGATGGAGTTCATCCGGGGAAACGATTGCATTGCCCGGGTGGACAACAAGGCAGACCTTGGGGGCTCAACTGGCCTCCCAAGCAGCACTATCGGGGTGTCAGTGGCAGTTACAGCTTGACTTCTCACCGAGGTTAGGAGGGCAAGCGTCCTATGGGTGGCAATCAGATCAAGGGTGATCTGATCGAAGAGTGCCTCTTGCGCTCTCAGGTAGCGCACCAGGTGCACTAGGGCAGGATCCGTCTCATGGTCTCCGTTGGTGACTTGGGTTGGGCTACCATAGCTTTCACGACTAGGGTAGTAGTAGAAAGAGCGGCAGTTAACCCTCGGCGATAGATGCCAAAGATGAACTACAGCCTCTCGGGCTGCAAGTTGGATGGCTTGGGGCTCGTCGGAGGTCGTCCTCTCGGTGAACCGGTAAGGGTGCTCCGATGTGATGCTCCTCCCGTAGATGTGCACCGTGGCCCAGAAGTGATGGATGGAATCACTCGTGTGCTCTTGGTACACGACATACTCCGGCGGCTCTTCCATGCCAAAAGCTCACCGAGTGAGATTGGCGAGGATGGCTACAAAGCCATCAAGCTCGACTGCGGTGGTCTCGTTGTGAGCGATGGGGCCAGGCATCTTGGTGGTTTGGAAATCAGGCTGTGAGTGAGGGCTGTGAAGTGCTGAGTTGGGGCAAGGCTTCCTTTATAAGCCAGCGGAGTCTTCCATCACACGCTTGTGGATGGGACAACTTAGGTGTCGGCCACAGGCACACAGCCTATGGGCTAGGTTGATAGGTTGGGCACCGACTGTCAAAAAGATGTCGGTTGGCCAATGTGCAGACTATTGGATAGGATGGGCCTAACTGTGGACAGGGAAGGAGGTGGATGGTGTGGAAACCTAGGGATAATGACCAGGCTAAGATAGGATTAGCCAATGGTCAGCCTGGCTCTGATACCAAGGCTGTCGGGGCCGGATTTCGGAGACATAAAAATCCCAGAAATTAACCCCTCGTGTCATCACCAGCCCAGGATTACCGTTACTGGTGGACACGTCCTTGTTACAGATTACCAAGCAATTACAAGAATTGGATACAAGACCATTAAGGCCTAATGATACAACAATGATTCTGGAGATGGATGACGGAAGCGACTCGTAGTTCTCCAACATCGATGGGGCTCCATTCCCACAGGAATAGCTGACCCGGATAACTCCTATCCCGCATGGCTGCTATCCTAGGCTCCGCACGGACGTCGCTGCGGTACTCCTCGCTGAAATCCTGACCTGGCCAAGTAAATAGCCAGGGACAAGCCTGTGAGTATGTTTGAATGTACTCGCAAACATGATGAACAAAAGATATACCGAATGCAGCAGATATTATGTGATCATGATGAATTAAATTATATGCGTATGCTCATGCTGGACTATATTAAATGCATGCTGACAGGAATTAAATCATGGCATGATAACATATTAGCATGTACAAATAAATGAATATAAAAAAATTAGTGATAAACAAGGAAAGTTAAAGGAAAATAAAATAAAAGAAATGCCAGTCGGATGTCTAAAGTGACACCACGGTAGGTCTTGAAGAGAAGTGCCTAACGGGTATCCACAAGAGTAGTGGCGTGATAGACCGCCTGAGAACTCGAGGGACGCCACGAAGAGGTCTTGAAAAGAAAGGCCAGTTGGGTGTCAAAAGTGACGCCACGGTCGGTCTTGAAAAGAAATGCCAATCGGATATCCACAAGAGTAGTGGCGTGATAGACCGCCTGAGAACTCGAGGGACGCCATGAAGAGGTCTTGAAAAGAAATGCCAATCGGGTGTCCACAAGAGTAGTGGCGTGATAGACCGCCTGAGAACTCGAGGGACGCCATGGAGAGGTCTTGAAAATAAAACCGAATGCCCGGGGTAGTCTAGCCAGCCCCGGAGACACTCAGGAAAATAAAATAAGAGAAACGGGTTAGTCCACAATAATATGCATAACCATAGTAATATTAATATGCATAGCAAAAATATTCATGGTAGCATCAGGGTGACAATAATTATTCTGCAAAATAATTCAGGCTCAATTTAATTATTTTCCTCCAAAGACCGACACTTGGCCAACCCAGACTGTAGTCCTTAACCGCGGACACGGCTATTCGAATAGGTTTAAACTCTGCAGGGGGTGTAGTCTTTACCCACAAGTAAAGGATTACTTTAGTCAGTACCGTGACACTGACTAATTCCCATTACGGTCTTTGGGTTGAAAACACACCTGACCAGCACACACCAGATTAACCGTCCAGATGCCAGGAATCACCTAAAGCATCGTTCCAGAAAATAAGTCGGGGAGACAACAATCTCGAGTAGCATGGGATCACTATTAATACACGCGGATTCCAAGGGGTGCCCCCCTCTCGGTCACAACCGGATACACCCATGCCCCCTGACTCGATGACAGGATTTAGTCCATGATCATGGAAACCCTCATCATAGCCCGCTATGTGGTGTGTGCACGGAAAGGGGTTAACAACTTACTAAACCATACCCCACCTATGGCAGGGACAAGTGGCAGCACGAATCAAGTATGGGGGTTACCGGAACAAGACTCGATCTATGGTCGACTCAGGAGGTTAAGTTTTCCTGCAGTGGTTAGCACAATATATTCCTTGGTGATACCCAACAGCATCACCACCCGGCATGTCCCGACATGCCCTTACTGATCATTCTCGTCACCACGAGAAATTCAGTCTCACGGTCACTTTACTCATGACTGATTCTTTCCTGCAGTTAAGTCCATAACAACATGGGCATACATGACAAGTGAAGTAACCATACTCACTCATACCTCATGCTTTAAAGATGACAGCAAAATAGCCATAGATCATGCATGCAAAAATAGCCATATGGAAATTCTATTAAAAATTATCACAACCATGATTCAAATATTCTAGCTAGAAACCACAAAAGCATTCACCATATCAAGTGTTCAAGATGCTTGCCTTGAGCATGCAGAAATATTGGGTGCACTCCAAAAGTTTGAGAATTTTATCTTCCCTCCATTTCCTATTTTAAAAAATATTTAAATTACCACATAGAGCTAAAACAGTGCTAAAAAGTTGTTTGGAAAATTTTGAAATAAATACTAAAATAAACTAGATGAAAAATGAGAATTAACAGAAAAAGAGTCAATTTATTTGGAGTCCAGATGATTTACTTAGAGAATTGCTAAGCTGGGATAATTAAGGAAATGGACTATTTAAAATGTCCTGTGGAGACAGAGTTTAGGAAAAATGTTCACCTAAGTTGGAATAAAATAGCATGATTTTAGAAGTCTACAGAAATTTGAATTATCAAATTTGGGTCTGGAAAGGACACTGTAGAATTATTTGAAAACTGCAGAAAAGGAAAAAGGGGAAAGAGTAGTGGTGCGCCCTGAGCGCGTTTTAGACGGACGGCATCACTGGGCTGGGCCCAGCTCCTAGCCCGCGGGAGGTCGCTGACGTCGAAGACGTATTAGTGGAAATACGTTTTCCCAGAGTGGAACACGAACTCGTAGGAGTACATTTTCACTTAACCGCACACGCGTGACCCCTTGTTACTAAAGAGCGGGGCCCCTCGTCAGGTTTGACCCCAGTCTCCTCGCGTCTTCTTCCTGGCCGAGCAGAGGAGGCCGCGCCGGCGGCCATGGTCGGCGAACGGCGGCACCCCTCAGGAAGTGGAGGCCACCCACGTGATCCGGGGGTTCTGGCAATCCTCCCGAGGTGTGGCACGGTTGGTGGAGGGCACGGGTGCTGCCGGCAGCGAGATCACCCGAAGAGTTCCGGCAAACGCAATTTGGGCGTTTCGCCCACGGTCCACCTCCGGTGAATTTCATGATGGGGATGGATCTGCGGGTCTCTAGGGAAGCTAGTGGTGAAGGAATTGGGGAGGGGGAGGCTCTGGTATGGTGGGAATCATCGGCGAGGTGGTGGTGGCAGTAGCTACTGGAGGCGAGAAGGACGGCCATTACCGATCGCTTTGCTGCTCGGGGGAGCTTGCAGAGGAGTGAGGGGAGGGTTTAAATAGGGAGGAGGAGGTCGGCTCAGTGGGTTCTGGAGATGGCCGAGGTGGCGGTGGCCATTACTACGCCGTTCAAGTGGTTGAGGTCGGTGGCGAGGGTCAGCGAGGCTGGTGGGGAGTCGGTGGGGAGCTGGCGTGCTGCGGATGGACCTGGCCGTTGGCCATTAAGAGAGAGAGGTCCGGGGAGAGACGTGGCAGAGTGGTCATCTTCGGGCGGCGGTCAGAGGCGGCGCTGGCCGGTGTGGGCGGCGCTAGGGGCCACGTACCGGTGTCGGCGAGGGTGGTGGCTTGCTCGTGAAGCTACCAAGGGAGGCTGGCGGGCGGGAAGGGGCGGCAGTGCAGCGGCAGGGCTCGACGTTCGTGACTGCAGTACTGGCGCTCTGCTCGCGCACTGGTCATGCCCACCAGCTGCTCGACGAAATGTCCGTGGTATCTAAAGTGACCCAATTGAGCTACAGATTGGCAGGGTGATGCTTACAGAGGTGTTGAGGATGTGGGACATGCTATTTTGGCCAGTGGAGCAAGTTCCTAAAGAAGTTTGGGAAGAGGCAAAGTTTCTGTCATGCACACAAGGTGCTTGACAGAATGCTATGGCCGTTTAGGATATCGTTTTGGTGGTGAAAGTAACCAGGATGATGCTTCAGTGCATGATAAATGGGGTAGCGGAGTTGGTTTGGCAAAAAGAAATACTTTCTAGTGCAAGTTTTGAAGAATTTCAGTTCTGGACAGAAACTTGGAGGATGTATTTGGTGGATCAAAATGATGCAAATGGGGCTGATCTCCTGGACTTAAGGGTTTGGCTGGAAGGACTATAAGTGGGAAACATTTCAGAATTAAAGGAGTAATTAAAATTGAGGTTGTAGTTGTAACCTAGAAATGGGACAGAATTGAAAAGTGGATGGTTCACTCAAAATTTCCAAAAGACCAAGTTGGGTTTTTGCATAAAAGTGATCTGTAGGCATCACATGACCCCTCATAATTTTTGTGGAAATTTAAAAGAAATATTTAAAATAGTTATAGTGCAACAGAAGCAATTAAAGTATTGAAATTACTATTAAAGGAATTTTTTTTGGGCAAATTTTTGTTATGAAAATAATTCTTACTGTTATTAAACTATAAATGAAATGGTTTAATAAAACTACCAAAGCCACAATATTATTTCCCAAAATAAAATCTATATGGAGGGAAGAATTTTGGAAAACAGAAACAGAAAATGGTTCTAAAATTAATAAAGGACCTAGTAAAATTCAAAATTTTAATTCTGGCCAAATTTTATTTAGCAAAAACATGATTAAATTTTTGGGGTGTTACACCTTTCCACCAGGCTGGAGTACCACGCAAGCTCTTCATTAAGTTCGGGTAACTGCCAGTCACCCGAAACTCTATGAGCATTACAGTCTAGCATCCATTTTAGAATCTGGTCCCGGGCGGAGTTGACATTCAGTGGGATGATATTTGCCGGCAGCCTGAATGGCCCAGGGCTGCCGAACAGTTGTTCGCACAGCCAAGCATGGCCGTAGGCTATCAAGTTGTTGGACAAGCCAGGGTACAACCTCATCCTGTCTCCAGCATCTCCATACCGCCAGGAGAACCTGTCCCTCTTCTGCAGCGGCGCGATACGACTAGGGATGGCACCCGCAGGGTTTGGGTACGGATGGAGCCACCGCGTACCATTACCCATCCCATTTGAGCTTACCCATCACCCGTACCCATACCCGCTAATGGGTATAATTTTTGCCCATACCCGTCACCTGACAAGGTAAATGGGTACCCGCGGGTAAAAATAACCACTTTTGAATAACATTAATTTAAGCATCAAATAATTATAAACAAGAACATATAATCATAATTTATAATCAACAACACATAATAACATCAATGCATGCTTATAAACAGCAACACATCCTAAACAACAACACATTCTATAGAAATCAACACTTTCTTGTAAACAACAACACATCAAAACATCAACACATAGTCATAAATAGTAGCACATAGTCATACATTTTAAGTTGACAAACTCATGACAAAGTGTAGACGTAATTTGTCCATATTTGTTAGATTTTATTAGGGTAAATGGGTACGCGGGTATGGGTTATGTGATCCCATACCCGTACCCGCTCTACCCGATGGGTTTGAGATTTGCCTATTTATATACCCATGGGTAAAATTTTGTCCCAGACCCTTACCCTAATAGGGTTTTTACCCGCAGGGTACGTGGGTAATGGGTACCCATTGCCATCCCTAGATACGACGTCGGAGGAAGTCAGCTCCCACATGATCGATGGTCAGCCCGGCAGCCATTAGACGGGTAATCCTGTTTATTGCCGGGCAAAGTCTATCATTGGTAAGACCAAGTTCCCTCCAGTCGTTGCCGCGCTCAATGCACTCCGTCCGTGCTTGGCAGAAATCTGGGGCTTCTTCATCTTGGATCCAGCACCAGTCTCCCCTCCACTCCTCCCATCTGCCGCGCTGCTGCCCGGGGAGGTAATTCCAGTTTTCTCTCGCCACTCGGGGAATCCAACTTATGTTCCCAGAACGGTGGGCTTTGTTCTCCACTCGCGGGACAAAGTAGTGCCTGAACAAGTCAACATTGGGGGCAACTCCAACAAAGTTCTCGCAAAAGTGGGCAAAAATCGCCATACAGGCCATTGCATTTGGCGTAAAATCCAGAAGGTGGAATCCATAGATCACCATCATTGCCTCGAAGAATTCCGAAAAGGGAGGACAAAGGCCACAGATGAAGTATGCGCAGAAGAATCTATATGAATCTGGCGGATCCTTTTTCCCCTCTGCCAGGACCTTGGTTGCGCCATGCCCCTTCGAAACCTCCCTCCCCCAGAGATATCCATACCTTGCTTTTAGCACATCACCATCCAGATTCGACGGGAGGAAGACCACATCTCCCCTTTGCTTCTTGTCCAGCTCTGCCACTCTCTTCTTGGTTCCCTCGGCGGCTGCCTCCTTCATGGTGGTCGGCCGCTTCCCCTTGGAGCGGCGGTTTTCTTCCCCATCTCTTTAGGTTGCGACGAAGATTGGGGAAGGAAGTTGGGTGAGGATCGGCGGCAGGTATGGGTGATGAAGGAGAGCAATCACTTGGCTTGCGGAAGAAGATGGTGGAGGGGCGAGGCAGACGATGAATGAGCAGTACCCCTTCACGTTTTTCTCTCTTAAGGGAAAGGACGTGGGGAGAGGTGCGACTCTTCAGAAAGTTACCATTTCACATTAACTGCTGCAGTCCCACGACCCCACTACCCGCGGCAATTACGTGAAGTGGACGTTGGATTGACTGGTCATCATGACAAACCGCTGCACACGCAGCGTTCTCTCGCCACGTGTCCGTGCACTGTTTGGGGCCTAACCCAACGTGCCCAGCGACACGTATGGCTCAGGCCCAGGGGCTTCTATCGGGGTACACAAATAGGGGTGTATGTTTTCCCCTGACTTGTTCATGGACAGCACCCCTCCGGTCTGGCAACTCTCAGCATCCAGGACAAGTCCAAACAAAAGAGATTAGCTCTTTAAGGAATCAAAGGGCGGATCAAGAAGACCAAGGCCAACCAAAGGAGCAAGATACCACTAAGGAAAAACCTCCCTTGCCGGGCAGGCGAGCCTGGCGGGGACGAGGTTGCCCCGAAGACAAGTCTCCAGATTGCCCCGGCAGGCTTGCCGAGGGCGCCGAGGGTAGATTACCCCGCCAAGGCTCCACAGCTCCACCTCACAGCAACGCAAGTCACCGATCGGTGCGGTGTCGAGCCCTCAAGATGCTAAGTGGCCGCTATTTGGCACGTGGCGGCCACTTCCAGAGGAAATCACCTCCAAACGACACTCGTCCAGCGATGTGTCATGCAGGCAGGCGAGAAGGTGGCAAAACAGCACGGCAAGGCTTGCCGGGCTAGACTACGATGTGACACTAAGCGGTGCATTTAATGCGCTCTGCCCAATCTGCAGAGTTAGGTATGATGGCACTGTTTGCTATCTAATTAGTACACAATGACTGATTTGCCACTGTGGTGACCCCTTGATCTATAAAAGGAGGGCCATGGCAACCTTAGAAAGGATTCGGACCCCTGTACACTCATACGCGCATAGCTGCTCTCTCCCCGAGGCGACCTTGCCGGGCTAGAGCGCTGCATCCCACCACGGTCCTCTCATCAATCCACCAAAGCAGGAGTAGGGTTTTACTCCTCACGGCGGCCCGAACCTGGGTAAAAACTGTCCGTGTGATCACTGCCGCGCTGCCCCGCGCCCTTCGCTCTTTGTGCAATGCGTCCTTCCCCCTGCCGAACCACAAGGGGCCGATGGCCCCATAGGTGGCCATGTTTTCCCACGACATACGGGATCACCTTTAGGTGGAGGAGGACCCCCTAGAGTTTCAATAGGCAAATTGTGTTTGAGCAGAGGTCGTTGTTCAAAGAAAATTTTATCTATCTCATTTCTCTCATGCATATGCATATCATTCTCGTGGTCTAGCAAATATTGTTCTAATGGATATTTAGGAGGCACGACAATATAAGCAATACCAATTATTTCATCCTTACTACACTGGTGCAGAGACGTGCTATACAAACGGTTTTTACCCCCTTTCTGCGATGGAGTTTTAAACCGTTGCCTAGTGAGTGTGTGCAATAGGGGGGTCCTTCTCACATGACCTAGAAACCGTTGGGGATAGGCCCTCCGGCCAAACACGCGGGGCAAAATGAGCTCGTGTGTGATCTGGCTAGGCATCGAAGCCCAATTGTTTCCGTTCGTATGTACATCCCACACAGTGAATCCCAAAAAAACGTTTCCGTTCGTATGTATATCACACACAGTTTTTTGTGTGGAAACGTTTGTGCAAGGTGGCCTAACGCAAACAGTTCTCTGCCGGAAGCCATGTGGGATTGTTAGTTGATCCAACACTCCTACTTTCTAGAAACCGTGTGGGTTCTTTGAGTTCATCGCCCACGGTGTTGTCTGAGTAACCGTCTGCAATAGAAAACCCCAATAAGCAGGGTAATTAGCCTATTATTTGATAATCAATCTTGTAAACAAATTGACATTTCTTATAAAACACACCATATATTTCATATCTGTATAATGGCAACCAGGATTTCAGAATCGAATTACATCAGATAGCTTCAGCCCCTAGTTACACCAAAGAGGGATATAGCTAGCTACGCCATTACACAACAGCACCAAGTTTCACATGCAACATCAAAAACCTTTGGAAAAGTAGCATCATACACGGTAAATAGACAGATGAATCTCATCTGAGAAACTGCAGAAGCGGAAGGCAAATATTGAGCCTTCATTGATGTTGAATGTCCTTGCAACTTTAGGCCAGTGGCTATGGATAATTGCCCGCCCAACCTTCGTCCTCTTTAGGAAGACTTCAATATTGTACCGTGGGTGTTGAATGAATACCTTCCTCGCCTCTTGACCATGCAGGTGGTTTGAGAGGTAATCATCGGTGAACTGCTTTGAAAAGTATTGAAAACAAAGATATGCATTGAAATGGCGCAAGGGGTAAAAACAAGGTAAAAGAGTTAGTACCATCCTATAGTTGACTGATGTCTTCTTTATTGTGCAAACAAAGATCTTGCTGTTATTCTTGCAAGTTTCTTTATCCTAACAATCTTTCTGAGTTTCTTGACTTGACTGATATTCATGGACATCTCATTTCCCCATATGCAAAATGGGTCGAACAGTGGGTCTAAGCCTCTGACAGCAGGATCTACATGTGCAAGACCAAATTGTAAGAAACCTAAATATTAGAATGATTCCTGCAACTGCACAATAATGTGCTATTAGCAAAAGGACCATGCATGAGCAAACCTCGATGGTAAACCGCAGTGTCTCCCATTGTTTCCCTGCAACACATATAAGGAAGATATTGATCAGGTTAACTGAGAGTTGCCATACTATCAGTAGAATATGTATTGAGTACAGCCAAATTCGATTTATTTCTCACATGCATAACAATACAAAATTGTACCCAGAACAAATGAAAATCAAATTTTAGAATTGAACCACACAGTTAACTGGACAGCTGACCAAATGAACCAAAATAGTTAACTGAGCACGACATTGCAGAATAGAACATATACTAGAAGATAAGACAGTTAACGAAACAAGAATGCTTGAGAACAGTACTATGAAATGTAGCAATTGTTGGACCAAACTGTTAACTGAACATTACATTTCAGAATATCAGATTGCATATTAACATTACAGAGGACAAATCACTAGAAGGCACTGGCGGTGGCGTCCAGAAAACATCATGAACTGTATTTTAAAGTAGACAACCGCGTGGCGGTGTCGACGATGGCCTCGAAGACGAGGTGCTCCTCCAAGATCTGGCGGTCGGCACGCATGGTAGCCATAGCGACCTCGTCCGCGCGTGCGGCTGCGATTTGCTTCTCCGCTGTCAGATGCTACTGAGCTTCATGTTATACTGCATGCAAAATGGCTGTGGGCAGCGCTTAATTGGAGGACGGGGCCAGTGATTTCAGCGGAAGGTGTCGCTCCGTTGGTTGGGGCATGTTGGACGGGGAAGGAGGAGGATGGTGTGGGTGGGGTGTGGATTACCTGACCATATCGACGAGGCCGCGCAGCAAGAAGAAGGGTCGCCGGCGAGAAGGCGGTGCTGCAAGAAGAAGGGTCGCCGGCGAGGAGGCGGCGCTGCCAGTAAGCAGCAGTGAAGGTTTGAACTTGGAAAGCAAGGAGGAAAAGTGGAAATGTGGCTTTTGGTGGGGTGGGGGAAGATAGATATTTCTGCGGTGGCAGAAAAATTTTGCTCGATGCCGCGAGAAACTGGCGTGCAAGTGTGGTTCAAGCGCAGGCGGTGGATTGTAGATGACGAAGCTTCCTGTGTAAGCTAGACAAGACGGTGCACCAAGATATTTTATATCGCATCCCACATGATTCTTGCTAGTAAACTGTTTGTGGTATACCTGATTTTTTTCATTCTATTTTGAAAAAACAAAATGGTGTTATGGGGGGAAAGGATGGTGTTTGAATTGCTAGAACATTTATCTACAGTGAACATGCAACTATATGAGTGTCGTGTTAAAATTTGGAATTATTCTGGGTTCGTTTGAACCTTTTTATGCATTAATTGAGTCTATAGGCATTTAATGTCAATAATTCAAATTTGAACTACAAGCACATGCTCCAGTGCACCAAGGTTGGTTGAAAAATCACATGTGTGTCCTTGGGTGAATTTCTAGGTCCCATGCAAGAAATGGGAATGAAATTCAAACATCTGGGGTCGTGGCTCGGCCGGTAACATTGAGAAACTTGTTTTTTTAATTCCTGTAAATTCAAAACCCGCCTGAAAATCATGAAACTTGGCATGGTGTCATTTCATGGCACCAACATGCTGTGGTAAAAAAATTTGGCCGAATTGGGACAAGTTTTGGTATAAGCTTCTTGCAAACCGGAGCTTCTCTCAAGAAGACTCATGCTTCCGAGAGGGAACGTGTCACCTTTGTATGCAAAACGATATACGCTACCCCCCCCTTGATTTTTTACAGAGGCAACATAGAACTATATGAGTGCCGTGTTAAAATTTGGAATTATTCCGGGTTCGTTTGGCCTTTTTTATACATTAATTGAGTTTCTGGGCATTTAATGTGCATAATTTAAATTTGAATTACAAGCACATGCTCCAATGCAACAAAGTTGGTTGAAAATCACATGTGTGTCCATGGGTGAATTTCTAGGTCCCATGCAAGAAATGGGAATGAAATTCAAACATCTGGGGCCGTGGCTCGGCCGGTAACATTGAGAAACTTGGTTTTTTAAATTCCTGTAAATTCAAAACTCGCCTGAAAATCATGAAACTTGGCATGGTGTCATTTCATGGCACCAACATGTTGTGGTAAAAAAATTGGCCGAATTGGGACAAGTTTTGGTATAAGCTTCTTGCAAACCGGAGCTTCTCTCAAGAAGACTCGTGCTTCCGAGAGGGAACGTGTCACCTTTGTGTGCGAAACGATATACGCTGCCTCCACCCCCCCTTGATTTTTTACAGAGGAAACATAGAACTATATGAGTGCCGTGTTAAAATTTGGAATTATTCCGGGTTTGTTTGGCCTTTTTTATACATTAATTGAGTTTCTGGGAATTTAATGTGCATAATACAAATTTGAACTACAAGCACATGCTCCAATGCACCAAAGTTGGTTGAAAAATCATATGTGTGTCCTTGGGTGAATTTCTAGGTTCCATGCAAGAAATAGGAATGAAATTCAAACATCTGGGCATCGTGGCTCGGCCGGAAATATTGAGAAACTTGTTTTTTTAATTCCTGTAAATCCAAAACACACATTAAAATCATGAAACTTGGCATGGTGTCATGACATTGCACCAACATGATGTGGTAAATTTTTTGGCCGAATTGGGACAAGCTTTGGTATAAGCTTCTTGCAAACCGGAGCTTCTCTCAAGAAGGCTCGTGGTTCCGAGAGGGAACGTTTCACCTCTGTGTGCGAAACGACATACACTGCCTTCTCCCGCCTTGATTTTTTTACACAGGCAGCTTAGACCAATAGGAGTTTCGTGCTAAATTTTGGAATTATTCCGGGTTCGTTTGGCCTTTTTTATACATTAATTGAATTTCCAGGCATTTAATGCACATAATTTAAATTTGAACTACAAGCACATGCTCCAGTGCACCAAAGTTAGTTGAAAAATCATTTATGTGTACTTGGGCGAATTTCTAGGTCCCATGCAAGAAATGGTAATGGAATTCAAACATCTGGGTGTCTTGGCTCGGCTGGAAACATCGAGAAACTTGGTTTTAAAATTCCCGTAAATCCAAAACTTGCCTGAAAATCATGAAACTTGGCATGGTGTCATGACATGGCACCAACATGCTGTGGTACATTTTTTTGTCCGATTTGCGAAGGCGCACACATTAACAATCAACAAAGTCATTTTGGAACAAGTGCTGTCACGTTACAATCGGAAACACAAGTATTATTGAAACCGTGCGCGTTCTACTTACCATTTACGTGCCGCCACGTGTCCCCTTTTTTTATTGGCTAGGAGGTGTCGTGCGGAGTAGCTATTTGAGTACGGGAGGCGTGCGATCAGACCCCTGCACGTCCTCATCGGGAGAAGAGCCCTTTGACCTCTATCCGCCACCCACCTCTCTCCCAACGTCTCCATTAATGGCACCCGAGCCCCTGTTTAATGGCGTGGCTATGTCTCACTCGACTGAGATTTATGAGAGAAAAAAGAAAATCTGAAAAGAAAGTTGTGCACGGATCTTGATGTAAGATCCGACGGACCTATATAGCATCGACTGCGACTTATAGCAAGACTGATGAATATAAGGACGATGATAGTGGATAATAATTGTCTTACATATTTAGGAAGATAATTAAAAAAGCCACATGCGGCAACGCGCGAAATACACAAGGGCAAAAGAAGAAGGAAGACGCAGACAATGATCTGGCTCGCTGATCTCTACTTTCTTGATGTGTTGCTGCAGGCCGCGGAGACTAGTTCTCGCGATGAGCGGTGATGAGCTCTTTCGTGTCCTCAAGACGCTGCTTGAGAGCATCCACGGATTCCTCCACCAGCCTTTGGCGCTCAATGCGGAGCATGGCATTCTCGTCCATAAATTCCTTGACAATGACGCCGGTCCTCTTCAACAAGGCAGTGGTCTCATCGTGCTGCTTTGTCGTTCCGACAATCTTTGCCCTCAGCAGGTTGCGCTCGGTGCGGAGCTTAACCTTGTCCTCCCCTAGTCCCCGGATGACACTGGTAGCATTTTCAAACGAGGCATTCATATCGTCCTGCAGCTTCATCCAGTCGGATATCCGACCCATCAGGTCATCGAGCATAGCATGCATGCGCCTGTGAGAGTCCTCGCCTGCCCGCGAGACATTTTCCTAGGCCGCCGCGGCGCGGGAGGACATCTCTGCTGCATTCGCGGCATAGCGGGACATCTCTGCTGCTTCCGCGGCGTGGCTGGACCAGTCTGCTGCATCGACGGCGCGGCGGGACCTCTGTGCTGCTACGGCCGCGCGGCGGGACATGTCGGCTGCTTTCGCGGCGAGGCGGGACATCTCTCATGCTTCCGCTTCCATGCTCTCCTCTTCCTGGTAGTAATCTCTCGACCCAGAACTCATGCGGGCCATGGCAGACGCAAGGGAACGATGATGAATAACTTGTTTGTTTTTGTGGATGAGGAGTTGAGGAGGAATGTGCAGTCATCTTGGAGTAGGTAGTATTTATAACCGAGTACTAATACACTCCTAAGTGAGAAACCGTTTAGGTTTTGATCGGTGTGAACAGGTTTGCAATTAAATATAGCGTGGTAGTAATTTGGAATGTGACGGGATGCAGGCTCAAAATTTATTGACGGTTCTATAATTTCTAAGTGCGGCACTATTCCCGGACGGCGTAACGTGGGCACGCGTTCTCGGCCGCGTACGTGGCGTGATACGTCCATTTTGCATCATGTTTTCCTACTATTATTTATGATGTTTTTATGCATAATAATGCTTTTTGGAGTAATTCTAATGTCTTTTCTCTCATAATATGCAAGGTACACACAAAGAGGGAGAATTCCGGCAGCTGGAAATCTAGACCTGAAAAGGCTACATCAGGCTACCTATTCTACACAACTCCAAATGAGCTGAAACTTTATGGGGATTTTTTATGGAATAAATGAGAAATATTAGAGTCAATAAGTACCAGAGGGGGCCCACCAGGTGGGCACAACCCACCTGGGCGCGCCAGGGAGCCCAGGCGCGCCCTGGTGGGTTGTGCTCCCCTCGGCCCACCTCCAATGCCCATCTTCTGGTATATAAGTCATTTTGACCTAGAAAAAATCAAGAGAGGACTTTCGGGACGGAGCGCCGCCGTCTCGAGGCGGAACTTGGGCAGGAGCACTTTTGCCCTCCGGCGGAGCGATTCCGCCGGGGGAACTTCCCTCCCGGAGGGGGAAATCATCGTCATCATCATCACCAACAACTCTCCCATCTTGGGGAGGGCAATCTCCATCAACATCTTCAACAGCACCATCTCCTCTCAAACCCTAGTTCATCTCTTGTGTTCAATCTTTGTACCGGAACTATAGATTGGTGCTTGTGGGTGACTAGTAGTGTTGATTACATCTTGTAGTTGATTACTATATGGTTTATTTGGTGGAAGATTATATGTTCAGATCCAATATGCTATTTAATACCCCTCTGATCTTGAGCATGATTATCATTTGTGAGTAGTTACTTTTGTTCTTGAGGTCAAGGGAGAAATCATGTTGCAAGTAATCATGTGAACTTGATATGTGTTCGATATTTTGATAGTATGTGTGTTGTGATTCCCTTAGTGGTGTCATGTGAACGTCGAATACATGACACTTCACCATATTTGGGCCTAAGAGAATGCATTGTGGAGTAGTTATTAGATGATGGGTTGCGAGAGTGACAGAAGCTTAAACCCTAGTTTATGCGCTATTCCGTAAGGGACCGATTGGATCCAAAAGTTTAATGCTATGGTTAGAATTTATTCTTAATACTTTTCTCGTAGTTGCGGATGCTTGCGAGGGGGTTAATCATAAGTAGGAGGTTTGTTCAAGTAAGAACAGCACCTAAGCACCGGTCCACCCACATATCAAATTATCAAAGTAGCAAACACGAATCAAACCAACATGATGAAAGTGACTAGATAAAATTTCCGTGTACCCTCAAGAACGCTTTGCTTATTATAAGAGACCGTTTTAGCCTGTCCTTTGCCTCAAAAGGATTGGGCTACCTTGCTGCACTTTTGGTACTACTATTGTTACTTGTTCGTTACAAATTATCTGGCTATCAAACTACTCTGCTACTTACAATTTCAGTACTTGCAGACATTACCTTGCTGAAAACCGCTTGTCATTTCCTTCTGCTCCTTGTTGGGTTCGACACTTTTACTTATCGAAAAGGCTACAATTGATCCCATATACTTGTGGGTCATCAAGGCTATTTTTAGGCGCCATTGCCGGGGTGTGAAGCGCTTTTGGTAAGGAAAAATTATTACTACGTGCTGAAATTTATTGTCACTTGTTACTATGGAAAACAATCCTTTGAGGGGTTTGTTCGGGGTATCTTCACCTCGATCGGAACCACAATTAGTTACCCCTCAACCTACTGCACCTACTGAAAATATTGAATATGAAATTCCTTCGGGTATGATAGAACAACTGCTAGCTAATCCTTATGCAGGAGATGGAACCGAACATCCTGATATGCACTTGATATATGTGGAAGAAATTTGTGGATTGTGTAAGCTTGCAGGTTTACCCGGGGATGAAGTTAAGAAGAAGGTTTTGCCTTTATCTTTGAAGGGAAAGGCATTGGCATGGTATAGGCTATGCGATGATATTGGATCTTGGAATTGGAATCGTTTGAAATTGGAGTTTCACCAAAAAAATATCCTATGCATCTAGTTCATCGTGACCGGAATTACATATATAATTTTTGGCCTCGTGAAGGAGAAAGTATCGCTCTAGCTTGGGGGAGGCTTAAGTCAATGTTATATTCATGGCCCAATCATGAGCTCTCAAGAGAAATTATTATTCCGAATTTTTATGCTCGGCTTTCTCATGATGATCAGTCCATGCTTGATACTTCTTGTACTGGTTCCTTTATGATGAAGACCATTGAATTCTGGTGGGATCTTTTAGAAAGAATTAAACGCAACTCTAAAGATTGGGAACTCGACGAAGGTAAAGAGTCAGGTATTAAGCTTAAGTATGATTGTGTTAAATCTTTTATGAATACCGATGCTTTTCAAAAGTTTGGCACTAAATATGGACTTGACTCTGAGATAGTAGCCTCCTTTTGTGAATCATTTGCTACTCATGTTGATCTCCCCAAGGAGAAGTGGTTTAAATATCACCCACCTATTAAAAAGGAAATTAAAGAACCGGTACCAGCTAAAGAGGAAACTACTATTTATAATGTTGATCCAGTTGTTCCTACTGCTTATATTGAGAAACCACCTTTCCCTGTTAGGATAAAGGAACATGCTAAAGTTTCAAATGTGGTCAACAAAAGTTATATTAGAACACCTAAAACTGATGAACAAATCAAAGTAGAACCCAGTGTTGCTATGGTTAAGGATCTCCTGGAAGAAAACATAGATGGGCATGTTATTTACTTCTGTAATGAAGCTACTACAATTGTCAAACCTGATAAGTCAGATATTCGTAGACCCGTCGTTGGCATGCCCGTTGTCTCAGTTAAAACAGGAGATCACTATTATCATGGTTTATGCGACATAGGTGCTAGCGTGAGTGCTATTCCCTTTACATTATATCAAGAAATTATAAATGACATAGCACCTGCTGAGATAGAAGACATAGATGTTACTATTAAATTGCTAATAGAGACACCATATCACCAATTGGGATTGTTAGAGATGTTGAAGTCTTGTGTGGGAAAATAAAATACCCTACTGATTTTCATGTTCTTGGTTCCCCACAAGATGATTTTTGTCCCATTATCTTCGGTAGACCTTTCTTGAACACCGTTAATGCTAAAATAGATTGTAAGAAACAAACTGTCGGTGTCAGTTTTGGTGATGAGTCCCATGAGTTTAACTTTTCCAAGTTTAGTAGAAAACCTCATAGAAAAGAATTACCTAGTAAGGATGAAATAATTGGTCTTGATTCTATTGCTATGCCTCCTACTGATCCTTTAGAACAATATCTGCTAGACCATGAAAATGATTTACATATGCATGAAAGAAATGAAATAGATGAGATTTTCTTTGAACAACGTCCTCTGCTTAAACACAATTTGCCTATTGAAACTCTAGGAGGTCCTCCTCCACCTAAAGGTGATCCTGTGTTTGAATTAAAACAATTGCCAGACACTTTGAAATATGCTTATCTTGATGAGAAAAAGATATATCATGTTATTATTAGTGCTAACTTTTCAGAACATGAAGAAGAAAGACTATTGAAAGTTCTAAGGAAGCACCGAGCTGCTATTGGATATACTCTTGATGATCTTAAGGGCATTAATCCCATCCCACTCTATGTCAGCACAAAATTAATATGGAACCTGATGCTAAACCCGTTGTTGATCACCAACGTCGGTTAAATCCGAAGAGGAAAGAAGTGGTAAGAACGGAAATATTAAAACTTCTGGATGCAGGTATAATCTATCCTATAGCTTATAGTAGGTGGGTAAGTCCTGTTCATTGTGTCCCTAAGAAGGGAGGAATTACTGTTGTTCCTAATGATAAAAATGAACTCATCCCACAAAGAATTGTTACAGGCTATAGAATGGTAATTGATTTTAGAAAGTTAAACACAACAACTAGAAAAGATCATTACCCTTTGCCTTTTATTGATCAAATGCTAGAAAGATTGTCAAAGCACACACATTTTTGTTTCCTTGATGGATATTCTGGTTTTTCACAAATACCTGTTTCTCAACCTGATCAAGAAAAGACCACTTTCACTTGTCCCTTTGGAACTTATGCTTATAGACGTATGCCTTTTGGTTTATGCAATGCGCCTGCTACCTTTCAAAGATGTATGACTGCTATATTCTCTGACTTTTGTGAAAAGATTGTTGAGGTTTTCATGGATGACTTTTCTGTTTATGGGAAGTCTTTTGATGATTGTTTAAGCAACCTTGATCGAGTTTTGCAGAGATGTGAGCAAACAAATCTTGTCTTGAATTGGGAGAAGTGCCACTTTATGGTTAATGAAGGTATTGTTTTGGGCCGTAAAATTTCTGAAAGAGGTATTGAGGTGGACAAAGCTAAGGTTGATGCAATTGTGAAAATTCCATGTCCTAAAGATATCAAAGGTATTCGTAGTTTCCTTGGTCATGCTGGTTTCTATAGGAGATTTATCAAAGACTTTTCTGAAATTTCTAGGCCTCTTACAAATCTTTTGCAAAAGGACACTCCTTTCGTTTTTGATGATGATTGTTTAGAAGCCTTCAAAACACTCAAGAAAGCCTTAATTACTGCACCTATTGTTCAACCACCTGATTGGAACTTGCCTTTTGAAATTATGTGTGATGCTAGTGATTATGCTGTTGGTGCTGTTCTAGGACAAAGAGTTGATAAGAAACAAAATGTTATCCATTATGCTAGTAAAACTCTAGACAGTGCCCAACGAAATTATGCTACTACTGAAAAAGAATTCTTAGCAGTTGTGTTTGCTTGTGATAAATTTAGATCCTACATTGTTGATTCTAAAGTGACTGTTCACACCGATCATGCTGCTATAAAATATCTTTTGGAAAAGAAAGATGCTAAACCTAGACTCATTAGGTGGGTTCTCTTGCTACAAGAATTTGATTTGCATATTACTGATAGAAAAGGAGCAGAGAATCCCGTAGCTGATAACTTGTCTAGGCTTGAAAATGTCCTTGATGACCCACTACCTATTGATGATAGCTTTCCTGATGAGCAGTTAGCTGCAATAAATGTTTCTAATAATACTCCTTGGTATGCTGATTATGCTAATTACATTGTTGCTAAATATTTACCACCTAGCTTTACATACCAACAAAGGAAAACAATTCTTTTATGATTTAAGACATTACTTCTGGGATGACCCACATCTTTATAAAGAAGGAGTAGATGGTATTATTAGACGTTGTGTACCTGAGCATGAACAGGGACAAATTCTGCGGAAATGTCACTCCGAAGTTTATGGAGGACATCATGCGGGAGACAGAACTGCTCATAAGGTATTGCAATCTGGTTTTTATTGGCCTACTCTCTTCAAGGATGCTCGTAAGTTCATCTTATCTTGTGATGAATGTCAAAGAATAAGTAATATCGGTAAGCGTCAAGAAATGCCTATGAATTATTCTCTTGCTGTTGAACCATTTGATGTTTGGGGGTTTGATTTCATGGGACCTTTTCCTTCCTCTAATGGGTATACTCATATTTTGGTTGCTGTTGATTATGTTACTAAGTGGGTAGAAGCTATTCCAACCAGTAGTGCTGATCACAACACCTCTATTAAAATGCTTAAGGAAGTTATTTTCCCAAGGTTTGGAGTCCCTAGATATTTAATGACTGATGGTGGTTCACACTTTATTCATGGTGCTTTCCGTAAACTGCTTGCCAAGTATGATGTTAACCATAGAATTGCATCACCCTATCATCCTCAGTCTAGTGGTCAAGTTGAACTTAGCAATAGAGAAATAAAATTAATTTTGCAAAAGACTATCAATAGGTCCCGGAAAAATTGGTCTAAGAAATTAGATGATGCACTTTGGACTTATAGAACAGCATATAAAAATCCTATGGGTATGTCTCCTTATAAAATGGTTTATGGAAAAGCTTGTCATTTGCCTCTTGAGTTAGAACATAAAGCATATTGGGCAATTACAGAACTCAACTATGATTTCAAACTTGCCGGTGAAAAGAGGTTATTTGATATTAGCTCATTAGATGAATGGAGAACCCAAGCTTATGAAAATGCCAACTTATTTAAAGAAAAAGATAAAAGATGGCATGATAAAAGAATCCAAAAGCGTGAGTTCAAAGTTGGAGAATATGTTCTTTTGTACAACTCTCGTTTCAGATTCTTTGCAGGAAAACTCCTCTCCAAATGGGAAGGACCCTATGTTATCGAGGAGGTTTATCGGTCTGGAGCTATCATACTAAATAATGCCGAAGGTACTAACCCGAAGGTTGTTAATGGGCAACGAATAAAACATTATATCTCAGGTACGCCCATTAATGTTGAAAGTAATATTATCCAAACTATGACACCGGAAGAACACATAAAAGAGTCCTTCCGGAACACTCCAGAATCGTGAAAAAAGAGGAGATACGTGATACGGTAAGTAAATGGACTCCGAAAAATCCGCAAAAATGACCCGTGAGACTCACTCCTCCTCTTATAATGGTGAGCCCCTGCTATGGAAACCCGAGGACAAGATCGCTTCTACTTCATCACCACCACCTCCTTCTTCATCACCAAAAGAAAATTGAGTATCGGGTATGGGCACTCCCTTTGGCTTTCGCCAAGCTTGGGGGAGGTGCCCCGGTATCGTATCACCCCCACTATCTTTTGCCTTTACTTTTCTTAGTTCGATCCATGGTTATCTTTTGCTTTAGATGAATAAAAGTTTAGTTCGATCCTTTCTTTTTGAGAGCTTGCTTACTAATCCATCCTTGTAATCGTGTGCGAGATATATAATAAAGTTTAGCTTGAGTTTTCGCTTTCTTTACTTTCATGTTTCAATAAAGAGAAAGGAAATAAATGAAAAGATCATATGCTAATCCTATGGTAGGTGATAACACCACATAAGGAAAAGTATAAGTAGAAAATTTTATTAGAGATTAACAAACATAGCATTAGTCAATGATGCAACTCATGAAAGAATTAATATGGGAAGAGAAGATTCAAATATAAATACACTATCTTGGAAATCTTTTGTGATTGTGAGCCCCCATCAAAATATTATATGCCAAAATTGTGGACGTTGGACAAGGAAGACAACTTAATGATTTATGTTTGTTCATATTCACATAGAAGTTATATTGTCATAGATCCTTCAACATGTGGTGCTTGCCCCCATCTTTGCTAGCCAAAAATTCCGCACTAAGTAGAGATACTACTTGTGCATCCAAAAAACCCTTAAACCCAAATCTTATTTTCGAGAGTCCACCATATCTACCTATGGATTGAGTAAGATCCTTCAAGTAAGTTGTCATCGGTGCAATAAGGCAATAAAAATTGCTTATAAAAGTGTGAGATCATTTAGTGTAAGAGAAAATTGAGCGTTGTACGAACTTGTGATGGTGAAGAATAAAAGCGACAGACTGCATAATAAAGGTTGCCATCACATGGGGCAATATAATGTGACGTTCTTTTGCATTAAGGGGTTGAGCATACAAACAAATAAGCGCATGGCAACCTCTGCTTCCCTCTGCAAAGGGCCTATCTTTTACTTTTATGTATTTACTTTTATGCAAGAGTCAAAGTTCTTCTCTCTTTTCCTTTTATTTTTCTCCTTTGGCAAGCATCATGTGGTGAGGAAAGATCTAGGCACATATGTCCAGTTGAATATGGGTAGCATGAGTTATTATTGTTGACATCACCCTTGAGGTGAATACGTTGGGAGGCGAAACTATAAGCCCCTATATTTCTATGTGTCTGGTTGAAGCGTTTTGCTCATGTGTATGCGGTGAGTGTTAGCAATCATAGAAGACTATATGATGGTTGAGTATGTGGACTTGCCTAAAGGCTCTGATACGTGACCCTTCCTGAAAAGATGATGAATTGTAGTTGCAAAGTTGACTGAGAACATAGTTTGTTGGTTTCTAATAGAGTTTATGCTTTATACTTTGATTGTGTGATGAATTGTTACTTATTCATGAGAAGCCTATGACAAAAGTTCTATGATAAAAGTTTTATGTTAAAGTTTGTTGCTGTTATAATAAAACTACATGATGCTTCTATGTCCGTATTTTGTTTTTATCGACACCTCTCTCTCTAAGCATGTGGACATGTTTTTCGATTTTGGTTTTCGCTTGAGGACAAGCGAGGTCTAAGCTTGGGGGAGTTGATACGTCCATTTTGCATCATGTTTTCCTACTGTTATTTATGATGTTTTTATGCATAATAATGCTTTTTGGAGTAATTCTAATGTCTTTTCTCTCATAATATGCAAGGTACACACAAAGAGGGAGAATTTCGGCAGCTGGAAATCTGGACCTGAAAAGGCTACATCAGGCTACCTATTCTGCACAACTCCAAATGAGCTGAAACTTTATGGGGATTTTTTATGGAATAAATGAGAAATATTGGAGCCAATAAGTACCAGAGGGGGCCCACTAGGTGGGCACAACCCACCTGGGCACGCCAGGGAGCCCAGGCGCGCCCTGGTGGGTTGTGCTCCCCTCGGCCCACCTCCGGTGCCCATCTTCTGGTATATAAGTCATTTTGACCAAGAAAAAAAATCAAGAGAGGACTTTCGGGACGGAGCGCCGCCGTCTCGAGGCGGAACTTGGGCAGGAGCACTTTTGCCCTCCGGCGGAGCGATTCCGCCGGGGGAACTTCCCTCCCGGAGGGGGAAATCATCGTCATCATCATCACCAACAACTCTCCCATCTTGGGGAGGGCAATCTCCGTCAACATCTTCAACAGCACCATCTCCTCTCAAACCCTAGTTCATCTCTTGTGTACAATCTTTGTACTGGAACTATAGATTGGTGCTTGTGGGTGACTAGTAGTGTTGATTACATCTTGTAGTTGATTACTATATGGTTTATTTGGTGGAAGATTATATGTTCAGATCCAATATGCTATTTAATACCCCTCTGATCTTGAGCATGATTATCATTTGTGAGTAGTTACTTTTGTTCTTGAGGTCACGGGAGAAATCATGTTGCAAGTAATCATGTGAACTTGATATGTGTTCGATATTTTGATAGTATGTGTGTTGTGATTCCCTTAGTGGTGTCATGTGAATGTCGACTACATGACACTTCACCATATTTGGGCCTAAGGGAATGCATTGTGGAGTAGTTATTAGATGATGGGTTGCAAGAGTGACAGAAGCTTAAACCCTAGTTTATGCGCTATTCCGTAAGGGACCGATTGGATCCAAAAGTTTAATGCTATGGTTAGAATTTATTCTTAATACTTTTCTCGTAGTTGTGGATGCTTGCGAGGGGGTTAATCATAAGTAGGAGGTTTGTTCAAGTAAGAACAGCACATAAGCACCGGTCCACCCACATATCAAATTATCAAAGTAGCGAACACAAATCAAACCAACATGATGAAAGTGACTAGATGAAATTCCCGTGTACCCTCAAGAACGCTTTGCTTATTATAAGAGACCGTTTTGGCCTGTCCTTTGTCTCAAAAGGATTGGGCTACCTTGCTGCACTTTTGCTACTACTATTGTTACTTGTTCGTTACAAATTATCTGGCTATCAAACTACTCTGCTACTTACAATTTCAGTACTTGCAGACATTACCTTGCCGAAAACCGCTTGTCATTTCCTTCTGCTCCTCGTTGGGTTCGACACTCTGACTTATCGAAAAGGCTAGAATTGATCCCATATACTTGTGGGTCATCATGGCATTAGCAGGGTGCACCGCAATAGGCGATGTCAGCACACGTCTTGTTCCATCAACCGTGCGCGCTCGTTATTACCATCGCGCATGCTTCTTTTAATTAGAATGTGTGCCCATCTAGCGCACACACATTGATCTGTCTAATTGTTTCTGTTTGTTGTGGCTAATCGCAAACAGTTCATCTGTGTGAAGTATATGCCGTCAATCGCAGACACCTTGATCTGGCTGACCGTTTCTGTTGTGTTGCCTAATCGCAAACAGTTCATCCGTCTGAAGTGTATGCCCTCAATCGCAGACACCTTGATCTGGCTGACCGTTTCTGTTGTGTTGCCTAATCACAAACAGTTAATCCGAGTGAACTGTATGTCGTATATCGCACACACCTTCATCTGGCTGCCCATTTCTATTCTTCTGCCTCATCGCAAACAGTTCATTGAACTGAACCATATGCCCCGCATCGCACACGCAACTAAAATTTGAACCGTGTTTGATGCATCCGCCATCGCAAACGTTTTGCATCTTTTTTGACGGTTTTTTACAGCACCGTTTGCGATTAATGCATCGCACACAGTTTTGTCGAAGGGTCTCTGATTGTAGTGTCACGTTAGCAGCATCCTGCAGTAGTGCTAGGTAATTCTTTCTTATGATGTTTTCTACTAAACTTAGAAAAATTAAACTCATGAGACTCATCACCAAAACTAACACCGACAGTTTGTTTCTCACAATCTATTTTAGCATTAACGGTGTTCAAGAAAGGTCTACCAAAAATAACGGGACAAAAGTCATCTTGTGGGGAACCAAGAACTAGAAAATCAGTAGGATATTTTGTTTTCCCACACAAGACCTCAACATCTCTAACAATCCTAAGTGGTGTGATGGTGTCTCTATTAGCAAGTTTAATAGTAACATTTATGTCTTCTATTTCAGTGGGTGCTATGTCATCCATAATTTCTTGATATAAGGTAAAAGGAATAGCACTCACGCTAGCACCCAAGTCACATAAACCATGATAACAATGATCTCCTATTTTGACTGAGACAACAGGCATGCCAACAACAGGTCTATGTTTATCTTTTTCATCGGGTTTGCCAATCCTAGCAGCTTCATCACAGAAGTAAATAGCATGCCCATCAATATTTTCTACCAGGAGATCTTTAACCATAGTAACACTAGGTTCTACTTTGATTTGTTCTGAAGGTCTAGGTACTTTGATATTACTTTTGCGAACCATAGTTGAAACCTTAGCATGTTCCTTTATCCTAACAGGGAAAGGTGGTTTTTCAATATAAGCAGTAGGCACAACTGGATCAACATTGTAAATAATAGTTTCTTCTTTAGCTATTACCGGTTCTTTAATTTCTTCTTTAATAGGTGGATGATATTTAAACCACTTCTCCTTAGGGATAACAACATAAGTAGAAAATGATTCACAAAAAGAGGCTACTATCTCAGAGTCAAGTCCATATTTAGTGCTAAACTTGTGAAAAGCATCGGTATTCATAAAGGATTTAACACAATCAAACTTAAGCTTAATACCTGACTCTTTACTTCGTCGAGTTCCCTATCTTCAAAGTTGCGTTTAATTCTTTCTAAAATATCCCACCTGAATTCAATAGTCTTCTTCATAAAAGAACCAGCACAAGAAGTATCGAGCATGGATTGATCATCACGAGATAGCCAAGCATAAAAATTCTGAATAATAATTTCTCTTGAGAGCTCATGATTGGGGCATGAATATAACATTAACTTAAGCCTCCCCCAAGCTAGAGCGATACTTTCTCCTTCACGAGGCCAAAAATTATATATGTAATTCCGGTCACGATGAACTAGCTGCATAGGATATTTTTTTTGGGTGAAATTCCAATTTCAACCGATTCCAATTCCAAGATCCAATATCATCGCATAGCCTATGCCATGTCAATGCTTTTCCCTCCAAATATAAAGGGAAAACCTTCTTCTTAGCTTTATCTTCGGGTAAACCTGCAAGCTTAAATAATCTACAAATTTCATCCACATATATCAAGTGCATATCAGGATGTTCAGTTCCATCTCCTGCATAAGGATTAGCTAGCAGTTGTTCTATCATACCCGAAGGAATTTCATAGCCAATATTTTCAGTAGGTGCAGTAGGTTGAGGGGCAACTAATTGTGGTTCCGGTCGAGGTGAAGATACCCCGAACAAACCCCTCAAAGGATTGTTCTCCATAGTAACAAGTGACAATAAATTTCAGCACCTAGTATAAATCTTTCCTTACCAATTTCCACTTACCAAGAGCGCTTCACTCCCCGGCAACGGCGCCAGAAAAGAGTCTTGATGACCCACAAGTATAGGGGATCAATAGTAGTCCTTTCGATAAGTAAGAGTGTCGAACCCAACGAGGAGCAGAAGGAAATGACAAGTGGTTTTCAGCAAGGTAATTTCTGCAAGCACTGAAATTGTCGGTAACAGATAGTTTGATAGTAAGATAATTTTTAACTAGCAAGTAACGATAATGGTAAGTAAACTGCAACAAGGTAGCCCAATCCTTTTGTGGCAAAGGATAGGCCAAAACGGTTTCTTATAAGGGAGCCCTTCTTATAATAGGCAAAACGTTCTTGTGGGTACACGGGAATTTCATCTAGTCACTTCCATCATGTTGGTTTGATTCGTGTTCGCTACTTTGATAATTTGATATGTGGGTGGACTGATGCTTAGGTGCTGTTCTTACTTGAACAAACCTCCTACTTATGATTAACCCCCTCGCAAGCATCCGCAACTACGAGAAAAGTATTAAGATAAAATCTAACCATACCATTAAACTTTTGGATCCAAATCGGTCCCTTACGAAATAGCGCATAAACTAGGGTTTAAGCTTCTGTCACTCTAGCAACCCATCATTTAATAACTACTCCACAATGCATTCCCTTAGGCCCAAATATGGTGAAGTGTCATGTAGTCGACGTTCACATGACACCACTACGGGAATCACAACATACATATCATCAAAATATCGAACACATATCAAGTTCACATGATTACTTGCAACAAGATTTCTCCTGTGACCTCAAGAACAAAAGTAACTACTCACAAATGATAATCATGCTCAAGATCAGAGGGGTATTAAATAGCATAATGGATCTAAACATATAATCTTCGACCGCATAAACCATATAGTAATCAACTACAAGATGTAATCAACACTACTAGTCACCCACAGGTACCAATCTGAGGTTCCGGTACAAAGATTGAACACAAGATATGAACTAGGGTTTGAGAGGAGATGGTGTTGTTGAAGATGTTGATGAAGATTGACCTCCCAAAGATGAGAGGGTTGTTGGTGATGACGATGACGATGATTTCCCCCTCCGAGAGGGAAGTTCCCCCGGCGAAATCGCTCCGCCGGAGGGCAAAAGTGCTCCTGCACAAGTTTCACCTCGAGACGGCGACACTCCATTCCGAAAGTCCTCTCCTTATTTTTTCTAGGTCAAAATGACTTATATACCAGAAGAGGGGCACCGATGGTGGGCCGGGCTGAGCACAACCCACCAAGGCACACCTGGGGTGCCTGGCGCGCCCAGGTGGGTTGTGCCCACCTGGTGGGCCCCCTCCGGTAGTTATTTGCTCCAGTGTTCTTCATATATTCCAAAACAATTCTCCGTAAATTTTCAGCTAATTTGGAGAAGTGCAGAATAGGTAACTCTGACGTAGCTTTTTCAGGTCTAGAATTCCAGCTGCCGGTATTCTCCTTCTTTGTGTAAACCTTGCATATATGAGAGAAAAGGCATTAGAATTACTCCAAAAAGCATTATTATGCATAAATACATTATAAATAACAGTATGAAAACATGATGCAAAATGGACGCATCAGTACCTATCATAAACTCTCATCTCTTGCACTTACATTATTTACCATTTGTCTCTCATTTTCCTCTCCCCCACTTCTAAAACATTTTCAGAAAAACACAAAAATATTTGCCTTTTTATTCGCCCTTCTTTCGTTCGTCTTTTCGTTTGCCGTTTGTTTGCTTGTGTGCTAGATTGCTTGCTTTGTCACGATGTCTCAAGAAAATACCAAGTTGTGTGACTTTTCCAACACTAATAATAATGATTTTATTAGTACTTCGATTGCTCCCGCCACTAGTGCGGAATCTTATGAAATTAATGCCGCTTTGTTGAATCTTATTATGAAAGATCAATTTTCTAGTAGTCCTAATGAAGATGTTGCATCCCATCTAAATACTTTCGTTGAGTTGTGTGATATGCAAAAGAAAAAATATATGGATAATGATATTGTTAAATTGAAGCTATTGTCGTTCTCAATACGAGATCGTGCTAAAACTTGGTTTTCATCTTTGCCCAAAAATAGTATTGATTCATGAAACAAGTGTAAAGATGCTTTTATTTCCAAGTATTTTCCTCTCGCTAAGATCATCTCCCTTAGGAATGATATAATAAATTTTAAGCAACTTGATCATGGACATGTTGCACAATCTTGGGAGAGGATGAAACTGATGATAAGAAATTACCCTACTCATGGTTTAAGTTTATGGATGATCATACAATTTTTTTATGCCGGATTGAATTTTGCATCTAGAAATCTTTCAGATTCTGCCGCGGTAGGTACTTTTATGGAAATCGCATTAGGAGAGGCTACTAAACTCCTAGATAATATTATGGCAAATTACTCTCAATGGCATACCGAAAGATCTTCTACTAGTAAAAAAGTGCATGCGATTGAAGAAATTAATACTTTGAGTGGAAAGATGGATGAACTTATGAAGTTGATTGCTAGTAAGATTGCTCATGTTGATCCTAATGATATGCCTTTGTCCACTTTTATTGAGAATAATAATGAATCTATGGATGTGAAATCTGTTGGTAGGAACAATTTTGGTAATAACGCGTATAGAGGCAATTTTAACCCTAGGCTGTTTCCTAGTAATTCCTCTAATAATTATGGTAATTCCTACAAAAATTATGGAAATTATAATAAGATACCCTCTGATCTTGAGAATAATATTAAAGATTTCATTAATTCTCAAAAGATTTTTAATGCTATGGTAGAAGAAAAATTGCTTAAGATTGATGATTTGGCTAGGAACATTGATAGAATTTCTCATGAGATTGATTCTTTTAAGATTAGATCTATGCCACCCAAGATTGATATTAATGAATCTCTAAAAGCTATTAAAATTTCTATGAATGAAAGTAGAGATCGAATCGCTAGGATGCGTGCTAAGAGAGACTGGCTAGAAAAACATTGTTCTTCTAGTTTTCGTGAAAATAATGATGAAGATCTTAAAGTGATTGGTGTGACTCCTGTTGAATCTTTGTTTGCTAATATAAAACTTGATAAATATGGGACTAGATATGAGTCAACTTTAGCTAGAAGGCGTCCCAATAATTTGGAGGGTGAAGATCTTAATGAAAAATTTGATAAAAGTGGGACTGGAGAGGTCAAAACTTTAAGTAGTGATGAACCCACTCTTTTGGATTTCAAGGACTTTAATTATGATAATTGTTCTTTGATTGACTCTATTTCCTTGTTGCAATCCATGCTTAATTCACCTCATGCTTATAGTCAAAATAAAGCTTTTACTAATCATATCGTTGATGCTATGATAAAATTGTTTGAAGGAAAACTTGAGTTGGAAGTTTCAATCCCTAGCAAGCTTTATGATGAATGGGAACCTACTATTAAGATTAAAATTAAATATTATGATTTTAATGCTTTGTGTGATTTGGGTGCTAGCGTTTCCACTATTCCAAAAACTCTTTGTGATGTGCTAGGTTTCTATAAATTTGATGATTGTTCTTTGAATTTGCATCTAGCGGATTCCAGTATTAAGAAACCTATGGGAAGGATTAATGATGTTCTTATTGTTGCAAATAGGAATTATGTGCCCATAGATTTTTATTATGCTTGATATAGATTGTAATCCTACATGCCCTATTATTCTTGGTAGACCTTTCCTAGAACGATTGGTGCAATTATTGATATGAAAGAAGGAAATATTAGATTTCAATTTCCGTTAAGGAAGGGCATGGAACACTTTCCAAGAAAGAAAATTTGGTTACCATATGAATCTTTTATGAGGGCTACTTATGAATTTAATACCAAAGATGACAATACCTAGATCTATGCATTATGCCTAGCCAGGGGCGTTAAACAATAGTGCTTGTTGGGAGGCAACCCAATTTTTATTTTGTGTTTTTTTTGTTTTTGCTTCTGTTTTTCAATAATACACAATATTACCTCTGTAGTAATTGTGCTTTAGTGCTTTAATTAGTGTTTGAGCCAAGTAAGACCTTTGGGATGGTCTATGGTGATAGTTGATTTGATCTTGCTGAAAAACAGAAACTTTTGCGCTCATTGCCAGAATTTAAAAAAATCACATAAGCGTGCTTTTGATCTGAATTTTTACACAAGATTGATATACAAATTTCCTAGGTTTTCCTAATTTTTCAGAATTTTTGGAGTTACAGAAGTATACGAAATTTCCAGATTACTACAGACTGTTCTGTTTTTTACGGATTCTAATTTCATTGTGTTGTTTGCTTATTTTGATGAATCTATGGCTAGTATCGGGGGGTATGAACCATGGAGAAGTTGGAATATAATATATATTACAGCAATATAAATTTAGAATGAGTTCACAACGGTACCTAAAGTGGTGATTTATTTTATTATACTAACGGAGCTTACGAGTTTTCTGTTGTGAAGTTTTCAAGTTTTGGGTAAAGATTTGATGGACTACGGAATAAGGAGTGGAAAGAGCCTAAGCTTGGGGATTACTAAGGCATGCCAAGGTAATATTCAAGGACAACCAAGCATCTAAGCTCGGGGATGCCCCGGATGGCACCCCCTCTTTCGTCTTCAATCCATTGGTAAATTTACTTGAGGCTATATTTTTATTCACCGCATGATATGTGTTTTGCTTGGAGCGTCTTGTATGATATGAGTCTTTGATTTTTAGTTTACCACAATCATCCTTGCTTTACACACCTTTTGAGAGGGACACACATTAATCATGAATTTATTAGAATACTCTATGTGCTTCACTTATATCTTTTGAGCTAGGCAGTTGCTCTAGTGCTTCACTTATATCTTTTTAGAGCATGACGGTGGTTTTATTTTGTATAAATTGATGAACTCTCATGCTTCACTTATATCATTTTGAGATTCTTAAAAATAGTATGGCAATTTGCTTAGGTTATGAATTTGGTCCTAACATGATGGGCATCCAAGAGGGATATAATAAAAACTTTCATAAAGAGCATTGAATATATGAGAAGTTTGATTCCTTGCATTTGTTTTGAGATATAAAGATGGTGATATTAGAGTCATGCTAGTGAGTAATTGTGGATTGGTGGAAATACTTGTGTTAAGGTTTGTGATTCCCGAAGCATGCACGTATGGTCTATCGTTATGTGATGAAGTTGGAGCATGATTTATTTTTTATTGTCTTCCTTATGAGTGGCGATCGGGGACGGGCGATGATCTTTTCCTACCAATTTATCCCCCTAGGAGCATGCGTATTAGTACTTTGCTTCGATGGCTAATAAATTTTTGCAATAAGTGTGTGAGTTCTTTATGACTAATGGTGAGTCCATGGATTATACGCACTCTCACCCTTCCACCATTGCTAGCCTCTCTAGTACCACGCAACTTTCGCCGTTGCATTAAACACACCATATACCCTTCCTCAAAATAGCCAGCATACCTACCTATTATGGCATTTCCATAGCCATTCCCAGATATATTGCCATGCAACTTCGACCGTTTCGTTTATTATGACACAAACCATCATTGTCATATTGCTTTGCGTGATCATATAGTTGACATAGTATTTGTGGCTTGGCCACCGTTCATATTTTTTATACATGTCACGCTAGATCATTGCACATCCCGGTACACCACCGAAGGCATCCATATAGAGTCATATCTTTGTTCTAGTATCGAGTTGTAATCTTGAGTTGTAAGTAAATAAAAGTGTGATGATCATCATTATTAGAGCATTGTCCCATGTGAGGAAAGGATGATGGAGGCTATGATTCCCCCACAAGTCGGGATGAGGCTCCAGACAAAAAAAAAGAAAAAAAAAGAGGCCAAAGAGCCCAAAATAAAAGAAAATAAAAAAATGAGAGAAAAAGAGAGAAGGGACAATGTTACTATCCTTTTTCCACACTTGTGCTTCAAAGTAGCACCATGTTCTTCATGATAGAGAGTCTCCTATTTTATCACTTTCATATACTAGTGGGAATTTTTCATTATAGAACTTGGCTTGTATATTACAATGATGGGCTTCCTCAATTTTCCCTAGGTCTTCGTGAGCAAGCAAGTTGGATGCACGCCCACTAGTTTTCTTTTTGAGCTTTCATACACTTATAGCTCTGGTGCATCCGTTGCATGGCAATCCCTACTCACTGGCATCGATATCAATTGATGGGCATCCCCATAGCCCATTAATTTTCCTAGTTGATGTGAGACTTTTTCCTTTTTGTCTTCTCCTCAAAACCTCCACCATACTCTATTCCACCCATAGTGTTATATCCATGGCTCACGCTCATGTATTGCGTGAAAGTTGAAAAAGCTTGAGAACATTAAAAGTATGAAACAATTACTTGGCTTGTCATCAGGGTTGTGCATGATAAATACTTTGTGTGATGAAGATAGAGCATGACAAGATTATATGATTTTGTAGGGATAACTTTCTTTAGCCATGATATTTTGAGAAGACATGATTGCTTTATTAGTATGCTTGAAGTATTATTGTTTTTATGTCAATATTAAACTTTTGCTTTGAATCTTATGCATCTGAACATTCATGCCACAAAAAGGAAAATTACATTGATAAATATGTTAGGTAGCATTTCACATCAAATATTCTGTTTTTATCATTTACCTACTCAAGGACGAGCAGGAATCCAATGTATCTATAATATTTGATTGTTCCATGATATTATATTATCTATCTTGGATGTTTTATATGCATTTATATGCTATTTTATATCATTTTTGGGACTAACCTATTAACCTAGTATCTAGTGCCAGTTGCTATTTTTTCCTTGTTTTTTGACTTTTATAGAAAATCAATACCAAACGGAATAAAACTTTACGATGATTTTTCTTGGACGACGAGACACCCAAGTAGCTTTGGGAGGATGCCAGAAGACCCACGAGGGGGCCACAAGCCCTAGGGGCGCACCCTAGGGGGGGCGCGGCCAGGGGCCTTGTGTCCCCCCCTGTGGCTCCTCTAACCCTAATCTCAGCACTATAAATCCTCAAATACCCCCCTATACCAGAGGGCACACAAAAAATACTTTTCCGCCGCCGCAAGCTTCTGTTCTTGTGAGATCCCATCTTGGGGCCTTTTTCGGTACTCTGTCGGAGGGGGATTCGATCACGGAGGGCCTCTACACCAACCTTGCTGCCCTTCCGATGATGTGTGAGTAGTTTACCACAGACCTACGGGTCCATAGCTAGTAGCTAGATGGCTTCTTCTCTCTCTTTGATCTTCAATACAATGTTCTCCTCGATGTTCTTGGAGATCTATTCGATGTAATCTTCTTTTGCGGTGCGTTTGATGAGATCCGATGAATTGTGGATTTATTATCAGATTATCTATGAATATTATTTGAGTCTTTTCTGAACTCTTTTATGCATGATTAAGATAGCTTTGCATTTCTCTCCGATCTATCGATTAGGTTTGGTCAACTAGATTGGTTTTTCTTGCAATGGGAGAGGTGCTTTGTGATGGGTTCAATCTTGCGGTGTCCTCACCCAGTCACAGTAGGGGTAGCGAGGCACGTATTGTATTGTTGCCATTTTAATTAAGGATAAAAAGATGGGTGTCGGTGTCAAAACCGGTAGACCTCGGGGTAGGGGGTCCCGAGCTGTGGATCTAGGATCGATGGGTAAGAAGGGACGACGAACACAGTGTTTACCCAGGTTCAGGCCCTCTCGAAGAGGTAAAACCCTACGTCCTGCTTGATTGTATTGAATGTATAACATGGTTTACAGAGTAGATCTACCTCGAGATCAGCATGAGCTGAACCCTAAGGCTATGAGGTGATGAATGTCGCTCTAGCCCTAAAGACTAAAAACCCTCGGTTTATATAGACACCGATAGGGTTAGGGTTACCGAAGATAGATTACAATAAGTAATTAAAGAGATCCTCCACCTTCTTGACTTGGAGGGCACACCACGACTTCATAGATCTCCTGTCATTATACGGCTCCACCGGTCCGGCCCATGTACAATGGGCCGTCGCCCCGAGGACCCCTTAGTCCATGACTCCCTCAGTAGCCCCCGAACTTGCCTCCGACGCCAAGACTTGTATCTGGTATCCATCCATCTGACCAGTATTCGGCTTGCAGGGCGAGTTCCTCAGTATGTCTCTCCCCTGTTCGGAACCAAGTGATGTCCGGAATCTGAAACGGTAGTTTTACTTAACACCGAAGGTAATAATAAAAACATCGCTCAAGCGCAAATAGTGCCTTTATCTGACAACTTTTTCTCTTTCAACGAAGAGTCGCTTCTAGCCATAACGCCAAGCAGTTACTATTTCTCAAAGCGTGACTCAAGGCTGACGCCACGTTTGACATGTCCCCTCAAGGTGGAGATCGTGTCCCTCTTTTCGGGGGATATGGTTAATGATTTCGATTCCCCTCCCCGATTGTAATGTTGCGGAGATATCGGGAAATGGAGAGGCCAGCGGCGTGGAAAAAGGAATCCCCGGCCTGTCAACAGTCTATAAAGGGGGGCCGCTATAGTATGCATCCCACGCCCTCTTCCACTTTCCGCTCACGCAGACCTTTAGAGCTCCAGCGCCCTTTCTCTCTGCTTCCACAGCGAATCCCACTTCACCTCCTTCGACCATGGCCGGATCTGGCGCCAATGGGAAGTGGGAGGTCTCCTCCGTCACCAATGAGGACATTCTAAAGCTGAAGGAGGCCGGCTACTTGCCGGCTAATGTCGCCCATCGGGCCCCCGAAGAGGGCCAGATCATCCCTATCCCCGAGTCGGGCGAAAGGGTAGTTTTTCTCCCCCATTTCCTTAGGGGGCTCGGATTTTCCCTGCATCCCTTTTGTGCAGGGGCTGATGTTCTTCTACGGGCTGGATTTTCACGATCTAGCCCCCAACTCTCTCCTCCACATTTCGACCTTCATCGTCGTTTGTGAAGCGCTCCTCCGAGTCCAGCCGCACTTTGGTTTATGGCTGAAGGTGTTCAATGTCAAGCCCAAGGTGGTCGGCGGCGAGCATGCAGACTACAGAGGGGCCATGATTAGTAAGCTGACACGGGTCCAGTGGCTGGACGGCCACTTTGTCGACACCGTCCGGATGTGGCAGAAGGAGTGGTTTTATATCACCGAGCCGAGGGAGGCCACTTCGGGAGCGGCCCCCGCATTCAGGTCCGGACCCCCGACCCGATTGGCCTCCTGGACCACCAAGAGCCCAGACTGGGGGTGTGTCGCTGACACGAAAATGCTGCAGAAGCGCATCGACAGCATAATAGAGACCGGCGCGAAGCTGGTCGATGTGGTCCAGATCATGCTCCACCGCCGGCTCCTCCCCTGCCAGGAGAGGGCCAAGCCTAAGTGGGAGCATGAGCCCGAGGATCCGGCCATCGTGCGGCACCTCTACGGTACGACTCCTGACAAGATATGGGGCCAATTATTCCAGCCCTAGAAGGAGTGGCCAGTCGAGGGGAAGGACATAGGCCTTGACGTCGCGAACCCCCCAAGGGAGGTGAGCGGCATTCTTTTTCGAGAAGTGTTCGGATATTCACACCATGTTTGATTCGGTCTAACCCTGGTATGTGGATTTTGCAGGGCTGGCTCGCCAAGGCCAAGAAGATCTGCGGCTCGGCGCCTCTGCCGGAAGGGCCCCGATCAGAGCACCTAGAAAAGCTGCTGGTCGTGGTGCCTTATAAGGCGCCCGCCAAGAAGGGCAAGAAGAAAGGAGAGCCGGAGGCCAGGGAGGGCCTCCACCGTAGGGTTCATCCGGGCAATCGGTCCAGAGACGCTGCGGCCTCATCCGTGCAGGATGGGGGCGAGGATGAGGATGAGGAGGAGAGTGCCTCCTCGCATTCCAAGAAGAGGGCGGCATCCGAGGACGTCGAGGAGGTCCAACCTTTTCCGGCTCCAAAGAGACGATCCCGGCCCAAGCTGGTCCTATCCGATAGTTCGGACTCCGACAAGGAGTCCGAAGTGTCCGAGAAGGTTCCGGAGAAGGATCCCCGGGCCAAGCCCCCGGCCAGCAGGTAAGGTGTTGGCATTTTTAGCTATCTCATTTTCAGTAATTTGCTTGTCGGTGTACTAAGTATTGGGCCACTAGTACCCCGTACTTGTGCACGGGCAGTTGTAGCCATCCTCGCAGCAAGGCTTGCCGGGAACAGTTCGAGGTCGGTTCAAGCCACCAAAGAAACCGTCAAGTCAGAGATCTAAGGGTCAACAGATAGGAAAGGGCTGGAATCCAAAGGCCAGCCTCCCCGGCAAGATCTTGCGGGGGTGGCCTACGGAGCCCGGCAAGGCTTGGCGCCCGGCAAGGCTTGGCGTCCGGCAAGGTTTGGCGTCCAGCAAGGCTTGGCGCCCGGCAAATTTTGGCGCCTGGCGAGATCCTGCCACTGTGCCACCACTCCAACACAGCGACAAAGCCTGACATTCTGGGTCCTTCTCTGGATGCGTGGCAACGCGCCAGTGGAGGAGAGCTTAAGCGGTGCTGATGGGATGGCCCCTTTTTCCATCCCCAAGAAAGTGAGGACACCTAAACGGACACCTCACGGTGCATTAAATGCGGTTGTCCTAATCCGTCAGGGGTTAGGTATGATACCCTGTAGCTACTTTACACCTCAATGTATGTACATTTTGCCACTGTGGAGACCCCTTTGAGCATATAAAAGGAGGCCCAAGGCAACTGCTACAGAGGAGGAGGATCTTCTGGCCCATTCTGCATGCGTAGCTGCTCTTTGAACGTACTGTTCACTGCGAGCGCTCCTGAAGGCTGGGCTCAAGAACATCAATAAGAACACAAAGCAGGTGTAGGGTTTTACGCTGATTAGCGGCCCGAACCTGGGTAAAAGCCTCCCGCATCGATCATTGGTTCTGCTCTTTATGTATACCTCTCCCCCCGCCGAATCGTAAAGGGGTCTCTCGGGATCCCATAGGTGTCGTACGCCGACATCTTTGGCGCGCCAAGTAGGGGGATTGAAGGTTGCGTATACCTGATCTAGTGATCGGCGCCTCAGTTTCTTCATCATCATGCCGCCCAAGAAGAAGAGCGCTGTAACGGCGCAACCGTCCACGTCCGTTTTGCCTACGCCTTCGCGTACGGGCGACGGCATGGGTACAGAAGGAAGAGGGCAAGAACCCCCACGGCGTTCTGGGGATCCGAGCCAGGCGAGCGGCATCGTTCGCAGTGGCAGTGGTAACCTGCACGCCACTGGATCTAGAGACGGTGCTGTGCTGCCTACGGGTGGCACAACAAATTCCAGAGATCGGAGGGCGCCTGCTGGAGCTCCCGCGCGGGCGCAAGCCTCATGACCTACCCAGGTCGTGCATGATGAGCGACGTCATGGCGCTGGTGGTTCAGGCTGTCCCCACGAAAAGGTTTCTGTGCATCGATCCCAAGATGCGCGGGACCAGCATGCACACCGAGCTGCTGGCGGAGGTGGCGCGCGGTCGCGTGACCGTGGTGGTGCTCCTTCTAACATGGTTAGGAGTCAGAGCACCTCACGTACCTCGCACCTGTCGCCGCCGCCTACGCCAGCGGAAGCCTTGGCACGTGCGCAGCTGCTCCTCGATTTTCCTCCTACCCCAGAGAAGATGGAGGAGTGGCGAGCTACTATCCAGAGCCTTATCGGCTTTGCCAACAAGGATGGACCGCAAGAGGCAGGGCCCTCGCAGCGGAGGCCCATCGATCCGGCGCGAGCCGATGTGGAGAAAACCGGAGGTGGTGCAACCATGGTGCACTCCCCTCCGCGGCACCAGCGGCGGCCGATAACTCAGCAGGTCGACCGCCGTGAAGAAGTTTCCACGGCGTCATCCGATCCACGGATGCGCCGTGATCAGCGTCAAGTTCTCCAGGAACGATGCAGGGAGGACGCTCGAACTACCATCGAGCAGCGACGGGAAGCGCGCTATCAGTCTGATAAGCGCGCGGGGCCGGCTGTCGACGAGCATGCGCTAGGGGACGTAGGAGACTTGCTTTATGAGGTAGGGACTCCAGCGTTTACCCGTGAGCTGCGGCAAGTCTAGTGGCCTAACTCCCGAACCTTCAAGCCGGAGGTCCCGGAGAAATATGATGGTAAGACCCATCCCTCGGAGTTCCTGAGCATCTACACCATTGCGGTGCAGGCTGCCGGGGGCTGAGATGATAAGATACTTGCCAACTACTTCCCGTTGGTGCTCAAACCCAACGTCAGGTCGTGGTTGATGCATCTGCCGGAGAATTCAATTTCTTCCTGGTCAGATCTGTGCCATCAGTTTGTTGGCGCCTTTGTCGGAGGCCACCAAGCTCCTGGCCAAGAGAGTGATTTGCACATCATCCCTCAGAAGGAGGGCGAGTCCCTGCGCAAGTTTATGCAGAGGTTCAGCCGGGTGCAGTACAATATTCCTGACGTTCATCCTGCCGCTGTCATTAGCGTGTTCCACCAGAATGTGCGTAACCGCAGAATGCGGGAAGAGCTGGCAATGAACAAAGTCAGGAGTATTGCCGAGCTTTACCCTTTGGCCGACAAGTGCGCTCGAGCTGAGGAGGGGAGGAGACTCCCTGGCGAGGCTGTTGGCGCGGCGGGCGAATCCGAAGAAGAAGATGCCGCGGCCCCGTCAAGGAAAGGCCGGCGGCAGAACAGGAAACGCGGAGGCAAGGCCGTGCTTGCTGTCGAGGAATTCGACAACCCCGGCGCCGCCAAGAAGGCCAAGGTTGGTGACCCCGGCAAGGATCTCGCCGGGTGCCCTTCCTGTCAGGCCTTGGCGGCTGCCGACAAGCCGGAGAACTCCGGCAAGCAGTATTGCAAGATCCATCGCACCAAGGGCCATGATCTCCAGAACTGCCGGCAAGTTGAGCAGCTTGCCGAGAAGCAAAGGGCCGAATATGAGAGGTGAGATAAGGAGAAGGCCCAAGATGGTGCTGACGGATCCGGCAAGAAGCACGGTGGCCGAGGGGGTCGCCGCGGCAAGGCCAAGCAACAGAAAGATAGGCCCGCCCGGGGCCGAGACAAGGAAGAGGATGATGATGAAGAAGACGATGAATCCAGTGAGCAGGAATTCCAGAAGGCTACGGAGGCCATGTGTATCGACGGAGGTGCCTCGCTGCATTCTTCCCACCATCAACTTAAACAGTGGGTGCGGGAAGTTAATGCGGCAGAGCCATCCCCAGATGCATGTAGGCCCCTGAAGTGGTCCAGCACGCCTATCATTTTCGACGCCGAGGATCACCCTGATCGCACAACTGCGGTCGGGTGCTTGCCATTGTTGGTCTCGCCAACAATTCGCAACCTCAGGGTGACGAAAATGTTAGTTGACGACGGGGCCGGCCTAAACCTAATCTCACCGGATGTGCTCAAAAAGCTTCAAATTCCCGACGAGGACCTCGAAGAAACGGGTACGTTTCAAGGGGTCAATCCGGGAAGAACCCAGCCTAAGGGCAAGATTACGCTGTCGGTGACATTTGGCAGTGAACTTAACTTCAGGACCGAGAAGGTGGTGTTTGATGTCGCCAAGATCCCCATGTCATATAATGGGATCCTTGGTCGGCCAGCGCTGGCTAAGTTCATGGCGGCATCACATTACGTGTACAACGTCCTGAAGATGCCTGGGCCGTTGGGCGTCATCACTATCCATTCTGATAAGAAGGATGCGCTCATCTGTGCCGACCAACTTTACCGGGAAGCAGTTGCAGCACCTGCCATCAAGGCACCTGCTCCTGCCGCTGGAATTCCCGGGGGGAAGAAGAAGACCGGCAAGAACCTTGGCGCGAACTCCGGCAAGCGCACCTCCTCGGAGTGCTGCGCTTCCATCGAGGACGCACCAGAAAGTTCCACCGGCAAGAACAAGAAATCTAAGGCCGCTCCGCCGGAGACCAAGAAGGTGCCTGTCAGAGAGGATGGAATGGGGGGAACTTTCACCATAAGTTCCACCCTAGATGGCAAATAGGAAAGCGCGCTCGTTGCTTTCCTGCGGGCGAATGTCGACGTGTTTTCATGGCAACCGTCTAACATCCCCGGTGTTCCCAGGAAGGTAATTGAGCACCACCTTGCTGTCTGTCCTCATGCGTGGCCCGTCAAGCAAAGGGTCAGGAAGCAAGCCTTGGAGCGGCAAGAATTCATTGCCGAAGAAATTAGAAAGTTGGAGGTGGCAGGATTGGTCAAGGGAGTGCTTCATCCGACCTGGTTGGCCAATCCGGTTGTAGTGCGGAAAGCGAATGGGAAATGGAGGCTTTGTATCGATTATACAGATATCAATAAAGCCTGTCCAAAAGATCCCTTTCCCTTGCCGCGCATCGACCAGATTGTGCACGGGCAGTTGTAGCCATCCTCGCAGCAAGGCTTGCCGGGAATAGTTCGAGGTCGGTTCAAGCCACCAAAGAAACCGTCAAGTCAGAGATCTGAGGGTCAACAGATAGGAAAGGGCTGGAATCCAAAGGCCAGCCTCCCCGGCAAGATCTTGCCGGGGTGGCCTACGGAGCCCGGCAAGGATTGGCGCCCGGCAAGGCTTGGCGCCCGGCAAGGCTTGGCATCCGGCAAGGTTTGGCATCCGGTAAGGCTTGGCGTCCGGCAAGGCTTGGCGCTCGGCAAGGCTTGGCGCCCGGCAAATTTTGGCGCCTGGCGAGATCCTGCCACTGTGCCACCACTCCAACACAGCGACAAAGCCTGAAATTCTGGGTCCTTCTCTGGATGCGTGGCAACGCGCCAGTGGAGGAGAGCTTAAGTGGTGCTGATGGGATGGCCCCTTTTTCCATCCCCAAGAAAGTGAGGACACCTAAACGGACACCTCACGGTGCATTAAATGCGGTTGTCCTAATCCGTCAGGGGTTAGGTATGATACCCTGTAGCTACTTTACACCTCAATGTATGTACATTTTGCCACTGTGGAGACCCCTTTGAGCATATAAAAGGAGGCCCAAGGCAACTGCTACAGAGGAGGAGGATCTTCTGGCCCATTCTGCATGCGTAGCTGCTCTTTGAACGTACTGTTCACTGAGAGCGCTCCTGAAGGCTGGGCTCAAGAACATTAATAAGAACACAAAGCAGGAGTAGGGTTTTACGCTGATTAGCGGCCCGAACCTGGGTAAAAGCTTCCCGCGTCGATCATTGGTTCTGCTCTTTACGTATACCTCTCCCCCCGCCGAATCGTAAAGGGGTCTCTCGGGATCCCATAGGTGTCGTACGCCGACATTGCTTTAGTTGAAGGTTAACCCCTCCGAGTTGCAGTCCCCCACGTGAACGCCCCACTGAGCAGACTTTGGAGGGGACGTCTCCGCCCGCCGAACTGGCGGACAGTGGGTCTATGGCGCACTCCGTGCCTCCTCCGATCCCCGAAAAGGTTGAGGAGGTGCGGTCCCAAAGGACTCCTCCTCCTCCAAACACAGAGGGGGAGGCGGACGCCGTAATGACCGAGGTTAACACCTTGGTCACCAAAGACCAGGAGGGAGTGTCCCTCTCGCCTGGCGAGGGAAAGGAGTCCGGACCATCCGGACCCCAACCGTCGACCGCTCCCGAGCCCCCAAGGCCTTCGACGGCACAGGATCCTCCCAGCGGGGGAGGGGCCGGGGAGCCAACGCCAGCACCGAACACCTCCACACGGGCAGCAGCTGGCTGGCCAGACGTTCTGGAGGAGCTGGTGGGCAACTCCGTCATCGTTGATGGGCACTGCACTTTAATGAGTGCAGTTATGCAGAGTGTTCGTTCCGTCCAATTCGGACTGAACGACGTTGTCCAAGGCCTTCTAACAGGCTTTGAGGTAAGTCAAGTAATTCTCTTTCTCATAATGCGGTTGTAATTGTTAGTTTAGGTAGGCCGTATACATAGCAGCCCCCGAGACTCTGCCAGGACCTCAGAGAGACCTGCAGAGGATCAAATTCGGTAAGCCGAATAATAGTGTCGACGTATTTTTTGCTGACACAGGCATCTTCCATGGCCGCGGCTGCTAATGTCGCGGCGTTAGAGGAGATGGATCGGAAGCTCAAGCTTTCCGATCAAGAGCATGACCTTGTCAACAAACGGCTTGATGAGGCGCAAGGTAAGCCCTGTGAGAAGATGTGTACTTGCTTGACGCCGGATATTGACGATCCGGACTGTATGCTAATCCCTTATCTTGATGACCCTGTAGGTGCTGCCGCCGAGGTCGAGGGCTTGAAGGAGGCCCTGAAGAAAGCCGAGGACGAGAATAAAATGGCCGCTGAGAAGGCAATGGCCGAGCTTGAGAAGGTCAAGCTTGCTGCCGAGCAACATGAGGCTCGGGTGACCGAAGTTCAAGTGGAGCTCCAGGATGCCACCAAGAAACTGGAGGCCCTTGAGAAGGGGCAGGAGGAGCAATCCTCCCGGTTATCCAAGGCGGAGAAGGAGCTTCAGGAGGTGAGGAGTGACGCTCGAGGTGTCCGGGAGGAGCTCCGACAAGCCGCGCAAATTGCCAATGGTAAGAAATATTTACTGCAGAGTGTGTTCGAAGGCAACAGATTCGCCCTGCTGATGAGGGTCTGGCGCTCCCCAGGCGTCTTTGCCAAACTTCCGAAGAATGCGGCGGCTGCGGCGAGGCACTATGCCAACCTCGAGGAGGACTCCATGCAGCTGCTCTTCTGGTCACAGTTTCTGGACTCCGAGCGTCCACCCCTCCTCAGCGATCAAATGAAGCAGCTGATGGAGATGCGTCGGATGTCTGAGCTGGCCTTGAAGGACCTTTGTGTCAGCCTGTGGCCGGCCGAGCCCATTCCAGACACCTACTTCGGCCTTGTGCAGAAGCTGCGGGAGGCGCTGCTCCGGATTGACGCTGTAAAGCGGTCAGCGTGCCTTGAGGGGGCGAGGCTCGCGTTTGCGAAGACTCTGGTTCATTGGCCGAGGATGAATCCAATGGAGATGGCCACTGGTCCTCCACCCAAGGGGAAGGGGCATCGTTGCCCGGAGCAGTACTTCACGCAGGTGATAGCCGGAGCGCGGGCGATAGAGGGCCAGTGTTCGAAAGATGTAATGCTTGAGTAGTTGTATTAAATTTGTATCAAGTGGGACTTATGCTTCATTATGCGCCCGACGGACTTATTTAATATTGTAATGGTTAAATTTTGACTCTGTGTGGCCGTATGTTTATTCTGAAAGCTACCAGTCGTCAGCTTCAGCCCCCATGTGAATATCACGAGGGGTGTTTTGTCTCCACACTGTTACCCTTAGCCAACGTCTTGGTGCCCGGAGGCGGTAGTGCGGGAGCGAAACCAGGCAATCACACTATTCGGTTTTACTGCTTTCACTTAGCCTTAGGAGCTTGACGGTGGGGACTAGGGACTAGCCCCCGGTGTATTGTGATGTACTTAGGGATCAAACCATGCCCTTTCCGATCACATGGTTTGTGTTAAGACAAACCCTTCGTGTGACACGGTGAAACCGCCAATGATTTTTAAGGTCAAACCTCGTCATCAGATCGCGGACCCATTCGCGCTTACTATGACGGTCAGTTTTCGGCTTTTTCCTCCTGAGGTACTTGACCGGGCAAACCAGAAGTACAATCGTAGGGGTTCTCCCTTTGCCCTCTTAGCCGAACGTGCGGAACATAAGAGGCAAGCACAGGAGCCGGGCAACCCAACTATTGACCCAAGACATAGTTCGGAACAGATGCATATAGTGCAATATCCGAGACACCGAACACCTAGCGGAAGCAGTGCCGGACTTGAAGATATTGAGTTGATACATAAATCGAACTCTTGACTAGTTAATATATTTTCATGCCGGGCTGTTCGAAGAGCGAGTGGGGAATCTGAAAAGATACAGAAAAAATTGCAAGATGCGGATATCTGAACACCGTAAAGGGTATTTTTATTATTTCTTGTAAGCTCAGGACGTCTAACCGTACAATTCTAACTGCGAAGGCAGTAATTGTAAGAGAGAAAGAAAAAGAAAATTTACAGAGTAAAGGTTGATGCAGGGCCTTGATACGTGAGTTGAAGCCTTCACTGTGCCTTGCTGCACGTCTGCGCCTTTGCCTCTGATGGGTGGGGGTTGGGATCTTCGATGAGACCTTGATGGGCGAGGACCCTGCTGATGGAGCTTTAAGCTTGGGGATATCCGGAATTGGTCCCCGGGTCATCCGAAGATGAGGTAATTCCGAAGTTCGGTTTAACCGAATATGTGCTTCGGATGAATGTATGCCTCACGGCTGCCCATGGTATTTTGAGTGTGAAGTTGTGCTGACGAGGCCGTGGGGCGTGTATCCCTATTTGCGGCAAACACATGCGGGTTCCCATGATGGGGAACGGGTTCGAACCCGTTTACTATTATCACCGGCCTTTACGGCGGGTCGGCATCCGGGCCTATATGGGCCGGTGTGGTCTTCGGCCGCTAAGGCCGTAGTGTGCTCTTCGGTTCGAAGTGAGTGTTCTGTGTTGTCGTTGATAGTTATGACGCCCGAAGGACCAGGCATCTTCAACTTGAGGTACGCATAATGCGGAATGACATTGAATTTGGCGAACGCTATTCGGCTGAGGAGGGCGTGATAGCCACTGCGAAAAGGTGCGATATCGAAGATCAAGTCCTCGCTTCGGAAGTTATCCGGAGATCCGAACACTACTTCAAGCGTCACGGTGCCCATGCAGCGGGCCTCCACTCCCGGAATGACCCCCTTGAAGGTGGTGTTACTGGGTTTAAACCTTGATGGATCGATCCCCATTTTCCTCACTGTATCCTCGTATACCAGGTTGAGGCTGCTCCCTCCGTCCATTAGGACTCTAGTGAGGTGGAATCCATCGATGATGGGGTCTAGCACTAGGGCTGCGGACCCTCCATGGCGTATGCGGGTGGGATGATCCCTGCGATCGAACATGATCGGTCAAGCTGACCATGGATTGAACTTCGGTGCTACTGGCTCGACAGAGTATATGTCCCGTAGCGCTCTCTTCCTTTCCTTCTTCGGTATGTGGATTGCGTAAATTATGTTTACCGTCTTGACCTCGGAAGGAAAGTGTTTCTGGCCTCCACTATTCGGCCTGCAGAGCTCGTCACACTATAGGAATCAGGAACTTTGCCGTCTGCCATGGCTGACGGCAAAGGCATGACTGGTGGACGGCAAAGGCCTTTGCCGTCAGCCAGCTGACGGCCCCACGTCCGACTGAACAAACTACGGCAAATGGCTGCTTTGCCGTCTGCTTTAATAAAGCGGACAGCAAAGAAGTTTGCTGTCAGCCATCCAGGGCAAGCAGACGGCAAAGGGGATGGACGGCAGAGGGGTAGGGTTAGGTCTGTTAGCGGTTAACGACGTGCTTTGCCGTCAGCTAGCACGTGGCAGACGGCAAAGATGCAAATAGGCCAGCCCAGGTGCCCCCCCCCCCCGTAGCTGCCATGTGGCTTGCTATGCCGTCTGCTAGCAGACGGCAAAGACCTTTGCATCTTTGCCGTCCGCCAGCAGACGACAAAGTGTCCAAATAGGCCAGCCCAGTACCCCCCAGGTTGCACAGGTAGCTGCCACGTGGCAGCTTTGCCGTCTGCCAGCAGACGGCAAAAAGGTTTGCCGTCCGCCAGCAGACGGCAAAGTGCCTGTATTGCCCCTGTTAATTCTGTTTTTTTCTTAAAGTCAATCAATTTCACAGATATATATATATATATTCATTTTAAAATACTTTCAACAAGCATACATATCTCTGCCATATGGATATGATCATCCAACACATATACATACCAAATCAAAAGTCCATATCCAACATATATATAGCCAACATATCCAACAATTAAGCCAACATATCCAACAACAAGCATACAATGGTTTCATCCATACATACATATATAGGTAGCAAGTTTCACATTGTTCATCCTACAAAATCAAAACAAAAAGGAAGGACAAGGAGAAGAGTAAACTCCATCAACGCAAGTTTCCGTGATCTAAAGCAAATCTGCAAATTGGGAAAGAAGAAAGTTAGAAGAAGAAGAAGAAGAAGAAGAATTTTTCTTCTCTTTCTTTTTCTCCTCTTCTTTATCTTCTTCTTCTTCTTCTTCTTCTAACAACTAAGGTAACCTAGGTAATTATGCCATTTTTTAGCTAACTAAGCATATTAAGTCATTTTGGAGGAAAAAAATGCTAAGTGTAGGTCATTTTAGAGCTAACCTAGGTAAATTGGTCATTTTGGAGCTAAGTAAGGTTATTATGTCATTTTCGAGGAAAATAAGCTAAGTATATGTCATTTTGGAGGTAACCAAGATTATTATGCCATTTTTACCTAAGTATGCTAAGTATGTCGTAAATGAACTAAATAAGCTAAGTATAGGTCATTTTTGAGCTTACCTAGGTAGTTATGCCATTTTTGAGCTAACTAAGCATATTTATTCATTTTGGAGCTAAACCAAGGTAATTATGCCATTTTTTACCTAAGTAAGCTAATTATTTCATAAATGAACTAGCTAAGCTAAGTTTAGGTCATTATTGAGCTATCCTAGGTAGTTATGCCATTTTTTAGCTAACTAAGCATATTAAGTCATTTTGGAGGGAAAAATGCTAAGTATAGGTCATTTTAGAGCTAACCTAGGTAAAATAGGTCATTTTGGAGCTAATTAAGGTTATTATGTCATTTTCAAGGAGAATAAGCTAAGTATACGTCATTTTGGAGCTAAATAGGTCATTTCTTAAGCTAAGTATGCATTTGTTAAGCAAAACACTTGGGAAAACTTACCGTCATCACGGAGGTGAAGGAGCGATTGTGCCAGTGGTAGACAGAGAAGAATCGGTCGATGCTTGTCGGGAGGCACACTGCACCAAAGATCATTTGCAATGTCTTGTTAGCATGATGCAACTCAAATGTGAATACTAGTAACTAATGACCATTCAAATGAAACTCACCGTGGTCCCCGGAGCAATCTGGGGCATCGGCGGAGGGGTCTAACCATTGGCCTGGCACACAGACTGCACATTTGGTTTTCATGAGTCAGTCATATTAGTTAGTAATGAAATGAACATTACGTGCATGATTTGGCTACTATGCAGGAGAAACTTACCACGAGGAGCTCGTATAGGGCCCGGTGAGACATGTCGTTCCGGTTCCTCTCCTCCTCCAACAGCTTAGCCGTCCTCTCCTCCAGGTCCCTCTCCCTCTCCGCCGCCTGCCTGTTTGCCTTCGCCAGAAGCGCCTGGGTGTTCACTCTCTTTTTCTCAAGAACAGCCTACAACACCACTCCTCGTTAGCATTGTAATCATCGACGGCCACACAAACAATGTAATGGAGGAAAGGTATCTGAGTCCGTATAACTAACATCGATGGCGAGCTCCATTGGCCGTGGATGAGGCCTTATCTCAGGATCGGAGCTCGTCTGGCGCTTCTTGATCTCCGGGAGAGTGCTAGGACAACGTATCAGTCCATCCCCAATGGCTATCGAGCCATGGTACCTCCCGCCACCAGATATCATCACCAGCTCTAGATCAAAAGGACTCTGGCTCGGGTTAAAGTCCTCCCCTTTCCTCATCTTCCCCTCGTCTCTGTACTTCACGAGCTTGTGGTGGGAGGAGATGTTTGTGAAGCTCTCTAGATGATCGAGGTCAGACTCAGAGAATGCCTTGGCCTTCTTGTATGGGGCAGTATGGGCCATGGCATAGAGGTTGAACACCCCTGGCACCTCCTTGTTGTGTCGCCCCTAAAAGAGAGGAACAAAATATTAGTTAAGGGCTCAAGCTAGCATGAAGAATGAAATTGCATGAATCTTGAAGCAAACCACATACCCAGTTATCCCCGTACTCATATAGGTTGCAGCTCCCTTGATGGTGTGGCACACCAACCATTTGGGCACGCTTATCCTTGGCCTTGTTGTGGACGGCTAGCCATTGGGGAGAGCACCACTCATCCACCAACGCCTCCCAACAGTCCATCCTATCCGCACACCATCTCGGGGGCACCTAAGTTAGTCAAGAGAAATTTCAGCGCTACACCTACGAATCAAATCAAGGAAACTAAGTACAGGGCCTTAAGAATAGGTAATTACCTTCATGTACTTCTCCTTACTCAGAAACTTGCCGCGACACTTCTTCTTGGACCTCTTAATACCAGTCGAGGTGTAGTAGTCTCGAACAGCCTGCACCCGAGCCTCGTGCCGTAAGTTCTGAAGTAGGCGCTTGCACTCAGCTTCGACAACCATAGCCGCGGCCTCCTCCTGTCCCTCAAGACACCTGTAGAAGGTCTGCAATCAAACAAGACAACACTGATTAGTACAATCACTAGGTACTGTTGATTTTTAATTTTGTAAAGGAGAAATTACCCAAAACGTCCGGATCACAATGTCGGCCACCGTCTCGCACAAGACACCCTCGACCCTCTCCTCCGGCGGGGCCGGGGCAGCCAAGTACAACTCCCAGCTTAGTGCTAGCTGTGGAACCTGACCCTCACCGGGCAATGTGACCCACCCCGGGAAGTGCTGCCGGCAAAGCACACCAAGGACCTGGTTGGGCCTGCGGACACCAGGGGCGTGTTTCCAACCCCTGCAGTATGACAAGGCCAATGCATTAGATATTAATTTGAAGAAACGTGAAGGCAAAAGGTTAAAAAAGAGTAAATGCACTTACTTCTCCCCATTAGGCGCAATCAACCACCTCTGCTCGCGGGTCGCCGGCACGGGCGGGAGCTTTGTACCACCACGCTGGTAGACCTTGCCCCCCTCAACCAGCTCGCCCTCGCTATAGCTAACATCAGAAAAGCTGTCCTCGCCACCATCAGCATGGCCACTAGCCTCCGGAGTCTCGTGGGACGAAGACTCTGGGACGGCGTGCCCTGGTGGGCCCCCCTACCCTCTTTGCTATCTGCCTAGCCATTCTGTGCCGTCTGCTAGCAGACGACAAAGAGGCAGCAGACAGCAAAGAGGTGACCTAGCCAACACCGTGCCCCCGTGGGGCCCACAAGGCTCTTTGCCGTCTGCCATTGTCCTCTTTGCCGTCTGCTAGCAGACGGCAAAGACTCTTTGTGCCATCAGCTGGTTCTTTGTCGTCTGCTTTGCCAAAGCAGATGGCAAAGACTCTCTTTGCCGTCCGCTGGCAGACGGCAAAGAGTGGACAGATGGCAAATTTGCAGATTCCAGTAGTGTCATCATCCTCGCTTCGTGGGATTTTGCCCGAGTCTTCGGCTGTGAGTTTGCCGGCCTATTTGATCACCCGACAATTTCGGTTGGAGTGGTTGGCGGGCTTCTCTGATGTGCCGTGGATCTGGCAAAGCCTGTCCAGAATTGTGTCCAGTCTAGACGGGCCATCACCGTTGCCCTTAAGGGCTTTCTTTCGGGTTCTGGACTTCTGGTTTCGGAATCCGGCATTTACTTCCGTATCCTCACCCTCGCCGTCATTGTGGCGATGTTTATTCTTGCTGCGTCGGGGCTTTCCATTTCCGTCCCGAACCTCGGAGGTACCGGGTGTGTCTGGGTTGGTGTTTTTGCGAGCAAGCCAACTGTCTTCGCCCGCGCAAAAGCGGGTCATGAGGGAAGTAAGGGCTGCCATAGTTCTTGGTTTGTCCTGGCTGAGCTGCCGTACAAGCCATTCGTCCTTGACACTATGCTTAAAGGCAGCCAAGGCTTCGGCATCCGGACAGTCAACGATATGATTTTTCTTGGTCAGGAATCGGTTCCAAAACTGTCGGGCAGATTCTCTGGGTTGTTGCATGATGCGATTTAAGTCGCCAGCATCCGGAGGCCGGACATAGGTGCCCTAAAAGTTTGCTCGAAAAGCATCCTCAAGCTCTTCCCAGCAACCTATAGAGTCTTCGGGAAGGTTGTTCAACCAGTGTCGAGCTGGGCTTTTGAGCTTTAGCGGCAAATATTTAATGGCGTGGAGGTCATCTCCTCGCGCCATGTGGATGTGGAGGAGGAAATCCTCTATCCATACGGCTGGATCTGTGGTTCCGTCGTATGATTCGATGTTCACAGGCTTGAAGCCTTCCGGGAATTGATGTTGCATTACCCTCTCTGTGAAGCACAAGGGGTGTGCGGTGCCCCGAACTCGGGCTACATCGCGTCGGAGGTCTTCGGCCCTCCTAATCTGCTGCTGCTCCCAGACTCTATCGTTTCGGTTTAACCGATCGTAGTATCCTTCCCGGTACGCGGGCAGGTCCTCTCTGGGTCCATAGATGGACCTGGTACGGCCTCCACGAGCGTCTAGGTCATGGCGGAGGTCATACTCGTAAGTGGGCCGCACTTGATCCTTGCCGTGACGGTGAGGTGGGGCGGCTGGGTGTTTGGCCTTGTCAGCTTCTCTGTCCCGCCCTCTAGGAGGGCAGTCCGGCTGTTCGGCGTTTGTGTATATTGGGCGTGTGGGCTGTACGGCCTTGTCGTCAAACTGTGGCAGGAGTCTCCGCTTGGGATAACTCCTGGTTGGCTGATCGCGGCCGTACCCCTCTTCGGCAGCTAGGACTTTAGTCCATCGGTCGTTGAGGGTGTCCTGTTTGGCCTTGATTTTGTGTTTTTGCTTCTTTAGGCTGCGGGCGATGGCTAAAAGCCTCTGCTTGAACCGTTCTTGCTCCAGAGGGTCTTCGGGGGCGATGAAATCATCCTCCCCATGACTGGCCTCCTTTTCAGAGAGTGGGAGGTAGTTGCTATCCTCGGAGTCATCGGGGTTTTCTGAATTGAGCGGGTCCTCCTGCCCTGCGAGGTCATCCTGATGATGTTCGAAGGTTGCGTCTCCGGCGAGGTCATCTATATTATTTGTGGTGCCGTTCTCTGCAGATTCCACGTTGCTTGCATGGCTTCAACATGGCTTTGATCGACAATGCTGTTTTCGGCGTTTGGGTGGCTCATCTCTGGGCTTGCCTCTGTCCTGATTGGGGGTGCCGTCGCCGTCCTTGGGGGTGTCCACCATGTAAATGTCATAGGTGGAAGTGGCCGACCAGCGGCCGGTAACTGGGGGGGGGGGGTAACATCGGCACTGGCCGTGGCTCCGTCCCCCTCGTCCATGTATTCGGTATTCTCCAAATTATAGTCTAGCATATCGGTTAAATCATCGATAGTGGCTACCAAGTGGGTGGTGGGTGGGACGCAAAATTCCCTATAGTATGCCTCGACGGGTTGACGATCATGAGCGGGGGAGAGATCCTCCTGGATAGTCATTTTCTGAATTTGGTCCAATGCCTCGTTTATCATAGCGAGGGTCGCCGAACTCGAGGGCTCTAGGCCAGATTCCGTTGCAACGGGGGCAGTCAATGCCCTAGCCAGTCCTTGATTTCTACAGGCCGAGCTAAGCTCGGGGTGCGGGACCGGATCCTCGAAGGGGTCCGGACAGTCATTGGAAGTCAAGGACGGATTTTGATCCCTGTGTGTGGATTCCACGCGGGGGCTTGAGATCAAGTTGCTTTGGGCCGGGAGTAATTTTTGGCCATTGGCCGCCACTTCGCCGTGGGAGTTCACGGCTGGGTGAGCATTGTGGAGGAACAGTTCGGCCGAGATTGATTCCTGGCTTTCGTCTCCTAATCCTGCCTCGAAGGTCGAGGACAAATCTTCCATGGACATGATGGGTTCGGGTGAAGGTGGAGTCTGGCCGCCGCTCGAAGTGGAGCTCTCCTGGCTCGAAGTTGCTGGGGCCGATCCGTAGATCGGATTGGAGGGAGACTCCGGGGCAGGCACGACGAGGCCTGCATGGGTGCGGGAAGGGGTAGTGAATCCGGCGAAGACCAGATTGCCCCGTGAGTCCGCCACGTATTCCAGGTTGCCGAATCGAATTCGGTGTTCGGGGGAGAATTTGTCGATCTGATCCAGACGACCAGCCAGGTCGGCGTGCAGGACAATGCTGCCGAACGCGAAGAGTTGACCGGGGACGAAGAAGTCCCCGGATCCGATGCCTTCTCCTATGATCAGGCGAGCCATCGATCCTTTGGGCGACCCCACAGCAGAACTCTCAATGAAAGCACCAATGTCGGTGTTAAAACCGGCATACCTCGGGGTAGGGGGTCCCGAGCTGTGGATCTAGGATCGATGGGTAACAAGGGATGACGAACACAGTGTTTACTCAGGTTCAGGCCCTCTCGAAGAGGTAAAACCCTACGTCCTGCTTGATTGTATTGAATGTATAACATGGTTTACAGAGTAGATCTACCTCGAGATTAGCATGAGCTAAACCCTAAGGCTATGAGGTGATGAATGTCGCTCTAGCCCTAAAGACTAAAAACCCTCGGTTTATATAGACACTAGTAGGGTTAGGGTTACCGAATATAGATTACAATAAGGATTTAAAGAGATCCTCCGCCTTCTTGACTTGGAGGGCACACCACGGCTTCATAGATCTCCTGTCATTATATGGCTCCACCAGTCCGGCCCATGTATAATGGGCCGCCGCCCCGAGGACCCCTTAGTCCATGACTCCCTCAATGTTTTTTTTACCATATTGATTGGATCTATCCCTCTACATCATGTCATCTTGCTTAAGGCGTTACTCTATTCTTATGAACATAATACTCTAGATGCAGGCAGGAGTCGGTCGATGTGTGGAGTAATAGTAGTAGATGCAGGTAGGAGTCGGTCTACTTGTCTCGGGCGTGATGCCTATATACATGATCATTGCCTTGGATATCGTCATGATTATTTGCTTTTCTATCAATTGCCCAACAGCAATTTGTTTACCCACCGTATGCTATTTTCAAGAGAGAAGCCTCTAGTGAAAACTATGGCCCCCAGGTCTACTTTTTATCATATACTAAAATAAAAAATATCTTGCTGCAATTTTTCTTTATTTATATTATTTTGTGTTTTAATCATCTATCTATTACTACGAGATTTGATCCTTGCAATTAACTGCCGAGGGATTGACAACCCCTTGTTCGCGTTGGGTGCAAGTATTTTGTTTTTTTTTGTGTAGGTGCTGCTAACGAGGTGTTGCGTGGTTCTCCTACTGTATTGATAACCTTGCTTCTTAACTGAGGAAAATACTTATCTCTATTGTACTGCATCATCCTCTCCTCTTTGAGGAAATCCCAACGCAGCTCACAAGTAGCAAGGAGAAGAATTAGCATAGATCATAGGGATTCGAGAGAGAGCATTTTTCTTTTGTTCGTTTGATTTGTTTGAGTTTATGCTACTTCGTGCTACTTTTGGTTGATGCTTGTATGAAACTACGTTACTTTTGTGCTTGATCATACCGTACTTTAATGCTATGCTTGATTATCGATCTATTTAGATGATTCTTGTATGACCATTCATTTGTATGCTTGGCGATGAGTGCTTATTGTATTTCATTCATATCACACCAAGATGTATGTGACATGGATGCAATTCCCTGTTTTAGATGTTGTTTCTATCCCCTGCCTCTGACTATGCTAGCAGCTTATTTTTTTTCTTTTTAGTTATTCAGTGATATGGGGCAGGGCATCTGAATGAACCAATTCGTGTTGAGCCTCTAAGTTGTGATTCTTTCTATGCCCTTTTCCTAAATATTTGGCGAGTGCACACTAAATATTCAGGCTATACCTATTTATGGCGTAATAAGCAATGATGGATCCTGTTTATTATCCAAACTCTACTCTATTCTCTTTTTGGTACAACAGTTTGTCCTATTATGTGCCACCATCGAGTGGAGGATCTGGTACTTGAAAATTGTATCACATTTTGGCCTCCCAGTGGGTGAATGTTATGATAAGCATTCTCCTTGCGGTAATGAGCGATTTTAATGACACTATGCTATTTAAGGCTCAAGCAAGGGAAATCTTGACTGGACTATTTTCATCTTCATCTTTTAATCTCACCAATGCAACATAGTTCAGTTTTTATCAGAACAATTGAGAGAATGATGAATACAGTCCGTCTAAGCGTTGCAAGATACTAGCACTCTCTAAATATCTGAACCATGCACTACTAAATAACTTAGGCATCAAGTCCGCCAGGTTTGAGATGCTCACAGAAACATGTCAGTTTCAGGCAGCTATTTTCAGTTGTCAGTATACTGAATAATTTGACAGAGAATAATTTCAGCCATTCAGAAACATTGCCCATGATGTTAATATGTTGACTAGGGGCCTTTTTAGTTGATGGCACTGTTGGTATTATTTCTGTTAACACTGAAGTGTGGCATCTCTTTTGATGGTTTAGTAGAATTAAGTGTCTGCTGTCACTTGATGTTCAGAATTGCCCTGCCATTCATGCAATAAATAAAAAAGTGATTTGGCCTGGTTTTCATGTCTCTGCTGTGTATGCGCGTGCAGGTGCCAAAGGCATCCAATCCAACTCAGGTGGAGGCCAAGGAGGTTCAGCTCTCGGACATTGCACCAATAATGCTGGATGATACCGACGTGAAGACTGTAAGTTTCATATATTCAGACTGGGAGCTTTCTTCCTGTTATTTTGCCGTCAAAACTGAAAAAGAGTGATGCTAATTCGCCAAATGTCGATGTGTTCATCAGCCTGTATGCTCTCAATCTCCTGGCAGATGTATATCATGGTTCTCTGACCTTCGATCACTTTATTCTGCATTTACATGATATATTGCTTCTAGCCGATGAAATTTGGTCCACATCTGTGTGCGTATAATAAACTTGTTATCACATGACTGCTAGCTTAAAGTTTTTTAGATTACGTAAATGGGTTATTTAGTTGTCTGCTCTTATAAGTTGGAGCTCTTAAGTGATTGGTTTACATAGGAAATCAATGAAAAAATTAGCAATTACAGAATAGCCAGATTTCAACCCAAAAGTCGATAAATAAATAAAGTGTGATGTTAGTTTTTTTTTCCATTGTATACAACCAGCAGTCCTAATGGGCGTATATTCCTTTCAGAACACATTAAGCTGCTGTTAGCTAGAACCTTGAGGTCTATATGATCAAGCAAAAGCTTAAAATTAGTGCAAATTGTAATCCCACAAACACCATGCATTTGCTCAGCTTCTTTGTATATAACTCAAATCCCTCCTTGCATCTCTAATCTTACTTCAGGAAAAAACAACGAATTTGAATCAACTAAGATGATACAGTGTATAACCCCAACCATGGACCAGTTTTTACCTCTATATGCTTTTGCCTTCTACATAATGGATTGCAATGTTTTTCTCTCCTTTAAACAATGGTACTGCCACATGATGCATATCATGGTTCTCTGAGCTTGGATCAATCTACTTTATGTAATAGCATCCCAACTGTAAACTCACTATGATGTACTACCTCTGTTTCAACTGATCTAACGGTTGGAGGTTTACATTTTATTTTTGTTGTGACTGCAGAAAATAGATGACATCGCTGAACTGAACATTGCAGAGGATTTTGATAACCGACCTTCCAAAAAGGCAAAAATTTCTGAATCAGGTGTTCTGGAACCATCACCTATGTCACCAACTATGAAAACATCTTCTCCAGGTTCAGAGTGTTTTGAATCGATTGTGCCGGAATCAGATAATCAGATGAATCATGATACACTACCATCACCTCCATCCCCATCTAGCTCGACAATATCTCCTGTTTTTCCATTGCATGATGTTAAGGAACCAGATTCACATAAAGAGATCAAAGTTGATGAGACATATGATTATCTCCCACAAGGTATTTGCTTGATTTATTATGTGTGCTTTCGTATACAATATATTCTTAAATTATTTGATTTTCTGCAGACTATACATTGACCGACCATGATCTATGTGCTCATATAGCAATAGAATCATCTTTGAGAAAACAATTGCTGGTTCAGATAGATGGAAGTTCTATCTTGCAACATCAATTGATGTGCCTGCTAGATGAAAAAGAGTGGGTAAATGATGATGTAAGTACCCTTACTCAAACAGGAAAAAGTTTCTAATCACTAATATCAATTAGTAATGTATTTTTTAATTCTTAATTATAGGTGATCAATGCATATATATGTTGTATAAAGGACCAAATACATCTCCAGAATGATAATAAAACATATTTTGAGAGTCCATTTGTTACCTCACTATTTAAACGAGATGGCACCATTGGAATACAAGAAGATAGTGCCTTCATGAGAGAGACTGTCCTCGAATATATGCAGCATGACATGGTAATATCCATATTCATAATTTACACGTTCTAGGTTTCATACATTTTCATTTACTATTTTCCTAATTATCTTTATTACAGATTAAACTTCCAATAAATGCCAATAACACACATTGGTATTTAGCTGTTGTGAATACAAAAAATGTGAGGTTCAAGTACTAGACTCATTGTGCTGGAATTCTGACAGAGATGATCTCGCTAATATGGTTAGTTACAACACGATTTTTAATATACTTCGCTAATGTGTATCATTTCTTCTTACCACTATTTTATTTTTAGCTACGAGGAATACAATTTCATTTGGACCTTCTTAAAAGTCAAAAGTTGGTAAGCGACGATTGGAAAGACGTTGATCTTACTGAATGGAAGATCACAGAACAATTACAAAAGGCAATTCAAAAAGATAGTTCTTCATGTGGTTTATTTATGGTTAAATTTATGGAATATTTCACCGGATGTGCACTATCCTACCCAATTACACAGGTATATATCTTTTTTTAATAAAAAGTATGTTACTTGTACAAAAAGTACTTTTGAAATATACTAATAATTGTTCGTGTTGCACAGGAAATGATTACTTCTTTTAGGTTTAAGTTAGCCAGCATACTATTATGTTGGAAAACAAACACTGCAGCAATGACTACAATCGTTGAAGAAAGTGACGATGACAGCAAGGGAGATCCTGGTGATGTTCAAATATTGGAAAGTTTAGATGATATAAAAAAAACAAAAACAAAAATCCCATTATCTGTTGAAAATAAATACAGATCACTAATATCAATTCTTTCTAATGTGACCTTACATGAGTTAACTGCTGGACTCTGTAGCTTCATTAAATCAATCAATTACACTGAGATTTTAGAGTAAGTCATTTTAAATTAGTATTGCAATTGTATAGTACCTGAATTGTTTTCTTAATGGTTTATTTTCTTAATTTGTATCATTTTCAGGAAAGTATGGATCCAGAGTTCAAAACCATATCCAATTAGCTTGTCTCTCAGAAAACTACAAGGAATGCTAAAAGATGATTTACCCATGGACCGAGATTGCTTTAATTTGATCGTACGGAAGATTATGTTGGATGACATCCAAACATCACAAAAAACAAAGCAATTGATAGCAAAGCATTATCTGGACATGAAATTTTGGGTATGTTTTTATATTCGTTATATACTTTTTTATATTCTAATTTTTTATCATCTTTCTAACCAATAATTTTATATACTAGATGACTACTGATTTTGGAAGGCACCCAGATTTCCGTAAAAAGTTAGATGTGGAGCAACTAGCAAATTCTGTTCGTAGTTGGCCTGGTATCAAATATAATGTTTCAACATGCAAATCGGTAAGAGCACTTTTGTATACTTTAGAACAATTTTTTATTATTGCATCTAATATGTAGCGTATTTCAGATCCATATTCCAGTACAATCCATTGATGAATTCATTCTATTCACATTGGACCAAGATACAAGAACAGTGTACATTTTGGACCCTACTCCTATTAATCCAATGTACCGATACAACCCACTCGCAAAATATGTGAAAAAAATTATATGGATTTCCGAACACTTACCGAAAGCAATGTCAAAAGCATGCCCTGGGTCTAGATGGAACGAGGATATTCTCCTATGGCATCATAAAATCCTAGATGATATTCCAGTTTACAACAGGTATTTTTCAGAAGATGAATACTAGATACTGATTATTGTTGATTTGAGTATGTAGAGAATATTAATAAAGTATATTTGTATTCTTATATAAGGGAACTGTCTGGTTAACTTGTTCCCCTATTCATGTCCACATGGGAAGATGAAAGACCACATTTGCCATTTTTAAAGGTAAATATTGCAACCGTGTAGATATTTGCTTTTATGATTATTATACATCTGATGTTGATGTCATTCTTTTACAAAAAAATGAATGAATATGATGGATATGAACTCAGAAAACTAATTTTGGGCAAGTGCTAACATTCAAGGAAAATGAATGTGAAGATAACATGTCTGCTGGTGTACTGGAATTCATCAATTGTATTAGGAAAATCCAAAGTTAAACTGGTATGTCAAATAGTATCAATTCATCTCGAAATGTCAAATGACTCAAATATCTGATTCCAATATGCTAACCTTGTTTTCCTACCAATATGCTTGTGTAGGGAGCTTAATCGGTGGAAGGTGATTTGTCAGAGAGAATTCTTGCAGCCAACAGTTAATAGACAATGAACATGTAGAGATGGATTTTTTCCCCTTTGAGAAATTAATACTAGATTTTGGTTTCTACTTAAGATATCACTTACATATATGTAGAAAACTTTTGGAGCTTGCCAGGATATACATTTTTTTGGGGTTACCAATTATAAGCGATGATGGAGTGCTTCAAAATTTGATGTTTGTGGGTTCAAACATGACAATATCGTGGAAATCACAAATAGTACAGAATCATGTACTGTGTTGATCAATAATTATTTTATAGTTTGTTTCTATTGATTTTATTTGGCTTCAAGTTTTTGGGGTTACCAATTATAAGAGATGATGGAGTGCTTCAAAATTTGATGTTTGCGGGTTCAGACATGACAATACTGTGGAAATCACAAATAGTACAGAATCGTGTACTGTGTTGATCAATAATTATTTTATAGCTTGTTTCTATTGATTTTATTTGGCTTCAAGTGTTGCACAATGGCACGTGGAGCAAGTTATATCGACTATTATTGAGTTAGGGTCGTTCGATCTAGCTTCAACTACATAAAACGATAACCACATAATTTTGAGTTGAGATTGATATTAATAGGAGAAACTATCAGTTTGTAACGAGGCAAATGTTGGTGCAGTAAAAAAAACTATTGACTTTTATTGAGTTGAACTTTGCCAGGAGCATTTTTTAAAAAATCTATGTCCTTTTTTCTATTATATTTTCCACCGAGTCAAAGATCCTTGAATGATATATATATTGCATGGTCTGTTCAAGTTGCTTTGTATTTCCCTCTAATGTCACTGTAGAGTGTACGTACATGTATGGTGTTGATGAAAAAATTAATGTTTTGGATTAGTATATTTACTTAATTCTCAAGAGCTAAACGAGAATATGTTCGTAAAAACACGTAATTTAAGCAGGCTATAGAGTTTAGCAGGCTTGATCTAACTTCGGCTAGAGAAAAAAATAACCACATAATTTTGGTTCAAATCCTGACTCTTCAGTCGCACAGGACAATAACACCGGTAAGCCGCTGCTTCGCTTCGGAGCGCGACGTGCATGATCAATCCATCTAAGCCAAATAGGAGAACAGAAAGTACCGTCCAATTTCAAAAGAAATAAACCACGAAGATATTACAACTCAATAAGTTAGATAGCAATTTCAACTGAGAAGTCTAGGTATTTCTCAGAAAAAATACAACCGCAAAAATTATCTCGCTCTCCACAACAACGGCACTGTGCTAGCCGCACATGGAAAAATGAGAATAAAAAAAACAAGACCCGAAGCTGAAAAGTGCACAAGTTGAGCAGTCCGAATCCTACTGGGTGACATGGAAAGTGCAAGCCAATGCAAGTCCGACTCCTACTGGGTACATGAGTCCATGGAAAGTGCAAGTCCGACTCCTACTGGGTACAGGACTCCACATCCTATTTAGATAGATACATGTACAATCCCCTTGATCCAATAAATATCAAGTCTTTGGTCGATTTCTTCTTAACAAGTCAGCTTTCCACATCGACTCGCCGGTATCGCCACAGACGTCAAAAACAACGAGCCAGGTATGTACAAATCAAATTTAGAATCAGCAATGACCTCCTCATGCTTATAAGGACAACCATAGGCGTATATGGCCCTCTGCCCCTGTCCTGCTATTGCAATTTCATTATAATAGAACAATTAAGCGTACATTCTTAAAGAGTGATTACATGCTGATCAGCGAAGGAGTACAATCGATATAATCAAAATTACTGAGAATATGCATGTCCTACTACTGCATGTTGGGTAACTCTTGTAAATACATGGATCAGGTCATGGATTTTATATATTCCTAATTATATCTACATCACCATATAGATACGGGAAAGTGAACAGTCGGTTTCACAATATTAGATATCCAGTCCATGAAGGCACCAACTGCACGGATGCATATTTAGAATACTGTTTATTACTTATAATCAATCCTTGATATCTATTCCAAGGCATGAACTGCTTAATTTTGCTAACTGAAATGCAAATCAAATAATTCTCTTTTGAAGAAAACAATAGAAATGATAAGAAGCTTAAAATTTCCGCATAGTTCACCAAAAAGATATCACTAGAATGGACAGAACAACACAAAATAAGAAGGGACCAAGTACCATTGACTCTCTGTAGCAGTTTTATTTCATTTAACTTGATAAATAATTCTTTCCACCATTTTCTAGAGCTCAAGACCTGTGGTGATACATATATAAAGGCTAGCTAGCTTTGTACGTCGGCTTTGGGCAAGAAGTTGCCTTTGTACGCCGTTGTTTCAACACACATCGCCCGACAGCCCGTGCTACAACTGAGGTACGCATGATCTCATGCCAAGTTAAATTCAAATGATCCTTCATATGTGTCTGCAAACATAGCTGTCATCATCATTACCTTGCCGTGTACGGACAATCTGCACTCTTTACATGCCAAGTTAAATGTTAGTCAAATAGTATGATATGGCCAGCGTACTAACTTTAGTCTGACAAAACCCTACTAATGAACTACCGTATACAAACTTTGATGCAGGCAAGCCATGGATGCAAAGGAGAAAAGAAGAAAAAGAGATAGAGAGCGATATGAACAGATGACCAATGAAGAAAGGCAGGAGAAACTAAAAAATGCTAAGGAACAAAAAAGAAAGAGAGATCAAGAGCGGTATAAAGAGCGGAATGAACGCATGACCGATGAAGAAAGGCAGGACAAACTCAAAAAACGCCGTGAGGCCTATCATCAAAAGAAAGATTCAGGGAAGACAGCAAAACAGAAGGCAACACAATACACACAAGAAAAACAAAAATATGCAAACATGCAGCCAAAACAAAAGAAAGCAAGAGTAGAACAAAGAAAAGCTCGCCGTCAAATGGAACGCAACACACCATCCAAAGATTCACTTGCAATGGAGAACCCTGAATATGTCGCAACCGAACAAGAGGTTAGTACTTCTACGTTTGCTGTAAAACACATGGATCATGTGACAGCAGGAAAAAGGCAAACATTGCTACACCATCGTAACGAACAATTCATGAGAAGACGGAGGCAAACTGTTTCCGTATCATCAAAAGAAGATGCATCCATGACGAAAAACATCGACGAAAACAAAGAACCTCTGGAGCAACCACAAGTCATGACTTACGGTAATAATCTCAAGTTTATATAATACTCGCACTCTAAGTAAATATAAATCTATCTGTACAACTCACCATCTTTTCTGGATAGACATCCCCTCCTCAATGTTTCCAAGCATCAGAGAAATAGATGAACCAACACAACCATTATACAATGATGATCACGGTAAAGTGGCTCTCTGGCCAGACATACCCTCCTCAATGCTTCCAGCAATCAAAGAAGTGGATGCACGAATAATATCATTCTGCAATGATAACCACAGTAAGGTTATAAATTACATATAAATACTTTTATACACAAACATTTTATGTTCATAACAATAAAAAATTATTACACAGGTAATGATGGAATCATATATGAGCAAGAAGCAACCATTAAGGAAATAGATGCTGCAACAAAATCAATCTACAACGAGGATCATGGTAAGGTTATCAATTTCATATATGTTCTTACGCAATAAAAATAATATATATATATTATATGCACAACACAGGTAATGATGGAGTCATATTTGAAGAAGACACAGACGAAGATGAATACATGTTCACCGGTGAAGGTATGCTAATACAATTAAAATAAATTTGCAACATTACAATACTACTTACTAAATTTAATATGTTGTATATCAAATCAGAGTGGGACAGAGAAGTGGAAATTGAAATCATAGAAGGCGAGGAAGACCTCAACCCTGATCCATATGATCTCGTCTACAACAACATACCAACAAGCACAAACATGCTCGAAAAAGAAGAAGATTGCTATTTCTACCATGCAACCAAATTCAAGTATGAAAGTCCGGGATTATGCTGCAAAAAAGGACAGATAAGACTAGCCAATCCAAATACACCACCGGAACTCATGAGACTTTGGACAAGCAACGACTCTGATGCAAGACATTTTCGGCAAAAAATAAGATTCTTCAATGGCACTTCTCGTTTACTACACTATACTGCCAGCTCGACAGAGATACAACAGACATGCAAACGGTCGGTATTTACACCTTTCGAGCACATGGTCAAATATATCACAACATACACTCATTTGGTAATAGTCACTCAGATCCAAAGCATCTAGAACTATACTTCTACGACGATGATCCAAGCTTAGAGCATCGATACCGCCGTTGTCGTGAGGAAATGCACGAGCAAGACAAGCATGTGATTGCAATAATAACAGACATCCTACTCGGTAACCCGTACTCTCAACAGTTTTGGAGTTTGGGACAAGCCCAAAACCTTGAGGACTACAGACTGATCTTGAACCTTGACCAGAGATTGGACCAAAGAACATACAACGAGCCAATCAATTCGGAGGTAGCTGCAGTGTGGATTGAAGGAAATGAAAGAAGAGATACTTATGACAGAAATGTAATATTACATGGGAACAACAACAAAAAAGAGCACATTCGATCATATTACGGGTGCTATGATCCGTTATCGTATCCTCTATTCTTTCCAAGAACTGAACTGGGTTGGCATAGGAAAATCCCGAAGAGGGAAACACGAGAGGAAGATATTGCTGCTGAAAATATCAGTAATGACGATGACCCAGGTAAAAAAATAGAAATACTATTACATTCAAATTCAATTTTCATATACTACCACCTATGCAACTAACTATTTATGTTGCAATATTTGCACAGATTCGGTCAGTGGCCTATGGGTAACAATGAAAGAATACTACTGCTATAAATTCCATACACGACCAGGCATATTCAACCCAATTTTGCATGGCGGACGCCTATTCCAGCAGTTTGCTGTAGATACATACATCAAGATTGAAAGCTCCAGACTGGATTACATCTGGCATAATCAAAAGAAAATAAGGGCTGACTGATACCAAGGCCTTCTAGACAGCATTCAAGCTGGAGAACAGAATGGAGATGCGGTCGGAAAACAGAGAGTACTTGCCTCGTCATTTATTGGAGGGCCACGAGATAGACTTCGTCGGTATCTCGACGCTATGGCTTTAGTTAGAAAATATGGAAAGCCAGACGTATTCCTAACAATGACCTGCAACCCCAACTGGGAGGAGATCACACGTGAACTAGAGACTGGACAAACACCACAAGATCGCCCAGACATTGTCGTTCGTGTTTTTAGGGCGAAGCTACAAGAAATGAAGCAACAACTATTCGAGAAGGGCATTCTTGGAAAGGTTCAGGCATATACATATGTCGTAGAGTTCCAAAAGAGGGGATTACCCCATGCTCACTTTTTGCTCATCATGACTGGAAGATACAAGTACACATGTCCAGAGCAGTATGACAGAATCATCTCCGCCGAGCTCCCTAACAAGCACAAGTACCCAGAACTATACAAAATGGTAATCAAACATATGATGCATGGTCCTTGCGGTGCATTGAACAAATTGTGTCCATGCACAAAGAATCGTCCGTCATGCAAGAATAATTATCCAAGGCCATTTAACGAAACTACGATTCAAGGCAAGGACTCCTACCCAATATATAGGAGACGCGACGACGGCCGGACTGAAATGGTCCGAAATTACACATTAGATAACAGGTGGGTGGTTCCTTACAATCCCTATCTGTTAAGGATGTTCAACTGCCACATAAATGTTGAGATATGCTCAAGCATTAAAGCCGTTAAGTACCTCTTCAAGTACATCTACAAGGGCCATGACCGAGCATCTGTATCTGTAACTGACAAAGTAGATGAAGTTGAAATCGACGAGATTAAGCAGTACAGAGACGCCCGGTGGGTGACACCTCCTGAAGCACTGTGGAGAATATATGGCTTCGAACTAAGAAAAATGCACCCACCAGTCTTGCAACTGCAGCTGCATCTCCCAAATATGCACATGGTTTCATATCATGCCATGAAGAAATTAAATAATGTTATCGACCGTGAAGGCACGGAAAGATCAATGCTCACTGCGTACTTTGAAACAAACAGCTCACATGAGAAAGCACGAGGCATACTATACAGAGATTTTCTGGAACATTATACGTGGCAGAGTCAGGGGAAGTTTTGGCAACTGAGGAAGCGATCCGCTGTGTTCCAGGTTGGCAGGATCGTCGCAGCACACCCGGCCGAAGGAGAACGATACTATCTTCGAGTCCTCCTAAACCACGTCACAGGCGCCACCAGCTACGAAGACCTACGAATAGTCGATGGACAAGTAATGCCAACCTTTCGTGAAGCTGCAGAAAAAAGAGGGCTCATTGAGGCAGATAGCACATTGGACGACTGCATGACAGAAGCGGAGTTGTTTAGAATGCCATCATCGCTACGAAGGCTATTTGCGACAATCTTGGTTTTTTGCGAACCCAGCAACGTACGTAGCCTCTGGAACAAGCACCTTGAGGCAATGTCAGAGGACTACAACAGAAATTGCAAATGCAAGCACACAGTCGAACAGATGGTTCTGAAAAATATCAAAGACATGTTGCACTCAATGGGAAAAGACATATAATCGTTTCCTCTTCCAGAGATCGACCAACAACATGAGACGACAGACGACATACCAAGGGAGATCATCAAGGAGACCTCCATCGAGGTGGACCCTGAGGACGGATCTTTGCATAAGAACCTAAACAACGAGCAAAGGGAGGCCTATGACGAAATCCTAGCCACAATTGACCGCCAAAGAAGAGGTATATTCTTTGTCGATGGACCTGGAGGCACGGGAAAAACTTTTCTTTACAGGGCGCTCTTGGCCACAATACGCGGACAAGGCAAGATTGCTGTGGCGATAGCCACTTCCGGTGTTGCTGCTTCCATAATGCCCGGAGGGAGGACCGCACACTCGAGGTTCAAGATTCCACTAAAAATAGACGACGGGGCTATTTGTGGATTCACCAAACAGAGTGGGACAGCCAAGCTACTCAAAGCAGCATCACTGATAATCTGGGATGAAGCATCCATGACCAAGAGGCAGACAGTGGAGGCGTTAGACAAAAGCATGCGGGACATAATGGACAGACCAGACCTTTCATTCGGTGGAAAAACAATAGTATTTGGAGGCAATTTTAGGCAAGTGCTACCTGTTGTCCGAAAGGGAACAAGAGCCCAGATAGTAGATGCGTCACTACGCAGGTCCGAGCTCTGGAGTTCAATGCGTCAACTGAAGCTTGTGCGCAACATGAGGGCTCAAAACGACAAGTGGTTCGCGGAATACTTGCTGCGCATTGGAAACGGAACCGAGAAGACAAATGAAGATGGTGAAATACTACTACCAACAAGTATATGTGAGGCAAATAACACGGATGATAATGGCCTGGATATGCTCATCGACAGTGTCTACCAAACGGACAATGCTTCCCTAAAAGATCCAAAGTACATCACGTCAAGAGCAATTCTATCAACAAGGAACAACTCCGTAGACAAGATCAACCTAAAAATGATTGATCGCTTCCAAGGGGAGGAGATGGTGTACCACAGCTTCGATTCGGTAGAATACGACCCACATAACTACTATCCACCAGAATTCCTAAACACTCTCACCCCAAATGGACTGCCTCCACATATGTTGAAGCTCAAAATTAATTGCCCAATCATACTACTCAGGAACATCGACCCTGCTAATGGACTATGCAATGGCACGAGGTTGGTCGTACGTGGATATCAAAAAAATACAATTGACGCAGAGATTGTGGTGGGATAACACTCTGGAATGCGAGTTTTTCTGCCCAGGATACCATTATGCCCCTCTGACGATGACATGTTTCCGTTCAGTTTCAAGAAGAAACAGTTTCCAGTAAGACTCAGTTTTGCAATGGCAATAAATAAATCACAAGGCCAGACAATACCAAATGTCGGCATCTACCTGCCTGAACCCGTTTTCTCACATGGTCAACTATATGTCGCACTATCTAGAGCAACCGCGACATCAAATATAAAGGTACTAACAGGTACACATGATGAGAGCAAGCAGAAAAAGAAAAAGAACAGCATAGACGACACATACACAAAGGGAGAGAAGAAAAAGAAAAAGGAAAGGACCAGCACAAGCGGGACATATACGAAAAATATTGTCTACAAGGAAGTCCTAACCAAATAGGTAATACAACCTTTCAATTTCTTCTTCAAAATTTCAATTACTACTTGAAAGGATCATCGTTTAAGAAAAACTAAAGTGTTTATATTTCAAATTACATTCTTCATTTTCTAACCTTAAACATATTACTTGGATTCTACAGAAACATTGCAGCCAAGTGACAAATTGGCAGTTAGAATTCAGAACTTCATCGTCTTCAAGGAGACAAGACTCATTTGTGTATATACAAACAATTCATGATTTCATTCTCATGTACAATGTCCTCATGAACAAAATCATTCATGGTTTTATTAATCATGTGTCAACCAAACTCATTGATGGTTTTGCTACAACCAACACTTTACTTCCAATTTAATTTGTAATTATATCCAACTCCCAATGCTTATATATGTGGTGTACATAGACAGCTAACCCTGCTCAAACTGAAATACATCTATTTGACATTTAAAAACAACCAGAAAGAATGAATATTCATGCAAAGAGTACCACAAAGTAACAAAACAAACCACAAAGTAACAAAAGGAGAACAGGATCAGATCAAATTCTATTTTTTATGTGATTCTAAAACGACCCTAAAGCTAACCTAGACTAACTGATAGTTATTACACATATAGTTCAACTGTGAAGCAGCAACACTATCAAAGAAACAAAACTAAAAAATATACAGACATTAAAGCATTGAGAAGAAGAAATTTCATTGTTTTCAATATAGTCAGGAGGCTGCTCACAAATAGTGAAAAGAGAATGGTGGTGTTCTAATACCTGGACTGTTGCTACTGTCGCAGTATCAAGCAAAGCATTGGAGGTATAGCTGTTTGACTTCAGCCTTGTTAGCTTTGCTTCAAAATATACCAAAGTCTGTCGCAATACAGGGCAATTTCAAGACATTAATACACAAGACTATGAGTCATTGGTTATAAGTAAGCAATTCAGGGAAAAATCAAGCGATAACATACTTGACTAAAGGAAACCACATAGTTTTGCAGAGCACGACGCGGCGGTCGGCCTCGGCGGCGGCAGGCGGCGCCTGAAGGGTGCGGAACACGCGGAGAGCTGAGGCGGCCACGCAGACGCGGTGGAAAACGCGGGCGGCGGAAGGGGAGCACGGGGCCGTGTGCGGCGGCTGCGGCGGGGACGGGGAGGGCGCGGCCGGGTCGGAGCGGAGGAGGGCCTGGAGATCCTTGAGGAAGGGCGAGTTGAAGGAGAGGCGCGGCGAGGCGCCGGTGAGCGCCGTGGAGGTGCAGGTTGAGGCGGAGGAGGCGGAGGTGGGGGAGGAGGAGCGCGTCTTCACCCAGGGCAGAGGAGACGGATGGAGTGGCCGAGGATGGGGGTGTTACGGAATGGTCCGCCGTGGGCTTTTTTTTAAGCAAACGACTCTGAGCTAGCTGCTACCAAAATAACACAAACACTCTCAATGGTTTCATTCTTAAAACTTATTATTTAATGCAAACAAATAGATAATATTCACATTGTTATATTTCATATGTACAATGCAATCAGACCTCTTTTCATATTTATATATTAATTATTATCAAACAAATATTAAAACTAAATCTAATCACACGTGCTTAAGTTGGATCAATATTAATAGGGGTAGGGGGGGCTAACACTGCCAATGCCGGTCCCAAGCCCGGAAAAAAGTGGAGGGGCCAAAAACAAATTAACACTGCACCTGAAGATCCCACACAAAGCACGGGCTAGAATTTTATATTATACTGTCGCTCTGGATTGTTGTATCAATTAGACATATATGAACCTACTCTGTGAAGACGAAGCTGATGCTTTTGTTTGCTATACTAACATTGGTTTAAAATTTGTTCAAACACTACACGGTGTTATTCAGAGCTAGAGCATGAAAAGAAGTTAATGTGCTTGACACATGCAGACGGGCCTGAAGAAACTGGTGGAAGAGAAACGTGTACCTGCTTGAGATGTATCCTCTTAGAAATTACTATTGGATAGTAAACACAAACTGGAACAACACCAAGCGATTGATTTTGGCACATTGAAGAAGATGCTCAAAACAAATTTGGAGCAGAGAGCCTGCAGATTTGGACCAGAGACAGTTGAACAATCAAAGAGTAAGGTGAGATTACAAAATGTAATTAATTAATCTCCATTGCAATCAGAGTGGGGAACAGAAGAGAGAAGAGGGGAAATGACACGCATTACCTTTGCAATATTGGAGGCAACGTCACGGAAGCAGGGGGAGGCGGACGACAGCCAGGCGCGGCGAAGAAAGGAGAGGCAAGCGACGGCCGTCGGGACGCTCGACGGGACGACGGCAAGGTGGCGGCGCTGGTGTGTGAAGCGGCGGGCGGCGCACACGCGAGGTTCGCCAGGAGGACGAGCTCTGCAGAGATCTCCTTCGAGGAAGCCGGCGCTATTATCCATCGAGAAACGAAGCCGGCAGCACCACACCCCAGCGAAGGCGAGCCCCGGCATCGGCCGGCGGCGTCGGCGGCGCTAGAGCCCTAGACGGGTCTGCTGCATCTTTTTTTTTTAATATAATGCTACGTCTGGTGCTGTGGAAGTGAGGAGACGAAAAAGCAACAGGAAGTGCTCGTGGGCTGGAACGGCCAGATGGATTCAATTAGGCCTTTACATTTTGTCCAATCACTATTCTAACAGACCGGGAAGACCAAAGTGGGCCTAGCAAATGTAAATATCGCATCGAGCCACATTTTTTCTTCTTCTTTTCGGAAAGGAGTAATTCCCCGGACGCGGATTTTCCCCTCTGGGGCATATGCTCCCTAATGAAAAGTAAAATCAAAATAATATTAAAAAAATTAAAAATTCTAAAATTTATAGATATTCTGCTTCGTCGGTGAAAAAAATATTTAAGTGAAACATTTGGCGCCCGGAGGGCCATGGTTGGAGAATGAGGATTCATTTGGAATCTGAGGAGGGAGAGGTACGAGACGATGGATTTTTGAACTCTGATTGTTGGCTACATGCGCAACAACGACTCTGAGCTAGCTGCTACCAATAAAACACCTACACTCTCAATGCACCAAAAAAATGGCAAAAAAAAAGAAATGAAATATAATACTCTAAAAAATGTCCGTCACCATAAAAAGGATTTCATTTTAAAAAATATTCTAGAAAATCTAAAAAACACCTTCTCAGAGTAAAAAGTAATCGTGTTTTTCTGAACAACAAAAAAATTGATTGAAAGAATATTTCATACACAACTACTATTTCATAGAATGAAATGAAAATGACGAGCTGAAATAGATCATGACAAACATGGTTAGGGTACATCCAAATGTCAAAGTCCAAAATGAAATACTAAGTGTAACCTTATTTCTAACGTTTACAATAATTAAATTAAAAAAAGTCTTGCATAATGGCATATGGAGCAGGTTATATCTAAATTTTCGCCCGGTGCAACGCACGGGCATTTGTACTGGTATATGCTTAAAAATAAAGCGCCCTAATTAAAGCATCCGACGAAATCCCGTCCTCGCTCGGAGCCGGAGCCTATCTATCCATCCGGCCTCCACGTAATCCGCAATTAACAAAGCACGCACGGGCAGTGCCTTCCCAGGTAAGCCTCGCCCCGCCAATGGACGACGGTACACCAAAAGTCCAAAAGCAAACCCCAAACCAAACCGCAAGGCCGCGCAGTTCCATTACTGCCCTCCACCCACCCACCCTCCCTCCCGCAACACAATGGCGGTGCGGAACTCCCAGATAAACACGGGGAATCTCCCCCAGAAACCGCACCAAATCGGTTAAAAATCTCCCGGATTTTAAACCCGATCGATCGAGATAGAGGGGGAGAGGGGTAAACCAGACTTAAAACCCACCCCCCTCCCCACCCCGCACGTCTCTCAACTCATATCCCCCCCGATTCCCCTCCCCGATCGATCGTGTTCGTTGTTGGGACGGAGCGGGGACTGCCGCTGTGCTGCTGGCTTACGTCCGCGCCCGGGGGCCTGAGGTAAGCGCGCGCGCCGATGGATCGCTGCCGGAAGCGCCCCGACTCCGACCCCGGGGGCTCCGGCGAGGCCGAGCCCCCCGCCGATAAGCGCCCCTGCACCGCCGAGCCCTCCACCTCCGCCGCCGCCGCCGTCGCCGCGCCAGGGCCGCCGGAGCAGGCCGCCTCCGACATGGACACCTCGTCGTCCGGCCACGCCGCCGAAGCCGATGCCGATGCCGATGTGGACGGCGACGACGGGGACGGGGACGGGGACGGCGGGTCGTCGTGCGAGTCGGATGGGGACGGGGGGCCCGGGGGCGGCAAGTTCCGCCGGATGGTGGCGGCCGTCGCCTCGGAGGGCGCCGGCGGAGGCGCGCTGCTCGCGTCGCTCACGGAGCTCTGCGAGGCGCTCTCCTTCTGCACCGAGGACGCCGGGGGCTACTTCCCCGTCGAGTCCGCCGCGCGGGCGCTCGTGCGCCTGGCCGGCGCCGAGGTCGCCAGCCCCGACGAGTTGCTGCTCGCCGTGCGCGCCATCACCTACCTCTGCGACGCCATGCCGCGCGCCGCCGACGCCGTCGTCCGCCACGGCCTGCTCCCCGTGCTCTGCTCCCGCCTTCTCGCGATCGAGTACCTTGATGTGGCCGAGCAGGTAACGGAGCAGCCCTGAAAACCCGGCCTGACCATCACATTGACCTGAACGAAGCGCTTTATGTGATCAATCACGCTTCTTCTGTTTGTATGAGCAGTGCTTGCAGGCGTTTGAGAAGATATCGCTGCAGCAGCCGGCGCAGTGCTTGCAGGCAGGCATGATAACTGCCGTGCTGGCATACATTGACTTCTTCTCTGCAAGTATTCAGGTTAGAATTGCAGAAATTCCATCTTTTGGTGCCGAGAATCTACTGCATTCGCTTATTGGATGCCTGCTTGGATGGTTCAGAGGGTTGCTGTCTCAGCTGTTGCAAATGCTTGCAAGAAGGTCCCCGCAGATTGCTCCCAGTTTGTGATGGATTCGATCCCAATGCTGTGTAATCTACTGCAGTCTGAGGACAAGATGGTATTGTTACCCACTAATTTAACCGAGCTTGCTTGTATTAGGCATGTACATAGTGCTCTGCTAATGTTTCAGGTGATATAATATCACAGGTTGTTGAAAAGGTTGCAACTTGCCTGATAAGCATTGTGGACTCTTTTAGTGGTTCAGTGGAGCTTCTTGACCAGCTCTGCCACCAGGGCCTGGTAGAGAAGGTCCTTCCTTTGATCAACGCCAGCGGACTCACTTCCCTTAACCCATCAACTTGCAGTGTATGCTTCCCCTTGACCTTCTATGCATATCATGAGTATGTCTTTGAGGGAGTTGATTGTAGTTTGTTGTGATTGCAGAACTTGATCGGGCTTCTTGCTAAGCTAGCATGTACTTCACTTGTGGCAGTGAAGTCTCTCTTTGAGTTGGATGTTGGTAGCACCATAAGGGGGATTTTGGTCAGTTCGGATCTCTCCCATGGGATGCCATACCTGCCTTCGGAAAACCAAAATAACCAGGTTGCTTGCTTAATAACTTCTTTACTGCCAGTCGATATTTCTATAGGTTTGTTTCTTGGTAATGTCGACACCAGGTGGTCCATAAACTACATGAGCAGAGGCTGCCGTTACTATAAGCAGTAACACATGCACTAAGCTTAGTTGATCAGTATATTTACTAGAAAAGAACTAGTAGGCGCAGTTCTTTTATCCGGTGTTCATGCAAGCCTTCAGCTTTGATATAGATGTTCAAACTGGCTTGCAGATTGACATTTTGCATGCTATTTATTGCTCTCATATGCATGTTAAATCTGCGCCTCTGAATTGATTAGTTTGCCTGAGGTTGGTCTGCCATCCAGTATCACGGCTGTCCAGAAAACTACAATCTGAACTTTAAACTAGCAAATGGACATGGCTTGGCAATAACTTGCTTTCATTCGTGAACCCAAAGACTTTTTAGCGCTTCAGAAATTCATCTTTGGTATTTATAGTACAGTAGATGGTGGCATTAGTCTTTTGGGTAACTAATTCCAAGGTGATCACTCTATTACTACCCGGGCCGCCGGTAAAGTTTTCAGTTTAACTCCCAGAAGAATCTTGAGAATTCGGCCTCTAGGATTGTCAAAAAAATATGGGTTCAAGATTCTGGGAGAATCTGGGGGAGGTCTGATTCGCAAGATTCTGGGAGAATCGGCTAAAAGAACTGGGCCGTAGTCTTATAAGCTACTACGTTGCAATTATTGCGAATTTGTTCTATCCATTTCTTTGTGACTTAACTTGTATTATAAGCACTGCTTTCCACTTCTGAATAAGCGAAACATTATTTGCACTGATCACTGTAATAGTAGAACTTGTCTGATCACATCCGCTGATCCCTCCTTCTACACCAACATGCAGCTCTGAAGTTCGCACTAGCTGTCATCCAGTGATTTGATAGTTTAATTCTTTATTATCCTACCAGGTTAATGAAGCTCTGAAATTAGCAATCCAGCTTATTCCTTCTGCGGCAAGAGATGTTGAAGACACCTATATGGTACTTGCTAAAGAAAAAATAATTGTCGATGAACCAGGGTTCTTGTGTCAGTTCTCTACGGATATCCTTCCTATCTTGATCAAGGTCTGTTCATAATAACGAACTAACAGCTCATTAAGGATGCTCATGCTCTGAAATATGAAGTGAGTATGTTGTTTTGTGCAGGCAGTCAACTCTGGTGCAAATTCGTACATTTGCTATGGCTGTTCTTCAATTGTAAATAACATCTGTTACTTCAGTAAACCTGAAATGCTTCAAGAGTTGCTCAAGGAAACAAACATATCCAGGTAAACACAACCAGCAAAAGAAGGGCTGCATTCCTTGGATGACCGTCGCTAGACATTTTCACCGAACTTGTGTTAATTTTCTGAGTCTAAATGAATATTTTACTTCTGTGATTACGTGTCAGCTTCTTGGCTGGTTTATTGTCCCGGAAGGATCATCATGTGCTAATCTCATCACTGAAGATTATCGAGATTCTCATGCAAAAGCTTCCAGATGCTTACCTTGGATCTTTTATCAAAGAAGGTGTTGTCTATGCAGTAGAGGCTCTTCTTATGCAAGAGGATTGCTCAAAGTCCACCCCCCCTCTCTCTGATGACACTCAACAGTCAGAGAATCAACCTGTTATAAGAAATAAACCTACATGTTTCTGCTATGCATTTGATTCCCGCCAATCTGAGTCTGCTGAAACAAGGGCTTGTAGGATTGGACAGGCGAACCTTTTTAATTTTGCAAGACATGTGAAGACAACTTACTTTACAGCTGAAGCAGTGAATTCGGAGAGGGGGTTAACAGAGATTTTGCAGAAGCTCAAAACTTGCTGTGCAGTTCTAAATGACTCTGCTGACAAGTCATTAAACCAAGAGAGTCTTCAAAATGAAGAACACTTGTCTACCATTTTGAGTGAGGTGATGATGGAGCTTCACGGAGGAGAAACAATGACGACGTTTGAATTCCTTGAGAGTGGACTGGTCAAATCTTTGTTAAATTACCTGTCTAACGGCAAATACCTTCAGGTGGATGACAATCTTAAAGATTACAATGCTGAGCATTTTTGTGCTGTGCTGAAAAGATTCCAGTCATTTGCCCGGATTTGTTTTTCAAGAATGGAGCAAGGTTGGGGTGATATGCTCTTGACACTACTTGTAAGGAAACTGCAGAATGCTCTTACTTCTCTTGACAACTTCCCAGTGATAATGAGCCACAATTTCAAGCCAAGGAGCAATATTTCTGATATCCCTATTCGCCACTCAACAATTAGTCCATGTATCCGAGTACGTTTCAAGAAGGATGAAGATGAAACAAACTTATCAAGCTATGATAATGCCGTGAATTTGGAAATCTCTTCTTCCTTGCATTCTATTGAACAATTTCTGTGGCCCAAAGTCAGTGCAGGCACAAGTGATCAGAATACTGAATCATCACCTAGTAGTGTTGCTTTCGAGAGTAAATGCGCTGAAGATGACCCTCAGGAAAGAGATTCCAGCCCGGAATCTTCTCCTTCATCAGAGGTATTATTCTGTTTGCAATCTTAAGAAACATGAACAGTTGGGATATATTGAAATATGAATAGACTCTTTGGTCGAGTGCTACTTGCTTATATTTATAACTTTCTTTTTTTAGTGCCTAGAGATTATGCATGGTTTGGCAATTACATCATACATACCCGTTGATACTGAAAAAAAATCATTCAATAAATCCACAGCTTATCACTGTTCATACTTCTAGGTTTCCGTGTTTTAACTTTTAAGACTAGAATGACTCCTTTTCAGGGTATCACCAGGGAAAATCAAAATTCTTCTGTAGAACAATGCTCGAAGTCGCCATCTTCCGGTGAGTGTGCGTCTAGATTTGACTTAATTACTAGCTGTTATTCTCTGATTTGCAACCTGTCTCTTGTTCTGGTAACCTCAATACCATAATGGATGTGCAGCTGGAGGTCAACCAGAAAGAAACAAGTCGACCGGGACTGATTGTGCTGTACAGCCAAAACTGGTATTTAGCCTGAAAGGAAAAGAGCTTGACCGATCTGTTACTCTATATCAATCAATCCTGCAAGATCAGATCAATGCGGGGGCTGATGTAATTTTGGACACCCAGTTTTGGCGCAGTGTGCATGACATAACATTTCGAACAGCCGCAAGTGCAGAAAAAGCTGATTCTCCTGAGAACCTGTCTAATGCAGTGTTATCAACAAATGACAGTAAAACTGGTTTAATGTGGCAAGCACTCCCTTTCTTCAGCAGCTTGTTGCTTGGCAAGATCCCTTGCAAACTTGATAGATCAAATTCATCGTATGACATATTGTTTATGCTGAAAGTTTTAGAAGGATTAAACCGATACTCGTTTCACCTCGTGTCTAATGAAAGAAACCATGCTTTTGCTCAAGGAAGGATAACTGACCTTGATGATCTGAAGCCTTCTGTTTCTTCAGTTCCACTACAGGAATTTGTTAGTGCTAAATTGACAGATAAACTGGAGCAACAGATGCATGATCCCTTGGTTTTAAGGTCTCGCTGTCTGCCTTTATGGTGCACTGAACTGATGTCTGCGTGCCCTTTCTTATTTTCCTTCGAGGCAAGATGGAAGTATTTCCAACTGACAGCATTTGGTTCTTCATCAATACAACGTGGTCATATGATAGATACAAGTGGTAGCAATATATCAACAGAAAGAGGTTCATCCATTTCAAGGAAAAAGTTCAAAGTTGATCGTGATGATATACTGGCTTCAGCTGCGAAAATGATGCGGTCCTATGCTAAGAGTAATGCACTGCTTGAAGTAGAATATGAAGAAGAAGTAGGCACAGGTTTAGGTCCTACGATGGAGTTCTATACGTTGATAAGTCACGAGTTTCAGAAGTCTGGTTTAGGCATGTGGAGGGGTGAGCTTCCTTGTGAAGCTGTCACCAACAATACTCACATTGGTTCCCGGACTGTGGTCGCGCCTAATGGACTGTTTCCTCGACCGTGGTCTGCTTCTGTAGATTGTGCTTCCTTCTCAGAAGTAAATAAAAGGTTTCACCTCCTTGGTCAGGTTCTCGCAAAGGCAATTAAGGATGGCAGAATTCTTGACATTCCATTTTCCAAAGCATTTTACAAGCTTATCCTAGGACAGGTATTTTGGGTCCTACATTCTCGGAATATATATCATGTTTATTACGCTTTCTTCTGTTTGTCGTTCTAATAATCTTTTCTATGATAGGAGCTTAATATATATGATATCAATTCATTTGATCCTGAACTGGCAATGACCCTTATGGAGTTTAAAGCGCTTACTTGTCAAAGGAAATATTTAGAATCATGTTCGACAAGGGAATGCCAGAGCACATCTGATTTGTCTTATCGAGGTTGTAAAATTGAAGATCTTGTTATTGACTTTGCTGTCCCAGGGTATCCAGAATATGTTATTTCTTCAGAGGGTACTTCAGATAATGTAAGTGATATGACCGTGCACTTTCCGTTGCCGGGTTCTCAGCAGATTAAAGTATTCTCTAAATTACTTATGTTATTTTCAGGTAACTGGTGAGAATTTGGAAGAATATGTTTCTTTTGTTGTCGAGGCAACGGTTAAAAGTGGAATCACAAGACAGCTGGAGGCTTTTGAGTCAGGATTCAGTCAGGTATGCTATATCATGGTGCTGCTCTCATATATGTTTATACTTGTGTAACTAATGACAGCTTTTCAGTCCCACCATCTAAAAATAGCTTTTCAATTACACCATGGCTGGGTTGTCCCAGTTCATAAAATGTGGAGTGTGTGTAGGATGCATTGTTACTTACCTAGAAGCTATCATGGCTCACAGTTCTTAGTTTTTATATGCGTTTTACACTCTTTGACAAAATTACAAGTTCGCTGCTTCCTACTAGCGCTTTTATCTTCGGTGGAACTTGGCAGTAAAGTGTTAATTAAACAATGCAAAAGCCTTTCCTCATTTAGTAACTCTGTATTTCTTAAGCAATCTTAATCCAATATGTATACACTTCTAACTGTTTCTGATGGCAATCATTTTGATTTGGCGATTGACCTGCCCTTCGTCCTTTTACCAGAGTTTCCTCATCTGTCTGTTCAGGTGTATTTAGGCGCTAGGTTGCTTTGATTTGTAACTCATGAGCCTCACATGGGGGCATGGGGCCAATAGGGTGACATGAACTGTGTTGTCTCTTACTGCTCGTAGTTAAAAAAAAAATCCAATTTGTTGTGCTACACTTACACTGGGTATTGCAGGTATTTCCACTAAGCACACTTCGGGCATTCTCAGAGGATGAGCTGGAGAGATTACTCTGCGGAGAACAAGATAACTGGGATGTATGTGCTCGTCTTTTGTTGAAAGTTGTTGATTCTCTTGTAACTATTTGTTTTTTGTTATTGACACCTTGCTTCTGAACAGTTTGTGAAACTTGTGGATCACATAAAATTTGATCATGGCTACACCTCCAGCAGTCCTGCAGTCCTTAATGTAAGTCTTTTATTAGTTGATACATTTTGAAGTTCCATTTTCCAAGAAAGATATTATCTCAGTACCATAACAAGAAATCTTAATGCGCTGCAGTTGTTAGAGATCATACAAGAGTTTGGATGCCATGAACGCAGAGCTTTCTTGCTATTTATAACGGGTTCACCTCGGCTCCCTCCAGGCGGTCTGGCTGCACTGAATCCAAATTTGACAGTTGTCAGGAAGGTCTGTTTTCACAATGTAAAGCTACCTCTCTATCTCTCTATCAGTTACCTTTTACTAGTTTGCTAACTTGTGTTATACAATTATTAACAGCATAGCAACAACGATGCTGATGATGATCTGCCAAGTGTGATGACTTGCGCCAACTATCTTAAGTTACCTGCCTACTGCTCTAAGGTCTGAACTCTCTACCTTTCTGCTATCTAAACTAAGCACATCTTAGTAGATTAGTTTACTTCTATTCTTCTTACCATTTTTATTAATTAAGATAAGTGTTTTAATGTCTTGATGTGTAACACTTAAGCTAAAAGAAAATGTGGACTATGAAGCGCGCATCCAAGTCAGTAGTAATTGGCATTCTGAACATTCCTTTTCTGGCATGATTATTTGCAGTAGTGAACTTCCAGTTACTATACGTTTGAGTTTCCTGAAAGCTACCGTACAATGGCGTACTATAACACCATGCCTTTTGCCCTTCAGGAAAGGATGAGGGAGAAGCTACTCTACGCGATTACCGAGGGGCAGGGGTCCTTCCACCTGTCCTGACTGGAAACAGATACTGACACTGGCTGCCCGCGCCACACGCAGCAGAAACTCGTGCGTGGTTTTGTAAGTATATCATGTAGGGAAACAAGATACGTAGATGTGGGCGGCTTGCTAAACTTACGACATGATTGGGTGTGGAGCTGATGATAGGAGGGGAAGAAGCAGAGGGTGCCCCGTCAGCCAGTCTTATCTATCCTTGCCTGTACATACAAGTGGTAGTTTTAGGTGTGCTCTCGAGTGTTGGCGAACATGGCGACCATCGACTTAGATCACTGCTATTTATGTGGCTGATCTTTTGCTGTACATACACATTGGCTGCAAGTGCCATTGCTATCTATCTATATATCGTTCTTAGCCTGTGTTTGCCTGCTGCATCCTGTATTGCCTAGCATTTGCCGAAATATGTCTACTGCAATCTTGCAGCATGCGGGTATGTCTGACTTCGACGAAACTATTGCCCGCCCACGTTGGCCCCTTTGGAGGGGAACGTGGAACGACTTTAGGTTTTGTTGATTTATTGCGCTATGATTTTGTTGAGACGGACCGTGCTTGAGGTGTCTCTTTCACTCAGGACGGGGTATCTATACCAGTAGCTTCAGGAGTTGGGGGTGGTATTTCTGTGGAAATGGAACTCTGGGCACTCCAAATAGAGAAAGTCCCTGTGGAATTCCATTGTTTGGTGTTCTTAATTTTGATGGAGTTCCCCTGTCCCACATGCTCCCTGCACATTTGGCATGTTTGTACACCGGTCTTGTTTCAGCCATGTTTGCGTTCGTCCTACGATTACACACTTGTCTCCTTTTGTTGGAGGAAAAGATGTCTGTCGTCGGTGCGGTGCGAAAGGTGGTTGGCTGAGCTGAGCTGGGCAGCCGAGGTCGCTAGAATACCATGACACAGTTCGCTTCCGGATGCGGCCAAGTCATGTACCTGTCCTGGTAACAGCTCAAGGCAATCATACGACTACGTCGAATATATGCCATGGATATGGTATCATACTACTCCTGTTACTTCGCAGATATGTTTCAGCTTAGAGATAGGTGACACCGCGACTGCTCATAATCATTTATCAAGAGTATATTAGCGTGATCTTCGAATTGAAAAAACAGTTCGGCCGTAGTTGTGTCCGAGGATGATAAGTTTGTTTACTGGCTGCAACGGTTTTGCCATCTGCAGCTACTTTATTCATAAATTAGTTCATCGAGCGCTTCGGGGATTATTTTTCTTTTTCCTTGCATAGACATAGCTTTGATATTGCATGAATTTGCTCTTTGTAGGCGTGTTTTTTTTTCTTTTGTGTGTGCGCGCGTTGGTGTTGGTTGTCCGCATCTTAGTTATTTAGTTATGAAGAGGTCGTCGGGTGTGGCTCATTGCTTTTGTATCCCCTTGATGCTTTATTTTGAGTCAATAAAATCCACCATTTGTCGAAACACTGAGAGGAAATGGTTTGATACACGTGCTTGGAAGAGAATGTACCGGAGTAGACGAGAACATATTCACCATTAACAACCAAGGTTGTCAGAATCGTGATTTTGAATCGGATCGGAGCTTCAATGATAGGATCGCAAATCATAGAATCTTCACTATCAGAATCGTAAAAATGTAGATTCTAAGAACTAAAATCGTAGAATCATAGGGGTTAGTTTGGATCGTAAAGTCGTAGAATCGTATAACAGAATCGGATTCTGACAACCTTGTTAACAATCCTCCCCTTTTGTTGATCTTTGGAATTGGATGATATATATTCTTTCATGGCACATATACCCGGGGAAAAATCTAGAAAAATATTGATACATGATGCATAACTTCGAGATTGACGCAAGAATATATGTAATTTCAACCACTGTATTAACAACAACATGTTCGGACATTGTTTAGCACATAATCTGGCATAACAAGAAAAGTAAGTATTACCAAAATAATGAAACAATTGACAAAACCATTTCCAAAAGATAGTAGACATTGGCAAAAAAAAAAAATCATCCAACCTCGAATCCTAGATTGATCAAGTTCACCATGAAGTTCTCTTGGTTATCTAGCTATTCCTACATATGCAACAAGTATTGCAAAGAGGTTTTGGAAAATGTACATATAAAGTTCATGTACATAGTACCCCATTCAACATTTGTGTAAATGATGTTCATCTCCAATTTCATGTACACATGACTGAATTAAAAGAAGAAGGAAAAAAACAAACTTGCATTTGTTTGTACTATGGCCGTCGAAGACGGCTATTGGCGGCGAGTCGTGCGACTTATCCGGGGCGACGCGTCAAGGTTAGGAAGGTCCTTTGCTTTGAGGCATCATGAATGTGCCCCTTGAAGTCGACTCGTTGTGTGGCGAGGGTGGGGGCGAGGGGGGTGGGCGTTCATGGCAGGGATGGAGGGCCATAGTGGAGGTCACCGTCACCCTTGGTCTCAAGATTCACAAGGGTCTCAAGATTCACAAGGATCGTGGGGAGTTGTCCGGAGCCGGAGGAGAGGCAATGTCATGACAACGGAGGGCAGACGGCGATGGATGCCGATGCGCCTTGCCTTGTGAGCTACGCTTGCCGCACTAGGGCGCGGTGGGCCGACTTGGAGCGGGGGTTCCATGGCGGAGAGGTGGGTGGGAGAGGGAGAGGCGTGGACGACGAGTTTTGGTGAGCAACACCATCAGGTGGTGGGAGTGATTGAATCCCCTTCCCGACCCCCGCGATTATTCAGTTGATTTAGGAGGCCTTTTAAACCTCCCTCAAATTAAAGAGATGAATAGGAGTTTGAGATGCACATATGAGATGAGAGAATAGCTTGGGGCCTCACTTAGATCAATATTTGCATAGATGAGAGAAACCATATTACTCCTTTAAATGATGCTCGAGTACCCGCCTCCCAGGGGCATCCGCACCCTTGCGCTCCCTCCACATCGTCCGATCCACGCGCGCCTCGTGTTGATTCCTGCCTGGCGCCTTTACGCCCATTCAATCGGGGTTTTACTAGTGTCACCTCACCGACGGCCTCGAAGGTCCATGACCAGTGGAACTAATGGCTTGAGATTTTATGAGTATTTGCAAGGAGTTTTCATTTGGTTTTCACCAGATTTATACCGCTTCTCGGTTATTTCTAACGCTAATCTTTCAAGAGAGAAGAAAATCTGTTTTTCCATTGTTTGGCAGGAAATATCATATATGGAAGGAAACCAAGGAGAATTACTGCAACTCAAGCCAAATGGATCAACTTCCGTATTGGAGGCTCAGCCACCAGGCAAATCAGAGTGAAAGAAGACCTTCCATACGAGTGGGCATGCTCGTATGGATGGTCGTATGAAGTGCCTAGAGCTCCACCCTATCAGCACAAGACACTTTGCGTGACGGGAGGAGGACGATTGGAGAACTCCAGCCGCCGCCACCACGTCCAGAACATAAAGACAAGAGATATGGAGAACCACCGGAGATCTTCTTAGTTTTGGTCCTTTCATCTCCATCATCATCTCCACCTTCACTATTGTAAGAGGAATTCCAAGTTGTAAGATCGGGTTGTAAAATCTATTCATACTTATCTGGAGTTTGAGACATGTTTGATCATTCATCTTATTGTGGATTTTCACTGTATTATTGATATGGTTTTCATGGGTTTATTCTCTGAGATGATTGGTTATTCTCTTTCGATGTGTGAGTAGTCCCCCTAGGAATGGGAGATGTATGTGAGTGGTAAGATTCATTTGTGCCCATTCTATATGTTGTCATTTGTGTTTGTAGTCTTATTACATGTCTAGTAAGTTGTTACTCTATTGTGAACTCTATGTGTGTTGTCCAATTTAAGGCCCTAGGCAAGACGATCTCAAGACCCACACAGGTAACACATATTGTTTAGGAAATTTGCGACCTCTGACGTGACATGTGGAGACATCTATGAGGACCGAAGACAATATGATATAACAGTGATCCACTAAACTTAATGATTGGTTCTGGTTTAACGACCTTAATTGTGGAGATGACCACAGCATCACAACGACGAAGTAGGATCATAGAATGGAATTGATGACCCACAAGTATAGGGGATCAATCATTGTCCTTTCGATAAGTAAGAGTGTCGAACCCAACAAGGAGCAGAAGGAAATGACAAGCGGTTTTCAGCAAGGTAATTTCTGCAAGCACTGAAATTGTCGGTAGCAGGTAGTTTGATAGCAAGATAATTTGTGACGGACAAGTAACGGTAATGGTAAATAAAGTGCAGCAAGGTAGCCCAATCCTTTTGTGGCAAAGGATAGGCCAAAACGGTCTCTTATAATAAGCAAAGCATTCTTGAGAGCACACGGGAATTTCATCTAGTCACTTTCATCATGTTGGTTTGATTCGCGTTCGCTACTTTGATAATTTGATATGTGGATGGATCGGTGCTTGGGTGCTGTTCTTACTTGAACAAACCACCCACTTATGATTAACCCCCTAGCAAGCATCCACAACTACGAGAAAAGTATTAAGATAAAATCTAACCATAGCATTAAACATTTGGATCCAAATCGGTCCCTTACGAAGTAGCGCATAAACTAGGGTTTAAGCTTCTGTCACCCTAGATGGTGGAGTGCCATGTAGTCGACGTTCACATGAGACCACTAAGGGAATCACAACATACATATCATCAAAATATCAAACACATAACACATTCACATGATTACTTGCAACGTGATTTCTCCCATGGCCTCAAGAACAAAGGTAACTACTCACAAATGTTATTCATGCTCATGATCAGAGGGGTATTAAATAGCATAATGGATATGAACATATAATCTTCCACCAAATAAACCATATAGTAATCAACTACAAGATGTAATCAACACTACTAGTCACCCACATGTACCAATCTGAGGTTCCGGTACAAAGATTGAACACAAGAGATGAACTAGGGTTTGAGAGGAGATGGTGTTGTTGAAGATGTTGATGGAGATTGGCCTCCCAAAGATGAGAGGGTTGTTGGTGATGACGATGGCCTCGATTTCCCCCTCCGGGAGGGAAGTTCCCCCGGCGAAATCGCTCCGCCGGAGGGCAAAAGTGCTCCTGCCCAAGTTCCGCCTCGAGACGGCGGCGCTCCGTCCCGAAAGTCCTCTCCTTATTTTTTCTAGGTCAAAAGACCTTACGTACCAGAAGATGGGTACCGGAGGTGGGCTGGGCTAGCCACAACCCACCAGGGCGCGCCTAGGGGGCCTGGCGCGCCCTGGTGTCTTGTGGTCACCAGGTGGCCCCCCTCCAGTAGTTATTTGCTTCAGTATTTTTTATATATTCCAAAATAATTCTCCATAAATTTTCAACTCATTTGGAGTTGTGCAGAATTGGTAGCTCTGATGTAGCTTTTTCAGGTCCAGAATTCTAGCTGCCGGTATTTTCCCTCTTTGTGTAAACCTTGCATTTTATGAGGGAAAAGGCATTAGAATTACTCCATAAAGCATTATTATGCATAAAAATATTATAAATAACAGTAAGAAAACATGATGCAAAATGGACGTTGTTGGGTAACGTAGTAATAATTCAAAAAAATTCCTACGTGTCACCAAGATCGATCTAGGAGATGCTAGCAATGAGAGAGAGGGAGTGCATCTTCATACCCTTGAAGATCGCTAAGCGGAAGCGTTACAAGAACGCGGTTGATGGAGTCGTACTCGCGGTGATTCAAATCGCGGAAGATCCGATCCAAGTGCCGAACGGACGGCGCCTCCGCGTTCAACACACGTACAGCCCGGGGACGTCTCCTCCTTCTTGATCCAGCAAGGGGAGAGGAGAAGTTGAGGGAGAGCTCCGGCAGCACGACGGCGTGGTGGTGGAGGAGCTCGTGGTTCTCCGACAGGGCTTCGCCAAGCACTACGGAGGAGGAAGAGGTGTTGGAGAGGGGGAAGGGCTGCGCCAGGGAAGGGGTGCGGCTGCCCTCCCACCCCCTCACTATATATAGGGGGAAGGGGAGAGAGGGCCGGCCCCCCTAGATGCATCTAGAGGGGGGAGGGGGGGGGGGGGGGCGGCCAGGAGGGGGAGACTTGCCCCCCAAGCAAGGTGGGAGGCTCCCCCTCCCCTAGGGTTTCAAACCCTAGGCGCCTTGGGCCCTGGGGCGCACCAGCCCACTAAGGGGCTGGTCCCCACCCATATTCAGCCCACTAGGCCCTCCGGGGCAGGTGGCCCCACCCGGTGGACCCCCGGACACCTTTCGGTGATCCCGGTACAATACCGATAACCCCCGAAACCATTCCGGTGACTGAAACTGGACTTCCCTTATATAAATCTTCACCTCCGGACCATTCCGGAACTCCGCATGATGTCCGGGATCTCATCCGGGACTCCGAACAACCTTCGGTAACCACATACAATTTCCCATAACAACTCTAGCGTCACCGAACCTTAAGTATGTAGACCCTACGGGTTCGGGAACCATGCAGACATGACCGAGACATCTCTCCGGTCAATAACCAACAGCGGGATCTGGATACCCATGTTGGCTCCCACATGTTCCATGATGATCTCATCGGATGAACCACGATGTCGGGGATTCAATCAATCCCGTATACAATTCCCTTTGTCCATCGGTATGTTACTTGCCCGAGATTTGATCGTCGGTATCCCCATACCTCGTTCAATCTCGTTACCGGCAAGTCTCTTTACTCGTTCCGTAACGCATGATCTCGTGGCTAACTCCTTAGTCACATTGAGCTCATTATGATGATGCATTACTGAGTGGGCCCAGAGATACCTCTCCGTCATACGGAGTGACAAATCGCAGTCTCGATTCGTGCCAACCCAACAGACATTTTCGGAGATACCTGTAGTGCACCTTTATGGTCACCCAGTTACGTTGTGACGTTTGATACACCCAAAGCATTCCTATGGTATCCGGGAGTTACACAATCTCATGGTCTAAGGAAATGATACTTGACATTAGAAAAGCTCTAGCAAACGAACTACACGATCTTGTGCTATGCTTAGGATTGGGTCTTGTCCATCACATCATTCTCCTAATGATGTAATCCCGTTATCAACGACATCCAATGTCCATGGTCAGGAAACCACAACCATCTATTGATCAACGAGCTAGTCAACTAGAGGCTCACTAGGGACATGTTGTGATCTATGTATTCACACATGTATTACGGTTTCCGGTTAATACAATTATAGCATGAACAATAGACAATTATCATGAACAAGAAAATATAATAATAACCATTTTATTATTGCCTCTAGGGCATATTTCCAACAGACGTATCAACTGCCCTAAGCTTAGACCTCGCTTGTCCTCAAGCGAAAAACCGATATCGAAAAACATGCCCACATGCTTAGAGAGAGAGAGAGGTGTCGATAAAAACAAAATACGGACATAGTAGCATCATGCTTATTATTATAACAACAACAAACTTTATTATAAAACTTTATCACAACACTTTATCATATAACTTCTCATGAATAAGTAACAATTCATCACAACATCGAAGTAAAAAGCATAAACTCTATTGAAGACCAACAAACTATGTTCTCAGTCAACTTTGCAACTACAATTCATCATCTTTTCAGGAAGGGTCTCGTATCGGAGCCTTTTGGCAAGTCCACATACTCAACCGTCACTTAACCTTCTATGATTGCTAACACTCGCAGCATACCCATGAGCAAAAAGTTTCAACCAGACACATAGAAAGATAGGGGCTTATAGTTTCGCCTCCCAACGTATTCACCTCAAGGATGATGTCAACATTAATAATTCATGCTCACTCATATCCAACTGGATATATGTGCCTAGATCTTTCCTCACCACATGATGCTTGCAAAAAGAGAAAATAAAAAGGAATAGGGAAGAATACTTTGACTCTTGCATAAAAGTAAATACATAAAAGTAAAAGATAGGCCCTTCGCAGAGGGAAGCAGAGGTTGTCATGCGCTTTTTGGTTTGTATGCTCGATCTCTTAGTGCAAAAGAACGTTACGTTATATTGCCACTTATGATAGCAACCTTTATTATGCAGTCCATTGCTTTTATTACTTTGCCATCACAAGTTCGTACAACGCTCAATTTTCTCTTACACTAAATGGTCAAACACATTTAGAAGCAATTTTTATTGCCTTATTGCACCGATGACAACTTACTTGAAGGATCTTACTCAATCCATAGGTAGGTATGGTGGACTCTCAAAACATGAGTTTGGGTTTAGGGTTTTTGGATGTACAAGTAGTATCTCTACTTGGTGCGGAATTTTGGCTAGCAAAGATATTGAGCAAGCACCACATGTTGAAGGATCTATGACAATATAAATTCTATGTGAATATGAACAAACATAAATCATTATGTTGTCTTCCTTGTCCAACATCAACAATTTTGGCATATAATATTTAATTAGAGCTCACAATCATAAAAGATGTCCAACATAGTGTATTTGCATGTGAATCTTCTCTTCCCTTATTAATTCTTTCATAAATTGCATCATTGACCAATGTTATGTTTGTCAACTTTCAACAAATTTTACCACTTGTACTTTTCCTTATGTGATGTCATTACTTACCATAAGATTAGCATATGATCTTTCTCATTATTTTATTTTATTTTGATTGAGACAAAAAAGTAAAGAAGCAAAACTCAAACTAAACTTCATTATATAACTCTCACTCAATTACATAGATAGATAGATCACGAAACTAATACTCGAAAATAGATCATGCTAAAAAATTGTTCAACTAATTCATGGGATAACTAAAGATCGAACTAAGATTGGTAAAGGCAATAAAAGTGATGGCGATACGGTACCGGGGCATCTCCCCAAGGTTGGCACAAGCCAAGGGGAGTGCCCGTACCCATGTACTCAAATCTCCTTTGGTGGGGAAGATGACGATGGTGGTGGTGAAGTAGTAAGCTTATCCAACTTGCGTCGGAGGCTAAAATTATCATCCCTCAGATCCTCATTCTCCAGCTCAAGCCTTAATATCTTCTTGCATAATGCTGCCTTGCTTTCCTGCAGGAAACGAGGAGGGATAGATTGGGTTTTAATTTTGTTTGCTCTATTGGGGAAGTTTGGCTTCTTGAGCTCCGCGTGAAGATCTCCAGGTTGAGGTAGCGGGGCTTCATCTTCAACTGAGGATGCATCCTCCGTCTCCTCCAGATCGGTTTCCTCCTCCTTATCCGTGAACCACACATAGGGGAAGGTATCCTTAAAGACATTTGGATCTAGAGGATGGTAAGAAACATGGCTCTCTCCCTCCGAATCTTGAGACGACATATTTTCAGATATGTCAGGAAAACAACATGAAACAAGAACAGAGGATTTTTCTGCGATGCGGTGGTCAATACGTCCAGGGGGTATATAAAGATTTTTTTATCTTGGGAAACAAGCAAACGGAAGGAAAACGGAGTCGGGAAGGTTCCCAAGGAGGGCACAACCCACCAGGGCGCGCCAGGGAGGGCAGGCGCGCCCTGGTGTATCGTGCCCACCTCGATTGCTTTCCTGGTTATTTCTTAATTTCCTAATTTTTATAATATTCCAATACTGACAGAATTTTTTTTTGCGGATTTTTTGGAGTCTGTTTACTTACCGTATCACGTACCTCCTATTTTTAAGGGTTCGGGAGTGTTCTGGAAGGTTTCTTTTATGTGTTCCTCTGGTGTCATGGTTTGCATAATATTGGTTTCAACATTAATAGGCGTACCTGAGATATAGTGTTTAATTCTTTGCCCATTGACCACCTTTGGATTAGTGCCTTCGGCATTATTAATCTTGGTGGCTCCAGAGCGATCAACTTCTTCGATAATATATGGTCCTTCCCATTTGGAAAGAAGTTTTCCTGCAAAGAATCTAAAACAAGAGTTGTACAAAATAACATATTCACCAACTTTGAATTCCCGCTTTTGGATTCTTTTGTCATGCCACCTTTTAACTTTTTCTTTGAATAGTTTGGTGTGGCGCCCCGCCTGATTACCACTGTAGCCAGACGGTCGCCACGCATGCCAGCCCAGGAAATCACTCTGGCATGCGCGCTTACAACAAGTATCATGAACACATGCATTTCTATTAATGAATATATAAGTCTTACATGATAGTTTATAGGGGTGATGGCAGCGGAAAAGCTCTATCTAAGGCAGCATGGTCCTCGTGCGGCTCCAAACCACATGGATCTGACTGGGTTACTCTCCTAGCCCACGAACACTCCGGCTCCTCGACAACGGACGACGGATCCTTATGTGAACCTGACCACATTGAAGGCCGCTGAGTACTTTTGAATGTACTCGCAAGCAAACCAAACTAACATATACACCAAGCAAAGCAATCCATGGCATTCAAGCATGCATTTGTTATTAGAGCAACATTGATTATCATGGCATGGCATACCTATCTAGCAATATTAATGATCATGACATAACAGGTTTATCTAGCAGGATAACTACTAAAATAAGATACGGTAAAGTAAAGCATATCAAGTAAATAATCCATACTCCGAACATTCTCATGATCCAATCCGATGTTGAACCAAATCCAATCCAAGTCTTTCGGTCATCCGACCATCACTTTCATAGCCATTCCATGGACAACATATCATATCCCTGACATCATCCGATGTCTATGCATCTTCACTGTAAGTCTGATAAACTTACTCTCTTACGGGTTGTCCCACAATCCTCGGAATACTCATGAGTCTCTGAGTACCTCCGATCATAAGACGAGTTCTTCCATCATTATTATCATTATTACGGTTGACCACCTAGTGAGGCCTGGACGGACTGTCCAATACCGTGGACGCGGCTATTCGAATAGATTCTTACACTCTGCCGAGGTTGCGCACTTTACCCACACCATGGAGCACCTAGCCTCGTGATCCCATTCGGGTGGACCAGTGTTGCTCCAACGAAACCTGCCTAACCCGTGACTCCTCCACTGTACCACCGACAATCATACCCTCCCAGGGTCATGTCTTGGGTGGCCCTTGTGTCACCTCGTGACACCTGCCACCGTCGTGGCCAACTAAACTGTCCCAAACGGGGACGCCGGCAAATAACTCAACTGGGCTCACAAGGTTATCGCCGCCTACCGGGCCAGGGCAGCACGCGCGCATAACCTTCCCTGTTTGGTGGTACCGGTGAAAGAGCACGCCATCATACCAAGTTAAGGCCGTCCCATACCGGCAAATGTGGCTGCGCGGATAAGTCCGGACAGGTGACTCTGGATCAACCGACTAGGTTTAACTTTAGCAGGTACTTAGCAAGCATGGATATTCATCATAAATAATCTAACATGGTGGTAGCTATGTATGAGGTAATAACTGTGGAAACATAACAACCTATCTCCATATAACATCACAATGAGTCATTAGTGAAACAATATTTAAATGGCAAGTTATCTCTTTACAAGTTCTAGCTGTAAGTTACGACCATCAGAACCCTTGCATAAAACCGGCAAAGAAACTAGTAGCCACCAGAACGGTCTTTACAACTTAGATCTGGGACATTACCGGAATAACTCAACCCCGGCTCAAGACGGCTGGAAAGCAGCTCAGAGCATGAGACGGTGTTGATAAAAAGAATGTAGCAATTCCCTAAGACGCCCGAAAAACAACTCAGAGCATAGGGTCACTGCCATAGAAAAAAATTCAACAACTGTCCAAGACGGCCGCAAAACAGCTCAGAACACGGGCCAGTTGCTGACAAGAGAAATAAAAGTCAGCATCCACCCCGGACGGCCGAAAATAGTTCAGAACACAGGCGTGGTGCCGTCACTAAAGAAAGACAGGCAAGGGTTCATCAGCGTCCCATACAGCTCACTACTACGCATACAGGCATAAGCATATTCATTTAAACATGCAAGAATAACACAGAGCAATGCTTTAGGGCATATATCAGATGGTCGGCTTGCCTGGGGTCGAAGAATACTCCGGGAAGAAGTGCGGTACCCTCGCAGGAAAATCCGCCAGAAAAGATTCCCTCTCGGAGGGGCTGAATGAAGGGTAGGGGCAGAATGGTCATTTTCACAGTGTGAAAACATTATGAAAATGATACCATCGGAACGGGCTCGATGAACTGAAGACGGGAGCGTTGGTTTCACCTGAATCGGAGTTATGGATAAAAAGATACGAAGACTTGACTGCTATGGACCAATTTGTAATATAAATAGTTACACAGAGGCCCTCAGCAGTTTTTTTCTGAGAAAAGAATAAATGGCACTGTGCACACGGGCCGACTCGGGCCGAAAACTGCCAGAGCTTGGGCGCCTGCGAGGCGGCTGCCTCCACTGGGCCGGCCCACCAGCGCGGCCACTCCATTTAAAAAAAAAGGAGGAGAGGGTGTTGTCTTCAACCTCCAGTACGCGGGCACCGCCGGCGTCGGGCAGCGATTGCCGGCGCCACAGAGCGTCCCCGGCGATGCTCCGCCCATGGACGAGCTCAGAGCAGTGAGGCGCACCCAACGATGGACGACCCGAACATCGGGGAGCTCGGAGTTAGGCGAGGCGTCGGCCGTGGCGGAGGGCAATTCCGGCGAGCTCGGGCTCGAGGCTCTGGTAGTGGAATCGGCCGAGAAAGGGCGTGGGGGTGATCGCCGTGGAGTGGAGGGTCCAGTGGGGAGCTCGAGAGAAGAGGAGAATGCCGGAGTGGCACGAATTTAGGCGAGGTTCGTCGGCGACCGTGGCGGTTGTGGGGAAGCAGAGGGGCTCCTCGAGCTCGAATGACTGACTGGGGAGGAAGCTAGGAGTGAGAGGGAGGTGGTGGAGTGCTTGGGGAGGGCGCGGAGCTGGGCTATTTATAGCCGTCCGGCCGAGGCGATCGGGACGGCCGCCGTGGCGTCCTTAGCCACTCACTGGAGCTCGGGGACACGCGGAGGGAGGGCGAGATGTCGGCAGGGCCTCCAGGAGCGTGGAGAAGTAGGTGGTGGCTTCGGGAGAGCTCAAAACGGAAGAGGACACAGGAAGGCGACGATGGCGGTCATGGGCGCACAGTGGCGGAGCTCGTCGCGGCGCGGCGAGGAAGAAACTGGAGGTGGAAGCTGCTGCAGAGGATGTACGTGGACGCAGGGGAGCCGTAGGACACACCCAGACACGTCGGAGCTGACCGGAGCTCGCCTGCCAACGCGACCAGACACGGTCAGCACGCAGAGCGCGTGTTTGGCGTGGCCACCGTGTGGTCACCACGGTTGCCGCGTGTCCATGGCACCGGATGGTCCTGGAACCTTGTCAAACATAGGCACCAGAGGTCAGTGAGTGCCAAAGTACAAAGGAACAAGCATAGTGATCAAGGAGGTGACTGAAGCTAGCTCGATGCCAAATCAACAGCAAGCTGTTTGTACTGAGGTGGGGGAGATCCAGCTAGGGATAGATGTTTAGCTTTATCTTGCTGTGATCCTATACTAAGATGAGTATTGTGGCCAAGTTTCAGACCAAATGGAGGATTGTAGCAAGCACTCGCTGTACAAACCACCATACTGGACAGAAATGCAAATGATGAAGCTGGGCTCACATCCTTGCTTTTGTTGAGCTAAAATTTGGAGGAGATGAAGTATTTGAACATATGAATCCACTGTAAAAGTTTCATACCATTTGGATACACCAAAATGGTACTTGCTTCACAGAGGTTCCAAATGGACAGAAACTTAGGAAAATTTCTGGGTAAGAATGGATAGAGGGATTGAGCTGGTTTTCGGTTTCCATGAGTGATTTATCAATATTAATCACCATGAAAATTTTCAGCTGAAATAGATCAAGGGTTCAAGCACTTCCTTTGCAAACTGGAAATCTGGACATAATTTGCAAATGGATGCTGTGCTCAAACTTTGAACTATGGAACTTGGGTTATTGATGTAAATGGTGAACATATGGATAGGAGAAGCTCCAAAATTTATTTGCGATTCTTCCTGGCTACCAAAATGGTAGTTCCTTTAGAAACTGCCCAAAATGTAATATTGGCATTAAATAGGAAAATGCAATTTCCCTTATTTAATTATGGCCAATATTTTTATGGGAGCTCAATATGATCACAAAGAATATCTCCACAAGTTTTCATGAACTTTGGAGATGGATAGATATTTTCCTGGATTTAATTCCTTTAACTGGCAGAAAAAGGAATTAATTATAAATGAAAAATATTGCAAATGACTTGGCAATATTTTTGCATATCCAGGGTTGATAAATGAAGGATGATCACTGGGAGAAGTTTGGGAGTCAGCAGATCAAAGGAAATTGGGGTTCCTTTGTAACTGAAAAGATTAGGGTTTCCCTTTCGGCAACTCGGAAGGTAGGGTTTCGGTGGCAAAACCCTGAGAATATATCTTGGGTGGCAAGGTTGGACTGGAGAGAATCTCTGGTTGGATAGGAAAGGCAAGGCTAAATGACCATCTTCATATACCCAAGAGCTAGAGAAATCCGATAACACCGAGAAAAAAGATGGGAGTCAAATCCCGCGAAGGAAAAAAAACAGGAGCGAAAACCAGGGTGTTACATTTGGCATTTTCGTAAGCTTGGGTTCTCCATTCATCTAGTGAGCTAATATCAAATAACCTCTTTTCATAGGCAAGTTTGAAATCATAATTGAGTTCTTTAATTGCCCAATATGCTTTATGTTCTAACTCAAGAGGCAAATGACAAGCTTTTCCATAAACCATTTTATATGGAGACATACCCATAGGATTTTTATAAGCTGTTCTGTAGGCCCAAAGTGCATCATCTAATTTCTTAGACCAATTCTTTCGAGACCTATTGACAATTTTTTGTAATATTAATTTTATTTCTCTATTGCTAAGTTCAACTTGACCACTAGATTGGGGATGATAGGGTGAAGCAATTCTATGGTTAACATCTATTTAGCAAGTATTTCACGGAAAGCACCATGAATAAAGTGTGAACCACCATCAGTCGTTAAATATCTAGGGACTCCAAACCTCGGGAAAATAACTTCTTTAAGCATCTTAATGGAAGTGTTATGATCAGCACTACTAGTTGGAATAGCTTCTACCCACTTAGTAACATAATCAACAACAACCAAAATATGTGTATACCCATTATAGGAAGGAAAATGTCCCATATAATCAAAACCCCAAACATCAAATGGTTCAACAACAAGTGAATAATTCATAGGCATTTCCTGACGCTTACCAATATTACCTATCCTTTGACATTCATCACAATATAAAACCAACTTACGGGCATCCTTGAAGAGAATAGGCCAATAAAAACCAGATTGCAATACCTTGTGAGCAGTTCTATCTCCCGCGTGATGTCCTCCATAAGTTTCGAAGTGACATTTCTGTAGGATTTGTTCCTATTCATGCTCAGGTACACAACGTCTAATAATACCATCTACTCCTTCTTTATAAAGATGTGGGTCATCCCAAAAGTAATGTCTTAAATCATAGAAGATTTTTTTTCTTTTGTTGGTATGTGAAGCTAGGTGGTATGTATTTAGCAACAATATAATTAGCATAGTCAGCATACCAAGGAGTATTATGAGAAATATTTATTGCACCTAGTTGTTCATCAGGAAAGCTATCATCAATAGGTAGTGGGTCATCAAGAATATTTTCTAACCTAGACAAGTTATCAGCTATGGGGTTCTCAGCTCCTTTCCTATCAGTGATATGTAAATCAAATTCTTGAAGCAAGAGAACCCACCTAATGAGTCTAGGTTTAGCATCTTTCTTTTCCATAAGGTATTTTATAGCAGCATGATCAGTGTGAACAATTACTTTGGAATCAACAATGTAAGATCTGAATTTATCACAAGCAAACACAGCTGCTAAAAAGTCTTTTTCAGTAGTAGCATAATTTCTTTGGGCACTGTCTAGAGTTTTGCTAGCATAATGGATAACATTTAACTTCTTATCAACTCTTTGTCCTAGAACAACACCAACAACATAATCACTAGCATCACACATAATTTCAAAAGGCAAGTTCCAATTAGGCGGTTGAACTATAGGTGCAGAAGTTAAGGCTTTCTTAAGTGTTTCAAAGGTTTCTACACAATCATCATAAAAAACAAATGGAACATCCTTTTGCAAAAGATTTGTAAGAGGCCTAGAAATTTTAGAGAAGTCTTTAATAAACCTCCTATAGAAACCAGCATGACCAAGGAAACTACGAATACCTTTAATATCTTTAGACACGGCATTTTCTCAATTGCATCAACTTTAGCTTTATCCACCTCAATACCTCGTTCAGAAATTTTATGCCCCAAGACAATACCTTCATTAACCATAAAGTGGCACTTCTCCCAATTCAAGACAAGATTAGTTTGCTCACATCTCTGCAAAACTCGATCAAGGTTGCTTAAGCAATCATCAAAAGAAGTTCCGTAAACGGAAAAATCATCCATAAAAACCTCAACATTCTTTTCACAAAAATCAGAGAATATAGCAGTCATACATCTTTGAAAGGTAGCAGGTGCATTGCATAAACCAAAAGGCATACGTCTATAAGCATAGGTTCCAAAGGGACAAGTAAAGGTGGTTTTCTCTTGATCAGGTTGTGAAACAGGTATTTGAGAAAAAACAGAATATCCGTCAAGAAAACAAAAATGTGTATGCTTAGATAATCTTTCTAGCATTTGATCAATAAAAGGCAGAGGGTAATGATCTTTTCTAGTAGCTTTATTTAATTTTCTGAAATCAATTACCATTCTATAGCTAGTAACAATTCTTTGTGGAATGAGTTTATTTTTATCATTAGGAACAACGGTAATACCTCCCTTCTTAGGGACACAATGAACATGACTTACCCATCTACTATCAGCTATGGGATAGATTATACCTACTTCCAGAAGCTTTAGTATTTCAGTTCTTACCACTTATTTCATCTTAGGATTCAAACGTCGTTGGTGATCAACAACGGGTTTAGCATCAGGTTCCATATTAATCTTGTATTGACATAGAGTGGGACTAATGCCCTTAAGATCATCAAGAGTATATCCAATAGCGGCATGATGCTTCTTCAGAATTTTTAATAATCTTTCTTCTTCATGCTCTGAAAGGTTAGCACTAATAATAACAAGATATATCTTTTTTCTCATCAAGATAAGCATAGTTCAAAGTGTCAGGCAATTGTTTTAATTCAAACACAGGATCGCCTTTAGGTGGAGGAGGACCTCCTAGAGCTTCAATATGCAAATTGTGTTTAAGCAGAGGTTGTTGTTTAAAGATATTTTATCTATTTCATTTCTTTAACGCAAATGCATATCATTTTCATGGTCTAGCAAATATTGTTCTAAAGGATCAGTAGGAGGCATAACAACAGAAGCAAGACCAATTATTTCATCCTTACTAGGTGAAAGTGCAACTAATCCCCGGGTGGTTTTGGTAATTTATAACAACATATAGCTCATTGAACTAATAACCATTCAAGTTTAATATTTTAGAAAGTTCAATGAATGGCATGGCATGGACTAGAGATGTGGACCCCTCAAAATGCTAAGGACACATATTGGCAAAAGCTCAAGACTCTTCATTTCATTTTTAGTGATCCAAGATCACATTGAGTCCATAGGAAAGCCAATAATATTAAAAGGGGATGAGGTGTTGCTTAATGGCTTGCTTGCTCAAATGCTTAGTGATATTGCTCCAAATCCCTCAACCACTTTCTCATTCCAAATATGTCAAAACCGTAAACTCCAACTCGGCCCCACCGATTCATCCTATCCGGAGCCACCGAGTTCATATGACATAGCCACTACCAGAAACCCTAATAGTTTGGTCACACCGATACGGATCTCGGTCTCACCGAGATGGCCTTGCCAATTCTCTGTTGCCTGCTGCAATTATTTCGGTCTCACCGAAATAGCGATCGGTCTCACCGAGATGGCTTGACCAACTCTCTGTTGCCCTATTACTTCACTTCGGTCTCACCGAGTTGATGCAATCGGTGGCACCGAGATGAGGTTTCCCTAATCCCTAGCACATCGGTCCCACCGAGTTGTTCCAGTCGGTCCCACCGAGATTCCTAACGTTCACTTTTTGAACTAAATCGGTCTCACCGAGTTCATCTATTCGGTCTGACCGAGTTGGGTCAAATGTGTGTAACAGTTGGATTTTGTGTGGAGGCTATATATACCCCTCCACCCCCTTCTCCATATGTGAGAGAGCCATCAGAACGTGCCTACACTTCCAGCATACATTTTCTGAGAGAGAACCACCTACTCATGTGTTGAGATTAAGATATACCAATCCTACCACAAGAATATTGATTTCTAGCCTTTCCCAAGTTGCTTTCCACTCAAATCATGTTTCCACCATATCCAAATATGTGGGAGAGAGTTGAGTGTTGGGGAGACTATCATTTGAAGCACAAGAGCAAGGAGTTCATCATCAACACACCATCTATTACCTTTTGGAGAGTGGTGTATCCTAGATTGGTTAGGTGTCGCTTGGGAGCCTCCGACAAGTTGTGGAGTTGAACCAAGAAGTTTGTAAGGGCAAGGAGATCGCCTACTTCGTGAAGATCTACCCGAGTGAGGCAAGTCCTTTGTGGGCGATGGCCATGGTGGGATAGACAAGGTTGCTTCTTCGTGGACCCTTCGTGGGTGGAGCCCTCCATGGACTCGCGCAACCGTTACCCTTCGTGGGTTGAAGTCTCCATCAACGTGGATGTACGATAGCACCACCTATCGGAACCACGCCAAAAATCTCCGTGTCTTCATTGCGTTTGCACTCTCCAAACCCTTCCCTTTACCTTCATATGCAATGTTTTACTTTCCGCTGCTACACTCTTAGAATTGCATGTGTAGGTTGATTGCTTGACTTGTGCTAGTTGCTAAAATCTGCCCACAAATAAAATTTGGAAAAGGCTAGATTTTTATTTGGTCAAGTAGTCTAATCACCCCCCTCTAGACCTACTTTCGATCCTACAAGTGGTATCAGAGCTTTGGTCTCCATTTGCCTTGATTTCCATAGATTTGGTGATCATAGCCTTGGTTTCACAACCTAGGAGAGTATGGCGTCTAGCGAGGGAAATTACCACCGTAGAGGTCCTTACTTTGATGGTACTAATTTTGCTAGTTGGAAGCATAAGATGAAAATGCATATTCTTGGTCATAACCCTGCCGTTTGGGCTATCATCCGTATTGGCTTGCAAGGTGATTTCTTCAAGGATGGAAAAGAACCGGATTGTGAAGCGTCCGCGGAAGAAATGAAGATGTTGCAATACAATGCTCAAGCTTGCGATATTCTCTTCAATGGATTGTGCCCCGAAGAATTCAACAAAATCAGCTGCCTTGAGAATGCAAAGGGAATTTGGGACACTTTGGTTGATATGCACGAAGGTACCGCGTCTATCAAGGAATCCAAATTGGATGTGCTTCAAAGTCAACTTGACAAGTTCAAGATGAAGGATGGTGAAGGAGTCGCCGAGATGTACTCTAGGCTTGCTCTCATCACAAATGAGATTGCTGGCTTAGGAAGCGAAGAGATGACCGACAAATTCATCATCAAGAAGATCCTAAGAGCCTTGGATGGAAAATATGATACCGTGTGCACCTTGATCGAAATGATGCCCAATTAAAAAGGTCTCAAGCCCACGGAAGTCATCGGTAGAATTGTTGCTCATGAGATGTCACTCAAGGATAAGGAAGAGCTCCACAACAAGTCAAGTGGTGCTTACAAAGCTTCAAGTGAGGCTCCTACAACATCAAGTGAGAAGCAAGTCTCCAATGAATAATTGAGCTTAATGGTGAAGAACTTCAACAAGCTCTACAAGAATAGAATCAAAGAGAGAAGCTCCAAGTCAAGATCCTACAATGACAAAAGATCTTCTAGTCATGATCGCAATTACTACAATTGTGGAAGACCCGGACACTACTCCAATGAGTGTACGGCTCCCTACAATAAAAGAGAAGATTCACCAAAAAGGAGGAGTAGAAGAGATGAATCACCTCAAAGAGAGAGAAGGAGTAGAGATGATCGTTATGAACGAAGACCCTCTCGTAGAAGCAATGATTCGGAAAGGAAGGACAAGTCATCAAAGAGCTACACAAGGCGAAGACATCAAGCTCACGTTGGTGAATGGGTATCCGGTTCCGACTCCGACAACTACTCCGAGAGAAGCTACCACTCCGACTCCGAATATACTCAAGATGAAGGTGTTGTCGGTCTTGCACTTGTGTCATCCAACTCCTACGACATATTTGACTCACCAAATGAAGGAATTGGAAGATGCTTCATGGCTAAAGGCCCTAAGGTATCACACCCCGAGTATGTTGATTTCAATAGTGATGAAGGTGATTTGCTAGGTGATGATGATTTACTTGTTGACAACACTAGTGATGAAAACTATGATGAACTTGCTAGTAATCATGCTAATCATGATGAAACGAATGAAAATGATAAGAACAAGATTGAGTGCCTAACTAAAGAACTAAACACTCTTAAGTTAGCTCATGAAAAAACTCTAGAGGATCATAGAGAGCTCCTAAGGACTCATGAGAAACTATGCTTCGAGAAGCTAAATTTAGAGCAAGAGCATGAGTTCCTAAAAGCTATCAATGAAGATCTTCGAAAGAAGAGTTCTTCTTATCTTGCCAAATGTCTCCTCTTGTCTACTTATATGCCACAAGTAAAATCTAGCAATAAGAGCAAGAAAGATTCTTCCTCTAGTAGTAACAATAACCATGTTAAATCCAATATTGTTGCTTCTAGTAGTTCTCTTGATTCCACTAATGATTCTCTTAGCCAAGTTACACTTGAGCAAGAAAATAGCTTATTGAAGGGAATTATAGAGAAAGGTGTTTACAAGAGCCTTGCCGGAAGTAAGCAATTTGAGGAAATTGTACGCAAGCAAGGAAGGCACCGGAAGAATCAAGGTGTTGGTTTTGAACGAAAGTTCAATGCCAATGGAGTTGAGTGGGAAGAAGATCAATACCCCAAGACGAAGTTTGTTCCTCAACAAGAGAAGTATGACCCCACTCCTTTCGAGGGAACACAAGCTCAAGATGATCTTCCACCACAAGACCACAAGCTAAAAGGCAAGGACAAGCTTCAAGAAGAGATTGATTCATTTGAAGAAGCTCCTAAGGCCATGGTCAAGTGGGTTACCAAGACTACGTCAAGTTCTACTTCATCAAGTACGACTACAACTCCAAGGATTCCCATCAAGTTGATGTGGATCCCAAAGAATAAGAACTAGAGTGTTCTTGAGGGTGACTCCGCCAACATACTTCACTCACATTCATTTTGGCAAGAACATGTGCAATCAACTTTCATATCTTGCACTAGTTTATGGAGTCACAAACCCTCTTGTTGGTAAGACAAGGGACAAGGTAACCTAATGCTTTCATGGACATCATCATATGTGTGTTTCAATCTATGTCTATGGATATCCTTGTATGTTCCTTGTGGGACTAACCCATGTAGGTATTGAAAGTGCAACACTCCAATGGATTGCTCCAAAAGATCTACATCAACATTGAGCATCCGCATCTTCAACATCTACATGAAGTCATCATCGACAAAACCCAAGGTTAGTTCATCCCTCTTAGGGGGGATATCACATCTAGGGGGAGCTTTGCTCTAAAAAAATTGAGCTAAAGCAACTCTAATGGTGTGAACACAACAATGCTTTATGTAAAAGTGGTAACCCCACTTGCGCTTAAACAATGAGTATGACCTATGATCAAATGTTCTCATTTGACTCCTAAGTCAACATACTCATATATAGATGACCTAGTCATCGCCGATTGCTTGATAGATGCTAGAGTGTATGTGCATGCTTTGTCACATGTTTCATTTGCTATCTTATTGTGTGAGCATGTTGGTTGCATAATTTTCTCCATTCGAGGACATCCATTTGTAGTTTTGATTGTTTGGTTTTTGTTGACCAAATGGATGGATAAGAATGCCTAAGTACTCCCTCTAGCTATCTATGCCTTTTCTCTTCTCAAATTATATTCATGCTACATCACAAAATTTGAACAAGTCATTTTCGGACCCTCCGAGTGAGGAGCACTCGGAGCCATCGATCCGTCAAGGGCTGACTTCCAAAACCTTCTGGTGAATTTCGGTTAGACCAACACACTCATATTCGGTCCCACCGAAACCACTAGATTGATCTAGGTTTTCACCTCGGTGCCACTGATTAGAACTATTCGGTCTCACCGAGTTGCAGCAACTGCAAGCAGTTTTGCATCTCGGTGCCACCAAGCCGTTCCACTCGGCGCCACCGACAGCTAATGGGTATATATATGCCGCGGCCCGTCGTTTGGAAATTTCTTCAAACTCTTGAGCCCGTGCCCCCCATTGCTGCCGCCCCTTGGTCTCTGGATCATCGCCGTATCCACCTGTGCGCCGTCATCACAGGTCTCTGCCGCCGTCAACGGGAATCACCTCCGCCGTTGCCGCCGTAGCGAGCCATCATCGAGTTAGGGTATGGTTTGAGCTCTTTGTGCAAATTTCTCTACCCGATTCAATGCACAAAGTTATTGCCTGTATTCTTGCCATGATTGAAAACTTCCCATCCACACAAAAGTTCCTTTAGATTAGATTTGATGCAAAATCTTAGGGTTAGGTTTCCACCGAACTCATCTCGGACCGACCGAAATGAAGTTTTCGGTCCCACCGATTGGCCCTGGCCATTGCACTAAGTACAACTCGGTCTGACCGAAACGTACTGATCGGTGAGACCGAAAGCAATTTCTCAGTGAAACCCTAGCATCTCGGAGTCACTGAACTGCAACTCGGTCTGACCGGAACTGCATGTTTAGACTCTGTTAAGTGCTTCGGTGTCACCGAGATTATCATATCGGCAGATCCGAAATGCTTTCTGCAGAAAACTAAAATTAAGATTTTGACTCAATTTTTGCAAAAACTAGCTGTATTTTGTGATGCTCATCCTCTCTACCCATCTCCATCTATTCACAGGGTCAGTTTGTAGAGATGTCTGAGGCTTCTGATAGTCAGAACAGATTAGAGGAGCAAGTCAACCTCAGTCAGGGCACTAGTCCCAGCAGCAACTATGATGATGGCAGTAGAAGCACTCCTAGCAACTTGCCTAAAGCTGCTACCAGATAGAGGAAGAAGAGGAATTCTGGCAGTGAGGATGAGGGTTTTGTTGTTGAGGAAGAGGTAACTTCAAAGAACAAAGTGGTCAAGAAGGAATATGTTGGTGCTGCTGCCACCACCAAGCCTGGTCTACAAAAGAAACCTCCTGCCAAGAGAGCTCCCATGTCCAAAGCCAGGAAATCAACTGTTGCACATGAGACTATGGAGTTCACACTTGAGCCCTAGAGGAAGATGAAGCTGCTGGTGGAAAGAAGAAAAGGAAAGAGAGAGTCAAGAAGACTATTGCCAGAGTTATTGGTAGACCATCCATGATGAGGGATGATGATGAAGATGAGGAGGAGGAGGAGGAAGCTGTTGCACCCCCTGCCAAGTCTCAAAAGTTGATGTCTGATGCCATTAAGACTGGTGCTGATCCCTCCAAGCCCAAGACAAAACCTTCACCTGCTGCACCCAAGACTACAGCTCCAAAGAGACCCACCAGAACATCCCAGCTGCAGAGAAGAACAAGGCCCCAGTGCCAGAGGTCCAAGAGGATGATGAGCCACTAGTGCTTAGAAAATTAAAGCCAAAGATTCCAGACCACAATGATGATCATCCAGTGGCTGAGAACATGAAGCTAAGAAAGGATGCAGGTTTGAGACAGTGGAGAAAGAATGATCCATATGCCACAAGGAGGAGGACTGCTGTTGGCTACCGTTTCCACACCAGAGAACAACAAGACTTCTATGAGACTGTGTTGCTGGACAAGAAGCCCATTGTGTGTGACATGAAATGGGTTGACTGGAAGTATATTGATGCCAATGAAGATTACTTTCCCCATGTACATGAGAGCTTCAGGCTGAATGAAGTAGATGATTTTGTTGGACAAGAGCTGACTAAATGGAATGATGAGATGATTATGCAGTTTTACTCCACTGCACACTTCTATCCAGATGGGAAGATAGTGTGGATGACTGAGGGCACCAGGTACCAGTCATCAATCTCTGAATGGGCTGAGCTCATCAATGCTCCAGAAGAAGATGAAGATGATCTTCATGTGTATGGCAAACCCAGGAAGGATCACAACTCCATGGCTCACATGTATAAGCCTATTCCTGATGCAAATCTAGAGACTCACAAGTTTGGATCCATATACTATCTGCTTGCTGGACTGGGCACCATCAACTACATCTTGAGGCACACATTGTTGCCCAAGTCTGGAGATCATAGAATGATATGTGGCCATTCCATCAACTTGCTACACCTGTTTGATGTTCCCCAAAAGTTCAAGGTCATGAGTTTAATAGTTGAGACTATCAAGAGGACAACAACTGACCAGAAGAGGTTATGTGGATATTATATGCTCCACATATTCAGATGCTGATCAACTCCAAGGTTGGAACTAGAACATATCTACTTGACAAAGAGCATCTACCTCTTAGGCCAGAGTTTGAGGACAATGAAGTTGTCATGGATGCTATACATCCTACATCTATTGAGGACCAGGAGAAGATTGAGAAAGCAAAGGCTGCTAGAGCAGCAAAGGTAGCAAGTGCTCCAGATGCATCTACTGTGAATCTCAAGACCAAGCAAGATCAGCTCACATACCTGCTTGTCGGGGAACACAAACAGGGGTGTATGTTTTCCCCTGACTCGTGCATGGACGGTAAGCCAACAGGCGCAAGGACAAGATTACAACACCAAGATCAGATCAAGGCATGAGAGACCTGTTCTTTGAAGGACCAAAGTGCAGATCAAGAAGACCAAGATGAGCCAGAGAAGCCAGATATCGCTAAGGGAAGAGCCTCCTCTGCCGAGCAGGCGAGCCTGGCGGGGATGGAGTTACCCCCGGAAGCGAGTCTCAGGATCGTCCCGGCAGGCCTGCCGGGGCTTACGGGGGCAAACCACTCCACCGCACCACCTCATCACGACGCACGTCGTCGATTAGTGCGATGTCAAGCTCCAAAGCGACTAAGTGGCTGCTATTTGCCACATGGCAGCCGCTTCCTGAAGAAAATACCCCCAGGCGACACCCGTCCTGAGACGTGTCAAGCAAGCAGGCGCGAAGCTGGCAAAACAGCCCGGCAGGGCCTGCCGGGCAAGCTGAGATGTGACGTTGAGTGGCGCATTTAATGCGCTTTGTCAGCCTGCAGAGTTAGGTATGATAGCACTGTTTGCTATCTAATCAGTATGTAATGACTGATTTGCCACTGTGGTGACCCCTTGATCTATAAAAGGAGGCCCATGGCAACCGTAGAAGGGGTTGGCTGATCCGGACCCTTGCACACTCATACGCGCGTAGCTGCTCTCGCCCCGAGGCAACCTTGCCGGGCAAGAGCGCTGCGTTCCTCTACCATTTTTCCACCATCAATCCACCAAAGCAGGAGTAGGGTTTTACTCCTCACGGCGGCCCGAACCTGGGTAAAAACTGCCCGTGTGATCTCTGCCGCACTGTGTGACGCTTCTCCGCTCTTTGTGCAACGCGCCCATCCCCCCGCCGAACCAAAAGGGGCTCATGGCCCTATAGGTGGCCGTGGTTTCCCACGACATCTTTGGCGCGCCAGGTAGGGGGATCACTTGCGTGAACTCGAGAGCGTAAGCAGCGCGTCATCATTCGTCAATGGCGTCACCCTTCGTGACGCCCAAGGGAGTGGCTGAGGCGGAGCGGAGGGGCAACATTGCTCCCGCACCAATCTCGCCTGCTCTTTGCCATCCCCACACGCCGTGGGCACAATAGCCACGGAAGCTAGCGGCAAGGACAACAATACCACCCCGAATGGGCCAGGCAATAGGAATGCCCTGCAAATCCCGTTCGGGAGAAAGGAGCGATGTGCAAGGACACCAGGTTTTCTCTCTCTGTCACTCTCACTCTTTGACAATCGTGCTACTTTGGGTTTTAGCATCATCAACGTCGACGAGCCCGCGCGATGTTCGGTCCAGCATTTACCCTACTTAAGGAAATCCTGAGTAGATCGCCAGTGCGAGTCCGTTGATTGACGCCCCGGCAAGTATGCACCGGCAAGGCCGCCCGCGTTTGCGTGGCTTTTGTGCCATTCTGCCGTTGGATTGGTCAAGAGGTGCGGAGAGGAAGAGAGAGAAACCAGCCATACCTAGCGCTGCGTCCTACTACCCCAAGTTACATGCGCTTCTAGCCGACTCATGCCGGGGGCTAGAGGTCAATGTACAAGCAATGCAGTCCTTCACGGAACATGCGAGCCCAATGAACGGCCGCAGCTGAAAGGGATAAATGGGGGCGCAGATAAGAGCTAAGTTCATGCTACCTTTGCATTATTACGAATTCCTTGGATCTGTATGCTTGTTTATCCCTTGAGTGCCTAAGTGTTCGTGTGATGAAATCTTTCACAAGATGGTACCTCTGTCAGATTCTTGTCTACACCCTCGTTCCGGTTAGAGACTGCTCGCGGAACGAGTGGCTGCGTCGGAAACTACTGAGGAAAAACCTGTCGGGATGCATCCACGCCAAATGACTATTAAGGGCCAGACCCTTACGACCATTGCGGCAATATGATACCGGCAGGTAACCTAAATGTGCATAGAGACTAGTCATGCGGACACTGTATGGATAACACTCAAAAAGGGATAAACACGCAATTCAGATTAAGCAAAAGTACCAGGCCCCGCATAAAGCATAAATAGTGCGAAGTCTAAACACAAGACATGCGTCATCGTTTTGATTACAGGACCGCACGATGGCGGGAATAATTCAAGGGCGGGCCTGCCGGGCTCGTATGACGAGAACTCTATCGGCGAAGGGAGTGGCCTTCTCCTCGGCGGCAGAGACGTCAGCACCCCGTGGCGGCTTCTGGAAACCATCAGCAAGGTCGAGATCCGGGTGGCGGCAAGCGATGTTGCTCAGGACCATGTAGAGGGAATTGCAGGCAAGCCTCCGGGATTCAGCCTCGAAGCGGCCAGCTCTTCCCTCCTCGTGCGTCTTCAGCTTGGCAATCAACTCGTTGAAGAAAATCCCCAGCTTAACACTGGGGGCCTCATGCTTTCCGGTTGGGTAGACCGGCCCCTCCATGCCCATGGCCGCAGTCTGGGCGGCGAGGCGTTCGGCCACATCTATCAAGCTTTTGATCCAGAGGTCAACTTGAGCGGAGTGGTTCTCCAGTTTGTCTTCCGCTTCCTTTCGGAGGCGCCTCGCCGTGTCCAGATCCTTTGACAACTACTGCTCGCGGGCCTCAACGGATTCCCTTGAGCTTTCCAAGGAGCCGATCCTGGCCTTCAGGTCTTCGATGGTGCTGTTGGAGGTCTCAAGGCCCTGGCTCTTGGAGGAGAACTACGACTGGGTATTTTCCAGGAGGGACCCTGTTTTCAGCACCTCCTCCTGGAGGGCTGAAACCTCCTTGGCGCTCCCGGCAAGTTTCTCTGTCAGCTCGACCACCTGCCGGTCGAGGTCCACCTTGACGGAGGAAGCAACAGCAAGACCATCAGTAAGCCTCTTCAGCTGGGTAGCAGAGTCCGCGGTGAGGGCATCCAGGGCAGCCTTGTGCTTGTCCCCCAGATCTTTGGTGTGTTGCTGCACGAGGATCTCCAGCTCGGCATCTTTGGCGCGGAGAGTGGCCTCGAGCCTCTCCTCCCGAAGAGAAATTTCCTGCTCCCTGGCATCCAGAAGCGCCTTGCGCTCAGCCAGGCGCGGTTCCTAGGTGATGACATCTTCCCTCGTCATCGAGATCGTCTCCTGCTGCCTCATAAGTGCCTGGAACTGCTTGCCGTGCCAGTCACGCAGCTCCATCCCCTTATCCTTCAGTTTCTGGTCCACCTTGTTGGCGGACTGGTGCTGCTCCTTGAGCTCCTGCCACTTCCGGCTATGCCGCTCCCGCATCTCTTTAATGCCTGTCACCATGGACTCCATGAAGGACAGGTCCATGGCAACGGCGGCGGAATCATCCGCCTCATCGACTCCCTGGTACAGCGACGTCAGGATACGCTGGAGTCTTCGTCAAGCTCTGTGCTCGTCGCCATTGACGAGCTAGGGGCTCCAACCCCTGGCTGTGCGAGCACTATCGCCAGGTTGCTCGAAGATGGTGGCGGGACTTCCACTAAGGTGCCAAATGAGGGAAGGGGGCCCATGGTTTGGAGGGGTATCTTCTCCTCGACCACGACCCCTGATCCAGACATGCTACCAGGTATTTCCTCGGGCTCCTTCGGGGGACCCAGGGTGCCCCCGGCAACATGCTCCTGCTCCTCCGCGGCAGCAATTTTGGCGGCTTCATCCGCGGCGTCCTTCCCAATGTTGGCCACCTCGTCCAGCAAGTCTGGCTCCTCACTCAAAGGGGCTATAAGTAGATCCAGTAGTTAATGGCGAAAGGACAGAATTATTGACAAGACAAAGACGCGAAGCAACATGATAAGAGAAGTCATGAGAAGAGAACAGATAAATTACCCGGAGGAGTCTGCCGGGTAGAAGCTTCAGTTTCCCCGGCAACGTTAGCTGCCGGGTCAAGGCCGGACTCTTCCGTGGAAACCCTTGGCGGGGATCCATCAACTCTGTCGATGGGCGGGATGGGCCCCTCCTGGAGGGGCTCGTCTTGAGTGGTCCCCTCCCCTCCTTGGGCATCAATGGAGGGGAACTCTCCACCATCACCCCCAGCAGAAGGAACTTCCTCTGTGCTTTTGGACCGGGGGCTGGGCTGGGGGCTCGGTGCCGGGACGCTCAAGCCACCCCCTGCCGGGCCTGTCCCTCCCGCTGACGATGATGGCTCCGCATGTCTGAGCCGCTTGGTCCGGTGGACAAGGGTCTCCTCCTCCTCCTCCTCCTCCTCCCTGTTAGCAACAAACCAGCAAGATCAGTCAGCAACGCGAGCAAGGATACTGAAGACAAAGCAAAAAAAAGGGGGGAGAAAAGGAGAAATCTATGGGTGGCGAGGGCGCCCTGCTCCTCTTCTAGGGCGGGGGGATGGAGCTCTCTGGCAATTTCAAGCCCTGTCGGGGCGCAGGAAACTCCGATGAAGATGAGCTCTGCGAAGAGCTTGAGCTCGATTGGGCACTGGAGTCGCCCTCCGTGGCTGTTGGCTGCTTGGCGGGGGGAGGGGGGGCCCTGGCCCCGGAGAGCCGAGGAGAATGCCAGCGCATAGCTTCGGAAACGCTGGTCTTTGAGGTGGTCCCCTTCACCTTCCTGGCAGCAGGCGCAGGATCGGGGGCTGCCACTTCCCGGTTAGCCGCCCGTTTTCAAGGGCGTGGATCCAAGGTTGACTCGGGGGCTTGAGGGCCTTCTGCGAGCCATTCCTTTCCAGGTTCGACCACCCCCTCAACCTCTTCTTCCTCTAGAGCCTCTATTGCCGCTGCGTACAGGGCCTCGATTCCGGAAGGCCCGTCCCCGGCGGGCTCTCCCCCGGCACGCTCCTTCCCGGCAACCTCTTCCGAGACTTGCGTCTCACCCTTGCCGTGGGAGGAGCCCTCATCTCTAGCTTTCCCTATTTCTTTTGCTGCCTTCCCGGCCTTCGCCGCTGCTACAGCTTGGGCCACCCTGTCTTCCTCGAGCCGCTTCTTAATGAACGCCACCTCCACTGTGGAGGTGTATTTGTACATTTTAGCTTCCACCTTAGTGGCCCTTTCTACTAAGGTGGAGGACCATGCCAGCTCTTCATCGAATGTGGGAAACTACCTATCGCCCGCAACTCCATGGGCATCACAATCTGGCATCCACTTCAGGATTTGATCCCTGGCAGAGTTGATGTTCAGCGGGATGATGTTTGCCGGCAGCTTGAACAGGCCAAAGCGGCCAAATAGCTGATCGCACAACCAGGCATGGCCATAAACTGTCAGGTTGTTGGCCAGGCCAGGGAGCAACCTCATCCTGTCCCCAGCATCCCCATACTCCCAGGCGAATCTGTCCCTTTTCTACAGAGGGGCGATGCGATGGAGGAGAAAGTCTGCTCCTACGTGCTCAACGGTGAGCCCGGCAGTCTTTAGACGGGTAATCCTGTTTATTGCCGGGCGGAGCCTATCTTCGGTAAGGCCGAATGCCCTCCAGACATTGTCGCGCTCGAGGCATTCCGCTCATGCCTGACAGAACTCTGGAGCCTTGTCATCCTGAATCCAACACCAATCTCCCCTCCACTCCTCCCATCTATTGCGCTGTTGGCTGGGGATGTAATCCCAGTTCTCTCTTGACACTACCCGTGGCATCCAGCTTATATTACCGGAATGATGGCTCTTGTTCTCCACCCGCGGGATGAAGTAGTGCCTGAACAGATCTACATTGGGAGCAACCCCGACAAAATTCTCGCACAGATGGGCAAAGATCGCCATACACGCCATTGCATTTGGCATGAAATCCAAGAGGTGGAATCCATAGATTGCCATTATCACCTCAAGGAAATCCGAGAAGGGAGGACAGAGACCGCAGATGAAATATGCGCAGAAAAATTTGTATGAACTTGGCGGGTCCTCCTCTCCCTCCGCCAGAACCTTGGGAGCACCATGCCCCTTCGGGACCTCCCTCCCCCACAGGTATCCATACCTCGCCTGCAGCATGTTTCCGTCGAGATTTGACGGGGAGAAGACAACATCTCCCCTTCGCTTCTTGTCCAGCTCAGTCGCCCTCTTGCTTCCCTCGGCGGCCTCCGCCTTCGCGGCGGTCGTTCGCTGCCCCCTAGTAGCGGTTTTCTTCCCCATATCCCCTGAGATGCGGCAGAGAGCGGGAAGGAAATTGGAAGGGGATCAGCGACGAATGTGGGCAAGGGAAGTGGGCGGTTGATTGGCTTGCGGAGGAAGATGATGGGGAGGCGAGGCAGACGATGAATGAGCATTACCTTTCCGCGTTTTCCCCTCTTAAGGGAAACGGCGTGGGAAGGGGCGCGGCTCTTCAGAAAAGTTACCGTTTTCACATTAACTGCTACAGTCCCACGCCCCCACGCCTCGCTATAATTACGCGAAGTGGACATTGGATTGACTGGTCATCATGACGAACCGCCGTGCGCAGCCTTCTCCTGCCACATGTCCGCGCACTGTTTGGGGCCTAACCCAACATGCCCCACGACACGTATGGCTCAGGCCCGGGGGCTTATGTCGGGGAACACAAACAGGGGTGTATGTTTTCCCCTGACTCGTGCACGGACGGTAAGCCAACAGGCGCAAGGACAAGATTACAACACCAAGATCAGATCAAGGCATGAGAGACCTGTTCTTTGAAGGACCAAAGTGCAGATCAAGAAGACCAAGATGAGCCAGAGAAGCCAGATATCGCTAAGGGAAGAACCTCCACTGCCGAGCAGGCGAGCCTGGCGAGGATGGAGTTACCCCCGGAAGCGAGTCTTAGGATCGTCCCGGCAGGCCTACCGGGGCTTACGGGGGCAAACCACTCCACCGCACCACCTCATCACGGCGCACATCGTCGATCAGTGCGGTGTCAAGCTCCAAAGCGACTAAGTGGCTGCTATTTGCCACATGGCAGCCGCTTCCTGCAGAAAATACCCCCAGGCGACACCCGTCCTGAGATGTGTCAAGCAAGCAGGCGTGAAGCTGGCAAAACAGCCCGGCAGGGCCTGCCGGGCAAGCTGAGATGTGACATTGAGTGGTGCATTTAATGCGCTCTATCAGCCTACAGAGTTAGGTATGATAGCACTGTTTGCTATCTAATCAGTATGTAATGACTGATTTGCCACTGTGGTGACCCCTTGATCTATAAAAGGAGGACCATGGCAACCGTAGAAGGGGTTGGCTGATCCGGACCCTTGCACACTCATACGCGCGTAGCTGCTCTCGCCCCGAGGCGACCTTGCCGGGCAAGAGCGCTGCGTTCCTCCACCATTTTTCCACCATCAGTCCACCAAAGTAGGAGTAGGGTCTTACGCCTCACAGTGGCCCGAACCTGGGTAAAAACTGCCCATGTGATCTCTGCCGCGCTGTGTGACGCTTCTCCGCTCTTTGTGCAATGTGCCCATCCGCCCGCCGAACCAAAAGGGGCTCATGGCCCTATAGGTGGCCGTGGTTTCCCACGACACTACTAGAAGCAACCCTGAGGATAGAGAAGTGTCTGGCCAACTTGACTAAGAATCAGGAGAGCTTAGAGAGGATTGTGGAGGATAAAATGTACAACCTTGATGTGAAGTTCACAGAGATTCAAACTATAGTTGAGAAGCCAAGGGATGATGCTGAGGACAATGATGACAAACCAACTACAGACAGATTCCAGTCAGTGCCAAGGGCACAGAGGTCTTCTGCTAAGCCAGTTGCAGATTTGAGGCCTACTCATTCTGCTCCTGCCACCACAGCCACAGTTGCCCCTCCAGTATCTACTCCACCAGCTCCACAAACATCAGCTGAAGCATTTGTAGATAGACTCATCTCAACGCCGTCTACGCACACTGGAGCTACAAGCCAGAAGACCACTTCAGGAGCTCCCAGAGATCGTGCCTAGAGTGCCGTATAGCACTATATGTTTTCAAACTTTTTGGTAACTTGTTGCCAAAGGGGGAGAAAGTGTATAGATCATAGGCTTCGAGAGAGAGTGTCTTTTGCTTTTGTTGGTTTTTCATTTGCCTTGCTACCTTTGGTTGGTCCTTATGCTACTTTTGTGTTATGCTCGTGAGATACTTTGTGAGATCATGTGTTTGATCATACTACACTTAATGTGTGCTTGCGTGATTATCTCTATGAATGTTTGTGTATGATCAATCACTTTTATCTTTGGTGATGAGTGCATGTTATTTAATTCTTATCATTTTGTGCGCTCCACCAAGATGTATGTGACATGGAAGAGTGCCCCATGATCCTAGTCGATTATGCATTTGCATTCAAACGCAAATTTTAAATAATGCACAAATTTAGGGGGAGCTCTTGCTTATCACATACTTCTCAAAGCGACGATGTATTTCATTCATTTTATCATTTGTCGAAGCTTTGATCTATATGTTGTCATTAATTACCAAAAAGGGGGAGATTGAAAGTGCAACTAATCCCCGGGTGGTTTTGGTAATTTATAACAACATACAGCTCATTGAACTAATAAACATTCAAGTTTAATATTTCAGAAAGTTCAATGAATGGCATGGCATGGACTAGAGATGTGGACCCCTCAAAATGCTAAGGACACATATTGGCAAAAGCTCAAGACTCTTCATTTCATTTTTAGTGATCCAAGATCACATTGAGTCCATAGGAAAGCCAATACTATTAAAAGGGGACGAGGTGTTGCTTAATGGCTTGCTTGCTCAAATGCTTAGTGATATTGCTCCAAATCCCTCAACATCTTTCTCATTCCAAATATGTCAAAACCCTAAACTCCAAATCGGCCCCACCGATTCGTCCTATCCGGAGCCATCGAGTTCATATGACATAGCCACTGCCAGAAACCCTAACAGTTCAATTACACCGATACGGATCTCGGTCTCACTGAGATGGCCTTGCCAATTCTCAGTTGCATGTTGCAATTATTTCGGTCTCACCAAAATAGCGATTGGTCTCACCGAGATGGCTTGACCAACTCTCTATTGCCCTATTGCTTCACTTTGGTCTCACTGAGTTGATGCAATTGGCACCACCGAGATGAGGTTTGCCCTAAGCCCTAGCACATCGGTCCCACTGAGTTGTTCCAGTCGGTCCCACCGAGATTCATAACATTCACATTTTGAACTAAATCGGTCTCACCGAGTTCGTCTATTCGGTGTGACCGAGTTGGGTCAAATATGTGTAACGGTTGGATTTTGTGTGGAGGCTATATATATACCCCTCCACCCCCTTCTCGACATGTGAGAGAGCCATCAGAACGTGCCTACATTTCTAGCATACATTTTCTGAGAGAGAACCACCTACTCATGTGTTGAGATCAAGATATACCAACCCTACCACAAGAATCTTGATTTCTAGCCTTCCCCTAGTTGCTTTCCACTCAAATCATCTTTCCACCATATCCAAATCTGTGAGAGAGAGTTGAGTGTTGGGGAGACTATCATTTGAAGCACAAGAGCAAGGTTTTCATCATCAACATACCATCTATTACCTTTTGGAGAGTGGTGTCTCCTAGATTGGTTAGGTGTCGCTTGGGAGCCTCCGACAAGTTGTGGAGTTGAACCAAGAAGTTTGTAAGGGCAAGGAGATCGCCTACTTCGTGAAGATCTACCCGAGTGAGGCAAGTCCTTCGTGGGCGATGGCCATGGTGGGATAGACAAGGTTGCTTCTTCGTGGACCCTTCATGGGTGGAGCCCTCCATGGACTCACGCAACCGTTACCCTTCGTGGGTTGAAGTCTCCATCAACATGGATGTATGATAGCACCACCTATCGGGACCACGCCAAAAATCTCCGTGTCTTCATTGCGTTTGCACTCTCCAAACCCTTCCCTTTACCTTCATATGCAATGTTTTACTTTCCGCTGCTACACTCTTAGAATTGCATGTGTAGGTTGATTTCTTGACTTGTGCTAGTTGCTAAAATCTGCCCACAACTAAAATTGGGAAAATGTTAGATTTTTATTTGGTCAAGTAGTCTAATCACCCCCCTCTAGACCTACTTTCGATCCTACACTAGGTGATTCTTCATTATGAGGTTGTCTACTAAACTTAGAGAAATTAAATTCATAAGACTCATCACCAAAGCTAACACTGACAGTTTGTTTATGGCAATCTATAGTAGCATTGACAGTGTTCAAGAAAGGTCTACCAAAGATAATGGGACAAAAGTCATCTTGTGGGGAACCAAGAACTAGAAAATCAGTAGGGTATTTTATTTTCCCACACAAGACTTCAACATCTCTAACAATCCCAAGTGGTGTGATGGTGTCTCTATTAGCAAGTTTAATAGTGACATCTATGTCTTCTATTTCAGCGGGTGCTATATCATTCATAATTTCTTGGTATAAGGTAAAAGGAATATCACTCACACTAGCACCTAAGTCACATAAACCATGATAACAATGATCTCCTATTTTAACTGAGACAACAGGCATGCCAACAACAGGTCTATGTTTATCTTTTTCATCGGGTTTGGCAATTCTAGCAGCTTCATCATAGAAATAAATAACATGCGCATCAATATTTTCCACCAAGAGATCTTTAACCATAGCAACACTAGGTTATAATTAATTTTGTTTAGAGGGTTTAGGTGCTTTAATATTACTTTTTCAAACCACAGTTGATACCTTAGCATGTTCCTTTATCCTAACAGGGAAAGGTGGTTTTTCAATATAAGCAGTTGGCACAACTGGATCAACATTATAAATGATAGTTTCATCTTTAGATTTAACCGGTTCTTTAATTTCTTCTTTAATAGGGGGGGGGGGGTGATATTTAAACCACTTCTTCTTAGGGAGATCAACACGAGTAGCAAATGATTCACAAAAAGAGCCTACTATCTCAGAGTCAAGTCCATATTTTGTGCTAAACTGGTGAAAAGCATCGGTATTCATAAAAGATTTAACACAAACTCAAGCTTAATACCTGACTCTTTACCTTCGTCGAGTTACCAATCCTCAGAGTTGCATTTAATTCTTTCTAAAAGATCCCACCTGAATTCAATAGTCTTCTTCATAAAAGAACCAGTACAAGAAGTATCGAGCATGGATTGATCATCACGAGAAAGCCGAGCATAAAAGTTCTGAATAATAATTTCTCTCGAGAGCTCATGATTGGGGCATGAATATAACATTGACTTAAGCCTCCCCCAAGCTAGAGCGATACTTTCTCCTTCACGAGGCCAAAAATTATATATATAATTCCGATCACGATGAACTAGATGCATAGGATAACATTTTTGGTGAAATTCCAATTTCAATCGATTCCAGTTCCAAGATCCAATATCATCGCATAGCCTATACCATGTCAATGATTTTCTCTTCAAATATAAAGGGAAAACCTTCTTATTAGCTTCATCTCTGGGTAAACCTGCAAGCTTAAATAATCCATAAATTTTATCCACATAGATCAAGTGCATATCAGGATATTCTGTTCCATCTCCTGCATAAGGATTAGCTAGCAGTTGTTCTATCATACCCGAAGGAATTTCATAACCAATATTTTAAGTAGGTGCAGTAGGTTGAGGGGCAACTAATTGTGCTTTCGGTCATGAAGATACCCCGAACTAACCCCTCAAAGGATGGTTTTCCATAGTAACAACTGGCAATAAATTTCAGCATGTAGTAATAATTTTTCCTTACCAATTTCCACTTACCAAGAGCGCTTCACTCCCCGGCAACGGCGCCAGAAAAGAGTATTGATGACCCACAAGTATAGGGGATCAATTGTAGTCCTTTCGATAAGTAAGAGTGTCGAACCCAACGAGGAGCAGAAGGAAATGACAAGCGGTTTTCAGCAAGGTAATTTCTGCAAGCACCACGCCGCCTCCAGGTCCCTGCTGGCCAAGGCCTTTCGCCATGGTTTCTACTGGCCCACGGCCCTCAAAGACGCCGAGTCGCTCTTCCTCAAGTGCGAGGGATGCCAATGCTTCAGCAAGCGTAGCCACCAGCCGGCTTCGGCCCTACAGACCATACCGATCACCTGGCCCTTCGCGGTCGGGGGGCTCGACATGGTAGGACCCTTCAAGACCGCCCGGGGCGGCATGACACACTTATTGGTGGCGGTCGACAAGTTTACCAAGTGGATCAAGGCGCAGCCGATCAAGAAACTGGACGGGCCAACAGCCGTCCGGTTCATCAAAGACATCGCAGTACGCTACGGCGTCCCGCACAGCATCATCACGGACAACGGCACCAACTTCGCCAAGGGCGCTTTGGCGCAATACTGCTTCGTCTCAGCATCCGGCTCGACCTGGCCTCTGTAGCTCATCCTCAGTCCAACGGTCAGGTCGAGCGGGCCAACGGCCTCATCCTATCTGGCATCAAACCACGGCTCGTCGAGCCCCTCATCCATTCACCCGGCAGCTGGCTTGATGAGCTACCGGCCATCCTCTGGAGTCTCCGCACAACGCCAAACCGGTCGACCGGGTTCACCCCATTCTTCCTCGTCTATGGAGCAAAAGCCGTCATCCCGATCAACATCGAGTTTGACTCGCCGCGAGTCGTGATGTACACGGAAGCCCAAGCCAAGGAAGCCCGTGAAGACGGCGTCGACCTACTCGAAGAAGCGCGCCTTTTGGCCCTCAGTCGATCCACCATCTATCAGCAAGGCCTGAGGCACTACCACAGCAGAAAGATCAAGCTCCTCGCATTCTGCGAAGGAGACCTCATCCTCCGGCTTGTCCAACAGCAAGCCGACCAACACAAGTTGGCCTCCCCATGGGAGGGCCCCTTCATCGTCAGCAAGGCTCTGTGCGACCGCAACGCATACTATCTCATCGACACCCGTAAGACGAACAAGCGCAAGAGAGACACCGCCTGGGAAGAAACAAGCCTGCCCTAGAACGCAGAGCTGCTCCACCCATTTTACAGTTAGCTGTATGCACGTATGTATTGCTGCCTTTTGTAATTCAATAAAAGACAATGGGACCCCCGAACGACACTCGGGGGCTACCCTTTTTCCTGCTAAGTTATTGTGTTTTGCACACCCTTGCAAATTTCCTTAAAAACCTCCACCACCGGGTTGACCCGCTCAACCCGGGGGCTCGGGGGCTGGCCGGCTTGACCACAACCCGCCGTCCTCCTTAGCACATTCTGGCGTGTTCGGGTCGCCGAGGCCCTCCACTTCGCCCTATGCCACAGTTCGGCTTCGGCTGTTGGCCGGCAAGAACTATGGGCCAAAGCACCTACACGCCGCGAAACACTAAGCTGGACCCGCCGGATTGGCCAACCCGGCCTCACCGCACTAAGTTGCCGCACGACCGGCTGCTCGCCAGCCGGCCCAGTGGGTGTTTTGCTCGCGCTCAACGTCTGAAGGGCCTAAGTACCGCGTGCTCCTCCCAAGGACCGAACTCCTTGTCACAGACTGGAACCCGGCTATTCGACTCGTGAGGGGGAGGTCCAAGGAAGGGTCAAGCAAGGAAAAAGGCTTAGAAAACAAAGAGCAAAAGCGCAAACATTCGCAAAAATATTTACATCACGAGAATATGGGCCCAAGGCCAGAAGTTCATTACATTCACCAACAACACCCCAGTGGGTGGGTGGACCTGCTACTTAACCAAAGTGCGAAAAAAGATAAGCAGGGCGGCTTCAGGCGTTTCCCGCGCCGGGTTCCGCAGCCGCTGGCTCCTCCGGGTTCACCGAGGTGCCGGTATCATCCAACCCGGCCTCGTCGTCCGCGTAGACGCCCGTCTCCTCAGAGCTACCTTCTGGGTCGTCCAGCAGCAAGCCAAAGTCGTCAGGCGGCACCACTCCATCATCGTCAGTTAGCTCCACCTGGAACTCGTCGTGAAGCGCAAACGAGGCCATGTAGATGGCCCTGGCGGCGATCCGGCCCACCTCCGCCTGCAGCTGGGGCTCCGCGCTGGCTCGTTGGGCCACCAGCCGGTCCAGCGCCAGGTCCGGGTACCAGGACATGACGAACCTTAGCGCCATGTTGGCGCCGACACGGGCGGCAGAGACACGCCACGCGTGAAGCCGCTCCGGCCTGACTTCCAGCCACCACGCCAGCCGCGTAAAGCTGTTAGGCACGACGGCGCCGGGCCAGAGGGTCGCCGCCATCCCCGTGTCGGCTGCGGAGACCCGCCCCATCTGCTCACCCAAGACTTGCAGGCGAGCCTCGGCAGCATTCATGATCTCTGAGAAGCTTCATGCGACGTTTGGATCGAGCGGAGCGCCAACGATCCCCTGGGGCGACCGTTGAGCACGAACGGCCTCCTCCGTCATCCTCTGCGTCTCTGGGAAGTGCCCTGTCAAGAGGAAAAGCAAGACAGCCAGCAAAAAAAAAAAGCAAAGCCGACTTCACAACTCGATGAAACCAATGAAAAAGCACTTACTGGCGAAGGTCTCGTCCAGGTGCTGCGCCTCGAGCAACGTACCTTGCCGCTCCAGGTTGCCGGCATGGGCGCGGGCCTCTAGCGCCCTCTCCAGCTCGGTGCCCTTGTCAACATCCGCCTTCAGCTCGGCGTCCTTGGCGGCGGCCGCGTTCCCATGCTCCTCCTTAAGGCGGAGGAGTTCCGCATGGTGGGTCTTCGCCGTCTTAGCCGCCTCCGCCTTCAGGCGCTCGACCTCGGCCTGGAGCTGGCCCTTGTCGTCGACCAACTGATCGCGCTGCTGGCCGGTTTCGACGAGCGCCCGTTGGGCCTCCGCCGCCTTGGCCGCCTCCGCCGTCAGGCGCTCCACCTCAGCCTGAAGCCAGCTCTTGTCGCCAGCCAGCTGCTCGCGCTGCTAGCCGGCCTCGACAAGCGCCCGCCGGGTCCCCGCCACCTTCGCGGCCTGTGCCTTTAGCTCCCCCACCTCGACCCGGAGCCGGTCAGCGTAGGCAACAGCCAGGTCACGCTGATGATTGGCCCTGATCAGCCGGGTTTTCCAGACCAGCATCTCGGCCACAGCGGCTGCACAACAAAGATTCAAAGTCAAGACAAAGAAAGGACAAGAACACTTAAAATTCGACCCGACTACTACGTAGTTGGCCCGAATCTCGGGGGCTACACCCAGTGGGTGCGCTAGCGCCCCCCCACTAAGAGCATGCGAAACATACCTTCAGCGAGGGGGAGCGCCTTCTCCCTAGCGGCAAGCCACGCCGTGAGCTGCTGGTGCTTGTCCAGAAGCCGGTTGTAGATGCCGACCCGGAAGGCGTCCAGTTGCTGCGAGGAAGCAAAAACCAACATGAGACAGAGCATATGAAGATTCAACCCAACTACTACGCAGTTGGCTCGAACCTCGGGGGGCTACACCTAGTGGGTGCGCTGGTGCGCCCCCACTGACCAACTGCAAAGGAGAAGCCAGAGGAAGAAAAGACACACCAACACGGAGCGCTCCAGCTCCCGTGCCCGCTTCGCTTCGGCCTGAGCGAAGGCCTGAACCTGCTCTGTGCACCCGCGGAGACGCTGGCTCACGGCAGCCATGGCCGCCTCCTCCTGCGTCTGCGGCCTGAAGGCGACCGCCGCGCTCGACCTGGCCCGCACCTGCTGCGACCCGGCGGTAGGACGGCCTCCCAGCGCCGCCTGTGGCTGCCTGACCACCAGGGCGCGACCGTCGTCCACCGTCTCCTCCGCGACCGGCCTTGACTCCGGCACGATGGCCGGCGTCATTTGCGGCGCCACGACCGGCATTGCCTGCGGCGTCGCGTCCACCGTCACCTGCGGCGCCGCATCCGGCGTCACCTGCGGCGCCCCTCTAGGCCGGATCCCCCTCCGCCTCCAGCCGCCTCCACCCGCTCGACCACGTCGGTCCGCGGCGTGGTGTCATCGCCGATCACCACGACCTCCCGGTCGTCCACCGCCATCTCCGCCCGGCTGCCCAGGTCGAGCTCCTCCTCCGTCGGTGGCACGACGACCACCGGGTCCATGCCCGCCGTTGTCTCCGACCACGCCGACCAGGCATGGGCCTCCGCCTCCAGCTCCTCGAGGGCCTTGTTCCGGTCCCTCCAGGCGCAACGCTCCGTATCCGCCGGGTCCAGGCCGAGATCCTCCCCGGCCGAGTCCTCGGGCAGGTCGATGGCACTGGTCTGGGTCTTTCGGAACGCAAAGCCACCCCCAGACGCGGCGTCTGTCACGGCCAGCGCCAACGCCAGCGGCGACCTGAATCACAGCAAGAGAAGTATAAGAAAGGAACAGCTCGGTAGCACACCGAAGCCTGCAAGCTAAACTTACCCGATCACGATCGGGACGGCCGGCCTTGCCGGCGCCACCGGGATGATGCGACGCCTCTTCTTGGCACCCGGCTTGCCGCCCGCGGCCGGGTCCACCGTGTGTTTGCCGGCCGGTTTCCTCGGTGCCACGTCCCCCTTCCCGTGTGGCCGGCTGGCTGCGGCCGGCATGCAGGACGACCCGGCCCCGGCTGCACCGCCGTCTCCTCCCCTCGGTGGCGCTGCATCATCGACATGCATAGGAACCCCCCGCATCACCTTCCATTCGATCTCACGAGGGATCGGGATGCAGAAACTTACCTGTATGGCGCACCTCGCTGGCGTTGATGTCCGTCGTCTCCGGGTCCTCGGCGAGGCCTCCCGCCACCTCCGTGCCGCCTGGCTGGGTGATCGCTACCTGCGTCGTCGTCCCGTCATATGGATGCCAGATGGCGTTCAGCAGCGCCTCCCTCGTCGCGTCAGGAAGGAGAAAAAGTTGGGACATAGCAAAGAACGAAGACCAAGGACTTACCCAAGGCACCGGGTTCCTGTGGCTATAGGGGGCCTTCCCGAACTGCCACCCCTCCTTCATCCCGGCCTTTGAGATGTCATTGACCCGGCCGGCAATTTGCTCCTGCATCAGCCGCCGGGACAACATCCGGTCGGGGTCCTGAAGGCCCGACATCTGGCCGATGATATGCGTCCAGCGCTGCAGCGGCAGCACCCAGCGCGCGATGAAGGCCGCGATGAGGTCCGTCCCGGTGAGCCCCTCACGTGCAACCATCTCGGCGACTCGGCTGCTCATGTTCAGCACCTCCTATGCCGGGTTCTTGGGGCAGTAGGTCCAGTTGGTCTTGGCATGCGGCGTCACGTCGAGGAAGGGCGGCAAGTTGATACGGTCCGCACCGAGGTTGCGGACGTAGAAGAAGTTGTTCTGCCACTTCTTGGCAGAATCCTCCAGCGGCATCTTGGGGCACACCCCGTGCGGTCGCGACGAGATGACGGCGGCCCCGCAGGCAGACATGACGCCGTCCTCTGGCCCCTGCTGCTTCAAGAAGAAGAAGCGAACCCAAAGATTGACGCTGGGCTCGACGCCCAGGTAGCCCTTGCACAGGGTGACGAACCCTGAGAGGTGCAGCACCGCATTCGCCCCCAGGTGGTGCGGCTAGAGCCCGAAGAACTCTAGGAGCGCGCAGAAGAAGTCGCTCGCGGGGAGACCAAACCCACGCTTAAAGTGGGAGTAGAAGACCACGCGTTCGGTCCCCTCCAGCCACGGCGCCAGCTCACCATCGGGCAGGCGTACGGCCACCTCCGTCTTCGGCGGCAGCCACCGCGTGTCGCGCAGGTACTGGACATCCCCGGCAGTGATGGTGGATCCCTCCCACGAGCCTTTCGGAAGCGCCATCAGTGGCTCTCGACGGGGGCGCGAGGCGCATGGGCTCGGAGAAGAAGAAGAGGCGGCTGCCGAGCGCTGCGGAGCGGCGGCAGTGCTTCGCTCGAGAGCAGCAGGGCGTTGCGGCGTGCGATGGGCTCGGAGGCGAGAGCAAGGGAGAAAGAAGAAGGTGGGGTGGGGGGCGCATGCGTGAATGATTTCCGCCACCCCCTTCCCCCGATTTATAAGCCACGAACTGAACATGGGGGAGTGGGATCGGTTGCGCTCACTCCTCCCACTTCCCGCATTAAGTGGGCACGATCTGTAACACCCCAAAAATCGGGTTATCGATTTTTGTGCTGTTATTCCTTCCTAGCTTTTCTTTCCCAAATTTTTTTTCCTCTGGAATCTGGTGAATAACCAGGTGAATTCAGACAATCCTCAGCCTCTCTATGAATTTTTCATGCTCTTGCCCGTCGAGTTCCCGTCTGTAAACCCCGAACCTCATTTAAACCCTAGTTCCAAAATATTGGAACTAGAAACCCTGCCTTGGTGTTTACAAAGGAGCTACCATTTTTCTTGCTCAGTTGATCCTCCCAAAATTTCCAGAGATCATCCTTCACTCATAAACCCTAGATGTGCAAAAATATTGCCAAGTCATATGCAATATTTGTCATCTAGAATTAATTCCTTTTTCTGCCTTTCCGAGGAATTAAATCCAGAAAATATCTATCCATCTCCAAAGTTCATGAAAACTTGTGAAGATATTCTTTGTAATCATATTGAGCTCTCATAAAAATATTGGCCATAATTAAATAGGGGAAATTGCATTTTCCTATTTGAAGCCAATATTTCAATTTGGGGCCTTCCCAAAGGAATTACCATTTTGGTAGTTAGGAAAAATCCCAAATAAATTGTGGAGCTTGTCCTATCCCTATCTTCACCATTTCCATCAACATCGCAAGTTTCACCCATTAAATTTTGAGCACAACACCACTTTGCAAATTCTGTCCAGATTTCCAGTTTGCAAGGGAAGTGCTTGATTCCTTGATCTCCTTGGGCTGAAATTTTGCAGGGTGATTCATTATGATATATTACCCTTGGATACCAAAAATCAGCTCATTCCATCTAGCCAATCTTCCTCAGTAAATTATCTAAGTTTCTGTTCAGATTGCATCATTGTGAAGGAAGTACCCTCATAGATGAGCAATTTGAGCTGAAACTTTTCCAGCTATCTCTAATGACCAAATCATCACTCTACACCAAAAATCATCCAAATCCATTTATCCATTTGACCCCTACTTCCTCGTTTGTATTCCTGGTCAGATTGGTGCTTTGTGAAGGAAGTACCAGATAATCTTGCCCAATGGTGCTGAAACTTTGCTAAGTCAGTCACCTTAGTAGATGACTAAACCATGCCAGAGATACATCCAAGATGAGCACTGTGGTGGCCACTGCACATATCAAACACTTGGCTGCCAGCTAGTGCTTGACTTAGTTCCAGTCTCATCAGAGCCCCAATTTCTTGCTTGAGGGGTCAAGTCAACCCAGGGAAGGACAAAGAAGACCCTAGACATGGTTTGGCATGGAGCGCAGCGTGGCATCACCGTGGCCACGCGGTGACCACGGGCAGAACGTGCCAATCGCATGCCCTGTGCATTGGACGCGACGGGAGCGTGTCTCCAGCAGGTTCTAGCTCGTCCGGGCATGCCGACGAGCTGCCCACCACATTCTTGCATCATCTAGAACCTCCTCCCCTCGTCCTGTAGCTCGTAGACACCTCTGCCGACCTCGGTTCGCCGTGGAGTGCCGCCACCTCGCCGTGCGTCTTGGTGCTTCGGCCACCGTCGCGAGACCTCCTTCCCGAGCCTATTTAAGCGAGCCCCGAGTCCCTCCTTGGTCACCAGCAGCCCCAACCCCCTTTCCTCGAGCCCGGAGCTCTTCTTCTCGCCATGGCCATGGTTTTGCCGCCGCTCCCCTCGAGCCAATCCGGCGCCCCGGCCCCTCCCCTCCTCCCCATTCCTCGCCCCGGCATCCCCTAGTGCCTGCCGAAGCCGCCGCCGTCTTCAGTTACTCCGGGGGAGTGCTGCCGGAGCAGCCCCGAAGACCTGAGCCGCCGCGGCTTCCTTCTTTGTTTCGGTGGCCGCCTCCTCTCTGAGCCCTCCCGAGCTCCCCTGCAGCCACCCACGGGTGCGGGACGGTGCCACGAGGCCGCCTGGTCCATCGGCGGGAGCAGCCGAACAGTAGGGCGCCGGCGGTGAGTGCTGCCCAAGCCGCCGCGGTGCTCCTCTATTTCGGTCGAGACAGAGGACGACCAGAAAGAGAGAAGAGAGAGGAGATAAGGCGGGCCCCGCTAGAAAGTCAACCCGGGCCCGCGCGTCTGTTTAAGTCACTGTTCAAGATATCTTCCGATATGCCGATAAATCGGCCGATTTATCGCTTATCGCTGTCTAACCGATAAGATAAATCGACCGATAAATCAGCAGATATGGCGATAAATTGGCCGATATGCCGATAAACTGGCCAATTTACCCCTTATCTTGGGTCGACCGATAAGTTCCCGATAAGCGATATCCCCAACATTGGTTTAAGTGAAGGCGCATTTCATAAAAGGCGTTTTCGGTTTGCCGAAGATGTATTTCCGAAAAGGCTCTTTCACTTTCTCAGCCGCCGGCCGAACCTGTTATTTTGTGAACGTTCGCTGGTTAAGAGCTAAAGTGGACAGTTTTTGTCCGTTTCTGCGCTTAACGAATGAACGGCCGTTTCTCCGCGACTGTAACTCCGATTGAGGTAAAACCAACGCTCACGTCTTCAGATCGTCGAGCCCATTCCAATGGCATCATTTTCATAATGTTTTCACACTGTGAAAATGACCATTTTGCCCTTGCCCTATATCCAGCCCCTCTGAGAGGGAAACCTTTTTCGGCAAATCTTTCCGGAGATTTCTCGCACTTCTTCCCGGCATATTCATCGACTCCAGGCAAGCCAACCTCTTATCATGAGCTCCGGACTTGCGTGATGACTTTGCTTGCACCCTGTGTATTCATCGTAGTATGTCTGTATCGCCTGTTAGTCTGCACTTGCATACACCTGTTATGTCATCTGTATTAGATGTTAGCATTACTTTTCATCTAATATCATGACTTGTTTTCATGCCATATCCTGCCATGCTAGTAACAATATTTTGAATACCGTTATCATGTGAGTGCCATGATTTGATATCTTGCCATGTTTGTCAACGTTGTAATGATTCTGCTATGCTGATGTTAAGTGGCTGTTCACACTTATAATTGTTAAGGTAATGGTGGGATGATGGAGATACATTGATAAATTTAGTTGGTTGATCAAGAGTCACCTGTCCGGGCTTATCCGTGCAACCACATTTGCCGGTATGGGACGGCCTTGACTTGGTCTGATCGCGTGCTCTTTCACCGGTACCGCCCGACAGGGACGGTTATGCGCGCGCGCTGCCCTGGCCCGGTAGGCGGCGGTAACCCTGTGAGCCTAGTTGAGTTGTTTGGGTACCCGTCCCCGTTTGGGACAGTTTTGTTTGGCCACGACGGTGGCAGGTGTCAGGAGTGACACAGGGGCCACCCAGGGCAGGACTCCAGGGGAGGATGACTGCCTGTGGTACGATGGGAGAGTCACGGGTCAGGCATGTTTCGTTGGAGCAACGCTGGTCCACCCGAATGGGATCACGAGGTCAGTGCTCCATAGTGTGGGTAAAGTGCGCAACCTCTGCAGAGTGTGAAATCTATTCGAATAGCCACATCCATGGTATTGGACAGTCCGTCCAGACCTCGCTAGGTGATCAACCGTAATGATGATAATAATGGTGGAAGAACCTGCCCTGCATAAACATCAGATGTTATCAGGAATATGGTATGATAGCCATGGGATGGCTATGGAAGAAATAGTCAGATGACCGAAAAACTTGGATTGGACTGGGACCAGTTTCAGATTGGATCATGAGAATGTTCGGAATATGGATTGTATACTTAATATGCTCTACTTCACTGTACTCTACTTCAGTAGTTATCTTCCTAGATAACCTTGTTAGGTCATGATGATCAATGCTGCTAGATTTTAATCATGCCAGGTAACTTTGCTATGACATGATAACTAGAAATGCTAGACAGGTATGCTATGCCATGCTTGGTTCATGTTTTCCTATTAATTCCATGCCATGTTTAGAATAAATTTTTGCATAGCATAGGGCTTGCTTGTTATCTCCTTGTTTGGATGCTATGTATTTGGTTGTCTTGCGAGTACGTTCAAAGTACTCACCTGGCGTTGCACGTGGCTAGTTGCAGGAGAAGATCCGTCGTGCTAGATCGTAACCCAGCCAGTCCTATGAGTTGTGGAGCCCAGCCAGAGACGACGTTACCGCTGAACCAAGACCTTCGCTGCCATTTTAGATAGCCTTGGAGCTATGTAATATTGTTGTAAGTAACATTATTGTAATACTCCATTTTATATAATAAAGCCAGTTTTGTGCCTGGAATTGCTGTATCATGTCGTTGACATGCGCCAGGTCTTATCCTGGGGCTGGCGTGCGTCGGCCCTCTATCGGGGTGCCACACGATCTACGCGTCAATTAACTGCGCCAAGAAGGGCAACCACGTGTGGCCACCGCAATAAATCCCCGCGCGAGGGCCGAGGGTACGGAGTGGCGGGCCCTAGCCCGCCGTTACGTCCCATCCCGCGCGTGGCCTGTCAGGGCCTCTTCAGCTTCTGGGTGCCACATGCCATCCACGCCAAAACCTAGAGATCGCGTCCCTCTCCCTCAAGATTCGGCGGACTCTTCGATTTCCCGCCCATGCCGGGATGCCGCGATCCGGCTTCCGGAAGCCGACACACAGTGGGTGTTGCTGTACCCGGCGGTCACAAGCTTCATCAGCATCTACCACCTTCTCAGGGGGTGAAACTGCGAAGGCCCCCCTGCTTGAAGCCGGCGAGCCTTCACAGCTTCGGGGGCTACTGTCGGGGGGATGAACCCTGGGTGGGCAACGAAACCCGGATCCTTTTCAAAAACATCGGGGCCGGCCTTGCCCCTCAATCCGGCTTGCGCTTGGCCGGATTCCTCGACCCGGTCAAGCCCCGCAACCCGACCAAACCCCGCAATCCAGCCGGGCCCGCTGGCGCATGCCGGCCGGCCCCGCCAAACCAAGACCTCCTCAACCTGGCCTCAGGTCAGCTCCCGTCCCATCCAAAGCGTACGACGGATCAAGTCCCCGTAAGGGAGATGAGCACGGCTACAGTGGCCCACCAACCCCTTTGACTGGCAGGAGCGTGGCAACAGTGCCCCACCTGCCCCGCTGACCAGGGCCAGCATGGCAACAGTGCGCCCCTCGTCCTTCTGACGCAAGCCGATGGCGACCAGGCGACATGCCACTATAGCTGAGCCGGCTCAACCACTCTGTGATGCAAGACAAGACAGGGAACAGTGCCCTCTAGCGCATGGGGCCCGCGGCCGAAGAACCCGACGAATCCTGGTACCCGATGGGTCCCAGCACCGGCTTCCTAGACACTGACACCCCGGCCTCGCGACCATGTAACTTTACCATTGTAACCCTGGGGGGTTGACCTATAAAACCCCCCAGGAGGCCTCCATGCACGGGGCGATCAGACCCTCAGTAGACCACACACACACAAGGAGAAGGAGCAGCCAGAGCCTTGGCCTACCTTCCTTCCTCCCCCAAACAGCTCCAGGAGCAACTCTGTACTGATACGTATAAACCACTCTCAGCAGGACTAGGGGTGTTATCTCTCCAGAGTGCCCCGAACCTGGGTATGTCTTGCGTCCCGCGCTCGCTCATGCCGACCTCGCCTATGGAGCCCACTGGTGCCCTCGAGCCTATCCCTCTCTTTACCCATCCTTTGGCATCTGCCGTGCACCCACCACGACACGGGGATACGGCGGTGATGGGTGAGAAATGGTCGGCTGGAGCAGGCGGGCACCGGCATGCGCAAAGGCGGCGGCATATTGATGAGTGCGCGTATGGGAGCTTAGTTTAGTTTTATATAGGGTTGGTCAAACTTAAAAGAACACCGTACTAGTACACGTAAACATTAGACTGAGGCAGCACTTATACTACCACATGAGTTAGCACATCATTGATACGGAATCCTGTGCAAGCGCGTGCACCGCGACCACGCGGTTGATCAAACGGTGCGTCACCGTGTCGCGCTCGAAGGACATCCACCGAACCTTTTTGTGTGTGTGAAAACAATCCCCGAATATTACTCTACTTTTTTTTCCTGGAAAAGTTCTTCACGCTACAATATTTCCATATATTTGAATTTAGCGTCAGTTCGTGCTTATTTGGATTTGGACGTTTTAGGTGCGCCCTAGACATTTTTTTAATACTGATTCTGTGTGTGTGACTAAGAGAGAATGCATGTATGTGTCTATATGTGTGTTGTGGCGGAAGGGCAATGTGGAGACGGTGTGCGTGTGATAGAGACATAGAGAGGTGTGAATGTGCAAATGATCATGCATGAGTGAGACATAGAGAGATGCCGATATGTTGTGTATACATGAGAGAATGGTCTTCTATTTGTACTTGTGTGTGTGCGAGAGAGAGAGAGGAGCATCCATAACACAGCAACCATCTCTCTCGATTCGTCTGTCCCTCGCACGATCGCATGTAACACATGCATCAACACACACATTTTGACACCCTCACCCGGCCCCTGCCCGCCTTAAGGCCCGCACATCGCTCTCTATCTCGCACGCACAATCTCTTCATGAAAACCCTATTTAGCATGTAGCTTTCCATCACATACACACACATTCTCTCCATAGGTTTGATTTCTCTCAATATCTCTCTCTCTCTCACACACACACACACACGCAACACACACACACGGGGGGTGCCACCCACCGGAAAGAACAAGCACCGGAAGTAGACAAATAAAAGCGGCGCGGAAGCAAGGCGACCCGTAGAAGCACTATCATCACGAACCACATCACACACTCCAGTTTACAAGCGTTAGCTCAGGGAGCATAGGGAGTCGGAAATATGGGTGAAAGCTTGACTTGGGCTAGGGCGCCAGGCACAATTAAGTGCCTTTGCACACGCACTCCCCCCTCCCCCGAGCACACAATTCATCCCCATCCAAGGTTATATGGCGACCACTCTCGCTTGTGCTTCTCTGCACCCCAGCATGCACACCACCTCAATCTTCAAAGAGGGCATCGAGGAGATCGAAGATGGCAACCAGACTGCACTAGAGAATGCCGGGCCATTTGGAAGCAGGATGACGTGATGACGGCTGACTGACTCCTCCCCCTCTCTCTCCCGCACAAAATTATCAATCCCTCAACCCACAAGATCCTTCCCCTCTCGTCCACGTTTTTCCAGCTCTCTCATCAAACCCGTTGTATCTTCTCCTTCCACATGTACAAAATCCGGATGCACACGCATCTCACGTATATTACATGTCTCCATCTTTCTCACAGACCTAACTTCTTCCCCCCCCTCTCTCCCTCATGAGGTTTGTCTCCTACTCTCTCGCCCACATACATACTCCCTCCGTCCCAAAATTCTTGTCTTAAATTTGTCTAGATACGGATGTACCTAATACTAAAACGTGACTTGATACATCTGTATTTAGACAAATTTAAGACAAGAATTTTGGGACGGAGGGAGTACCATCTTTCCCGCCCTATTTCTCTTTCTTACATGGGGTGTATATCTTGTGTGTTCAGCGCACACATCTCTCTCTCGCCATTGCTCCATCTTCACAAGCTCTCTCTACATGTTCCATTCACACATTGGGATGTGTTCAAAATGTTGCTTTATAATGGATCATGTAGAGTTACGGTTGGTTTTGTAGCATCCTACAAAGTAATAACTATGAAATGCATTTAGATTTTCATTTGATTGGCATTATGTGAGTTTGAGCATATTGTGAAGTACTATAGACCTGGTATACATCTTGGAATTCAACAATGATTCTAACTATTGAATTGATAAACCATTACATTCGAAGTCAGTAGCTTAATATACTTATTTCACGATTACAACAAATGATTAATTCCACGACAAACTAAAAAAACAAATGTGTACTCCCTCCATTTTTATTTAAGTCCGCGTATTAGCATTGGTCAAAGTCAAGTTTTGTAAACTCTCACAAAGTTTATAACAAAAAATATTAACATATACAATAACAAATAAATACCATTAGATTCATTATTGAATGTACTTTCACATCATACATATTTGTTATGGTAAATGTTTATATTTTTCTATAAACTTGGTCAAACTTTAGGAAGTTTGACTTCGGTCAAACCTAATATGTAGAGTTAATAAAAACGGAGGGAGTACTGGTAGTTACTAGTACTACTCGCTAGTTGCTTAGCCCAATCACCCAACACGCCAGACGGGGAGTTCAGTGTTACAAAATTTTCAGGTTGACGGGAAAATCTCCCGCGACCCTGATTCGAGTAGTGCGAAGTTACCATCATACCCTTCATAATAGGCCTACGAATGCTGGTGGGTAGGGGGCTGTTTTGGTAACTTCAGGTTCACCCTACCCAGCCAACCCCACCTCGGCACCCAGAGTAGTGCACCTGAATACTCCCCATTTTCTATCCCCACCGCAAAATAGACTTCTCCACGGCACCGCAGCCTTCGTGCTCCTCCCCTTCTTCATCGTCGCACTCATCCACGCAGCGCATCTGCCTCATCGACGATGTTGTACACCGCACTGGAGCCGGTCCACCGTCGTCGTCGTACATGGAGCCTCTTCCCCGACACCGTCTTCCACGGTCTCGGATCTGCTTCCCGGAAGCCAACGCCAAGCGCAGAAGCACCACCGTGATGGACAATGAACTGACTCCCGTTGCCGACCATGATGCATAGACGCCGCCGCGACCATCGTACTCCTCCTTGATTGGTAATGTGTATATTGAATCTCTTAGCAGTACATGTGCAATTCCAATTTTGTTCATACCTACCCTTCAAATTTCCTGGTTGCTATTGTTTCGGTAAAAGTAATTGGTTATAGCTTGCATTGTCCAACAGAATATCACCTTGTAATTGTGCGTCGCTCCTGTATTGCGCTATGCTTGGGTAGGTTCTTCATCTGCAACCAGTAGTGTGGCAAATGATGGAAAGTTTTTTAGAACTAGCAAGATGCCCATGCATTGCACGGAACATCAAGATGCATTTGTTTGAGTAGTTTATCTTGTGGGAGAAAAGGATGAACGAGGGAAGGCCTTATTTGCAAATGTGGAGAGGGGTGTGGGTATCTTTTTGCAAAATTGCCATAGTTTCCTTCCTATCCATCAGATATAAATCGGATGGCCTATATTGCAGGATGGCAGGCACACCATCATCACCAACTCTGTTTTTTATAAGAGTAGAGAGTAGAGATAGTAGGGACGTCGGGAAAGGATCGCGCGCGCGCGAGGGAAAAAGAGGCCGGGCGCGCGGCGTCCGGCGCGCTTTATCCAATGCCTTCCCGCGCCCTCCCACCACACTATGCCTCGCCACCGCTCTCTCCCTGCTCAGTGCCTCGCCACCGCTCTCTCCCCGCTCTTTCTCGCCTTGCCGCCGCCGCGCCACCATGCCGCCGCGCCGCCGGGAAACTTGGGGCTACTGCGGTGCCCGCGCGTGCCCCTCTGGCGCCTTCTCCGCCGAGATCCAGTTCGGCGAGATGCGCCTCGGCCTCGGCACTTTCGACACAGCCCACAAGGCCGCCCGCGCGTATGACGCGGCGGCGTGGCACCTCCGGCGGCCTCGTAGGTACATGAACTTCCCCAACATGCCGACGCGAGAGCGGGCGCAAGAGCTCGCCCCTCCCCCGTGGCTTATCACCGACGAGGATCGTCGCGACAACCAGAGGTGGGAGCACCGTCTCGGCATCACCGAGATGGACGAGGAAGCGATGGCGCTGTGGCGCCAACGCTTCCCGTAGGACATCATCAACGAGCGCGAGTTCTACGTGCAAAGGAGGGCGGAGAGGGAGAAGAGGAGGGAAAGCGAGCTGCCTATCGCGAGGACAGGCGTACGCGGAAGTCAGCCGCTCAATTCAACATCAAGCTAGGAGCAGCGTCGCCCTAGGACTCCGACGACGGTCGGCATCTTGATGCCTTCATTGAGACGTCGGAGGAGGACATCACCGAGGCGGAGTCGGACGACGAGGAGTAGTTGAAGTATCTATTTTTTATCTATCTATGCTGAGAACTATCTATGTATCTATCTATGCCATTATCGACTCGGAGTCGAATGTGTATCGAGTCAGAGTAGAATGGAGAAAAAAATATAGCGCGCCTGCTGGAGCGGCGCGCGAGCGCAATTTTTTGCAGCGGTCGCTGGAGCCAGCACTCCATGACTCGCAAAAACTGGCTATTCTGGCGCTGTAAACGCTTTTTAACGTGCCGCGTGTTGCGCGCCTGTTGGAGATGCTCTAACATGGAAGATGAGTGCTTTAATGTTGCCCACAAGATGCGTGAGTATTACTATATTTTTATTGCCATGTTGAGATTTTAAAACTACGAATGCGAACATGCAGAGGAGCAATGAAGAACAAACACAGGATATTGGGGACATCTTCAAGGAACGTGGCAAGTTAAATAGGAGCTGCACCGAACCTGTAAAACGAGCTTTGTTAAGTAATACCCTTTCAATTACTTTCGTTTAGCCTCATGTTCTTCGATGTGTATATGTTGTAGTTTCTATTTCTCTTAGCCTCGTGTTCTTCGATGTGTAATAAGAAGAGTCTTAATCGTCCTAATGCTTTCGTTTTTAGCTTGATGTAGGAAGTGGGTGTTCTCACCTTGGAGTCTGTTTTTATATTTCTCCTTTCGAATTCACTTCTCCGAGTCTTGTTTATCTGGCTTCTACTTAATGGATCTGGGTAGCTCTGACTATTGATCTAAAAAATAAGTAACTTCATGTCAGGATGCAATTCCTGCGAGGAGGGAAGTATGGTCAACCTCGAGATCATGTTTCCAAAATGAGGCTGGATTTCACACAAGGTGCCCATTCCCTAATGATGCTGGATTAGACACAAGGTGCAAATTCCCAGATGATGCTGGATTACACAGAAGCCAGGTGGAGTCGTCAACTATTTGTGTCCTCGTGGCTCTAGTAAAGGCTGAAAGAAAGCATGCAGCAGCCCTTGAGAATGTAGCTGAGTTCCTGAAGAAGCAAAAAGAGCAATCAGATGCTCTCTTCACCCAAGCCAATGAAGAGATGGAAGAAGCCAGAAAGAAGCTAGCAGAGGTAGAGCAGGCTAGGCGTCTCCTGCTATCTAAAACTGTTGTCAATACAAATTTTCATTCATAATAACTAGGTTCAAGTGTTTATCCAGTCAGCATGCTTGTTGTGATGTCCGTGCATCGACTGAGATCTATGTAAGTCTGATGCCGAGATGTGGCACAAAATATATTTTTTCCGGGTCATGTAATAAAAGCCATTACTTTCTGAACAATAACAGATGAACCATTGGACATGGTATAGTTCACACGCAAGCCCAACATTCCAAGTTCAACTTTCACATCAAACTCATGTTCACAGATATCTTCACATTCATAGATAATGTCCACAACCATGATTCACTTCAAAGCAAAAAAATGTGAGAATTAGAAATAAAGAAAAATCTCTAGTTCTTACTACCAACATCAATGCTTCTCCAAAACAACATTTAGTTCAAAGCCAAAACACAAATTCCTTCTGAGAGCATTGATGAAAAAGGTGCATTTTCTACAAGAGTGGAGTAGGGACTCGTGTATAAAATATTGTGGACTTCCACTAAAATTGAGGTACTTCCTTGGTCCTCCGCTTGCCCGCCTGCAGCCTCGCCCATGGCACTGACGGCCTGGGGTGGGGAGGGAGGTGGAGCAGCAAGTTGCCTGACTCGTCGGGGCACCCAACTGGCTTTTATGCCGGAGAACTCATATTTGTGCTCACCGGATGCTATGGAGAGTGGAGAAAATGGTGCAAGGAGGATATGGGGAGCGGAGGTGTGGTGCGGTTCTTGCCAAGCCTCTGGCCTCGTTTAAATAGCGGACCGATGAGAGGAACCAATCGGCTCGCGGAAGGACACGTGTTGCCGGCACACGCGCGGATTCAATGGAGGTAAGCGGGGTAGTCTAAAGCCCGTTGAATGCGGCGATGAGGCGTGTTCAGCCTGGCGTGCAGCGAGTGGGGCTCTCTTGGCCGGCGCGCCGGTTGAATGGCTGCGCCAGTGAGAGGTCGCGTCCGCTCTGTCACAGTGTGAGAGCAATTACTCCCTCCGGTCCTTTTTTGTTTCGGTACTACTCATACTACTCTAGTAGCAAGATGCCCGTGCATTGCACGAAACACCAAGATGCATTTATTTTACAAAATATCTATTGTGATTGACCCATGCGGGAGTAATCTCATGTGTAAAAACTAACGACATCTGCAGGTTTACATAGCTCAGCGCGTACACCGCTCATGCAGATCCTCTCCGACACTGACCTCCGCAAGCACGTCGACGGCGCCGTCCGTGTCCCAACAGCTTAGACTGAGCGGAGTGGGGGAGACGAGAAAGAAGAGAGATAAGGTGAGGAGGAGTGGGGCGTGGTGGTGGTAGGTGGTTGGACTGACCGGAGGCATGGGGATGGACGACGCCGGCAGCGGCCACCATGCCAGATTGTTACATAGGCTTCCTTTTTTAATTGCTCAACAATGAGGTTGTGGGAGATAAGGATGAACGAGGGAAGGCCTTATATGCAAATGTAGAGAGATGTGCGGGTATCTTTTTGAAAAATTGCCATAGTTTGATTTCTATCCGTCAGATATAGATCGGACGGTCTATATTGCAGGATGGTAGGCACACCATCATCACCAACTCAGTTTTTTAAAGAGAAAAAAGAAGAGGGAAGATAAGAGAAGAGAAGAGAGAAGTAGAGATAAAGAGTAGAGATAAGATAACCTCATTTTGCATTCACATTTTGCAAGTTAAATTCATGGACAAACTTTGACCCAAAATACGACAGGGACTAGTAAACCAGGACGGAGGTAGTAGTGATCAATTCCAGTTTTCGCTCCATACCAATTGTTCTAAAAAATTGTATGACGCGCCATTGAAAATAGGAATTCTTACCCCCCTAAAAAATGATTTTTTAAACATGGCAATTCGATCAGTGGCGACTGGCGAGCCACCGCCTCCAGGTCATTCACCTGTGGTCCCCGACCATCAATTCCTACGGATTAAATTATCACGCGATCTGGCTATTCCTACAAAGGTGTGCTCCGCCACGTACCCGGTACCCGCGCATGCAGCAATCGTGCACCTAGGGTTTATTTGTTTACGGTGCCCTTACGTAACTCTCATGTGTGCGAGACAGCGAGAGACCGACTGCGTGCGTGCGCCTCTTCTCTTCGTATATGTACTCCACCGTTTGTCTGGTGTCCAGAAAATTATATAGTAATAACTAGCAATGTACCAATGCGTTGCCACACGTTCAAAGTAGATTAGTACATATTCACCGATTTGATAGAAAAGAGTCTAGTTTTGAAATATGTATATCACTAAAAATATGTTATGTTTCACTCAAAATATATTCCTTTGGCGGTTTTGATGAGATAAGGGAGGAATGTGGTTGGTTTCAAGATTCGAGAAGTGGTATATTGTTGCAAAAATCCCATGTGTGTGTTTGTGGTCTGTGTGTGAGAGAGAGGGAGAGAGGAGGAGGATGGAGTGCGTGTGTGACAAAGGAACAAAGAGTGTGTGTGCAAGAGGTATCACCATAAAATGAGGCGATAGTGTGTGTGCATGATCGAGAGGGCGTGTCTCAAGAAGGGACGAAAAATCTACATAGATACAAGGAGCGCGAGAGAGACATGTACAAGATAGTGAAAGCAAGAGTGTGTGGATGTATAAACCTATCTGGAGGCTGGTCGATCAATGTTTGTGAGAGAAATACGAGTCTGGGGTGCGAAAGCGAGAGTTTTGTGTGTGTGAGAGAGAGACGGTAGTCGGGAAGGGGAGTGGAAGCAGGAGTTGTGTGTGTGGGAGAGAAAGAGAAAGGAGGGAGAGTTTGTCTGATCGGTAAACAAATGAATAATGTCAGTTTTATAATTGAGATGAAGACGGAAAGGAGACCCCAACAAACATTGTGTGTGCGGGAGAGAGTAATTTTAGTGGTAGGAGTCATATCTAGAAAGATATAGGGTGCGTGGGAGAACCCTAGAGAGAAAGACAAAGTGAAAGACGCGTGATAGTGTGTGTGTGGAAGTGAAAAAGAAAGCTTAGGTACCTAGTGATACCAGGGAATGATAGAGATGTGAGAGATAATGAAAACCGTGTAATGTATAATGATAGGGAGAGTGTAAGGGCATATTTCTCCCTATGTGGTTTTGGTGATTGATGATAGTGCATTTGCGGACTAATCGTGTGCATTGAGCATTTCAGATATCTCATGTCTAGGCACAAGACGATTCGGTGCCCCTCGGAGCCTATCGAAGACGGCGGTTCTCTACGTTTCTGTTCGGTGGATTTGAGTCGTAGGAAAGCCGTACTATTAAGAGGGGGTCCGCTTCAGAAAGGTTAGGGTGGAATCAACATGTACACATCTGTTCCTTTGCACCCCCTTTCCTTCGCTTCATTGCAGCACCATCCATTTATCCTTGTCTCTGCGAGATGAAGGCTTCCAAGTGCTATAGCTTCTGTGGCGTGCGGTAGTACTGCTCAAGGGAGCAGTAGTACCGCAGGGGTCCGTGGTAGTACCGCTCAGTGAAGCGGTAGTACCGCAATGTGCGGTAGTACCGCTCCTCGCTAGAGGTAGTACCGCTGCCTCTAGCCCAGAACGCTGGCGTGCACGGAAGTAGGCGCGGAAGTAATTTTTTTACTTCCGCCCCTACGCGGTAGTACTGCTTCCTGCGAGCGGTAGTACCGTGTCAGATTTTCGCATGTCCCAAACTCAGCGGAAGTTGTCACGGACGTAATTTATTTCGTCCGTGCTTTTTCCAGTCCTGTTGAGCCCTGCCCTGCGGTAGTACCGCAGGGGCGCACGGTAGTACCGCTCCGACGGTTCTACTGCTCGTTGCCTAGTGCAACAAGACCTCACCTGGTTTCTACTGCATGAGCGGTAGTACCACAACAAGATGCAGTAGTACCGTAGCGCCTTGCGGTAGTACCGCGAGCGTGTGCGGTAGTACCGCGTCTCGCGGGCTGAGTGAGTGGGTAACGGTTGGATCTTTTCCCCCACTATATAAAGGGGGTCTACTTCCTCAAGAAGACTATCTCTTCCCTCCCCAAGCTCCATTGTTGCTCAAAGCTCCATTTTCGCCCGATCTCTCTCCCTAGCCAATCAAACTTGTTGATTTTCTAGGGATTGGTTGAGAAGGCCCCGATCTACTCTTCCACCAAGAGAAATTTGATTCCCCCCACTAATCCCTTGCGGATCTTGTTACTCTTGGGTGTTTGAGCACCCTAGACGGTTGAGGTCACCGCGGAGCCATATTCCATTGTGGTGAAGGCTCGTGGTGTCGTTGGGAGCCTCCGATTAAGTTGTGGAGATTGCCCCAACCTTGTTTGTAAAGGTTCGGTCGCTGCCTCCAAGGGCACCAATAGTGGAATCACGGCATCTCGCATTGTGTGAGGGCGTGAGGAGAATACGGTGGCCCTAGTGGCTTCTTGGGGAGCATTGTGCCTCCACACCGCTCCAACGTAGACGTACTTCCTCTCAAAGGGAAGGAACTTTGGTAACACATCCTCGTCTCCACCGGCTCCACTCTTGGTTTTCTCTTACCTTTACTTGTGCAAGCTTATATTGTGTTGTATCCTTTGCTTGCTTGTGTGCTTGTTGTTGTTGCATCATATAGGTTGCTCACCTAGTTGCATATCTAGACAACCTATTTTGATGCTAAGTTTAATTTGGTAAAGAAAAGCTAAAAATTGTTAGTTGCCTATTCACCCCCTCCTCTAGTCAACCATATCGATCCTTTCAGAGAGTGTGACACTTCTCAAGGGAGACGGCAAGAGACCATGTTTGCGAAAATAGGAGAAACATGAAGTGAACGTGCGGGTGAGCTGGAGAAAAGAGAGTGATAGCTACATGAAGGAGCACGCCAGAGAGATGGGAATGAAAGGAGATTCAAATATTTAGTTGCGTGTATAGAAAATGTCAACATAAAAGGGATTCAAATATTTGAATTCAAGATGATGATACATGTAATTCATACTCGAACCAAAATTGATCTATCAAACATGCATACTCATATGAATTCGCGCGCATCTATGTTATTTAATATCTAGATATTACTGATCCATACATTTGAGTAGAACATAATTTGGTTTAAAAATTGTGAATTCAACCTGATGATTTTGAGATCATTGTATTTGTAAATCATATTATATATATAAAGGAGCAGAATTCTTTGTTGTGCTTTTGAAAGTATATATAAAAAAATGATGTATATAGAATTTTATTCGAATCAAAAATGGATCCTGCTCGAAAAAAAGAATACAAAATGGATTGGAATTGAGTTGGCATGGTAAACGTGCAAGCTTTTTCTCAAAATTTTGAACGAAGCGGCGAAACTCGCAGTAACCGTCCGAAACCAAAATATGGGAGATGGAAATTACTGCCTGTCCCTGACATGCAACACATGTCGGCTCGATTTCAATAGGTCATGATAGGGGTGGGTTTGTAATTTCACTCAAACATGACATAACCGCCTCTGACCCGGATTCATACACGGTGGGCGCCAAAGAACAGTGTCTCCTTGGCCGAAATCGCCTCTCACCCGGATTCATACATGATGGGTGCCAAAACAAACTCTCCTCGGCTGAAATCTCCGTCGGCAAATATTCGGTGTATGCGAGATTACCGTCCTATCCCCAGCAGCCCAATATTCCTATGATGTCTGAAATTTTAAACGGGGGATAAGTTGGTAACCTTCCCCGCATTTGAGACAAGCGCGTCCCAAAGACATGGTTCCCCCCTACTTCTCTCCCTCCATTTCCCCATTCGTACTCCGTGGGAGCCAAAACACCCTCTCCACCCCAGCCTCCTCCGTCCGCCACCCCATCCACTGCCGTCCTCCTCCACCATGTTGGAGCTGATACCTCGACGCCGTCGTCCATTACAAGAGATCGACCTCTCTCATCCATGGCTCCGGACCAGGATCCTTGCATCCCGTCCTCTCGCTTCATCCCCGCCGTCGTCCACCTTGCCAGCGCCGCTCCTACGGCCATCTCGTCCATCGCACCAGGATATTCCCCCCGCCGCCACTGTCTACCCTCCTAGATCTACTTCCACGCCGCCGACAGCCATCGCAACCGCAGCATCGTCAAATTCTCAGCAGATGCATACACGGTGCCACACCAGAGGCGGTACTCTTTCGTATCTGCTCAACTTATTTATCGCAGCAAGAAAATAGATCACCACTGCTTTACTGTGATTTCTTGTCCATCACTTAGGATCTTACTTGTTAGCTGAAAGCAAACATTGGTTGCGAAGTTGCCTTTGTATGGTTTGCACCTTCAGATCCGCCATGGCATGCTCAACACTATACTCACAATGCTTATGGTTTTCCCCTTTTATATTCCACACTAGTTAAATGACAGTAGACTAAATTTCAAGATTGGGTCAGTCAATTTTTGAGAGCTCGCCGGAGTTCACTGGAGGGAAGGAAGGGGCTCGGGTGGGGACGATGGTTGTGGGGGGCGGTGGCCTGGCGGTGGTGGGGCCTCGCCAAAGGAAAAAAACTCAACGCGGGTGGGGCGGGGGTGGGGGTGGCGGAGGAGCACAGGCAGTGGGGGGCGGTTCAGGGGAGGGTGGGGGGGGGTGTCGGGGCTGGTGGTTCGGCCGGTGGCCCGTGCGGTGTTCTGTAGGGGAAGAATCAGAGACAAGGAAGAAGAAGGGTTAGGAGACGTAGGATCTTCATCCAACCGCCTGAAATGGTCGACTGACCCAAATGACGAAAGTCACGCGACTTGCATGCAGACATTCCTTTATATTCAGTACCATCATCGTAGCTGCTTAGCACTGCTCCTCAATCCATCTAGCTGAACAATGTGCCACTCATAATTCCAAACTTGTTGCTCAAATACGAATCTGATATGATGCTGTCGGTGCAACAAACCCTAGGTCTGTTGCCCAAACCGTGCACAGGCCCAAGATCAAGGTTGCAACGTCCAAGACAAGGCCAAGGTAAAAGAGATAAGCTCTTTGACAAATCAAAGGGCAAGCTGAGAAGACCAAGTCAAGCCAAGAAGCAAGACACCACTAAGGGAAAACCTCCCTTACCGGGCAGGAGAGCCTGGCAAGGTCAAGGTTGCCCCGGAAGCGAGCCTCAGGATCGCCCCGGCAGGCCTGCCGGGGGCATACGGAGGCAAAACGCCCTGCCAAGGCTTCACCGCCCCATCTCATGACGACACAAGTCACCGATCAGTGCGGTGTCAAGCCCCGAGATGACTGAGTGGCGGCCTTTCGCCACATGGAAGCCATTTCCTACAGGAATCACCTCCAGATGACACCCGTCCTGCGACTTGTCATGCAGACAGGAGAGAAGGTGGCCAAATGGCCCGGCAAGGCATGCCGGGCAGGCCATGATGTGACACTGAGTGGTGCATTTAATGCGTACTGCTCTGTCTGTAGAGGAGAGATGATAGCATTGTTAGCTATCTAATCAGTACACAATGACTGATTTGCCACTGTGGTGACCGCTTAATCTATAAAAGAAGGCCCATGGCAACCATAGAAAGGATTCGGACCACTGTACACCCATACGTGCGTAGCTGCTCTCGCCCCAAGGCAACCCTGCCGGGCAAGAGCGCTGCGTTTCCACCACCATCCACCTTCAATCCACCAAAGAAGGAGTAGGGTTTTATGCCTCGCGGCGGCCCGAACCTGGGTAAAAACTACCCGTGTGATCTCTGCCGTGCTACGCTGCGCTCCTCCACTCTTTGTGCAATGCGCTCAGTCCCCCTGCCAAACCAAAAGGGGCCCTTGGCCCCATAGGTGGCCGTGGTTTCCCACGACATCTTTGGTGCGCCAGGTAGGGGGCTACGCTTGCGCGAACCCGAGAAGTGTACGAAGTGCGTCATCTTCACCGCCATCTTCTTCGTCAGCGGCTCCATCGCCCATGGCGCCCAGGAAGAAGCCTGGCGCCGCAGCTCATCCATCCATCTCGAAGGCCCCACCACACGCGCCCGCCGATGCCGCGGGGGCTACGGGATGCCTGGAAGTGTGGACACTACGGGGGACGTGGTCGGCGCAGGCGCCATCGTTACCACCTCCCCTGTGGCCGAAGCAGGAGCAGGAGGCACCGGAGAAGGACAACACCAACTGCATTCCAACGGCCACGTCCCACGAGTTACGGGAGGAGAGATCATTCCATCTGCACCTCCTCGTCCGACCGAAGGGCACAGCTGTAGTGGGGGTACTCGCTCCGGGGGGAATCAAAACACCCCGACCGCTCCCGCCACGGGAGTGGCCGTAGAACATGCGCCACCCCCGGAACGAGCCGACCCAGCTGCTACGCCAAACGGAGCCGCTGGCCCTCGAGCGCCACCAGCTCATCCACATGCTGTCTAGGTGGCTGGCTCACGACGACGAGAGCACGACACGACCGCTACCGGCACCGTCAGGAGCCGGGCGACATTACAATCTTCATCGACATCCATGCCGAGCACCGCTTCAGAGGCCATGGCGCGAGCCCAGCTACTGTTGAAATTTCCGCCGGCAGCCGATCAGATGGATGAGTGGAGAGCCACCATTCAGAGTCTGATTGGCTTCGCCGAGGCGGGAGGATTGCAGCGGGCTGGCCCGTCACGGCCTCCCCAGGCAGTGGCAACGGCCCGCGCTGCTGGCCGTGCGGATGGGGCCACTCCTACGGTGCAGTCCCCTCCGTGGTAGCCACTGTGGGAGCCGCGCGACCAAGAACCTGACGACGTCTCGATGGCTTCGTCCGACCCTCGAGCGCGTCAAGGCCCACGGCGAGTCCTAGAGGACAGGCGTAGGGAAGGTGCGCGTGTCGACACCGAGTGACACCGCGACGCCCATCGCCAGTCCGACAGGGGCGATGGCCCCAACGTCGACGAGCCCGCACTCGCTGACGGCGGGTACCTGCCTTTCGAGGCTGGGTGCCCTGCCTTCACCCGTGAGCTGCGGCAAGTCCGTTGGCCGTCCACTCGCACGTTCAAGCCAGAGATACCAGAGAAGTATGACGGAAGACTGAACCCGACAGAGTTTCTGAGCATCTACACCATCGCTGTTCAAGCTGCCGGGGGAAGAGATGAGAAGGTGTTCGCCAACTACTTCCCTTTGGCACTCAAGCCAAATGTGAGGGCTTGGCTGATGCACCTACCGGAGAACTCCATTTTGACCTGGGCTGACCTATGCCACGAGTTCGTTGGCGCCTTCACGGGCGGTCATTAAGAACCAGGGCGGCCCAGCGACTTGCAGCTCCTCCCACAGAAGGAAGGCGAGAGCCTGCCGAAATACATGCAGAGATTCAGCAGAGTCCACAGGAATATTCCGGACATCCACCCGGCAGCTGTGATAGCTGCGTTCTAGTCCAACATGCGCAATCGTCGGATACGTTCCAAGATGAACGTTCGATTGCCCAAGACTGTGAAGGAGCTTTACACTCTGGTGGATAAGTGCGCTTGAATTGAGGAAGGGAGGAAGCTCCCCGGAGAGGAGGATGGCGTCGACATCGATTCAGAAGATGTTGACGAGGCCACCAGTCAAAAGAAGAAGAACAAGAAGCGCAACAAAAGGCACAAGGATAAGGCAGTAATGGCCGTTGAGGGATCGGGCCTGCCTAGTACCGGCAAGAAAGTCAAGGCTGAGATACCCGGCAAGGAGGTTGCCGCATGCACTGACTGCCGGGAAGCCGCGGCTGCCAAAAAGGCTGGGATGGGCGATGGGCCGTATTGCAAGAGCCATCGGACCAAGGGCCACGATCTCCAAGAGTGTCATCAGGTTGAGCAGCTTGTCAAGAAGGAGAGGGCTGAATGTGAAAAGCGAGATAAAGAGAAAGGTCAGAATGGTGCTGGCGGAAAGGGCTGGGGTGGAGGAGCAAGCCGCCCCGGCAAGGCTCCTCAGAATCAAGGGAAACCCATCAGAGGCCGTGAGAAGGGGGATTGCAATGATGAGAGTGATGGAGAAGATGAGGAGGAGACTAGCGAGCAGGAATTCCAGAAAGCCACTAACACCTTGTGCATTGACGGGGGTGCATCTTTGCACTCCTCTCACCGCCAACTTAAACAGTGGGCGCGTGAAGTCAATGCCGTGGAGCCAGCGGCAGACTCTCGAAGGCCGCTCAAATGGTCCCGCACGCCCATCATCTTTGACGAAGAGGACTGAGGGAGTCCTGGATTAAGGGGTCCTCGGGCGTCCAGGCTACGTAAGGTGGGCCGGACTGATGGGCCATGAAGATACAAGACAGAAGACTCTCTCCCGTGTCCGGATGGGACTCTCCTTGGCGTGGACGACAAGCTTGGCGTTCGGATATGAAGATTCCTTTCTCTGTAACCGACTTTGTGCAACCCTAGTCCCCTCCGGTGTCTATATAAACCGGAGGGTTTAGTCCATAGAGAAAAGGATAATCAGACAGGCTAGACTTCTAGGGTTTTAGCCATTACGATCTTGGGGTAGATCAACTCTTGTAATACTCAAATTCATCAAGATCAATCAAGCAGGAAGTAGGGTATTACCTCCATAGAGAGGGCCCAAACCTGGGTAAACATCGTGTCCCCCGTCTCCTGTTACCATCGACCTTAGACGCACAGTTCGGGACCCCCTACCCGAGATCCGCTGGTTTTGACACCGACATTGGTGCTTTCATTGAGAGTTCCGCTGTGTCGTCGCTAGAAGACTCGATGGCTCCATCAATCATCCACAATGATGCTGCCTTGAGGGAGGTCTTTCTCCCCGGCCAGATCTTCGTATTCGGCGGGTTCATACTGCGGGCCAACTCGCTTGGCCATCTAGAGCAGATTGACAGCTACGCCCCTGGCCATCAGGTCAGGTTTGGAAGCTTGAACTATGTTGCTGATATCCGCGGAGACTTGATCTTCGACGGATTCGAGCCCATGGCAGCTGCTCCCTGCCACTGCGATGAACATGACCTAAATCTGTCATCGGACCATACCCGGGAGATAGCGCCTGTAACTGCTTTGGCCCTAGATCCGGAGCAGATCACGCCACCCGAGGACGGGAAGCTCAACCCCGCCACAGAAGCCGTAGACTCAGCGGCGTTGGAGCCGCACACAGACCCAACTTTGAACGGGATCTGTGTCACCAGAACCTCGGATTCACCTCCAACCACAGGTTCCGAACCGCGTGCGTCCGTGCCCATCGAGCTCAATCGGGTGCCGATCGTCGAGTTCAGCTCCGCGGACATCTTCCGGCACTCACCTTTGGGTGATGTGCTAAACTCATTAAAAACCCTCTCCTTAGCGGGGGACTCACAGCCGAATTATATCCAGTTTGAACTGGAGGCTGATGACGGAGAATTTTGCTTCCCACCCACCGCCCACTTCATTGCCACTGCCGAAGACTTAACCGACATGCTCGATTACGACTCCGAAGACATTGACGGTATGGACGACGATGCCGGAGAGGAGCAGGCCCAAAACCCGCCATTTACTGGGCGCTGGACAGCCACCTCCTCGTATGACGTGTACATGGTGGATACTCCCAAAGAGAATAACGGCGATAACGAGAAAGATCCAGTCGAGGATAAACCTCCTGAGACACAGCCAAAGCGCCGACGTCAGCGGCACCGCTCTAAATCACGCCGTGGAAAAGACAGCAATACCGGTGCAAGAGAAAACAATACTCCGGACGATGCCGAAGACAAAGAAGATCCCGTCGAGCCGACCTCCGAACAGGACGATAGGGAAGATGGGCAAGTCAGCCCTGACGAACAGGCCATAAACGAAGACTCGGAGGACAGCAACTATCTTCCACTCTCCGAAGATGAGGTGAGCCTCGACAACGAAGACTTTATCGTGCCTGAGGAACCCGTCGAGCAGGAGCGCTTTAAGCGCCGGCTAATAGCCACTGCGAGGAGCCTGAAAAAGAAACAGCAGCAGCTTCAAGCTGATCAAGTCCTACTCAATGACAGATGGACTGATGTCCTGGCAGGCGAGGAATACGGACTCGAGCGTCCCATTAAAAGTTATCCGAAGCGTAAATTGCTACCCCAATTCGATGACGAGGCACTTGAGCCCATGCCATCAACACGTAATGCGGCTAACCGACCACCACGTGGCCGGGACAAAGCAGCAACCCAAGCCGAACACCTGCCCATACTACCTCGCCGTAAAGGCAAAGACACTACAGCTCGGGAATACACATATGACCTGCGGCAAGACCTGGAGAACAGAGCAGGTCAGTCCAGATCGATCTACGGATCGCGGGGGCATGCCCTGGCGCGCAACAACGACTATCAAGCCAGACGTAACGAGCATAACCACGTCCGGGCCGAAAACCGCAGACGGACTACATCCGCACTACGCCGCGACTTGGCCCGATATAGAGGCGCCGCACACCCCCTTTGCTTCACTGATGAAGTAATGGAACACGAATTCCTAGAAGGGTTTAAACCCATGAATATCGAATCATACGATGGAACAACAGATCCCGCAGTATGGATTGAAGATTTCCTTCTCCATATCCACATGGCCTGCGGTGATGACCTCCACGCCATCAAATACCTCCCACTAAAATTAAAGGGACCAGCGCGGCACTGGCTGAACAGCCTCCCAGAGAACTCCATTGGCAGCTGGGAAGACTTGGAAGACGCCTTCCACGATAACTTTCAAGGTACATATGTCCGGCCTCTGGATGCCGACGACCTAAGTCACATCATCCAGCAGCCCGGGGAGTCAGCCAGGAAGCTCTGGACTAGGTTCCTAATTAAAAAGAACCAAATTGTCGATTGTTCGGACGCTGAAGCCCTCGCGGCCTTTAAACATAGCGTCCGAGACGAATGGATTGCCCGCCACCTCGGTCAAAAAAAACCAAAATCCATGGCAGCCCTTACCGCTCTGATGACCCGCTTCTGCGCGGGAGAAGATAGCTGGCTCGCTCGTAGAAGCAACAGCACCAGTGATCCGGGCACTTCTGAAGTTCAAGACGGCAACGGCAAGCCACGACGCAATAAACACAAGTGTCGAAATAATAATGAAGGATTCAGTGGCTCCAAAACCGGTCAACGGAAAAAGCCATTATTATTTCGACCGCGTATCAAGCCGCGTATCTCATCGGCCGTCCAGCCGCCAGTCTCTACTAAACAGGACCAATCAATCTCAGAGCTGGATTAGCAGTTCGGCCTACGTCGTCCGCCCCATATAGCCGCGAAGTTTATACCGCGCATATATAATTATGCACTTAAAATACCATGGTCATCGGCGGAGGCACAGTACGGACAGGCCTACAATGCGGTCCGCACCCTCATAGTCTTTTTACTTTTTCTAACTATTTTTTATCCTTTACAACAGGTGATTCCAAGCCTGGTCATCTTACGGACTCTTTCTAAAGTTCGGCTTTGTATAAATAACCAAAGGCTATTCCTACTAAGGTGTCCTTTAACCGAGGTAAGGCAGCGCAGACATGCGACAGGAGGTCCTAATGATTTTTGTAAGACCGCACTCTTTATTGTAAACCTGTAAAGTGCCTTTTTCCTCAGCCCTCGGCCCTCGGCATGTTAAATAGCCCGGGTAGGGGCGTTATAATCTGTAGAATTCCGTTTGACGTATCAATTAGATTCCAGTGAACATAACCTGTATTCAATATTCGCTTTTTCTACGTACTGAATTTTGCTTCTTCGGTTGTTTCACGAAAGCACCTCGACACAAATTGCCAGGGGCTCGATACGGAAACACATGAGTTGCCGACAAGTCCGAACAGCTTTTCAGCACACTTTGGCGTCACGAGTTTGGCCTTATATGCATCAGCTCCGAATCATGTCTTTGGTCAATAGTTGGGTTGCCCGGCTCCTGTGCTTACTACCTTATGTTCCGCTATATCGGCTAGGGTAGTAAAGGGAGAACTACTGCGATTGTGTCCTGGTTTATCCGGATGAGCACGTCAGTAGAGAAAGTCGAAAACTGACTGTCATGATGCGGCGAGAGCTGGTCAACCACTCGATGACTCATCAGAATCCTTCGCGATTCTTTCTGTATTACACGAAGGACCGTTTTTCTGGTCACCTATGTAACGCACCGTATTCGGGTAAACGCGTACATACCAGGGGCTATATCGTAGACCCGCCGTCAAACTCCTATGGCTAAGTGAAAGTGTTAAAGCCCTATAGTCCGATTGCCTAGTTCGCCGCTTGGACACCTCCTTCATGGACCAAGACGTTGGGTCAAGAGTGATCAAGTGCTTTTCCGAACACCCCCGTATTATATGCGAGGGGGCTGAAGCCGACGACTGGCAAACTTTTAGATTATATGAAGAACGGCCGCACAGGAGGAACCAAAACTTTCAGGCAAAAGTATAAAAATATGGCCATAATATATCATAATATTGTTTTTACAAATTTGGTATATTCACTCGAATATCATATCTTTCGAGCACTGACCCTCTATCAAGCTGGCACCCTCTAGGACATCCTCAAAATAATGCTCTGGCGTGTGATGGTCCTGGCCCTCGGGTGGACTCTTCGCTGCAATATCGGTGGCCTTCATCTTCGCCCAGTACGTCTTGACGCGGGCAAAGGCCATCCGTGCACCCTCAATGCATGTTGACCGCTTAATAGCGTCGATACGCGGCACCGCATCAACAAGTCGCTGCACCAAACCAAAATAACTATTCGGAATTGGCTCAGTCGGCCACAGCCAGACCACGACGTCCTTCATGGCAAATCCGGATATCTTGTGGAGCTCAGCCCACTGGGCCATCTGTTCATTCAGCAACAGCGGACGCTTCGGCATGCTGAATTGCGACCAGAAAAGCTTCTCCGTTGCACGTCCTTCTTGCGCTTGGAAAAACTGCGCCGCATCAGAGACACTCTTCGGCAAGTCCAAGAATGCATTTGGAGAACTCCACATTTGATTAAGGGGGGCATACTTCGGATCGCCGAATTTAGTCTGTAATAAGAAAGGCTTATCGGCCGCTATCTCCCCAGCTTGCCGGATCTCTTCCCGAGCCGCTCTAGACTCGGACCGTGCTTCTCTAGCCTCTTGTAAGGCCTTGCCGAGTTTGACCGTTCTGGCTTTGTTATCCTTCTCAAGGAATTCGCATCGAACATTGGCATCCTTTAGCTCGCGTGTCATGGTAGATATTCTCTCCTCGCACTGGCGCCGAGCAGCCTGTTCGGCCTTTAACTCAGCAGCTGCCTTCTTGGCAGCCGCCTCACTCATCCTGGCTTGCTCCTTGGCCCGGGCAAGCTCAGCCCATAGGGCCTCAACTGCGGCAGCATTATCTGCAGTTATGCATATCTCAGTATACAATTTTCAGTGTCATGCTCATATTATCATACTTACATATACTGACTGCCCCAAAAACATACCTTGCGCCTCGTCGAGCTGCCTGTTAATAAGTGTGAGGTCGTCATCCGCCACTTCAAGTTTCTGCTTCAGCCTTGCAACCTCTGTAGCTTGGGCAGTCATCATGGATGAAACAGCCTTTGTTCCAATCCATCAGATTATTTCCTAGGAATATCTTTTTTGATCCTCTGATCGCCTCCCTTCGGACGCCAACAAGAGCCTCAGGGGCTACTATCTATACACAGGTGCATTTTGCACGAAGAAGTGCAATTAAAGATATTACATTGCATACCTCGAAGCCTCTTAGCAGGCTCATGAAGGATTCACTCAATCCGCTTCTCGCGGACAGAATCCTCTCAACTACCGTACCCATTAAGGTACGATGTTCCTCTGAAACGGATCCCTGGGAGTGGCCGCGGGAGTATGGACTCCCTTCGAAAGAATATGTTTACCCGGCTCTAGAGTCGTCCCCGGCTGTAAACCGGATAGTCCGGGCCCTTTATTGTTGGTCCCCACAGGGTCCGCATGCCCCGGACTCTGGACGGCCGAAGTATCACCTTCGGGCGTAATTTTCATTATCCCTCGCACCGCTTGTTGGTCGGGAGAGATCCTCCGGGACGACACCTCGGAGTCGTCTGCCCTGTCGGGCGAGAAGGTCTGTGGAGGCGTCTCGCTTTCCATCATCTCCGGAAGAAGATCCCCTGAGGAGGAGGACTGTTGAGGAAGACTGCGTGCCGGACTGCAAACAAATATTTTAAATGTTACCCTGGTAACTAGAAAGCAATGGGATATGTTTCGGACGCCCCTGTTCACTTACGATTCGGCTAAAGGCTTGTCCTCACGGAGGAACTGCGCGACAACGTCGTCTTCTGAACCCGAGCCACCTGACAGGGACATCTTCCCTCGCTTAGGAGCCTTTGCTTCCAAATCTTCAGAGGCGGCCCTCTTCTTCCCATCGGGAGAGGGGATGTCAGTTTCTCCTTCTCTTTTGTCTTCGGAAGAGGGAGTTCCAATCTCCCCGGACATAGTGTCTGGTGTACCTTTAGAATAGAGGCCACCTTTGGCCTTCTTGCTCTCCTCTTTGTCCCCCTTCGCCGACACTTGGTATGGCGCCGGAGCCAGCATCCTTGTTAACACAGGATCTGCTGAGTCTTCATGAAGAGGGGCCGAACACCTAATTTTTTCCGCCTTCTTGATCCAGCCCTGGTCGAAGATGGTTTTCTCAGTATATTGTTATGAGATATTTAACTAAGTTGTGTTCAGGAGTCGAGGGCCTACCGAGGTATCCGAATGGTTGCAGTCGAGGCCGATGTCCTTGGTAGTATCCGGCCACTATTTTCGGGTCCCGAAGAATAACTTCCACATTCCTTTGTGCGTTGTGCCAAAGAAGTGCTGAAGAGTCCGTGGTCCTTCCGGATTGAACTCCCACATGCGGAGGGGCCGTCGCTGGCACAGCAGGACCCGGCGGACTTGCATTACCTGGATTACGTCGATGAGGCCGGTGTCCTTCTCGAGGAGGCTCCAGATGCGGCTTTGTAGCATCTGCACTTCGTCCATTGATCCCCAGTCCAGCCCCTTATTAATCCATGATGCGAGCCATAATGGAGGGCCAGGCCGGAACGCAGGTGTAGCTGCCCACTTGGTACCACGGGGTTCAGTGATGTAAAACCACTCCCGTTGCCATAGGTTGGAGGTTTCCGTGAAAGGGCCTTTTGGCCAAGGTGTGTGGGTGAGTTTGCTCACCATCGCACCGCCGCACTCCGCTTGCTTCCCAGCGACTACCTTCGGCTTCATATTAAAGGTCTTGAGCCATAAGCCGAAGTGTGGGGGAATACAGAGAAAGGCCTCGCACATGACGATGAATGCCGAGATGTGAAGAAAGGAGTCCGGAGCTAGATCATGAAAATCTAGCCCGTAATAGAACATGAGTCCGCGGACAAAGGGATGGAGAGCGAACCCTATCCCTCGGAGGAAGTGAGAGATGAATATGACCCTCTTGCCAGATCTGGGAGTAGGAATGACCTGCCCTTGAGCAGGGAGCCTGTGGGGGATTTCCGCGGTCAGGTATTTTGCCACCTGGAGCTTCACGATATCCTCCTCTGTGACGGAGGAGGCCACCCACCGGCCTTGAGGGTCGGGTCCGGACATGACTAGGAGGCTTGGAACAAATAAATTGAACCTTGGGTGCTAGAACTCGAGGTTGGAAAGGATGAGGAAAAGGGAAAGCGTAGAGGAGAAAGACGGGTCTGCGCCCCTTTATAAAGGTGATGAATATCAAAACGCCTCCTCCTAGGCCTCAAAACCTGCCTATTCCCAAGGAATCATACCAATGGGACGGTTGGATTACCCGCGCCCGTATTGATGAGGATCCCGTAATGAAGGGACACGATCTCTGCTGTGACAAGACGTGCCACTGGAAACCGCATCTTAAAGCATGGAACGGGAGGCTAAAGAACGGTTCGAAATAATGACCGTGCAGGAACATGGTGTCACGTTACAAAAAGTTGTCAGCGGATTGGACTCGTGAAATGTTATACTCTCTGCGGTTGTGTGTGGTACTTGTTTTGCAGAGCCGGACACGCTTTCTGTGCTCGAAGTCTGTTTTGGAGTATTCGGAGGAGGAACCCGCCTTGCAATGCCGAAGACAATCTGCGCGCCGGACACATCGTCATTGAAGCCTGGTTCAGGGGCTACTGAGGGAGTCCTGGATTAAGGGGTCCTCGGGCGTCCAGGCTACATAAGGTGGGCCGGACTGGTGGGCCATGAAGATACAAGACAGAAGACTCTCTCCCGTGTCCGGATGGGACTCTCCTTGGCGTGGACGACAAGCTTGGCGTTCGGATATGAAGATTCCTTTCTCTGTAACCGACTTTGTGCAACCCTAGTCCCCTCCGGTGTCTATATAAACCGGAGGGTTTAGTCCGTAGAGAAAAGGATAATCAGACAGGCTAGACTTCTAGGGTTTTAGCCATTACGATCTCGGGGTAGATCAACTCTTGTAATACTCAAATTCATCAAGATCAATCAAGCAGGAAGTAGGGTATTACCTCCATAGAGAGGGCCCGAACCTAGGTAAACATCGTGTCCCCCATCTCCTGTTACCATTGACCTTAGACGCACAGTTCGGGACCCCCTACCCGAGATCCGCCGGTTTTGACACCGACAAGGACCACCCCGACCGCACCACCGCGGTAGGGTGCTTGCCGTTGTTGGTATCACCAACAATCCGCAACCTCAGAGTCACAAAGATGTTGGTTGACGGCGGGGCCGGGTTGAATCTGATTTCTTCAAAGGTCATCAACAAACTCCAGATAGCAGAAGAAGAGCTCAAGGTTACTGGTACGTTTCAAGGGATCAACCCCGGCAGGAGTCGTCCTAAGGGGAAAATCACGTTACCGGTAACATTTGGGGGGGAGTTGAACTACCGGACTGAGAAGATCGTGTTTGATGTGGTTGACCTCCCCCTGCCATATAATAGAATCCTTGGTCGCCCAGCTTTGGCCAAGTTCATGGCGGCATCCCACTATGCCTACAACACCTTTAAGATGCCAGGGCTGGTGGGCGTCATTTCCATTCCATTAGACGAGAAGGACGCAATTATTTGCATGGACAAGATGTATCGGGATGCAGTCGCAGCAGAGGCCACTGAAGTTGCAATCCCCGCCAAGGAAAGTAATGGAAAGAAGGAGGCTAATAGGAACGCCAGCAAGGAATCCGGGAAGCATACCTCTTCGGGGTATGCTGCGCCTGTTGATGACTCACCGGAGAGTTCCAATAGCAAGAGATCCAAGGCCTCTGCACCCGCTGTGAAACAGGTCCCGGCAGGGCTGGCTGGCACCGGTGGTACTTTCACCATCAGCGCCACCCTAGATGACAAATAGGAAAGCGCGCTCATTGCCTTCCTGTGGGAAAATGTTGATGTGTTTGCCTGGCAACCATCTGACATCCCTGGTGTTCCCAGGAAGGTAATCGAGCACCACCTTGCTGTCTGCCCACATGCCTGACCTGTCAAGCAGAAAGTCCGAAAGCAAGCTTTGGAGCGGCAGAAGTTTATTACCGAGGAGATCAAGAAACTTGAGGCAGCTGGTCTGGTGAGAGGAGTGTTACATCCAACATGGTTAGCAAATCCAGTGGTGGTACGCAAGGCCAATGGGAAGTGGAGGCTGTGCATAGATTTACGGATCTGAACAGGGCATGCCCGAAGGACCCATTCCCCTTGCCGCGCATCGACAGGATTGTGGATTCCACCTCCGGGTGCGACCTGCTTTCCTTCCTGGATGCCTACTCTGGATATAATCAGATCTTCATGTCCAAGGAAGACAAAGAGAAGACCGCGTTCATCACCCCATGTGGCACATACTGTTTCATGCGGATGCCTTTCGGGTTGAAGAGTGCCGGGTCTACTTTCACAAGAGCAGTCCAGATTGGTTTTGAGTCTCAGTTGCACAGGAACATTGAGGCCTACATGGACGATATTGTGGTCAAGACCAAGGACAGATCGACCCTCATCCAGGATTTGGAAGAGACATTTGCTAATCTACGCAAGATCAACTTGAAGCTAAATCCGGAGAAGTGTGTGTTTGGCGTTCCTTCCGGCAAGCTACTTGGCTTCTTTGTGTCCCACCAAGGGATAGAGGCCAACCCCGACAAGATCAAGGCTATCGAGTAGATTCAAGCACCCAAGACAGTCAAGGATGTGAGGCATTTGACTGGATGTGTTACCGCACTCAGCAGGTTCATTTCCAAGTCTACCGAGCGTGCCTTGCTGTTCTTCAAGGTTTTGAGAAAGGCAAGGCCCATGGAGTGGACCCCCGAAGCAGACGCCACACTACAAGATTTGAAGGCCTACCTTTCCTCTGTGCCCACTTTGGTTTCCCCAAAACCTCAAGAGCCGTTGCTGCTATATTTGGCGGCAACTAATCAAGTGGTTAGTGCAGTACTGGTGGCGCAGAGGGAAGTGGATGAAGCAGCAGACTCAGCAGGTGTCCCTTCCGGGGAGGAAAGCGAACACACCCCGGCAGGGTCAGGAGCAGATCAAGGTAGAGAAGAGCAGAACAACGGAGGCAGTTCTCTGGTCATGTCAAAGAAGAAAGTGATGCAGCGCCCAGTATACTTCGTCAGCTCCCTGTTGTAGGGGGCTAGATCCAGGTACTCTGGCATGCAAAAATTGATCTTTGGCCTTATCATGGCCTCAAGGAAACTGCGCCACTACTTCCAAGCCCATGAGATCACAGTTGTCACCCGTTTCCCTTTGCAACGGATACTCCGAAACCCTAAGGCTACCGGCAGGATAGTGGAGTGGGCTTTGGAGTTATCCAGCTTTGGTTTGAAGTTTGAGAGCACATCAACCATTCAGAGCAAAGCATTGGCAGAGTTTATTGTAGAATGGATGCCAACTCCTGATGAAGAGGTATTGGAGACTGTTATCCCCGGCAAGGAAGCACCCCAAGAATGGATCATGTATTTCAATGGTGCCTTCTCCCTGCAAGGTGCAGGGGTTGGCGTGCTTCTCATTGCTCCCACCGGAGAGCACCTGAAGTACGTCGTCCAGATGCATTTTGCCCGGGAGGAAGCTACCAACAATACAACAAAGTATGAAGGGCTCCTTGCCGGGCTCAGGATTGCAACAGAACTAGGGATCAAGAAGCTGATCATCCGTGGAGATTCACAACTTGTGGTGAGACAAGTCAACAAGGATTACCAAAGTCCATTGATGGAGGCATACATTGAGGAAGTGAGAAAGTTGGAGGAGCACTTTGACGGATTACAAACAAAGCACGTACCCCGTGTGGAAAATAGCATCGCTGATCATCTGTCAAAGTGCGCTACGTAGAAGCTCCCTGTGGAACCAGGAACTTTTGTTCTCCATCTAACTCAGCCCTCCGTATCCCCGGCAACAATGGCCGGAAAGAGGAGGAAACTGGACTCCAGCAAGCCTCTCCCGGTAGAACCCCTCGAGGATCCCGGCAGAAAGCTTGTCGGGCACAACTCCCCTTCGGTTGCTGAGCTACATCCTCCCGCCAGGCCACTGGTCCCTGCGGTCGAGGATCACACTCTCGCGAATGGGGAGGTGCCGTTAGTCCTCGTTGCCGAGCCACAGGCTCTGCCTTGGGCACGACACATAGTCCATTTCCTCCAATCTGGAGAACTTCCCGAAGAGCAAGAAGAAGCTGAAAGAGTAGCCCGGAGGGCCAGTATGTATCAGTTCATTGATGACACACTGTACAGAAGGAGGCCCAATGGTGTGAAATTGAAGTGCATTTGCCGGAAGGAGGAAAGGAACTGCTGGCGGAGATACACAATGGTATGTGCGGCTCCCACATTGGATCAATGGCGTTGGTTGGGAAAGTTTTCCGGCAAGGATTCTACTGGCCCACCGCCCTCCAAGATGCGGTCGAGCTTGTCACCAAGTGTGAAGCCTGCCAGTTCCATTCCAAGAACATCCACCTGCCTGCCCAAGCTCTTCAGACAATCCCTTTGTCATGGCCGTTTTCGGTCTTGGGGCTCGATATCCATGGCCCTTTCCCCCGTGCTGCCGGGGGCTTTGAATTCTTGTTCGTTGCAATCGACAAGTTTACAAAGTGGCCAGAAGTAGAGCCCGTGAGAAAGGTGACTGCTCAGTCAGCTATCAAGTTCTTGAAAGGATTGGTGTGCCGCTTCGGAGTTCCTGCCCGGATCATCACTGACAACGGCACCCAGTTCACGAGTCGTGCCTTCATGCAATACGTTCATGCCCTCAGAAGAAAAATCTCGTTCGCCTCTGTGGCCCATCCAAGGAGCAACAGGCAAGCTTAGAGGGCGAACGCTGTAGTGTTGCGAGGACTCAAGACGAGAACTTTCGATAGGCTGCAGAAGTGCGGCAGGTGGTGGATCGATGAGCCGCTGGTGGTTCTTTGGTCCCTCAGAACGACACCAAATCGAGCTACCAGGCAGACTCCCTTCTCCCTAGTCTATGGGGTAGAAGCAATTATCCCCACGGAACTCATTTACGGGTCACCTCGAGTGCATGCCTATGATGAAGTAGCGCAAGATCAGCACTGGCGTGACGACGCTGTGCTACTCGAGGAGAACCGTCTCCGGGCTGCTACGCGTGCCGCATGCTATCAGCAGGCCCTGCGTCGCTATCACAGCCGCAGGGTTCGTGCCCGATGTTTTGAGGAAGGCGACCTTGTCCTTAGGCGCGCTCAGTCCGCCAAGGGTACAAACAAGTTGACGCCGAAGTGGGAAGGCCCTTACCGGGTAGTACGAGTTACCAGACCTGGCGTAGTCCGTCTGGAGACCAGAGATGGCATTCAGTTGCAAAACTCATGGAACATTGAGCATCTCCGCAAGTTCTACCCGTAAGGCGTAGCTGTTGGGCCCTACCCGGCAGCCACCCTTTTGTACAGGCCTTGCCTCTGTTGCATGTAACCCCTTGTACAAAGCCAGGCGTAGACCCTGAGCAACAGAGAAATAAATGAAGCACTGGGGGGCCCCCGACAGATTGCACGCATGCGTAAGCATATCATGAGCATTGCACGTTCATGTAGATAAGATCACATGAGGCATCATTTTCATCTGCATCATACTGCAGGCTCCTACCGTGGATTCGGTCCCGAAAAAGGAGAAGAGAAGACAAGCCTACATCGTGATCCCCGGCAAGCCCAAACAGATAAGTTCTCTCTCTTATCCATACGAGTTCTGTAAGTAAAGCTTGTGCATAAGAAAACCTCACCGCTTTCAAGACTTAGGTGCTCCCATCCCTTGACTCGAACGTTGCTTTGGTCAGGGGGGTTGTAGTGGCCTTTGGCGAGGAAGTTGGCGGGGGGCTGGTCCCTCTTCATGATTTGTGCCCGGCAAGCCCAGCCCCGCGACAACAACTAGAGGGTATCGGCAGGATAGCCTACCGGGGAAAAACTTGTTTACTTGAGCGTAAAGAGGCATTCTCCCTCTGCCTGGACATGTTCCATGCACAAGTGCCCGAGAAGGTTTATCTTTTTCATTAATATGCTGATCAACAAGTACAGACCTTACAGAACACAAACATGGATAAAAGAGATTACATAATTTGGACTAAAGTTTGGCAAGTGCCTACATATTTAAAAAAAAGATAAATGCCCATGATCCCCTTTTTTCTACTCCGTCCTTCCCTTCTTCGAAACTACAGGGGGAACAAGGAAGATGAAGGGAAGGCCCGACTGGGATTCGAAGCCTCCCCAGGATCAGGAGGACGCTGTTCCCGGGCTAGGAGGAAGAAACCGGAGGGCAGGTGTGGATGGTGGTGCTGCCGGAAGTTCAACTAGTGGTGATGGTGCTGCCGGCAAGCACGCCTCGTCAGAGTGGTCGTCCCCGGTCTTGGCGGATCATGGGTCACCGCCACCTCCTTTACCACTATCGCTCGAAGCTCCCGCCACGCCAGCCAGGGTGAACACCAAGCGCTCCGAGTAGCTCCACAGAGAGCATGGTCGTCTCCAACGACCCGAAGATGAGGGACCGCAGCCCTTTAAAGAAGCACACATGGGGACGAAGAGCCCACCCATACGCCGGGTAGGCGGTGCCCTGAGAGGAGGAATCTGCCACTACCAGTACCGAACCGCCCTTGCGGCCTCCCTCCGGCATCACGAGAAAAAGAGGACTAGGCCATGATCGACTACCACGCCTCGTGTCCCTTATAGGCCTCGGCGTGGTGTCGTTTGCATCGCTCCTCACTAATATTGGATCTACGGGCGGCCCGGCGACGAGCGCACCAGAGTCGCTACCTCCGGCGCTACCACCGCGCCGCCCGCGCACCCCCCTGAAGCATGCGGGAAGATAGGAAGAGGATTCTACCCCAGCACTCGACGCCGTCGACCCCAAGCTGGGGCTCGGGGCTTGGCCCCAAGCTCTCCTCTTCGTCATACCTCAGGAGGAAGCAGAGAATGAAGGAGGTGAGCGGACGAATACTCCCACTCCTCCCCCGTCCCTCCTTTTATAGACAGGCCGGGGTCGGGAGTCGCTCCCTCAGCAGGGGACCACTATCCTCCTCCACCAATCCATGAAGACCAGGCCCCTGCCTTAACGCTCCCCTGCACCACGCGCCTCCATTACCTACCCCGCTCGATGCATGCAGCATACGTGGCCTGGGGTAAGGGCGTAGTGGGAAGAGTGAATTGGCAGTTACTCGCCCGTGCGTTAAAGTCATTCACGGGTCATTACAAGAGTGGCCCCACTACGGTTGGCATTACGCACCGGGCAGAAGAACCAGGAACTGACCTGGGCCCAGATTAATGAAGAAGCAAAGAAGATCTCAAAGGGCGAGTAGCTATTTTCCCCCTCACCTGTGCACAAGTTAGGCCCTACCCCGACGACGCCCTGCAACTCGTTCGGGCCAGGCCCGGGGGCTCCTCTCGGTGCAACAAACCCCGGGTCTGTTGCCCAGACCGTGCACAGGCCCAAGATCAAGGTTGCAACGTCCAAGACAAGGCCAAGGTAAAAGAGATAAGCTCTTTGACAAATCAAAGGGCAAGCTGAGAAGACCAAGTCAAGCCAAGAAGCAAGACACCACTAAGGGAAAACCTCCCTTGCCGGGCAGGAGAGCCTGGCAAGGTCAAGGTTGCCCCGGAAGCGAGCCTCAAGATCGCCCCGGCAGGCCCGCCGGGGGCATACAGAGGCAAAACGCCCGGCCAAGGCTTCACCGCCCCACCTCACGACGACGCAAGTCACTGATTAGTGCGGTGTCAAGCCCCGAGATGACTGAGTGGTGGCCTTTCGCCACATGGCAGCCATTTCCTACAGGAATCACCTCCAGATGACACCCATCCTGCGACGTGTCATGCAGACAGGAGAGAAGGTGGCCAAATGGCCTGGCAAGGCATGCCGGGCAGGCCATGATGTGACACTGAGTGGCGCATTTAATGCGTACTGCTCTGTCTGCAGAGGAGAGATGATAGCACTGTTCACTATCTAATCAGTACACAATGACTGATTTGCCACTTTGATGACCCCTTAATCTATAAAAGGAGGCCCATGGCAACCATAGAAATGATTCGGATCCCTGTACACCCATACGTGCGTAGCTGCTCTCGCCCCGAGGCAACCCTGCCGGGCAAGAGCGTTGCGTTTCCACCACCATCCACCATCAATCCACCAAAGCAGGAGTAGGGTTTTACGCCTCGCGGTGGCCCGAACCTGGGTAAAAACTGCCCGTGTGATCTCTGCCGTGCTACGCTGTGCTCCTCCGCTCTTTGTGCAATGCGCTCAGTCCCCCTGCTGAACCAAAAGGGGCCCTTGGCCCCATAGGTGGCCGTGGTTTCCCACGACAGATGCTGATATTACTAAAACAGATAACATTTAATTGGTCAGCTATTGTTCCTACTTTACTTTCGAAAAGCACGTGCACCACATATAGAGAGACAACAGGGAGTTGCATTCTTAATGCGCTCTGGTTCATCATGTGTTGGCACTGCATAATGAACATTTTATTATCCAAAATCTGCTTGCTCTTCTTTAGCATGTTCCTCTTCTGTACTTCTTTAATAAGTACTCTCTCTGTTCCTAAATACAAGTCTTTGTATAGATTCCACCATGGACTACATATGGAGCAAAATGAGTGAATCTACACACTAAAATGTATCTGTATACATCTGTATGTGATCCATAGTGGGAATCTCTACAAGGACTTATATTTTGGAATGGAGGGAGTATAATAGTAGTACAGTATGTTCCTTGTAGTGAAGAGGAGCAGGGACATTTGCAGTGTACAGGTCTATTCGGTCGGTTGTGATGGACACTTTCAACTCTTCGGGCCTCTTTGATTCGTAGGATTTTGTAAACATAGGAATAGAAATTGCAGTGGCCTGCCCACTTGAATCCTATAAGATTAGCAAGGAAATGCGGGGATCTATGCAGCCTTTGAGAGTTACACTGATATTAACAGTACTGCACCTTCAATCGAAGAGAGCTGGTATTCGAAGCCTTTCTAGCCGTACCGGCAATAGTAGCCCATATTTTCCAGCAAGTTCCACTTTCCTGATTTTACTTGTGATGCTTGCGGTTTTCTCGTTATATCTACACTATGATATGTGTAGCTGCTTTGTGTCGCACTAGCAGCAGTCCACTCTTGAAGCTAAACAACACACCAATCATAAGTCCAAAGCTTACTTCTTCAAATACGAATTGTGATATGATACTGATATTAGTTAACAGACACACATTTAATTGGTCAGCTAATGCTCCCACTTGATTTTCCAAATGCATGTGGCCACATATAGAGAGACAGCATGGAATTGCATTTCTTTGGGCGATGTGATTCATCATGAGTGGGCAACCAACATTGTTTGGAAAGAAGCAGAATCTCAAGAATATGCTTCCTCTTCTGTTCTTTAACATGTTCCTCTTTTGTTATTCTGTATTTAGTACTTACAATATGTTCCTTGTCAGGAAGGGGAGCAGGGAGATCTGCAGTCAACAGCTGATAGAGCTGGCCTGTACGTGATCGATAGGCTTTCAATTAGTAGCGGCAATACAACACCGTATTTTCCAGCCAGTTCCACTTTCCTGATTTATATATGCTGGTTATGGTGTACCCCTTTTATGTACACTACGATCTGCCTAGTTGCTGTGTGCTCTTGTTATCATGGTTTGGCAATAAACTCTCTATACAGTATATTATGAACCTATCATCTGCCAACTATCCTTACTTCTGGAGCCTATTTTTTTGTATACTTGTGCTAGATTATATTAATGCACACACCATATTATAGCACACATGGGCTCTCTCATCAGAATCCAGTGATAGCACACAAGGGTTTATAGGGAGCCCCTATTATATTAGAATATCCTCTGCATTACAAAGATAATCTCACTACTATTTATGTTTTCATGCTTCTCAGATATTGTACGTAATCACAATGAATATGAGAATGTGCGCATCAGAAGAATATTGTGGAACACTGCAATGACTAACAAACTTGGCACCAAGGCATTGAGTTCCATTCTGGATGCAATGAAACTCATACGCTCCCCACCTACAGATTCTTGTTCAGAATATTATCCTAATGACTATTCTGACTTCGAGGAGTCTAAGGCAGATGGCCTGTCCTGTTCACCCATCAAGGTGCCTGTTCTAATTTGGCAAGGTTTTATTGATTGCGCATATCTTGCATAAGGTGTCTTGCATTTCTTCTACTTTGTTGCACCGCCATCTACTTATTTTACTCATCATATATGTCAAGATGCCATGCCCATCCATTATCAATACATATTCCATCTGTCATCATACCATGTTTTTCCACTCAAATGCTGTTCTTGTGCATCGGACATCAAAAAGGAAGAGGGTGATTTCCGAACCTGAAGGAGCACCAGCAAAGTCCTTGAAAAATGTGGTGGTGCCGGAGAAATCAGATAGCACCCCACTTATATTGGCTCTACAACCAGTGACACAAAATGTAGGACCGACTCCAGTAGACTGTACCCATACTTCACTGGCCACACCACTAGCCCCACCACACAGGACCTGCACTCCAGCAAAAGGTATGCCGATTTCAGTTGCCATAGCACCAGCCGTACCGTAGAAAAATCCCACTCCAGCAAAAAGTATAGCAAGTCCACTGGCCGAAGACCTATCCCAACTGCAGAGACGGCCAATTCCTGCAGATTGGAACCCCATTCCAGTTATTCCCAGTTTAAAAGACAACGCTTTCAATGTTGTTAGGAACTACGTGAATATATTCCCATCATGGGAAGATTATTGTGAAGACAAACACCATTTTCACATCTTCCTGTCCCACTTACGTGTAAGTGCTATTATTCATGGTGATTATTTTCCTGTTTTTTGCTAATTGAACGCATCAATGATTTACATTACATTGTTGTAAGTAGGCGAGGGTCAATCTGGATAGTCATGACAAGCAAAGCTTGCTTGCGCTTTTCAAGGAAGCATTGCAGCAGTATCGGTGTTACCTGAGGAAAACACGCTTTGATGGCAAGTCTATAAACGAATTTCCGGTGAAGTCTCCTGTGCTAAATTTAGAAGACATTGAATGGAAAAACCTTGTTATGCACTGGTCTCATTCCCAGGATGAGCTACTGTCTATGATATCACATGACAATTTGAACTTCTACTTTTCCGCATGTGCCTTATGGATATCTTTTGCAGGAAATCTGCTCGAAGAAGAATTCCGGTTTGAAAAGGACGACATGATATCGCAAATATGCTACCCGCTACTTTGCTCTTGTTAGTACCTGTTGTCCTGTATCACTGTACTTGCATTTATACCTGGTTCATTATGTGACAGCAGTATGCATGATAGCTTGCTTATCAATTGTTCGCTCCAAATTACCAGATTTGTATTAATGGTTACATTAATGTAGAATATACCCAATGCCAATGAAAAAGTTTAGCTCTGCATTGTTCTTGTAAGTACCTGCTGTCCTTTATCAGTGTACTTATATTGACAGCTAGTTGTTCATGTACCATCACTCTGCATCTTATTTTCCTTTGCCCTCCATTTTCTACACATCAGATCTATATTTACTCTTACCATAAGGTTGGATAAAACCAATGGTACTGAAGAAGTTTAGCTCTGCATTGCTCTTGGCTATACCTTTTGCCTGTATCTCTGTACTTACATTTATAGCTACTTGGTTATGTAGCATCACTCTTCATCTTATCTTAAATATTCTCCATTTTTTCTTATATTATCACATCTATATTTACTCTTAACAAAATGTAGAATAAAGGCAATGCTTGTGAAGAAGATTCTATGGTAAACTTCTTGAATTGCCCCCCCCCCCATCAGCATGGACAAGGGCTTTATAGAGCCGGTCTTCACCACTAATGTAAGTTTGTCCTTCTCAAGCCTTCAAACTTTGTTGTGTATATTTGGTTAGGCATGACTGCAACAACTGTCTATTTTTGGTGTTTGCATCAAATTGCATGTTTAAAGTTCATAAACAAAAGTTTGTCCTTCTCAATTTAAGTTTTCAGTTGTACAACCAAGTTCCTTCTTCATACCATGTAAATTAAACTATACAGGGCAAGTGATCTTCTTTTGCACTGCATGTATGCTTCTGTTGTTGATCCGTAATCCAGTGGTGTGGTGAAACTACCCACTACAGCACAATGTCATATTCTGCAATGTCTTAACTATGAACAATGTCATATTATTCTACTATAATTTAAACCGTCTCTTTATTTGCCAATCTGAAATGGGATAAATTGACAGCACACTAACCATTGATACTTATGAGTTCTTGATCTATAATCCAGTGGCGTCGTGAAGCTGCCAACTCCTTCACAATGTCATTTCCTCCCATGTCTTAACCTAAACAATACCATATTGTGTTAATGCTATTTTAAACTGTGTCTCTTTATTCGCCAATAAGAAATGTGATGAATTGTCAGCACTGATACTTATATGTGCAAAACCTGTCATCTGTCTACTTGTTTCTCTTTCAGAGTGAGGAGGATATAAGCGTCAAACAAGCGCAGTCTCATCAGCTTGCTCAGCTGCTTGCGCTGCAGCTCCCGATTAGGGCTAACCTTTCTTGAACTCTATTGAAGTGCTGTCGGTTTTGTATATTATTTTGTCGGCGTGTTTATTTGCACTGGTGGCGATCTTTGATGCCCAGTGTATGTAATCTGCTGTCTGCTTGTGCTTTATTATCATAGTGGCGAACTTTGATGCCCAGTGGATGTAATATGTCGTAATTTCTTTATTGTATAGTCTAGGTTTTTTCTTATTTATGATGCTACAGTTATTTTACTGTATATATATCCTGTCTTCGCTCCATGAAAAGTAAACCGGCCAAACCGTAAAATTACGGTACATAATCAGGCCGACATGCAAATTACTATATATGGGCCGCATCATGGGCCAGTCATCTTGGTCCGTTAACATGCCTAAATGTAAACTAGCCCACTAGTAGTTTCGGGCTTTTAATAGGCCGAGTAAACCGCCGGCCCTATTTTGGCAAGAAAATTCAATGGGCTTTTAGTAGGCTGAAAATTAGGGGCCTGAAACATGCCGAAGAGCTAACTGGCCGACAGTAGGCTGAAATAGACCCCGGCCCATGATTGTGCCAATCACATCACGGGTCGTTAACAGGCCAAAATTGTCTCGGTCCTTGTTTGGCCCAATCAGATTATCGGCTATGACCAGGTCGGATGCAAAGCGGGCCATAATTAGGCCCAACTATATGACGGGCTTTTAACATGCCGAAATGTTAAACGGGCCTTTAATAGGCCAAAACTAATATCAGGCTGTACTATTAAATGGGCCTTTAGCAAACAGAAATCCTAACCGGGCCTCAAGTGGGCCCAAAAGCACAGCGTCCAGTTGACGGGCCGAATCTGATATGGGCCATAATTTAGCCCAAAGAATGAAAGGCTCTTAAAGGGTCGGATCTGATATGGGCCGTAATATGGCCCAGAACGTGGTAGGCTATTAACGGGCCGGATCTCATATGGACCCTTATTAGGCCCAGAACGTGGCAGGCTGTTAATGGACCGGATCAAATATGGGCCGTCATTTGGCCCAAAACATGGTAGCCTGTTAACGGGCTGGCCCACTAGTGTCTTCAAAATCTTGGGGGCCTTTAGCTGGGCCGGCCCATTATGGTCTGCAAAATCTTGTGGGCCTTTAGATGGGCCGGCCCATTTAATCTTTATGGGCCACTTTTGGGCCGTCCACGTGTCAACATATCATAGGCGCATCTTGCCCATTGGATGAGTGACATCTGTGCCAACGCGGAGCTGACACATGGTTCCGTCGGCCAATGAGAATTTTACACGTGGAAAATCGCCATTGGTTGTGGCTGTTAGCGGGTTATCGGATGCAAAACCGGACCCGATAGCTTAACGGCGACCCGTTACGGTGAATGCCACATGTCGGTTACCCTTGACGAAAGCACTTCCATGACACGACATTTATCATCATGGAAGTGGACACTTCCATGATGATAATTTTGGTATTGTCATTGAACACTTCTACGACAACACAGGTATGAATATCTTGATTCTATCATAAAATCGTCATGGATGTACATGCATGACAGAAAACGTGACCTACTATGACAAACACGTATCATCACGGAAGTGTATTTTTTTTGTAGTGCAAGGTATCAATCCAGTAGGAGGAACACACAAGTCTCCAATAATTTCACCTGCACAAACAAACAAATACTTGCACCCAACGCGAAAAAGGGGTTGTCAATCCCTTCACAGTTACTTGCAAGGATGGGATCTGATAGTGATAGATATAAAAGATAAGTAAAAGTGCAAAATAAGATAAAAGTAAATAAATTGCAGCAAGGTACTTTTGTGTTTTTGATTTTGTAGATCTAAAAATAATATGATAAAAGATAGACCCGGGGGGCCATAGTTTTCACTAGAGGCTTCTCTCTTGAAGGAAAGCATACGGTGGGTAAACAAATTACTGTTGAGCAATTGATAGAAAAGCGCATAGTTATGATGATATCTAAGGCAATGATCATGTATATAGGCATCACGTCCGAGACAAGTAGACCGACTCCTGCCTGCATCTACTACTATTACTCCAAACATCGACCGCTATCCAACATGCATATAGTGTATTAAGTTAACAAGAATGGAGTAATGCCTTAAGCAAGCTGACATGATGTAGAGGGATAGATCCAATCAATATGAATAAACCCCATCTTTTTATCCTGAATGGCAACAATACAAATGCATGTCATGTCTCTTTCTGTCATTGGGATTGAGCACCGCAAGATTGAACCCATTACAAAGCACCTCTCCCATTGCAAGAAAAATCAATCTAGTTGGCCAAACTAAATCAATAGATCAGAGAGAAATACAAAGCTATATAAATCATGCATAAAAGAGTTCAGAGAAGACTCAAATAATATTCATAGATAATCTAATCATAAACCCACTATTCATCGGATCTCAACAAACACATCGAAAAAGAAGATTACATCGAATAGATCTCCAAGAACATCGAGGAGAACATTGTATTGAAGACCAGAGAGAGAAGAAGCCATCTAGCTACTAGCTATGGACCCGTAGGTCTGTGGTAAACTACTCACAGATCATTGGAAGGGCAGCAAGGTTGATGTAGAAGCCCTCCGTGATCGAATCTCCCTCCGGCAGAGTACCAGAAAAGGTCCCCAGGTGGGATCTCACGAGGAGAGAGACTTGTGGCAGCGTAAAAGTATTTTTGGTGTGCCCTCTGGTCTACGGGGAATATTTGGGTGTTTATAGAGGAAGAATTAGGGTTGGAAGAGCCATGGTGGGCCCACAAGCTTAGAGGGCACGCCCCCTGAGCTTATCGCCGCCTTGTAGACCTTCTGGCCTCCTCCCGAAGCTTCCAGGGTGTCTTGTGGTCCAAGAAAAATCGTCAAAAATTTTCGTTCCATTTGGACTCCGTTTGGTATTGATTTTCTGTAAATACAAAAACAAGGAAAAAACGGCAACTGGCACTGGGCACTAGGTTAATAGGTTAGTCCCAAAAAATGATATAAAATAGTATAATAATGCATATAAAACATCCATGGTTGATAATATAATAGCATGGAGCAATCAAAAATTATAGATACGTTGGAGATGTATCAAGCATCCCCAAGCTTAATTCCTGCTCGTCCTCGAGTAGGTAAATGATAAAAACAGAGTGGAATGCTACCGAACATGTTTATCATGTAATATTTCTTTATGTGACATGAATATTCAGATGCATTAGATTCAAAACAAAAGTTTAATATTGACATAAAAACAATAATACTTCAAGCATACTAAAAAGCAATCATGTCTTTTCAAAATATCATGGCTAAAGAAAGTTATCCCTACAAAATCATATAGTCTTGCTATGCTCCATCTTCTTAACACAAAGTATTTATCATGCACAACCCCGATGACAAGCCAAGCAATTGGTTCATACTTTTTAACGCGCTTCAGCTTTTTCAACTCTCACGCAATACATGAGCGTGAGTCATGGATATAGTACTTTAGGTGGAATAGAAGGTGGTAGTAGACAAAAAAGAAGGGAGAAATTCTCACATCAACTAGGCAAATTAATGCACTATGGAGATGCCCATCAATCGATATCAATGTGAGTGAGTAGGGATTGCCATGCAACGGATGCACTAGAGCTATAAGTGTATGAAAGCTCAAAAAGAAAACTAAGTGGGTGTGCATCCAACTTGCTTGCTCACGAAGACCTCGGGCATTTAAGGAAGCCCATCATTGGAATATACAAGAAAATTCCCACTAGTAATATATGGAAGTGACAAAATAGGAGACTCTCTATCATGAAGACCATGGTGCTACTTTGAAGCACAAGTGTGGGAAAGGATAGTAACATTGCCCCTTCTCTCTTTTTCTCTCATTTTTTTGTTGGGCTGTTTGGCCTCTTTTTCCTTGGGCTCTTTTGGCCTCTCTTTTTTATATTCCTCACATGGGACAATGCTCTAATATTGACGATCATCACACTTTTATTTACTTACAACTCAAGAACTACAACTCAATGTGACAACTCAAAATAACGGAACGGTGGAAGCTGCATGGTAATATACTCGGAATGGCTATGGAAATGCCATAATAGGTAGGTATGGTAGCTGTTTTGAGGAATGGTATAAGGAGGGTTTAATGCACCGGTGAAAGTTGTGCGGTACTAGAGTGGCTAGCAAAAGTGGAAGGGTGAGAGTGCGTATAATCCATGAACTCAACATTAGTCATAAAGAACTCACATACTTATTGCAAAAGTTTATTAGCCCTCAAAGCAAAGTACTACTATGCATGCTCCTAGGGGGATAGATTGGTAGGAAAGGACCATCGCTCGTCCCTGACCGCCACTCATAAGGAAGACAATCAATAATAAATCATGCTCCAATTTCATAGCATAACGAGAGACCATACGTGCATGCTTCAGGAATCACAAACCTTAACACCAATATTCTTACTATTCCACAATTTACTACTAGCATGACTCTAATATCACGATCTTTATATCTCAAAACAATTGCAAGGAATCAAACTTCTCATATATTCAATGATCTTCATGAAAGTTTTTATTATATCCCTCTTGAATACCCATCATATTAGGACTAAATTCATAATCCAAGCAAATTGCCATACTATAAGACAATAAAAATAATATAAGTGAAGCATGAGAGTTCAACAATTTCTTTAAAATATAACCACCATCGTGCTCTAAAAGATATAAGTGAAGCACTAGAACAACTGCCTAGCTTAAAAGATATAAGTGAAGCTCAGAGAGTATTCTAATAAATTCACGATTAATGTGTGTCCCTCTCAAAAAGGTGTGTCCAGCAAGGATGATTGTGGCAAACTAAAAATCAAATAAAGCAAAGGCTCATATAATACACGTCGCTCCAAGCAAAACACATATCATGTGGTGAATAAAAATATAGCCTCAAGTAATTTACCAATGGATTGTAGACAAAAGAGGGGATGCCATCTGGGGTATCCCCAAGCTTAGACGCTTGGTTGTCCTTGAATATTACCTTGGGATGCCTTGGGCATCCCCAAGATTAGGCTCTTGCCACTCCTTATTCCTTAGCCCATCGAAACTTCACCCAAAACTTGAAAACTTCACAACACAAAAACAGAAAACTCGTGAGATCCATTAGTATAATAAAGCAAACCACCACTTTAGGTACTGTTGTAAACTTATTACAATTTTATATTGGTGTTATATCTACTGTATTTTAACTTCACCATGGCTCATACCCCCCGATATTATCCATAGATTCATCAAAAGAAGCAAACAACACAATGAAAACAAAATCTGTCAGAAACACAACAGTCTGTAGTAATCTGAACAATGACCATACTTCTGTAACTCTAAAAATTCTGAAAATTTAGGACAATGTGGGAAATTTGTATATAAATCTTGTGTAAAAACTTCAGAGCAAAAACACGTTTATGTGAATTTACAAAATTCCAGAACTGGGCACAAAATTTTCTATTTTTTCACATAATCAAGTCAACTATCTTCCAAATCATTCCAAAGGTCTTACTTGGCACAAACACTAACTAAAACACAAGAACACCATCATAACAGAGGTATAATGGTGTAAAGTCATAAAACAGAAAAATAAATAATTGGGTTGTCTCCCAATAAGCTCTTTCTTTATAGCCATCAAGATAGGCTTGGGATATTAATGATGCTCACATAGAAGACAAGAATTGAAGCACAAAGAGAGCATCATAAAACATATGACCAACACATTTAAGTCTAACATACTTCCTATGCATAGGAATTTTATAGGAAAACAAATTATCAAGATAAGCAATTTCTAGCATATTCAAATAGGAAGAAGGAAGCATCAATAATTTCAACACAAAGAGAGGTGATTTATTAACATGAAAATTTCTACAACCATATTTTCCTCTCTCATAATAATTACATGTAGGATCATACTCAAATTTAACATTATAGCTATCATATAAAATTTTCTCTTCATGATCCACATGCATAAAAGTTTTATAATCTTCCAAGATAGTGGGATTAACATCAGCTAAAGTCATGACCTCTCCGAACCCACTTTTTTAAAAAAAATCATAGGATTGAACACTCTCCAAATATGTGCGATTATTTTTACCTAAAGTTGACACTCTTCAAAACCCACTTTCAATATTATTGCAAACATTATTATCAATAACATATTCATCATGAGGCTCAAATAAGTTTCCAAGATCATAAGAAGCATTGTCACCCCAATCATGATCATTGCAATAAGTAGTGAACATAACAAAATCATCATCCCTAAGCTTGGGGTTTTGCATATCATTAACACAATTGACATTAATAGAATTTATAATAATATCATTGCAATCATGCTTTTCATTCAAGGAGCTGTCATGAATCACCTTATAAATTTCTTCTTTTAATACTTCATCACAATTTTCAGATTCAAGAATTTCAAGCAAAGCTTCATAAAGATAATCTAGTGCACTCAACTCACTAGCAATTGGTTCATCATAATTGGATCTTTTAAATAGATTAGTAAGAGGATGAGGATCCATCTTAATTTTTCTTATTTATTTTTCTGTTTTTGAGTGTTGATATGAAGGCAAAAAGCAAGCAAACGAGCAAACAAGCAAAAAGGAAAACGGAAAAGAAGGCAAATATTTTTGTATTTTTCTGAAAATGTTTTAGAAGTGGGGGAGAGGAAAACGAGAGGCAAATGGCAAATAATGTAAATGCAAGAGATGAGGGTTTATGATAGGTACTTGGTAGGCTTGATGTAGATCCTCCCCGACAACGGCGCCAGAAATCCTTCCTACTACTTCTTGAGCTTGCATTGGTTTTTCCCTTGAAGAGGAAAGGGTGATGCAGCAAAGTAGAGATAAGTATTTCCCTCAGTTAAGAACCAATGTATCAATCTAGTAGGAGGAACACACAAGTCTCCAATAATTGCACCTGCACAAACAAACAAATACTTGCACACAACGCGAAAAAGGGGTTGTCAATCCCTTCACAGTTACTTGCAAGGATGAGATTTGATAGTGATAGCTATAAAAGATAAGTAAAAGTGCAAAATAAGATAAAAGTAAATAAATTGCCGCAAGGTATTTTTGGGTTTTTGATTTTGTAGATCTGAAAATAATATGATAAAAGATAGACCCGGGGGCCATAGTTTTCACTAGAGGCTTCTCTCTTGAAGGAAATCACACGGTGGGTAAACAAATAATTACTGTTGAGCAATTGATTGAAAAGCGCATAGTTATGACGATATCTAAGGCAATGATCATGTATATAGGCATCACGTCCGAGAAGTCGACCGACTCCTGCCTGGATCTACTACTATTACTCCACACTTCGACCGCTATCCAACATGCATCTAGTGTATTAAGTTAACAAGAAAGGAGTAACACCTTAAGCAAGATGACATGATGTAGAGGGATAGATCCAATCAATATGAATAAACCCCATTGAGGGAGTCATGGACTAAGGGGTCCTCGGGGCGACGGCCCATTGTACATGGGCCGGACTGGTGGAGCCGTATAATGATAGGAGATCTACGAAGCCATGGTGTACCCTCCAAGTCAAGGAGGCGTGGGATCTCTTTAAATTCCTTATTGTAATTTATCTTCGGTAACCCTAACCCTACCGGTGTCTATATAAACCAAGGGTTTTTAGTCTTTAGTGCTAGAGCTACATTCATCACCTCATCTCCTTAGGGTTTAGCTCATGCTGATCTCGAGGTAGATCTACTCTGTAAACCACATTATACATCCAATACAATCAAGCAGGACGTAGGGTATTACCTCTTCGAGAGGGCCTGAACCTGGGTAAACATTGTTCGTCATCCCTTGTTCCCCATCGATCCTAGATCCATAGCTCGGGACCCCTACCCCGAGGTCTGCCGGTTTTGACACCGACATTGGTGCTTTCATTGAGAGTTCCGCTGTGGGATCACCATAGGAATCGATGGCTCAACCGGTCGTTGGAGACCACACCCGCGCCGAGGGCTTCCCCGCCCCTGGTCATCTCTTCGTCTTCGGTGGCATATTAGTGTGCACCGATCCCACTAGTCGCCTCGAACAGATCGAAGGCTTCACCCCCGGTGAAGGGTTCATTGGTTCAGGGGCATTGACCCCAGGACCGGCAGTCTCATAAAAATCTGGTGTCTCTCAGAGTCCGGCCCTGAAGCCCGACCCCGACAGATCGCCCACAAGATCTCCCACCGAATCGCCAGAGTGTCCGGCACCCCCATTGGGCCAGCCGGCAGACCACTTGGCGAGTCTTTTTCGTGCAATGGGAATCTCTGTTATCAGGCCTACGCCCTATGATTGGATCGGGCTTAAACCCGACGACCGAGAAATCAACACCCCTCCAGTCATGCACCTCGTCGCCACGGTCGAAGAGGCCTAGGAGGGACCACAGCCCTACAAGCTAAGAACGATGTACACTCGAATCTCCAGCTCGGAGTCAGACACCAGCTCAGATGTACGTCCGGACTCGAGCCCCAATGCTAGATCTGGCCTCGAGCTGGTCCAGCCGCACACTAATCCGAATCCGAGCCCTGCACGACCAGAACCGGACATGACTCAACAACCCATCAAGGATAGTCCGGGTCCGCGGCAGGAGGGAATTCTCGAAATTTCCCCACCCACCCACCACACCGAATACTCTCCGGATTCGGGAAACCCAGACATATGGGACCTCATGTATGTCAAACAGCTGCCAAACAAGACAGTCGACCATTATTGGCCTAGATTTCTCCTGGCAAAGAACAGGATGGCACCTTGCTATGACAAAGAAATAGTTAAAGCCTTCCAGTTTAACTGCAGGGATGAGGGACTCTTAAACGCCCTCGCGCGTCACCGAATTCAAAACTTCACCGAACTATCAGACATGGTACGCAAATATTGCGCCATGGAGGACACGTGGAGGGCGCAACAGATGAACATGGGGCCACAGCCCGCCGCGCATCACGGAAAGCCTCGCTTTAAACGAGCTTACACAAATCGGTCGTCGGAGCGCGAGCCTAATGAAAAGAAATCTAGGCCCAGATCGGTGTTAGACGAGTTGCTGGATAAACCATGCCCAATACACTCGGTCTTGCTAGATGCCTACTATTTCACATTGTGCCCTTCCATAGAGAATACCATGCCCTTCTAGGACATGAGGCATTCTCAAGATTTCAGGCCATACCACATTACGGGTATATGAAACTCAAGATGCTAGGGCCCAACGGGGTGATCTCTCATAAAAGCGACCCGAGCAAAGCCTTGCGAACCGAGAACAAGACGGCATCCCTCGCCCTAGAGGCACTATTTGAAGCCCTCGCGCCGAAGAGTTGACAGTGCTACGCACAACAGTCGACAGGGATGATGTGGTTCTTAGTAAAAGACAAAAACCCACATCATTCAAGCCCGCAGATGAAATAGTAAAATTTCAAGTGCACCCAACAGATCCCAACAAAACAGCATCCATAGGAGCACAGCTGGACCCCGCAGTTGACGAGGCGCTAAGGACATTCCTGCATGAAAACTGGGAAACATTCGCCTGGCACCCATCAGATATGCCAAGAATCCCACGCAGGCTAGTAGAGCACAACCTCAACATTTTAAAAGGCTTCAAGCCAGTGAAACAAACCCTACGCCGATTTTTCGAACCCAAACAGCAGGCCATGGGCGAAGAACTTGCAAAACTGCTAGAGGCCGGATTCATCCGCGAGATCAAGCACCCCGAGTGGTTAGCAAATCTGGTCATGGTACCTAAGAAGGATAAGTCTTGGCGGCTCTGTGTCGACTTTAAAGACCTCAACAAGGCCTGCCCTAAGGATCCATTCCCCCTACAAAGGATAGACCAGATCATGGACGCCACCGCCAGACACGACTCGTTATGCTTCCTCGACGCATACTCCGGATACCATCAGATTAAGATGAAGGAGTCCGATCAGGCAGCAACCGCATTCATCACCCCTTACGGGCCTTTCTGCTTCAATAGCATGCCGTTCGGACTAAAAACATGGGAGCCACATACCAGCGCATGATTCAAACAAGCCTCAAAAAACAAATTGGCAGAACAGTCGAGGCATACGTGGACGACGTGGTTGTCAAAACCAAACACATCGACCAACTGATAGATGACCTACGCCAAACCTTTGACAACCTGCGGGCCTATGACATACGGCTCAACCCGGAGAAATGCGTCTTCGGGGCCCCTGCCGGAAAGCTAGTCGGATTCATAGTTTCCCATAGAGGAATTGAAGCCAATCCGGCCAAAATTAGAGGGCTATCTCAGCTCGCAATACCAACAGAGCTTAAGCATGTCCAGAAGCTAGCGGGATGCGTGCCCGCCTAGAGCCGCTTCATATCTCGCCTCAGAGAAAAGGCATTTCCACTCTACAAACTGCTCAAAAAGACCAAGAACTTCCAGTGGACAGATGAAGCAACCATGGCACTCGAGGAGATTAAAACACTCCTCACCGACAACCCTATCCTGGCCGCACCTGGCGTCGGTGAACCCATGCTACTATACATTTCAGCCACCAATCAGGTGGTCAGCGCGGTGCTCATCGTGGAGCGTGAATCCGAGGGCCACAAGTTCCAAGTCCAAAAGCCGGTCTACTACGTTTCCGAGGTGCTTACGCCATGCAAATCACGATACCCGCACCATGAAAAGATATCCTACACGGTTTGCATGGCATCTCGAAAGCTACGTCACTACTTTCAAGAATGTTCGATCACAGTGGCATCAGAGGTCCCCTTGAATGACATAATCAATAACAGGGACGTCACAGGCCGCATCGCCAAATGGGCCATCGAGCTTGTCCCCTTCGAGATAACATACAAGCCACGCCGAGCCATTAAATCTCAGGTGCTGGCAGATTTCATAGCCGAATGGACCGAGGCCGAACTACCCCTGGAGTATTCTACATACTCGCACTGGACAATGTACTTCGACGGCTCAAAGATGTTAGCCGGACTGGCGGCTGGGGTCATCCTAATCTCCCCCACCGGCGACACTGTTCGGTATGTCCTCCAAATAATGTACATGGACTCCAACAACACAGTCGAGTACGAAGCACTACTACATGGTCTTCATATGGCCACATCAATGGGCGTGCAGTGCCTCGAGGTAACAGGAGATTCAAACTTGGCGATCTCTCAAGTCAACGGCGAATTCGATGCTAAAGACCCCAAGATGGCGGCGTATAGAAACGCGGTCCTCCAGATATCAGCCCGATTTGAGGGCCTAGAATTTCACCATGTCGCTAGAGACAGCAATCAAGCAGCCGACGTCATCACCCGCATGGGCGCCAAGCGCGATCCGGTTCCCAAAAACACCTTCCTCGAGCGGCTCTTTAAGCCCTCCGTGGTATGGCAGGACGATGTCACCGGTGCACTATCCAACGAGCCCGCCCACAATGCCTCGCCCGATAATTGAACGAGCGGCAAAAAGACCGGTGATCCCTTCAAGACCTGTCCGGGCTGCTCCAAGGTACGCATCCACCAAATTAAAAGCACTAAATTCTTGTTCGGCAAAGGTAGTATGACGTAACGTCTCCCTCCGGCAGCGATGATTCATTACGATCTCGACTTCGGAGTTGGTGACTGAAACATCGTCGGAGTCCGCCGGAGGCACGCCAGCCGCCGTGTGTTCGGGGGAGGCTCTGGCTTGTGCCGAAGACTTGGGACCGGAGTTGTGATTCGGCGCATCCGAGGAATCTTCAAATTGGTGCAGAGGCATACGCCTTCTGCAAAAGTTGAGCAAGTTTTAGTAAAAGAGTGCTAAAATCAACCCTCGCTGCAATTCCGAAATACGTTACCGCTAGGCCGAGGGGGCAGGTGCTTCTGCTTCGGCGAAGGTTTTCTGCTTTGATATCCCATTAGGGGCCGAAGTTGGCGTGGTCTGCATTCCTCCCAAAACAGTCTTACGCGTAGTGCGATGACCCTTGGGAGCAGAAGTCAGCACGTGGGGAATAGCGCGAGATGATCGCCCTGTTCGGGTAAAGGTCTTCTTTTCACTTACTGTGGAGGAGGGAAGAGCCCCGGGGTGATTGGCTGTCATAGCAACCTTGACGCCATCAAGGCTCCCCTGGTAGAACACCCAGTATTCAAAATCAATCGACGTCTCCGGGTCGTCATGATACCCTGGATTGTCATCACGGGAATGGTCCTCTGGTTAAGGAGGAGGGCAATTAATGGACGCAACCTGATGCCTCCATCCCTGTTTAGTTACGATCAGTTAGAATTTGAGCGTAATCTATGAGTTCAAAATAATGGACTGTGGCTTACCACTACAAAAAAAAGACACATCCGTGACATTTTGGGTCGAATGGATTTTTTTCCTGTCATGCTTATGACACTTCTATGACGATAATTGTGACAAAAGCACGTATCATCATAGATGTGGTGGGCTCCTACTTCTATGACAAAAAATCATGACAGAAAATGGGCCTTTCATCGTGGGCGGGCCGGGGACGCACCTGCATGACATTCTTTGGGCCGTCCATGATGGAAAAAATCATGGTCGAAGCAAGGGCGAGGAAAATTTCGGGGAGTTCCCGGTTATGGTGGGTGGTCGGGGCCGAGCGATGCATGGAGGGATTGCGCGTTTCTCTCGTACATGTACGCGCGTGTGTGTGAGGCATTGGGCTCTAACTGAACCCGAGCGAGGCGTTCGCTTACTGAACCTGAGCGATTGCACTAGCTACGTTACTGAACCCAAGCGATCAATCCCTTGGCTGTTAACTGAACCCGAGTGATTCCTTCGCTACTGCTGCTAACTGAACCCGAGCGATCGATCGCTGCTGCTGCTGCTGCTGCTTACTGAAGCCGATCGAACCTGCTGCCTCTTGATGAATAGTGAACATGGGGGTTGGTTGAACGAGTCGAGATGTACATGGTTGGGGTTGGATGAACAGTCCCGGTGGGGCTTGGATGAACATGACCCCGTGGTAGTAGTAGTAGGCCGTTGCCGCTGGATGAACAGGACCCCGAGAGGAGGCCGCCACAGCCGAGCTGGTTGGGGGTGGATGAACAGGACCCCGTGGAGGGCTGGTTGAACAGTAGCTGGTGGAGGGCTGGATGAACAGTAGCCCATGGATGAACAGTAGCTGGTGGAGGTAGGAGGAACACGCGGTGGATGAACAGTGCAGGTGGAGGCTGAAGCAAGTCAACGGTGGGTGAATAGTAGCCCGTGGAGTCCCGTTTTGCGGTACGCCACACCCCTCTGATGAACAGGACCCCTGTTTCGACCGTAGCGCTCCAACACAAGTCCGTTTCCTCCATTTTGCGGTACGCCACACCCCTCCCGATGAACAGGACCCCCGTTTCGACCGTAGCGCTCCAACACAAGTCCGTTTCCTCCATTTTGCGGTACGCCACACCCCTCCCGATCAACAGGATGCCGTTTTGACCATAGCTGGTCGAACAGAAGGCTGTTTCCTCTGTACTACGGTACGCCAGACCCCGTTTCGACTGTTCAGTCCAAGCCGGTTGGCTCCCGTTGAATAGGACGCATTCCGACCCAGTCTGTTGCCTCTCGATGAACAGGTTGTTGTTTCTCCGTTTCGACCCAGCCGGTTGACTGCCCGATGAATAGGACGCCGTTGCTGCTGTCCGTTGCCTCTCCATGTACCCGAGCCCTGCCCGTACATATGCGCGAGTATGCGTTCAAGACCCCGCCTGCATGTACGTACGTGGCCGTATTTTTTGGCATGTGGCTGTATGTACGTGTACACGGTTTAGAAGGGACTGCCTGAACTGCTACGTTGGGGCCTCTACTACTACACGTGCCGCTGCTTGCTCGGCCACGGTTCATTGTTGCAGAGAGACCGATCGACCAATATGTACATACACGTTCGCGACCAGAATGACAACACTACGTACGCTTCGACCAGGTGGGTCCCGGCTGTCAGGGAGGATAAGAAGGCACTTCCTTGCGTGCGAAGTTATTGATGGTGGGTCCGAGCTGTCAGGGGGAGGATTCATTTTTTTCGAGCCTAATATGGAGGCACTTTCCTTGCGTCCGAAGATATAGCTGGTGGGTACCAGCTGTCAGGGGGGAAAACATTTTTTTCGCAAAATACAGATAACCCAAAATACAGAGGACCTTCCGGTAGGTCCCTGCTGTCAGGTGGAGGAATCATTATTTTGCACGTAATAAGAAGGCACTTCCTTGCTGCGGCTGTGGACCCAGCTGTCAGCCTCTCCATGTACAGTCCTCTTTCGATGTAAGTCGTTCCTTGACCACGTTGACCACGCCGCGCCGAGAGTACCAAGGCGGTGGACGATGGCGAGGCCTAGGAAGGGAATGACCCAGAGCCGGGGAAGACTCGGCTGTTGTTTCCCACGCGGAGGGGCGTACGAGGGTTTACTGGTTGGGCTGCAATGTGAGGTTGCCGTCGCCAGAGAATAACAGCAGGTCTGGGTGAGTACAGGGATGGCCAGGCCAACGATGGGAGTAGGGTGGGGCGATGAGGCCTGCGCGGCAGCAGAGCCGGCCATGGGAGGCAGAAGCAGGCGGCATGACCGGCGCTGGTTTGGGCAGCTAGAGCAAGAAGACCAGAGGTTGAAGAAGCACTACAGTCGTTGGATGGACATCGTACGGTCACTGGAGCTAGAATCGTTCACATTGACTAAGTTGACAAAGCCCTCCGTCCGCGTCAACTTAGTAGGCCCACAAGTCAGCCTTCAAATATGGTGGGTCCCACCTAGCAGCGGCGGTATTCATTTTTTTGTGCGTAATAAGGAGGCACTTCCTTGCGTGCAAAGATATAGCCGGTGGGTCCGAGCTGTCAGCAGGGCAAATGTTTTTTTCGCGAAATACAGAGGCCCTTCCGGTAGGTCCCAGCTGTCAGGGGGAAGGATCATTTTTTTGCCCGTAATAAGTATGCACTTCCTTGCGTGCGAAGATGTTGCTGGTGGGCCCCAGCTGTCAGGGGGGGAAAACATTATTTTTCAGGGTAAAAAGGATGCAGTTGCATGCATGCGTCCATGGGCGTGGTGCGTCCCCACTATCAGCCTCTCCACGTACAGTAATCTTCCGATGACTCTTGTTTGTTGACCATGTTGACCACACCGTGCAGAGCGCACCAAGGCCGGTGGACGACGGTGAGGCCCCAGACTAGAACGCCCCGGAGTTGGGGAAGACGCGGCAGTGGAGTCGTAGACATAGAGGAGTGGTAAACTTGACTGGTTCGGGTGCGGGGTGGGCCTACACTCGGCAGAGAATAACAGGAGGTGCGGAGGAGTGGAGGGATGGCCTGGCCATCGGTGGGGCAGCGTTTCACTGTGAGGCGCGCAAAACAGCGCTGCTGGACGCCGGAGGCTGGAGCAGGCAGTCCCGGCAGCACTGGGGGAAAAGACGTTGTATTTTTATTTTTTGCGAAAGTGCTTAGGCTTCGACCTACTGGCCCACATGTCAGCGAGTCCATTTGGTTTTTTTAGTCCATTTGGTGGGCTGGGTGAAATAATGATGTAGCGTCTATGCAGCCCATTTATATATTATGTTAGAATTTAAAGCCCATTTGCATTTTTCTCGAAATCCGCGGACTTGCTGGGCTGGGTGAAAATATCATGTTGGGCTGGACGGAGAAATGTTATAAAAACATAAACACATGATTGCACGTCTATTACTGCATTGGTCAGTAAAATCTTTGCAAGCTTATGTACGCAATCACCAGGAGTTAACTTGCCAAGTTATATATAAACAATTATTATTATTATTTTGTAAGAACTTTCGATTTACAAAATAAAATATCATTTTAATTTGATGAGTTAATAGGACGTAGGGTATTATTATTTTTTAGGCTAGACGTGGGACAGTTGAGTTGGTTCTAGGGAAAAGTACTGGGAGAAAACTCAGATTACATCGAAAAAGAAAGTGGGAGAAAATTCAGATATAGGATTAATAAAAACAAAAAATAAAGGAAGTGGGAAAGTCTATACAATGGTTGGACGAACGACGGGTTTAACGGAACCTTATGTTGTTTCTATTATATATATGGAATAAAATAAGATATAAATATAAATAATATATATACTATTATAGAAGGGAAAACATAGGTTCAGTTTTGCTTTTTTATAGAAAAATTGAACTGAGCTGTGCGTCGTCTTGAAAAAACAAACATAACTTGGGCTGCTGATGTTATAGACAAGCTAAGCTAGGAGGCCCAGAGGCCGCTTGATATCTGCTAGACCCCAAAAAAAAGTTGAAACCAGCTGGATCAACTGTGTCTGCATGTCATGGGCTGCGCATGTTAAACAACAAAACCTAGGCCATGGACCTGGTGGGCCCGGGACTGTCAGCCTCTCGACGAACAGTCGTCTCCCGATTCCTCTTGTTTTGTTGACCATGTTGGGAACGACAGGCGGCGGCGCCGCGGCGAGAGCACCAAGGCAGAGGATGACGTCGAGACCTCGGATCGAACGAACTGGAGCTGGGGAAGACGCAGGCGGAGGGGAGTACAAGGGTTGACTTGTTCGGGTGCAGGGTGGGCCGGTGGAGCTGCCGCCGCCGATGTGTGGGAGTAGAGGGATGGCTTGGCCAGCGCCATAGGCTAGGATGGGTCACCGAGGCGTGCGCGGCAGCACCGCCAGCCACTGTAGGAAGAGGACGAATGATCGAACAAAATAAAGAAATACAAATGGATAGGTGGTTGGTCCCAGATGTTTGTGTACGAGACCTGCTGGGTCCACCTGAGAAGGGGAATATGTTGGGAGGAAGGAGATTCAAAGCACGGCAGCACAGTGAACTAGTTACAGACATAAGCAAATAGCCACTAAAAAAAGCAAACAGGTTAATGGGTTCTTAGACAACATATTTCGGACAAAACAGATAATTACGACACATAGGCTAATGCATGAAACAATCAGATGATAAAGGTGCTTAAAAAGATAAAGTACATCATCTAGACCTTCCTGGCACGCTTGATCATGACGCTGCAGCTGTCCGTGTACTCGTCGGTTACGGGAAGCAGACACGCCCTCATGTCCAAGATCCGCCTATACATGTCGTAGCATGCGTACGCGTCCTTGGCCGCGTAGGTTATGTAGGCTAGATTCAGAGGTACCTCCCATGTGTTCAGGTTCTTGGTATCGACGTCTTCTTTCATGTTGGCGTAGCAGGGGTCGATGATGGCCGTGGCAAGGTCAACCATGGAGTCCTCCTGCCCATTGCTGATGATCTTGTATTGCTTCTGGATGTCGACAAGCTTGTTGCACCAGATGCTCCAGAACCTCTGGTGGCCCTACAGCAGTGGTAGACGAGAACCTCGTCATGCACGCATACCTGGGCGACGGCGATCCGCTGGTCCCTGTCAGGAGACGAATGGATGGGCACAAGGCCTAGTCCCGCGACCTTGTGCTTTCTCCTCCTGTGGGTACTGCTTGAACTTGGCAAGGCAGAGCTTCACCGAGTCTGGATCATTGGTGCACATCACATTCAACTTGGTGCTGCCATGGGTCTGAACGGCGAACTCAAAGGTGAAGTCCATATCTAGCAGGCTCACCCCTCGGATCGCCATTGGAGTCTCTTCTCACATAGAGTTGATGTGGCGGTTCTCGTCTGTGGGGATTGGGGGCAGGGGGATGAACACGATCGGTGTGTACTGGGGTACTGGGGGGCGGCACTGCCGCAGCAGCAGTTCGTTTTTCCAATATTGGGGAACTGCAATCAACGGTGAACGAGTGGGTAGGCGGTGGCATCAGTTAGTTTTTCAGCTCTTGGGGAACTGCATCCAACAATAAACTGAGTGTGTATAGGCGACATCAGTTACTACACCTCCCTCACCCGCTGCACGCCCGGCAGAACATGCCCCCTCGGGTTCACGAGCGGGTCTGTATTGGTACTGTTATAGCAAGTGTTAGTGGTCACTTTACATAAATTTTATTAGCTTTAATTAAAATTTATTCTTAAAACAACCAAAGCATTGGCTTGTTCTATCAGTGCAATGGGAGAAACATGCACAGCAATTAGAATTATTATTCTTAGGACGCAAATGATCAGCTCATTTGCCGCACTTTCACATAGACAATACTACCAAGTTTGAACAGCTAGTTATGGTTGCTGTCCTCTGCATCATCATGCCGTGTTTCCCAGCTTGCAAGATTCAGAACCAACCAATATGATTCAAATAATAAGTAAAACAAAGATGCCTACACATCACAATGATTCCCAGCTTGCAAGATTCAGAACCAACTCATTAGATTCAAATAATAATAAGTACAACAAAGATGCCTACACATCTCGATGATTCACAGCTCAGAGCCAATCGTAACTGTACAACTCAAACATTGTGAGAATGTGAACAAATAAATAAAAATAGATTGATGCTTCATGTAAGCAATTTGATCCAAGGATTTGCTTCAACATTGAAACCAGTCCTTTTTAAGGCCACGCAGGTCAATCATTGGCACCTGAAATATTCTGCATCACTGGTGGCACTACCACTTCCAATATATGCACAAGAGGGCCTTCTAGATTTTGAAGTAGTGTGTATAGAGCCTCATCCTTAGTATTTAACTAATAAACATAGCAGAATCTAGTGGAATCATTAATCAACGTCCTGAAATATCTCTTTCCACCTTGCACACACGCATGGCACTATAGAGCCTTTGGATAAAGTGAATCTCGTGATTAAATACATCTTGGCTAGCCGTGTCATACAACCCTGGGCGAATGCTTTTGACCATCACAACATCTGTAGTTGAGTATTCCTATTTGCATAGATAAGAAAGAGCATGATTACTATAATATTGGCACTAGTTAAATCAACTTTATTTCCAAAACAAGAAAAGATTGAGATAGAATAGCTTTATTAAAAAAATACAATGTTAGCACAGTATAAAAAAGCACAATCATGTTGATAAAAGACAGTACTTGACCTGTGTGAGATGACTTTGGGAGATCAAGTTATTCTTCATGTCCCCGTATCTTGCCATGAAGACGATTCATTGACATCCATTAACACCTCAGTGTAGTAGTAGAAGGAGGAGTGTCGACTCATTTCAATGACTTTTTTGTGTAGTTCAACTAAAATTATGGCGCTTGCCAGTTAGAGAGGTAGCCCGCACCATCTCAACGGTAGGCGTGATGGACTCAACTAGCTCAGTGCAGCTATGTGATTGATGCAGTGCACATGGACTTGATTCTGCCGGATAGGTCTTCTGCAAGTTATCTACATTGGAAATGAAATGGTAGCTAAGACAGTAGCTCTATTTTAAATGTATTATTACTTCATTTTATTAGTGGCGGTAGCAGTGCCAAAAAAGTAGCACAAGATCACTAGCTGGATGCAGAGTCAAAATCAACCAAAAAGGAACATACCCGGTCATGGGAACCATAATTGAGAGAGGGGCCCTACGCCGCCACGACTCGATGTGGTGAACCTGCACCTGCAGATCCACTTGGATGATTCAATTCATGCAACCTTTTTTTGCAGTTCGCCAGAAATGAAGCAAAGATTGCATCATGCAGCTAGCAAGAAGTACTTGCTCTCATGAGCTGGTAGGTTCTTCTTTAGTAGTTGCACTAAAATTGAGCAACATTAAGGTTAGCTGTCCTGCTTATGCAAGGTGCAACTATAATTCGGTTATCCTTTTGTGCAGTTCCACTAAAATAAAGTTCCATTGTGGTGACAGTGACGGCTCATCTTGCAAAGGCTAATAAAATGTTGCACGAGATTACCAGCAGAGTTTCACAGAGATGTTGGAAACTCCAATCAACCTTTGTGCAGTTCAACCAAAATTGAGAGACATTGCCCACGTGACATCTTAGTTGTACTGCACAAGACACTCATTCCAAAAAAAAGTGTTTTATGCAGTTCACCAAAAGGTCACAATAGCAACGAGGTGAAATGGATATCCCTATCCGCACAAAAAGATAGAAAGAAAATAGTTACTGGTCAATAACAAGATATGAAACATACACGAAATGAAAAGAAGCATCTTGATTATGTTCATGGCAATCACGCAAGAACAGTAGAAATTTTAAAACGGCGGCATTGCTTCATGTTACCGGAAGCATTACGTTCAACAATGACATTCGTCAAATATGGGATTACTTTAATGGTGGCATTGCTTGTTTACCAGATACAGTAGATCAACAGCAGCTAAAGAGTTGGTTTAAGGGCATGGGACAGTGGGGACACCAGGACACTCAGCAGCGTAAAGAAGCAACTTACTTATCATACTGGTAAAAACAGCAGGAGTACCATTTGTAACACAGATTAATTGCATCATATTACTGGAGGCATTAGATTAACAATAACACTGGTTAGACATGTCCTTATGGTAACAGTGTGATTGCTTCATTTTACATGCGCCCTTACATTAACAATAGCAAAAAGTTGGTATAAGGACATGCGACAGTGGACGCATCAGCACAATGTACCTACAAGGAGGCATAAAGTGGCGATGCCGAGTTTGTTCATACTCTGTCAGGGCAGCAAATCTAATCCTGGAGACCTTTTACTATGTGAGGGCAGCAAATCTAATCCTGGACATAGTGACATACTCTGTTGACTTGTCCACCAGCCACCAATTTCTATCCTTTTTTCAACTAATAATAGATTTGTTCCTTATACAGTTTGTACTGCCTTTGCCCTTTATTTCCCTTTTCAACCAAGAGACCGGTTGGGTATCCAGTCTCTGCTACTTCCCCCCTTGTTATTTCCTCTTTGAATCAAGTCCTAGATTCATGCTAGTACAACATTACCCCCTTTCTTTACTGTTTGAACCAAGTCCTAGATTCGACTGCATGAAGTAGCTTTACCTCTAATAATACTAAAAATTTAGGTGGCTTTGGAAGAGCTGATGGAAGTAGAAAAAGATCCACATGCAGACACATGGGGAGCTGGGGCAGTAGAGCAAGGCCACTTTTGAAGGAACTTATACCTGAGGGTCGTCGGGATGTGGCTAGGAGGCCAGCGGCAGGTCAGATCTGCCCACAATACGGCAGGGAGGAAGAAGGGTCGGAGGACCTCCGGAGCTGGCGCTGTGTCAGAGAGAACGACACGGGCAGAGGATCGGGACCCGTCGGCAGCTGTGGGTTTCCTCCCTCGCCGCTGATGACCGCGTGAACGATGCACATAGTCCCCTACAGACACCGGCCGAAGGGATCCGGCCGGATCTGTGACCAGCGGTGAGCAGAGAGAAAATGTCGCTACTGCTGTCTTGTTTAGATCTAGAGAGGATGAGAGAATGAAGAGAGCAACCCTAGTAAAGCAAGCGCTCAGGCCCCTGCCTACATATATAGTGGAGTGATTATCTTTTTCTCTCCACAACAAGCGTTTCAATTTGTGTACGTGGCATTAAAGAAAAGAAACTCTCTATTTAATGTGACTAACTGTACTACTCCTACTTACTAGTACTAGTTTTGTTCACTTGTGCTCCTCGGCCCTCCATTCATTGAACAACCCCACGGGTGAATAAACATACAGTACTATTTATATAGAACGAACAAGCTTGAACTATTTTGGCTTTGAGATATCGATGGTACAGTTTGACCACATTGCATCAATGGACTCGGTACTTTGAAGTAACCTATACGTATAAACACATGCACAGTTTACATGTACCACCTTTTTCTTTTGGTTTTCTGCTCCATGACACAATTCATCGATACAAAATTATACTATGAGTAGTTAAAAGTTGAGGGCGGGGCTTTTCCCGGGCAGTACACATGACAGTTTTCACATAGCCAGTTTGACAGAGAGGCGAGGAGGGTGAGGGAGTAGCGGATTCAACTTTACTGCTGGAAAGGTAGGGCTGTGCGATTTGACGGCGCGTTACTGCTGGAAAGACAGGGTCTTGTGATATTACTACTCACTATAGTCATTAATTACTGGCGCTACTACCGGGGTGATGCTCCCCCTTCCGTTCCCCACTCTAATCTGGTGCATGACACGTCGACCCGGGTGCTGGCTCTCCCACATGTCGGCGAAGTAAGAGCATAGCAAAGTAAGAAGGAGCAAAGAATCATGCGGTATATATAGTGTATATACTAGTACTACTAGTCCTAGTGAACCAGCAGATGATAGGCCATAGAAAACAATGTGGTGATATGGCCATAAAAAACAATGTGCTACAGTCCAGTCTCTAGCACGTGGAAATAGCCTATGAGTACATATAGGAGGATAAATGCGTGAAAAAATATGTACTATGAAGCGTAGCTGCGGTTCGAAAAGGAGACCTAAAGTGATGACAGGTATAGGTCGCGCGCACCGAACTAGTGGTAGTACTCGTACTAGACGTACGACTATTTTTCCCTAAAAAAAGAGGTACGAGTACTCAGTACTCCTATTCTATCAACGCGAGTCCCATCTGACAACAGCGTCCGTGCTACAGCTAGCTCTTCTCCCTCGTTTCTCTCTTCCAATTCTAACTCAGCCGACGCGCGGTGGGCGGGGTGGGGATTTGCCGAAAGTCGGTTTGCTCAACTGCGGCCCCACCTGACAGTGAAAATGCTAAGAGAACAAGTGTTCCCTAGCTTGAGCGGCGTGCCGGACAGACCTTGTGGGGGTGCGACGCGAACCGCAGGGTTGAGATCCTCTGTAGTACTGTATGGTGTTGTAGTGCGGATGACATGTGGGGCCAGGTCCACACGGCAGTGACCGTACTGCATGGTGCGCTACTGCAGAGGATCCTAACCCGGCACAGGCATCCTGTACTTGTTCCACTTTCTTGTTTTGAACTCGTTACTTGTAGTAATGCTCAGTTTTGAATATATAAGTTTGGTTGTCATGCCAATATATACAGTACTTCCTCCATGTAGGTTGGCTCGCTGAAGTCAAAATTAGACACAAAACACGATGGTGACGGACCAGTCTACCTCCGTCCTGGTTTATGGCTCCCCGTCGTAATCTGTGCCAAATTTTGACCATAAATTTGACTAACAAAAGGTTCATGCATGTCACCAAAATTATATCATTGAAAACTATGTTCAAATACAAATCAAACGATATAATTTTTGTTGACATGCACTAACATTTTGTGAGTTAAATCTTTGGTCAAAATTTAGCACAAATTACAAAAGGGGCTAATAAACCAGGACCTAGGTAGTACACCAGGACAAAGACAGTGATACTACATATAATTAACGCCAAATAAGAGCAAGGGATCACACATGTCATTTACGACTGGAATAAAAATGCCATACACTAATAAAACATTAAGGCCACTAGGCAATGCAGTGCTGGTTACAGGAGGCAAGAAGAAAGATGCACCCATCGACGACGTCCACCTCCTCGACTTAGGGTGCTGGCCCACCGAACGGCAGCTAAGTAGCAGCGGCTTTCGTGGCCAGGTCGACGTGCTTCTGAACAATGGCGTCCAAAGATTCCAGCCGCTGGAAGAAGGCCAACGTCTTTGTGTCCTCGCTGGCCTTGTAGTGGCCTAAGCAGACGATTTCCTCATAGATGTGGATGTGCAGGTCGACGGTTTCTTGCATGGCGAGGCGCTGCGCGGCGAGCGCGGCCTCGAGGTGCACATTCTTTGTCGTGACGTCCGGCAGCTGCAGGGCCACCAGTGCTTCAAAGAGTTCGTCACCTTGGAGGCCGATGAGGGTGGCAGGCAACAAGGAGCCTGGGAGCACAGGCTGGAGCAGTACGGCAATGTCGTCCGCGCGCTTCTTGACGGTGGTGAACTTGCAGATGGAGCCGACCATCATCTCGTACATGCGAGAGGCGAAGCCGGCGTCGACGAGGGCTATGATGCTGGCGATCGCCAGTATCGTCTGGAAATGCTGCGTGGTGCGGGGCCGCAGGCCGACGTCTTGGATGATCTGGCACAGCCGACTGCCGCTCACGCCCATCGACGCCATGGGTGCTTGTGGCTTGTGGTCACTTGGTCTTGGTCTTGGATTGGAGTGGGCAGTGTTGTGCAGGGACTAGGAGTAGATGGATTGGACTGGTTGGGCGCCTTTATATGGGAGTCCAAACTGTGTTGCATTCACATCGTGCTGGCTCCATTCTGCTTCTCCAATTACTTACTGTACCTCTGCATGCTAATTGAATGCGGAGGCATCATTGACCGTTCAATGTTTCGGGAACCGCTACCCTCTGCCTCGTGGGCATTCAAGCCGTACCAACATAAATGCGTGTCAAAAAGAGACTAGTCAGTAGTAGTAGTATACTCAATATATTGTGCACCGTGACCAAGGCGGAGAGGAAAATGAGAGAACTTAATACGTATTTATTTACAGTGTAGATTCAGTCATTTTGCTCCGTATGTACTCATTTACGGTGTAGTCACTTGTTGATATCTCTAGAAAGATAAATATTTAGGAACGGAGGGAGTAGTCCCTCCTTTCCGGTTTTACAGGGCTATACTATTAGGTACTAACATGACACATGCCAAGACAAATTTGCTTATGTGGCATGGAGTTAATGAGGGGAGAGATGCTTGTGGTAACATAATAAGACCTCCTCCAATGCACTAGTGCTAAGATGAGGTGCTAAGCATATTAAAGAGCTAAGCAACTAAAGTCCCCAATGCAAAGGTGATTAACTTGTTGTAGCTAAGGCTGGTCATAGTGGGGAGTAACTTAGAGTAGTGTCATGCATATGACACTAGTCTAAGTTACTACATTCATAATGCAAAGTAACATAATAGTAGTATCATAGATGGCTTCATTTATTAGCTTGTAGACTCATCTTGTCTTGGAAAACGCTATGTTACAGTAACATATTATGTTACCACCTCTCATTAACTACTTGCCATGTAAGCAAAATTTTCTTGGAGTGCGCTATGTTACTAACTAAGTTACTCCCACTATGACTAGCCTAAGCATCCTTCATTTAATGATTTAGCAACTAAAGTTATCCATGCATTGGTGGGCTTCTTTCATTTAAGTGTTTTCTCTAGGTTCCCGCGCTTAGCATTGTTTCTTCCTGGGGTCACCACACCCATCTCTCTCCTCTTAATTACTTTGCCACATCATCTTTTTTGCCTACATGGCAGGCTTAGCACCTGTACAAGGTGGAACATTGGGAGGGGCCTAATATGTTACTATAACATAACACACCCCTAGGTAAAATGAGTCTATGTCTCAATTAATGAAGGCTTGTATGTTACCATCCATATGTTACTACCCATTATAAAGGTAGTAACATGGACTAGTAACAAAAGCATGTTACTAGTCTAAGTTACTCCCCACTACGACCAGCCTAAGAGCAAGTAAAATGGTGGGCTTAGGCCCTCCACTATGTAGGCCAAAATGGGTGCCAAATCTACTTTTGGGGTATTTGGCATCGATGCCCTACATTGCATGACCGGTGCCGAAGAAATTTTTTCAGGCATCGAAGCACGAGCTTGCTCCGGTGCCAAATTAGTCTGAGGCAATAAAAAATATGTATCTCACCCTTCTGGCGCACAAACCAACAACTCTACTCCGCTGAGTGTGCTGCATGTGTTGGGTCAATTGGTTTTTATATACATGTGGGCCCATCTTGCAATCGATGCCAAACTATGTACGTTGTGGGAGCGGTGCCAAAACATTTTCACTTGGCATCGGTGTATACGTGGCCTGCTTTTCAGAAATTTAGCACCAATCACATGGCAATTTTGTCTAGGTGGAGGAGAGACATAAAAAAGTAAGGGGAGTGGGCTCTCATGCAAGAGACTGGCTATATGCGTGCTCCAAGGCAGATGCAATAAATGCGAGGAAAGAGATAGAGAGAAGATGCTACCGCTGCATGTCGTGCTAGGTACTACGTCCCACGTCTCTCATTGGTTGATTCCTATTCATGTCTAGAAACAAGAAACATGGTCGGGTTTGTTTTGGGATTATTTGATTTTCGTAAGATGACTATTACTAGCAATCGAAAAAATAACCGTAAGATCTGCATCCGACGGTGGCACCTATTGGACGCAAACAGCAGTAGAAAAGAATTGCCACAAAACTGCCCCACCACGCCCCACCCCTACACAACTGCCATGTTCGGGGTGCGCTTGGTTCTTTGCCTCTTCAAGAAGTTGAACAATGATGTTACTACTTCTACAGTATCGAATCAACTGCTGCATGTCCCGTCCACCGCGTGGGCGAGGGAGAGCTTGTTGTAGGAGTAGTAAAAGCAAAAGCCTCTCCTCGTCTGCGAGCCACCGCGCGCATGGGCGAGGGAGAGGGCGTACTACTAGTAATCAAGCTTCTCCTTGTTGTACGAGTTGGCGCGACACATCATAGCACGGGCCCCGCATGCTTGCCTCTAAACTTGGCTAAAAGACACACATTGTACAATATTTGCTGCAACCTCTAACATTTACCCCACCATAAATTAAAATATATATTCCTCTTTAGACCAGATCAGCATGCAAACTACAATAACCAGGATGACAGGTATGGCCAGAAGATTATTTTAATAAAAAAAATGCTTCGAGACGGCCTCATAGCATGGAGCCGACTCCAACGATTTTAAGCTTGGTACACGCTATCCTAGACTATGTTACTATACTACCTCCCCTACGCTACACATGAAACTGCCACACGAGCGTTCGAGTTGCGCTTGGCTCTTCGCCTCTTCGGGAAGTCGAACAATGATGGTACTACTACAGTGGAGTACTATAGTATGCTTCTGGCCATCTGATACTGAATGAACTGCTGCATGTCCACCGCGTGCGGGAGGGAGAGCGTGTAGCGAAAGCTTCTCTAGTCCTGCGAGCCACCACGCTCATGGGCGAGGGAGAGGGCATTGTAATCAAACTCTCCTTGTTGTACGAGTTGATGCGACACATCAAAGCAGTGCACTCGATATATTTCAATAATTTGCATTTACCGATGCATTAATTACAACGCATGCATGCATGTCGTGACTTTCCTTTTGATACTTGCATGTGTTGATTTAATACACCTTGAAGTAGTATGAATATGTGATGGTAAAACTTTCTAATGCCCCGGCCCTAAAGCGAGAGATGGTAGTGCACGAGGAGGGCGAGATCATGCCGATGGAATAGGACCCAACGATGGAGCTCTCTATGGTCTCTATGGACCTCACCTTGCTCTTCTGCCCCTTGTGCCTCCGCCCCTTGAAGCCTCCAGTGTATGAGGTTCGAATACACCTCGTCCGTTCGGCTGATCGAGCAAGGTGCAGGTTTCTTCATTGATGTGCTATTCGATTGATTTGTGCAGTGCAAGGAAGGGCACCTGGCCTGTGCGGACTACCGCGGCGAGCGCCCCGGGAACTAGCGGCAGTGCCAGAAGTGCGAGCGCGGCTGTGGCTTCGATGTGCAGAACACGGCAATGGACGCCGTCCTCTCCTTGGTGAGGGTGGAGTGCCCGCACGAAGGCTGTGGGCTCTACGTCACTTACCACAAGCTCGCCGATCACCAGAGCACGTGTCCGCTCGCGCCCTGCAAATGCCCCATGCCCGTCTGCGGCTACGAAGGCCCGCCGCCAGTGCTCCCCTACCACATCAACACCGTGCATCCCATACCCGTGCACAGGATCCAGTACGGCAAGGTGCTCTAGCTGCAAGTGCCAGTGTCAGAGACATGGCTCTTGCTATTCGCGGAGGAGGATGGCTGCACATTTTTCTTTGTCGGCGACGTGCTCGACGTTGGCGTGCCTATCACCGTGTCGGTCGTCTGCATCAGAGCGGGGGCGTCCCCACCGCCGCACTACGTGACCAAGCTTTGGGCGAACGGCCCACCGGGGGAGGCCAAAGGCAGGACTGACGCTGTCAAGGTGGAAATCGAGGTGACAAGCAGCAAGGATCTCAGCGCCGTCGCCGTGCAGGAGCTGACCTTCTTCACAGTTCCGGCCAAGCTGCTGGCTGGGGCTGGGTTGTCTAGGATGGTGTCCCTCCACATTTAGATTGACAAGCTCACCTCCTAAATGATTCTACAGTGCCTTTTGTTTATCTTAGTAATATGCTAATATAGGGGTTAGCTCGGTCTACTTTAGCTTAAGAGATGGTGGATTTTGGTGGCGATGCAACAATTACTTCGACATCAGATCAGCAGTTAAAGTAATTTCCAACAGTGGAATGGATATTTTGTGTCTGTTGGATATAAAGATCCTTTGGGTAAGAAGTATAAGCTGCTTATATGCTTGTTTGTTGAGGAAGTGTTGCATACTTCTGCGAGTTGATGCGACACATCAAAGTAGTACTACTACTAGTAGTACTCACCCGACTACGCACCAGGTAGACGAAGCTCGTGTCATGTTGGTGCCGTGTGCAACCCGCACATTAAACAAAACAATTCGCCTCTAGCTTACCCTCTGCGTTTTAAACTTCTCAATCTCAAGGCCAAGGAGCAACGGGAACCTATGATAGAGCCAATCGGATGGTTGAGAACACTACAATTCGTAGCTACAGATGCGTGTGTGAGAGAGGACGAGTGCGTGCGTGCACCTCTTCTCTTCGTGTATAACGTACTAAACTCAGAGTACAAGTGTATGTGGGTGGCATCGACCTAGGTAGCTAGAGATGGTGCGTGCGAGAAGTCCCGAGAGACTATAGGTGTGTGCGTGGGAAAGAGGGAGAGAGATGATATGTGTCGATGTAATGCGTGTGAAAAAAAGACTAGTCTATAGCTCGCCACGAGGCTATTCCTGGCGAACGCCCCTATAACTGTAAGATATGTATCCGACAGTGCGAGTTATTGCATGTATACAGCAGTAGAAAAAGAAGTACCGTGGCATATTACAAAACTGCTACACCATGGCCGAGAACGCGTGCCCACGTTACGCCATCCAGGAATAGTGCCGCACTTCGAAACTAGAACCGTCAATAAATTTTGAGCTTGCGTCTCGTCACATTCCAAATTACTACCACGCTATATTTAATTGCAAACCTGTTCACACCGATGAAAACCTAAATGGTTTCCCACTTAGGAGCATATTAGTACTCGGTTATAAATACTCTACTCCAAGATGACTGCACATTCCTCCTCAACTCCTCATCCACAAAAACAAACAAGTCTTTCATCTTCGTTCCCTTGCATCTGCCATGGCCCGCATGAGTTCTGGGTCGAGAGATTACGACCAGGGGGAGGCGAGCATGGAAGCGGAAGCACGAGAGGTGTACCGCCTCGCCGCTGTAGCAGCCAACATGTCCTGTCGTGCCGCCGTAGCAGCACAAAGGTCCTGTCGCGCCGCCGAAGTAGCACAGAGGTCCCGTCGCACCGTCGATGCAGCAGACTTGTCCCGCCGCGCCGCGGAAGCAGTAGAGATGTCCCGCCGCGCCGCGAATGCAGCAGGGAGGTCCTCCCACGCCGCGGCGGCCTGGGAAAATGTCTCGCGGGCAGGCGAGGACTCTCACAGGCACATGCGCGCTATGCTCGATGGCCTGATGGGTCGGATCTCTGGCTGGATGAAGCTGCAGGACGAGATGAATGCCTCGTTTGAAAATGCTACCACCGTCATCCAGGGACTAGGGGAGGACAAGGCAAAGCACTGCACCGAGCGCGACCTGCTGAGGGCGAAGATCGCCGGAAGGGTGAAGCAGACGGAGGAGAGCACTGCCTTGTTGAAGAGGACGAGCGTCATCGTCAAGAAACTTATGGACGAGAATGCCATGCTCCGCATCGAGCGCGAAAAGCTGGTGGAGGAATCCGTGGATGCTGCCAAGTAGCGTATTAAGGACATGAAACTGATGAAAGAGTTCATCAGCGCTCGCCGCGAGAACTAGTCTCCGCGACCTGCAGTGCATCAAGAAAGTAGAGATCAGCCAGCCAAATCATTGTATGTGTCTTCCTTCTTCTTTTGCCCTTGTGTATTTCGGGCGTAGCCGCATGTGGCTTTTTTTAATTATCTTCCTAAATATGTAAGACAATTATTATCCACTGTCGTCGTCCTTATATATTCATCAGTCTTGCTATAAGTCGCAGTAGATGCTATATAGGTCCGTCGGATCTTACATCAAGATCCGTGCAAAATTTTCTTTTCAGATTTTCTTTTTTCTCTCTAAAACCTCAGTCGAGTGAGACATAGCCATGCCATTAAACATGGGCTCGGGCGCCATTAATGGAGACCTTGGGAGAGAGGTGGGCGGTGGATGGAGGTCAAAGGGCTCTCCTCTCGATAAGCACGCGCAGGGGTCTGATCGCCCGCCTCCCGTACTCAAATAGCTACCCCGCATGGTGCCTCCTAGCCAATAAAAAAAGGGGACGCGTGGTGGCACGTAAATGGTAAGTAGAATGCCCATGATTTCAATAATACTTGTATTTCCGATTGTAACATGATAGCACTTGTTCCAAAATGACTTTGTTGATTGTTAATGTGTGCACCTTCGCAAATCGGACAACAAAATTACGACAGCATGTTGGTGCCATGTCATGACACCAAGCCAAGTTTCATGATTTTCATGCGTGTTTTGGATTTATAGGAATTAAAAAACCAAGTTTCTCAATGTTTCCGGATGAGCCACAATGCCCAGATGTTTGAATTTCATTCCCATTTCTTGCATGGGACCTAGAAATTTATCCGAGGACACACATGTGATTTTTCAACCAACTTTGGTGCACTGGAGCATGTGCTTGTAGTTCAAATTTGAATTATGCACATTAAATGACCAGAAACTCAATTAATGTATAAAAAGGCCAAATGAACCCGGAATAATTCCAAAATTTAACACGACACTCATATAGTTCTATGTTGCCTCTGTAAAGAAAATCAAGGGGGGGGCAGCGTATATCGTTTCGCACACAAAGGTGACACGTTCCCTCTCAAAACCATGAGCCTTCTTAAGAGAAGCTCCGGTTTGCAAGAAGCTTATACCACAACTTGTTCCAATTCGGCCAAAAAAATTACCACAGCATGTTAGTGCCATGACATGACACCATGCCAAGTTTCATGATTTTCAGGCGTGTTTTGGATTTACAAGAATTTAAAAACCAAGTTTCTCAATGTTCTCGGCCGAGCCACGACGCCCAGGTGTTTGAATTTCATTCCCATTTCTTGCATGGGACCTAGAAATTCACCCGAGGACACGCATATTATTTTTCAACCAACTTTGGTGCACTGGAGCATGTGCTTGTAGTTCAAATTTGAATTATGCACATTAAATGACCAGAAACTCAATTAATGTATAAAAAAGGCCAAACGAACCCGGAATAATTCCAAAATTTAACACGACACTCATATAGTTCTATGTTGCCTCTGTAAAGAAAATCAGGGGGGCAGCGTATATCGTTTCGCACACAAAGGTGACACGTTCCCTCTCAGAACCATGAGCCTTCTTGAGAGAAGCTCCGGTTTGCAAGAAGCTTATACCAAAACTTGTTCCAATTCGGCCAATTTTTTTTACCACAACATGTTAGTGCCATGACATGACACCATGCCAAGTTTCATGATTTTCAGGCATGTTTTGGATTTACAAGAATTTAAAAACCAAGTTTCTCAATGTTCTCGGCTGAGCCACGATGCCCAGGTGTTTGAATTTCATTCCCATTTCTTGCATGGGACCTAGAAATTCACCCGAGGACACACATGTTATTTTTCAACCAACTTTGGTGCACTAGAGCATGTGCTTGTAGTTCAAATTTGAATTATGCACATTAAATGGCCAGAAACTCAATTAATGTATAAAAAGGCCAAACGAACCCGGAATAATTCCAAAATTTAACACGACACTCATATAGTTCTATGTTGCCTCTGTAAATAGAATCAAGGGGGGGCAGCGTATATCGTTTCGCACACAAAGGCGACACTTTCCCTCTCAAAACCACGAGCCTTCTTGAGAGAAGCTCCGGTTTGCAAGAAGCTTATACCAAAACTTGTTCCAATTCGGCCAAAAATTTTACCACAGCATGTTAGTGCCATGACATGACACCATGCCAAGTTTCATGATTTTCAGGCGAGTTTTGGATTTATAGGAATTTAAAAACCAAGTTTCTCAATGTTCTCGGCCGAGTCATGACGCCTAGATGTTTGAATTTCATTCCCATTTCTTGCATGGGACCTAGAAATTCACCCAAGGACACACATGTGATTTTTCAACCAACTTTGGTGCACCGGAGCATGTGCTTGCAGTTCAAATTTGAATTATGCACATTAAATGACCAGAAACTCAATTAATGTATAAAAAAGGCCAAACGAACCCGGAATAATTCCAAAATTTAACAGGGCACTCATATAGTTCTATGTTGCCTCTGTAAAGAAAATCAGGGGGGAGGCAGCATATATCGTTTCGCACACAAAGGTGACACGTTCCCTCTCGAAACCATGAGGCTTCTTGAGAGAATCTCCGGTTTGTAAGAAGCTTATACCAAAACCTGTCCAATTCGGCCAAAATTTATACATATGAAAACAGGGTTTAGATTGTCCCGAACATCTCGCTACCTAGACCAATGTACTGTGATTTGAATTCAACATAAAATGGATACAAATATTTGAATTGGAGATCGTATGGTACATGTAGTTCATATTGAAATATGATTACTACTATATGCATGTTTTCTATTATCAAGATAATATTTAAATGATGGTATAACTTGACAACAATCGTATTCAAATAAGGAAAATTGATTCAAATTTAGTCCAGATGGTAGACGACAATACATATATATATATTCATAGGGTGGAGTAAAATGTTCATATAAGATGGAAGATCAAAATGTAGGACTACATCCATTATAAACCACAAGATCACCTAACGATATATTCGAATTCAACATAACGTGGATTCAAAAATTGAAATTCGAGATCCTGGCATTTTTAATCATATAAAAAGGGACATGACTCTTTCTTGTGGTGGGAATTGATTTGTTTTTTGTTGTTGTTGAGGGAAGTGCGAATTGATTTGGTACTGTATAGGCTAATCTTGTTCTCTTGATTTTTTTTTACATTTTTCTTGTAGTTTTTTCAATGGCATTTATAGCAATATAGTAAAAGGGGACATGACTCTCTTGTGTCTTGTATGAATTGTTTTTTTTGTACACGTTAAGTTTGTTCTGCCGAACATGGAATCCACGCCTTGTTATCCCAAAATTTTCAAGCTCGAGTATCTTTTGCCTCTTCTGCTGTGAAACTCCCGCCTCTTCAACCCACGCCGTGCCTTGTTATCCTAAAATTTTGACGCGCACAAAAACTCCCTCCTCATCCGAAATCGGTCCCGCAGCCCAGACACGCGAAATCCCCCTTCTACCCCTCAGCCAGAAATGCCGCCTCGATGTCGCATGGTCAAAACCGGTGGGGGTACGTTCGTAACTTACCCCACATTTCGGACAAGCACGTCCCTAAGCCATGGCTCCCCCTACCTTCCCCTTCGCCCCCCCCCATTCGTACACCGAGGCCGCCAAAACCCGCGAAACCCCACACTCCTCCGTTGGCCTCCCGATCGCCGCCCAGCTGGAGACTCTTCCCCGACGACGTCGTCCACAGCAACAACTCGACGTCCCTCATCCACCGCACCAGATGAGGATCCGTAATCAATCTCGTCGTCCCGCCGGATCAGCCGCCCCATCCTCCACCTCCAAGGAGCTGCCCTGACGTTCACCTCGTCTATCGCGCCACCTCCATCCCCACAGCGCCGTCTTAACCTGCCCCACCGGAATCGGAGCACCCTCACAAATTCCTTTGATGAAGCCGAGGCCTACTCAGTGCCACCAAGGAGGTTCTGCACTCACCGCTGCATTTTATCTTTTATTCGATCTCACGGGGCTGCTGGTGCTCGATACCGAGCAGCCATGGTGGGTCTCCATCGACGGCATCGTCGCCGGCCACTTCCTCCATGGTGTCTCTCCCCCATGTCGTTGCTTCCTTGGTGGTGACTTCCACACCAGCACTAGCTGCTGCTGCTCTGGCTCTTGCTCGCGCTGCTGCTGCTGCTCTGGCTCTCGCTCGCGCTGCGGCTCTGTTCTTGCTGTCGGTCATGCTGCTGCACTGCTCTTGCTTTTCGTTCATGCTACTGCTCTGTTATGCTATTGCTGTCGGTCGCGCTGCTGCTCCGCTCTTGCTCTCATTCATGTTGCTGCTCTGCTCTGCTCTTGCTCTCGCTCGCGCTGCTGCTACATGACCTGTGGCAGCTATAGGAGTTGCTGCTTTAGCACTCACTCGCGGTGCTGCTGCACGAGTTGCTCTCTGCTAGTGCATTCCCTGCTCGAGCGGCTGCTGATTTAGATCACTGCTTCTCTGGTACTAGTGCTTGAATGCCCTAAACTTCTATTGCAATGCTCTGCTACTAGTTCAATCAGTTTCAATAGTAAAATTCAGTTTCAACTGTAAAGTTCAGTTTCTTCAGTTAAGTTCAGAGTGAACAGTATTTACAGCATCTGTCGGAGCGGCCGTGGCCGCGCTGATGCATTTTACATCTAGCACATTTTGGTGATGTATTTTACATCATCTATTGCAGATGCTATTAAAGTCCCACTTCAGATTAATGTTGTCTGTCTTGCCCTGCTTCAGCCTCGCCATCATACACCTCACCGGAGCTGCTCCAACGACGGAACCGTCCATCACAGTGGAGCAGTACCCTCGGCGCCGTCTCCAGAGGCCTCAGATCTTCTTCCCCGGCTTCGACAGTCACACCAGCATCACCATCCTCCGCGTCCAACCCAATGATGCTGAGGTCGACAAGGCTATGCCAAAGAGGTTGTACACTCATCGCATCACTTTGTTACTCTGCATTAATGTCGATCCCTCAGGGATCCTTTGGTTCAAAGCAGTTGCAAAGCTAGAAATAAATGAATCGTGGTCACGAAGTTAACAGGGAGAAAACTAAATGCTCTTTTGAACCACAATTTGAATCGGTTTAGCAAGATAGCCATTATATGATACTCATGTGGACCAAATCTAAGCTCACAAAATATTTAGAGAGTAGGCTTCAGCCTGTTGAAGACTGCCTACTAGAATCACCACTGGTTCAAAGAAAAAGTGAAGGAAAACATAGGAATTGGAAATTTTACTATGGTACTACTATTCGTGCATTTGGTTAGAAGGAATGGAGCAAAGCAAAACTGGAGGATTTTTTTTCCTTTGGTGTCTCTTTCAAAGAAAAAACATAGGAATTTTAATATCCACTTGGATGTCCTTTTCAAATTAATATGCATGAAGAACAACACTAATCACATTACTGGCATAATAAGATTCCTATTTTACATTTTCATGTGGTTTGACTTTAATTTGACCATGTTTCTCCATTCCTGTGTTCTTCCAATTCATGTGAACCAAACACCCAGGTTGACAGAAATCCTATGTTTGCAAATGCTCTGTTTTGCACGTGCATTCCTATCCTATTCCTGTGTTTTTCCTGTCCCTGCGTTTATAGAATCCTCCAATTCTAAGGAGCCCTTACAGATTTACTTCATTTTCAGATAGGTGTCAAAGAAAACTTTGTGTGTTATGTCCTGCTCCTGCCGTGCCGTCATTCACCCCACCTGAGGTGCACCATCGACGAAAGCGTTCACTGCAGCAGAGATTCCCCCTGCAGACTTTCTTTCGCCGCCTCAGATCATCTTCCCCGTTGCCGGCAGCCACGCCAACTACATTACCATCATCGACTGAGCAGATGAACCTGAGGACTACACAGTTCCGGAAGAGAGGTCGCACTCTTTCGTGTCTGCTTACGTAATACATCGGTTATTATTACCTGCTACTTTATCATCCCGTTCACCTCTTAGACTCCGAGTCAGGTCCAAACTAATGTTCAAACTTGAGTTTTAAAATGCCTGTGGGGCACATATGGAGGCAGCAACAAATAGTATATGTCTACTATCTGGTTCATCTAGGGTCTTCTATGTGGTTCTTGTTGGGTGGGCAACAAACAGTAGATGATCCATCGTCTATCTTTTTAAACTGAAGCTATAATCTGCCTGCTATCATTAGTTTTGGATCTATCCACTCGTTTGCTACCATCAGTCTTGATTTCCGCATGCACCCCTTAGGCCTTACATAATCTAACTATGTTTTTTTATTATGCATGTCAGTTATTGTACACAATCGTACTGAACATGTGGAGAAAAAGAGAAGACCGTTGCGTGGGAATATAATGTCATGTAGACGCCGCTCCATGGTGGGCGAAGTGGGCCCCCTCCCCCCATTCCAGATTATATTCTAGAGGAAGATAACTGTTCAGAGGGGGGGTTCAGAGGGAGCCGACCACTCCTATTTACCCCCTGAGGTGTTTGCTCTAACCTGGCATGCTGATGTTGGTCATATCATGCATATGGCGCCTCGCATTGCTTACATTATACATCTTAGATGTCATCAACTTAGTTTAGATTTGCTTTGTGTGAATGCCACATGTTTGGTTTCTATATCATATTCCCACCGTTCCTAAATATTTGTCTTTTTAGAGATTTCAACAAGTGAGTACATACGGAGAAAAATGAGTGAATCTACACTCTAAAATATGTCTATATACATCCGTATGTGGTAGTCCATTTGAAATCTCTAAAAAGACAAATATTTAGGAACGGAGGGAGTATATGTGAATTATGCAATGCCATCTTCTTTAGCCAGGCATCATATACGTGAATCATGCAATGCCATCCTGTTTAGCCAGTCATCGTATATGTGAATTGTATCGTGCCATATTTTTTTATAATGTATTCCATTTGTCAACAATGTTTATACATTCATCTACTCTTCCTGTGCATCAGCCATTTGAGTCGGTCATGGGAAAATCTGGAGTGAAAACAAGGTCTTCTGAGCAGTCAGTGCTACCTGTCGATGCAGATTTCTTGCTGGTTACAGATAGCTCCTCAGAGGAGGATTCAGAGACAGATGACCAGTCGTATCCCCCCCCCCCCGAGGTGTATGCTCTAACTTGGCAGGGTTATATTGCTCATATCATGGATATGGTGTCTTGCATTGCCATGCCATCTGCTTAGATTAGACATGCTTTGTGTGAATGCCTCCTGTTTGCTTTCTATATCAGATATGTGAATTATGCAATGCCATGTTTTTTAGCCAGTTATCATATATGTGAATTATGCACCGCCATGTAGCCAGGCATCATATATGTGAAATATCTCATGCCATCCTTTTTTTCATTACGTATTCCATTTGTCGACAACCTGTGTATATTGAACTACTCTTCATGTGTATCAGCCATTTGAGCCGGTTATGGAAAAATCTGGAGTGAAAACAAGGTCTTCAGAGCAGGCAATGGTACCTATTGAAGCATATATCTCGATGGTTACAGGTAGCTCCTCAGAGGAGGATTCAAAGATAGATGACCAGTCCTATATCCGACCTGAGGTGTATGCTCTAACTTGCAATGTTTATATTTCTCATATCATGCATATGGTGTCTTGCATTGCTTAGTTTAGACATCATATACACAATATTCAATGCCATCTGCTTAGTTTAGGGATCATACATGTGAGTGCCAGCTGCTTAGTATATGAATCAATTATGTGAATTATATCATGCCATCCTGTATACTTAGACAACATGTATGTGAAATATTTCATCCCAACCTATTTTAGAAAGACTTCATATAGTTTTGCTATGTCATCCTATTTAGATACTCATCATATGTTGAAGTATGCCATTATATCCTGTTAAGTTATCCATCATATATCTGAAACTGTGTCATGCTATCCTGTTTAGTTAGCCATCATATATGTGAAATTGTGTCATGCTGTCCTATTTGGTTGGACAACATATATGTGAATTACCACATCTGTCTATCATACAGTGTCTGTACTTTGAATTTCTTTTCTTTTTTATCAGCCATTTGAATTGGAGGGGGTGATGGTAGTATCTACGGGAGTAAAAACCCGTTCTTGACAAAAGACAGTGCTACCCGTCGATGCAGATAGAACCATGGTTGTACTGGCCCACGAACTAGCCCCACCACACATAATCGAGACTCTTCCAGATTGTACACTTACACCGTTGGGCAGAGAACCAGCTACACCCCATCTAACCCCAACCCCAGCGGATAGTAACCCACTTCTAGTTGACACAACACCATGTCCACCACAGAGTACCCCCACAGGAGCAGTTTGTAAAGCAACTGCAGTGCCCAAAGCACGAAGACCACCACAGCGAGCCCAAACTCCACGTTTAAAGCAGAAGAGCAACTGTTCTCAAGTCAGATTCCATAGCTATGATCTATACTCCTTTGCTCTTGCATCACTGTATTTACTCATACCAACTAATTTCGAATTTGAAGGATCCAATTGAAACTCCAATGGCGTAACAGGTATGTTTTAAACCTATTTCTTTAACTGGATTGATGTTCTAACTTCTTGCTCTATGTTGATTTCAGTTTTAGTTGTATAAACAGTTATGTTCTCATGTCATGCACATTACAAGTGTTGCCAGTGTTGTGTAGTTTCCCACACTTATATTCTATCTATGCTGCTGTGTCTTAAAAATATATGATTTGAACTGTGTCTCTATCTTGATTTGGCAACATAAACTAGAATGATATGGACAATATAGTGACCATAGTACATATATATATGTTTGTTTCATGATGTTATCCTGTCCACCTTACTACTGAACCGGTTTATCAAAATGAGTTTCATATACTACATGCTAAGCCTGTGATGTGTCTGCTTGTTTCTCTTGTAGAATGCGAACAGAATATTGGAGAAGAGCACCCCATTATGCAATGTTAGAGAAAGTAATGCAGATAAGGTTCAAGATAGTGAGACAACCCTGTTGGTCTCCAAGAAAGGCGATAAAAACTATCTTGTAGACAGTGAGACAACCCCAAAGTCCTGCGTTGATGTAGTGTTCGAGTTACTGACCACTACCGCTGGCACAAGGTCTTTGAACTTGCTGCCTGAATCACTTCGGTTCTTCAGTCTCAGCTACAAGCTGAAAGGCATCAGTCAGCTGTGCTGTGGCAAGAAGCCGAAGGACTGAGGAAGTCCCTACAGAATTTAGATGCATACTTTCTGTTGCAACAGCAAGCGCTGCACGATTTTAGCGCCAAACAAGAGAAAACTAATAAGCTTGCTAAGCTTCTTGCCAGCATGGTGGGTATCCAGGATATCGTTTCTTGAGCTCTTCTGAAGTGGTTTCAGTTCTGGACTTGTTATGCTGCCGCGTTTATTTTCACTGGTGGCCAATTTAGACGCCCAGTGTATATAATATGCTGCTTTGTTCACTATATTTGCACTGGTGGCGAACTTTGATGCCCAGTGGATGTAATATTTGTAATAGCCATAATAGCCTAGTGTAAGTTGCTTGCTTATTTATTTCCTTATTGTCTTGTTTATTTTTTTGCTGGTAGTCACTGCAGTTCTTTTTCCACGATAACCTTTTTATTTAGAACTAGGCCACAGTAAACATGGGCAACATACTGACCGTTGTAACCATGGTCCTGCTGCCTGCTGTAGTGGGCCTCCTAAGGTCCGTATGATCCATGGGCCTTCTACGGGTCGTAGATTCAATGGGACTTCTACGGGCCGTATGATCGATTGGCCAAACATGGGCCGTACTTTCGTGGATAATTAACGGACCGCAATATGGGCCGTAAACGGGCTATAATGGGAATCGTCTTTGATGGGCTGTTAACAGGCCCATGTGTACAACGGGCTTAATTCTAACGGCAGGCATAACGGGTCGTTAATGGGCCATATTTGATGACACCATGAAAACAGCCCAACGGATTAAAGGGCCACAGATGGGCCGACTTTAACCACGGGCTGAATTTGGCCCACAAGCAGAACAGGCCAGTAACGCACTATAAGTAATCGAATGTCGGAAATGAGCCCAATAATAAATGGGCCCTTAGAAGGCCGAAAGATAACATGGGCTAAAACGGCCCAATGGAATAATGGGCAATTAATGGGTATAAAGTTATATACTGTTCATTATGGGCCAGTTTCACCACGGGCCTTTTATGGGCCAAGATTTAGAAAGGGCCTCATATGAGCCAAAAGACGTCATGGGCCATACATGGGCCAGAAGTTACAATGGGCTGGAATCATATTGGAAGGCCCATATGGCGCTACTGGTCCTAATTCAGATAGGCTATATCGGGCCATGAGTTAGCGGGCTGTAAATGAGCTATATGCGAACAGGCCGTTAACAGGCCTTCGGTGGGCCGGGCCGCTACCTTTTGACTAAATCAAACGGGCTGGCCTTTTAACATGAATGGGCCACTGTTGGGCCATGCCATGTGTCGACGTATCATAGGCGTGTCCCGTCCATTCGCTGGATGACATCTGTCCCAGCACTGAGCTGACACGTGGATACTCCGGCGAATGAGAATTTTACACGTGGAAAATCCCCACTGGTCATGGCTGTTAATGGGTTATCGGATCCAAACCGGAACCCGATAGCTTAACGGCTACCCGTTACGGTGGATGCCACGTGTCGGTTACCCTTGACGAAAACACTTCCATGACGCGTGATTTATCGTCATGGAAGTGGAAACTTCCGTGATGATAATTTTGGTAATGTCAGGGAACACTTCTACGACATCACAGGTATGACTATCTTGATTCTGTCATAAAATCGTCATGGATGTACATGCATGACAGAAAACATGACCTACTATGACAAACACGTATCATCACGGAAGTGTATTTTTTTTTTGTAGTGTACCCAGTCCGCCGGATTGTATCCGGAGCAGCCTTCCCGAATACTCATACGAGAAACTCCGCTTCCTCTCCCTGGAAGAGATCGGCCAATATTTTGGCCAGAGCCGCTTTGTTGTCTGGCCCTTGTCGTTGGTAACGGGTTACGTCGTTGGTCCCATTGTAGCACCATAAAGGATGACCCCGCTGCTGGAGGGGTTGCACGCATCAGGTAATAGCAATGGCCATTACTTCAACCATGGTCAGCTTGCTGCTGGTTAACAGCCTGGTCTTGGCCACCAGCGCACGCACCTCCTCACTATCCTGTTGGGAAGGGCCTCTGGGCTGCCAGTTGAACCGCTTTATAGGCGGGTCATTTGAGTATTTGGGCAACCCTTGCTGAATTGGATCGGTGAGGGGAGCGTCGTCGATATAGAAGCACTTCGAAGTCCATCCTTCGGGATCCTTCTGAGGGGTCCCAATTGGGTACCCTGTCCCGGCTATCCGCCATACCTCGGTGCTGCCCACCTCAAATATAGATCCCACCCGGAGGTGAGGGACAAGGCAGAAATACTTCCTCCACAAGTCAAAGTGGGCCTCGCAACTCAAAAGTATCTCGCACAACGCTACAAAGCCGGAGATGTGCAAGATGGACCCTGGGGTGAGGTTGTGAAGCTGAATCCCGTAGAACTGCAACAGGCCCCGCAGAAAGGGATGAATAGGGAAGCCCAAGCCTCTTATAAGGAAGGGCACGAGACATACCCTCTCCTCCTTACTTGGGGCGAGAGAGTTCTCAGCAAGCGCGCGGCCATTGACGGAGATGAGTCCGGCGCGGACGGAGACCAAATCAGCCGAAGGGAGGAAGCACTGTGTCTGCAAGTGCCTCAGATGGAGGTGCGAAACTAAGCAGGTCGACCAATCGCCTAGGAGTGGGCCGTGGGGGCGCGAGGATGAACTTGGAAGGTCAGCCATGGCGTTGGAGAATTTTTTCGGTGTTGTTTTTTGCGAAGGGGGGAGGTAACTTTTCCCAGCACTTTTGGATCTATAAATAAGCGTCCCAGCATGAAGCCGGAAGGACGGGTTCGTGGAAAGACGGCGTTGGGCCGCACGCCCTCTGAAAAATTGTGCGAAGCCCTTGCCCCGAGGAACGGCATTAAACTCTGGTGGACCCACCTTGGCCTCGAGATGTCTTCGGAGGCCGGAGTCTTAAAACTGTTCAGGCCTGAAGCACATTAGCCCAGGTTCCGAATAGGATTCGGCGAAAGTAATCTGGCTCCCAACCGAATAGAGTAATTTAAGAACTCGTCTCGCAAGCCGATGATCTGAAGATTCCAGAGGATAATCCCCGGCGTTGGAGGCAAGTTCGGGGGCTACTGAAGGAGTCATGGACTAAGGGGTCCTCGGGGCGACGGCCCATTGCACATGGGCCGGACTGGTGGAGCTATATAATGATAGGAGATCTACGAAGCCGTGGTGTACCCTCCAATTCAAGGAGGCATGGGATCTCTTTAAATTCCTTATTGTAATCTATCTTCGGTAACCCTAACCCTACCGGTGTCTATATAAACCGAGGGTTTTTAGTCTTTAGGGCTAGATCTACATTCATCACCTCATCTCCTTAGGGTTTAGCTCATGCTGATCTCGAGGTAGATCTACTCTGTAAACCACATTATACATCCAATACAATCAAGCAGGACATAGGGTATTACATCTTCGAGAGGGCCTGAACCTGGGTAAACACTGTGTTCGTCGTCCCTTGTTCCCCGTCGATCCTAGATCCACAGCTCGGGACCCCCTACCCCGAGGTCTGCCGGTTTTGACACCGACACCCATCTTTTTATCCTTAATGGCAACAATACAAATACGTGTCATGTCCCTTTCTATCACTGGGATTGAGCACCGCAAGATTGAACCCATTACAAAGCACCTCTCCCATTGCAAGAAAAATCAATCTAGTTGGCCAAACCAAATCAATAGATCGGAGAGAAATACAAAGCTATACAAATCATGCATAAAAGAGTTCAGAGAAGAATCAAATATGTTGGAAATATGCCCTAGAGGCAATAATAAAGTGGTTATTATTATATTTCCTTAATCATGATAAAAGTTTATTATTCATGCTAGAATTGTATTGACCGGAAACTTAAATACATGTGTGGATACATAAACAAATACTGTGTCCCTAGTGAGCCTCTACTAGACTAGCTCGTTGATCAAAAGATGGTTAAGGTTTCCTAACCATAGACATGTGTTGTCACTTGATAACGAGATCACATCATTAGGAGAATGATGTGATGGACAAGACCCATCCGTTAGCATAGCATATGATCGTTCAGTTTATTGCTACTGCTTTCTTAATGTCAAATACATATTCCTTCGACCATGAGATCATGCAACTCCCGGATATCAGAGGAATACCTTGTGTGCTATCAAACATCACAACGTAACTGGGTGATCATAAAGGTGCTCTACAGGTACCTCCGAAGGTTTCTGTTGAGTTGGCGTGAATCGAGGTTGGGATTTGTCAATCTGTATGACAGAGAGGTATTTCTGGGCCCTCTCGGTAATACACATCACAAGAAGCTTGCAAGAAAAGTAACTAAGGAGTTAGTTGCAAGATGATGTATTACGGAATGAGTAAAGAGACTTGCCAGTAACGAGATTGAACTAGGTATGGAGATACCGACAATCAAATCTCGGGCAAGTAACATACCGACAGACAAAGGGAACTATGTATGTTGTCATGAAGGTTCGACCGATAAAGATCTTCGTAGAATATGTAGGAACCAATATGGGCATCCAGGTCCCGCTATTGGTTATTGACCAGAGAAGCGTCTCGGTCATGTCTACATCAGTCTCGAACCCGTAGGGTTCGCATGCTTAATGTCCGTTGACAATATAGTATTATATGAGTTATGTGAGTTGGTGACCGAATGTTGTTCGGAGTCTCGGATGAGATCACGAACATGACGAGGAGCTCTGGAATGGTCCGGAGGTAAATATTGATATATAGGACGATAGTATTTGGTCTCCGGAAGAGTTTCGGAATGCACCGGGTATTTATCGGATCACCGGAAGGGGTTCCGGGAGGCCATGAGGAGTTATTCGGCTTAACGGGCCAAAAGAGGGGAGCACACCAGCCCACAAGGGGCTGGCGCACCCCACCTCATAGGCGTCAGCCCTAGGGAAGGAAGGGAAGAGGGCTAGCCCCTCTTACCTTCTCTTCCACGTGAGAAAAAGGAAAGGGGGGCATGCCTCCCCTCCTGCCTTCTCCCCTGCGCCATAGGAAGGAAAGGGGGACGCACCTAGGGCAGGAGCCCAGGGTGGCCGCCGGCCCCCTTGGGGGCGCCCCTAGGGCTGCCTCACCTCCCCCCACCTATATATATGTGAGGAGAGGAGGGGGCAATAGACACCACGATCCCCAAGCCGTGTGCGGCGCCCCCTGTCCCTCTAGTTCTAGTTCCTCCTCCATCCATGTCCGTTGTGCTTGGCGAAGCCCTGCCGACTAGTTTCACCACCACCGTCACCATGCCGTCGTGCTGCCGGAACTCATCTACTACTTGTTTTGCATAAAGGTGGCTGGCAGGTGTCTATTTCTCCTACTTTAGTTGAATCAGATTTGACTACGGCCGTCCTTGCAGGAGGTTTAATAGCAACTTGATAATCACCCTTGTGGTTTTGCGTAGATAAGAATGGTTCTTGCTAGTTGCCCGTAGCAGCCACGTAAAACTTGCAACAACAAAGTAGAGGACGTCTAACTTGTTTTTGTAGGGCATGTTGTGATGTGATATGGTCAAGATATGATGTGACATATGTTGATGTATGAGATGATCATGTTTTGTAATAAGTTCATGACTTGCATGTCGATGAGTACGACAACCGGCAGGAGCCTTAGGGTTGTCTTTAATTATTGTATGACCTGCATGTCAATCAGTTAAGCGCCATGTAATTGCTTTACTTTATCGCTATGCGTTAGCAATAGTTGTAGAAGCAATAGTTGGCGAGACAACCCCGACGCAACGATGCAGATCAAGGTGTCATGCCGGTGATGATGGAGATCATACCGATACTTTGGAGATGGAGATCAAAAGCACAAGATGATGATGGCCATATCATGTCACATATTTTTTATTGCATGTGATGTTTATCCTTTATGCATCTTATTTTGCTTAGAACGACGGTAGCATTATAAGATGATCCCTTCAATTAATTTCAAGATAAAAGTGTTCTCCCCGAGTATGCAGCGTTGCTAAAGTTTGTCGTTTCAAAGCACCTCGTGATGATCGGGTGTGATAGACTCTACATTCACATACAACGGGTGTAAGCCAGTTTTGCACATGCAGAATACTTGGGTTAAACTTGACGAGCCTAGCATGTACAGACATGGTCTCGTAACACTAGAGACCCAAAGGTCGAACGTGAGTCATATAGTAGATATGATCAACATAGAGATGTTCACCATTGAAGACTACCCTATCTCACGTGATGATCGGACATGGGTTAGTTGATTTGGATCATGTATCACTTAGAAAACTTGAGGGATTTTGATTTAAGTGGGAGTGCATTAATAATTTGATTATTTGAACTAAAGTTTATCATGAACTTAGTCTTAATAGTTTTTGCATATCTATGTTGTAGATCAATGGTCCATGCTACCGTTCCCTTGAATTTTAATGCGTTCCTAGAGAAAACTAAAATGAAAGATGATGGTAGCAACTACACAGACTGGGTCCGTAACTTGAGGATTATCCTCATTGCTGCACAGAAGAATTATGTCCTTGATGCACCGCTAGGTGACAGACCTGCTGCAGGAGCTGAAGCAGATGTTATGAATGTCTGGCAGGCTCGATCTGATGACTACTCAATAGTTCAGTGTGCCATGCTTTACAACTTAGAACTGGGACTTCAAAAGCATTTTGAATGCCACAGAGCATATGAGATGGTCCAAGAGTTGAAGTTAATATTTCAAGCAAATGCCCGGGTTGAGAGATATGAAGTCTCCAACAAGTTCTTTAGCTGTAAGATGGAGGAGAACAGTTCTGTCAGTGAACACATATTCAAAATGTCTGGGTATCATAACCACTTGAATCAGCTAGGAATTGATTTTCTAGTTGAGAGTGTTATTGACAGAGTTCTTCAATCACTGCCACCAAGCTACAAAGGCTTCGTGATGAACTATAATATGCAAGGGATGATGAAAATGATTCCCGAGCTCTTCGCGATGCTGAAATCGGCGGAGGTAGAAATCAAGAAGGAGCATCAAGTGTTGATGGTTAACAAGACCACTAGTTTCAAGAAAAAGGGCAAGGGAAAGAAACGGAACTTCAAGAAGAATGGCAAGCAAGTTGCCGCTCCTGTGAAGAAGCCCAAAGCTGGACCCAAGCATGAAACTTAGTGCGTCTACTGCAAAGGAAATGGTCACTGGAAGCGGAACTGCCCCAAATATTTGGCAGACAAGAACGATGGCAAAGTGAACAAAGGTATATTTGATATACATGTTATTGATGTGTTCCTTACTAATGCTCGTAGTAGCGCCTGGGTATTTGATACTGGTTCAGTTGCTCATATTTGTAACTCAAAACAGGAGCTATGGAATAAACGAAGATTGGCTAAGGACGAGGTGACGATGCACGTCGGGAATGGTTCCAAGGTCGATATGATCGCCGTCGGCATGCAACCTCTACATCTACCTTCAGGATTAGTTTTAGACCTCAATAATTGTTATTTGGTGCTAGCGTTGAGCATGAACATTATATCTGGATCTTGTTTATTGTGAGATGGTTATTCATTTAAGTCAGAGAATAATGGTTGTTCTATTTATATGAGTAATATCTTTTATGAACATGCACCTTTAATGAATGGTCTATTCTTGTTGAATCTCGATCATAGTGATACACATATTCATAATATTGATACCAAAATATGCAAAGTTGATAATGATAGTGCAACATACTTATGGCACCGCCGTTTAGGTCGTATTGGTGTAAAGCGCATGAAGAAACTCCATGCGGATGGACTTTTGGAATCACTTGATTATGAATCATTTGATACTTGCAAACCATGCCTCATGGGTAAGATGACTAAAACTCCGTTCTGTGGAACAATGGAGCGAGCTAATGACTTATTGGAAATAATACATACCGATGTATGCGGTCCGATGAGTGTTGAAGCACGCGGCGGGTATAGTTATTTTCTAACCTTCATAGATGATTTGAGTAGGTATGGATATATCTACTTGATGAAACACAAGTCTGAAACATTTGTAAAGTTCAAAGAATTTCAGAGTGAAGTGGAGAATCATCGTAACAAGAAAATAAAGTTTCTACAATCTGATCGCGGAGGCAAATATTTGAGTTACGAGTTTGGCCTTCATTTAAGACAGTGTGGAATTGTTTCACAACTCATGCCACCTGGAACACCATAGTGTAATGGTGTGTCCAAACATCGTAACCGTACTTTATTAGATATGGTGTGTTCTATGATGTCTCTTACCAATTTGCCTTTATCATTTTGGGGTTATGCATTAGAGACAGCCACATTCATGTTAAATAGGGCACCGTCTAAATTCGTTGAGACGACACCGTATGAACTATGGTTTGGCAAGAAACCTAAGTTATCGTTTCTCAAAGTTTGGGAATGCGATGCTTATGTCAAAAGGCTTCAGCCTGATAAGCTCAAACCCAAAGCAGAGAAGTGCGTCTTCATAGGATACCCTAAAGAAACTATTGGGTATACCTTCTACCACAGATCCGAAGGCAAGATCTTTGTTGCTAAGAATGGGTCATTTCTAGAGAAGGAGTTTCTCTTGAAAGAAGTGAGTGGAAGGAAAGTAGAACTTGATGAGGTAGTTGTACCTTCTCTCGAATTGGAAAGTAGCACATCAGAGAAAACCATTCCCGTGATGCCTACACCAACTAGAGAGGAAGCTAATGATGATGATCATGAAACTTCAGATCAAGTTACTACTGAACCTCGTAGGTCGACCAGAACATGTACTGCACCAGAGTGGTATGGTAATCCTGTCCTGGAAGTCATGTTGTAAGACAACGGCGAACCTACGATTTATGAAGAAGCTATGATGAGCCCAGATTCCGACAAATGGCTTGATGCAATGAAATCCGAGATATGATCCATGTATGAGAACAAAGTATGGACTTTGGTGGACTTGCCCGATGATCGGCAAGCCATTGAAAATAAATGGATCTTCAAGAGGAAGACGGACTCTGATGGTAATATCACTGTCTATAAAGCTCGACTTGTTGTGAAAGGTTTTCGACAAGTTCAAGGGGTTGACTACGATGAGACTTTCTCACCCGTAGCGATACTTAAGTCTGTCCGAATCATGTTAGAAATTTCCGCATTTTATGATTATGAAATCTGGCAAATGGACGTCAAAACTGCATTCCTTAATGGGTTTCTTAAAGAAGAGTTGTATATGATGCAACCAGAAGGTTTTGTCGATCCTAAAGGAGGTAACAAAGTATGCAAACTCCAGCGATCCATCTATGGAGTGGTACAAGCATCTCGGAGTTGGAATATACGCTTTGATGAGGTGATCAAAGCATATGGTTTTACACAGACTTACGGTGAAGCCTGTATTTACAAGAAAGTGAGTGTGAGCTCTGTAGCATTTCTGATATTATATGTGGATGACATATTGCTGATTGGAAATGATATAGAATTTCTGGATAACATAAAAGGATACTTGAATAAGAATTTTTTAATGAAAGACCTCGGTGAAGCTGCTTATATATTGGCCATCAAGATCTATAGGGATAGATCGAGACGCTTAATAGGACTTTCACAAAGCACATACCTTGACAAAGTTCTGAAGAAGTTCAAAATGGACCAGTCAAAGAAAGGGTTCTTGCCTGTGTTGCAAGGTGTGAAATTGAGTCAGACTCAAAGTCCGACCACGGCAGAAGATAGAGACAAAATGAAAGTCATTCCATATGCCTCAGCCATAGGTTCTATTATGTATGCCATGTTGTGTACAAGACCTGATGTGTGCCTTGCCATAAGTTTTCCAGGGAGGTACCAAAGTAATCCAGGAGTGGATCACTGGACAGCGGTCAAGAATATCCTGAAGTACCTGAAAAGGACCAAGGATATGTTTCTCATTTATGGAGGTGACGAAGAACTCGTCGTAAAGGGTTACGTAGATGCTAGCTTCGACACAGATCCGGATGACTCTAAGTCACAAACCGGATACGTATTTATATTGAATGGTGGAGCTATCAGTTGGTGCAGTTCCAAGCAGAGCGTCATGGCGGGATCTACATGTGAAGCTGAATACATAGCTGCTTCAGAAGCAGCGCATGAAGGAGTCTGGATGAAGGATGTTGGTGCAATAACTGCCTACCTTGTGTTTTGGAGATTATTGACAGAAACAGGTATGGACTGATTTGTTTGCTAGTGCATACAGAGAGAAATAGTCCATACACAACCGAAGAGAATGCTGTCTCCAGTGCTAAGTTTGAGGAACTTCACCAAGTATATTTGCGTTGAAGAGAAGAACAAGCTATATCTGTTGAAGTCATATAGTCGAGGAGATTGATGTGAAGGAATCGACCCCTCGAAAGCTTACTGCTGAAGCAAATCTTTTGACTCGGTATTGTCATCCGAAGAAATTGACTGGAGTGATGGAAGTCGAAGACAAAGTAAAGACGTAGTATTCATTTCGTTATTCTTCTTTCATTCAATTGAGTCATAGGACCTCCGTACTATTAAGAGGGGTATAGGTTCTCGAAGCTTAGATCCGCTGTGATGCTTAGCCAAAAACGATGAAAGTTGCGAGAGAAATCTCTTTGTGTTCCGAGTAAATACTTGTCAGCAAGAGACTGTGATCTTCTTTGCTGCGAGAGATTTGTCTCAGACCAAGGAGTTAGCATTACTTGCTCCGCAAGCAATGTTACCGTTGTGCTCAAATCTGACCATTGGACTTGTGTCATTTGGCAATTGGCTGATCCCGATGTCTAATTTGGTCATTTCCCATCTGGGAAGGCTGCGGCTATAAATAGCCACCTCTCGCCGGCTTTGTCCGGTGGCTGCACCGCTTGAGATTTTAAGAAGATTGATTTGAGCAACCCCTCTCCGAGTGATTTGAGTTTAAGATCCACTGAGAGAAAATCAAGAGCCCAAACTTAGATAGAGTTTAGCATCACAGTAGTTCTGAGTGAGAGTTCTTGTACCTATTACTCTTGAGAGCTGCGCACTCTCTAGACGGATAGGTTTCGGCTCGAGTGTTGAAGAGTTATTTTCTTCACCGAGCTAGATCTTCAGCAACCAAGAGTGATTATGGTTCGCGAAGGTCGACCAAAGGTTTGGAGATCGCCGACAAGGATCTACCATGAGTGAAATCAACCTGAGTCTGATCAGCTCTGCGTTGAAGGAGAATAGGGTGAAGAGAGTTTATCTTCCGTGTTAAGTCACATCCCCTCCAACCAGACGTAGCCCTTTGGCAGAAGGGTGAACTGGTCTACCAAATCTGATTGTCGCCATCGAGCACCACTGGTTCATTCTACTTCACTGCAATTCCTTCAGCAGTTTTTATTCGTGCTCTGTGTCGATAGTCTATCTGATCATTATTTTCTGTTGCATTTTCTATTCGCATTTTCACTCCATTCTGTTGTGGACTTCGTATATCATTGTGTTCATCCTGTTTCATTCTATTCACTTGTATTCATTCGTCACCATCATATTCCTCGGCTTACCTGTGAAATCATATCATCGTACTATTCATCTATGCATATCATGTTGTGTACTTCACCTATTTGCATGTTGCATTACACTCTTCGTAGTTAAACCCGTGATTTCCCAAGCCCGTACTGTTATCAATGCTTTCATCAAAGAATATGCTTCTGACGAAGAAAATTGATTCAGCTCATTTCCTTCTTTCCATTATTCCGCTACTGTGATTGGGATCGGTTTCAAAACATTCGAAAGAATTTTGGAATCTCCCATTCACCCCCCTCTGGTCGATATACTCTCGGTCCTAACAATTGGTATCAGAGCAGGTACTCCCTGTCTTTGTTTATTAAAGGTCTAACGTCCTTGGAGTTTTGAGTATGACGTATGTAGGTAGATCCTTGCACTCTGAAAGATTTCCTATCTTTGATGGAAATGACTATCCGTACTGGAAGGAACGAATGAGAATTAGAATTCAAGCTATGAATTATGATCTGTGGCAGATTGTGGAAGAATGCTACACCATTCAGCAAACGAACAATCCCAACACCGATGATAAAGCAAATCTGCAGTTGGATGCTCAAGCAAAAGATATCATCTGTAGCAATCTATCAAAAGACATTTTCTTTCGGTTCCAAAGGCTCAATACTGCAAAGAAAATTTGGGATGCCATCAACAATGCTCATGAAGAATTTGTTGCCAGATCAGATCCTCACATTCAAATGCTTCATGCTATGTTCACTAGATTTAGAAGTCTTCGTAAGGAAAGTGCTATGGAACTCACTGATCAATTGACAAACATTGTCGAAAGACTCCATCGGCGAGGAGTAACTGATATCACTGATAGAGATGTGGTCAACAAGCTTCTAAGTGCTCTTAATGAATCCTTTGATCCCATTGTAGCTGAAATCAAACAAAGACCAGACTATGAAGAGCTTCACTATGTTGAGGACATGACACTGCTGTCGATTCATGAAGAAAAGATGGAACTGGAAAATGCCAATCAAGAATTGTCTTCGGAAAGTGAAGGAGAAATTCTCTCACACTATGGCAATTCTGAAGAAGAAGAAGATGTTGAGAATCAACACACCATCGCCAGAGAACTTGAAATGCTCACACAAAGGCTAAGTGATCTCATAAGACAGAACTTATATCTCGTGAATGATGATGAAGATGACATGCCTGAATGTTCAAGACTGCTACCTCCGAAAGAAATGAAGTGCTTCAAATGCAAACTATTTGGTCATCTCATCGCTGATTGCCCTAGCTGGGAAGGAAAACCTAGCAACAGATGGAAATATCTTCACTGCAGTGGTTTTACTCGAGTGGATCGTCATACTAAGCTCTCGAAGGAAATTGCATCTTCCTCATCTTCTTCGACGAGACCAATAACTGATGTGAAAGCCAGAGCTACCATTGAATCAAATTTGAAGAGGATGTCACAGCTGAATAGAGCATGTGCTGATCTGACTCTGGACTCCGAAGAGGAAGCAACTGACACTGAATCAGATGATGAAGAATTCTACAAAAGCATTGGAAGGAGCAATGCCTTCATTGCCTATGAGTCATCTGAGAACTCACTCAAGTCAGACACTGATAATGATGCTTCAAGTGATGATGAACCAATCGCTTTCTGTCTCATGGCAAAATCATCAAAGGATCAGGTATCAGCAAAACACCAAAAATCCATGAATGGATATTCTCCTGAATACATTCCTTACGCTGAACTTGTTAAAATGGCAAAATCTCAACAAGATGAGCTTGAAATGCTAGAGAGAAATCTTAGGAAAACCGAAGGATTACTGGTCGAAGAGATGGAGAAGAATCAAAAGTTGATCGAAGAGCAAGATGCCTTTTCATCAACTATTGATGATCTTACCAGTCGATATGATTCTCTTACAGTTGACTACGAGAGTTTATCAGAAGAACTCCTTAACAAGAATCAAGAACTCATGTCACTAAAAGAATATCATAACAAGCTGGTGTTAGAGAAAGCTTCTCTCTTCGCCGAGCAATCTACTCATCTTCCTGATGATTTTGTTCCTCCATGCTTAAAATGCCTAGAACATAGCAGTGCTGATTCACATGCAGAAACTTCCAATGCTAGCATCAATAATACTGCAGTAGTCACGAATGATATCTCTAACCTCTCTTCCGAGGAATATACTACTATTGCTGGTGAAAATTGCAGGCTAAAGGACTTGCTTGAGATAGGGATGCTAAGAAGCCTAAAAGGGCATCAAACCATGTGTGATGTGCTCAAGAAGTCAATACTGCACAGAAATCCTCGAAAGGAAGGATTGGGTTTCGAAAGGAAACTCAATATTGATGGAACTTACTGGACTCCCAAGCAATATCCTCGTACGAGTTGGGTTCTTGCTAAAAGCAAAACACTCAAACCAGCAACTCTATCAGGATATGATTCTTCCATTCCTGCCATCTCTGATGAGTCTGATGACTCAAATTATAAACTATTCAAACTACAGAATGGTAAGGTTTTCACTCGATATATTGGGACTAATTGTAGGTCTGGCTCACCCAAGAAGCAAATATGGGTGAAGAAGTGCATCATTGAAAATCTATCTATCACTGCTAACTTGAACATGCAGATTAATTTTCTTCGAGACAATGGTTATCATTCACAGAATGAGCATCGATCAAAGCTTCGATAGAAGGAGTACATGCGTACCTCCTCGAATCATTACACTCATGTCTCTAGAAATAACTTCAATGCATATTCATATGATTACTCTCAAAGTGCACAGGTGTATTACAGGTCCCACCGAAAGAATTCTCCTGCTCAGACGAAGAAAATGAGATCATTGTTGCCCACACAAGTGTGGGTTGCGAAGAAGAACTAACCCTCTCTTGCAGGTGATATCTCAGGGATTTTCATTGTTCATCTCTTACCCTGAGATCTGTTGTTGGTGCTGGTTCTTTCTGTGTTCATTTGAATCCTTGTTCGACGTGTCTATGCTTTGTGTTTTCTTTCATTTGGCTTAGTGTTTTGAGTCGGACTATGTTTTCCCTCTGTTCTTCCTCGTCATAAACATGCAACTTGATCTGAAGAATATTTCAATCTGACGTCCTTGGTCGCGAATGAAATCAACTTCGAAATTTCATCTGTTTTGGCGCTTGTGCTTCTTCAAACCCTTCGGCATTCTGTTCAGTTACCGAGATTTTCGCAGGAAACGGCTGACACGTGCCCACAATCTCACGATCATGATCTCGTCCGTTGAATGTGGAACGTCCTATGCTTTTTGGCCATGGATATCGGAGGAACCAGTTTCGCCCTTGGGCTATATAAACCCCCCCTCCAGGTGTTGTCGGGGCCGGATTTACCGGGACATAAAATCCCAGCAAATGACCCTCGTGTCATCACCAGCCCCAGGATTACTATTGCTGGTGGACACCTTCTTGATACAGAATTCCACGCAATTACAAGAATTGGATACAAGACCATAAAGGTCCAATGAATATAACAAGGATCTCTACTGTTGTATGACGGAAGCGACTCGTGGATCTTCAACGCTGATGGGACTCCATTCCCACAGGAACAGCTGACCTGGATAACTCCTATCTCGCGTGGCTGCTATCTCCAATTCCTAGGTTGCAGGGGCTTCGTGGTGCTCCTCTGTAAAACATGATCTGGCCAAGACAATAGCCAGGGACAAGCCTGTGAGTACGTTTGAATGTACTCGCAAACATAATGAACAAAAGATATAACGAATGCATATGCTCATGTTTGATCCTACTACATGTTCATGCTGACTAAAATCTTAGACATGGCATGATAATAACAAAATGATACGGAAGTAAATATAGCATGTCAGTCATAATCAAGTTTAATAAAAATAGAAGCTAACGAATGTCACGGGTAGTCTAGCCAGCCCAAGTGACATTCAGAAAAATAAGAGAAATGCCAATCGGGTGTCTAAAAGAGAGTCAGGCGACTGCCCAGATTCTCAAGCGACGCCATGAAAGGTCTTGAAAAGAAATGCCAGTCGGGTGTCAAAATGACGCCACGGTCGTTCCTGAAAAGAAATGCCAATCGGGTATCCACAAGAGTAGTGGCGTGATAGACCGCCTGTGAACTCGAGGGACGCCACGAAGAGGACTTGAAAATAAAACCGAATGCCCGGGGTAGTCTAGCCAGCCCCTGAGACACTCAGAAAAATAAAATAAGAGAAACGGGTTAGTCCACAATAATATGCATAACAATAATAATATTGATAAGCATAGCAAGATATTCATGGTAGCATCAGGGTGTCAATAATTATCCTACAAAAAATATTTCAGGCATATTTTAATTATTTCCTTCGGAGACCGACACCGGGACCGACACTTGACCCACCCAGCTAACGCCCTTGACCATGGACAACAACTATTCAAATAGGTTTAAACTCTGCAGAGGGTGTACTCTTTACCCACGTGTATGGGATTTCCTTAGTTAGTACCGTGACACTGACTAATTCCCATTACGGTCTTTGGGTTGAAAACACACCTGACCAACACACACCAGAATAACTGTCCGGATGCCAGGATCAGCCAAAGCATCATTCCAGAAAAACTCTAAGTCGGGGAGACAACAATCTCGAGTAGCATGGGATCACTATTAATACACGCGGATTCCAAGGGGGGACCCCCTCTCGGCTAAGACCGGTAACACCCATGCCCCCTGACCCGATGACAGGATTTAGTCCATGGCCATGGAAACCCTCATCGTGGCCCTCTATGTGGTGTGTACCTGGACAGGGGTTAGCAACTTACTAAGCCGTACCTTCCTTGCGGAAGGACTCGTGGCAGCATGGTATCCAGCTAGGAGTAACGGAACAAGACTCGACCTAGGCCGACTCAGGAGGGGTTACTTATTATCACCAGTGTGTTCCACACACGTCACGTGACACCACCGTGTCAAAAATGGCCCGTGCGCACCGGCACGTCCAAGGCTGGAGACATGCTCCTGAATTTTCATAGCTTTACCAACTTAGAAAGATTCTTGCTTGAGTGATGTGCAAGCCATGAGCAAGAATTGATATGACCAAGCATGCAAACACTAGTGACATACTACATATATGGTGCAACTCCCACCGATGCAAACATGCAATGCAAATGCAATCACCATATCCCAAGTTCAATAATGCTTGCCTTGTCCAAAGTAGTCAGGAGAAAACCCTTCGAAATTCCCGGCAAAGTTCCCCTCTTCTTTTTCTGAAAAATGCAAATTTGAAATCAAATAAAAAATTCCATCACAATACAAAAAATTGTATTAAAATATTTTTAAATAAATACTAAAAAAAACTAGAGAGCAAAATAAGAATTTCAAAAAAAGAATCAAGTCTTTTGGACTTGTGGTTAAAAAGTTATAAAGGTTTTAAAACCAGGGACCTTTCTGTAATTAAAATAACTACTATCGGGTCCTTGCTGCAATAAAAGAAAACGCCCCGGGAAAAAGTACGCCTTCCAGTACAGAAAGCGTAAAGCGCCAAATACGCTTTTGTTTTGAATGCAGAAATAAAGAAAACGCTGACGGGTGGGGTCCACCCATCAGGTTCAAATACAAACGCGCTCGCGCGCGTGTATAGAGGAGGTGCGGCGTTCGCCGGCGACGATCGCCAGCGTTCCAAGGCGCATCGATGATTGGAATGTGCTCGGGGTGGGATCCCGCGTTGGTGGGTGGTTGAGTTGGTCGCCGGCGAGCACCAGAGCGACGGCGAGGTTGGTGGCGGCGGACGGCGGTTCGGTGGAGTTGGGAGCTCGCCGGAGAAGGCTCGGGAGGTGAAATTGGAGTGCGGGTTCAATGAGTGGATGCAAGAGAGTGCTTCTGGTGGAGTTTTAATGGTGGTGGAGTAACGGCGTCGAGCCGATCGGGGAATGTGGTGGCGAGACGGTGACCGGAGAGGTAGAAGAAGAGCCTCACGGGGTCGGGTGAGTGTGCGGGGGAGCGATTGGAGGTAAGGGTGAGCGGTGGGGTGAATGCACAGAGCTCGGGGCCCTTTATATAGGCAATCCCGAGGTGGTCAGAGGCTTGCGGGCGACATCGGAGTAAATTCCGACCGCCGTGGTAGGTTTGGGCGGTGGCGAGGTGCGGTGCATGCTTAGGGGTGATGGTGGACCTCTCCAGAAGCCTTATCGTGGACGGAGTCAGGCTCGAGTGCCTCATCCACGGTGAGGTGGCCCGTACGGGTGTGGTAGCGGCGCCAGCTCCGGCGACTGCCAGGCAGGGTCCAGACGGCGTGGTCGGCGTGGAGAAGGTGCGGAGAGGCGGGGATGAGCGACGTGTGGAGGAGAAGTAGGTGGGCTGAGCAGCGGCGCAGTGAATGAAGGCGAGCGCCGTGGCGATCAGCTCGGTTGCCACGGATAAGCTCGGTGGTAGGTGCACCGGCTAGCCACCGGCCCATTGACGGCGAGGTACTGACGGGGGAGGATTAGCAGTGGTGCATTGAAGGCCAGAGGAGACGTGGTGGAGAAGGGAATGGATGGAGTGAGGAGCACGGCGTCGATCTCCTCCGCTGACTGAAGAAATTTAGTTACTGAATTTGACAGCAATGAACAGTGTGCACAGAAGGTGTTTGATGAAATGCTAGATGGCCTTGGGCATTTTTGGAAATTCTGAAATTTTTTGTGGTGATGTACTGATGCAAGACAAAGGTGATGGCAAAGTTTCAGAATTTTTGGAGAAGTTTAGAATAGGTTTTGAGCAAGGAATCTGTTTCTGGTCCAAATTTGAATTGATTGAATTTTGAAAATTTTGAACTATGGAACCCAAAGTTTTTGGTAAAATGGGTTGTGGGTACCATCTAGTTGCTAGGAAATTTTTTGGTGGAAGCAGGAGAATTATAGAAAATATAGTTCCTTTGTAATTCAAAGAAACCAAGAACATTGTAAATTCCAACTTTGGAATTTATCTAAAATATGAGAAATATTTTTGTGGGGTGGAAAGGGGTTGGATACTGTCCTAGAAGGTGTGAGTGACTTGTGGGATAATTGAGGGGGGGTAGAAAAATTATTGGATGAATTTTGGAAGTGCTAGAGAGAAAAGGAAAGGCCATTTCTTGAAATAATTTTAATTCTTCAAAACTTTTCTAAAAGAAAATTATTTTTGATCCCTCAAAAATAATTACGCGATCAATAATTCACCCAAAAAATAACCATTCAAAAAATTCGAAACCCATTTGAAAATTAAAATAATTTTCAGAACAGAGGAACTAGAAAGAGAATAAGACCAAAAATAATTCAAAGTATTTTATTTTAGGGAAATATTTTGAATAATCCAAAAGAAATATTTTTGGGGTGTTACAGGTGTCTTCCTCCTTTGTTCTTTCTCTATTCAACCTCAAACCTCTCCTCTCGCTCTCCGCCCGAGCCCGAGCTCGAAGCAGCGTCGACGACCCGCCTCGCCGTGCAACTCCGGTGAAGCCCCACCATCGTTGGTCGCGCCAGTGCGGTACATCTTCTCTCCCGCACTACCGTAGATGATCTTTGCTGCCAAGTTAGGGCATTCAGATCTGGAGCTAGCCCTGTCGTTCCTCTGTTCTAGGGATGTTCATGCCGACGCAATTTCTCCTGTTTCTTTTTCTTGCGGTAGATCTTTAGGGCTCTCTAAGTTATTGCTTGTACGGTTTGTAGCTTTTCCCTCGTACCAGTCTTTTGAGATCTAGGATTCACGCGTACCCTTCCAAAAGATTAGATAAGCTGTTACTCAGCCTATGGTGTGCTACAACTCTATCGATGATATCTTTCAAGTCTATACCATGGATTCCTTTGCTACTTCCAAAAATCTTGTCGTTTTCAGTCAAAATGCTTCTGTGCATGTTTATGACCCCTTCCTGTTTTCCCTTGCCTTGTTGTTTTTCTCTCAGGAGTGGTCATGGTTAATAGTTCGAAAGAGCAGTCTGGGTCTGAAGAAGAAATACCTCAGATGCCGCGTGTGGTCGAAAGAGCAAAGTTGGCTGGTGAAAGAAAAGCTGCTAAGCCGCTAAGCCACCGAGAGTGCTGAAGAAGAAATCTGAGTCAGAATCTGATGAAGAAGAAGATGACATTCCCTCGGCTCACAGTTAGCCTGAGGATGAGCAAATCATCGATTCCAAGACCCTGTTTTATGATGGAAATCCCAAGAAGGGTGGCCGCGGTAGAGAAAGGAACACTGCGGCTGAGATGTCTGATCCTGAAACTTACAAACTCCACCTGGAGTTGAAACTGCCACCAAAAGAAATAACAGGCTGCAGAAGATTCGCCGTCATTGGGCGAAGAAGTGGTTCAACTATGAAAATTTCTGAAGGAAATATCAAATTTTGTTCGCTTTCACTCCACCTTGGAATGACTGCATCGTAGAGGGCTGCCTAGGTCAAGATGATGAAAAAGTCAGGCTAGCTCCTCCCACAAATGCTCATGCCGATTCACTTAAGACAATAGCTGATTTTCCCGAAGAAGTGGAAAAGAGAGCAAAGGCCAAGGCCAAGCGTGAAGCCAAGGCCTCGAAGAATAATCAAGTGGAACAAAGGAATGTTGAGTTGACCCAGCAAGACATGCAAGAGAAGAAGGAACGGGCCTCTGCCCGAAAAGAAAAGAAGAAGAGGAAGTCTGTTTCCCCTCAAGCTTCAAGAAAGAAATCAGTTGCAAGAAAATCAAAGAAGGCAGCAACTGGCTCATCTGATGATTCTTCCGATGATAATGTTGCCAAAGAGATTCCTATGTATGATCAACGAGCTCTTCTGGACAAAGCCGTATCAAACACCCTCTCTAGCAAAATTTTCACCTCTGTTGAGGTCATCACGAAGGCTTGCTACCATGGCAACAGATAAACCCTCGGGTTCTACTGCCCCTACAGCAAAGACAAAGTTGTTGCCTGATGAAAAAGTTGTTGTTGCTACCAAGAAGGCCAAGACAATTGTTCCTGCTTCCACAGAGGAACTGAAGTATGACTTTGATCTTATCATTGATATCATTGAAGGTGCTACCTATGATGCAAAACCAACTAATCTGAGCAGTTTGGGTCTTCCTGATGATGTTACCAAGATGGTAGCAAAACACTTCGCTTAGCTGGGAGAGATTACCAAGGAACTAAACCAAGCTATCGAGGACAAGAAACTCCTTAAGCAAATGAGAAAGGATGCCAGTACTAATTCCGAAAGGAAAGAAATGACAAGGAGATTCTTGAGATCACCAAAGCCCTCACTGTCATGAGGAATAACAAGAATATGTGGCACTCAAGGCTGAAGATGGATGTTTCTCAGCTTTGTGATCGAAGAAATGATGAGATTAAGCGTCAAGTAGAACTTGCTCGACAAAGAGAAAAAGAAGAGAAGCATCAGAAAGCTAAGGCAAGAGTCAATAAGCCGAAGGCAATCTCAGATCGCCATATTCAAACTATAGCAACTGATGCTCCTGTTGACACAAGTGCTCCACTGCAACAGATTCCACCATCCCCTCTTCACGAGGAAGAAACCATGCAACAAGCGGAGTGTGCGGTAGTTATCATTCCTACCTCAGTTGCTCAAGAATCTAATGTGATGGATATCTTTCTGAACAATCCTGACGAAGAGAATGTCGTGCCCGAGCAACATGCCTCTAAAGAGAAAGTTGACGAAGAAATTGAGGTTGAGAAGGCAGTTTCATTGCTTCTGAAGGATATGCAAGTTGAGCCCTCCGGATCCACCAAGGAGGATGATAAGGTTGAGGGGGAGCAAGTTGCTTCCCAAGGAAATACCACCCCAGTCTCCTCATCTGGTGCCCCTACCCAGATGGAGGTTGACCCTGCTCCTGGTTCTTTGGCTTCACAGCCAGAACAGGAAGAAAAGAAAGATGAAGAACCCATGGCTCATGAACAAGAAGTACCACCAGTTATGCCTCAGCAGACCGAAGGAGAAGAGGTTGTGATCCAAGTGCCCGAAGAAGTTGTCGTACCTCCAACTATTGAAAGTTCACCGAAGGAAAATTCCCCAGTGCCTGATAGCCTCAAAGCCGCTGAAGGAGTTCCAGCGCAGGTAAATGAAGGACAGACCAGTGCTCCCAAGCCATTTGCGCCCGAGAAAATGAAAATGCCCCTTGCTTCACTATAACCAATCGATGAAAATGTGCCGGCTTCTGATGATGTTCAGCCGATGGAAATTAGCGATGAAGAGAATCGGAGAAATCCCCAGGAATCATTTCCCCTATTCCCAGCAGAGTATGGCTCCAATGGTCCTGCATTTAATGTACAACTTCATCTCTCAAAGCTAGAACTCTTTGGGAAAAGTCCTTACGAAGGAGAAAGAACTTCACTATCACCGAGGTTTTGAACTGAAGAACAAGCTGTTTATTATGTTTGGATCTTGTTCGGCAAGAACAGGATTTTCAATCACAAGATATTAAACTTCACTGAGCTCGAAGAAATGCCATGTTTTCACCATGCCATCGAGCATATTGAACATGCTCTCCTGAAAGGATTCATGCACTTCAATCATGGCTGGAACAGAGAAATTATCCTTCAGCTTTATGCCACATTGTATATCTCAGGGGAGCTTGGGAACACATAATCCTAGATTCTCGAATGGATGACTGGCAGAGAAAAGATCAAGTGCTTGACGGATCAATTTTTGGCCATGATGAATGTTCCTCGATGTGAATTTGAGAATGATAGAGAACACAGTCTGCATTTCTGGGAAGTGTCTGAAGCACAACTCCACATTTTGATGGATCCCACCATGGTTGGTGATGAATGCATTGATGTTAATCCGAAAAAGTTGGCCTATGACAAAAAAGTGTTATTTCACATTCTGTGCAATACTATCACGCCAACGAACAGAACAAATTCCATCAAAGGCATTGTGGGAAATGCACTTCTGGCCATGTCCCAAGGAATTAAGTTTGACATTCCTGGCCTTTTCATTCGAAGCCTCGCATGTGCTGCTAACAGCCCTCAATCATTGAAGCCTTATGCTCCATGGATCATGTTTGCAATCGAGCAGCTCACCCATGAGAAATTCTTCTGGGCTTATATTCTGAAGGTATTCATGCCACCAGTTCGTGACACTCTGCGCATAGTGAAGGAGAGTGGAAAAGGGAAGGAACTTGTTGATGCTGCCATTGCGTCTGCATCTAAAAATGCACCGAAGATCAAGAAAGCTAGGGTTGAAATCCCTCATGAGGAAAATCCATCGCTTTATGAGAATTGCATTTGCACACAGCAAACACTGGAAAGCCACATTAAAGTGGACAGAAAGGAGAAGTTGGAGTTGATGACTGAGCTGAATTTACTTCTACCCGCCAAATTCTTCTACATGCGAAGGAGGCAAAGAAGTGCTCTTGGACTCTTCTCAGGCAACATTATTCTCGCAAGCAGCTGGCTGCCAAAGGAATCATGAAGGATTATGACTACCTAGACTTGCTTGCCGTTCCTCGCATCCGAAGACAAACTCCAGTGCTCCCTGATCGTTCTGCATCAACTGACCTATTGTTTGTCGGCCATGATGGTGAAATTGAAGACACCACAGGAACACTGATATATAAGCCAAACGCTCATCCCACCAGTTCCTCAAGAGCCCATGCTGCTACTCATGTTTCAGCCTCGACCATTCCTCGCTCTTCAGATTCTGATTCGTCGAGTGGTTTTAATTCTGATTCTGAGGATTCTCCCACGGAGTAGTTCCTCGTATGTTTTCTCATTCCTTTTTGACACTTGTTGACAAAAAGGGGGAGAATTACATCAAGTGATAGTTTATCGGGGTTCTTGCAGGGTGTTTTCATTCGCATTTTGGTTTTCCCTCGAACAATTTGCTTCATGAACTTAACGCACCGCTTGTGGTGTTGAAATACTCGGTCACCATGTAACGTTAATAACCCCCCCTCCTGCAATGTTATTTGCTTCGTACTATCTATTTGCAGGTACCATCGAATGTGTTTTTTCCTTGCAATGATTACCCTTGAAAATTATCTATCTTACAGGGAAAAAATATTTGCTCCTCGAAGAAGAACAGGAGATCATCAAGTGATGATACTAAGGGGGGAAGTACTTCGAGTACTAAATGAATTATAACTGTTGTGGTTGGATATGCTTTGATTGTTATCCCTCATTATCTAACCTTGTAGGAAGAGAATGTTAGTCAAAACTTTTATGCCTTACGTTGTGAAGGCTATATAATTCACTGACAAAGTGTCTTTTTTCCTCGCAATTATTTCTCTCATTATCTTCTGTATCGCAGGGAAACTGCATCTGAAGCATATCCACTCCGAGCAACATATTCTCATTTTATCCTGCTCTAATCATATCAAATATCTAACATGCAGGAAAACTACATCTCGTGTTGATTCAAATCGTGTTTTGAGAAAACCTTCATGTTATATCCTTCATCACAAATCTTTCAAAGCATATCTTAAATCTAATTCTCTTCGAAGATTTTGTGATAGGAATCACCTCAGATACCGTTGAGTGCATTGAAAGAAGTCAAGCATCAAATCATAAATCAATATCACTTATACGAAGAATAATCTCGTCTCCCTCCGTTCCATTTATTATATGATGCATACCTTCAGGGGGAGAGTGCTTTATCTTCATAATTATCTCTCGTCTATTATTATCCTTCGCATTACATTCCATTATTTATCTATACTTCAATGTGATGTGTTTTGTCAACAATCGTCCAAAAAGGGGAGATTGTTGGTGCAATATCTGCCTACCTTGTGTTTTGGAGATTGTTGACAGAAACAGGGTATGGACTGATTTGTTTGCTAGTGCATATGGAGAGAAATAGTCCATACACAACCGAAGAGAATGCTGTCTCTGGTGCTAAGTTCGAGGAACTTCACCAAAGTATATCTGCGTTGCAGAGAAGAACAAACTATATCTGTTGAAGTCATATAGTCGAGGAGATTGATGTGAAGGAATCGACCCCTCGAAAGCTTACTGCTGATGCAAAGCTTTTGACTCAGTATCATCGTGCGAAGAAATTGACTGCAGCGATGGAAGTCGAAGACAAAGTGAAGACGTAGTATTAATTTCATTGTTCTTCTTTCATTCAATTGAGTCATAGGACCTCCGTACTATTAAGAGGGGTATAGGTTCTCGAAGCTTAGATCCATTGTGATGCTTAGCCAAAACCTATGAAAGTTGTGAGAGAAATCTCTTTGTGTTCCGAGCAAATACTTGTCAGCAAGAGACTGTGATCTTCTTTGCTGCGAGAGATTTTTCTCAGACCGAGGAGTTAGCATTACTTGCTCTGCAAGCAATGTTACCGTTGTGCTCAAATCCAACCGTTGGACTCGTGTCATTCGGCCATTGGCTGATCCCGATGTCTAATTTGGTCATTTCCCATCTGGGAAGGCTGCGGCTATAAATAGCCACCCCACGCCGGCTTTGTCCGGTGGCTGCTCCGCTTGAGATTTCTGAGAAGATTGATTTGAGCAACCCCTCTCCGAGTGATTTAAGTTTAAGATCCACTGAGAGAAAAATCAAGAGCCCAAACTTAGACAGTGGTTTAGCATCACCGTAGTTCTGACTGAGAGTTCTTGTACCTATTACTCTTGACAGTTGCGCACTCTCTAGAAGGGTTGGTTTCAGCTCGAGTGTCGAAGAGTTGTTGTCTTCACCAAGCTAGATCTTCAGCAACCACGAGTGATTGTGGTTCACAAAGGTCGACCGAAGGTTAGGTGATCACCGACAAGGATCTACCACGAGTGAAATCAACCTGAGTCTGATCAGCTCTGCATTGAAGGAGAATAGGGTGAAGAGAGTTTATCTTCTGTGTTAAGTCACAGCCCCTCCAACCAGACGTAGCCCGTTGGCAGAAGGGTGAACTGGTCTACCAAATCTGATTGTCGCCATCGAGCACCACTGATTCATTCTACTTCACTGCAATTCCTTCAGTAGATTTTAGTCGTGCTCTGTGTCGATAGTCTATCTGATCATTATTTTCTGTTGCATTTTCTATTCGCATTTTCACTCCATTCTATTGTCGACTTCATATATCATTGTGTTCATCCTGTTTCATTCTCATCACTTGTATTCATTCGTCACCATCATATTCCTCGGCTCACCTGTGAAATCATACCATCGTATTATTCATCTGTGCATATCATGTTGTGTATCATTCTACTGCACCTGTTTGCATGTTGCATTACTCTCTTCGTAGTTAAACTTGTGATTTCCCAAGCCCGTACTGTTATCAATGCTTTCATCGAAGAATATGCTTCTGACAAAGAAGATTGATTCAGCTCATTTCCTTCTTTCCATTATTCCGCTGCTGTGATTGGGATCGGTTTTAAAACATTCGGAAAAAAAATTGAATCTCCCATTCACCCCCCCCTCTGGTCGGTATACTCTCGGTCCTAACAAATGAGTTCATATCCGATCTGGATGTAATACCCAGTGCGTCGGGTCCAATGACAATCTTTTGTGACAACACTGGAGCAATTGACTTAGCGAAGGAATCCAAGTTTCACAAGAGAACCAAACACATCAAGAGACGCTTCAACTCCATTCGTGAAAAGGTCAAGAATGGAGAGATAGAATTTTGCAAAGTACATATGGATCTGAATGTGGTAGACCCGCTGACTAAACCTCTTCCGCGGGCAAAACATGATCAACACCAAGACTCCATGGGTGTTAGATTAATTACTATGTAATCTAGATTATTGACTCTAGTGCAAGTGGGAGACTATTGGAAATATGCCCTAGATGCAATAATAAAGTGGTTATTATTATATTTCCTTAATCATGATAAAGGTTTATTATTCATGCTAGAATCGTATTGACCAAAAACTTAAATACATGTGTTGATACATAAACAAATACCATGTCCCTAGTGAGCCTCTACTAGACTAGCTCGTTGATCAAAAGATGGTTAAGATTTCCTAACCATAGACATGTGTTGTCACTTGATAACGGGACCACATCATTAGGAGAATGATGTGATGGACAAGACCCATCCGTTAGCATAGCATATGATCATTCAGTTTATTGCTACTACTTTCTTAATGTCAAATATATATTCCTTCGACCATGAGATCATGCAACTCCTGGATACCAGAGGAATACCTTGTGTGCTATCAAACATCACAACGTAACTGGGTGATCATAAAGGTGCTCTACGGGTATCTCCGAAGGTGTTTGTTGAGTTGGCGTGAATCGAGATTGGGATTTGTCACTCCGTATGATGGAGAGGTATCTCTGGGCCCTCTCGGTAATACAAATCACAAGAAGCTTGCAAGCAAAGTAACTAAGGAGTTAGTTGCAAGATGATGTATTACGGAACAAGTAAAGAGACTTGCCGGTAACGAGATTGAACTAGGTATGGAGATACTGACGATCAAATCTCGGGCAAGTAACATACCGACAGACAAAGGGAACTACGTATGTTGTCATGAAGGTTCGACCGATAAAGATCTTCGTAGAATATGTAGGAAGCAATATGGGCAACCAGGTCCTGCTATTTGTTATTGACCGGAGAAGCATCTCAGTCATGTCTACATCATTCTCGAACCCGTAGGGTCCGCACGCTTAATGTTCGTTGACGATATAGTATTATATGAGTTATGTGAGTTGGTGACCGTATGTTGTTCGGATTCCCGGATGAGATCACGGACATGACGAGGAGCTCCGGAATGGTCCGGAGGTAAAGATTGATATATAGGATGATAGTATTTGGTCTTTGGAAGAGTTTTGGAATGCACCGGGTATTTATCGGATAACCGGAAGGGGTTCTAGGAGGCCACGGGGAGTTATTGGGCTTAACGGGCCAAAAGAGGGGAGCACACCAGCCCACAAGGGGCTGGCGCGCCCCACCTCATAGGCGCCGGCCCTAGGGAAGGAAGGGTAGAGAGCTAGCCCCCTCTTACCTTCTCTTCAACGTGAGAAAAAGGAAAGGGGGGTGCCTCCCCTCCTGCCTTCTCCCCTGCGCCATAGGAAGGAAAGGGGGGCGGACCTAGGGCAGGAGGCCAGGGTGGCCGCTGGCCCCCTTGGGGGCGCCCCTAAGGCTGCCTCCCCTCCCCCACTTTTATATATGTGAGGAGAGGGGGGGGCAACAGACACCACGATCCCCAAGCCGTGTGCGGTGCCCGCTCTCCCTCTAGTTCTAGTTCCTCCTCCGTCCACGTCTGTTGTGCTTGGTGAAGCCTTGCCGAATAGTTTCACCACCACCGTCACCATGCCGTCGTGCTGCCGTAACTCATCTACTACTTCGCCTCTCTTGCTGGATCGAGAAGGCAAGGATGTCATCGAGCTGAACATGTGCTGAACGCGGAGGTGCCGTGCGTTCGGTACTTAATCGGGACGGATCGTGAAGGAGTACGACTACATCAACCGCGTTGATAAACGCTTCCGCTTAGCGATCTACAAGGGTATGTAGATGCTCTCCCCCTCTCGTAGCTATGCATCTCCATGGATAGATCTTGCGTGTGTGTATAATTTTTTTTGGTTTCCATGCAACGTTCCCCAACAAAATAATATTCATAGATAATCTTATCATAAACCCACAATTCATCGGATCTCAACAAACACACCGCAAAAGAAGATTACATTGAATAGATCTCCAAGAACGTTCAGGAGAACATTGTATTGAAGATCAAAGAGAGAGAAGAAGCCATCTAGCTACTAGCTATGGACCCGTAGGTCTGTGGTAAACTACTCACACATCATCGGAAGGGTAGCAAGGTTGATGTAGAAGCTCTCTGTGATTGAATCCCCCTCTGGCAGAGTACCAGAAAAGGTCCCCAGATGGGATCTCACGAGTACAAAGACTTGCGGCGGCAGAAAAGTATTTTTGGTGTGCCCTCTGGTTTATGGGGAATATTTGGGTATTTATAGAGGTAGAATTAGGGTTAGAAGAGCCACCAGGGGCCCACAAGCTTGGAGGGCGCCCCCCTGGGGCGTGCCCCCTGTGCTTGTCGCTGCCTCGTAGACCTTCTGGCCTCCTCCCGAAGCTTCCAAGTGTCTTGTGGTCCAAGAAAAATCATCAAAAAGTTTCGTTCCATTTGGACTCTGCTTGGTATTGATTTTCTGTAAAGACAAAAACAAGAAAAAAACCGCAACTGGCACTAGGCACTAGGTTAATATGTTAGTCCCAAAAATGATATAAAATAGCATAATAATGCATATAAAACATCCAAGGTTGATAATATAATAGCATGGAACAATAAAAAATTATAGATACGTTGGAGACGTATCACACTCATATGAATGGCTGTATGAGACCTTGGCCGAAACACATCAGAGGACCAGAGTCATTGACGGACTTCCAAACGAGCATTGGTGCTCATATGAGAGCTTGTATGGAACTCTGCCTCACGAGACTTTGACCTCCAGAGAAAACGACGACCTTCCATACGAGCGGTCGTGCTTGTATGGTTGGTTGTCCCTAGTACGCAAACCCTAGATCAAGCAGTTTGAATGCGAGATGACATTCCACACGAGCGCACCCCTCGTATGGAGTTTGGTGTTCAGACAGTTATTATGATGCCGCTGGTGCAAGGGGAACTTCTTTTTCTTCCTCCTAGCGCCCCAACACCTCTCGCTCTCTCAAACCCTAACTAAATCCCCCAAATCCCTCATTTCTTCATGAAATTTGTTCGTTTGATCCGTGCATCTTCATCGCCGGTGAGTTTCTCCTCCAATCCATGGTTCATTTTCGTGATTCCGCAGTGATTTTGTTCTAGTTCTTGCCCTAGATGAGATGCAAATAATTTCATTTTTCTATTTGATTTGAATGTTAGGATTCAAAGTAATTGGTTAGGATCGATCTTAGGTAGTATTAGAACTCGTTCCCCATGTAAAACTAATAGTTTCTGTTTTTATTTGTGTTGTGTGTAGGTCATGATGAAATCGGCGATTGCGGCGGGGAAGAAGGTCATGGGCTCGTGCTCCAAGCTTTCACAGAGCGAGGGAGAGAAACCCCGCGTTGATGTGAACAAGGACTATGCATGGGTGAGCATCCGAAAGATGGTGGCCACCAAGTGGGAGTCCAACACATTCTTGCAGGAGCAAGGGCTTCAAGATGACTTTGCCTGGCTAGCCAACAATGCCGGGCTAGGAGTTTTTAGCAACTTCCACTATCTGATGTACCTGGACCTCACCCTCGAATTCCTCACCAACTTCAAGGACACCCTCGGTGACTCGAGGCTGCCAACGAGGTGCTCCTTCACACTCGAAGGTGTACCATGTACGATGACGCTCAAGGAGTGGTGCAACTGCTTTTGGTTCGAGAACCGTTGGGGTCTCGACAGCAAGGGAGTGCCTGTCACCGAGGCGTCTGGAACGTGGGACCTCATCTCCATCAAGGATGAGCATGACTTTGGCGGCCATAAGGCATCTAGCATCCAAAACCCCGCCATTCGTTATTTCATGACTTTCATTGCGAACACAATCTTTGGTGGGATGCATCTTGGGGGCATTTCTAGCTACAACATGTGTGTCATTCATGAGGCACTTCAACCCAACTACACTCCCAAGCCAAACTTGGGAGCTTTTCTTATGCTACACTTCCGGTAGTAGCACATGCAGCCGCCCAGAACTATTCTTATTGTTGTCCCCATGCCTCACCTTACTGAGCACTTTAGCCTAAACTTAGAGGGAGTTGAGCATGTTGTGGGACCCACTGAGCTTAACCGCAAAGTTATGACTAGCTATCAATTTGTTGGGCCCGACGAGCGGCATGGGGACTATGCTTACAAGTGCCCCATGCCCAATTCTAACACCGTGTCTATTCACTTGCCTCTTCCGTAAGCATTTTTTGTGCCCCTGCGTTAGATGTGGGTCTTATCTATTGAGAAGATAAACGAGTAAGGCACACAACAGGGTTCTGGAATGATGTTCACCCTGAGCCAGCATTTGAGTGGGACGCCGCAGCTGAGGGTGTTGCTCCCAACTGGGAGCACTGGGGAAATTCACCTCAGTACGCTCCTCAATGGCACTACGGTCATGGTGGTGACTATGTGCCTAGGGTAGAGTTTTTGCAGCTTCAGCTGTAGTAGGTTGGAGGGATCCATACGGACCTCAGTGAGACTAACAACAACATCCACCTGCTCAATGTGAACATGCAGTCCCTATTTTCTTACTGGTAGCCGCAACCTGGCACAGGTGGACCGTCCTCTAGTGCACCATCTCAGATGCAGTGGCCTCACATTGCACTGGGTGGTGGCGATGACAGGGACATGGACTAGAGAGTAGACCAAGAGCCTAAGCTTGGGGGAGCTCATTGATGACCCACAAGTATAGGGGATCTATCGTAGTCCTTTCGATAAGTAAGAGTGTCGAACCCAACGAGGAGCAGAAGGAAATGACAAGCGGTTTTCAGCAAGGTATTTTCTACAAGCACTGAAATTATCAGTAATAGATAGTTTTGTGATAAGATAATTCATAACGGGTAACAAGTAACAAGTGTAACAAAGGTGCAGCAAGGTGGCCCAATCCTTTTTGTAGCAAAGGACAAGCCTGGACGAACTCTTATATAAAGCAAAGCGCTCCCGAGGACACATGGGAATTATTGCCAAGTTAGTTTTCATCATGCTCATATGATTCACGTTCATTACTTTGATAATTTGATATGTGGGTGGACCGGTGCTTGGGTGCTGTTCTTACTTGGACAAGCCTCCCACTTATGATTAACCACTCTCGCAAGCATCCGCAACTATGAAAGAAGAATTAAGATAAATCTAACCATAGCATGAAACATGTGGATCCAAATCACCCCCTTATGAAGCAACGCATAAACTAGGGTTTAAGCTTCTGTCACTCTAGCAACCCATCATCTACTTATTACTTCCCGATGCCTTCCCCTAGGCCCAAATCATGGTGAAGTGTCATGTAGTCGATGTTCACATAACACCACTAGAGGAAAGACAACATACATCTCATCAAAATATCGAACGAATACCAAATTCACATGATTACTTATAACAAGACTTCTCCCATGTCCCCAGGAACAAACGTAACTACTCACAAAGCATATTCATGTTCATAATCAGAGGGGTAATAAATATCATTAAGGATATGGACATATGATCTTCCATCGAATAAACCAACTAGCATCAACTACAAGGAGTAATCAACACTACTAGCAACCCACAGGTACCAATCTGAGGTTTTGAGACGAAGATTGAATACAAGAGATGAACTACGGTTTGGAGAGGAGATGGTGCTGGCAAAGATGTTGATGGATATTGACCCGCTCTCGATGAGAGGATCGTTGGTGATGACGATGGCTTCAATTTCCCCCTCCCGGAGGGAACTTTCCCCGGCAGAACAGCTTCGCTGGAGCCCTAGATTGCTTCTGCCCAGGTTCCGCCTCGAGACGGCGGCGCTTCATCCCGAAAGCTTCCTTATGATTTTTTCTAGGTAAAAACCCTTCATATACTAGAAGATGGACACCGGAGACCTGCCAGGGGGCCCACAAGCCCTAGGGGCGCGCCCAGGGGGGTAGGGCGCGCCCCCAGGCTTGTGGCCACCTGGTGGGTCCCCCTCTGCTATTTCTTCGCCCAATATTTTTTATATATTCCAAAATAATTCTCCGTAAATTTTTAGGACTTTTGGAGTTGTGCAGAATAGGTCTCTCAGATTTGCTCCTTTCCGGTCCAGAATTCCAGTTGCCGACATTCTCCCTCTTTGTGTAAACCTTGTAAAATAAGGGAGAAAAGGCATAAGTATTGTACCATAATGTGTAATAACAACCCATAATACAATAAATATCAACATAAAAGCATGATGCAAAATGGACGTATCACTCATCCCCTAGCTATCCATGCATGCATATTTTATTTTTCTTATTTTTCCTTATTTTCATTTGCTTCTCATCATAGCTATTTCCAGTTTGTCATAATAAATTTCTAGAGTAAACTTTGCTCTTGTTCTGTTGGAATTGTCTTCATTGTGACTTTCTTTGATCAAGCGCACATATTCGCTCACCACTAGCAAGTTGGAAACAAAGAGAACAGAGTCGAGATTTGACTTTGGGAAATAAGCAAACCAGCGAGAGAAGGTATAATATATGCATACTCGCTCCTCTCGCAATTTTAATTAAGCAATTATTTTCATTTGGCTTGTTGCACTTGAGTTTTTTCCCTCATTAGTTGAATATCATTTAATCATAACTCCCAACTTTGAATCTTGCTAGTGAGAACTTGTTGCAAAGCATGATTTTGCTCCAAAAAGAAATAAAGATAAACTCTAAAAAGAAACTTAGGGGCTCGAATTTTTGAAGAGAACGAGCACTCAAGTACTTTGCTACTTCTTGAGCTTGCGTTGGTTTTTCCCTTGAAGAGGAAAGGGTGATGCAGCAAAGTAGAGATAAGTATTTCCCTCAGTTTGAGAACCAATGTATCAATCCAGTAGGAGACAACGCACAAATCACCGAATACCTGCACAAACAATCAAACAACTTGCACCCAACGCGATAAAGGGGTTGTCAATCCCTTCACAGTTATTTGCAAAAGTGAGATCTGATAGAGATAGATAAATGATAAAGTAAATATTTTTGGTATTTTTGTTTTATAGATCGGAATGTAAAAGATTGCAATATAGTAGATCGGAAAGTTGTATGATGAAAAGTAGAAGATTATATGATGGAAAATAGACCCGGGGGCCATAGGTTTCACTAGAGGCTTCTATCAAGATAGAAAATAATATGGTGGGTGAACAAATTACTGCCGAGCAATTGATAGAAAAGCGCAAAGTTATGATGATATCTAAGGCAATGATCATGAATATAGGCATCACGTCCGTGTCAAGTAGACCGAAACGATTCTGCATCTACTACTATTACTCCACACATCGACCGCTATCCAGCATGCATCTAGAGTATTAAGTTCATAAAGAACGGAGTAATGCATTAAGTAAGATGACATGATGTAGAGGAATTAACTCAAGCAATATGATGAAAACCCCATCTTTTTATCCTCGATGGCAACAATACAATACGTGCCTTGCTACCCCTACTGTCACTGGGAAAGGACACCGCAAGATTGAACCCAAAGCTAAGCACTTCTCCCATTGCAAGAAAAACCAATCTAGTTGGCTAAACCAAACCGATAGTTAGAAGAGAATTACAAAGATATCAAATCATGCATATAAGAATTCAGAGAAGATTCAAATAATATTCATAGATAAGCTGATCATAAATCCACAATTCATCGGATCTCGGCAAACACACCGCAAAAAAGTATTACATCGAATAGATCTCCAAGAACATCAAGGAGAACATGGTATTGAGAATCAAAGAGAGAGAAGAAGCCATCTAGCTACTAGCTATGGACCCGTAGGTCTGTGGTAAACTACTCACGCTTCATCAGAAGGGCAAAGGTGTTGATGTAGAAGCCCTCCGTGATCGAATCCCCCTCCGGCAGGGTGCCAGAAAAGGTCCCTAGATGGGATCTCACGGGTACAGAAGGTTGCGGCGGTCGAAAAGTCTTTTCCTGGATGCCTCTGTTGGTTTGGGGATATATGAGTATATATAGGCGAAAGAATTAGTTCAGGAGGTGCACGAGGGGCCCACAAGGGTGGGGGGCGCGCCCTCCGTCCTTGTGGCCACCTCGTGGCTCCTCCGACTACATCTCCAAGTCTCCTGGTTTCCTTCTGGTCCAAGAAAAATCATCGCAAAAGTTTTATTCCGTTTGGACTCCGTTTGGTATTCCTTTTTTGCGAAACTCAAAAAACAAGGAAAAAACAAAAACTGGCACTGGGCTCTAGGTTAATAGGTTAGTCCCAAAAATAATATAAAATAGCATATTAATGCATGTAAAACACCCAAAACAGATAATATAATAGCATGGAACAATCAAAAAATATAGATACGTTGGAGACGTATCATACTTCAACTCCATAGTACTAAATTTGATTGTCTTGATGATACTGATTGATAGGGTTATTTGGAGGAATGAATATTTGAAGTGATTGAAGTTATGCCAAAACTTGCCCATGATACTAAAATCATGGAGCTTCGGCTTCTCGCTGATTTCATGTCATGTAGCTATATGTTGAGATAATTCGCATAAATGCGACTCCATCACCAATTTAGAGTTTTAGTTGAAATTGATTGACCTTCTCCAAATAAGTGTGTATGGGGTAAATGAGAGCACTGATCACTGAGCTCGAAAGAGACAACTTTTTTTATCCATCATGCACAAAATTAAGCCACAATGAAAACCCCATTGCAATTAGTAAATTTTGGCATAACAACGTCACCAAAGATTGAAGTTCCAAAGAATAATGATTGAAGGAAGTATTTGAGAGCTATGACTAGGAGGTATTTGTGGGTGCTAATGAGATGCTTGGGTACGACATTTTCTTCTCTTCCAAAATTCCTTGGTCATATTTTTTTCTGAGAACTCCAAAGAAAATTCCATTCTCTTAAGAGTATAATTTTTTTGCTAGCCTAGCACTTGGTTAACTATGGAAGATTTGGTTTGAGAAATTATAACTAATGATAAGAGACTATACGTGGCTAGGCAACGAGCTTAAGTGTAACTATTCAAATGCAAATATTATCTTAGCTAAGATTGGAGAATTTGAAGAATGGATATATCATATCTTCGCGAGATGGTAAACTTCTTTCAACTCATGTGAAACTCCCTTTCATTCTCTTAATTTCTTAGTTTCTCAAGGACGAGCAAGTATTAAGCTTTGGGGATTTGATGGCTAGAGATTTTATGATTATTTGCAAGGAGTTTTCATTTGGTTTTCACCGGATTTATGTCGCTTCTCAGTTATTTCTAATGGTAATCTTTCAAGAGAAAAGAAAAATTGTTTTTCCATTGTTTGGCAGGAAATATCATATGTGGAAGGATACTAAGGATAATTACTGCAAATTAATCCATCGAAAGATCTGCTATCTCATCGGCATAGTCACGGCTATTTCCTTCCATCTTAGTGATGGTCTCCTCATGAGACTCAATGATATCGTTGGCCTCACCTAGTTGCTCCAAGAGAGCAACAAAGTGCTTCTTGGTCTCACCTTTAAGCTTACCCAAGAACTTGTCAAACTCATTTCATCCACCTTTACCCCCTCATTTTCATCCACACTATCCAACAAAGAAGGATTAGTAGTGATGGAAGTTTTGATGTTGGAGGTTACCTTGTTGATGCCTTTTGCCATGAGGCACTTGGGGATGAGGTTCTCGTTGGGGGCGTCAAAGAGAGACACCAAGGTTGGAGAAGAGGTGGAAATGGCCACGGAAGCCGTAGCCATCCCCTCACCACCTGCATCATCATCATCGGAGACGTATTCTTCATGCGCCACCAACTCCTTTTGTGGCACCTTCTTCGTGAAGTTGTTCTTGTTGGGGAAGGACTTGGCCTTGTCTTTATGAATGAGCTCACCACCATTGTCTTCCCTCTTCTCGTAGGGGCAATCCACCACAAAGTGACTCGCATTTCCACAATTGTAGCAAGTTCTCACACGTTGCTTGCCCTTGGAGCCACTTGAGTTGTTCTTGGAGAAGTTGGGCCTTCAGTTTCTCTTATTGCCCCAAGATTGCATTGATGCAAGAGCCATGTGCTCGTGGTAAGCATATTTGGTATCTTCGGGGCAACTCTCTTCTTCTTCCTCTTCATCTTCATCCGGAATTGCCTTGGCCTTCAAAGCAAGGTTGGGCTTCTTTAACCATTGAGCTCGCGCAAGGGCATTGTCGGTAGTCTTGTTCAAGATATTCACAACAATGAACTCATCCAACACATCACTTGAGGACAAGGTGTGAAAGTTCAGTCTTTGATGAATCATGGAGGACATGACCATGTTGTGAGGCATGATGGCCTTGAGGAACTTGCGCTTGATCCAACTATCATCCGTATCCTTGCTCCCATGATCTCGGAGTGAGACCGCAAGAGTGGTCAACCTCTGGTAAAGCTCACGAGGATCTTCATCATCATTCATCACAAACTCATCGGCCTCATCAAGCACCACCCCAAAGTTGGAGCGTTAAATGCTCGAGCTTCCCTTGTACAAAGAGACAATGTGTTCCCAAGCATCTTTTGCAAGAGTGAATGGCCGTAAGTGAGCTAGCTCTTTGGGAGGCATTGCGGCTTGAAGAATGAACAATGCGGAGTGGTTGTATTGATTGTCCACTTCTTCTCTTGGGGTGAAGTTGTTTGGATCATGTAGGTAGAAGCCTTGTTCGATGATTCTCCAAAGATGTTTGAGCTGTGATTCAAATGAGACTTGATACGAAAAATCCAATTAGGAAAATCATTTAACACAAGATTAGGGGGGACCCAAGATGGTTGATATGAGGTGCATGGACCGGCCCACCATAGTTCAGGGGAGGAGCAACCGCGGCATGGATGCCCATCCCATTCATTCCTTGAGGCAAAGGATTCTTATCACTACTAGCCCACTCCTTACCGGAGTTGGCATCCAACTCCGCCGTAGTGGGTTTAACCACTTGAAGTAGATCGGTAAAAAGTTTGAGACCATCAAGGAAATCTTTAAACAAGGATTTGACCTCGGTCGTCATAGAGGTCCTAAGTGAAGCAATAGCTTCATTTAGGTCCTCTCGTGTGACCGTGGCCGCCACCTCGGCCGCGGGTAGTTCATCTGCACGAGGCCCGTCATCAACCATACTCTTTAGGCGGTTAAGCCCTTAAAAAGAGGCAAGGCTCTAATACCAATTGAAAGGATCGATATGGTTGACTAGAGGGGGGGGTGAATAGGCAACTACCAATTTTTTGCTTTTCTTAACAAATTAGGTTTAGCAACAAATAGGTTGTCTAGATATGCAACTAGGTGAACAACCTATATGATGCTAACAACAACAACTACACAAGCAAGCAAAGGATACAACAAAATACAAGCGTGCACGAAGTAAAGGTAAGAAATAACCACAAGTGGATCCGGTGAAGACGAGGATGTGTTACCAAAGTTCCTTCCCTTTAGGGGGGAGTATGACTTCTTTGGAGCGGTGTGGAGGCACAATGCTCCCTAAGAAGCCACTAGGACAACCGTATTCTCCTCACGCCCTCGCACAATGCAAGATGGCGTGATTCCACTAGTGGTGCCCTTGAAGGCGGCAACTGAACCTTTACAAACAAGGTTGGGGCTATCTCCACAAATTAATTGGAGGCTCCCAACACCACCACGAAGCTTCACCATAATGGAATGTGGCTCCGAGGTGACCTCTTTCGTCTAGGGTACTGAAACACCTAAGAGTAACAAGATCTGCAAGGGATTAGTGAGGGGAATCAAATATGTGGCACCCCGGCTCAGAGCAACCGGTTTACCTTGCATTGCCAGCCCACAGATCATGTCTTCTGGCAACACACAACAACTTGGTACAGAAAAGCAACCGCTTTTATTGATCTCTTGCGGATACATGGGTTCGATGATACATGAGTTAACGAGGCCAAGCGGCACACACGATGCTGTTGCACATATGTACATTATTTAGTAGACATATTGGGGCCTCGATGATAGCTACTCGACAGCGGAACAACGACGTAGAAGGACTCCATCTCACAGGGACACTGATGTGGACACAGCCTAGATTGCAATGCACGATGCAACTCTGACTCCTGGTACGGCTTCTCCTGAAATTGGCATGACATGCCAGGTGAGTACTTTGAATGTACTCGCAAGGTCACAACAAATAATACAACAATGACAAACGATAACATGATATTTAAGCAATTTATATGCAAGAACATGGCATGCTACTCATGAAGTGAAAGTGCTTGCAACCAGGGTCTCTTGGACCAGCTTACCATATTGGTTACCTCGTGACCATGAATGTCATCTTATCATGGTGATCGCCTCTGGATCACAAAAGAAACCAACTCGATGATTTCGACATCGCATCCATCGTACTAAGGACCATAAGTATAACATTAGTGTGCAAGTTAATTATTTTTGTTGACCCACGGTGTGACCTACTATGAACTGTGTCCATGACTGAGGGCATGGTTATCAATAGATTAAACACATTCTGTAGAGGTTAGTACACTATACCCACACCACAGAACACATGGCCTCGTGCTCCCATTCAGGTGGACCAACGGCGTTTCGACAGAACCAATCTATTGCATGACACTCTCCCGGCCACTCCGACCAACTCCCCTTTGGGCTCAGTCTTCGGTGGCCCCGATATCACCTCGTGACATCCAACGGCCACCGTCGTGGCAAACAAAAACGGTCCCAAATGGGGACAATGGTACCAAAACAACTACGGGCACACAAGGCTATGCTTGCCTACCGGGCCAGGGCAACGCAAGAGCATAACCTTCCCTAGTTGGAGGCACCGGCGAGAGGCATGACAACAGACCGAATAAGGGCCTTCCCATAAAGGCAAATGTGGTTGCACCGGGAAGCTCGATTCGGTGGCACCATGAGTCGATCAACAGCATGTTCAAGTTGTATTGTTATCATGTGTAACTTGAAATAAAATCTACTCGAGCCATAGTATGCCATGGAAATGCCATATATGCATATGCACCATTTTAACATAATGACAGTATTAACATAAACATGTTCATGACCATGTCAACTCTACTGCATAAACTTGACCAAGTAGCATAAACTTGACCAAGTAACCAACATACTTCTGTAAGCATAGCATGAAAGTGAAATTAGCACAAGTGAAATCATTTGAATAACTATATGCATTATATGAGGTTAAATTCAAGTAAAATCATAGTCATTGCAATGTCACTCTTGCAAATGTTTGTGGTGGCTTGCCTTAGTTCAGAGGAGGGTCACAAAACTCCTGGTCCTCTTCAAGACAAGTTGGCTCTTCTGAAAATGATCCAAATAGCATAAAGAAAATGTCACATAACACATTTAAATGCACCAAAAAATATCTACAGCAAGGAAAAATCTCAACTTTTGCATACTGAAAGAGGAGCTCATAAAAAAAATAATGCAAAAAGAATCATATCAAAGTTCAGTCAAATTATTTGAATTTAAACTAAAAACAGAAAATCCCAGAGAGGGCCACGTCGAAGGCGTATTCTCAGAATACGTCTTCACTTATACCGATTTAGGGAGAGAGAAGAGAGGATGACAGGTGGGGCCCCTCTAGCAGGTTTATAAGAGAGAGAGAGAGAGAGAGAGAGAGAGAGAAAGAGAGAAGCAGAGACGGCGGCTCGGCCGGCGAGGAGACCATGGCGGCCGCCGAAGAGGTGGGGGATGGGCGCAGCTCAGTACGGCAAGCACGTACGTACCAGCAACATGGGCGGAGATGGACGAAGGACGTCGCGGTGGTCTTCTCCAGAGACGGCGGGCGGCGGAGCTCGTCGGAGTTTGGGTTTCCGGCGAGGTTGAGGTGGTCCAGCAGCACCGTCACAATCCAGAGAAGCTCACAAGCACGCCTGAAGGAGTGGGAGAGGTCAAAGGTCGCCGAAGTGAGTGGAACACCGAGGGGGATCCGCGGCGAGCTCCAGTGAAGAACGGTGGACAGAGGCCTGCCCGACCTTGCCGCGGTGCTAGACTAAGCGATTTGTGGCCAGATGAGGTGGGTGAGATGGCTAGAATGGCTCGGGAGAGGTCATATATATAGGGGAGGGCGAGGCAGAGCTCGAGATCGCCCGAGAGGGTTCTGGAGCGGTGAGCGGCAACGAGAGAGGCTTAGAGGTGATGGGGGGCTCACTAGCATTCATCCAAGCATAGTGGAGGAGTAGAGCCAAGCACAGGGCGCGGGGTGGGACGATACAGTTACATGGGAGCACTGTGCTCTCTGCTCCGCCGTGTCCGCGTCCGCAGCGCCTGCTGTCAGCAACAGGGAGTAGTCGGGAGGAAGGAGTTGAGTTAGCAGAAGATAACTGACACACTGGGTTGGCTCGGGGTAGCTTCACGAGCGCGACAGAGGATTTGCCGATGCGCAGAGCGCGCCGAGCGCCTGTCAAGCACCCTGGACACACGCGGTCACCACATGCACTGGTGCTATGCGGTGCGCTAGAGCTGCAAAACCGTGTCTGGGCTCAAGTCCTTGCAGTGCTAGGTCAATTTGATGTGTTGGTTCATTAACAGGTTGACCAGAAATGACTTGAGATCACTGACAAGTTTCTGGACAGAAACTATTGCAGTCATTTGAGAGAAAACTATAAGGAGTTAAGAGCTGAAACTTGGAGGTCAAGGTTTGGCAATTCTAGCAGCTTCATCACTGAAGTAAATAACATGCCCATCAATATTTTCTACCAGGAGATCTTTAACCATAGCAACACTAGGTTCTACTTTAATTTGTTCAGCAGGTTTAGGTGCTCTAGTATTACTTTTGTGAACCACGGTTGAAACCTTAGCATGTTCCTTTATCCTAACAGGGAAAGGTGGTTTTTCAATATAAGCAGTAGGCACAACTGGATCAACATTGTAAATAATAGTTTCATCTTTAGCTATGTCGGGTTCTTTAATTTCTTCTTTGATAGGGGGATGATATTTAAACCACTTCTCCTTGGGGAGATCAACATGAGTAGCAAATGATTCACAAAAAGAGGCTACTATCTCAGAGTCAAGTCCATATTTAGTGCTAAACTTGTGAAAAGCATCGGTATTCATAATTTTTTTAACACAATCAAATTCAAGCTTAATACCTGACTCTTTACCTTCGTCGAGTTCCCAATCTTGAGAGTTGCGTTTAATTCTTTCTAAAAGACCCCACCTGAATTCAATAGTCTTCTTCATAAAAGAACCAGTACAAGAAGAATCGAGCATGGATTGATCATCACGAGAAAGCCGAGCATAAAAATTCTGAATGATAATATCTCTAGAGAGCTCATGATTCGGGCATGAATATAACATTGACTTAAGCCTCCCCCAAGCTAGAGCGATACTTTCTCCTTGTGGCGCCCCGCCTGATTACCACTGTAGCCAGACGGTCGCCACGCATGCCAGCCCAGGAAATCACTCTGGCATGCGCGCTTACAACAAGTATCATGAACACAGGCATTTCTATTAATGAATATATAAGTCTTACATGATAGTTTACAGGGGTGATGGCAGCGAAAAAGCTCTATATAAGGCAGCATGGTCCTGGTGCGGCTCCAATCCACAGGGATCTGACTGGGTTACTCTCCTAGACCGTGAACGCTCCGGCTCCTCGACGACGGATCCTTATGTGAACCTGGCCACATTGAAGGCCGCTGAGTACTTTTGAATGTACTCGCAAGCAAACCAAACTAACATATACACCAAGCAAAGCAATCCATGGCATTCAAGCATGCATTTGTTATTAGAGCAACATTGATTATCATGGCATGGCATACCTATCTAGCAATATTAATGATCATGACATAACAGGTTTATCTAGCAGGATAACTACTAAAATAAGATACGGTAAAGTAAAACATATCAAGTAAATAATCCATACTCCAAACATTCTCATGATCCAATCCGATGTTAAACCAAATCCAATCCAAGTCTTTCGGTCATCCGGCCATCACTTTCATAGCCATTCCATGGCCAACATATCATATCCCTGACATCATCCGATGTCTATGCATCTCCACTGCAAGTCTGATAAACTTACTCTCTTACGGGTTGTCCCACAATCCTCGGAATACTCATGAGTCGCTGAGTACCTCCGATCATAAGACGAGTTCTTCCATCATTATTATCATTATTACGGTTGACCACCTAGTGAGGCCTGGACGGACTGTCCAATACCATGGACACGGCTATTCGAATAGATTCTTACACTCTGCAGAGGTTGTGTACTTTACCCACACCATGGAGCACCTGGCCTCGTGATCCCATTCGGGTGGACCAGTGTTGCTCCAACGAAACCTGCCTAACCCGTGACTCCACCGTACCACCGACAATCATACCCTCCCTGGGTCATGTCCTGGGTGGCCCTTGTGTCACCTCGTGACACCTGCCACCGTCGTGGCCAACTAAACTGTCCCAAACAGGGACGCCGGCAAATGACTCAACTGGGCTCACAAGGTTATCGCCGCCTACCGGGCCAGGGCAGCACGCACGCACAACCTTCCCTATTTGGTGGTACCGGTAAAAGAGCACGCGATCAGACCAAGACAAGGCCGTCCCATACCGGCAAATGTGGCTGCACGGATAAGTCCGGACAGGTGACTCTGGATCAACCGACTAGGTTTAACTTTAGCAGGTACTTAGCAAGCATGGATATTCATCATAAATAATCTAACATGGTGGTAGCTATGTATAAGGTAATAACTGTGGAAACATAATAGCCTATCTCCATATAACATCAGAATGAGTCATTAGTGAAACAATATTTAAATGGCAAGTTATCACTTTACAAGTTCTAGCTGTAAGTTACGACCATCGGAACCCTTGCATAAAACCGGCAAAGAAACCAGTAGCCACCAGAACAGTCTTTACAACTCAGATCTGGGACATTACCAGAATAACTCAACCCCGGCTCAAGACGGCTGGAAAGCAGCTCAGAGCATGAGACGGTGTTGATAAAAAGAATGTAGCAGTTCCCTAAGACGGCTGAAAAATAGCTCAGAGCATAGGGTCACTGCTACAGAAAGAAATTCAACAACTATCCGAGATGGCCGCAAAACATCTCAGAACACGGGCCAGTTGCTGACAAGAGAAATAAAAGTCAGCATCCACCCCGGACGGTCGGAAACAGCTCAGAACACAGGCATGGTGCCGTCACTAAAGAAAGGCAGGCAAGAGTTCATCAGGGTCCCATACAGCTCACTACTACCCATACAGGCATAAGCATATTCATTTAAACATGCAAGAATAACACGGAGCAATGCTTTAGGGCATATATCAGATGGTCGGCTTGCCTAGGGTCGAAGAATACTCCGGGAAGAAGTGCGGTACCCTCGCAGGAAAATCCGCCGAAAAAGATTCCCTCTCGGAGGGGCTGAATGAAGGGTAGGGGCAGAATGGTCATTTTCACAATGTGAAAACATTATGAAACTGATACCATCGGAACGGGCTCGACGAACTGAAGACGTCAGCATTGGTTTCACCTGAATCGGAGTTATGGATAAAAAGATACGAAGACTCGACTGCTAGGGACCAATTTGTAATATAAATAGTTACACAGAGGCCCTCAGCAGTAGTTTTTTTTTTGAGAAAAGAATAAATGGCACTATGCACACGGGCCAACTCGGGCCGAAAACTACCAGAGCTTGGGCGCCTGCGAGACGGCTGCCTCCACTGGACCGGCCCACCTGCGCGGCCACTCCATTTTAAAAAAACGGAGGAGAGGGCGCTGTCTTCAACCTCCAGTACGCGGGCACCGCCGGTATCGGGCGGCGATTTCCGGTGCCACAGGGGGTCCCCGGCGACGCTCCGCCCATGGATGAGTTCAGCGCAGTGAGGCGCACCCAACGGTGGACGACCCGAACGTCGGGGAGCTCGGAGTTAGGCGAGGCGTCGGCCGTGGCGGAGGGCAATTCCGGCGAGCTCGGGCACGAGGCTCTATTAGTGGAATCGGCCGAGAAATGGCGTGGGGGTGATCGCTGTGGAGTGGAGGGTCCAGTGGGGAGCTCGAGAGAAGAGGAGAATGCCGGAGTGGCACGAATTTAGGCGAGGTTCGCCGGCGACCGTGGCGGCTGTGGGGAAGCAGAGGGGCTCCTCGAGCTCGAATGACTGGCCGGGGAGGAAGCTAGGAGTGAGAGGGAGGTGGTGGAATGCTCGGGGAGGGCGCGGAGATGGGCTATTTATAGCCGTTCGACCGAGGCGATCGGGATGGCCGCCATGGCGTCCTTAGCTACTCACTGGAGCTCGGAGACACGCGGAGGGAGGGCGAGATGTCGGCAGGGCCTCCGGGAGCGTGGAGAAGCAGGTGGTGGCTTCGGGAGAGCTCAAAACAGAAGAGGACAGAGGAAGACGACGACGGCGGTCATGGGCGCACAGTGGCGGAGCTCGTCGTGGCGCGGCGAGGAAGAAACTGGAGGGGGAAGCTGCTGGAGAGGATGTACGTGGACGCAGGGGAGCCGTAGGACACACCCGGACACGCCGGAGCTGACCGGAGCTCGCCTGCCAATGCGACCAGACGCGGTCAGCATGCAGAGCACGTGTTTGGCGTGGCCACGGCGTGGTCACCATGGTTGCCGCATGTCCATGGCACCGGATGGTCCTGGAACCTTGTCAAATAGAGGCACCAGAGGTCATTGAGTGCCAAAGTGCAAAGGAACAAGCATAGTGATCAAGGAGGTGACTGAAGCTAGCTTGATGCCAAATTAACAGCAAGCTGTTTGTACTGAGGTGGGGGAGATCCAGCTAGGGATAGATGCTGAGCTTTACCTTGCTGTGATCCTATACTAAGATGAGTATTGTGGCCAAGTTTTAGACCAAATGGAGGATTGTAGCAAGCACTCGCTGTACAAACCACCATACTTGACAGAAATGCAAATGATGAAGATGGGCTCACATACTTGCTTTTGTTGAGCTGAAATTTGGAGGAGATGAATGATTTGAACATATGAATCCACTGTAAAAGTTTCATACCATTTGGATACACCAAAATGGTACTTGCTTCACAGAGGTTCCAAATGGACAGAAACTTAGGAAAATTGCTGGGGAAGAATGGATAGAGGGATTGAGCTGGTTTTTGGTTTCCATGAGTGATTTATCAATATTAATCACCATGAAAAATTTCAGCTCAAATAGATCAAGGGTTCAAGCACTTCCTTTGCAAACTGGAAATCTAGACAGAATTTGCAAATGGATGATGTGCTCAAACTTTGAACTATGGAACTTGGGTTATTGATGTAAATGGTGAAGATATGGATAGGAGAAGCTCCACAATTTATTTGGGATTCTTCCTGGCTACCAAAATGGTAGTTCCTTTAGAAACTGCCCAAAATGCAATATTGGCATTAAATAGGAAAATGCAATTTCCCTTATTTAATTATGGCTAATATTTTTATGGGAGCTCAATATGATCACAAAGAATATCTCCACAAGTTTTCATGAACTTTGGAGATGGATAAATATTTTCCTGGATTTAATTCCTTTAACTGGCAGAAAAAGGAATTAATTATAAATGAAAAATATTGCAAATGACTTGGCAATAGTTTTGCATATCCAGGGTTGATAAATGAAGGATGATCACTGGGAGAAGTTTGGGAGTCAGCAGATCAAAGGAAAATGGGGTTCCTTTGTAAGTGAAAAGATTAGGGTTTCCCTTCCGGCAACTTGGAAGGTAGGGTTTCGGTGGCAAAACCCTGAGAATATATCTTGGGTGGCAAGGTTGGACTGGAGAGAATCTCTGGTTGGATAGGAAAGGCAAGGCTAAATGATCATCTTGATATACCCAAGAGCTAGAGAAATCCGATAACACCGAGAAAAAAGACGGGAGTCAAATCCCGCGAAGGAAAAAAACAGGAGCGAAAACCAGGGTGTTACAAACCTACCCCCCTCAAGAAAATCTCATCCTTGAGATTTCCGGGCTTACCTCCCGGTGAAGGGGGACTTACCTATGTGCGACTTGGATCCATCAGCGATCTCGTCTTCGTTGGTTCACTGCCCTTTTAACTGCCTCTTCTGATGGACCATGTGTTGTCTCTGCACACAAGTTTCCTTGAATCCTTCTCTTTGCTGTCAGGTGTACCTTTTTCCTTGGTAGTGGTGTTGCTGGGTGAGGTAGCAGTAATACCAATAGACAGCTCGGTTTCCATGGCCTGGAAGTAACTGCTTCGGTTTTGTTGCGATGTTTCGTATCCTGACAGTCAGGGGCAAGACTTCCCTTCCTAGTACCAGGGCTCACATGCTCGTATGGCCTCGAGTGAGTGGGAGTGGCTTTCTTTTGGCCGTGTTAGAATGCTCAGTCTGGCTGTGGGTTCAATACTGATGTTTCCTTCTGTCTTAGGCATTCTGACTTTGTCTTTAGATGATCCACAATTCAAGGAACAACATGACCGAGCTATTGCTGCTATATCCCCAACTGAGATGTCAGGCATGATCACAAAGTAATCATAGATAGTAATCTCTTATTCCAATGATGTCATGATGTCTACGAGCTGTTGGTGCTGACGTGCTTTGAGCCATTCTATCTGAATGTCTGGTTTCAAACTCTGTTGCTCGTGGAAATGGTTATGTCATATATAGCTTTTGTAGTCCTTGCTATGACCACTGAACTAAATGTAGTATGGCTATCATCCGGTGTATATTTCGGAGTATAGCCACTTTATCTTGGTTGATGGCCCATATTTATGATGAGTGCGGTAAGCTCACTTGTAACCGCAAGTAGTGCATTGTTGTGGCCGTATATGCAAGAGTCTGACTAGGGTCGGTAATACCACCCTGTCCGTGAATCTGTATCTTGCTGACTGTCACGGAGGTTTTTATCCACAACTTCTTTGTTCTTGAGGGTTCCTTTGATGGGCCTGTCATGACCTGCCAACACGGCTCCTTGATTGTTTTCCCGGCTTGTCGGGCTTGTTCTAACAACTTACTGTTGCATGTCTCGTAGGGGTTGCTGTGCTCATATTCCTTTTTGAACTATGGGGCCGATGTTTCTTTGAGCACAGTCTTTCCCGTGTACGAGTGGCTCGCATGAGCTGATCCATTGGACTGCATGCTCACAACATATGCAGGTGTAGGATAAATCCTTTCATAAGCACTGAGTTCTGAGGCGGATATGTGTGTCTGGACGAGTTCGTGCTCCTGACAAGATTGTCGTGGGCACAATGTCGTGTTGAAGAAGGCCGAATTCCTTATGTTCGAAGCTTCTGCCAGGGTAGCATGCTGAAGAAGGCTGGGTATCGTACCTCAGAAGCTTTCCTTCATGTGGCTTGCTGTGGAAGGTCAGGTGCCTTATGCTGGAAGATTTCTGCGGTAGCACGCTGTGGAGGATGGGAGTGCTGTACCCCAGGAGATTTTCTCACTAAGTGGCGTACCGAGGAAGATTGAAAGTCTGGTGTCATAAACCCTTCCCCCGATAGCTTGTGGAGAAGGCGGGGTTCCTTATACCAGAAGCCTTTCACTGTGTACGCAGTCGGATCTATGGCCGATTCTGGCTTCCTTCCGAAATATCTGGAATTTACTCATAGCGGAGCCAAACTTGATATAGGCCATGCCTTGTCTGAATATATTCTGTTGTCATGCACATTGTTTGTCCTTCTGCTGGTCTGATCATTGCTGTTGTAAAGGTTACACAACTGATGCAAGTCTTCATGTTGTTAATTAATTCAGAATACCCTTTGCATTCAAACAAATGTTGCCGATAATAAGCAGTTGACGAATAATTCCATTCAGTTGAGCTGGGCTTCCAAGCATGTGAAGTTCTCATTGATTCTGGATAGCCGTGAACGCATCCATATTTCTTGCAAACCTTGTTCACAGTGCCCAGAAAAATTGTATATGCGTCGGTAACTTCCAAATTATGCTTTGAAATTTGTACCAACGTACCGGAGTTTTGTTGCTGTTCTTGGCACATTCACCTTCACGAAATATGTCTTTGGTGGGGAATAAATGATTCTTGGGTCCATTGAGAAAAGACTCGGTTCACCTCACTAACTGAAATAATCCTTGTGTCGCGGACGGAATAATTTGTCCTTACTGGTATTCATTCTTGGTAACTCATCTGACTGCTCCTTAGGCGTGATCCGTTCTGAGGCAAACTCTCTTAGGTATATTCTGGCCTTGTCTGTTGCACATAGATTCTACTTCTGACCCATCCTTCGTCCTTGACAGATCCAGTGTTGCTATTCTGAATACCAGGCAATTGGCTTGGCTTGACTCTTGCTGAATTGGGATTATTGGGTATTATCCCAGTTGTATGATGGTCTTCTTGACGGCACTTGTGGATGGATCTAGTCGGAGCAAAGAAATGGGACCGACAAAATAAACAAGAACCGCGAAAACCAAAAAGCAAATAAAGCTCAAATTTTGCGGACCTTACACACGTGGCCGAAGATCCACTAGTATAACAAATATAGCGCACTCAATGCACCTTTAAGGATTTAGAAGCAAAACCACACAATGCTCTTGGTAGCACTGGTGTCGAGCTCCTACTACTTCCTTAGGGAACATCAACCTCTCGACGGATGACCATAGCCCAAAATGGCTTAGTCAATGATCCTACGGTTGTTGGGAAAAAGATGGAATTTATAGGCGTTTCCCAAAGGAAACTAGAGTTAAGAAGAGAAATGTCATGGTTAGCAAGCAGGGTAGGGATATCTGGTTTACCTAGGGGTTCAGGGCTCATGGGTCGCCACGCATGCCAGCCCAGGAAATCACTCTGGCATGCACGCTTACAACAAGTATCATGAACACAGGCATTTCTATTAATGAATATATAAGTCTTACATGATAGTTTACAGGGGTGATGGCAGCGGAAAAGTTCTATCTAAGGCAGCATGGTCCTGGTGCGGCTCCAATCCACAGGGATATGACTGGGTTACTCTCCTAGCCCGCGAACGCTCTGGCTCCTCGACGACGGACGACGGATCCTTATGTGAACCTGGCCACATTGAAGGCCGCTGAGTACTTTTGAATGTACCCGCAAGCAAACCAAACTAACATATACACCAAGCAAAGCAATCCATGGCATTCAAGCATGCATTTGTTATTAGAGCAACATTGATTATCATGGCATGGCATACCTATCTAACAATATTAATGATCATGACATAACAGATTTATCTAGCAGGATAACTACTAAAATAAGATATGGTAAAGTAAAGCATATCAAGTAAATAATCCATACTCCAAACATTCTCATGATCCAATCCGATGTTGAACAAAATCCAATCCAAGTCTTTCGGTCATCTGACCATCACTTTCATAGCCATTCCATGGCCAACATATCTTATCCCTGACATCATCCAATGTCTATGCATCTCCACTGTAAGTCTGATAAACTTACTCTTTTACGGGTTGTCCCACAATCCTCGGAATACTCATGAGTCGCTGAGTACCTCCGATCATAAGACGAGTTCTTCCATCATTATTATCATTATTACGGTTGACCACCTAGTGAGGCCTGGACGGACTGTCCAATACCGTGGACACGGCTATTCGAATAGATTCTTACACTTTGTAGAGGTTGCGCACTTTACCCACACCATGGAGCACCTGGCCTCGTGATCCCATTCGGGTGGACCAATGTTGCTCCAATGAAACCTGCCTAACCCGTGACTCCTCCACCGTACCACCGACAATCATACCCTCCCAGGGTCATGTCCTGGGTGGCCCTTGTGTCACCTCGTGACACCTGCCACCGCCGTGGCCAACTAAACTGTCCCAAACGGGGACGCCAGCAAATAACTCAACTGGGCTCACAAGGTTATCGCAGCCTACCGGGCGAGGGCAGCACGCGCGCATAACCTTCCCTGTTTGGTGGTACCAGTAAAAGAGCACGCGATCAGACCAAGTCAAAGCCGTCCCATACCGGCAAATGTGGCTGCACGGATAAGTCCGGACAGGTGACTCTGGATTAACCGACTAGGTTTAACTTTAGCAGGTACTTAGCAAGCATGGATATTCATCATAAATAATCTAACATGGTGGTAGCTATGTATGAGGTAATAACTGTGGAAACATAACAGCCTATCTCCATATAACATCATAATGAGTCATTAGTGAAACAATATTTAAATGGCAAGTTATCACTTTACAAGTTCTAGCTGTAATTTACGACCATCGGAACCCTTGCATAAAACCGGCAAAGAAACCAGTAGCCACCAGAACGGTCTTTACAACTCAGATCTAGGACATTACCGGAATAACTCAACCCCGGCTCAAGACGGCTGGAAAGCAGCTCATGAGACGGTGTTGATAAAAAGAATGTAGCAGTTCCCTAAGACGGCCAAAAAACAACTCAGAGCATAGGGTCACTGCTACAGAAAGAAATTCAACAACTGTCCGAGACGGCCGCAAAATAGCTCAGAACACGGGCCAGTTGCTGACAAGAGAAATAAAAGTCGGCATCCACCCCGGACGGCCGGAAACAGCTCAGAACACAGGCGTGGTGCCGTCACTAAGGAAAGGCAGGCAAGGGTTCATCAGCGTCCCATACAGCTCACTACTACGCATACATGCATAAGCATATTCGATTAAACATGCAAGAATAACACAGAGCAATGCTTTAGGGCATATATCAGATGGTCGGCTTGCCTGGGGTCGAAGAATAATCCGGGAAGAAGTGCGGTACCCTCACAGGAAAATTCACCAGAAAAGATTCCCTCTCGGAGGGGCTGAATGAAGGTTAGAGGCAGAATGGTCATTTTCATAGTGTGAAAACATTATGAAAATGATGCCATCGGAACAGGCTCGATGAACTGAAGGCGTGAGCGTTGGTTTCACCTGAATCGGAGTTATGGATAAAAAGATACGAAGACTTGACTGCCAGGGACCAATTTGTAATATAAATAGTTACATAGAGGCCCTCAGCAGTTTTTTTTCCGAGAAAAGAATAAATGGCACTGTGCACACGGGCCGACTCGGGCCGAAAACTGCCAGAGCTTGGGTGCCTGCGAGGCGGCTGCCTCCACAGGGCCGGCCCACCAGCGCGGCCTCTCCATTTAAAAAAAACCGGAGGAGAGGGTGTTGTCTTCAACCTCCAGTACGTGGGCACCGCCGGCGTCGGGCGGCGATTGCAAGCGCCACAGGGCGTCCCCGGCGATGCTCCACCCATGGACGAGCTCAGCGCAGTGAGGCGCACCCAACGGTGGACGACCCGAACATCGGGTAGCTCAGAGTTAGGCGAGGCTTCGGCCATGGCGGAGGGCAATTCCGGTGAGCTCGGGCTCGAGGCTCTGGTAGTGGAATCGGCCGAGAAAGGGCGTGGGGGTGATCGTCGTGGAGTGGAGGGTTCAGTGGGGAGCTCGAGAGAAGAGGAGAATGCCGGAGTGGCGCGAATTTAGGCAAGCTTCACCGGTGACCGTGGCGGCTGTGGGGAAGCAGAGGGGCTCCTCGAGCTCGAATGACTGGCCGGGGAGGAAGCTAGGAGTGAGAGGGAGGTGGTGGAGTGCTCGGGGAGGGTGCAGAGCTGGGCTATTTATAGCCGTGCGGCCGAGGCGATCGGGACGGCCGCCATGGCGTCCTTAGCCACTCACTGGAGCTCGAGGACACGCGGAGGGAGGGCGAGATGTCCGCAGGGCCTCCGAGAGCATGGAGAAGCAGGTGGTGGCTTCGGGAGAGCTCAAAACGGAAGAGGACAGAGGAAGACGACAACGTCGGTCACGGGCGCACAGTGGCGGAGCTCGTCGCGGCGTGGTGAGGAAGAAACTGGAGGGGGAAGCTGCTGGACAGGATGTACGTGGACGCAGGGGAGCCATAGGACACACCCGGACACGCCGGAGCTCGCCTGCCAACGCGACCAGACGCGGTCAGCATGCAGAACGCGTGTTTGGTGTGGCCACCGCGTGGTCACCATGGTTGCCGCGTGTCCATGGCACCGGATGGTCCTGGAACCTTGTCAAACAGAGGCACCAGAGGTCATTGAGTGCCAAAGTGCAAAGGAACAAGCATAGTGATCAAGGAGGTGACTGAAGCTAGCTCGATGCCAAATCAACAGCAAGCTCTTTGTACTGAGGTGGGGGAGATCCAACTAGGGATAGATGCTGAGCTTTATCTTGTTGTGATCCTATACTAAGATGAGTATTGTGGCCAAGTTTCAGACTAAATGGAGGATTGTAGCAAGCACTCGCTGTACAAACCACCATACTAGACAGAAATGTAAATAATGAAGCTAGGCTCACATCCTTGCTTTTGTTGAGCTAAAATTTGGAGGAGATGAATGATTTGAACATATGAATCCACTGTAAAAGTTTCATACCATTTGGATACACCAAAATGGTACTTGCTTCACAGAGGTTCCAAATGGACAGAAACTTAGGAAAATTGCTGGGGAAGAATGGATAGAGGGATTGAGCTGGTTTTTGGTTTCCATGAGTGATTTATCAATATTAATCACCATGAAAAATTTCAGCTCCAATAGATCAAGGGTTCAAGCACTTCCTTTGCAAACTGGAAATCTGGACAGAATTTGCAAATGGATGCTGTGCTCAAACTTTGAACTATGGAACTTGGGTTATTGATGTAAATGGTGAAGATATGGATAGGATAAGGTCCACAATTTATTTGGGATTCTTCCTGGCTACCAAAATGGTAGTTCCTTTAGAAACTGCCCAAAATGCAATATTGGCATTAAATAGGAAAATGCAATTTCCCTTATTTAATTATGGCCAATATTTTTATGGGAGCTCAATATGATCACAAAGAATATCTCCACAAGTTTTCATGAACTTTAGAGATGAATAGATATTTTCCTGGATTTAATTCCTTTAACTCGCAGAAAAAGGAATTAATTATAAATGAAAAATATTGCAAATGACTTGGCAATATTTTTGCATATCCAGGGTTGATAAATGAAGGATGATCACTGGGAGAAGTTTGGGAGTCAGCAGATCAAAGGAAATTGGGGTTCCTTTGTAACTGAAAAGATTAGGGTTTACCTTCCGGCAACTCGGAAGGTAGGGTTTCGGTGGCAAAACCCTGAGAATATATCTTGGGTGGCAAGGTTGGACTGGAGAGAATCTCTGGTTGGATAGGAAAGGCAAGGCTAAATGACCATCTTCATATACCCAAGAGCTAGAGAAATCCGATAACACCGAGAAAAAAGATGGGAGTCAAATCCCGCGAAGGAAAAAAAACTGGAGCGAAAACCAGGGTGCTACAGTCCTTCACGAGGCCAAAAATTATATATATAATTCCGATCACGATGAACTACATGCATAGGATATTTTTTTTGGGTGAAATTCCAATTTCAATCAATTCCAGTTCCAAGATCCCATATCAACGCATAGCCTGTACCATGTCAATGCCTTTCCCTTCAAACATAAAGGGAAAACCTTCTTCTTAGCTTCATCTCCGGATAAACCTGCAAGCTTAAATAATCCGCAAATTTCATCCACACATATCAAGTGCATATCAGGATGTTCAGTTCCATCTCCTGCATAAGGATTAGCTAGCAGTTGTTCTATCATACCCGAAGGAATTTCATAACCAATATTTTTAGTAGGTGCAGTAGGTTGAGGGGCAACTAATTGTGGTTCCGGTCAAGGTGAAGATACCCCGAACAAACCCCTCAAAGGATGATTCTCCATAGTAGCAAGTAACAATAAATTTCAGCATGTAGTAATAATTTTTCCTTACCAATTTCCACTTACCAAGAGCGCTTCACTCCCCGGCAACGGCGCCAGAAAAGAGCCTTGATGACCCAAAAGTATAGGGGATCAATCATAGTCTTTCGATAAGTAAGAGTGTCGAACCCAACGAGGAGCAAAAGGAAATGACAAGTGGTTTTCAGCAAGGTATTTTCTGCAAGCACTGAAATAGTCGGTAACAAGTATTTTGAGAGCAAGATAATCTGTAACGAGCAAGTAACTGTAATGGTAAATAAAGTGCAGCAAGGTAGCCCAATCCTTTTGTGGCAAAGGACAGGCTAAAACGGTCTCTAATGATAAGCAAAGCATTCTTGAGGGTACACGAGAATTTCATCTAGTCACTTTCATCATGTTGATTTGATTCGTATTCGCTACTTTGATAATTTGATATGTGGGTGGACCGGTGCTTAGGTGCTGTTCTTACTTGAACAAACCTCCTACTTATGATTAACCCCCTCGCAAGCATCCGCAACTACGAGAAAAGTATTAAGATAAAATCTAACCATAGCATTAAACTTCTGGATCCAAATCGGTCCCTTACGAAGTAGCGCATAAACTAGGGTTTAAGCTTCTGTCACTCTAACAACCCATCATCTAATAACTACTCCACAATGCATTCCCTTAGGCCCAAATATGGTGAAGTGTCATGTAGTGGACGTTCACATGACACCACTAAGGGAATCACAACATACATATCATCAAAATATCGAACACATATAAAGTTCACATGATTACTTGCAGCATGACTTCTCCCGTGACCTCAAGAACAAAAGTCACTCCTCACAAATAATAATCATGCTCAAGATCAGAGTGGTATTAAATAGCATAATGGATCTAAACATATAATCTTCCACCAAATAAATCATATAGTAATCAACCATAAGATGTAATCAACACTACTAGTCACCCACAAGTACCAATCTAAGGTTCCGGTACAAAGATTGAACACAAGAGATGAACTAGGGTTTGAGAGGAGATGGTGCTGTTGAAGATGTTGATGGAGATGGCCCTCCCAAAGATGGGAGAGTTGTTGGTGATGATGATGACGATGATTTCCCCCTCCGGGAGGGAAGTTCCCCCGGCGGAATCGCTCCATCGGAGGGCAAAAGTGCTCCTGCCCAAGTTCCGCCTTGAGATGACGGCGCTTCGTCCCGAAAGTCCTCTCCCCATTTTTTTCTAGGTCAAAATGACTTCTATACCAGAAGAGGGGTACTGGAGGTGGGCCGAGGAGGGCACAACCCACTAGGGTGCGCCTGGGCTCCCTGGCGCGCCCAAGTGGGTTGTGCCCACCTGGTGGGCCCCCTCTGGTAGTTATTTGCTCCAATAATTCTTAAATAATCCATAAAAAATCTCCGTGAAGTTTCAGCTTATTTGGAGTTGTGTAGAATAGGTAGCTCTGATGTGCTTTTTCTGGTCCAGAATTCCAGCTGCCGGTATTCTCCCTCTTTGTGTAAACCTTGCAAATTATGAGAGAAAAGGCATTAGAATTACTCCAAAAAGCATTATTATGCATAAAAACATTATAAATAACAGTAGGTAAACATGATGCAAAATGGACGTATCAACTCACCCAAGCTTAGACCTCGCTTGTCCTCAAGCGAAAAATCGATATCGAAAAACATGTCCACATGCTTAGAGAGAGAGGTGTCGACAAAAACAAAATACGGCATAGAAGCATCATGTATATTATTATAACAGCAACAAACTTTATCATAGAACTCTTATCTCATAACTTTTGTCATAAACTTCTCATGAACAAGTAACAATTCATCACAACATCGAAGTATAAAGCATAAACTCTATTGAAAACTAACAAACTATGTCCTCAGTCAACTTTGCAACTACAATTCATCATCTTTTCAGGAAGGGTCATGTATCGGAGCCTTTAGGCAAGTCCACATACTCAACTATCATTTAATCTTCTATGATTGCTAACACTCATAGCATACCCATGAACAAAAAGTTTCAACCAGACACAGACAGATAGGGGCTTATAGTTTCGCCTCCCAATGTATTCACCTCAAGGGTGGTGTCAACAATAATAACTCATGCCCACTCATATTCAACTGGATATATGTGCCTAGATCTTTCCTCACCACATGATGCTTGCAAAAAGAGAAAATAAAAAGGAATAGGGAAGAAAACTTTGACTCTTCATAAAAGTAAATGCATAAAAGTAAAAGATAGGCCCTTCGCAGAGGGAAGCAGAGGTTGTCATGCGCTTATTTGTTTGTATGCCAAATCCCTTAATGCAAAAGAATGTCACGTTACATTACCCCTTATGATAGCAACCTTTATTATGCAGTCTGTCGCTTTTATTATTTTGCCATCACAAGTTCGTGCAACGCTCAATTTTCTCTTACACTAAATGATCCAACACATTTAGAAGCAATTTTTTTGCCTTATTGCACCGATGACAACTTACTTGAAGGATCTTACTCAATCCATAGGTAGGTATGGTGGACTCTCAAAATAAGATTTGGGTTATGGGTTTTTGGATGCACAAGTAGTATCTCTACTTAGTGCAGAATTTTTGGCCAGAAAAGATATTGAGCAGGCACCACATGTTAAAGGATCTATGACAATATAACTTCTATGTGAATATGAACAAACATAAGTCATTACATTGTCTTCCTTGTCCAATCTCAACTATTTTGACACAAAATATTTAATGGGGGCTCACAATCATAAAAGGTGTCCAAGATAGTGTATTTGCATGTGAATCTTCTCTTCCCTTATTAATTCTTTCATGAATTGCATCATTGACCAACACTACTAGGAGAAAGCCTACTAGCAGCGCTGGAAATACCTATAGCAGTAGCGCTGGGTCCAGTGCTACTGCTAACGCGCTACAGCAAAGTTGTAGCAGTAGCGCTGCTCGGACCAGTGCTACTGGTAAGTATGGTTAGTAGTATCGCTGCTCTGGCCAGCGCTGCTGCTAATTATCTGTAGCGCTACAGCGAAGCAAACGCTGCTGCTAAACCAGCGCTGCCGCTAGACGCCTACCAGCGCTACTGCTAATATTGTTGCTTTCATATTTTTTCCTCTACATATTTGTGATGTATTTGTGCATGCTCTATACAGTAGTTTCATCATATCATAATAAACATACATTATTATCATCATATCATACACATACAGTAGTCTCGTCATACCATCATCATCATCCAACACAAATATCATCACATCTCGAAAATAGCGATACACAAGTCATGTCATGTCTCTAATAAATGCAACTGCATGGTCATGGCACACACACAAGTTTCATCATTTCTATCTAAACCATGATGTAGAAGAGAAGAGCAATCAGCATGAGCAAGAGCGCGACTATGTAGTACTTCTTGAGGAACCAGTTTTGCTCCCTCTCATGCCGGAGCGTCCACCTCAAGTAGCTATGTTCCGCTTCGGCTCTGCTGTCGAACCCTCTATGGCTAGTGCCCGGGTACTTGTCCACCTAGGCCTAAGCATCTAGCCAGTGGTCGTACACTCCTGGAACCCTCCCAATGAATACGGCATAGCAGTCCTTCGCCATCTCTGATTTATGTACCTGCATCGTCAGTTGATGAATTCAACGATAATATGCAACATAATGTACTTAAGAAACACAAAGAGGCATACTTAGCAAAATACAAGCAACATATAGTAAACATAAATAACAAAGTTCCTCATACCCAAACTAATTAACTAGAGCGATCTACGCTAGTTCAGGAGGACATTTAATTACATCACAGAGTTTCGCCGTGCATAAATTCAAAGTTTTGCCATAGAAAGACAGTAGTGACACATTGTCATCGACAATCAGTCCTCCATGTCGGCGGTCCAATCTTCATAGTAAGGGAGGAAGCACCCGAGCTTGTTGAAAGGCTTCAGGTCCAGACGCTGAGTGGTGCTCGGACATCATTCCGCGTGATTGGCCCATGGTAGAACATCCCTGTTAGTTCGAGGATCTCCTTCATGATCACTTGGGCAAGTTCACACTATACGTGATAAAACTCAGCTCGGATTCGATGATCCGGTGTCTTTCCTATGCTTATGGCCCAGTTGACAATCTTGGCATCGTTGGTAGTAGCTAACATGCGAAGGCGTTGATTATCCCTTCTATACTCGATCAGGTGATGCATGAGGTAGAATCCATCAGCCTTACTGGTGTACCATTGCTGGATGCAGCAGAAGTTGGTCTTATGGCCGAAACCCAGCACGTTCTTCCTGTACTTTTTCACCTTCATATATCCACCAGACAGGCTGAAGGTTAACAGGGCACTATCAAGAACACTCTTTATGTGTGTGTAATCTTTTTTCTTGATATTCTTCAAAGAGTCCAAGTACATAGCATGGGAGCATTCTGGGTACAGACAGATGAGGACGCCCCTCCCCCCCCCCCCCCCCCCGCTGCGCAAAATAAGTACACCTCAAATTAGCCTCCATGCTTGCAAAGGAATGATTAAAACTTACGAAAGGATATCCGCGGATGACTTACGTGGGATGATAAGGCAAGAGAATCGATTCCTTGTCCTTATTAGCGATCATGAACTCACTGATGTACTTGCTCGCATAGTCACGGTGCTCTTTGCAGACTGCCAAGAAGCTCTCGTGCATATAGTACGGGTCCGCGACGCAGATATATTTTATGTTCTCGCGCCTGATGATGTAGTTGAGATACAGCGCATACATGCAGATGAACTGAAAATCCAGCTTGGTCATGTGGAACATGTCGTAGATGTAGTCAAATCGCAGGATGAACTTATCCGTGGGCCATCTCTCGACGTATAACTTCCCGCCCGGCACTTGAGCCGCGTAAAGCGGGTATCCTAGTTTTTTGAGATGAGAAGGCTTTTCTCTCTGGCCAGCACATCTTCATGAAGTCTCCTTAGATCATTGTTCAGTATGTGCCCTAGCGCTTTCTGAGGTAGGATCGGGTGGCTGGCGACATGGAAATGCTCCACACCTTCGACCGGTATTCTGTCCACCTCCCGGGGCTTCAGAGGCGACTGGCTGCTTGAAGCAGCTCTGGCGCCTTTAGGGCCTTTCTTGTCCGGTCTCCTCCTTTGCTTCTTGGCGGGTGGCGGTAGTGAGCCCACCATACCTTCCCTAACCACCACCCCCAGTGTCGTTGGGCTAATCAGTGGACGGCCCTCGGATTGTTGCTGGGTAGAGGCGGCATCTGGAGGCATCTCCTGCGAGGATCGCATGAAGAGAGAATTTTTGCATTCTGCCTTAGGACGTTTCGGCTCCGGCAAATCAGGCAGCATCAAGTCATCATCTCCATGCTCATAGCCTGAGTCATAGTCCCTAGCCATCAATCCTCCATCGTCATAGGCGGTATTGATATACTTGAGAGGGTCATCATCATCCTCCTCCATGAAATCATCAGCATTTGCTTCTTCGACGGGGGCGACATCATCTGGCACTAATGGAGGCTCTCCCTCGCATCGTCCGCTATCACCCGCCACGACAGGTGCATGTAATTTGGTAGGTGGGGTGGTGTTCATATCTTCTTGAGGAGCTGTCGTTGGTGTGATACCGGGCGCCTCGACATGAAGAAGAGTCTTCGGCCAAGGCAAGAACCAGCTCTTGCAAGCGCCAATCCGTTTAGGGGTCTCCTCATCATCGACTGGTACCGGAGGAGGCAAATCCTCAAAGCCCACTTTAACACTGGCCACGTTAACCTTGAAGACGCCATCGGGCATCTCTCGGTTGTGGAACATGCGGTCCTTCGGCTTCATGATTGTTGCCTTTCCCACGGCCACCTTCTGGCCATTGATGTCGTACAGTAGGGTGCACGGGGTATCGTCGGCCTACGAAGACATGTCTGCGACGTCAAACATCTGAAAGGCAACTGAAACGGAAGACTATAGACATGCTATTGAAAAGGGTATGACACGTAATTACCATGAGGGCGTCGAGCTCAGCCATAGACGAAGCACCGCCGAGCATGCCAGAGACGGAGGTCGGGCTGCTATGAACAGGAGCGGGACCTTTTGTGATTGCTTGATCAGGTGCTGGTGGTGTGATGTTCACCGAATTGCTCCCGACGTAGCTGGGAAGGGGAAAGTCCGCTGGCCCTTTATCTGGATTGCTCTTCGACAAATTGATAATTGCCGGAATCAAGCTGGTAATAATTTAAGATTGGAAGTGAGCCGTCATGCCAGCTACCACTTCATTGACCGCTGCATTGACTACCCCGAGCAACTCTTCTTTGGTCTTATTGACCACAATCGCGACCTTCTCGTCGGTGGTCTGTTGAGTAAGCAACCGTCTCTTCCTCCTTTCCTCTGGTTGCTCGTGGTAGCACGTCTTCCACGAGGCGCCATCTCCGATGCCGTGCACTTGGCCATAGGATGGCGGTTTGTCCTCCGGGACTTTTTTCAGTATGTTCAGGGCCCGGTTGAAAGGGGTGTCCCACTTGGGCCTCGCCGACGACTATGATGACTCGTCACTTTCGGATGCCTTTTGGGGCTGCTCTTTCTGCAAAAGGAACATGGATGGTTTACTAATGTGACAAAACTTGTAGTTGAATTGATTGGAAGCTAATATAATAAGGTGGTAATATAACAATTACCAGAAGTCTCATGAACTCCCTCGTGTTCGGGTCTGTGTAAAAGATCATATTGACACGGTCCCACTTGTACCGGGCCCTGATCCAGTCATGCTCCAGTGGGTCGGTGAACTTCACCAAGGGGTCTGGGATTTCGTGACTTTCATGTTCGGCGTCCTCCTTGGCTCATACGTGCCTCTTCCCCTTGTAACCACGGCTTCCGAGGCGGTGGGGAGGCGTGTTCCTGGCCTGGAGTGCCTTCATTTTCTCCGACCTTTGCTTGACTTCTTCTTTAGTGCAAGTCTCCTTGAATTTTTCAAAGTCCTCTACCTTTAGTGATGAATTGTAAGCATGAATCTTGGACCATGGTTCATTCTTCGTAATCGCTTTTTTCTCCTTAACTTTCCAGGCGGACAAGTCATTGGTGAATGTCACCATCGCCTTGCTGTTTATCTTTGTCATGGCGTCGTCGTTCCACAGATGTTTGCTTTCATCCTGGCCGGGGAACAGGAACCTATTGTGCAACTTCTTTAGGAGCATGTGCTCCATATGTGGTATCTTCTTCAACTTCTCATCGTTGATGTTGGCAGTTTCCCTGAGGATGCATCCTAGTTGATTGCCCTAGAACGAGCGCGCTTCCTCCAGTGCTGTTGGCTCTAATTTCTTGGGGTGCATCTCCGTGACCACAATTTGTCCAATGCCGAGCTCGTTTGGTCTTCGTGTCCTCTTCTGCTTTGGTGCTTTACCGGCTACGACAGCATTGTTGCCGGTCTCGAGGGTGGTGTCGGTGTCGGTGCCAGTGTTGGCATCGGTGTCGGGGTTGGTGCCACTGCCCCCACCCTGCACCTGCAACTCTTGTCCGTCCAGGTGATCAAAATAATGATTTGCTGCCTCGACAGGGTCTTCTTCGAGGTGACCAGAACCCCCGGCTTCGGCGTGGCTAGACATGTTTCCTATTCAACAATTGTAAATAAAAGATATAATGAAGAGAAAAAACGGGCCTATATTTGGTCGGAATGTTGATTCATTCCCCTTCCGGCAAATCCCGGGCACTCCATATGTCCTAGTTTTTAGCACAAATCACGGAAATTTTCGGCATGACCTTTGCTAAAAAGTGGATATATGGAGTGCCTAAAATTTGCCGGAACAGAAATGAATCAACATTCCGGCAAAACATAGGCCACTCGGATATTCTTCGACATTCAACCAACATTGCAAAAATCATATAACATCAATGACATATATCATATAACATCAATGACATATGAGCATCACAGGAGCACATATATAAAGCAAGTACACATAGTGAAATGACCTCACTAAACATTGCAAAATAGTGGTCTTTTCAAAAACCAAAAACCTTTGCAAAATGACCTTTTTTGATATTTGCTACTATTTTTTATTTATAGATAAAAAAGTCCATTGTTTTATTTATAGCTAAAAATGTCCACTGATTTTGCAATTTTATGGAGCTACTGTTTTTGATAAATTGCCTAGCTATAAATAATTTGCTACTGTTTTTGATAAATTGCCTACCTACAAATAATTTGCTACTGTTTTTATTTATAGCTAAAAAATTTGCTACTGCCGTAACCAACATATTTATAGCTATTTTATATACCCTAAACTAAATTACCCTAAACAAATTTGCTAAATTGCCCTAAATTGCCCCAAACTAATTTGCTACTATTTTTTTTCCTAAATGCTCTCTCTCTCTCTGCTACTGCCCTAAACAAAAATTTGCTACTGTTTTTTTAATTATAGGTATTTTATATACCCTAAACTAAATTGCCCTAAACAAATTTGCTAAATTGCCCTAAACTAAATTGATCTCTCTCTCTCTACTACATCTCCTAGGGTTCATACATCCAACTCCTAACTAGGCTAGGGTTCATATTAGAGAGAGAGAGAGAGAGCAGAGAGAGCACAGAGAGAAAGAGAGGAGGGCAGGGGAGAGGAGAGGGAGGGTCTTACGGGGCGGCGGAGAGGTCGAGGGCGGCCGCGGCGAGGTCGAGGGTAGGGGAGAGGGTGGCGGCAGCAAGATCGAGGGCGGGCCCGCGCGGCGATACTGAGGTCGAGGGAGGGCTCGGGCGATGGCCAGCGTCGAGGTCGACGGCGGGCAGGGGCGATGGCCGGCGACAGAGTGGGGGGGAGAGGTGGAGGAGAGGTGTCGGGGATATATCCCGCGATATGACCCGGCTGAAAGTATGACCCGGCCGGACTTGGCGGCTCACTAATGACCCGCCCAGACTTGGCGACTCACTAAGTGACCCGTCCGGATCTCTCCACTCACTGATGACCCGGCCGGGCCAGGTGACTCATTGGTGACCCGGCAGGCGGGTCAGAGGAGCGGCAAGACCCGGAAGTCCAAGGCCCAGAGGGCGGCTTATGAGAAGACCGGCCACAAGGTGCATGTCCGGTGGGCCGGCTTAAGAGGAAAGAATATTCCCTTACAAAGGAAGCAAGACTAGGACTCCACTTGTAGTAGAATAGTCCTAATCCTACTAGGACTCCACATGTAACCCGCCCCTCCAATTTATATAAGGAGGGGCAGGGCACCCCAAGAGGGACAAGTTTTACAAGTTGAGACAGACAAATCGATAGCTCTCGAGTTAGAGGTAGCAAAAGAGCACCCATGTAATGGTGAGCATCACCATGATCAATATCAATGAAGCAAGACGTGGGCTTTTACCTCCACCGTGAGGGGCCGAGCCTGGGTAAAACCTCGCGTCTTTCGTCGCACTCAACCCCTCTCAAGCTACCAAATAGATGCGTTGGCCTCACGGCTAAGTCCTCACACTAAGGACATCTGCCGTGACAAATCCACGATAGTTGGTGCCCACCGTGGGGCCTGCGCATGATGGTGTTGATTTCTTGGAGGGATCTCTCCCAGGGATCGAGGAGTTTGTGATTTTTCGGATGAAGAAGAGCCTATTTGGAATAATCTGCATCAACTTCAAGTTCATCGGTTCAGATTTATAATCTGTGAGATTTGAGTTTAAGAAAAATTAGGGTTGAATCTCTGCGCCGCCGCATGCGATCTAGCGGTCCGTCGGTCCGGAGCCAAATCAATTACGAGAGTACCACTGCAAGAGGCCAAGTGCAAAAAGGAATTCCATCCTTACGGATGAAAATCATTAAGTTGCGGTTATTTTTTGGTCTGATTCGCCAAGTTGTCGCCGCCGCGAACAAGATTCGCCAAGACGGTCAAATTGTTTCCATCACATCAAGCATCACAGCTTAATGGTTTCAAAGACTGGTGTACTTCTCGATTAGTATATCACCTGAAGCCAAATCGGTTTTCTTTGGTCAACTCTGATTGCTACAAGGAATCTACCAAGAGGAAAAGTCAAACCAACGACAACTCGGAGGAGGATTTGATCATGGGCGCACGACGACTCCGACCCGTTTTCAACCTCGCGCTGGCCGTACCCGCCCCGCTGTCGTCATCAGCCTCACTCCATCAGCCGCCGTGAGCCGCAGGTCACACCCTTCCGAGTCATCCGAGCTGCTGGTCCTGTCAAGTCGCCGCCGTTCGAGATGACCCATCTTGCCGTTTTAAACTGCTGATGCAGCCTTCGCCCTATAGGAGCTGCGAGTCCCTGTGCCACTACCATCGTCAAGCCGCCTCTGGTGCTGCAGCGCGCCTCGGCTTCCATGAGCCGCCGTCACCTTGCCCGAGCCGTCCGCACACCTCTGCCATCTTCACCGCTGGCCCCCGGCCGGCTCTGCCCCCTCTGCGTGACCCGCTCAGGCCGGTTCTGTTGTGCCTCGTTCCACTGCCGAGCCGCCATGAGTGCTGTTTCAATTGCGTTGAGTCGCTGGATCACCTCTGCGCTGAGCCGCCATTGTGGCCGCTTCGTTCTGCTTCCCCGGGGCCTCCTCAAGCTGTTCCCCAGGAGAGGCTTGTTACCTTCACCACACGGCACGGCTGCGACCCGCCATCGCCGGGCCAGCCTCACCTTTTGCTCCGAGCCGCTGCCGGGTCAATCCCCTGCCGCGTTGAGCTGTCGGGGCTGTATTGAGTTGCCGGTCAGTTTTGTTGAGCCGCCCCTGTTCACTGGTCCTTGTAGTAGCTTCCGGACAAATCAGGTGAATTCTGCCCAGTCAATACTTATTGATACATTTTTTATTCTTTAAAGAACAATTACTCTGGCTTGCGATGTTTTTTGATGCAGGACAGTTGTTCACTGCAAGAGCGATGGTCGTGTCATGGATATATAGCTCGCGCGCACTGTTATCATGCGTTAGCATTGGACCGTGCCATAATGCTCAACAAATGTATGAGCAAGCTGTGGCCTCTGCGACCCAGTCTACATCAACATGACGCGACTAACTCGCCCATCCGCGCGGCTTACGGCGCTTGTGATTGACTCGCCCGTCCACACCGGCTTACAATGCCGTAGCTGACTCATCTATCCGTGCCCGCGGCTGACTCGCCCATGTCCATCCTGCCTCTGATGCCACGGTCGTCTTTACCGTCCGCCCCCTGTGGCCGGTCTATATCAACACGCTGGAGCTGCTTAATGAGCGCACGCGCACAAGTCACCGCCACTGCGGTTTGGTTAACTTCAAACAACCAACTGGGATGAACCGCTAGTTGAATTAGGGACACAAATCATATGGGATTATATATAACCCGCCCCGAGCTTCCGTGGATTAATATTGTGGTTGTTACCGCCAAGGATATACAATGAGTGTTGCGAAGATCATCAACTCGCCACCTTGCCTCCAGCTTCAATATATTACAGTGTTCTGCTGTTCAGCTACATGCCGGTTTATACCCCGTGATATGACCCAGCCGGAAGTATGACCCGGCCGGAATTGGCGGCTCACTAATGACCCGCCCAGGCTTGGCGACTCACTAAGTGACCCGTCCGGATCTCTCCACTCACTGATGACCCGGCCGGGCCAGGTGACTCATTGGTGACCCGGCAGGCGGGTCAGAGGAGCGACAAGACCCGGAAGTCCAAGGCCCAGAGGGCGGCTTATGAGAAGACCGGCCACAAGGTGCGTGTCCGGTGGGCCAGCTTAAGAGGAAGGAATATTCCCTTACAAAGGAAGCAAGACTAGGACTCCACTTGTAGTAGAATAGTCCTGATCCTACTAGGACTCCACATGTAACCCGCCCCTCCAATTTATATAAGAAGGGGCAGGGCACCCCAAGAGGGACAAGTTTTACAAGTTGAGACAGACAAATCGATAGCTCTCGAGTTAAAGGTAGCGAAAGAGCACCCATGTAATGGTGAGCATCACCATGATCAATATCAATGAAGCAGGACGTAGGGTTTTACCTTCACCGTGAGGGGCCGAGCCTGGGTAAAACCTCGCGTCTCTCGTCCCACTCAACCCCTCTCAAGCTACCACATAGATGGGTTGGCCTCATGACTAAGTCCTCACACTAAGGACATCTGCTGTGACAAATCCACGACAAGAGGGGGTAAATGACTTGGTGAAATTTTGAGCCCGCGCGGCAGGGCTTAACTCAAAATAGCAGTAGCGCTGGATTAGGATCCAGCGCTATAGCTAAGTTAGCTATAGCGCTGGGTTCTAATCCAGCGCTACTACTAACTATTCCTTTTTTTAGTTTTTTTAATTCTAAAATACAAATAGCAGTAGCGATGGTTTAGGATCCAGCGCTATAGCTAACTTAGCTATAGCACTGGGTCCCAATCCAGTGCTACTGTTATTTTTCTTTTCTTTTTATTATTTTCCTTTTCTAGTTTTTAGTTTTCTTTTATTTTTATTTTTTTCCTTTTCTTTTCTGTTTACTTTTCTTTTGTATTGCTTTCTCCCTTTTGTTTTTGTTTTTTTGTTTTTCTCCCAACGACGGCGCGTCTCCCTCCCACACTACGCGAATATCACCGGAACCATGCATGTGGTGATAATTGAAGGGGATACGATGTATACATCATTTGACCGATAACGGTTACTTAAGTGCATACACAAAATAGATACATATATATAAATGATGGTTTCTCAGCTGCGTCGATGATGTTTCACATTGAGCTTCTTCCCTTTCTTGTTCGTTGTCGAATAATTGAGCCCCTCCTTGTGACTTTTCCGGCACCATGGAGTACGATCTTTCTTAGGTAATGTAGTATTGATTCTTCTTTTCACGTATGCTTCATCGTCATCGTCATCTTCCCTCATCGGGTTGCCATATTGGTCGTAGTCTTCCTCATTGGTGACTCCATCCATTCCGACGATGCTCCTTTTGCCTCTCCTCACGACAACACGGTTGGAATTGGTCGGGTCGGTTATGAAGAAGCATTGTGTCACGTGCTTAGCATGTACCCATGGCTCAGTTTTGGCGATGACGTTAACGTTCACGGTAGTGCTCTTCGCGTCGGGTATAGACATGGTAGTGAAATACTTGTTTTCTCTTACAACGTCCTTAGCCCATCTGACACGGAACATCATCGCATCATGCATTCCAACGTAGTCAAGCTCCCAGATCTCTTCGACCCTTCCGTAGAATCTTTCAGTTGTGCCGTTGGCGTCGATCACACATTCAATCATCACCCCTGAGTTTTGGTAATCACTGTCCATGTCTTTGGCCACCGTGTAGAATGTGTACCCGTTGATATCATATGCCTGATAGGTCACGAGTTTGGGCGGGGGGCCATGTGCTAAGGCGTCTATGAGCAATCCGTCTGAACTGCCCTCTTCCGGGGCATTAGCAAGAACTTGCTCTTTGAACCAATGCAAGAAAGTAACATTGTGCTCTACAGTGTCCCCTAATCATGGTACTTCTTTGCGATGGTTTCTTTGTGCAGTGTAACATAAATCATCTACCACATGTAGGTGTTGTAGCACTACTAAGTTAGCCCTGTCAAAGTCGTTCCGTCGATCCGAGTAGTCCATGTGCAATTCCCTCCGGCGGTTGTTGTGACCTTCTCCTCCGAGCCTCCCATCATGCTTCTTGACGGGCAAACCAACAACAGGGTCTCCGATGCCTATATAATTCTCGCAAAAGGAGATGCACTCACGCGCCAGATACCCCTGAACGATGCTCCCATCGGGACGGGACATGTTATGAACGAATCCTTTGATAGCCCCATTCATCCTCTCGAACGGCATCATGCTGTGAAGGAATGTTGGCCGGAGGTCGATTATGTCGTCCATGATGTGGACACACAGATGCACCATGACGTCAAAGAACGCAGGCGGGAAGTACATCTCAAGCTCACATAGTATGACAACGATCTCTTCCTGTAGCCTTCGAAGCTGCTTCACACTGATGGACTTTCGAGAGATAACGTCGAAGAAGTTACAGAGACCAGTAAGCGTGTCACGGACGTGCTTGTCCATTATCTCTCTATTGGCAACCAGGGGTATCTGCGTCATCATCATGTGACAATCATGAGACTTCATCCCGCTGAACCTTTTCTTCTTGGTGTCTAGAAATCTCCTTATCTTCCCACAGTAACCGGAACTGACTTTGATTCCCGTAAGGCACTTGATGAATTGATCAATCTCCTTCGCACTTAAGGTGAAGCAAGAAGGGGGGCAATAAATCTCCTCCTTCTTGTTGACTTTTCTGCCCCTTTCCCCCTCCTCCGTCTCCGTCTCCGTCTCCTCCGTCGACTTTTTACAGGGCGGCATGTGGAGATCTTTCCTGATCTTCAAATCTTCCTAGTCTTTCCTTGCCTTCGGCCCATCCTTGGTATTATCCAGCATGTTCATCAGTGCGCCAAGCAAGCTCTAGAGGACATTCTTCGTGATATGCATTTGATCAAGGTAATGAGGCATGTTGTGATTGGGCCAGTACCCCAAGTCCTAGAAAACAGACATCATTTTCCATACCTTCAGCAGCGGCTCCGGCGCCTTTTTCATCTTTCCCGGTGCGGGGCACCATTCCCAGTTTTTCAACAGCTCGTTGATTTCGGCACCGCTACTCTTACGTGGAGGTCCTCGATGCTCAGCCAAACCATTGAATAGATCTCCACGTTTTCTCCACGGGTCATCCTTCTCGAGCCATCTACGATGCCCCATGTACACAATTTTCCCAGACCCACCATCTTTCATTGACGTAAGCTGCTGAGATGTTGTATCATCCATGCACCTTGTGCATCCGCAGTATCCATGGCACACCTGGCCTGAGGTGTACCCGTAACCGAGATAGTCGTGCACCGTCGTCATCAGCGCGGCTCTCATATAGAAATACTCTCCTTTGCTGGCGTCCCATGTCCATGCCGGTGTTTTCCATAACATGTCTATCTCCTCTTTCACAAACCCCAAATACAGGTTAATATTATTTTCCGGTTGTTTCGGCCCTTGAATCAGCATGCTCATGTGTATGTACTTTGTCTTCATGCACTTCCATGGGGGGAGGTTGTACATCCATACAAAGACGGGCCATGTGCTGTGGTTGGTGTTCTAGTTTCCAAACGGATTCATGCCATCGTTACTCGCACCAAGCACGATGTTCCTTGGATCTTCTGCAGCAAATCCATATACGGTGTTGAATGCACTCCACTGGCTAGCATCTGCGAGGTGTCTCAGCTTCGGATCATCTCCATCGTCGGGCTTATTCCCCTCCGTGTGCCAGCGCATGAGCTTTGCTTCCTTAGGATCTACGAAATACCGCTACAGACGGGGAGTGATCGAAAAGTACCATACAACTTTCTGAGGAGTTTCTTTCCTGTCTTATTTTATCGAGAAGCATTGCACACTGGACAGCTGGTTTTTTCCGCGTGCTCCCCCCGATAAATGATGCAATCGTTGATGCATGTGTGGTATCTAATGTGCGGCAAATCAAAAGGGCAAACGATTTTTTGGCCTCCTCGACACTAGTAGGACACAGGTTCCCTACGGGAAGAACTTTATTATGTAGATACTTCCAATGCTCATCGAGGCTTTTATCTGTCAATTTGTTTTCGGCCTTCGTCTTTAGAAGTTCAAGCGTGAAACTCAAGCGGGTCACCTCGGGATCGCAATCAACATACAATGGAGTCTTCGAGTCTACTTCAAGTTTCGCCAGCTTGGCCTCCTCTCTAGAAGCAGCTCTCTGGCTAGTCATACTCTAGCGAAGGAGGTCTCGAACATGAGGGTCCTGCACAACTGCACTTAGTAGCGTCGTAGACTGCGACGTGACCGCCGCCTCTTCTCCGCCATGTCCGGACTCTTCTTCGCCGTGTTCAAAATCTTCTCCGCCGCCGCCATGTCCGGACTCTTCCCTGCCGCCATGCCCGACGCCATCGTCTTCGTGTCGATCGGTCATCTCTTCGTCTAGCCCCATGTCATTATTCCCTACCATGTGGACGTCCTCATCATCATCTTCACTTATCCACCGAGTATAGCCATCCATGAAACCATTCATCAGCAAGTGCGCCTTCAAAATGCCACGATCAAAAGGGTCCAAAAGGACTCCTTCTTTGCATCTTGTACACGGACATCTAATCCTAGTCCAATTATTTGCATACATGTCCATCACCGCGGATTGCAAGTATCGCTCCACCTTCCATCCACTCACCTTCATGACCGACTGCATGTTATAACAAGCAAAAGGGTTATAAACAAAATGCATGCATGCATCAAAGTCATATAAAAATTTGGCATGACCTTGCCTAAAAATAGGACATATCGAGTTTGCTCGAAATTCACCGAAACGGAAATAAATCAACCTTTCGGCAAAACATAAGCAACTCGTGGGCATGTCATTCGCACAAATCTCTCCATATCTCAAACACACATATTCCCATTCTTGAAATGCACAACTTTTTACTCACCTATCTCCCGAGAGAGATCCAGCACGGTTAGATGAGGCCAGCCTTCACTACTTAGGGACAATCGAAAGTGTGTGGATGGCTAAATAGCTAGCTAGATCTAGTTGTTGGGAGGAGAGATGACTCTAGATAACTAATGGAGAGGGAGAGAGATGAGCTAGCTAGCTCTATATGTATGGAAGGAGGGAGAGCCAAATAAATGAGGTAGCTAGATAGAGATGAGAGGCCATTTATGGAGGAGCATTATGGGGGGAGGGGGCATTAATGGGGAGGAGAAGAGAGGTAGAGGGAAGAGAGAAGAAGGGGAACAATGGTGGAGAACTAACTTAGAGAGGGGAGAGGGCAAAGGAGGGGGAGAGGGCAAAGGGGGAGGAGGGGGAGGGGGGAGGGGGGGTCAAAAGGTGGCACCAGCCACGCCTAGCAGTAGCGCTGTTTTCCAGACAATGCTACTGCTATGGTGCTTAGTAGTAGTGCTTTCTAGGAGAAGCGCTACTACTAAGTGGGGCCCATTAGTAGTAGCGGTGTTGTCAAAGCAAGCGCTACTGCTAAAATCTTAGCAGTAGCGCTGTATTTTGGGCCACGCTGCTACTACAACTAATGTCGGTGGGCTCATTGGGTCCCACTTAGTAGTAGCAATTTTTCCATTTCTAGCGCTACTGCTAAAGCATTATTTGTAACGCTTTCCCGAACGAGCGCTACTACTAATTAGCAGCAGCGCCTGTTATTTTCTAGCGCTACTACTGATGTCCTACCTATAAGCATTTTCCCTAGTAGTGCAATGCTATGTTTGTCAATCTCCAACAAATTTTACCACTTATACTTTTCCTTATGTGATGTCATTACTTACCATAAGATTAGCATATGATCTTTTTCATTTATTTTCCTTTCTTTTTATTGCAACATTAAAGTAAAGAAACAAAACTCAAACTACTCTTTATTATATATCTCAAACATGATTACATCGATAGATAGATCACTAAGCAAACACTCGAAAAGAAAGGATCGAACTAAACTTTTATTCAACTAAATCATAAGAAAACTAAAGATCGAACTAAAATAGATGAAAGCAATGATAGTGGTGGTGATACGATACCGGGACACCTCCCCCAAGCTTGCCACAAGCCAAGGGGAGTGTCCATCCCATGAACTCAAGTCTCCTTTCGTGATGAAGAAGGTGGTGGTGGTGATGAGGTAGTAGCAATCTTATCTTTCTTCCTCAGCTTACGCTTGAGGATGGAATTTTCCTCCTTTAAGTCATCGATCTCCGGCTCAAGCTCTAATATCTTTTTGCATAATTCTTACTTGTTTTCCTGCAAGAGACGAAAGGGGATAAACTGAATCTTAGGTTTCTTTGCTTTGTTGGGGAGGCTTGAGTTCTTGAATTCCACATGCATATCCCCAGGTTGAGGCAATGGAACTTCATTTTCGTCTGAGCTTGTCTCCTCCTCCCCTTTAGAACCATAGTCTTCTTCATCCTCCGAAGTCCAACTATAATGCTCCACATCCCCATAAACCTTGGGGTTTGCGATATAATCAGCAACATAGCTCTCACCCTCCGAATCTTGGGATGACATATTTTTTAGATCTGTCAGGAAAAACAAGAATGAAGAACAGAAGATTTCTTCACGATACGGTGGTCAATAGGTTCGGGGGGTATATAAAGATGTTTTATCTTGGGAAACAAGCAAATGAGAGAAAAACGGAGCCCGGAAGGTACCCGAGGTGGGCACAACCCACCTAGGCGCGCCTTCCTAGTTGTTTCTTATTTTTCTAATTTTTGTTATATTCCAAAACTGACAAAAAATATTTTTGCGGATTTTTCGGAGTCCGTTTACTTACCGTATCACGTACCTCCTCTTTTTAATTATTCTGGAGTGTTCCGGAAGGTCTCCTTTATGTGTTCCTCAGGTGTCATGGTTTGAATAATATTGCTTTCAACATTAATGGGCGTACCTGAGATATAGTGTTTAATTCTTTGCCCATTGATAACCTTTGGGTTAGTACCTTCAGCATTATTTATTTTGATAGCTCCAGAATGGTAAACTTCTTCGATAACATAAGGTCCTTCCCATTTAGAGAGAAGCTTCCCTGCAAAGAATCTGAAACGAGAGTTGTACAAAAGAACATATTCTCCCACTTTGAATTCCCGCTTTTGGATTCTTTTGTCATGCCATCTTTTAACTTTTTCTTTAAATAACTTTGCATTTCATAAGCTTGGGTTCTCCATTCATCTAATGAGCTAATATCAAATAACCTCTTTTCACCGGCAAGTTTGAAATCATAGTTGATTTCTTTAATTGCCCAATATGCTTTATGTTCTAACTCAAGAGGCAAATGACAAGCTTTTCCATAAACCATTTTATAGGGAGACATACCCATAGGATTTTTATATGCTGTTCTGTAGGCCCAAAGTGCATCATCCAATTTCTTAGACCAATTCTTTTGGGACCTATTAACAGTTTTCTGTAGAATTAATTTTACTTATCTATTGCTAAGTTCAACTTGACCACTAGAATAAGGATGATAGGGTGATGTAATTCTATGGTTAACATCATACTTAGCAAGCATTTTATGGAAAGCACCATGAATAAAGTGTGAACCACCATCAGTCATTAAATATCTAGGGACTCCAAACCTTGGGAAAATAACTTCTTTAAGCATTTTAATAGAGGTGTTGTGATCAGCACTACTAGTTGGAATAGCTTCTACCCACTTAGTAACATAATCAACAGCAACCAAAATATGTGTATACCCATTAGAGGAAGGAAAAGGTCCCATATAATCAAAACCCCACACATCAAATGGTTCAACAGCACGTGAATAATTCATAGGCATTTCCTGTCGCTTACCAATATTACCAATTCTTTGACATTCAATACAAGATAAAACAAACTTACGGGAATCCTTGAAGAGAGTAGGCCAAAAAAACCAGATCGCAATACCTTGTGAGCAGTTCTATCTCCCGCATGATGTCCTCCATAAGCTTCGAAGTGACATTTCCGTAGGATTTGTTCATGTTCATGCTCAGCTAAACAACGTCTAACAATACCATCTACTCCTTCTTTATAAAGATGTGGATCATCCCAAAAGTAATGTCTTAAATCATAGAAGATTTTTTTTCTTTTGTTGGTATGTGAAACTAGGTGGTATATATTTAGCAACAGTATAATTAGCATAGTCAGCATACTAAGGAGCATTATGAGAAACATTTATTGCAGCTAATTGTTCATCAGGAAAGCTATCATTAATAGGTTGTGTGCCATCAAGAACACTCTCTAACCTAGACAAGTTATCAGCTACGGGTTCTCAGCTCCTTTTCTATCAGTTATATGCAAATCAAATTCTTGTAGCAAGAGAACCCACCTAATGAGTCTAGGTTTAGCTTCTTTCTTTTCCATAAGATATTTTATAGCAGAATGATCAGTGTGAACGGTAACTTTAGAGTCAACAATATAGGATCTGAATTTGTCACAAGCAAACACAACTGCTAAAAATTCTTTTTAGTAGTAGCATAGTTTCGTTGAGCACTGTCTAGAGTTTTACTAGCATAATGGATAACATTTAGTTTCTTATCAACTCTTTGTCCTAGAACAGCACCAACAGCATAATCACTAGCATCACACATAATTTCAAAAGGCAAGTTCCAATCAGGTGGTTGAACAATAGGTGCATGTGTTAAGGCTTTCTTAAGTGTTTCAAAGGCTTCTACACAATCATCATAAAACACAAATGGAACATCCTTTTGTAAAAGATTTGTAAGGGGCCTAGAAATTTTAGAGAAGTCTTTAATAAACCTCCTATAGAAACCAGCATGACCTAGGAAACTGCGAATACCTTTAATATCCTTTGGACATGGCATTTTCTCAATTGCATCAACTTTAGCTTTATCCACTTCAACACCTCGTTCAGAAATTTTATGCCCCAAGACAATACCTTCATTAACCATAAAGTGGCACTTCTCCCAATTCAAGACAATATTAGTTTGCTCACATCTCTGCAAAACTCGATCAAGGTTGCTTAAGGAATCATCAAATGAAGATCCATATACAGAAAAATCATCCATGAAAACCTCAACAACCTTTTCACAAAAATCAGAGAATATAGCAGTCATACATCTTTGAAAGGTAGCAGGTGCATTGCATAAACCAAAAGGCATACGTCTATAAGCATAAGTTCCAAAAGGGCAAGTAAAAGTGGTTTTCTCTTGATCATGTTGTGAAATAGGTATTTGAGAAAAACCAGAATATCCATCAAGAAAACAAAAGTGTGTGTGCTTTGATAATCTTTCTAGCATTTGATCAATAAAAGGCAAAGGGTAATGATCTTTTCTAGTTGCTTTACTTAATTTCTAAAATCAATTACCATTCTATAGCCAGTAACAATTCTTTGTGGAATGAGTTCATTTTTATCATTGGGAACAATGGTAATACCTCCTTTCTAGGGACACAATGAATGGGACTCACCCACCTACTATCAGCTATGGGATAGATTATACCTGCTTCCAGAAGCTTTAATATTTCAGTTCTTACCACTTCTTTCATCTTAGGATTCAAACATCGTTGATGATCAACAACGGGTTTAGCATCAGGTTCCATATTAATTTTGTGTTGACAGAGAGTGGGACTAATGCCCTTAAGATCATCAAGAGTATATCCAATAGCAGCTCGGTGCTTCTTCAAAATTTTCAATAATCTTTCTTCTTCATGTTCTGAAAGGTTAGCACTAATAATAACAGGATATATCTTTTTATCATCAAGATAAGCATATTTCAAAGTGTTTGGCAATTGTTTTAATTCAAACACATGATCACCTTTAGGTGGAGGAGGACCTCCTAGAGTTTCAATAGGCAAATTATGTTTAAGCAGAGGTCGTTGTTCAAAGAAAATTTTATCTATCTCATTTCTTTCATGCATATGCATATCATTTTCGTGGTCTAGCAATAAAAGAAAATGCCGCGGGCAAAAGTACGCCTTCCAGTACAGAAAGCGTAAAGTGCCAAATACGCTTTCGTTTTGAACGCAGGAAAAAAGAAAACGCTGACGGGTGGGGTCCACCCGTCAGGTTCAAATACAAACGCGCTCGCGCGCGTGTGCAGAGGAGGTGTGGCATTCGCCGGTGATGATCGCCGGTGTTCCAAGGGGCGGCGATGATTGGAATGTGCTCGGGGTGGGATCCCGCGTTGGTGGGTGGTGGAGTTGCTCGCCGGAGAAGGCTCGTGTAACACCCCCGGTGATTAGCAACAGTAATCACTTTTGATAATGACATGTCAGCGAGGTTAACACTGCATAATCATCATTAGCATCATATTGCATTTCAACTCCTAACTCAAATTCAATTTTTAAATGAAAGTGAAATATAAAAGTTGACCAACATAAAAACTAAAATGTTCAGTAAATAACAAATATTGCAGAGGCTAGTCTAAAATTGAAACCAACAAATAATAAAATAATTAGGTGGCACTAACATAATTAAAACAGCTAGGATTAACGCATATTAATTATTATAAAAATTGTGTGAACTCCAATTGCCTCCAAACCAATTTTTGGTAGTGTTAGGTAATGCCTAGTATTTGTTGGAGCAACTCCTATGTTTTAAAAAATAAAATATGTGGCCTAACTATTTACTAAGCTGAGAAAAGAAAATAAATAAAAGATAAAAGAAAAAGAAAACAGAAAAGAAAGAAAAAGGAAACCCCCCTCTCCCCCACCCAGGCCCAACTGGGCCCCAGCCCAGCTGGCTCGGCCGGCCCACCCCGCCTCCCTTATCCCCTGGGAGACCCCCAAACCCTAATCCCCTCCCCACCCTCTCGCTCACACTTCCCCCCCCCACCCGATCCAGAACCGGATCGGGCCAGCCCCGCGCTCGCCCCCGATCGCCCCGAGCCGCGCGCTCGCCTTGCCCTCGCTCGACGCGCCCCGCCGCCTCGACGCCCGAGGCCGCCGTGCACTGCGGCACCTCGTCCCCGTCGCCGGACTGCCCCTCCCCGACTCTCCCTCGCCGGCCTACACTAGGCCTCGACGCCCCCCCTTCTCTCCAGCGCATGTGAGCGCTCCCCCGTCCTCCCCTCTCTGCTCCGGCCCCGTCACCCGCCCCTTTCCCCTCGGACACTGTCGCCGCTGCGCCTGCCCTGTGGCCGTGCGCCCGCTCCCGCTGCCTGCGCTCCGCCTCCACCGCTGTCGCCGCGCGCACCACCGCCCCTAACCACGTGCACCCCGTGCTGCTGCTGCTCGCGCCGACCCCGTCCGCCTGCCGCCGCAGCCGCTGCGCCCCCACGCCCTCCTGACCTCGCCTCCACCGCGTTAGCTCGCCACCAGCCCCGCACTCGCCGTCCTCGCCCGGTCCCGCGAGTGCACGCCCCTGCTCCCCTACCATCGCGCGTGCACGCGCGTGCCTCCTCCCCTCGCCGCGCCGCTCCGGCGCCGACCTGCGCCGCGTGCGCGCCCAGCGCCCCTCGGGCGCCTGCCCGTCGCCCGCACGCCCGCGCCCGTTTGGCCAGGGCCACTGACCACTGGGCCAGTGCCCCCTGGCCCAATGACATGTGGGGTCCGGCCCCACCGAAAAACGTTTTTATAAAAAAAAATTAGAAAAAAAATTAATTAATTAATTAATTAGTTAATTAATCCTGATTAGGTTAATCTAATTAACAAATTAGTGTTAATTAAACAGTAATTAGTAATTAACTTCATTAACCTCGCTGACATCAGCATGATGTCGTGCTGATGTCATCATCAGCACTGTTTCGGATAATGTTGAATTAAATAATTAAATAAATTCCAGAAATTAATAAAACTTTAGAAAATTATATTAAATAAACCGTAACTCCGATGAAAATAATTTATATATGAAACTTGCTCAGAACGACGATACGAACCCGGATACGTCCTCCGTATTCCCGTCAGACGCCCGCAGCTATAAGAACATTAAACTTTTAGACCGTTTTCAGTAAATGAATAGTGCCCAACTTTAATTAAATAAATCCAAATAAATTCCTAAATTAACTAAATCATTTAGTTAGGCAGTAGAACACCCCGGCATATCATTTAGGCATGTCATACATATTGTTTGCATTATTGCCGTGAATTTATTGTTTCTCTCCCCCTCCTTCTCTCTCTCGATAGACGCTGAGACCGACGGCGCTGCACCCGGGTACAACTACTCTACCGACGAGCAGCCCGTTGACGACCTTCCCCTCTTGCCAGAGCAACCAGGCAAGCCCCCCCCCCCTTGAGCATTCCAGATATCGCCCACTCTATTCTCCTGCTTGCATTAGATTTCGCTACTGTTAATGTATGCTCCTATTCTGATGCATAGCCTGCTGTTGTAACATGTTCATTGCTACCTTACCTGCCTATGATAAACTGTTTAGTTTAGGTTGGAATGAACCATCAGTGACCCCACCACCTTTCCTTTGTTGCCCCTGCTTGATCATCGACGACTCGATCAACGTGATTGTCGACCAGAGACCGACACCTCACTTCACACCCCCTTAGTTGTACGACTCTGCATAGTTATTATCGAGTGCCGAGGGTGATACCTCGTAACGCACTCACGATGAATACTCTGCAGTGTAGCTGTTCGGTCGTGGTCATCGAGGGTGATTCCTCCTTCTCCACTTCTGATACGACTCTGTCGTGCGACCCCTCAGTGTGAACCTCGAGGGTGATACCTCATACGTTCGCCCTGATGATTTCGTCAAGTGGAATCCTCCGAGGGTGATTCCTCGGGTTTCCCCCTTGATGTTATGACCACACGATTACTTGACCTCTGTTACAGGCGGGTCCACCCTGGTGGGTACCCGCTGGGGATCTATGATTTTCGGGTGTGCCGGAAGGGCACTCGAGTGTGACATGGTGGCGGAGCATCAGAGACTCTGATTGTCTCCGTGTGATACTAATTGAGCCTATTGGATTTGGGTGTGTGATATGAGTGGGTCGACGTGCCCTATACGCACTACCACCACGCGGGATAATGGTTATGGGACCCTCTACAAAGTACGTTTCTCCGAAAGCTCGTCTGACGTCACGATTCATCGTGCGGGCTGATTGTCGGGATTGGGCTGGATACTTCACTGACGAGTTCAGTGTCGCGCCTGCACCCCGGCCAGTCTCGCAACGCGCAGGGTGCCCAGGGCGATGGCCCGAGACCTCTGGGTGCATAGGTTAGTCCGGCGTGCTGACCTCTCTGCCGAGCCTAGGTAGGGCGCTGCTTCGTGTTGATCTTCCGAGGACGGGCATTACCCAGCAAGTGTGTCCGGCCAGAGTTGATCGAGCGTGTTGGGTAACAGTAGTGCACCCCTGCAGGGATGAATCTTCTATCGATAGCCGGTCCTACGGTAAAGGACGCTCAGTTTGTGTATCCCGATCTACTACTTAAACTGGATACTTGTTACTTAATTGAAGCTTCGGGATCGCTTTCTCGCTTGGGAGTCGAGGAAGGATCTTGAAGCTGTACTTCAACATGTTTGCTAAATAAAATGCTATTCTACTCTCTTCTACTGCTGCAAGATGATGGCCTTGTGAAGATGTTTGAAGATGCTAGTCTTCGATAGGACTAGGCCTTCTCTCTATTCTTGCATTTCTGCAGCCCAGTCCACATATACAGCCTTTCTCCATTGATAATGTTGCATATGTAGTATAGATCCTTGCTTGCTGAGTACTTCGGATGAGTACTCATGGTTGCTTTACTTTCTCTTTTCCCCATATACCCCATCTTGATGATACCACAGACGATGGAGTCCTGGAGCCAGATGCCACCACCGGAGCCTACTACCAGGAGGGTCCAGAGGGTACTTACTACTGGATCGAGCCAGATGACCAGGAGTAGGATCGGAGGCTCCCAGGCAGGAGGCCAACGCCTTTCGATCTAGTGTCGCTGTTTGTGCTAGCCTTCTTAAGGCAAAACTTGTCTAACTATGTCTGTACTCAGATAATATTTGTATGACTGACTTATGTATTCGGATCTTCGGATCCCTGGTCTATAATATTATGGACCTCCATTTAAATTGTGTTAGAGTTGTGTTGTGATATCTTCCCGTGAGTCCCTGTGCTTGATCATACACGTTTGCGTGTATGATTAGTGTACAATTGAGTCGGGGGCGCCACAAGTTGGTATCAGAGCCGACTGCCTGTAGGAAGCCCCCTTCCAAATTCCTTGGCCGAAGTTGAGTCTAGACATCGAAAAACTAATTTACTAACTTGGCTGTGTGGCTTACGGGCCCACGTCGCCAACTGGGTGGTATTAGGATCTTTTATTCCTCGTCTATACTCTGGGACTCTGATCTCTCTTCTATTCGGGTGAAATAAATTTTACTAACGCCGACACTTAGGATCTCGTAAATCCTGTCTACCCGGAGAGCTGGATATCTGTGCGATTTCCCTGTCATTGATCTGATTAGTCTGATAATTATTTTCCTTTCCATTGTTTTGTTTAACTTTTCTCTCCGAGTTGAGTTAAACTTCTCATTGTCATTTGACAAATCTGAATTTCCTCTGTTTCAGATGGACCGTTTGTTTCTACCGCGTCCTACGACACAGCTTGTGCTTCGCACTTGGGCTCGTAATACCCCTGGGTTTCCAGCTGTCCTGATCGCTCTCTTGACCAGACTTGGCTACCGTTGGTATCCTGAGTACTTGGTCTATGAGGTTTACCGCGAGTTCAATCAGGAGCAGTACCATGCTGATGTTCGTATCTATGATCAGCAGAATGACTCAGACACCGAGCTACACCTTTTCCACGATATTGGCGTGACGATTGAGATGGCAGTCCATGATGCTGCCTACTCTGCCGTCGCACGTCTCCGAGGACAGTTCAGCAATATCTTGGATGACTCTGAGTTCCGATACATTCCGTATGCCCCTGCTGGAGATGCTACTGGATACTACACAGCTATCTGTGCCCCGTTCGAGCCTCGTCGCTATGACCCGCGCGTTCTGATTCAGTGCACTCAGGCTCTGGATCGCACTGTCCGGGCTCTTACCGTCAAGTTGGTTGCCACTCGAGCACGTCTTTACAATGCTATGACACAGTTGCTACCCGCTGTTCGCGCTGGGATACATCCTGAGCACATCCTTTACCCGCGCAGGACTCAGATGTATGCTGGTATTGATTGGCCTGCTGTTGGAGGTCATACACCTACACGTGGACCTCTTCTTACAGCTCGAGACCGGATTCTGCATCAGAGTGCACATGGACCGCAGGATCCTTCCGCGACGAACATCCGTCGTCCGCACTTGCAGTTACCCCGTTTCGGTGGTTTTCTCCGACGTTGATGTAGCCTTCGCTATGTCTCATTGTGTACTTCCTTACCGCGTGCCTGCGCGCCGCCTAGTATGTCTAGCTTTTGAATTTGCGCCGTTATGCTGTCCGCATGTACCCGACTCTGTGTATGGATCTGTATGTCTTAATTGACTACTATTATGTATCTGATACACTGCTTAAAGAATTGTCGTATTACATCATGTTTGTCACTAAACGCTTGCAATTGCTTTTACTAAACTACCCCCTGTTGATACTTAGCAGGATGGTTAGACCAGGTGGTCGTGGTCGTGCCTCTGAACGCCCAACACCGCCAGACTATATGGCGGCTATGATGCAACAGTTTGAGCTTAACCGCCGGTTCATGGTTGGAATCATGGCTCAGTTTCCGCATCAGAACAACCAGAACCAGAACCCAGCTTCAATAACTTTGACAGAGTTTATGCGACTCAACCCAACGCAGTTCCGCAACTCTGACAAGCCACTGGATGCAGATGACTGGCTCCGCGACATCACTCACGAGATGGAGTCAGCTAATGTCACCCCTGCCAACTACGTCAACTTCGCGGCCTTTTTCTTAAAAGGCCCCGCAGCTCAATGGTGGGACACACACAAGCGTACTCTGCCTATTGGAACAGTCATCACCTGGTATGAGTTCCAGGCTGCTTTCCGTACACGTTACATCCCTCAGGCAATTATGGAACGCATGAAGACCCAGTTCCGTAACCTCACTCAGGGCAACAAGACCGTCGAAGCTTATCAGCGGGAATTTCTAGACCTCTCCCGCTATGCCGAAGAAGACATCGCCACAGATGCACGCAGACAAGAGAAGTTCCGTAGTGGACTACACCCCGACCTCAAGCTTGCACTAGCTGCTCAAGACTTCAATGACTTTTCAACTCTGACGATGAGACCGCTCAGATGGAATACAAGGACTCGCAGAAGCGCTATCATGATGCTGGCTCATCTTCGGGCTCAGCATCGAAGCGTCGAGTTTGGATTCCCAACAATGCGTTCCGTTCCAATACCTCTGCGCCAAAGAACAACTATGCTTCACCATGTCTGCCTCCTCCACCGCCGAGGCAGCCAAAAGCTCAAGCTATTCAAAACAATGCTCCTCTTCGTCCTGAAGATGGTCTATGCTTCAAGTGCCGCAAACCAGGACACCAGGCTAAAGACTGCCGCCAGAATCAGAATCAGTTAGCCTTTCCCCGTACTGGCCGTGGCAATGGTCGTGGCAACAACCAGACCCGCAACTATAATACTGGGTCTGCTGCACATGGTCGTGGACACGCCTACAATATTGACATTGAAGAAGTCCAGGATCAACCTGCTACTGTGATGGGTACCCTTCTTGTTAACTCAGTACCTGCTTCTGTTTTATTTGATTCAGGAGCATCACATTCATTCATCTCTGGAAAATTTGCATTGATGCATGGCATTAGATATGAGAAAATGCATACTCCGTTAGTCATTAAGACTCCCGGAGGTCACTGTCATGCTGACGTAATAGCACCTGACGTTACCGTCGAAATTAAAGGATTGGAATTCCTTGCATCGCCCATCGTCCTGAAGTCTTCCACCATAGACCTTATACTCGGAATGGATTGGTTGAAAGCTCACATTGCTTCGATCAATTGTGCCACTAAAGTCGTCCAACTTCTTCACCCCACCGATGAGATAGTGAACTATACCGCCCGCATTACTCGGGACGCTGAAGCTCAGATATATGCTCTGAATGCTTTGAACGCCTCACCTCTGGAAGGGATCGAGAACGTTCCTGTCGTTCGAGATTTTCCAGACGTCTTTCCAGAAGAACTTCCAGGAATACCCCCGGCTAGAGCTGTCGAGTTCGTCATCGACTTGAAGCCTGGCACCGTCCCTATTGCCAAGCGACCTTATAAGATGCCTCCGCATCACCTACTCGAGCTTAAGGAAGAAATCGACAAGTCACTTAAGAGTGGTTTCATCCGCCCCAGTTCCTCTGCTTGGGGAGCACCTTCACTCTTCGTTAAGAAGAAGGATGGAACTAACCGTTTGGTTCAGGATTATCGGCCCATTAACCAAGCCACAATCCAGAATAAATACCCACTGCCCCGGATCAATGATCTTTATGATCAACTCGCTGGATCGTCGGTGTTCTCTAAACTCGACCTGAGGTTGGGTTATCACCAGATCCGTGTCCGTGAAGAGGATATTCCCAAGACTGCATTCGACACTCGTTATGGCTCCTATGAATACACCGTCATGTCATTTGGCCTAACGAATGCCCCAGCTACGTTCTCCCGTCTGATGAATTATATATTCATGGATTACCTCGACAAATTCGTCGTGGTTTATTTAGATGATATTCTGGTTTATTCCAAGAATAAAGAAGAACATGCGGAACACCTCCGTTTGGTACTAGAAAGGCTTCGAGAACACCAGTTGTATGCCAAGTACTCCAAATGTGAATTTTGGCTTTCTGAAGTAACTTACCTTGGACATGTGATTTCCAAGGATGGAATTGCTGTTAACCCCGAACGAGTTCAGGCTATTCTTGACTGGACTCCCCCGAAGAATGTTTAGCAAGTCAGAAGTTTTCTCGGACTTGCATGTTATTGCCGTCGATTCGTTGAGAACTTTTCCAAGATTGCAAAGCCATTGACAAATCTGCTTCACAAAGGTGTTAAATTTGAGTGGACAGAAAAATGTCAAGAAAGCTTTCAGACACTAAAAGATAAATTGACATCTGCCCCAGTATTAGCACCCCCGGATTCCCAAAAGGATTTCGTAATATACTGCGATGCCTCCCGTCAAGGATTAGGCTGTGTCCTAATGCAAGAACGCAAGGTGATTGCTTATGCCTCCCGAAAATTGCGTCCACACGAAGAAAATTACCCAGTGCACGATCTTGAACTTTCTGCGGTTATTTATGCCCTGAAGCTATGGCGACATTACCTTCTCGGTAACCGTTGTGAGATATATATGGATCATCAAAGTTTGAAGTATTTATATACTCAACCGGATCTGAACCTTCGTCAACAAAGATGGCTCGAGACAATAGCCGATTATGATATGAATATCTCATACACCCCTGGCAAGGCAAATGTAATGGCCGATGCATTAAGCCGCAAGGCTTATTGCAGCAACCATATGGTTCAGGAATCACAACCTCTTCTTTATGAAGAGTTTCGTAAATTTAACCTCCATATTGTTCCACAGGGTTATCTCAATACCCTCGTTGTCGAACCAGATTTAGAACACAGCATCAAAACTATGCAACGGTATGACTCTGAAGTTGAAAGGATCAAGCGGTACCTTGAAAAAGGAAAACCGTCGGAGTTCCATCTTGATAATGATGGGATCCTATTTTTCCAACACCGTCTCTTCGTACCTAAGTTCAAAGATGAGAGAGAACACGTTATGATGGAAGCTCATGACACTCCTCTGTCAATTCATCCTGGTAGCACAAAGATGTACCGTGACATTTGTCAGAGATACTGGTGGCCTAATATGAAGCGAGATATTGCTCGTTATGTTTCTGAGTGTGACGTTTGCCGCCACGTTAAAGCTCAACATCAAAGGCCCGCAGGAACTCTGCAACCCCTTGCAATTCCTGAATGGAAATGGGACAAGGTCCAAATGGATTTCATTATTGGTTTTCCCAAATCCCAGAAGGGTAATGATGCTATATTTGTCGTCATTGACCGATTCTCTAAGGTTGCTCACTTTCTGCCAGTTAAGGAGACAATCACTGCTAGCCAGTTAGCAGACTTGTATGTTTCCCGAATTGTGTCACTCCATGGTGTTCCATTGGAGATCAGTTCTGATCATGGCAGCCTCTTCACCTCCAGATTCTGGAATAGTTTCCAAGAAGCTATGGGAACACATCTGTCTTTTAGCACCGCTTTTCATCCTCAGTCACAGGGTCAAGTTGAACGAGTTAATCAAGTGCTCGAAGATATGCTTCGAGCTTGCGTCATCTCCTTCGGTAAGAAATGGGAGGAATCTCTCCCGTATGCCGAATTCTCTTACAACAATAGCTATCAAGCTAGTCTGAAGATGGCACCGTTTGAAGTTCTTTACGGTCGTAAGTGTCGAACCCCTCTGAATTGGTCAGAAACTGGGGAACGCTCACTCGTCGGTCCGGACATTATTCAGCAAGCAGAAGATCAAGTCCGCATTGTCCGTGAACATTTGAAAGCTGCTCAGTCTCGTCAGAAAAGCAACTATGACCGAAAGCACCAGGAAATAGTCTATCAACCTGGCGAACAAGCTTACCTCCGCGTCACTCCATTGAAAGGCACTCATAGGTTCGGAATCAAAGGCAAGTTAGCTCCTCGCTACATTGGCCCGTTCCGTATTCTTGCCCGTCGAGGAGAAGTGGCATATCAATTGCAGTTGCCGCCTAATCTTTCTCAAGTACATGATGTCTTCCATGTATCCCAACTCCGCCGCTGCTTCAAGGATCCTATTAGAGCTGTGGATCATGAAGTGCTTGAATTACGGGAAGATCTGTCTTATCCAGAATATCCCATCCGTGTTCTTGATCAAGCTGAACGTCGGACTCGTCAAAAGTAAATCAAATTCCTCAAGGTTCAGTGGTCAAATCATTCTGAAGATGAGGCCACTTGGGAATGCGAGGATCGTCTTCGTGAAGAATACCCCTCTTTCTTTCAGTCTTCCTCTTAATTCTCGGGACGAGAATTCTGAATAGATGAGGAGAATTGTAACACCCCCGGTGATTAGCAACAGTAATCACTTTTGATAATGACATGTCAGCGAGGTTAACACTGCATAATCATCATTAGCATCATATTGCATTTCAACTCCTAACTCAAATTCAATTTTTAAATGAATGTGAAATATAAAAGTTGACCAACATAAAAACTAAAATGTTCAGTAAATAACAAATATTGCAAAGGCTAGTCTAAAATTGAAACCAACAAATAATAAAATAATTAGGTGGCACTAACATAATTAAAACAGCTAGGATTAATGCATATTAATTATTATAAAAATTGTGTGAACTCCAATTGCCTCCAAACCAATTTTTGGTAGTGTTAGGTAATGCCTAGTATTTGTTGGAGCAACTCCTATGTTTTGCAAAATACAATATGTGGCCTAACTATTTACTAAGCTGAGAAAAGAAAATAAATAAAAGATAAAAGAAAAAGAAAACAGAAAAGAAAGAAAAAGGAAACCCCCCTCTCCCCCCCGGCCCAACTGGGCCCCAGCCCAGCTGGCTCGGCCGGCCCACCCCGCCTCCCTTATCCCCTGGGGAGACACCCAAACCTAATAACCCTTCCCCACCCTCTCGCTCACACTTCCCCCCCCACCCGATCCAGAAACGGATCGGGAGAAGCACACCTTGAGTATCTCACGACAAGCTCCCAAGAGAGAATAAAGAAGATCCTGGAGAGAGAAAATAGAAATAGATAAAGTAGGAAAAGAAGAATAGAAGGGAAAAAAAAAAACGAAGAATTTGCAATGAAGAAACAATAGTAAAAGCTAGAAGGAATGACACTCAACGACGCTCCATAGACAGGGGCATACACAAGAGGGCATCAGAGCCCCCCCTTCTCTCCAGCGCATGTGAGCGCTCCCCCGTCCTCCCCTCTCTGCTCCGGCCCCGTCGCCCGCCCCTTTCCTCTCGGACACTGTCGCCGCTGCGCCTGCCCTGTGGCCGTGCGCCCGCTCCCGCTACCTGCGCTCCGCCTCCACCGCTGTCGCCGCGCGCACCGCCGCTCCTAACCGCATACACCCCGTGCTGCTGCTGCTCGCGCCGACCCCGTCCGCCTGCCGCTGCGCCCCCACGCCCTCCTGACCTCACCTCCACCGCGTCAGCTCGCCACCAGCCCCGCACTCACCGTCCTCGCCCGGCCCCGCGAGTGCACGCCCCTGCTCCCCTACCATCGCGCGCGCACGCGCGTGCCTCCTCCCCTCGTCGCGCCGCTCCGGCGCCGACCTGCGCCGCGTGCGCGCCCAGCGCCCCTCGGGCGCCTGCCCGTCGCCCGCACGCCCGCGCCCGTTTGGCCAGGGCCACTAACCACTGGGCCAGTGCCCCCTGGCCCAATGACATGTGGGGTCCGGCCCCACCGAAAAATGTTTTTATAAAAAAAAAATTAGAAAAAAATTTAATTAATTAATTAATTAGTTAATTAATCCTGATTAGGTTAATCTAATTAAGTAATTAGTGTTAATTAAACAATAATTAGTAGTTAACTTAATTAACCTCACTGACATCAGCATGATGTCATGCTGATGTCATGATCAGCACTGTTTCGGATAATGTTGAATTAAATAATTAAATAAATTCCAGAAATTAATAAAAACTTTAGAAAATCATATTAAATAAACCGTAACTCCGATGAAAATAATTTATATATGAAACTTGCTCAGAACGACGATACGAACCCGGATACGTCCTCCGTATTCCCGTCAGACGCCCGCAGCTATAAGAACATTGAACTTTTAGACCGTTTTCAGTAAATGAATAGTGCCCAACTTTAATTAACTAAATCCAAATAAATTCCTAAATTAACTAAATCATTTAGTTAGGCAGTAGAACACCCCGGCATATCATTTAGGCATGTCATACATATTGTTTGCATTATTGCCGTGAATTTATTGTTTCTCTCCCCCTCCTTCTCTCTCTCGATAGACGCTGAGACCGACGGCGCTGCACCCGGGTACAACTACTCTACCGACGAGCAGCCCGTTGACGACCTTCCCCTCTTGCCAGAGCAACCAGGCAAGCCCCCCCCCCTTGAGCATTCCAGATATCGCCCACTCTATTCTCCTGCTTGCATTAGATTTCGCTACTGTTAATGTATGCTCCTATTCTGATGTATAGCCTGCTGTTGTAACCTGTTCATTGCTACCTTACCTGCCTATGATAAACTGTTTAGTTTAGGTTGGAATGAACCATCAGTGACCCCACCACCTTTCCTTTGTTGCCCCTGCTTGATCATCGACGACTCGATCAACGTGATCGTCGACCAGAGACCGACACCTCACTTCACACCCCTTAGTTGTACGAGTCTGCATAGTTATTATCGAGTGCCGAGGGTGATACCTCGTAACGCACTCACGATGAATACTCTGCAGTGTAGCTGTTCGGTCGTGGTCATCGAGGGTGATTCCTCCTTCTCCACTTCCGATACGACTCTGTCGCGCGACCCCTCAGTGTGAACCTCGAGGGTGATACCTCATACGTTCGCCCTGATGATTTCGTCGAGTGGAATCCTCCGAGGGTGATTCCTCGGGTTTCCCCCTTGATGTTATGACCACACGATTACTTGACCTCTCTTACAGGCGGGTCCACCCTGGTGGCTACCCGCTGGGGATCTATGATTTTCGGGTGTGCCGGAAGGGCACTCGAGTGTGACATGGTGGCGGAGCATCAGAGACTCTGATTGTCTCCGTGTGATACTAATTGAGCCTATTGGATTTGGGTGTGTGATATGAGTGGGTCAACGTGCCCTATACGCACTACCACCACGCGGGATAATGGTTATGGGACCCTCTACAAAGTACGTTTCTCCGAAAGCTCGTCTGACGTCACGATTCATCGTGCGGGCTGATTGTCGGGATTGGGCTGGATACTTCACTGACGAGTTCAGTGTCGCGCCTGCACCCCAACCAGTCTCGCAATGCGCAGGGTGCCCAGGGCGATGGCCCGAGACCTCTGGGTGCATAGGTTAGTCCGGCGTGCTGACCTCTCTGCCGAGCCTAGGTAGGGCGCTGCTTCGTGTTGATCTTCCGAGGATGGGCATAACCCAGCAAGTGTGTCCGGCCAGAGTTGATCGAGCGTGTTGGGTAGCAGTAGTGCACCCCTGCAGGGATGAATCTTCTATCGATAGCCGGTCCTACGGTAAAGGACGCTTAGTTTGTGTATCCCGATCTACTACTTAAACTGGATACTTGTTACTTAATTGAAGCTTCGGGATCGCTTTCTCGCTTGGGAGTCGAGGAAGGATCTTTAAGCTGTACTTCAACATGTTTGCTAAATAAAATGCTATTCTACTCTCTTCTACTGCTGCAAGATGATGGCCTTGTGAAGATGTTTGAAGATGCTAGTCTTCGATAGGACTAGGCCTTCTCTCTATTCTGGCATTTCTGCAGCCCAGTCCACATATACAGCCTTTCTCCATTGATAATGTTGCATATGTAGTATAGATCCTTGCTTGCTGAGTACTTCGGATGAGTACTCACGGTTGCTTTACTTTCTCTTTTCCCCATATACCCCACCTTGATGATACCGCAGACGATGGAGTCCTGGAGCCAGATGCCACCACCGGAGCCTACTACCAGGAGGGTCCAGAGGGTACTTACTACTGGATCGAGCCAGATGACCAGGAGTAGGATCGGAGGCTCCCAGGCAGGAGGCCAACGCCTTTCGATCTAGTGTCGCTGTTTGTGCTAGCCTTCTTAAGGCAAAACTTGTCTAACTATGTCTGTACTCAGATAATATTTGTATGACTGACTTATGTATTCGGATCTTCGGATCCCTGGTCTGTAATATTGTGGACATCCGTTTAAATTGTGTTAGAGTTGTGTTGTGATATCTTCCCATGAGTCCCTGTGCTTGATCATACACGTTTGCGTGTATGATTAGTGTATGATTGAGTCGGGGGCGCCACAGCTCGGGAGGTGAAATTGGAGTGCGGGTTCGACGAGTGGATGCAAGAGAGTGCTTCTGGCGGAGTTTTAATGGTGGTGGTGGAGTAATGGCGTCGAGATGATCGGGGAATGTGGCGGCGAGACGGTGACCGGTGAGGTAGAAGAAGAGCCTCACAGTGTCGGGTGAGTGTGCGGGGGAGCGATTGGAGGTAAGGGTGAGCGGTGAGGTGAATGCACGGAGCTCGGGGACCTTTATATAGGTGATCCCAAGGTGGTCAGAGGCTTGCGGGCGACGCCTGAGTAAATTCCGGCCGCCGTGGTAGGTTTGGGCGGTGGCGAGGTGTGGTGCATGCTTAGGGGTGAAGGTGGAGCTATCCAGAAGCCTTATCATGGACGGAGTCGGGCTTGAGTGCCTCATCCATGGTGAGGTGGCCCGTACGGGTGCGGCAGCGGTGCCAGCTCCGGCGACTGCCAGGCGGGGTCTAGACGGCGTGGTCGGCATGGAGAAGGTGCGGAGAGGCGGGGAGGAGCGATGCCTGGAGGAGAAGTAGGTGGGCTGAGCAGCGGCGCAGTGAATGAAGGCGAGCGCCATGGCGATCCGCTCGGTTGCCGCGGATAAGCTCAGTGGCAGGTGCACCGGCTAGCCACCGGCCCGTTGACGGTGAGGTACTGACGAGGGAGGATTAGCAGTGCTGCATTGAAGGCCAGAGGAGATGTGGTGGAGAAGGGGATGGATGGAGTGAGGAGCACGGCGTTGATCTCCTCCGCTGACTGAAGAAATTCAGTTAACTGAATTTGACAGCAGTGAACAGTGTGCACAGAAGGTGTTTGATGATATGCTAGATGGCCTTGGGCATTTTTGGAATTTCTAAAATTTTTTGTGGTGATGTACTGATGCAAGACAAAGGTGATGGCAAAGTTTCAGAATTTTTGGAGAAGTTTAGAATAGGTTTTGAGCAAGGAATCTGTTTCTGGTCCAAATTTGAATTGATTGAATTTTGAAAATTTTGAACTATGGAACCCAAAGTTTTTGGTGAAATGGGTTGTGGGTACCATCTAGTTGCTAGGAAATTTTTTTGTGGAAGCAGGAGAATTATAGAAAATATAGTTCCTTTGTAATTCAAAGAAACCAAGAATATTGTAAATTCCAACTTTGGAATTTATCTAAAATATGAGAAATATTTTTGTGAGGTGGAAAGGGGTTGGATACTATCCTACAAGGTGTGAATGACTTGTGGGATGATTGAGGGGTGGTAGAAAAATTATTGGATGAATTTTGGAAGTGCTAGAGAGAAAATGAAAGGCCATTTCTTGAAATAATTTTAATTCTTCAAAACTTTTCTAAAACAAAATTATTTTTGATCCCTCAAAAATAATTACCCGATCAATAATTCACCCAAAAAAGAACCATTCAAAAAATTTGAAACCCGGTTGAAAATTAAAATAATTTTCAGAACAGAGGAACTACAAAGAGAATAAGACCAAAAATAATTCAAAGTATTTTATTTTACAGAAAAGATTTTGAAAAATCCAAAAGAAATATTTTTGGGGTGTTACAGGTGTCTTCCTCCTTTGTTCTTTCTCTATTCAACCTCAAACCTCTCCTCTCGCTCTCCGCCCGAGCCCGAGCTCGAAGCAGCGTCGACGTCGCGCCTCGCCGTGCAACTCCGTTGAAGCCCCACCGTCGTTGGTCGCGCCAGTGCGGTACATCTTCTCTCCAGCACTACCGTAGATGATCTTTGCTGCCAAGTTAGGGCATTCAGATCTAGAGCTAGCCCTGCCGTTCCTCTATTCTAGGGATGTTCTTGCCGACGCAATTTCTCCTGTTTATTTTTCTTGCGGTAGATCTTTAGGGCTCTCTAAGTTATGGCTTGTACAGTTTGTAGCTTTTCCCTCGTACCAGTCTTTAGAGATCTAGGGTTCATGTGTACCCTTCCGAAAGATTAGATAAGCTGTTACTCAGCCTATGGTGTGCTACAACTCTATCGATGATATCTTTCAAGTCTACCATGGATTCCTTTGCTGCTTCCGAAAATCTTGTCATTTTCAGTCAAAATGCTTCTATGCATGTTTATGACCCCTTCCTATTTTCCCTCGCCTTGTTGTTTTTCTCTCTGGAGTGGGCATGGCTAATAGTTCAAAAGAGAAGTCTGGGTCTGAAGAAGAAATACCTCAGATGCCGCGTGTGGTTGAAAGAGCAAAGTTGGCTGGTGAAAGAAAAGCCGCTAAACCGCCAAGAGTGCTGAAGAAGAAATATGAGTCAGAATCTGATGAAGAAGAAGATGACATTCCCTCGGCTCACAGTCAGCCTGAGGAGAGCAAATCACCAATTCCAAGACCCTGTTTTCTGATGGAAATCCCAAGAAGGGTGGCCGCGGTAGAGAAAGGAACACTGCGGCTGAGATGTCTGATCCCGAAACTTACAAACTCCACCTGGAGTTGTAACTGCTACCAAAAGAAATAATAGGCTACAGAAGATTCGTCGTCATTGGGCGAAGAAGTGGTTCAACTATGAAAATTTCCGAAGGAAATATCAAATTTTGTTTGCTTTCACTCCACCTTGGAATGACTACATCGCAGAGGGCTGCCTAAGTAAAGATGATGAAAAAGTCAGGCTAGCACCTCCCACAAATGCTCATGCCGATTCACTTAAGACAATAGCTGATTTTCCCGAAGAAGTGGAAAAGAGAGCAAAGGCCAAGGCCAAGCGTGAAGCCAAGGCCTCGAAGAATAATCAGGTGGAACAAAGGAATGTTGAGTTGACCCAGCAAGACGTGCAAGAGAAGAAGGAACGGGCCTCTGCCCGAAAAGAAAAGAAGAAGAGGAAGTCTGTTTCCCCTCGAGCTTCGAGAAAGAAATCAGTTGCAAGAAAATCAAAGAAGGCAGCAACTGCCTCATCTGATGATTCTTTCTATGATAATGTTGCCAAAGAGATTCCTATGTATGATCAATGAGCTCTTCTGGACAAGCCGTATCAAACACCCTCTCCAGCAAATTTTTTGCCTCCATTGAGATCATCACCAAGGTTTGCTACCGTGGCATCAGATAAACCTTCGGTTTTTACTGCCCCTGCAGTGAAGAGAAAGTTGTTGCCTGATGAAAAAGTTGTTGTTGCTGCCAAGAAGGCCAAGACAATTGTTCCTGCTTCCACAGAGGAACTGAAGTATGACTTTGATCTTATCATTGATATCATTGAAGGTGCTACCTATGATGCAAAACCAACTGATCTGAGCAGTTTGGGTCTTCCTGATGATGTTACCAAAATGGTAGCAAAACACTTCGCTGAGCTGGGAGAGATTACCAAGGAACTAAACCAAGCTGTCGAGGACAAGAAACTCCTTAAGCAAATGAGAACGGATGCCAGTACTAATTCCGAAAGGAAAGAAATCAACAAGGAGATTCTTGAGATCACCAAAGCCCTCACTGTCATGAGGAATAACAAGATTGAGTGGCACTCAAGGCTGAAGATGGATGTTTCTCAGCTTTGTGATTGAAGAAATGATGAGATTAAGCGTCAAGCAGAACTTGCTCGATGAAGAGAAAAAGAAGAGAATCATCAGAAAACTAAGGCAAGAGTCAATAAGCCGAAGGCAATCTCAGATTGCCATATTCAAACTATAGCAACTGATGCTCCTGTTGACACAAGTGCTCCACTGCAACAGATTCCACCATCCCCTCTTCACGAGGAAGAAACCGTACAACAAGCGGAGCGTGCGGTACTTATCATTCCTACCTCAGTTGCTCAAGAATCTAATGTGATGGATATCTTTCTGAACAATCCTGACAAAGAGAATGTCGTGCCCGAGCAACATGCCTCTGAAGAGAAAGTTGACGAAGAAATTGAGGTTGAGGAGGCAGTTTCATTGCCTCTGAAGGATATGCAAGTTGAGCCCTCCGGATCCACCAAGGAGGATGATAAGGTTGAGGGGGAGCAAGTTGCTTCCCGAGGAAATACCACCCCGGTCTCCTCATCTGGTGCCCCTACCCAGATGGAGGTTGACCCTGCTCCTGGTTCTTTGGCTTCACAGCCAGAATAGGAAGAAAAGAAAGATGAAGAGCCCATGTCTCACGAAGAAGAAGTACCACCGGTTTTGCCTCAGCAGACCGAAGGAGAAGAGGTTGTGATCCAAGTGTCTGAAGAAGTTGTCGTACCTCCCACTATTGAAAGCTCACCGAAGGAAAATTCCCCAGTGCCTGATAGCCTCAAAGCCGTTGAAGGAGTTCCAGCGCAGGTAAATGAAGGACATGCCAGTGCTCCCAAGCCATTTGCGCCCGAGAAAATGAAAATGCCCCTTGCTCCACTAAAACCAATCGATGAAAATGTGCCGGCTTCTGATGATGTTCAGCCGATGGAAATTAGCGATGAAGAGAATTGGAGAAATCCACAGGAATCATTTCCCCTATTCCCAGCAGAGTATGGCTCCAATGGTCCTACATTTAATGTACAGCTTCATCTCTCAAAGCTAGCATTCTTTGGGAAAAGTCCTTACGAAGGAGAAAGAACTTCACTATCACCGAGGTTTTGGACTGAAGAACAAGTTGTTTATTATGCTCGGATCTTGTTCGGCAAGAACAGGATTTTCAATCACAAGATATTAAACTTCACTGAGCTCGATGAAATGCCATGTTTTCACCATGCCATCGAGCATATTGAACATGCTCTCCTGAAAGGATTCATGCGCTTCAATCATGGCTGGAACAGAGAAATTATCCTTCAGCTTTATGCCACATTGTATATCTCAGGGGAGCTTGGGAACACATCATCCTGGATTCTCGAATGGATGACTTGCAGAGAAAAGATCAAGTGCTCGACAGATCAATTTTTGGCCATGATAAATCTTCCTCGATGTGAATTTGAGAATGATAGAGAACACAATCTGCATTTCTGGGAAGTGTTTGAAGCACAACTCCACATTCTGATGGATCCCACCATGGTTGGTGATGAATGCATTGATGTTAATCCGAAAAAGTTGGCCTATGACAAAAAAGTGTTATTTCACATTCTGTGCAATACTATCATGCCAACGAACAGAACAAATTCCATCAAAGGCATTGTGGGAAATGCACTTCTGGCCATGTCTCAAGGAATTAAGTTTGACATTCCTGACCTTTTCATTCGAAGCCTCGCATGTGCTGCTGACAGCCCTCAATCATTGAAGCCTTATGCTCCATGGATCATATTTGCAATCGAGCAGCTCACCCATGAGAAATTCTTTTGGGCTTATATTCCGAAGGTATTCATGCCACCAGTTCGTCACACTCTGCGCATAGTGAAGGATAGTGGAAAAGGGAAGGAACTTGTTGATGCAGCCATTGCGTCTGCATCTGAAAATGCACCGAAGATCAAGAAAGCCACGGTTGAAATCCGTCATGAGGAAAATCCATCTCTTTATGAGAATTGCATTCGCACACAGCAAACACTGGAAAGCCACATTAAAGTGGACAGAAAGGAGAAGCTAGAGTTGATGACTGAGCTGAATTTACTTCACAATCATACCCGCCAAATTCTTCTACATGCGAAGGAGGCAAAGAAGCGCTCTTGGACTCTTCTCAGGCAACATTATTCTCGCAAGCAACTGGCTGCCAAAGGAATCATGAAGGATTATGACTACCTGGACTTGCTTGCCGTTCCTCGCATCCGAAGACAAACTCCAGTGCTCCCTGATCGTTCTGCATCAACTGACCTATTGTCTGTCGGCCATGATGGTGAAATTGAAGACACCGCAAGAACACTGATATATAAGCCAAACGCTCATCCCACCAGTTCCTCAAGAGCCCATGCTGCTACTCATGTTTCAGCCTCGACCATTCCTCGCTCTTCAGATTCTGATTCGTCGAGTGGTTTTAATTCTGATTCTGAGGATTCTCCCACGGAGAAGTTCCTCATATGTTTTCTCATTCCTTTTTGACACTTGTTGACAAAAAGGGGGATAATTACATCGAGTGATAGTTTATCGGGGTTCTTGCAGGGTGTTTTCATTCACATTTTGGTTTTCCCTCGAACAATTTGCTTCATGAACTTAACTTACCACTTGTGGTGTTGAAATACTCGGTCACCATGTAACGTTAATAACCCCCCCCTCCTGCAATGTTATTTGCTTCGTACTATCTATTTGCAGGTACCATCGAATGTGTTTTTTCCTTGCAATGGTTACCCTTGAAAATTATCTATCTTACAGGGAAAAGATATTTGCTCCTCGAAGAAGAACAGGAGATCATCAAGTGATGATACTAAGGGGGAGAAGTACTTCGAGTACTAAATGAATTATAACTGTTGTGGTTGGATATGCTCTGATTGTTATCCCTCATTATCTAACCTTGTAGGAAGAGAATGTTAGTCAAAACTTTTATGCCTTACGTTGTGAAGGCTATATGATTCACTGACAAAGTGTCTTTTTTCCTCGCAATTATTGCTCTTATTATCTTCTGTATCGCAGGGAAACCGCATCTGAAGCATATCCACTCCGAGCAACATATTCTCATTTTATCCTGCTCTAATCATATCAAATATCTAACATGCAGGAAAACTACATCTCGTGTGGATTCAAATTGTGTTTTGAGAAAACCTTCATGTTATATCCTTCGTCACAAATCTTTCAAAGCATATCTTAAATCTAATTCTCTTCAAAGATTTTGTGACAGGAATCACCTCAAATACCGTCGAGTGCATTGAAAGAAGTCAAGCATCAAATCATAAATCAATATCACTTATACGAAGAATAATCTCGTCTCCCTCCGTTCCATTTATGATATGATGAATACCTTCAGGGGGAGAGTGCTTTATCTTCATAATTATCTCTCGTCTATTATTATCCTTCGCATTACATTCCATTATTTATCTATCCTTCGATGTGATGTGTTTTGTCAACAATCGTCCAAAAAGGGGAGATTGTTGGTGCAATATCTGCCTACCTTGTGTTTTGGAGATTGTTGACAGAAACAGGTATGGACTGATTTGTTTGCTAGTGCATACAGAGAGAAATAGTCCATACACAACCGAAGAGAATGCTGTCTCCGGTGCTAAGTTCGAGGAACTTCACCGAAGTATATCTGTGTTGCAAAGAAGAATGAGCTATATCTGTTGAAGTCATATAGTCGAGGAGATTGATGTGAAGGAATCGACCCCTCGAAAGCTTACTGCTGAAGCAAAGCTTTTGACTCAGTATCGTCGTGCGAAGAAATTGACTACAACGATGGAAGTCGAAGACAAAGTAAAGATGTAGTATTCATTTCATTGTTCTTATTTCATTCAATTGAGTCATAGGACCTCCGTACTATTAAGAGGGGTATAGGTTCTCTAAGCTTAGATCCATTGTGATGCTTAGCCAAAACCTATGAAAGTTGCGAGAGAAATCTCTTTGTGTTACGAGAAAATACTTGTCAGCAAGAGACTGTGATCTTCTTTGCTGCGAGAGATTTTTCTCAGACCGAGGAGTTAGCATTACTTGCTCCGCAAGCAATGTTACCGTTGTGCTCAAATCCGACCGTTGGACTCGTGTCATTCGGCCATTGGATGATCCTGATGTCTAATTTGGTCATTTCCCATCTGGGAAGGTTGCGGCTATAAATAGCCACCCCGCGCCGGCTTTGTCCGGTGGCTGCTCCGCTTGAGATTTCTGAGAAGATTGATTTGAGCAACCCCTCTCCGAGTGATTTAAGTTTAAGATCCACTAAGAGAAAAATCAAGAGCCCAAACTTAGACAGTGGTTTAGCATCACCATAGTTCTGACTAAGAGTTCTTGTACCTATTACTCTTGAGAGCTGCGCACTCTCTAGATGGGTTGGTTTCAGCTCGAGTGTCGAAGAGTTGTTGTCTTCACCAAGCTAGATCTTCAGCAACCAAGAGTGATTGTGGTTCATGAAGGTCGACCAAGGATCTACCACGAGTGAAATCAACCTGAGTCTGATCAGCTCTGCATTGAAGGAGAATAGGGTGAAGAGAGTTCATCTTCCGTGTTAAGTCACAGCCCCTCCAACCAGACGTAGCCCTTTAGCAGAAGGGTGAACTGGTCTACTAAATTTGATTGTCGCCATCGAGCACCACTGGTTCATTCTACTTCACTGCAATTCCTTCAGTAGATTTTATTCGTGCTCTATGTCGATAGTCTATCTGATCATTATTTTCTGTTGCATTTTCTATTCGCATTTTCACTCCATTCTGTTGTCGACTTCATATATCATTGTGTTAATCCTGTTTCATTCTCATCACTTGTATTCATTCGTCACCATCATATTCCTCAACTCACCTGTGAAATCATACCATCGTATTATTCATATGTGCATATCATGTTGTGTATCATTCTACTGCACCTGTTTGCATGTTGCATTACTCTCTTCGTAGTTAAACCTGTGATTTCCCAAGGACGTGCTGTTATCAATGCTTTCATCGAAGAATATGCTTCTGACGAAGAAGATTGATTCAGCTCATTCCCTTCTTTCCATTATTCCGCTGCTGTGATTGGGATCGGTTTCAAAACATTCAGAAAAAAATTGAATCTCCCATTCACCCCCCTCTGGTTGATATACTCTCGGTCCTAACAAATGAGTTCATATCCAATCTGGGTGTAATACCCAGTGCATCGGGTCCAATGACAATTTTTTGTGACAACACTGGAGCAATTGCCTTAGCGAAGGAATCCAGGTTTCACAAGAGAACCAAACACATCAAGAGACGCTTCAACTCCATTCGTGAAAAGGTCAAGGATGGAGAGATAGAATTTTGCAAAGTACTTACGGATCTGAATGTGGCAGACCCGTTGACAAACCTCTTCCGCGGGCAAAACATGATCAACACCAAGACTCCATGGGTGTTAGATTAATTACTATGTAATCTAGATTATTGACTCTAGTGCAAGTGGGAGACTATTGGAAATATGCCCTAGATGCAATAATAAAGTGGTTATTATTATATTTCCTTAATCATGATAAAGGTTTATTATTCATGCTAGAATTGTATTGAACGGACACTTAAATACATGTGTTGATACATAAACAAATACCGTGTCCCTAGTGAGCCTCTACTAGACTAGCTCGTTGATCAAAAGATGGTTAAGATTTCCTAACCATAGACATGTGTTGTCACTTGATAACGGGATCACATCATTAGGAGAATGATGTGATGGACAAGACCCATCCGTTAGCATAGCATATGATCGTTCAGTTTATTGCTACTGCTTTCTTAATGTCAAATACATATTCCTTCGACCATGAGATCATGCAACTCCCGGATACCGGAGGAATACCTTGTGTGCTATCAAACGTCACAATGCAACTGGGTGATCATAAAGGTGCTCTACGGGTATCTCCGAAGGTGTCTGTTGAGTTGGCGTGAATCGAAATTGGGATTTGTCACTCCGTATGACGGAGAGGTATCTCTGGGCCCTCTCGGTAATACAAATCACAAGAAGCTTGCAACCAAAGTAACTAAGGAGTTAGTTGCAAGATGATGTATTACGGAATGAGTAAAGAGACTTGCTGGTAATTTGATTGAACTAGGTATGGAGATGCTGACGATCGAATCTCGGGCAAGTAACATACCGACAGACAAAGGGAACTACGTATGTTGTCATGAAGGTTCGACCGATAAAGATCTTCGTAGAATATGTAGGAACCAATATGGGCATCCAGGTCCCGCTATTGGTTATTGACCGGAGAAGCGTCTCAGTCATGTCTACATCATTCTTGAACCCGTAGGGTCCGCACGCTTAATGTTCGTTGACGATATAGTATTATATGAGTTATGTGAGTTGGTGACCGTATGTTGTTCGGAGTCCTGGATGAGATCACGGACATGACGAGTAGCTCCGGAATGGTCCGGAGGTAAAGATTGATATATAGGATGATAGTATTTGGTCTTTGGAAGAGTTTTGGAATGCACCAGGTATTTATCGGATAACCGGAAGGGGTTCCAGGAGGCCACGGGCAGTTATTGGGCTTAACGGGCCAAAAGAGGGGAGCACACCAGCCCACAAGGGGCTGGCGCACCCCACCTCATAGGCGCCGGCCCTAGGGAAGGAAGGGAAGAGAGTTAGCCCCCTCTTACCTTCTCTTCCACGTGAGAAAAAGGAAAGGGGGGCGCCTCCCCTCCTGCCTCCTCCCCTGTGCCATAGGAAGGAAAGGGGGGCGCACCTAGGGCAGGAGGCCAGGGTGGCCGCCGGCCCCCTTGGGGGCGCCCCTAGGGCTGCCTCCCCTCCCCTACATGTATATATGTGAGGAGAGGGGGGGGGGGGCAACAGACACCACGATCCCCAAGCCGTGTGCGGCGCCCGCTCTCCCTCTAGTTCTAGTTCCTCCTCCGTCCACGTCTGTTGTGCTTGGTGAAGCCTTGCCGAATAGTTTCACCACCATCGTCACCATGCCGTCGTGCTGCCGGAACTCATCTACTACTTCACCTCTCTTGCTGGATCGAGAAGGCGAGGACGTCATCGAGCTGAACATGTGCTGAATGCGGAGGTGCCGTGCGTTCGGTACTTGATCGAGATGGATCATGAAGGAGTACGACTACATCAACCGCATTGATAAACGCTTCCGCTTAGCAATCTACAAGGGTATGTAGATGCTCTCCCCCTCTCATAGCTATGCATCTCCATGGATAGATCTTGCCTGTGCGTAGAAATTTTTTTGGTTTCCATGCAACGTTCCCGAATAAAATAATATTCATAGATAATCTTATCATAAACCCACAATTCATCGGATCTCAACAAACACATCGCAAAAGAAGATTACATTGAATAGATCTCCAAGAACATTCAGGAGAACATTGTATTGAAGATCAAAGAGAGAGAAGAAGCCATCTAGCTACTAGCTATGGACCCGTAGGTCTGTGGTAAACTACTCACACATCATCGGAAGGGCAGCAAGGTTGATGTAGAAGCTCTCCGTGATCGAATCCCCCTCCGGCAGAGTACCAGAAAAGGTCCCCAGATGGGATCTCACGAGGACAGAGACTTGCGGCGGCAGAAAAGTATTTTTGGTGTGCCCTCTGGTCTATGCGGAATATTTGGGTATTTATAGAGGTAGAAGAGCCACCGGGGGCCCACAAGCTTGGAGAGCACCCCCCTGAGGCGTGCCCCCTGAGCTTCTCACCGCCTTGTAGACCTTCTAGCCTCCTCCCGAAGCTTCCAGGTGTCTTGTGGTCCAAGAAAAATCGTCAAAAAGTTTCGTTCCATTTGGACTCTGTTTGGTATTGATTTTCTGTAAAGACAAAAACAAGGAAAAAAATAGCAACTGGCACTGGGCACTAGGTTAATATGTTAGTCCCAAAAATGATATAAAATAGCATAATAATGCATATAAAACATCCAAGGTTGATAATATAATAGCATGGAACAATAAAAAATTATAGATACGTTGGAGACGTATCACACTCATATGAATGGCCGTATGAGACCTTGGCCGAAACAGATCAGAGGACCAGAGTCATTGATGGACTTCCAAACGAGCATTGGTGCTCATATGAGAGCTCGTATGGAACTCTGCCTCATGAGACTTTGACCTCCAGAGAAAACGACGAACTTCCATACGAGCGGTCGTGCTTGTATGGTTGGTTGTCCCTAGTACGCAAACCCTAGATCGAGCAGTTTGAACGCGAGACGACATTCCACATGAGCGCACCCCTCGTATGGAGTATGGTGTTCAGACAGTTATTATGACGCCGCTGGTGCAAGGGGAACTTCTTTTTCTTCCTCCTAGCGCCCCAACACCTCTTGCTCTCTCAAACCCTAACTAAATCCCCCAAATCCCTCATTTCTTCATGAAATTTGTTCGTTTGATCCGTGCATCTTCATCGCCGGTGAGTTTCTCCTCCAATCCATGGTTCATTTTCATGATTCCACAGTGATTTTGTTCTAGTTCTTGCCCTAGATGAGATGCAAATAATTTCATTTTTCTATTTGATTTGAATGTTAGGATTCAAAGTAATTGGTTAGGATCGATCTTAGGTTGTATTAGAACTCGTTCCCCATGTAAAACTAATAGTTTCTATTTTTATTTGTGTTGTGTGAGGTCATGATGAAATCGGCGATTGCGGCGGGGAAGAAGGTCATGGGCTCGTGCTCCAAGATTTCATGGAGCAAGGGAGAGAAACTCCGCGTTGATGTGAACAAGGACTATGCATGGGTGAGCATCCGAAAGATGGTGGCCACCAAGTGGGAGTCCAACACATTCTTGCAGGAGCAAGGGCTTCAAGATGACTTTTCCTGGCTAGCCAACAATGCCGGGCTAGGAGTTTTCAGCAACTTCCACTATCTAATGTACCTGGACCTCACCCTCAAATTCCTCACCAACTTCAAGGACACCCTCGGTGACTCGAGGCTGCCAACGAGGTGCTCCTTCACACTCGAAGGTGTACCATGTACGATGACGCTCGAGAAGTGGTGCAACTGCTTTTGGTTCGAGAACCGTTGGGGTCTCGACAGCAAGGGAGTGCTTGTCACCGAGGTGTCTAGAACGTGGGACCTCATCTCCGTCAATGATGAGCTTGACTTTGGCGGCCATAAGGCATCTAGCATCCAAAACCCTGCCATTCGTTATTTCATGACTTTCATTGCGAACACAATCTTTGGTGGGATGCATCTTGGGGACATTTCTAGCTACGACATGTGTGTCATTCATGAGGCACTTCAACCCAACTACACTCCCAAGCCAAACTTGGGAGCTTTTCTTATGGTACACTTCTGGTAGTAGCACATGCAGCCGCCCAGAACTATTCTTATTGGTGTCCCCGTGCCTCACCATACTGAGCACTTTAGCCTAAACTTAGAGGGAGTTGAGCATGTTGTGGGACCCACTGAGCTTAACCGCAAAGTTATGACTAGCTATCAATTTGTTGGGCCCGACAAGCGGCATGGGGACTATGCTTACAAGTGCCCCATGCCCAATTCTAACACCGTGTCTATTCACTTGCCTCTTCCATAAGCATTTTTTGTGCCCTTGCGTTAGATGTGGGTCTTATCTATTGAGAAGATAAACGAGTAAGGCACACAATAGGGTTCGGGAATGATGTTCACCCTAAGCCAGCATTTGAGTGGGACACTGCAGCTAAGGGTGTTGCTCCCAACTGGGAGCACTGGGGAAATTCACCTCAGTACGCTCCTCAATGGCACTACGGTCATGGTGGTGACTATGTGCCTAGGGTAGAGTTTTTGCAGCTTCAGCTGCAGGAGGTTGGAGGGATCCATACGGACCTCAGTGAGACTAACAACAACATCCACCTACTCAATGGGAACATGCAGTCCCTATTTTCTTACTGGTAGCCGCAACCTGGCACAGGTGGAGCGTCCTCTAGTGCACCATCTCAGATGCAGTGGCCTCACATTGCACTGGGTGGTGGCGATGACGGGGACATGGACTAGAGAGTAGACCAAGAGCCTAAGCTTGGGGGAGCTCATTGATGACCCAAAAGTATAGGGGATCTATCATAGCCCTTTTGATAAGTAAGAGTGTCGAACCCAACGAGGAGCAGAAGGAAATGACAAGCGGTTTTCAGCAAGGTATTTTCTGCAAACACTGAAATTAATGGTAATAGATAGTTTTGTGATAAGATAATTCATAACGGGTAACAAGTAACAAGTGTAACAAAGGTGCAGCAAGGTGGCCCAATCCTTTTTGTAGCAAAGGACAAGCCTAGACAAACTCTTATATAAAGCAAAGCGCTCCTGAGGATACATGGGAATTATTGTCAAGCTAGTTTTCATCATGCTCATATGATTCGCGTTCGTTACTTTGATAATTTGATATGTGGGTGGACCGATGCTAGGGTGCTGTCCTTACTTGGACAAGCCTCCCACTTATGATTAACCCCTCTTGCAAGCATCCGCAACTACGAAAGAAGAATTAAGATAAATCTAACCATAGCATGAAACATATGGATCCAAATCAGCCCCTTACGAAGCAACGCATAAACTAGGGTTTAAGCTTATGTCACTCTAGCAAACCATCATCTACTTATTACTTCCCAATGCCTTCGCCTAGGCCCAAATCATGGTGAAGTGTCATGCAGTCGACGTTCACATAACACCACTAGAGGAAAGACAACATACATCTCATCAAAATATTGAACGAATACCAAATTCACATGATTACTTCTAACAAGACTTCTGCCATGTCCTCAGGAACGAACGTAACTACTCACAAAGCATATTCATGTTCATAATCAAAGGGGTATTGAATATCATCAAGGATCTGAACATATGATCGTCCACCGAATAAACCAACTAGCATCAACTACAAGGAGTAATCAACACTACTAGCAACCCACAGGTACCAATCTGAGGTTTTGAGACAAAGATCGGATACAAGAGATGAACTAGGGTTTGAGAGGAGATGGTGTTGGTGAAGATGTTGATGGAGATTGACCCCCTCTCAATGAGAGGATCGTTGGTGATGATGATGGCTTCGATTTCCCCCTCCCGGAGAGAAGTTTCCCCGGCAGAACAGCTCCGCTAGAGCCCTAGATTGCTTCTGCCCAGGTTCCGCCTCGAGACGGCGGCGCTTCGTCCCGAAAGCTTCCTTATGATTTTTTCTAGGTCAAAACCCTCCATATAGCAAAAGATGGGCACCGGAGGCCTGCCAGGGGGCCCACAAGCCCTAGGGGCACGCCTAGGGGGTAAGGCGCGCCCCCAGGCTTGTGTCCACCTGGTGGGTCCCCTCTGGTATTTTCTTCGCCCAATATTTTTTATATATTCCAAAATAAATCTCTGTAAATTTTTAGAACTTTTGGAGTTGTGCAGAATAGGTCTCTCAGATTTGCTCCTTTCCGGTCCAGAATTCCAGCTGCCGGCATTCTCCCTCTTTGTGTAAACCTTGTAAAATAAGAGAGAAAAGGCATAAGTATTGTACCATAATGTGTAATAACATCCCATGATGCAATAAATATCAATATAAAAGCATGATGCAAAATGGACGTATCAACTCCCCCAAGCTTAGACCTCGCTTGTCCTCAAGCGGAAACCGAAATTGATAATCATGTCCACATGTTTAGAGATAGAGGTGTCGATAAAATAAAATACGGACATGAAGGCATCATGATCATCTTTAGAACATCAACATATTTTGTCATATAATTTCTTATGCCAAATTAACAATTCGTTCACAAGGTAAGTATGGAACAAGAACTTTATTGGAAACTAACAAACTATTATCTCAGTCATTGGAGCAATTGCAATTTCTCATAACGTAGGAAAGAGTCAATGTAAGAGCTTTTCAGCAAGTTCACATACTCAACTATCATTTTGTCTTTCATAATTGGTAACACTCACATGATACTTATGAGATCAAAGTTTCAATCGGACACAGAGAAAGATAGGGGCTTATGGTTTCGCCTTCCAACCTTTTACCTCAAGGGTAATGTCAACAATAATAATTTATGAATATCTACATCCGAGTGGATATATATATATCTGGATCTTCCCCAACATATAGTACTTGCCAAAAAGAAAAAGTGTAAAAATAATAGGTGATGATCACCATGACTCTTGCATTAAGGTAGAGGGTAAATAAAAGATAGGCCCTTTTCAGAGGGAAGCAGAGGTTGTCATGCGCTTTTATGGTTGGATGCACAAAATCTTAATGCGAAAGAACGTCACTTTATATTGCTGCTTGTGATAAAGAACTTTATTATGCAGTCTGTCGCTTTTATTTCTTCCATATCACAAGTTCATATAAAGCTTATTTTCCTCACACTAATAGATCATACATATTTAGAGAGCAATTTTTATTGCTTGCACCGATGACAACTTACTTGAAGGATCTTACTCAATCCATAGGTAGGTATGGTGGACTCTCATGGCAAAACTGGGTTAAAGGATTTTGGATGCACAAGTAGTATCTCTACTTGGTGCAAAATATTTGGCTAGCATGGGATGAGAAGCAAGCTCAACATGTTGGAGGATCCATGACAATATAACTTCTATTCGGATATAAAGAAACATAACCCATTACGTTGTCTTCCTTGTCCAACATCAACCTTTTAGCATATAATATTTTAATGGGTGCTCACAATCACAAAAGATGTCCAAGATGGTATATTTATATGTGATACCTCTCTTTCTTTATTACTTCCTATTAATTGCAACAATGACCAAAACTATGTTTGTCAACTCCCAATAAATTTCATGCAACATACTTCTTATATGTGAAGTCGTCACTTCCCATAAGATCATTATATAATCCTTTTATTTCTTTTATTCTTTTTCTCAAGATCATAGCAAGAAAGCAAAGCCCTCAACTCAAAACTAATCTTTATTATATAACTCTCGGACTCAATTACATAGAGGGAACACAAAGCAAAACTCAAAGCTATATCATACTAAAACTTTATTCTACTAAACCGAGATATAACCAAAAGGATTGAACTAGGAAAAATGATAAAGGTAAAGATGTGATGGTGATATGATACTGGGGCACCTCCCCCAAGCTTGGCAGTTGCCAAGGGGAGTGCCCATACCCATGTATTTAGGTCTCTTTCTTCGGAGGTGGTGATGATGGAGTTGTTGATGATGAAAGAATCTTATCCTCCATCTTCCAAGGCATAGGTTCACCATTGTAAAAAGATGAACGAGTCTCCGGGATCCTCAAATCTATAGCCAAACTCATCCTCTTAAATCTGTATTCATACTCACAGTTTTGGTTTTGCAGGTCATAGATCTGGGCTTGGAGATGCTCGATTTTCTCATGAAGCTTAAAGATGGCCTCTCCGATGTTCTTGGCATCCAGATTATGGTCATGGGTAAATTCTGTGATCATGGAGTGGTTGGAGTTGAGTCTGCGTTCCACCATCCCTTGGCACTTGAAGACTTGCTGCTCCATTGCTTCGAGCCTTGTCTCCACGCTTCCGGTCCTCTTTGGCCCTTGAACATCGCTGATGTGCAGCACCCCCTCACGCATCTCAATAGTTTGAGGGTGTTGCAGCACCTCCGCGAGGTAGGGATTGATGAACTTCTTGAATAACTTGTCCTTCGGAGCGCTTGGGGATGTCATAGCGATCTAGATCTATCGGAAAAATAGCTCGAAACAAGAACAGAGGATTTTGTCATGGAACGGTGGTCAAAACCTTCGGGAGATTATATAATGAATTTTTACCGACCAAAAGGAGTGTTCCACAAGAAAACGGAGTCCGGAGGGCACACGAGGTGGCCACAAGCCTGGGAGGCGCGCCCAGGGGGATAGGGCGCACCCCCAAGGCTTGTCGCCTCCTCGTGCACTTTTCGGACTACTTTTTATTTTCCTAATTTTTTAAATATTCCAAAACGGAGTAAAATTGCCATTGGAAAAGTTTTGGAGTCGGTTTACTTACCATACCACATACCTATTCCTTTTCGGAGTCTGAAACGTCTGGTAGGTCTCCCTTATGTACTCCTCTAGTGTTATGGTATTAATAATATTGGTCTCAACATTTATGGGAGTACCTGAGATATAATGTTTGATTCTTTGCCCATTTACCACCTTCGGGTTAGTGCCTTCGGCGTTGTTGATTTTGATGGCACTGGAACGATAAACTTCCTCGATAATGTAAGGGCCCTCCCACTTAGAGAGAAGCTTTCTTGCAAAAAATCTTAAACGAGAATTGTATAGCAAGACATGGTCACCTACATTAAATTCACGCTTTTGTATCCTTTTATCATGCCATCTTTTAACTTTTTCTTTAAATTTTTTGGCATTCTCATAGGCTTGGGTTCTCCATTCATCAAGAGAGCTAATGTCAAATAACCTCTTCTCACTGGCAAGTTTGAAATCATAGTTGAGCTCTTTAATTGCCCAATAAGCTTTATGTTCTAGTTCGAGAGGTAAGTGACATGCCTTTCCATAAACCATTTTATATGGAGACATACCCATAGGGTTTTTATAAGCAGTTCTATAAGCCCATAATGCATCATCAAGTTTCTTAATTAGAACAATTCGTTCTGGATCTATTAACAGTCTTTTGCAAAATCAACTTTATTTCTCGATTACTCAATTCTACTTGACCACTAGACTGAGGATGATATGGAGATGCAATTGTGTGGTTAACATCACACTTAGCAAGCAATTTACGGAAAGCACCATGAATAAAGTGTGAACCACCATCAGTCATTAAATATCTAGGGACTCCAAACCTCGGGAAAATAACTTCTTTAAGCATTTTAATGGAGGTGTTATGATCAGCACTACTAGTTGGAATAGCTTCTATTCACTTAGTAACATAATCAACAGCAACCAAAATATGTGTATACCCATTAGAGGAAGGAAAAGGTCCCATATAATCAAATCCCCAAACATCAAATGGTTCAATAACAAGTGAATAATTCATAGGCATTTCCTGACGTCTACTAATATTACCAATTCTTTCACATTCATCACAAGACAAGACAAACTTATGAGCATCCTTAAAAAGAGTAGGCCAATAAAAACCAGATTCTAATACCTTGTGTGCAGTTCTATCACCAGCATGGTGTCCTCAGTAAGCCTCGGAGTGACACTTGCGTAGGATCTATTCCTGTTCATGCTCAGGTACACAACGTCTAATAACACCATCTACTCCTTCTTTATAAAAGTGTGGGTCATCCCAGAAGTAATGTCTTAAATCATAGAAAAACTTTTTCTTTTGTTGGTATGTGAAGCTAGGTGGCATAAATTTAGCAACAATATAATTGGCATAATCAGCATACCATGCAGTACTACGAGAAGCATTTATGATAGCTAATTGTTCATCAGGAAAGCTATCATCAATAGGTAGTGGGTCATCAAGAACATTTTCTAACCTAGACAAGTTGTCTGCTGCGGGGTTCTCAGCTCCCTTTCAATCAATAATATGCAAATCAAATCTTGCAGCAAGAGAACCCATCTAATAAGTCTAGGTTTAGCATCCTTCTTTTCCATAAGGTATTTAATAGCAGCATGATCGGTGTGAACGGTTACTTTGGAATCAACAATATAAGATCTAAACTTATCACAAGCAAATACAACCGCCAAAAATTCTTTTTCAGTAGTATCATAATTTCTCTGAGCACTGTCTAGAGTTTTACTAGCATAATGGATAACATTTAATTTCTTATCAACTCTTTGTCCTAGAACAGCACCAACAGCATAATCACTAGCATCACACATAATTTCAAAGGGTAGGTTCCAATCAGGTGGTTGAACAATAGGTGCAGAAATCAAAGCCTTCTTAAGTATTTCAAATGCTTCTACACAATCATCATAAAAAACAAATGGAACATCTTTTTGCAAGAGATTAGTGAGAGGCCTAGAAATTTTGGAGAAATCTTTAATAAACCTCCTATAGAAACCAGCATGACCAAGGAAACTTCTTATACCTTTGATATCTTTAGGACACGGCATCTTTTCAATAGAATCAACTTTAGCTTTATCAACTTCAATACCTCTTTTGGAGATTTTATACCCCAAGACAATACCTTCATTAACCATAAAGTGGCACTTCTCCCAATTCAAGACAAGATTAGTTTCTTCACATCTCTACAAAACTCGATCAAGCTTGCTTAAGCAATCATCAAAAGAAGTTCCGTAAATGGAGAAATCATCCATGAAAACCTCAACAATCTTTTCACAAAAGTCAGAGAATATAGCAGTCATACATCTCTGAAAAGTAGCAGGTGCATTACATAAACCAAAAGGCATACGTCCATAAGCAAAGGTACCGAAAGGGCAAGTAAAAGTAGTTTTTTCTTGATCCTCTTGTGACACAGGTATTTGAGAAAAACCAGAATAACCATCTAGAAAGCAAAAGTGTGTATGTTTTGATAGTCTTTCTAGCATTTGATCAATAAAAGGTAGAGGATAATGATCTTTCCTAGTAGCTTTGTTCAACTTTCTAAAATCAATAACCATTCTATAACCTGTGACAATTCTTTGTGGAATCAATTCATTGTTATCATTAGGTACAACGGTAATACCTCCCTTCTTGGCAAGCTTAATAGTGACATCAATATCTTCTATTTCAGCAGGTGCAATATCATTCATAATTTCTTGATATAAAGTAAAGGGAATTGCACTCACACTAGCACCCAAATCACATAAGCCATCATAACAATGATCTCCTATTTTAATAGAAACAACAGGCATGCCAACAACAGGTCTATGTTTATCTTTATCATCGGGTCTAGCAATTCTAGCAGCTTCATCACAGAAATAAATAACATGCCCATCAATATTATCGACCAAGAGATCTTTAACCATAGCAATACTAGATTCAACTTTAGTTTGTTCAGGGGGTGTAGGTGTTCTAGTATAACTCTTACGAACCACAGTTGAAGCTTTAGCATGTTCCTTTATTCCAACAGGGAAAGGTGGTTTCTCAATATAAGCAGTAGGAACAATAGGATCAACATTATAAGTAATAGTTTTCTCTTCATCTTTAATAGGTTCTAATATTTTCACTTCAATGGGAGAATGATATTTAAACCACTTCTCCTTACGGAGATCAACATGAGTAACAAATGATTCACAGAAAGAAGCTACTATCTCAGAGTCAACTCCATATTTAGTGCTAAATTCACAAAAAGCATCGGTATCCATAAAAGATTTAACACAATTAAACTTGAGGTTTATACCTGACTCCTTACCTTCGTTGAGTTCCCAATCTTCAGAGTTGCATTTAATTCTTTCCAATAAATCCCATTTGAATTCAATAGTCTTCTTCACAAAAGAACCAGTACAAGAAGTATCGAGCATGGATTGATCATTACGAGAAAGCCGAGCATAAAAATTCTGCATAATAATTTCTCTTGAGAGCTCATGATTGGGGCATGAATATAACATTTACTTAAGCCTCCCACAAGCTTGAGCGATACTTTCTCCTTCATGAGGCCAAAAATTATAAATATAATTCCGATCATGATGAACTAGATGCATAGGATAAAACTTCTGATGAAATTCCAATTTCAATCGGTTGTAATTCCAAGTCCCAATATCATCGCATAGCCTATACCATGTCAATGCCTTCTCCTTCAAAGATAAAGGGAAGACCTTCTTCTTGACTTCATCCTCAGGCAAACCTGCAAGCTTAAATAATCCACAAACTTCATCCACATAGATTAGATGCATTTCAGGATGTAATGTTCCATCTCCTGCATAAGGATTAGCTAGCAGTTTCTCTATCATACCCAAAGGAATTTCATAATAAATATTTTCAGTAGGTTTAGTAGGTTGAGGGGAAACTCTTTGCTCTTTTGGTCGGGGTGAAGATACCCCGAACAAGCCCCTCAAAGGATTATTTTCCATAGCAACAAGTGACAGTAAATTTCAGCACACTATATAAATGTTTCCTTACCAAATTCCACTTACCAAAGGCGCTTCACTCCCCGGCAACGGCGCCAGAAAAGAGTCTTGATGACCCACAAGTATAGGGGATCTATCATAGTCCTTTTGATAAGTAAGAGTGTCAAACCCAATGAGGAGCAAAAGGAAATGACAAGCGGTTTTCAGCAAGGTATTCTCTGCAAGCACTGAAATTATCGGTAACAGATAGTTTTGTGATAAGATAATTCATAATGGGTAACAAGTAACAAGTGTAACAAAGGTGCAACAAGGTGGCCCAATAATTTTTGTAGTAAAGGACAAGCCTAGACAAACTCTCATATAAAGCAAAGCACTCCCGAGCACACATGGGAATTATTGTCAAGCTAGTTTTCATCATGCTCATATGATTCACGTTCGTTACTTTGATAATTTGATATGTGGGTGGACCGGTGCTTGGGTGCTGTCCTTACTTGGACAAGCCTCCCACTTATGATTAACCCCTCTCGCAAGCATCCGCAACTACAAAAGAAGAATTAAGATAAATCTAACCATAGCATGAAACATAGGGATCCAAATCAGCCCCTTACGAAGCAACGCATAAACTAGGGTTTAAGCTTCTGTCACTCTAGCAACCCATAATCTACTTATTACTTCCCAATGCCATCCCCTAGGCCCAAATCATGGTGAAGTGTCATGTAGTCGACGTTCACATAACACCACTAGAGGAAAGACAACATACATCTCATCAAAATATCGAACGAATACCAAATTCACATGATTACTTATAAAAAGACTTCTCCCATGTCCTCAGGAACGAACATAACTACTCACAAAGCATATTCATGTTCATAATCAAAGGGGTATTGATTATCATCAAGGATCTGAACATATGATCTTCCACCGAATAAACCAACTAGCATCAACTACAAGAAGTAATCAACACTACTAGCAACCCACAGGTACCAATCTGAGGTTTTGAGACAAAGATCGGATACAAGAGATGAACTAGGGTTTGAGAGGAGATGGTGCTGGTGAAGATGTTGATGGAGATTGACCCCCTCTCGATGAGAGGATCGTTGGTGATGATGATGGCTTCGATTTCCCCCTTCCGGAGGGAAGTTTCCCCGGTAGATCAGCTCCGCCGGAGCCCTAGATTGCTTCTGCCCAGGTTCCGCCTCGAGACGGCATCACTTCATTCAGAAAGCTTCCTTATGATTTTTTTTCCAGGTCAAAACGCTCCATATAGTAGAAGATGGGCACCGGAGGCCTGCCAAGGGGCCCACAAGCCCTAGGGTTGCGCCCAGGGGGTTAGGGCGTGCCCCCAGGCTTGTGGCCACCTGGTGGGTCCCCTCTGGTATTTTCTTCGCCCAATATTTTTTATATATTTCAAAATAATTCTCTGTAAATTTTCAGGAATTTTGGAGTTGTGCAGAATAGGTCTCTCAGATTTGCTCCTTTTCGGTCCAGAATTTCAGTTGCTGGCATTCTCCCTCTTTGTGTAAACCTTGTAAAATAAGAGAGAAAAGGCATAAGTATTGTACCATAATGTGTAATAACAGCCCATAATGCAATAAATATCAATATAAAAGCATGATGCAAAATGGACGTATCAGCCATCCAAGCAGCGGGTGGCGACGATAAGGCCATGGCAAATCGGCTCCCTCTGGCCCTCATTGGGGCCCCTCGATCTTGGCTCCGCGGCCTCTCGGACGCCTCGATCTCCTCTTGGACGGAGCTCCGCGACCAGTTCGTCGCGCGCTTCACGGCACCAGCGCCCCACGCAGTCGCGTGCATCATCGGCGGGTCGTAGGCGCCTGCCTCTGGCCGCCGCGCTAAGCAGTTTTTCTGTCGGGCAAGCACTACTCATCCACAGCATGAGGCTTCGTGGGGCCACGCCAGGCCTGAGGCCAACATCACCTTCGACCTCAGGGATCGTCCCAAAACTGCGGTCGCAGCGGGTGCACTCCCCATGCTGTGCACACCCACCATCAGCAACATCGCGGTCACCAAGACACTCATCAACGGTGGCGCCGGCCTCAACGTCCTCTCTGTGGAGGCCTTCGACATGCTCCAGGTGCCTTATGACCAACTCGCGCCCACCAAGCCCTTCTCGGGGGTGACCAAGGGCTCTGCCACCCCCTTGGGGCAGGTGCGCCTCCCCGTCATCTTCGGCAAGCGCGACAATTATTGCACTAAGCTGATCGACTTCGACATGGCCCGCATCGGCCTCCCATACAATGCCATCCTGGGGTATCCGGCCCTCGCCAAGTTCATGGCGGCGACCCATCCGGGCTACAACATCATCAAGATGCCGGACAGCAGTGGCGTCATCACGGTGGCCGGAGATACAAAGGACGCGGTCCGGGCCCTCAAGCTCGTCTACAAGGCCGCGGCGGCCTCTCGCCCCGATGCTGGGGATGCCCCGGAGGCTCTGGAGGCCGCCCCCGCGAAGAAAAAGCAGTTGTTCTCTCAGAACCGGGCCGAGACGAGGCAGGTGCCTGTCGACAGCGGGGGCTCAGGCCCCACCTTCACCATAGGCGCCGACCTTCCCCCAGAGCAGGAGGAGGCTTTAATTGGCTTCCTCCGGGCGAACAAGGACGTGCTTGCGTGGAAAGCGTCAGACTTGGTCGGTGTCCCGAGAGAGGTGATCGAGCACCACTTGATGGTATGTCCCAGTGTACGCCCGGTGAAGCAAAAGGCGAGACGTCAAGCACAAGAGAAGCAAGCGTTCATCGTCCAAGAGGTCCGCAAGCTGCAAGAAGCCGGTGTAATCCGAGAAGTGCGGCACCCGGATTGGCTGGCCAACCCAGTGATTGTCCCCAAAAAGGGGGGGAGGAGCGCATGTGCATCGACTTCACGAGCCTCAACAAGGCCTGCCCTCAGGACCCTTTCCCGCTCCCGCGTATTGACCAGATCATGGACTCCACCGCTGAGTGCGATATGTTGTGCTTTTTGGATGCTTTCTCAGAATATCATCAAATCAAGATGGCGACAGAGGACGTCAAGAAAACAGCCTTCATCTCCCCGTGCGGCGTGTATTGCTACACCTGCATGCCCTTCGGGCTCCGGAATGCCGGTACAACTTTCCAGCGGCAGATGCACATCGCGCTGGGCCTGCAGCTCGGGAGAAATGCGGAGGCGTACGTCGACGACATCGTGGTCAAGTTGCGGGAGGCGAGGACCGTAATCAAAGACCTAGAAGAGATGTTCGCCAACCTGCGCCAGGTGAACCTGAGGCTCAACCCAGAAAAGTGCGTGTTCGGGGTCCTGTCCGGCAAGCTGTTGGGTTTCCTTGTGTCGCATCGGGGATTGAGGCAAATCCCGAGAAGATTAACGCAATTGAAAAGATGCGCCCGCCTGAGACCCTCAAAGAGATGCAGAAGCTCGCGGGCTGTGTGACCACCCTAGGGCGCTTCATCTCCAAGCTTGGTGAGCGCGCCCTCCCTTTCTTCAAGCTGATGAAGAGGAAGGGCCCTTTCGAGTGGCCCCGGAAGCTGAGGCGGACATTGAAGACCTCAAGAGATACCTCACGAGCCCACCTGTTATGGTGGCGCCTCGCCCTTGCGAGCCCCTGGTGCTCTACCTGGCATCCACCCCCCACTCGGCCGACGCAGTGCTCATGGCGGTCCGGGAGGAGTGCGTCGGCGCAGGCGCGAAGCAAGGCGGCCCGCGAGGGGTCGTGTAACGCTCGTCACCTCAGGACGGCGCCCTTGAGGCCCCCGCCACTTCACCAGCCAGCGGGGCTCCCGAGCCCCTCGCGCCCCACGCGGAGCAGGGCGCAATCGACACTTCGCCCCTTGTCGAGCATCCGGTGTATTTCGTCAGCACCGTGCTGCGGGATGCGCGCGCGCTACCCTATGCAGCAGAAGCTCCTGCTTGCACTCCTTGTCGCCTCAAGGAAGCTGCGTCATTATTTCCAGGGCCACCCCATCAAGGTCGTTTCCGCATACCCCCTGGAGAAGGTGCTGCGTAGCCCCAACGCTGCCGGGAGGGTAGCAGAATGGAACATCGAGCTGCAGGCCTTTCAGCTGCAGTTCAGCACAACCAGGGTCATCAAGGGTGCGGCCCTCACTGATTTCGTGGCGGAGTGGACGGACGCTCCCGACCGGGGGCTGGACGAGGGCCAATCCCTCACGCCTGGCGATGAGGCACCCGACGGCTGGGTCATGCACTTCGACGGTGCCTTTGCGCGGCGGGGCGCGGGGGCTGGAGTCATACTCATCTCACCAACCAAGGACAAGCTCTACTATGCCGTGCAGCTTTGCTTCCAGCATGGCGAGAAGGTCTCCAACAACATCACGGAATATGAGGGCTTGATCACTGGCCTCAGGGCCGCGGCCGCCCTGGGGGTCAAGCGTCTCACCATTAAGGGCAATTCCCAGCTCCTTGTTAACTTTTCCAACAAGGAGTACAAACCAAAGGACGAGCACATGGAAGCGTACCTGGAAGAGGTACGCAAAATTGAAAAGTGCTTCTTGGGTTTGGAATTGCAGCACGTCCCCCGTGGCGCGAACAAGGAAGCAGATGACATCGCTAAGAGGGCATCCCGCCGCGAGCCTCAAAAGCCTGGCGTCTTCAAGGAAAGGCTCTTCAGGCCGTCGGCAGCGCCCCCAGCCTCAGGCCTGACGTTGCTCCGGGAGGAGCCGCCACCGGCCCCGTCCTCTGGCGCCCCAGCCTGTGGTACAACCTCGGGAGCTCGCTTGCTCCTAGTGTTGGAACCTCAGGCAAGTTGTTGGACCGAGGAGTTCAAGGCGTACTTACTCCGCGGCACCTTACCAGAAAAGGAGGAGGACGCAGAACGCGTGGCTCACCAGGCCATCGCTTATTGCTTGCAGGACGGCGAGCTGTACCGAAGACGCCCCAACGACGTCTCACTGCGGTGCATATCCGAGGAGCAGGGGCGCGAGCTGTTGGCCGACATCCATGGTGGAGATTGCGGACACCACTCCTCATTGCACACCCTCGTGGGCAAGGTGTTCCGCACCGGGTTCTACTGGCCTATGTCGCTCCATGACGCCACCGAGCTGGTGCGATCCTGCGAGGCCTGCCAGTTCCACGCCAAGCAGATTCACCAGCCCGCGCAAGGTCTCCAGACCATCCCGCTCTCATGGCCCTTCGCGGTCTGGGGGCTGGATATCCTGGGCCCGTTTCCTCGGGCGGCCGGCGGTTACCGCTACCTCTACGTCGCCATCGACAAGTTCACCAAGTGGGCGGAGGTGGAGCCTGTGCACACCATTCCCGCTGGCTCGGCCGTCAAGTTCATCAAGGGCCTCGTGAGCCGCTTCGGTGTCCCCAACCGTATCATTACTGACAATGGCTCCCAATTCACAAGCAACCTCTTCAGGACATATTGTGCTAACCTTGGAACGCAGATATGCTACGCTTCGGTAGTGCACCCGCGGAGCAATGGTCTGGCTGAGCGCGCCAACGCGGAGGTCCTAAGGGGCCTCAAGACAAGGAGCTTCAAGAAGAAGCTTGAGGCCTACGGCAGGGGTTGGCTCGGTGAGCTTCAGTCCGTGTTGTGGTCCATCCAAACCACTGCGACTAAGCCCACCGGCGAGACCCCGTTCTTCCTCATCTACGGGGCTTAGGTGGTCCTCCCGCATGAGGTCAGGCATCACTTCCCGCGGGTCCTGGCATTGGATGAGGCGCGTCAGGATGCCTTGCGAGGAACAGATCTCGTGCTCGGGGAGGAGGCCCGCCGCCAAGCCTCGCTCCGTGCCGCAAGGTACCAGCAGGCGCTGCGGCACTACCATTGCCGCAGCATCCGCTCCCGGACTCTCGAGGTTGGAGACCTCGTCCTGAGGCGGGTCCTCTCCAAGGAGGGCCTCCACAAGCTCTCGCCCACGTGGGAGGGCCTGTTCAGGGTCGCCCGTGTCTCCAGGCCCGGCGCTGCATGCCTGGAGATGCAGGACGGGGTCCCCATCCAGAATGCTTGGAACATCCAGCATCTCCGCAAATTCTACCTGTGACACTCTCATGTAATAATGAGCGGTGGTCTTCTCCAGAGACGGCGGGCGGCGGAGCTCGTCGGAGTTCGGGTTCCTGGCGAGGTTGAGGTGGTCCAGCAGCACCGTCACGATCCAGAGAAGCTCACGAGCATGCCTGAAGGAGTGGGAGAGGTCAAAGGTCACCGGAGTGAGTGGAACACCGAGGGGGATCCGCGGCGAGCTCCAGTGAAGAACGGCGGACAGAGGCCTGCCCGGCCTTGCCGCAGTGCTAGACTAAGCGATTTGTGGCCAGATGAGGTGGGTGAGATGGCTAGAACGGCTCGGGAGGGGTCATATATATAGGGGAGGGTGAGGCAGAGCTCGAGATCGCCGGAGAGGGTTCTGGAGCGGCGAGCGGCGACGAGAGAGGCTTAGAGGTGATGGGAGAGCTCACTGGCATTCATCCAAGCATAGTGGAGGAGTAGAGCCAAGCACAGGGCGCGGGGTGGGACGGCACAGTCACGTGGGAGCACTGTGCTCTCTGCTCCACCATGTCCGCGTCCGCAGTGCCTGCTGTCAGCGACAGGGAGTAGTCGGGAGGAAGGAGTCAAGTTAGCAGAAGATAACTGACATGCTGGGTTGGCTCGGGGTAGCTTCACGAGCGCGACAGAGGAGTTGCCGATGCGCAGAGCGCGCCGAGCGCCTATCGAGCACCCTGAACACACGCAGTCACCACATGCACTGGTGCAATGCGGTGCGCCAGAGCTGCAAAACTGTGTCTGGGCTCAAGTCCTTGTAGTGCTAGGTCAATTTGATGTGTTGGTTCATTGCCAGGTCGACCAGAAATGACTTGAGATCACTGACAAGTTTCTGGACAGAAACTGTTGCAGTCATTTGAGAGAAAACTATAAGGAGTTAAGAGCTGAAACTTGGAGGTTAAGGTTTGGCAATTCTAGCAGCTTCATCACTGAAGTAAATAACATGCCCATCAATATTTTCTACCAGGAGATCTTTAACCATAGCAACACTAGGTTCTACTTTAATTTGTTCAGCATGTTTAGGTGCTCTAATATTACTTTTGTGAACCACGGTTGAAACCTTAGCATGTTCCTTTATCCTAACAGGGAAAGGTGGTTTTTCAATATAAGTAGTAGGCACAACTAGATCAACATTGTAAATAATAGTTTCATCTTTAGCTATGTCGAGTTCTTTAATTTCTTCTTTGATAGGGGGATGATATTTAAACCACTTCTCCTTGTGGAGATCAACATGAGTAGCAAATGATTCACAAAAAGAGGCTACCATCTCAGAGTCAAGTCCATATTTAGTGCTAAACTTGTGAAAAGCATCGGTATTCATAATTTTTTTAACACAATCAAATTCAAGCTTAATACCTGACTCTTTACCTTCGTCGAGTTCCCAATCTTCAGAGTTGCGTTTAATTCTTTCTAAAAGATCCCACCTGAATTCAATAGTCTTCTTCATAAAAGAACTAGTACAAGAAGAATCAAGCATGGATTGATCATCATGAGAAAGCCGAGCATAAAAATTCTAAATGATAATATCTCTAGAGAGCTCATGATTCGGGCATGAATATAACATTGACTTAAGCCTCCCCCAAGCTAGAGCGATACTTTCTTCTTGTTGCGCCCCGCCTGATTACCACTGTAGCCAGACGGTCGCCACGCATGCCAGCCCAGGAAATCACTCTGGCATGCCCACTTACAACAAGTATCATGAACACAGGCATTTCTATTAATGAATATATAAGTCTTACATGATAGTTTATAGGGGTGATGGCAGCGGAAAAGTTCTATCTAAGGCAGCATGGTCCTAGTGCGGCACCAATCCACAGGGATCTGACTGGGTTACTCTCCTAGCCCGCGAACGCTACGGCTCCTTGACGACGGACGACGGATCCTTATGTGAACCTGGCCACATTGAAGGCCGCTGAGTACTTTTGAATGTACTCGCAAGCAAACCAAACTAACATATACACCAAGCAAAGCAATCCATGGCATTCAAGCATGCATTTGTTATTAGAGCAACATTGATTATCATGGCATGGCATACCTATCTAGCAATATTAATGATCATGACATAACAGGTTTATCTAGCAGGATAACTACTAAAATAAGATACGGTAAAGTAAAGCATATCAAGTAAATAATCCATACTCCGAACATTCTCATGATCCAATCCAATGTTGAACCAAATCCAATCCAAGTCTTTCGGTCATCCGATCATCACTTTCATAGCCATTCCATGGCCAACATATCATATCCCTGACATCATCCGATGTCTATGCATCTCCACTGCAAGTCTGATAAACTTACTCTCTTACGGGTTGTTCCACAATCCTCGGAATACTCATGAGTCGCTGAGTACCTCTGATCATAAGACGAGTTCTTCCATCATTATTATCATTATTACGGTTGACCACCTAGTGAGGCCTGGACGGACTGTCCAATACCGTGGATGCGGCTATTCGAATAGATTCTTACACTCTGCAGAGGTTGCGTACTTTACCCACACCATGGAGCACCTGGCCTCGTGATCCCATTCGGGTGGACCAGTGTTGCTCCAACGAAACCTGCCTAACCCGTGACTCCTCCACCGTACCACCGACAATCATACCCTCCCAGGGTCTTGTCCTGGGTGGCCCTTGTGTCACCTCGTGACACCTGCCACCATCATGGCCAACTAAACTGTCCCAAACGGGGACGCCGGCAAATAACTCAACTGGGCTCACAAGGTTATCGCCGCCTACCGGGCCAGGGCAGCACGCGCGCATAACCTTCCCTGTTTGGTGGTACCGGTAAAAGAGCACGCGATCAGACCAAGTCAAGGCCGTCCCATACCGGCAAATGTGGCTGCACGGATAGGTCCGGACAGGTGACTCTGGATCAACCGACTAGGTTTAACTTTAGCAGGTACTTAGCAAGCATGGATATTCATCATAAATAATCTAACATGGTGGTAGCTATGTATAAGGTAATAACTGTGGAAAGATAACAACCTATCTCCATATAACATCACAATGAGTCATTAGTGAAACAATATTTAAATGGCAAGTTATCACTTTACAAGTTCTAGCTGTAAGTTACGACCATCGGAACCCTTGCATAAAACCGGCAAAGAAACCAGTAGCCACTAGAACGGTCTTTACAACTCAGATCTGGGACATTACCGGAATAACTCAACCCCGGCTCAAGACGGCTGGAAAGTAGCTCAGAGCATGAGATGGTGTTGATAAAAAGAATGTAGCAGTTCCCTAAGACAGCCGAAAAATAGCTCAGAGCATAGGGTCACTGCTACAGAAAGAAATTCAACAAATGTCCGAGACGGCCGCAAAACATCTCAGAACACGGGCCAGTTGCTGACAAGAGAAATAAAAGTCGGCATCCACCCCGGACGGCTGGAAACAGCGCAGAACACAGGCGTGGTGCCGTCACTAAAGAAAGGCAGGCAATGGTTCACCAGCGTCCCATACAGCTCACTACTACGCATACAGGCATAAGCATATTCATTGAAACATGCAAGAATAACACAGAGCAATCCTTTAGGGCATATATCAGATGGTCGGCTTGCCTGGGGTCAAAGAATACTCCAGGAAGAAGTGCGGTACCCTCGCAGGAAAATCCGCCGAAAAAGATTCCCTCTCGGAGGGGCTGAATGAAGGGTAGGGGCAGAATGGTCATTTTCACAGTGTGAAAACATTATGAAAATGATACCATCGGAGTGGGCTCGACGAACTGAAGACGTGAGCGTTGGTTTCACCTGAATCAGAGTTATGGATAAAAAGATATGAAGACTTGACTGCCAGGGACCAATTTGTAATATAAATAGTTACACAGAGGCCCTCGACAGCTTTTTTCTGAGAAAAGAATAAATGGCACTGTGCACACGGGGGCCGACTCGGGCCAAAAACTGCCAGAGCTTGGGCGCCTGCGAGGCGGCTGCCTCCACTGGGCCGGCCCACCAGCGCGGCCACTCCATTTTTAAAAAAAATGGAGGAGAGGGCGCTGTCTTCAACCTCCAGTACGCGGGCACCATCAGCGTCGGGCGGCGATTGCCGGTGCCACAGGGCGTCCCCGGCGACGCTCCGCCCATGGACGAGCTCAGCGCAGTGAGGCGCACCCAACGGTGGACGACCCGAACGTCGGGGAGCTCGGAGTTAGGCGAGGCATCGACGTTGGCGGAGGGCAATTCCGGCGAGCTCGGGCTTGAGGCTCTAGTAGTGGAATCGGCCGAGAAAGGGCGTGGGGGTGATCACCGTGGAGTGGAGGGTCCAGTGGGGAGCTCGAGAGAAGAGGAGAATGCCCGAGTGGCACGAATTTAGGCGAGGTTTGCCGGCGACCGTGGCGGCTGTGGGGAAGTTGAGGGGCTCCTCGAGCTCGAATGACTGGCCGGGGAGGAAGCTAGGAGTGAGAGGGAGGTGGTGGAGTGCTCGGGGAGGGCGCGGAGCTGGGCTATTTATAGCCGTCCGGCCGAGGCGATCGGGACGGCCGCCGTGGCGTCCTTTCCACTCACTGGAGCTCGGGGACACGTGGAGGGAGGGCGAGATGTCGGCAGGGCCTCCGGGAGCGTGGAGAAGCAGGTGGTGGCTTCGGGAGAGCTCGAAACGGAAGAGGACAGAGGAAGACGACGACGGCGGTCACGGGCACACAGTGGCGGAGCTCGTCGTGGCACGGCGAGGAAGAAACTAGAGGGCAAGCTGCTGGAGAGGATGTACGTGGACGCAGGGGAGCCGTAGGACACACCCGGACACGCCGGAGCTCGCCTGCCAACGCGACCAGACGCGGTCAGCACGCAGAGCGCGTGTTTGGCGTGGCCACCGCGTGGTCACCATGGTTGCCGCGTGTCCATGGCACCGGATGGTCCTGGAACCTTGTCAAACAGAGGCACCAGAGGTCATTGAGTGCCAAAGTGCAAAGGAACAAGCATAGTGATCAAGGAGGTGACTGAAGCTAGCTCGATGCCAAATCAATAGCAAGATGTTTGTACTGAGGTGGGGGAGATCCAGCTAGGGATAGATGCTGAGCTTTATCTTGTTGTGATCCTATACTAAGATGAGTATTGTGGCCAAGTTTCAGACCAAATGGAGGATTGTAGCAAGCACTCGCTGTACAAACCACCATACTGGACAGAAATGCAAATGATGAAGCTGGGCTCACATACTTTATGTTCTCGCGCCAGAAGACGTGCTTGTCCATTATCTCTCTATTGGCAACCAGGGGTATCTGCGTCATCATCATGTGACAATCATGAGACTTCATCCCGCTGAACCTTTTCTTCTTGGTGTCTAGAAATCTCCTTATCTTCCCACAGTAACCGGAACTGACTTTGATTCCCGTAAGGCACTTGATGAATTGATCAATCTCCTTCACACTTAAGGTGAAGCAAGAAGGGGGGCAATAAATCTCCTCCTTCTTGTTGACTTTTCTGCCCCTTTCCCCCTCCTCCGTCTCCGTCTCCGTCTCCCTCGTCGACTTTTTACAGGGCGGCATGTGGAGATCTTTCCTGATCTTCAAATCTTCCAAGTATTTCCTTGCCTTCGGCCCATCCTTGGTCTTATCCGGCATGTTCATCAGTGTGCCAAGCAAGCTCTCGAGGACATTCTTCGTGATATGCATTTGATCAAGGCAATGATGCATGTCGTGATTGGGCCAGTACCCCAAGTCCTAGAAAACAGACCTCGTTTTCCATACCTTCAGCAGCGGCTCCGGCGCCTTTTTCATCTTTCCCGGCGCGGGGCACCGTTCCCAGTTTTTCAATAGCTCGTTGATTTCGGCGCCGCTCCTATTACGTGGAGGTCCTCGATGCTCAGCCAAACCATTGAATAGATCTCCACGTTTTCTCCACGGGTCATCCTTCTCGAGCCATCTACGATGCCCCATGTACACGATTTTCTCAGACCCGCCATCTTTCATTGACGTAAGCTACTGAGACGTTGTATCAACCATGCACCTCTTGCATCCGCAGTATCCGTGGCACACCTGGCCTGAGGTGTACCCATAACCGAGATAGTCGTGCACCGTCGTCATCAGCGCGGCTCTCATATAGAAATACTCTCCTTTGCTGGCGTCCCATGTCCATGCCGGTGTTTTCCATAACGTGTATGTCTCCTCTTTCACAAGCCCCATATACAGGTTAATATTATTTCCCTGTTGTTTCGGCCCTTGAATCAGCATGCTCATGTGTATGTACTTTGTCTTCATGCACTTCCATGGGGGGAGGTTGTACATCCATACAAAGACGGGCCATGTGCTGTGGTTGGTGTTCTAGTTTCCAAACAGATTCATGCCATCGGCACTCGCACCAAGCACCATGTTCCTTGGATCTTCTGCAGCAAATCCATATACGGCGTTGAATGCATTCCACTGGCTAGCATTTCTGAGGTGTCTCAGCTTCGGATCATCTCCATCGTCGGGCTTCTTCCTCTCCGCGTGCTAGCGCATGAGCTTTGCTTCCTTAGGATCTACGAAATACCGCTACAGACGGGGAGTGATCGGAAAGTACCATACAACTTTCTGAGGAGCTTTCTTTCCTATCTTATTTTATCGAGAAGCATTGCACACTGGACAGCTGGTTTTTTCCGCGTGCTCCCCCCGATAAATGATGCAATCGTTGATGCATGTGTGGTATCTAATGTGCGGCAAATCATAAGGGCAAACGATTTTCTTGGCGACACTAGTAGGACACAGGTTCCCCACGGGAAGAACTTTATTATGTAGATACTTCAAATGCTCATCGAGGCTTTTATCTGTCCATTTGTTTTTGGCCTTCATCTTTAGAAGTTCGAGCGTGAAACTCAAGCGGGTCACCTCGGGATCGCAATCGACATACAATGGAGTCTTCGAGTCTACTTCAAGTTTCGCCAGCTTGGCCTCCTCTCTAGAAGCAGCTCTCTTGCTAGTCGTACTCTTGCGAAGGAGGTCTCGAACATGAGGGTCCTGCACAACTGCACTTAGTAGTGTTGTAGACTGTGGCGTGACCGCCGCCTCTAGTCCGCCATGTCCGGACTCTTCTTCGCCGTGTCCGGAATCTTCTCCGCCGCCGCCATGTCCGGACTCTTCCCCGCCGCCATGTCCGACGCCATTGTCTTCGTGTCGATCGGTCATCTCTTCGTCTAGCCCCATGTCGTTATTCCCTGCCATGTGGACGTCCTCATCATCATCTTCACTTATCCACCGAGTATAGCCATCCATGAAACCATTCATCAGCAAGTGCGCCTTCAAACTGCCACGATCAAAAGGGTCCAAAAGGACTCCTTCTTTGCATCTTGTACACTGACATCTAATCCTAGTCCAATTATTTGCTTACATGTCCACCACCGTGAATTGCAAGTATCGCTCCACCTTCCATCCACTCACCTTCATGACCGACTGCATGGTATAACAAGCAAAAGGGTTATAAACAAAATGCATGCATGCATCAAAGTCATATAAAAATTTGGCATGACCTTTCCTAAAAATAGGACATATCGAGTTTGCTCGAAATTCACCGAAACGGAAATAAATTGACATTTCGGCAAAACATAAGCAACTCGTGGGCATGTCACTCGCACAAATCTCTCCATATCTCAAACACACATATTCCCATTCTTGAAATGCACAACTTTTTACTCACCTATCTCCCGAGAGAGATCGAGCACGATTAGATGAGGCCAGCCTTCACTACTTAGGGACGATTGAAAGTGTGTGGATGGCTAAATAGCTAGCTAGATCTAGTTGTTGGGAGGAGAGATGACTCTAGATAACTAATGGAGAGGGAGAGAGATGAGCTAGCTAGCTCTATATGTATGGAAGGAGGGAGAGCCAAATAAATGAGGTAGCTAGATAGAGATGAGAGGCCATTTATGGAGGAGCATTATGGTGGAGGGGGGCATTAATGGGGAGAGAAGAGAGGTAGAGGGAAGAGAGAAGAAGGGGAACAATGGTGGAGAACTAACTTAGAGAGGGGAGAGGGAAAGGAGGGGGAGAGGGCAAAGGGGAAGGAGGGGGAGGGGGAGAGGGGGGGTCAAAAGGTGGTACCAGCCACGCCTAGCAGTAGCGCTGTTTTCCAGACAGTGCTACTGCTATGGTGCTTAGTAGTAGCGCTTTCCAGGAGAAGCGCTACTACTAAGTGGGGCCCATTAGCAGTAGCGGTGTTGTCAAAGCAAGCGCTACTGCTAAAATCTTAGCAGTAGCGCTGTATTTTGGGCCGCGCTGCTACTACAGCTAATGTCGGTGGGCTCATTTGGTCCCACTTAGTAGTAGCGCTTTTTCCATTTCCAGCGCTACTGCTAAAGCATTACTTGTAGCACTTCCCCGAATGAGCGCTACTGCTAATTAGCAGCAGCGCCTGTTATTTTCCAGTGCTACTACTGATGTCCTACCTATAAGCATTTCCCTAGTAGTGCAATGCTAGGTTTGTCAATCTCCAACAAATTTACCACGTATACTTTTCCTTACGTGATGTCATTACCTACCAGAAGATTAGCATATGATCTTTTTCATTTATTTTCCTTTCTTTTTATTGCAACATTAAAGTAAAGAAACAAAACTCAAACTACTCTTTATTATATATCTCGAACACGATTACATCGATAGATAGATCACTAAGCAAACACTCGAAAAGAAAGGATCGAACTAAACTTTTATTCAGCTAAATCATAAGAAAACTAAAGATCGAACTAAAATAGATGAAAGCAAAGATAGTGGTGGTGATACGATACCGGGACACCTCCCCCAAGCTTGGCACAAGCCAAGGGGAGTGTCCATACCATGAACTCAAGTCTCCTTTCGTGATGAAGAAGGTGGTGGTGGTGATGAGGTAGTAGCAATCTTATCTTTCTTCCTCAGCTTACGCTTGAGGATGGAATTTTCCTCCTTTAAGTCACCGATCTCCTGCTCAAGCTCTAATATCTTTTTGCATAATTCTTGCTTGTTTTCCTGCAAGAGACGAAAGGGGATAAACTGAATCTTAGGTTTCTTTGCTTTGTTGGGGAGGCTTGGCTTCTTGAATTCCACGTGCATATCCCCAGGTTGAGGCAATGGAACTTCATTTTCGTCTGAGCTTGTCTCCTCCTCCCCTTTAGAATCATAGTATTCTTCCTCCTTCGAAGTCCAACTATAATGCTCCACATCCCCATAAACCTTGGGGTTTGCGATATAATCAGCAACATAGCTCTCACCCTCCGAATCCTGGGATGACATATTTTTCAGATCTGTCAGGAAACAACAGGAAAGAAGAACAGAAGATTTCTCCGCGATACAGTGGTCAATAGGTTTGGCGGGTATATAAAGATTTTTTATCTTGGGAAACAAGCAAACAAGAGAAAAACGGAGCCCGGAAGGTACCCGAGCTGGGCACAACCCACCTGGGCGCGCCTTCCTGGTTGTTTCATATTTTTCTAATTTTTGTTATATTCCAAAACTGACAAAAAATAATTTTGCAGATTTTTTGGAGTCTGTTTACTTACCGTATCACGTACCTCCTCTTTTTTAATTATTCTGGAGTGTTCCGGAAGGTCTCCTTTATGTGTTCCTCAGGTGTCATGGTTTGAATAATATTGCTTTCAACATTAATGGGCGTACCTGAGATATAGTGTTTAATTCTTTGCCCATTAATAACCTTCGGGTTAGTACCTTCAGCATTATTTATTTTGATAGCTCTAGAACGGTAAACTTCTTCGATAACATAAGGTCCTTCCCATTTAGAGAGAAGCTTCCCTGCAAAGAATCTGAAACAAGAGTTGTACAAAAGAACATATTCTCCCACTTTGAATTCCCGCTTTTGGATTCTTTTGTCATGCCATCTTTTAACTTTTTCTTTAAATAAATTGGCATTTCATAAGCTTGGGTTCTCCATTCATCTAATGAGCTAATATCAAATAACCTCTTTTCGCCGGCAAGTTTGAAATCATAGTTGAGTTCTTTAATTGCCCAATATGCTTTATGTTCTAACTCAAGAGGCAAATGACAAGCTTTTCCATAAACCATTTTATAGGGAGACATACCCATAGGATTTTTATATGCTGTTCTGTAGGCCCAAAGTGCATCATCCAATTTCTTAGACCAATTCTTTTGGGACCTATTAACAGTTTTCTGTAGAATTAATTTTATTTCTCTATTCCTAAGTTCAACTTGACCACTAGACTAAGGATGATAGGGTGATGCAATTCTATGGTTAACATCATACTTAGCAAGCATTTTACGGAAAGCACCATGAATAAAGTGTGAACCACCATCAGTCATTAAATATCTAGGGACTCCAAACCTTGGGAAAATAACTTCTTTAAGCATTTTAATAGAGGTGTTGTGATCAGCACTACTAGTTGGAATAGCTTCTACTCACTTAGTAACGTAATCAACAGCAACCAAAATATGTGTATACCCATTAGAGGAAGGAAAAGGTCCCATATAATCAAAACCCCAAACATCAAATGGTTCAACAGCACGTGAATAATTCATAGGCATTTCCTGTTGCTTACCAATATTACCAATTCTTTGACATTCAACACAAGATAAAAGAAACTTACAGGAATCCTTGAAGAGAGTAGGCCAATAAAAACTAGATTGCAATACCTTGTGAGCAGTTCTATCTCCCGCATGATGTCCTCCATAAGCTTCGGAGTGACATTTCCGTAGGATTTGTTCATGTTCATGCGCAGGTACACAACGTCTAAAAATACCATCTACTCCTTTATAAAGATGTGGATCATCCCAAAAGTAATGTCTTAAATCATAGAAGATTTTTTTCTTTTGTTGGTATGTGAAACTAGGTGGTATATATTTAGCAACAATATAGTGAGCATAGTCAGCATACCAAGGAGCATTATGAGAAACATTTATTGCAGCTAATTGTTCATCAGGAAAGCTATCATTAATAGGTTGTGGGCCATCAAGAATACTCTCTAACCTAGACAAGTTATCAGCTATGGGTTCTCAGCTCCTTTTCTATCAGTTATATGAAAATCAAATTCTTGTAGCAAGAGAAGCCACCTAATGAGTCTAGGTTTAGCATCTTTCTTTTCCATAAGATATTTTATAGCAGCATGATCAGTTTGAACAGTAACTTTAGAGTCAACAATATAGGATCTGAATTTGTCACAAGCAAACACAACTGCTAAAAATTCTTTTTCAGTAGTAGCATAGTTTCATTGAGCATTGTCTAGAGTTTTACTAGCATAATGGATAACATTTAGTTTCTTATCAACTCTTTGTCCTAGAACAGCACCAACAGCATAATCACTAGCATCACACATAATTTCAAAAGGCAAGTTCCAATCAGGTAGTTGAACAATAGGTGCATGTTTTTAGGCTTTCTTAAGTGTTTCAAAGGCTTCTACACAATCATCATAAAAAACAAATGAAACATCCTTTTGTAAAAGATTTGTAAGAGGCCTAGAAATTTTGGAGAAGTCTTTAATAAACCTCCTATAGAAACCAGCATGACCGAGGAAACTGCGAATACCTTTAATATCCTTTGGACATGGCATTTTCTCAATTGCATCAACTTTAGCTTTATCCACTTCAATACCTCGTTCAAAAATTTTATGCCCCAAGACAATACCTTCATAACCATAAAGTGGCACTTCTCCCAATTCAAAACAAGATTAGTTTGCTCACATCTCTGCAAAACTCGATCAAGGTTGCTTAAGCAATCATCAAAAGAAGATCCATATACAGAAAAATCATCCATGAAAACCTCAACAACCTTTTCACAAAAATCAGAGAATATAGTAGCATACATCTTTGAAAGGTAGCAGGTGCATTGCATAAACCAAAAGGCATATGTCTATAAGCATAAGTTCCAAAAGGGTAAGTAAAAGTGGTTTTCTCTTGATCAGGTTGTGAAATAGGTATTTGAGAAAAACCAGAATATCCATCAAGAAAACAAAAGTGTGTGTGCTTTGATAATCTTTCTAGCATTTGATCAATAAAAGGCAAAGGGTACTGATCTTTTCTAGTTGCTTTACTTAATTTTCTAAAATCAATTACCATTCTATAGCCAGTAACAATTCTTTGTGGAATGAGTTCATTTTTATCATTGGGAACAACGGTAATACCTCCTTTCTAGGGACACAATGAATGGGACTCACCCATCTACTATCAGCTATGGGATAGATTATACCTGCTTCCAGAAGCTTTAATATTTCAGTTCTTACCACTTCTTTCATCTTAGGATTCAAACATCATTGATGATCAACAACGGGTTTAGCATCAGGTTCCATATTAATTTTGTGCTAACAGAGAGTGGGACTAATGCCCTTAAGATCATCAAGAGTATATCCAATAGCAGCTCGGTGCTTCTTCAGGATTTTCAATAATCTTTCTTCTTCATGTTCTGAAAGGTTAGCACTAATAATAACAGGATATATCTTTTTATCATCAAGATAAGCATATTTCAAAGTGTCTGGCAATTGTTTTAATACAAACACATGATCACCTTTAGGTGGAGGAGGACCTCCTAGAGTTTCAATAGGCAAATTATGTTTAAGCAGAGGTCATTGTTCAAAGAAAATTTTATCTATCTCATTTCTTTCATGCATATGCATATCATTTTCGTGGTCTAGCAAATATTGTTCTAGTGGATCAGTAGGAGGCTCGACAATAGAAGAAAGACCAATTATTTCATCCTTACTAGGTAATTCTTTCTTGTGAGGTTGTCTATTAAACTTGGAAAAATTAAACTCATGAGATTCATCACCAAAGCTAACACTGACAGTTTGTTTATGACAATCTATAGTAGCATTGACAGTGTTCAGAAAGGGTCTACCAAAGATAATGGGACAGAAGTCATCTTGTGGGGAACCAAGAACTAGAAAATCAAGAGGGTATTTTATTTTCCCACACAAGACTTCAACATCTCTAACAATCCCAATTGGTGTGATGGTGTCTCTATTAGCAAGTTTAATAGTAACATCTATATCTTCTATTTCAGCGGGTGCAATGTCATTCATAATTTCTTGGTATAAGGTAAAACGAATAGCACTCACGCTAGCACCTAAATCACATAAACCATGGTAACAATGATCTCCTATTTTGACTGAGACAACAGGCATGCCAACAATAGGTCTATGTTTATCTTTTTCATCGGGTTTAGCAATTCTAGCAGCTTCATCACAGAAGTAAATAACATGCCCATCAATATTTTCTACCAAGAGATCTTTAACCATAGCAACACTAGGTTCTATTTTAATTTGTTCAGCAGGTTTAGGTGCTCTAATATTGCTTTTGCGAACCACAGTTGAAACCTTAGCATGTTCCTTTATCCTAACAAGGAAGGGTGGTTTTTCAATATAAGCAGTAGGAACAACTGGGTCAGCATTATAAATAATAGTTTCTTCTTTAGCTATGACCGGTTCTTTAATTTATTATTTAATAGGTGGGTGATATTTAAACCACTTCTCCTTAGGGAGATCAACATGAGTAGCAAATGATTCACAAAAGGAGGCTACTATCTCAGAGTCAAGTCCATATTTAGTGCTTAACCTTTGAAAAGCATCGGTATTCATAAAAGATTTAACAAAATCAAATTCAAGCTTAATACCTGACTCTTTACCTTCGTCGAGTTCCAAATCTTCAGAGTTGCGTTTAATTATTTCTAAAAGATCCCACCTGAATTCAATAGTCTTCTTCATAAAAGAACCAGTACAAGAAGTATCGAGCATGGATTGATCATTACGAGAAAGCTGAGCATAAAAATTCTGAATAATAATTTCTCTTGAGAGATCATGGTTGGGGCATGAATATAACATTGACTTAAACCTCCCCCAAGATAGAGCGATACTTTCTCCTTCACGAGGCCAAATATTATATATGTAATTCCGATACGATGAACTAGATGCATAGGATAATTTTTTTGGTGAAATTCCAATTTCAATTGATTCCAGTTCCAAGATCCAATATCATCGCATAGCCTATACCATGCCAATGCTTTTCCCTCCAAAGATAAAGGGAAAACCTTCTTCTTAGCTTCATCTCTGGGTAAACCTGCAAGCTTAAATAATCCACAAATTGCATCTACATATATCAAGTGCATATCAGGATGTTCAGTTCCATCTCCTGCATAAGGATTAGCTAGCAGTTGTTCTATCATAACCGAAGGAATTTCATAACCAATATTTTCAGTAGGTGCAGTAGGTTGAGGGGCAACTAATTGTGGTTCCGGTTGAGGTGAAGATACCCCGAACAAACCCCTCAAAGGATTGTTCTCCAGAGTAGCAAGTGACAATAAATTTCAGCACGTAGTAATAATTTTCCCTTACCAATTTCCACTTACCAAGAGCGCTTCACTCCCCAGCAATGGCGCCAGAAAAGAGCCTTGATGACCCACAAGTATAGGGGATCAATCGTAATCCTTTCGATTAGTAAGAGTGTCGAACCCAACGAGGAGCAGAAGGAAATGACAAGTTGTTTTCAGCAAGGTATTTTCTGCAAGCACTGAAATAGTCTGTAACAAGTAGTTTGATAGTAAGATAATTTGTAACGAGCAAGTAATGGTAACGGTAAATAAAGTGCAGCAAGGTAGCCTAATCACTTTGTGGCAAAGCACATGCCAAAATAGTCTCTTATGTTAAGCAAAGAGTTCTTGATGGTACAGGGGAATTTCATCATATCACTTTCATCATGTTGCTTTGATTTGTGTTTGCTACTTTGATAATTTGATATGTGGGTGGACCGGTGCTTAGGTGCTGTTCTTACGTGAACAAACCTCCTACTTATGATTAACCCCCTCACAAGCATCCGCAACTACGAGAAAAGTATTAAGATAAAATCTAACCATAGTATTAAACTTTTGGATCGAAATCAGTCCCTTACGAAGTAGCGCGTAAACTAGGGTTTAAGCTTCTGTCACTCTAGCAACCCATCATCTAATAACTAATCCACAATACATTCCCTTAGGTCCAAATATGGTGAAGTGCCATGTAGTCGACGTTCACATGACACCACTAAGGGAATCACAACAAACATATCATCAAAATATTGAACACATATCAAGTTCACATGATTACTTGCAAAGTGATTTCTCCCATGACATCAAGAACAAAAGTAACTACTCACAAATAATAATCATGCTCAAGATCAGAGGGGTATTAAATAGCATAATGGATCTGAACATATAATCTTCCACCAAATAAACCATATAGTAATCAACTACAAGATGTAATCAACACTACTAGTCACCCACAAGTACCAATCTAAGTTTCCGGTACAAAGATGAAACACAAGAGATGAACTAGGGTTTGAGAGGTGTCGGCGTGCGACACCTATGGGATCCCAAAGGACCCCTTTACGATTCGGCGGGGGGAGAGGTGTGCGCATAGAGCAGAACCAACGATCGACGCGGGGAGATTTTACCCAGGTTCGGGCCGCTAATCAGCGTAAAACCCTACTCCTGCCTTGTTTTATTATTAGTGTTCTTGAGCCCAGGCTCCAGGAGCGCTCGCAGTGAACATTACGTTCAAAGAGCAGCTACGCATGCAGAATGGGCCAGAAGATCGTCCTCCCCTGTAGCAGTTGCCTTGGGCCTCCTTTTATATCACCAAGGGGTCACCACAGTGGCGAAATGTACATACATTGAGGTGTAAAGTAGCTACAGGGTCATCATACCTAACCCCTGACGGATTAGGATGAACGCATTTAATGCACCGTGAGGTGTCCGTTTAGGTGTCCTCACTTTCTTGGGGATGGAAAAAGGGGCCATCCCATCAGCACCGCTTAAGCTCTCCTCCACTGGCGCGTCGCCACGCACCCAAAGAGGGACCCAGAATGTCGGGTTTGTTGCTATGCCAGAGCGGTGGCACAGCAACAAAATTTTGCTGGGTGCTGAATCTTGCCGGGCGCTGAGCCTTGCCGGGCGCCGAATCTTGCCGGGCTTCGCAGGCCACCCTGGCAAGATCTTGCCGGGGAAGCTGGCCTTCGGATTCCAGCTCTTCTTATCTGCTGATCCTCAGATCTTTGACTTGAGAATTTCCTTGGTGGCCTGAGTCAACCTCGAACTGTTCCCCGACAAGCCTTGCCGCGAGTATGGCTACAACTGCCCGTGCACAAGTACGGGGTACTAATGGCCCAATACTTAGTACGCCGACAGGAGCCCCCGGGCCTAGGCCACACACGAGTGCGAGGCGTTGTTGGGCTAGGCCCAAACAGTGCACGGGCACACGTGGCAGGGGATTAACTGCTCGTAAATATCCCGTTTATTGTGCCCCCCACTACGTGCGCTAAACGCGCGACGTGGGAAGCGTGCCTCAAAAGCTGCAACTGCAACGCGCCTGCAGAGGTGCATTCACATTGGGGAGTAAAAGAGGTGGCCCCGCTCCTTCCCCATAAAAAGGAGAAACCGTAGAGGCACAGCCTATTTACCCCCCCCTCTTCTTCTCAATCTGGCCGTCGCCATTGCTTTCCTTCTCTCGAGCTCAGAGCAAAGCTTTCCCTCATCCGCTTGTCGCCTCCATGCCCGCTTCATCCCCGGCTTCTGCCTTTGCAGTCGCCATGCTGCCCAAGACCAGCAAAGGCAAGGGCAAGGAGACGAAAGCCGATGTCCCGGAGAGCGAGCTGGTGAAGATGCGGAAGAAGTATGTCGTCTTCACCCCGTCGCTTGATGCGGAAGCTTTGAAGAGGCGGTACCAGTGCATGTGGGCGAGGGAGACGCAGGCTCACCCCGTCACTCGCGTGATTACAGGTTCTTGCTCTAAGAGTGGGTCACACAGATATCTCTTTTTTCATCGCATACTTCTATTGCGGGCTCTGTCCTCCATTTTCTGACTTCTTCAACGACATTATGTACACATATGGCTTCCATCTTCTCGATTTCACGCCGAATCCGGTATTGTGCATGTCCATCTTTGCTCACCTTTGTGAAAACTTTGCCGGAGTGGTTCCCAATACTGCCCTTTTCCGCCACTACTTTTTCCCTCGTACCCAAAAAGGAGAGGCCCTCTCTGGTTCTATCGCCTGGATTCCAAGGGCTTGGAATAAGGAAATATACCCAGAAGGGGTTTACCGCGAGAAGTGGGACGAATGGCGGGCTGAGTGGTGCTGGATCAAGGAAACAGATCCCCATCCGTTCTGTCTACCTCGACAGCAGAAAGCGGTCCGCGGCAGTGGCTGGAGCAGTCTTGCTGCTGAAGATGAAAAACTCACAATCGCCACCACCAGGATTCTTCGCCTGAAAGCTGCTGGGCTAACAATGGAGATGATTGGCTTCGATTTTCTCCGCCGCCGCATTGCCCCCTTGCAGAATAAAGGAAGACCAGCTCGGGAATACCAAAACGCAGCCGACATCATGAGACAGCGCCCCGGGTTGAACAACAATTTGACAGCTATGCAACTTGGCGCTCTCCGTCAAAAGTTGTTCCAGCGCGACAATAAGCATCGGTTGCCGGCAAGGATTGTCCCTCTGTGCAACAACTCTGCCCTGGGGTCAATTATCGCTACCATGCCACTGTTCAATGCCCACAGTCTCGACGCGACATGGGTTGAGCCATCCGAGGAAGAGGCACAAAAGTTCTTTGATAACTTGACGGAGAGGGCCGTCCGGGAAGAAGCAGACTTCATCCGAGCCACCACCGACGAGGAGGTGGCATACATCACCACTAGGGCGGAGGAGGCAAATCTTGCCGCGAAGGCTGGCAGCGTCGGCTTCACAGAATGGGAAACCAGTGACGCAGAGGTAGTGGTGGAGAAAAATCCTGCCGGGAAGGACAAAGCTGCCGGGGAACAGAGCAGCACAGCCGCTGAGAGCTCATCCGACGAAGACGCGGCTGAAGAGGAATCGCAAGAAGAGCTCCCAGCCCCGAAGAAGACAAAGCGTGTTCTTCGAAAGGCTGCATCTGGCATCCCGGCAAGCCAACCTTCCTCGAGCAGCGAGGCTCCCGGCAAGAAAGCGGCCGGCAAGACTGCGCCGCGGTAAGGGGTTCGACAGCAACCTGCACGGCGTGCGAGACCCACATCAGCGGCAACTGCTGAGGCGGCAGGGGTGTCTCACACTACCGCACCGGAAGCTGAGGTGACAGAAACACGCCAACCCCCGGCGCTTGCGACAGCCAAATGACCTAGGACCCCTCCTCCGCCTCCCCACACAGACACTACAACGGAGGTCGATTTCGACATCTCCGGCTTCAGTCCGGAGCGAGAAGAGGAAGAGTGAGTACCTTGCCACAGCCTTTATCTTCCAATCCTGGATCAATCTTATTAACTTGCTTGTATTGTCTCAGCAGTGATGCAGAAACCTTGATGGAGAGGATGGCGAAGAGGACAAAGACTTCTACAGGCGACGAGCCTCCGGCAGGCTTCGTGAGCGTGCCGGAAACTACTACCATCAGCCCAGATCTTAGTCCTCGACGCAGCCCCCAGCACAGCCCCCAGCGTAAGTTCATTATTCTTTTCGGTTGGGGAATGCTGAGGTTCCTATCCTTGCCGCTGATATCTTTGGGCTTGCAAGAGAAGGACGGCAACAATGGGAGTTATCAGGAGATACCCTCGTCGCGCCACCTCTGTCTACCACATCGCCCACAAGCGCGTCCCCGGCAAGTGATCACACCGACGAGCTTGTCTTGGTTGAGGAGGAGCCAACAACCATGGATGCTGGCATCTTACCCCCGGCAACCGAGGTTGCCGGGAGGGGTGAGGCCACCTCTCGACAGCCCGATGTAGGTAACCAATTGCCTCAGCGCGCTTGTTATTCTTTCCTTTATCTCTCTTTCTTTTGTCTTCTTGAACTTCGATCTTGATCTCATTCTGTTTCTCCCCCTTGTCCTTTAGAATTCCCTAAGATGGAAGACATGGACATCGACGCTGTCATCGAGGAGACCGCCAGGGATGTTGCCGCCGAAGCCGACAAGATCACTGCCAGTGAGGCCGCCATGGATGCCACCGTAGAAGCCGGCGGTGCTTTTGCCGAGGAGGCCGCCAAGACTGCACAGGAGGAACCCGCCAAAGAGTCTACTGAAAAGGGCGGCAAGGAGGCTGGTGACCGTACTGACGGCATTCCTGCCGCAGGAGCGCCAGGCGCTATGCCGGCCACGGAGCCCCCTGCCACTGGTGAGGCGGTTGTTGAGGACCAACCGTCAACATCTGAAGTCCCCTCATCCAGCAAATATCTCAAAGTTGGCGAGAACCTGTTTGTCAACTTGCCGGGGACGGCAAGCATTGGGGCACCGACCGAAGGGGAAGTCTTTGATGAAGAAATCATCGCCGCTGCCGGGCTCAAGGTTGTTGATGATCCAAGCGCTAGCAGCGGCAGATCTGAAGAGGATCAGCTCCTTCAGGCCATGGGCAAAAAAATTCGCAAGCTCCAGGCTCTTCACCGCGCCCGAAAAGAGAAAGCGGATTCCAGAATGGCAGTTGTCGAGGTGGCCGAAGCAAATTTTCAGAGGCACGTCGAACAAATGCAAGTCTGGTACACCGAGGCCCTCCAAGAGTTGACTGCTGGCCGGGAACAAGTGAGCCAACAGTGGACAGAAATCCTCCTGAAACAATCTAACATGGAGAAGGCGCAAGAGGAAGCTACGCAAAGAATTGCTGCTGAAGACGCTCTCCTGACGGGGCGTCGCATTGCGCTTGATGCTCACGAGGAAGACCTTGCCGCACGTGAGCAGGCGCTCGCCGCCAAGCTTCGCAGCAAAGATGAAGATATCGAGAAGCTTGTCGCGTGGTGGACCCAGGAGTTGGAGCAGAAACACAAAGAGACGCTCAAAGCTCTAACTGCAGATCACGCCGGCAAGCTCAAGGAGGCCGTCGATGCTGCCGAGGCTGCAGAGGCCGCCAAGAATGAGCTGAGCGACAAAGTAAAGAAATTGGAAGTGGATCTCGAAGAACACGGCAAGGAGCTCTCGACGCTCAAAGGTGATAGGGAGAGGACCCTCCATACCCTGGCGGAGATGCAAGTTGCCATGTCTAACAAGACCAAGCAGCTTTCCTCAGCAAATGATGCTATTGCCGTTCTGGAATTGAAGCTGACCACGTTGGAGAAGTCTCTCGGGGCTGGCAGGGCCCACGAGAAGGCCCTGCTCAAAGATCTCCAGGAAGAGAGGAACCTGCTCAAGAGCGCTGCCGCCGCCCAAATTGATTACGAAAAGGGGGTGAAAATCTAGACTTGACGTCTCATCGACGCTGCGGAGAAGCTCACGGCAGAACTGTCAACCATGGGCCTGTCAAACTTCAGGTATTCTTCCGAGGAAAGGATATCTTTGAGTGCCAGGTTGACGATGTTCTTCGAAAGCATCATTGATGCTCTGAGGTTGCTTCAGTCTAACCGGGCAACACAATTGGCCAACGAGTCCCGCCGGCTTTGCCGGGCCGTCCTCCGTAAGGTACTTATCAAGGTAGCGCATAACAATCCTAGCATCGACCTCTCCAACGTGCTTGGCCACCTGCCAAAGGACGCAAATCTCGAGGCGCTTGAAGAGCTTGTCGCGCCTATCCTTGAGAAGGTGGATTCAATCAAAAGGATCGAAGGCCAGCGCAGAGATTAACTGCTCCACCTCTTCTTGCCGTCGTCATTCCATGCCAAAGACAATTAAGTCTTAAGTTAGAACTGCGGCAACTTATTAATGTAATATAACTTGCTTATGTTTGGGTACATGCATGCTATCTCCCTTGTCTGATTCCTTTATGTATGGAGTTCATCCTACGCTTACTGAAAAACTTGCCGGCGCGCAACCTGCCGCGAGCGCTGGGTGCGGGACTTCAGCAACCTGCTGGAGGCGCAGCGGCCGGCAAGACTCCTTGGCGTTCTCAGTGCAGCCACTTAAATTGTTGAGTGGACTCAAAACAAAATAAGGGCGCAACCGATTACAGCAAGGGTTCCTTCGCGTGCAGATTTTCCATACAAAAGTCGAAATCGTCCAAGGAAATAACTTTGCAATAACGGAAACTTGTTCTAAGTTTTTAGAACTTAGCTTTCTGTCGCTGTCCTTCCTCCGGCAAGCGTCAATTCTGAACGTCGCCAACTGGTACCCATATCTCCCTTCCCCCCCGGCAAATGTGCACGCGAGGAATCCTTCTGTCTTTTGAGAAAAAGAAAGAAGAGAAACTAAAGATATGAAACCTTGGCGGTTCGTTAGAACTTACCGGGAGTAAGTGCCATACAACATCTTAGACACACATGCATATATATATGAACATGGAAATCAATAAGGAAATGCACAACACTTAAATTTATTCATCTGTGCTCAGGGTCTGCGCCTGGCTTTGTACAAAGGATTACATGCCTTGCTGGCAAGACTTGTACAAAAGGGTGGTTGCCGGGGGCCCTCGGCAACCGCGCCTTATGGGTAGAACTTGCGAAGATGTTCAATATTCCAGGAATTGCTCACTGGAATGCCATCTTCGGTCTCCAGGCGGACAGCGCCGGGCCTGGTGACTCGTACTACCCGATAAGGGCCTTCCCACTTCAGTGTCAACTTGTTTGAATTCTTGGCGGACTGAATCCATCGAAGAACAAGGTCGCCTTCCTCAAGGCTTCGGGCATGAACTTTGCGGCTATGGTAGTGGCGCAAAGCTTGCTGGTAGCGTGCAGCTCGCACAACAGCCTGAAGACGATTCTCCTCAAGGAGCACAACATCATCTTACCGCAGCTGCTCTTGCTCAAGCTCATCATAAGCGAGCACTCGAGGTGATCCGTACGTGAGTTCCGTGGGGAGAACTGCTTCCGCTCCGTAGACCAAAGCGAAGGGTGTCTGGCTGGTGGCTCGATTTGGTGTCGTTCTGATTGACAAAAGAACCACCGGCAACTCATCAATCCAGCGTCTTCTGCACTTTTTCAGCCTGTCAAAGGTTCTGGTCCTGAGACCGCGCAGCACTTCAGCATTGGCCCTCTCCGCTTGGCCATTGCTTCTCGGGTGAGCAACAGAGGCAAAAATAATTTTGCCGCCAAGGTCTTGGACGTACTGCATGAAGGTGCGACTTGTGAATTGCGTGCTGTTGGAAATATGCCCTAGAGGCAATAATAAAATGGTTATTATTATATTTCCTTGTTCATGATAATTGTCTGTTATTCATGCTATAATTGTGTTATCCGGAAATCGTAATACATGTGTGAATACATAGACCACAACATGTCCCTAGTAAGCCTCTAGTTGACTAGCTCGTTGATCAATAGATGGTTACGGTTTCCTGACCATGGACATTGGATGTCATTGATAACGGGATCACATCATTAGGAGAATGATGTGATGGACAAGACCCAATCCTAAGCCTAGCACTAGATCGTGTAGTTCGTTTGCTAAAGCTTTTCCAATGTCAAGTAACTTTTCCTTAGACCATGAGATTGTGCAACTCCCGGATACCGTAGGAGTGCTTTGGGTGCACCAAACGTCACAACGTAACTGGGTGGCTACAAAGGTGCACTACGGGTATCTCCGAAAGTATCTGTTGGGTTGGCACGAATCGAGACTGGGATTTGTCACTCCATGTAACGGAGAGGTACCTCTGGGCCCACTCGGTAGGACATCATCATAATGAGCTCAATGTGATCAAGGAGTTGTTCACGGGATGATGTGTTACGGAAACGAGTAAAGAGACTTGCCGGTAACGAGATTGAACAAGGTATCGAGATACCGACGATCGAATCTCGGGCAAGTATCGTACCGATAGACAAAGGGAATTGCGTACGGGATTGATTGAATCCTCGACATCGGGGTTCATCCGATGAGATCATCGAGGAGCATGTGGGAGCCAACATGGGTATCCAGATCCCGCTGTTGGTTATTGACCGGAGAGTCGTCTCGGTCATGTCTGCGTGTCTCCCGAACCCGTAGGGTCTACACACTTAAGGTTCGGTGACGCTAGGGTTATAGAGATATTAGTATGCGGTAACCCGAAGGTTGTTCGGAGTCTCGGATGAGATCCTGGACGTCACGAGGAGTTCCGGAATGGTCCGGAGGTAAAGATTTATATATGGGAAGTCCTATTTTGGCCACCGGAAAATGTTCAGGATTTTTCGGTATTGTACCGAGAAGGTTCTAGAAGGTTCCGGAGTGGGGCCCACCTGCATGGGGGACCCACATGAACGTGGGTAGTGGGGGCAAGGCCCCACACCCCTAGTCAAGGCGCACCAAGATTCCCCCTTAGAAGGAATAAGATCATATCCCGAAGGGATAAGATCAAGATCCCTAAAAAAGGGGGATAACAATCGGTGGGGAAGGGAAAGGATGGGATTTCTTTCCTTCCACCTTTGCCAACGCCCCAATGGACTTGGAGGGCAAGAAACCAGCCCCCTCCACCCCTATATATAGTGGGGAGGTGCATGGGAGAAACAGCTCAGCCCCTGGCGCCTCCCTCTCCCTCCCGTGACACCTCTTCCTCCTCCAGTAGCGCTTGGCGAAGCCCTGCTGAAATCCCGCTGCTTCCACCACCACACCGTCGTGCTGCTGGACCTCCATCAACCTCTCCTCCCCCCTTGCTGGATCAAGAAGGAGGAGACGTCTCTGCTCCGTACGTGTGTTGAACGCGGAGGTGCCGTCCGTTCGGCGCTCGGTCATCGGTGATTTGGATCACGACGAGTACGACTCCATCAACCCCGTTCTCTTGAACGCTTCCGCTCGCGATCTACAAGGGTATGTAGATACACTCCCCTCTCACTCGTTGCTAGATGACTCCATAGATTGATCTTGGTGATGCGTAGAAAATTTTAAAATTCTGCTACGTTCCCCAACAGTGGCATCATGAGCTAGGTCTATGCGTAGTGTCTTGCACGAGTAGAACACAAAGTAGTTGTGGGCGTCGATTTGTCAATCTTCTTGCCGTTACTAGTCTTATCTTGATTCGGCAGCACTGTGGGATGAAGCGGCCCGGACCGACCTTACACGTACGCTTACGTGAGACAGGTTCCACCGACTGACATGCACTAGGTGCATAAGGTGGCTAGCGGGTGTCTGTCTCTCCCACTTTAGTCGGATCGGATTCGATGAACAGGGTCCTTATGAAGGGTAAATAGAAATTGGCATATCACGTTGTGGTTTTGGCGTAGGTAAGAAACGTTCTTGCTAGAAACCTATAGCAGCCACGTAAAAAACTTGCAACAACAATTAGAGGACGTCTAACTTGTTTTTGCAGCAAGTGCTTTGTGATGTGATATGGCCAAAGGATGTGATGAATGATATATGTGATGTATGAGATGATCATGTTCTTGTAATAGGAATCACGACTTGCATGTCGATGAGTATGACAACCGGCAGGAGCCATAGGAGTTGTCTTAATTTATTATATGACCTGCGTGTCATTGAAATTCGCCATGTAATTACTTTACTTTATTGCTAACCGTTAGCCGTAGTAGTAGAAGTAATAGTTGGCGAGACAACTTCATGAAGACAAGATGATGGAGATCATGATGATGGAGATCATGGTGTCATGCCGGTGACGATGATGATCATGGAGCCCCGAAGATGGAGATCAAAAGGAGCAAAGTGATAATGGCCATATCATGTCACTATTTTGATTGCATGAGATGTTTATCATGTTTTTGCATCTTATTTGCTTAGAACGACGGTAGCATATATAAGATGATCCCTTACTAAAATTTCAAGAAAGTGTTCCCCCTAACTGTGCACCGTTGCGAAGGTTCGTTGTTTCGAAGCACTACGTGTTGATCGGGTGTGATAGATTCTAACGTTCGAATACAACGGGTGTAAGCCAGATTTACACAGCAATACACTTAGGTTGACTTGACGAGCCTAGCATGTACAGACATGGCCTCGGAACACAAGAGACCGAAAGGTCGAGCATGAGTCGTATAGAAGATACGATCAACATGGGGATGTTCACCGTTGATGACTAGTCCGTCTCACGTGATGATCGGACACGGCCTAGTCGATTCGGATCATGTAATCACTTAGATGACAAGAGGGATGTCTATCTGAGTGGGAGTTCATTACATAATTTGATTAGATGAACTTAACTGTCATGAACTTAGTCTAAATGTTACATATCTATCTTGTAGATCAAATGGCCAACGCTAATGTTACCCTCAACTTCAACGCGTTCCTAGAGAAAAACAAGCTGAAAGACAATGGTAGCAACTATGCGGACTGGGTCCGTAACCTGAGGATTATCCTCATAGCTGCCAAGAAATCATATGTCCTTGAAGCACCGTTAGGTGACCCACCTGCTCTCCCAGCACTGCCAGACGATTTGAACGTTTGGCAGACACGCACCGATGATCACTCCTTTGTTCAGTGCGGCATGCTCTTCAGCTTAGAACCGGGGCTCCAAAAGCGTTTTGAGCATCACGGAGCATATGAGATGTTCGAAGAGCTGAAAATGGTTTTCCAAGCTCATGCCCGGATCGAGAGATATGAAGTCTCCGATAAGTTCTACAGCTGTAAGATGGAGGAAAATAGTTCTGTCAGCGAGCACATACTCAAAATGTCTGGGTTGCACAGCCGCTTGTCTCAGCTGGGAGTTAATCTCCCGGATGACGCGGTCGTTGACAGAATCCTTCAGTCGCTTCCACCTAGCTACAAGAGCTTCGTGATGAACTTCAACATGCAGGGGATGGAAAAGACCATTCCTGAGGTATATGCGATGCTGAAGTCAGCGGAGACAGAAGACAGAGATCAGAAAGGAACACTCAAGTGGTGTAGGTGAATAAAACCACTAAGTTTCAAGAAGGGCAAGGGTAAGAAGAACTTCAAGAAGGACGGCAAGGGAGTTGCCGCGCCGGGTAGCCAGCTGCCGGGGAAGAATCGAAGAATGGACCAAGCCTGAGAATGAGTGCTTTTATTGCAAGGGAAACGGTCACTGGAAGCGAAACTGCCCCAAGTACTTGGCGGACAAGAAGGCCGGGCAATACCAAAGGTATATATGATATACATGTAATTGATGGGTACCTTACCAGCACTGTAGTAGTTCCTGGGTATTTGATACCGGTGCGGTTGCTCATATTTGTAACTAAAAGAGGAACTGCGGAATCAGCGTAGACTGGCAAAGGACGAGGTGACGATGAGCGTCGGGAATGGTTCCAAGGTCGATGTGATCGCCGGGCACGCTACCTCTGCATCTACCTACGGGATTAGTTTTTAAACCTCAATAATTGTTATTTAGTACCCAGCTTTGAGCATGAACATTGTATCTGGATCTCGCTTAATGCGAGATGGCTACTCATTTAAATACTGAGAATAATGGGTTGTTCCTATTTATATGAGAGATATGTTTATGGTCATGCCCCGCTGGTGAATGGTTATTTTTATTGAATTCGAACGTGATGTTACACATGTTTATATGTGAATGCCAGAAATGCAAGGTTGATAACGATAGTCCCACATACTTGTGGCACTGCCGCTTGGTCATATCGGTGTTAAACGCATGAAGAAACTCCAGCAGATGGACTTTTGGAGTCTTGTTATGAATCATTTGACAAGATGGAACATGCCTCTTGGGCAAGAGACCAAGACTCCGTTCTCCGGAACAATGAGCGAGCAACCAACTTATTGGAGATCATACAACTGAGTGTGTGGTCCAAGGAGTGTTGAGGGCTCGCGTGGTTTCATTATGTTCTCACTCCACCGATGATTTGAGTAGATATGGGTATGTACTTGATGAAGCACAAGTCTGAGACCTTTGAAAAGTTCAAGGAATTTCAGAGTGAGGTTGAGAATCAACGTGACAGAAAATAAAGTTCTTACGATCAGATGTGGAGGAGAATATTTGAGTCATGAATTTGGCACGCACTTAAGGAAATGTGGAATTGTTTCACAACTCACGAGCCTGGAACACTCAGCATAATGGTGTGTCCGAACGTCGTAATCGCACTCTATTGGATATGGTGCGATCTATGATGTCTCTTACCGATTTACCGCTATCCTTTGGGGTTATGCTTTAGAGACTGCCGCATTCACTTTAAATAGGGCACCGTCAAAATCCGTTGAGACGACACCGTATGAATTATGGTTTGGGAGAAACCTAAGCGTCGTTTCTAAAGTTTGGGGTATGCGATGCTTATGTGAAGAAACTTCAACAGAGAAGCTCGAACCCAAGTCGGAAAAATGCGTATTTCATGGTACCCTAAGGAAAACTATTGGTATACCTTCTACCAAGATCCGAGGGCAAGATTTTGTTGCCAGGAAAGGACCTTTCTAGAGAAAGAGTTTCTCTCGAAGAAGAGAGTAAGTGGGAGGAAAAGTGGGCTTGATGGATGAACCCTCGAACCGGAGAGTAGCGCAGCACAGGAAAATGTTTCTGTGGAGCCTACACCGGCTAGAGAGGAAGTTATTGATAATGATCATGATCAAGCTACCACTGAACTTCGAAGGTCCATGAGGACACGTCCGCACCAGAGTGGTTATGGCAATCCTGTCCTGGAAATCATGTTGTAGACAACAGTGAACCTTCGAACTATGAAGAAGCGATGGCGGGCCGGATTCCGACAAATGGCTTGAAGCCCTGAAATCCGAGATAGGATCCATGATGAAAAGAAGTATGGACTTTGACTGACTTGCCCGATGATCGGCAAGCCATAGAAAATAAGGATCTTTAAGAAGAAGACTAGCGGATGGTAATGTGACCATCTATAGGCTCGGCTTGTCGCTAAGGGTTATCGACAAGTTCAAGGGGTTGACACGATGAGACTTTTCACCCGTAGCGAAGCTGAAATCCGTCAGAATATGTTAGCAATTGCCGCATACTATGATTATGAGATAGGCAAATGGACGTCAAAACGGCATTCCTTAATGGTTTTCTTAAGGAAGAGTTGTATATGATACAACCGGAAGGTTTTGTCGACCCTGAGAATGCTGACAAGGTATGCAAGCTCCAGCGCTCAATCTATGGGCTGGTGCAAGCATCTCGGAGTTGGAACATTCGCTTTGACGACATGATCAAAGCGTTTGGGTTCACACAGACTTATGGAGAAGCCTGTGTTTACAAGAAAGTGAGTGGGAGTCTGTAGCATTTTCATATATATGGGGATGACATACTGCTGATGGAAATGATATAGAATTCTTGGAAAGTATAAAGGCTACTTGAATAAGTGTTTTCAATGAAGGACCTTGAGAAGCTGCTATATATTAGGCATCAAGATCTATAGAGATAGATCGAGACGCTCATAGGTCTTTCGCAAAGCACATACCTTGATAAGATATTGAAGAAGTTCAATATGGATCAGTCCAAGAGGGGTTCTGCCTGTATGCAAGGTGTGAAATTGAGCTCGGCTCAATGCCCGACCACGGCAAAAAGATATAGAAGAGATGAGTGTCATCCCTATGCCTCAGCCATAGGGTCTATTATGTATGCCATGCTGTGTACAGACCTGATGTAAACCTTGCTGTAGATTTGGTAGGTAGGTACCAAAGTAATCCCGGCAAGGAACACTGGACAGCGGTCAAGAACATCCTGAAGTACTGAAAAGGACTAAGGATAGTTCTCGTATATGGAGGTGCGAAGAGCTCGTCGTAAAGGGTTACGTCGACGCAGCTTCGACACAGACCGGATGACTCCCAGTCACAACGGTAACGGGTTATTTTTGAATGGTGAGCGGGAAGCTGGTGCAGTTGCAAGCAAAGGTCGTGGCGGGTTCTACATGCAAAGCGGAGTACATAGCAGCCTCGGAGGCAGCAACATGAACAGTATGGATGAAGGAGTTCATCACCGACCTGGAGTCATCCAAAGCGTCGGGTCCAATGGCTCTCTTCTGTGAACAACACTGGAGCTATTGCCCTTGCCAAGGAGCCCAGGTTTCACAAAAGGACCAGGCATATCAAGCGTCGCTTCAACTCCCATGTGAACATGTTCAAGATGGAGACATAGATTTTGTAAAGTGCACACGGATTTGAATGTAGCAAGATCCGTTGACTAAACCTCTTTCACGAGCAAAACATGATCAACACCAGTACTCTATGGGGTGTTCGATTCATCACAATGTAACTAGATTATTGACTCTAGTGCAATGGGAGACTGTTGGAAATATGCCCTAGAGGCAATAATAAAATGGTTATTTTATATTTCCTTGTTCATGATATTGTCTGTTATTCATGCTATAATTGTGTTATTCGGAAATCGTAATACATGTGTGAATACATAGACCACAAAATGTCCCTAGTAAGCCTCTAGTTGACTAGCTCGTTGATCAATAGATGGTTACGGTTTCCTGACCATGGACATTGGATGTCATTGATAACGGGATCACATCATTAGGAGAATGATGTGATGGACAAGACCCAATCCTAAGCCTAGCACTAGATCGTGTAGTTCGTTTGCTAAAGCTTTTCCAATGTCAAGTAACTTTTCCTTAGACCATGAGATTGTGCAAACGGATACCGTAGGAGTGCTTTGGGTGCACCAAACGTCACAACGTAACTGGGTGGCTATAAGGTGCACTACGGTACTCCGAAAGTATCTGTTGGGTTGGCACGAATACGAGACTGGGATTTGTCACTCCATGTAACGGAGAGGTACCTCTGGGCCCACTCGGAGGACATCATCATAATGAGCTCAATGTGATCAAGGAGTTGTTCACGGGATGATGTGTTACGGAACGAGTAAGAGACTTGCCGGAACGAGAATTGAACAAGGTATCGAGATACCGACGATCGAATCTCGGGCAAGTATCGTACCGATAGCAAAGGGAATTGCGTACGGATGATTGAATCCTCGACATCGTGGTTCATCCGATGAGATCATCGAGGAGCATGTGGGAGCCAACATGGGTATCCAGATCCCGCTGTTGTTATTGACCGGAGAGTCGTCTCGGTCATGTCTGCGTGTCTCCGAACCCGTAGGGTCTACACACTTAAGGTTCGGTGACGCTAGGGTTAAAGAGAGTTAGTATGCGGTAACCCGAAGGTTGTTTGGAGTCTCGGATGAGATCCTGGACGTCACGAGGAGTTCGGAATGGTCCGGAGGTAAAGATTTTATATGGGAAGTCCTATTTTGGCCACCGGAAAATGTTCGGGATTTTTTCGGTATTGTACCGAGAAGGTTCTAGAAGTTCCGGAGTGGGGCCCACCTGCATGGGGGGACCCACATGAACGTGGGTAGTGGGGGCAAGGCCCCACACCCCTAGTCAAGGCGCACCAAGATTCCCCCTTAGAAGGAATAAGATCATATCCCGAAGGGATAAGATCAAGATCCCTAAAAAAGGGGGATAACAATCGGTGGGGAAGGGAAAGGATGGGATTTCTTTCCTTCCACCTTTGCCAACGCCCCAATGGACTTGGAGGGCAAGAAAACAGCCCCCTCCACCCCTATATATAGTGAGGAGGTGCATGGGAGAAACAGCTCAGCCCCTGGCGCCTCCCTCTCCCTCCCGTGACACCTCTTCCTCCTCCAGTAGCGCTTGGCGAAGCCCTGCTGAAATCCCCTGCTTCACAACCACAACCGTCGTGCTGCTGACTCCATCAACCTCTCCTCCCCCCTTGCTGGATCAAGAAGGAGAGACGTCTCTCTCCGTACGTGTGTGAACGCGGAGGTGCCGTCCGTTCGGCGCTCGGTCATCGGTGATTTGGATCACGACGAGTACGACTCCATCAACCCGTTCTCTTGAACGCTTCCGCTCGCGATCTACAAGGGTATGTAGATACACTCCCCTCTCACTCGTTGCTAGATGACTTCATAGATTGATCTTGGTGATGCGTAGAAAATTTTAAAATCTGCTACGTCCCCAACGTGCCGTTGTCGGTGATGATCCTGTTGGGCACACCGAATGGCAAACTATCCCTTTAAAGAACTTGATGGCTGATTGTGCTGTCACCCTTCCTCACTACTTCCACCTCGGCCACTTTGTGAACTTGTTGATAGCAACATACAAGTACTCAAAGCCCCGGTAGCCAGGGGGAAAGGGCCCCAGTATGTCGAGCCCCAGACCGAAATGGCCAGAGAGAGGGATTGTCCTGAAGAGACTTGAGTCTGGTTATGCGATTTCTTCGAATGAAACTGGATGCTTCACACTTAGTTACTAGTGCAGTGCATCCTGGAGAGCGGTGGGCCAAAAGAAACTTGTGGAATGCTTTGCTGAACAGTGCTCTTTACCTATGTGAGAGCCACAATGCCTCCATGTAGTTTCTACCAACAGCTCTAGTCCATCCTCCGAGGAATGCACTTTCAATTTGACAACCGTTTGGTCTCTTTCTGTATAGGACGTCATCGACGAACTGTACATAACAGACCGACGGGTACTCTTTCCGCTTCTTCCTGTTCCTCCGGGAGTCTCCTGTTTGAAGGAAATGGACAATGTGTTGTGCCCTGCTGGAGCCTGGGGCCTCGACAGCTAGGACTAAAGGCATCCCTCCGCTGGGGAACGTTGTCTCAACGGCAAGGGCCGAGCCCCTGCTAGAGCCTGTTGTTCCCCGGCAAGCACGTCTTTGATAACGGCAACTCCTTGCCGGAGGTCCCGGAGCTCTGCCGGGAAGTACTGGCCAGAATTCAACTTTCTTCTTTTCTTGCCGCATTGATGGTGCCACGTGATGGTTGGTCAAATGGAGCACAAAAAGTTCCTGATTCCACAGGCAACTTGAGGGCGGCACGCTTTGACAGGTCGTCAGCAATACTGTTCTCGGCACGAGGGATGTGCTCCATCTGCAGACCGTCAAAGTGCTCTTCCATTTTTCTCACTACATCCACGTAGGCTTGCATCAATGGACTCTGATAACTCTTATAAAATTGCCTGCGACTAGCTGTGAATCGCACTCTGATGATGAGCTTCTGATAACAAGGCTGCCGCTATCCTGAGACCGGCAAGCAAACCCTCGTACTCTGCAGTGTTGTTCGTCGAACTCTCGGGGAAAATGCATTTGGACTACGTACTTGAGGTGCCTTCGGTGGGTGCAACAAGCAGCACGCCAGCAACTGGCCTTGCAAGCGAAAAAGCCCCGTCAAAGTACATAACCCATTGCTGGTCAATTTCCTTGCCGGGGAGAATTGATTCTTGGACCTCCTCGTCTGGCGTTTGGGGTCCATTCCACAACGAACTCTGCCAAGCCTGCTCTGAATTTCGAAGTACTCAAAACTTGAGACCAAAGCTTGACAATTCCAACGCCACTCCACAATCCTGCCGGTTTGCCTCTGGATTTCGCAAAATCCGTTTGCAACGGAAAGCGAGTGACGACGGTGATTTCATGTGCTTGAAATAATGGCGCCGCTTCCTCGAGGCCATAAGGAGGCCGAAAAGCAACTTCTGCACGCCAGAATATCTGACCAGCTCCTTGTAAAAGAGAGCTACCAAAATAAAATGGGCGCTGCACCACCTTTTTCTTCTGCAATGATTCTTCTGACTGCACAGATCTTGTCTTGCCGGATCAACCCTTGCCGGGGAAGATCCTGCCGTGTCACCTGACAGTCCTGCGCTGGTGTTGCTTCCTCATCAGCTTTCTCTCTGCACCATAAAGCAGCACTAACACACTTGATTGTTGCTGCCAAATATAGGCAGCAACGCTCTCGTGTTTTAGGCGCGACTAGCGTCGGCGGAGAAGAAAGGTATTTCTTCAAATCTTGCCAGCGCAGCCTCCGCCTTCGGAGTCCATTCATCGGACCTGCCTTCTTCAAAATTTGAAAAAGGGCAGGGACGCGCTCAGCAGATTTTTGGAAATAAACTAGACTAGCAACACAGCCCGGCAAGACGACAGGACATCCTTGACGCGTCTTGGCGCTTCAATCTGCTCAATAGCTTTGATCTTTGGGGTTCGCTTCGATTCCCCGACAAGATACAAGAATCCGGAGCTTGCCAGAAGGAACAAACAAACAGCACTTCTCAGGATTGAGCTTTTAAGTTGATCTTTCGCATATTGCAAATGTTTCTTCAAATCTTGTATGAGCGTACGCTTTGTCCTTGGTTTTGACCACTATGTCACTCCATTATGCCTCCATATTCTATGGAGTTGAGGCTACAAAACTGATTTGGACCGCTCTCGCCAAATGTAGAACCCAGGTACTTTAACCCGAAAGCATTTCATATAAAACATACGTACCCACATGGGGTGATAAATGCGGTTCTTTTCTTCATCTTCTTCGCCATGAAGATCTGATGATTACCCTGAGTAGGCATCAAGGAAGGACAGGAGATCACAACCAGCGGCAAGGGAAAGGGATCTTTTGGACGGCTTTATTGATATCTGATATCGATACACAGCCTCCATTTCCCATTTCGCCTTGCGCACAATACAAACGGTTGGCACAACCAGGTTAGGAAGCACCCTCTGACCAATCCTGCCGCCTCAGCTTTCTGATTTCCTCGGCAATGAATTCTTGCCGCTCCAAGGCTTGCTTCCTGACCCTTGCTTGACGGGCCGCGCGTGAGGACAGATAGCAAGGTGGTGCTCAATTTACCTCCCTGGGAACACCGGGGATGTCAGACGGTTGCCATGCAAACACGTCGACATTCGCCGCAGGAAGGCAACGAGCACGCTTCCTATTGTCATCTAGGGTGGAACTTTGGTGAAAGTTCCTTCGTTTCGTCCTCCCTGACGGGCACCTTCTTGGTCTTGGTGGAGCAGCCTTGATTTCTGTTCTTGCCGGTGGAACTCTCTGGTGCATCCTCGACGGAAGCGCAGCACTCCGAGGAGGCGCGCTTACCGGAGTTCGCACCAAGATTCTCGTCGCTCTTCTCTTCTTAACCCCGGGAGTTCCAGCGGCAGGAGCAGATGCTTTGCGGCGGTGCGCAACTGCTTCCCGGTAGAGTTGGTCGCACAGATGAGCGCATCCTTCTTATCGGAATGGATAGTAATGACACTCAAACGGCCGGGCATCTTCAAAACATTATAAGAGTAGTGTGATGCCGCCATGAACTTATCCTCATTGGCCGACCAAGGATCCCATTGTATGACATAGGGATTTGGCGACATCAAACACTACCTTCTCGGTCCTGTAGTTGAGCTCGCTACCAAATGTCACCGGTAGCATAATCTTGCCCTTGGCTGGGTTCTCCTGGATTGACCCCTTGAACATGCCCGTTTCTTCGAGATCTTCATCAGGAATTTGAAGCCTGAGCACATCTGGTGAGATAGGTTCAGCCCGCCCCACCGTCAACTAGCATTTCGTCACCTTGAGGTTGCGGATTGTTGGTGAGACCAACAATGGCAAGCACACCCGACCGCGGTTGTGCGATCAGGGTGATCCTCAGCGTCGAAAATGATAGGCGTGTTGGACACTTCAGGGGCTTACATGCATCTGGTGACGGCTTGCTTGATGAGACTTCCCGCACCCACTATTTGAGTCAACGGTGGGAAGAATGCAACGAGGCACCCCCATCGTTACACATGGCCTCTGTAGCTTTCTGGAATCTTGCTCACTGGACTCATCGTCTTCTTCATCATCATCTTCTTCCTGGTCTCGGACTCGAGCGGGCCTCTCTCTCTGCGCTTGCCTTGCCGTGGTGACCCCTCGCCACCGCGCTTCTGCCGGATCCGTCAGCACCGTCAGGGACTTCTCCTTATCTAGCCTTTCATATCAGCCCTCTGTTTCTCGGCAAGCTGTTCAACTTGTCAGTAGTTTTGGAGATCGTGGCCCTTGGTGTCGATGGATCTTGCAATACTGCTTGCTGGAGCTTTCCGACTTGTCGGCCGCCGCCAGGCCCTGACAGGAAGAGACACCCGGCAAGTTCCTTGCTGGGGTCGTCAACCTTGGCCTCTTGGCGGCGCCGGGGTTGCCGGATTCTTCGACAGCAAGCACGGCCTTGCTCTGCGTTTCTGTTCCGCTGGCCGCCTTTCACTTGATTGGGTCGCAGCGTCTTATCTTCCGTATTTCGCCCCCCGCGCCAACAGCCTCGCCAGGGAGTTTCCTCCCCTCTTCAGCTCGAGCGCATTTGTCGGCCAAGACGTAAAGCTCAGTGATTACTCCTGACTTTGTTCATTGCCCGCTCTCCCGCATTTTGCGGTTGCGCATGTTTGATGAAAACGCGCTAACAACAGCGCAGGGTGAACGTCAGGAATATTGTACTGCACCCGGGTGAATCTCTGGATAGACTTGCGCAGGGATTCACCCTCCTTCTGAGGGATGAATGCAAATCACTCTCTTGGCCAGGAGTTGTGGCCTCCAACAAAGGTGCCAAAAACTGATGGCACAGATCTGACCAAGAAGAAATAGAAATTCTCCGGCAGATGATCAACCATGACCTGACGTTGGGTTTGGCACCAACGAGAAGTAATGGCAAGTATGTTGTATCATCTCGGCCCGGCAGCCTCATCACAATGTGTAAATGCTCAGAACTCCGAGGGATGAGTCTTGCCGTCATATTTCTCCCGGACCTCTGGCTTGAAGGTTCGGGAATTGGGCCAATGGACTTGCCGCAGCTCACGGAAACGCTGGAGTCCCTACCTCATAAGGCAAGTCTCCAGCGTCCCCTGGCGCAAAGCTCATCGACAGCCGGCCCTGCGCGCTTATCAGACTGATAGCGCGCTTCCCGTCGCCGCTCGATGGTAGTTCGAGCGTCCTCTTTGCCTCATTCCTGAGAACTTGACGCTGGTCACGGTGATCCGTGGATCGGACGACACCGTGGAATCCTCATCACGGCGATCGACCTGCTGGGTTGTCGCCCGCCGCTGGTGTCGCGGAGGGGAGTGCACCATGGTTGCACCACCTCGTTTTCTCCACATCGCTGCGCCGATCGACGGGCCTTCGCTGTGAGGGCCCTGCTCTGTGGGTCCATCGTTGTGGCCAAGATGTTTGGCGTCGACACCTATGGGATCCCAAAGGACCCTTTATATTCGGCGGGGGAGAGGTGTGCGCCAAAGTCAGAACAACGATCGACGCGGGGAGATTTTACCTAGGTTCGGGCCGCTAATCAGCGTAAAACCTACTCCTGCCTTGTTTTATTATCGGTGTTCTTGAGCCCATGCTCCAGAGCGCTCGCAGGAACAGTACGTTCAAAGAGCAGCTACGCATGCAGAATGGGCCAGAAGATGTCCTCCCCTGTAGCAGTGCTTGGGCCTCCTTTTATATCACCAAGGGTCACCATAGTGGCGAAATGTACATACATTGAGGTGTAAAGTAGCTATAGGGTATCATACCTAACCCCTGCTGCGGATTAGGACGAACGCATTTAATGAACAGTGAGGTGTCCGTTTAGGTGTCCTCACTTTCTTGGGATGAAAAAGGGGCCATCCATCAGCACCGCTTAAGCTCTCCTCCACTGGGCGTCACCACGCTGCGGTGGCACAGCAACAAAATCGTGCTGGGTGCGAATCTTGCCGGGCGCGTGCCTTGCCGGGCGCGAAACTGCCCAAGACTTGGCGGACAAGAAGGCCGGCAATACCAAAGGATATATGATATACAGTAATTGATGTGTACCTTACCAGCACTCGTAGTAGTTCCTGGGTATTTGATACCGGTGCGGTTGCTCATATTTGTAACTCAAAGCAGGAACTGCGGAATCAGCGTAGACTGGCAAAGGACGAGGTGACGATGGCGTCGGGAATGGTTCCAAGGTCGATGTGATCGCCGTCGGCACGCTACCTCTGCTCTACCTACGGGATTAGTTTTAAACCTCAATAATTGTTATTTAGTACCAGCTTTGAGCATGAACATTGTATCTGGATCTCGCTTAATGCGAGATGGCTACTCATTTAAATCTGAGAATAATGGTTGTTCTATTTATATGAGAGATATGTTTATGTCATGCCCCGCTGGTGAATGGTTTATTTTTATTGAATCTCGAACGTGATGTTACACATGTTTATATGTGAATGCCAGAAATGCAAGGTTGATAACGATAGTCCCACATACTTGTGGCACTGCCGCCTTGGTCATATCGTGTTAACGCATGAAGAAACTCCATGCAGATGGACTTTTGGAGTCTTGATTATGAATCATTTGACAGATGCGAACATGCCTCTTGGGCAAGAGACCAAGACTCCGTTTCTCCGGAACAATGAGCGGAGCAACCAACTTATTGGAGATCATACATACTGATGTGTGGTCCAATGAGTGTTGAGGCTCGCGGTGGTTATCATTATGTTCTCACCCACCGATGATTTGAGTAGATATGGGTATGTCTACTTGATGAAGCACAGTCTGAGACCTTTGAAAAGTTCAAGGAATTTCAGAGTGAGGTTGAGAATCAACGTGACAAAAAATAAAGTTCTTACGATCAGATCGTGGAGGAGAATATTTGAGTCATGAATTTGGCACGCACTTAAGGAAATGTGGAATTGTTTCACAACTCACGCCGCCTGGAACACCTCAGCATAATGGTGTGTCCGAACGTCGTAATCGCACTCTATTGGATATGGTGCGATCTATGATGTCTCTTACCGATTTACCGCTATCCTTTGGGGTTATGCTTTAGAGACTGCCGCATTCACTTTAAATAGGGCACCGTCAAAATCCGTTGAGACGACACCGTATGAATTATGGTTTGGGAGAAACCTAAGCGTCGTTTCTAAAGTTTGGGGATGCGATGCTTATGTGAAGAAACTTCAACCAGAGAAGCTCGAACCCAAGTCGGAAAAATGCGTATTCATGGATACCTAGGAAACTATTGGGTATACCTTCTACCTAAGATCCGAGGGCCAAGATTTTGTTGCCAGGAATGGATCCTTTCTGAGAAAGAGTTTCTCTCGAAGAAGAGAAGTGGGAGGAAAGTGGAGCTTGATGAGATGACCCTCGAACCGGAGAGTAGCGCAGCACAGGAAAATGTTTCTGTGGAGCCTACACCGGCTAGAGAGGAAAGTTATTGATAATGATCATGATCAAGCTACCACTGAACTTCGAAGGTCCATGAGGACACGTTCCGCACCAGAGTGGTATGGCAATCCTGTCCTGGAAATCATGTTGTTAGACAACAGTGAACCTTCGAACTATGAAGAAGCGATGGCGGGCCGGATTCCGACAAATGGCTTGAAGCCTGAAATCCGAGATAGGATCCATGTATGAAAACGAAGTATGGACTTTGACTGACTTGCCCGATGATCGGCAAGCCATAGAAAATAATGGATCTTTAAGAAGAAGACTGACGCGGATGTAATGTGACCATCTATAGGCTCGGCTTGTCGCTAAGGGTTTCGACAATTTCAAGGGGTTGACTACGATGAGACTTTCTCACCCGTAGCGAAGCTGAAATCCGTCAGAATCATGTTAGCAATTGCCGCATACTATGATTATGAATATGGCAAATGGACGTCAAACGGCATTCCTTAATGGTTTTCTTAAGGAAGGTTGTATATGATACAACCGGAAGGTTTTGTCGACCCTGAGAATGCTGACAAGGTATGCAAGCTCCAGCGCTCAATCTATGGGCTGGTGCAAGCATCTCGGAGTTGGAACATTCGCTTTGACGACATGATCAAAGCGTTTGGGTTCACACAGACTTATGGAGAAGCCTGTGTTTACAAGAAAGTGAGTGGGAGCTCTGTAGCATTTCTCATATTATATGTGGATGACATACTGCTGATGGAAATGATATAGAATTCTTGGAAAGTATAAAGGCCTACTTGAATAAGTGTTTTTCAATGAAGGACCTTGAGAAGCTGCTTATATTAGCATCAAGATCTATGAGATAGATCGAGACGCCTCATAGGTCTTTCGCAAAGCACATACCTTGATAAGATATTGAAGAAGTTCAATATGGATCAGTCCAAGAAGGGGTTCTTGCCTGTATTGCAAGGTGTGAATTGAGCTCGGCTCAATGCCCGACCACGGCAAAAGATATAGAAGAGATGAGTGTCATCCCCTATGCCTCAGCCATAGGTCTATTATGTATGCCATGCTGTGTACAGACCTGATGTAAACCTTGCTGTAAGTTTGGTAGGTAGGTACCAAAGTAATCCCGGCAAGGAACACTGGACAGCGGTCAAGAACATCCTGAAGTACCTGAAAAGGACTAAGGATATGTTTCTCGTATATGGAGGTGACGAAGAGCTCGTCGTAAAGGGTTACGTCGACGCTAGCTTCGACACAGATCCGGATGACTCCAGTCACAAACGGATACGTGTTATTTTGAATGGTGGAGCGGTAAGCTGGTGCAGTTGCAAGCAAAGCGTCGTGGCGGGTTCTACATGCAAAGCGGAGTACATAGCAGCCTCGGAGGCAGCACATGAGCAGTATGGATGAAGGAGTTCATCACCGACCTGGAGTCATTCCAAATGCGTCGGGTCCAATGGCTCTCTTCTGTGACAACACTGGAGCTATTGCCCTTGCAGGAGCCCAGGTTTCACAAAAGGACCAGGCATATCAAGCGTCGCTCAACTCCATACGTGAACATGTTCAAGATGGAGACATAGATATTTGTAAAGTGCACACGGATTTGAATGTAGCAGATCCGTTGACTAAACCTCTTTCACGAGCAAAACATGATCAACACCAGTACTCTATGGGTGTTCGATTCATCACAATGTAACTAGATTATTGACTCTAGTGCAATGGGAGACTGTTGGAAATATGCCCTAAGGCAATAATAAAATGGTTATTATTATATTTCCTTGTTCATGATAATTGTCTGTTATTCATGCTATAATTGTGTTATTCCGGAAATCGTAATACATGTGTGAATACATAGACCACAACATGTCCCTGTAAGCCTCTAGTGACTAGCTCGTTGATCAATAGATGGTTACGGTTTCCTGACCATGGACATTGGATGTCATTGATAACGGGATCACATCATTAGGAGAATGATGTGATGGACAAGACCCAATCCTAAGCCTAGCACTAGATCGTGTAGTTCGTTTGCTAAAGCTTTTCCAATGTCAAGTAACTTTTCCTTAGACCATGAGATTGTGCAAGCAGGATACCGTAGGAGTGCTTTGGGTGCACCAAACGTCACAACGTAACTGGTGGTATAAGGTGCACTACGGGTATCTCCGAAAGTATCTGTTGGGTTGGCACGAATCGAGACTGGGATTTGTCACTCCATGTAACGGAGAGGTACCTCTGGGCCCACTCGGTAGGACATCATCATAATGAGCTCAATGTGATCAAGGAGTTGTTCACGGGATGATGTGTTACGGAACGAGTAAAGAGACTTGCCGGAACGAGAATTGAACAAGGTATCGAGATACCGACGATCGAATCTCGGCAAGTATCGTACCGATAGCAAAGGAATTGCGTACGGAGTTGATTGAATCCTCGACATCGTGGTTCATCCGATGAGATCATCGAGGAGCATGTGGGAGCCAACATGGGTATCCAGATCCCGCTGTTGTTATTGACCGGAGAGTCGTCTCGGTCATGTCTGCGTGTCTCCCGAACCCGTAGGGTCTACACACTTAAGGTTCGGTGACGCTAGGGTTATAGAGATATTATTATGCGGTAACCGAAGGTTGTTTCGGAGTCTCGGATGAGATCCTGGACGTCACGAGGAGTTCGGAATGGTCCGAGGTAAAGATTTATATATGGGAAGTCCTATTTTGGCCACCGAAAATGTTCGGGATTTTTCGGTATTGTACCGAGAAGGTTCTAGAACGTTCCGGAGTGGGGCCCACCTGCATGGGGACCCACATGAACGTGGGTAGTGGGGGCAAGGCCCCACACCCCTAGTCAGGCGCACCAAGATTCCCCCTTAGAAGGAATAAGATCATATCCCGAAGGGATAAGATCAAGATCCTAAAAAAGGGGGATAACAATCGGTGGGGAAGGAAAGGATGGGATTCTTTCCTTCCACCTTTGCAACGCCCCAATGGACTTGGAGGGCAAGAAAAGCCCCCTCCACCCCTATATATAGTGAGGGGTGCATGGAGAAACAGCTCAGCCCCTGGCGCCTCCCTCTCCCTCCCGTGACACCTCTTCCTCCTCCAGTAGCGCTTGGCGAAGCCCTGCTGAAATCCCGCTGCTTCCACCACCACACACCGTCGTGCTGCTGGACTCCATCAACTCTCCTCCCCCCTTGCTGGATCAAGAAGGAGAGAGTCTCTACTCCGTACGTGTGTTGAACGCGGAGGTGCCGTCCGTTCGGCGCTCGGTCATCGGTGATTTGGATCACGACGAGTACGACTCCATCAACCCCGTTCTCTTGAACGCTTCCGCTCGCGATCTAAGGGTATGTAGATACACTCCCCTCTCACTCTGTTGCTAGATGACTTCATAGATTGATCTTGGTGATGCGTAGAAAATTTTAAAATTCTGCTAGTTCCCCACACGTGCCGTTGTCGGTGATGATCCTGTTGGGCACACCGAATGGCAAACTATCCCTTTAAAGAACTTGATGGCTGATTGTGCTGTCACCCTTCCTCACTACTTCCACCTCCGGCCACTTTGTGAACTTGTTGATAGCAACATACAAGTACTCAAAGCCCCCGGTAGCAGGGGGAAAGGGCCCAGTATGTCGAGCCCCCAGACCGAAAATGGCCAGGAGAGAGGGATTGTCTGAAGAGCTTGAGCTGGTTGATGCGATTTCTTCGAATGAAACTGGCATGCTTCACACTTAGTTACTAGTGCAGTCGCATCCTGGAGAGCGGTGGGCCAAAAGAAACTTGCTGGAATGCTTTGCTGACAAGTGCTCTTTATCCTATGTGAGAGCCACATATGCCTCCATGTAGTTTCTACAACAGCTCTAGTCCATCCTCCGAGGATGCACTTCAATTTGACACCGTTTGGTCTCTTTCTGTATAGGACGTCATCGACGAACTTGTACATAACAGACCGACGGGCTACTCTTTCCGCTTCTTCCTGTTCCTCCGGGAGTCTCCTGTTTGAAGGAAATGGACAATGTGTTGTGCCCATGCTGGAGCCTGGGGCTCGACAGCTAGGACTAAAGGCATCTCCTCCGCTGGGGAACGTTTGTCTCAACGGCAAGGGCCTGAGCCCCTGCTAGAGCCTGTTGTTCCCCGGCAAGCACGTCTTTGATAACGGCAACTCCTTGCCGCGGCTCCCGGGAGCTCTGCCGGGAAGTACTGGCCGAATTCAACTTTCTTTCTTTTCTTGCCGCATTGATGGTGCCACGGATGGTTGGTCAAATGGAGCACAAAAGTTCCTGATTCCACAGGCAACTTGAGGCGGCACGCTTTGACAGGTCGTCAGCAATACTGTTTCTCGGCACGAGGGATGTGCTCCATCTGCAGACCGTCAAAGTGCTCTTCCATTTTTCTCACTTACTCCACGTAGGCTTGCATCAATGGACTCTGATAACTCTTAAATTGCCTGACGACAAGCTGTGAATCGCCTCTGATGATGAGCTTCTTGATAACAAGGCTGCCGCTATCCTGAGACCGGCAAGCAAACCCTCGTACTCTGCAGTGTTGTTCGTCGAACTCTCGGGGAAAATGCATTTGGACTACGTACTTGAGGTGCTCTTCGGTGGGTGAACAAGCAGCACGCCAGCAACTGGCCTTGCAGCGAAAAAGCCCCGTCAAAGTACATAACCCCATTGCTGGTCAATTTCCTTGCCGGGGAGAATTGATTCTTGGACCTCCTCGTCTGGCGTTGGGGTCCATTCCACAACGAACTCTGCCAAGGCCCTGCTCTGAATTGTCGAAGTACTTCAAACTTGAGACCAAGCTTGACAATTCCAACGCCACTCCACAATCCTGCCGGTTGCCTCTGGATTTCGCAAAATCCGTTGCAACGGAAAGCGAGTGACGACGGTGATTTCATGTGCTTGAAATAATGGCGCAGCTTCCTCGAGGCCATAAGGAGGCCGAAAAGCAACTTCTGCACGCCAGAATATCTGACCTAGCTCCTTGTAAAAGAGAGCTAACAAAATAAAATGGGCGCTGCACCACCTTTTCTTCTTGCAATGATTCTTCTGACTGCACAGATCTTGTCTTGCCGGGATCAACCCTTGCCGGGGAAGATCCTGCCGTGTCACCTGACAGTCCTGCGCTGGTGTTGCTTCCTCATCAGCTTCTCTCTGCACCACTAACGCAGCACTAACCACTTGATTTGTTGCTGCCAAATATAGCAGCAACGGCTCTCGTGGTTTAGGCGCGACTAGCGTCGGCGGAGAAGAAGGTATTTCTTCAAATCTTGCCAGCGCAGCCTCCGCCTCCGGAGTCCATTTCATCGGACCTGCCTTCTCAAAATTTGAAAAAGGGCAGGGCGCGCTCAGCAGATTTGGAAATAAACCTAGACAGCAACACAGCCGGCAAGACGACGGACATCCTTGACGCGTCTTGGCGCTTCAATCTGCTCAATAGCTTTGATCTTGTGGGGTTCGCTTCGATTCCCCGACAAGATACAAAGAATCCGAGGAGCTTGCCAGAAGGAACACCAAACACGCACTTCTCAGGATTGAGCTTTTAAGTTGATTCTTGCGCATATTTGCAAATGTTTCTTCTAAATCTTGTATGAGCGTCGCTTTGTCCTTGTTTTGACCACTATGTCATCCATGTATGCCTCCATATTTCTATGGAGTTGAGGCTCAAAACTGATTTGGACCGCTCTCCGCAAATGTAGAACCAGTACTTTTCAACCCGAAAGGCTTTCATATCAAAACATACGTACCACATGGGTGATAAATGCGGTCTTTTCTTCATCTTCTTTCGCCATGAAGATCTGATGATACCCTGAGTAGGCATCAAGGAAGGACAGGAGATCACAACCAGCGGCAGGGAAAGGGATCTTTTGGACAGGCTTTATTGATATCTGATAATCGATACACAGCCTCCATTTCCCATTCGCCTTGCGCACTACAACCGGATTGGCCAACCAGGTTAGTGAAGCACCCCTCTGACCAATCCTGCCGCCTCCAGCTTTCTGATTTCCTCGGCAATGAATTCTTGCCGCTCCAAGGCTTGCTTCCTGACCCTTGCTTGACGGGCCGCGCGTGAGGACAGATAGCAAGGGTGCTCAATTACCTCCCTGGGAACACCGGGGATGTCAGACGGTTGCCATGCAAACACGTCGACATTCGCCGCAGGAAGGCAACGAGCACGCTTCCTATTTGTCATCTAGGGTGGAACTTATGGTGAAAGTTCCTCTCGTTTCGTCCTCCCTGACGGGCCCACCTTCTTGGTCTCTGGTGGAGCAGCCTTGGATTTCTTGTTCTTGCCGGTGGAACTCTCTGGTGCATCCTCGACGGAAGCGCAGCACTCCGAGGAGGCGCGCTTACCGGAGTTCGTCACCAAGATTCTCGTCGCTCTTCTTCTTACCCCGGGAGTTCCAGCGGCAGGAGCAGATGCTTTGACGGCGGTGCTGCAACTGCTTCCCGGTAGAGTTGGTCGGCACAGATGAGCGCATCCTTCTTATCGAGAAACAGCTCAGCCCCTGGCGCCTCCCTCTCCCTCCCGTGACACCTCTTCCTCCTCCAGTAGCGCTTGGCGAAGCCCTGCTGAAATCCCGCTGCTTCCACCACCACACCGTCGTGCTGCTGGATCTCCATCAACCTCTCCTCCCCCCTTGCTGGATCAAGAAGGAGGAGACGTCTCTGCTCCGTACGTGTGTTGAACGCGGAGGTGCCGTCCGTTCGGCGCTCGGTCATCGGTGATTTGGATCACGACGAGTACGACTCCATCAACCCCATTCTCTTGAACGCTTCCGCTCGCGATCTACAAGGGTATGTAGATACACTCCCCTCTCACTCGTTGCTAGATGACTTCATAGATTGATCTTGGTGATGCGTAGAAAATTTTAAAATTCTGCTACGTTCCCCAACAGTGGCATCATGAGCTAGGTCTATGCGTAGTATCTTGCACGAGTAGAACACAAAGTAGTTGTGGGCGTCGATTTGTCAATCTTCTTGCCGTTACTAGTCTTATCTTGATTCGGCGGCACTGTGGGATGAAGCGGCCCGGACCGACCTTACACGTACGCTTACGTGAGACAGGTTCCACCGACTGACATGCACTAGTTGCATAAGGTGGCTAGCGGGTATCTGTCTCTCCCACTTTAGTCGGATCGGATTCGATGAACAGGGTCCTTATGAAGGGTAAATAGAAATTGGCATATCACGTTGTGGTTTTGGCGTAGGTAAGAAACGTTCTTGCTAGAAACCTATAGCAGCCACGTAAAAACTTGCAACAACAATTAGAGGACGTCTAACTTGTTTTTGCAGCAAGTGCTTTGTGATGTGATATGGCCAAAGGATGTGATGAATGATATATGTGATGTATGAGATGATCATGTTCTTGTAATAGGAATCACGACTTGCATGTCGATGAGTATGACAACCGGCAGGAGCCATAGGAGTTGTCTTAATTTATTATATGACCTGCGTGTCATTGAAATTCGCCATGTAATTACTTTACTTTATTGCTAACCGTTAGCCGTAGTAGTAGAAGTAATAGTTGGCGAGACAACTTCATGAAGACACGATGATGGAGATCATGATGATGGAGATCATGATGATGGAGATCATGGTGTCATGCCGGTGACGATGATGATCATGGAGCCCCGAAGATGGAGATCAAAAGGAGCAAAGTGATAATGGCCATATCATGTCACTATTTTGATTGCATGAGATGTTTATCATGTTTTTGCATCTTATTTGCTTAGAACGACGGTAGCATATATAAGATGATCCCTTACTAAAATTTCAAGAAAGTGTTCCCCCTAACTGTGCACCGTTGCGAAGGTTCGTTGTTTCGAAGCACTACGTGTTGATCGGGTGTGATAGATTCTAACGTTCGAATACAACGGGTGTAAGCCAGATTTACACAGCAATACACTTAGGTTGACTTGACGAGCCTAGCATGTACAGACATGGCCTCGGAACACAAGAGACCGAAAGGGCGAGCATGAGTCGTATAGAAGATACGATCAACATGGGGATGTTCACCGTTGATGACTAGTCCGTCTCACGTGATGATCGGACACGGCCTAGTCGATTCGGATCATGTAATCACTTAGATGACGAGAGGGATGTCTATCTGAGTGGGAGTTCATTACATAATTTGATTAGATGAACTTAATTGTCATGAACTTAGTCTAAATGTTACATATCTATCTTGTAGATCAAATGGCCAACGCTAATGTTACCCTCAACTTCAACGCGTTCCTAGAGAAAAACAAGCTGAAAGACGATGGTAGCAACTATGCGGACTGGGTCCATAACCTGAGGATTATCCTCATAGCTGCCAAGAAATCATATGTCCTTGAAGCACCGTTAGGTGACCCACCTGCTCTCCCAGCACTGCCAGACGATTTGAACGTTTGGCAAACACGCACCGATGATTACTCCTTCATTCAGTGCGGCATGCTCTTCAGCTTAGAACCGGGGCTCCAAAAGCGTTTTGAGCATCACGGAGCATATGAGATGTTCGAAGAGCTGAAAATGGTTTTCCAAGCTCATGCCCGGATCGAGAGATATGAAGTCTCCGATAAGTTCTACAGCTGTAAGATGGAGGAAAATAGTTCTGTCAGCGAGCACATACTCAAAATGTCTGGGTTGCACAGCCGCTTGTCTCAGCTGGGAGTTAATCTCCCGGATGACGCGGTCGTTGACAGAATCCTTCAGTCGCTTCCACCTAGCTACAAGAGCTTCGTGATGAACTTCAACATGCAGGGGATGGAAAAGACCATTCCTGAGGTATATGCGATGCTGAAGTCAGCGGAGGCAGAGATCAGAAAGGAACATCAAGTGTTGATGGTGAATAAAACCACTAAGTTCAAGAAGGGCAAGGGTAAGAAGAACTTCAAGAAGGACGGCAAGGGAGTTGCCGCGTCCGGTAAGCCAGCTGCCGGGAAGAAGTCGAAGAATGGACCCAAGCCTGAGACTGAGTGCTTTTATTGCAAGGGAAACGGTCACTGGAAGCGAAACTGCCCCAAGTACTTGGCGGACAAGAAGGCCGGCAATACCAAAGGTATATATGATATACATGTAATTGATGTGTACCTTACCAGCACTCGTAGTAGTTCCTGGGTATTTGATACCGGTGCGGTTGCTCATATTTGTAACTCAAAGCAGGAACTGCGGAATCAGCGTAGACTGGCAAAGGACGAGGTGACGATGCGCGTCGGGAATGGTTCCAAGGTCGATGTGATCGCCGTCGGCACGCTACCTCTGCATCTACCTACGGGATTAGTTTTAAACCTTAATAATTGTTATTTAGTACCAGCTTTGAGCATGAACATTGTATCTGGATCTCGCTTAATGCGAGATGGCTACTCATTTAAATCTGAGAATAATGGTTGTTCTATTTATATGAGAGATATGTTTTATGGTCATGCCCCGCTGGTGAATGGTTTATTTTTATTGAATCTCGAACGTGATGTTACACATGTTTATAATGTGAATGCCAAGAAATGCAAGGTTGATAACGATAGTCCCACATACTGGTGGCACTGCCGCCTTGGTCATATCGGTGTTAAACGCATGAAGAAACTCCATGCAGATGGACTTTTGGAGTCTCTTGATTATGAATCATTTGACAGATGCGAACCATGCCTCTTGGGCAAGATGACCAAGACTCCGTTCTCCGGAACAATGGAGCGAGCAACCAACTTATTGGAGATCATACATACTGATGTGTGTGGTCCAATGAGTGTTGAGGCTCGCGGTGGTTATCGTTATGTTCTCACCCTCACCGATGATTTGAGTAGATATGGGTATGTCTACTTGATGAAGCACAAGTCTGAGACCTTTGAAAAGTTCAAGGAATTTCAGAGTGAGGTTGAGAATCAACGTGACAAGAAAATAAAGTTCTTACGATCAGATCGTGGAGGAGAATATTTGAGTCATGAATTTGGCACGCACTTAAGGAAATGTGGAATTGTTTCACAACTCACGCCGCCTGGAACACCTCAGCGGAATGGTGTGTCCGAACGTCGTAATCGCACTCTATTGGATATGGTGCGATCTATGATGTCTCTTACCGATTTACCGCTATCCTTTTGGGGTTATGCTTTAGAGACTGCCGCATTCACTTTAAATAGGGCACCATCAAAATCCGTTGAGACGACACCGTATGAATTATGGTTTGGGAAGAAACCTAAGCTGTCGTTTCTGAAAGTTTGGGGATGCGATGCTTATGTGAAGAAACTTCAACCAGAGAAGCTCGAACCCAAGTCGGAAAAATGCGTATTCATAAGATACCCTAAGGAAACTATTGGGTATACCTTCTACCTAAGATCCGAGGGCAAGATCTTTGTTGCCAGGAATGGATCCTTTCTAGAGAAAGAGTTTCTCTCGAAAGAAGTAAGTGGGAGGAAAGTGGAGCTTGATGAGATGACCCTCGAACCGGAGAGTAGCGCAGCACAGGAAAATGTTTCTGTGGAGCCTACACCGGCTAGAGAGGAAGTTATTGATAATGATCATGATCAAGCTACCACTGAACTTCGAAGGTCCACGAGGACACGTTCCGCACCAGAGTGGTATGGCAATCCTGTCCTGGAAATCATGTTGTTAGACAACAGTGAACCTTCGAACTATGAAGAAGCGATGGCGGGCCCGGATTCCGACAAATGGCTTAAAGCCATGAAATCCGAGATAGGATCCATGTATGAAAACGAAGTATGGACTTTGACTGACTTGCCCGATGATCGGCAAGACATAGAAAATAAATGGATCTTTAAGAAGAAGACTGACGCGGATGGTAATGTGACCATCTATAAGGCTCGGCTTGTCGCTAAGGGTTATCGACAAGTTCAAGGGGTTGACTACGATGAGACTTTCTCACCCGTAGCGAAGCTGAAATCCGTCAGAATCATGTTAGCAATTGCCGCATACTATGATTATGAGATATGGCAAATGGACGTCAAAACGGCATTCCTTAATGGTTTTCTTAAGGAAGAGTTGTATATGATACAATCGGAAGGTTTTGTCGACCCTGAGAATGCTGACAAGGTATGCAAGCTCCAGCGCTCAATCTATGGGCTGGTGCAAGCATCTCGGAGTTGGAACATTCGCTTTGACGAGATGATCAAAGCGTTTGGGTTCACACAGACTTATGGAGAAGCCTGTGTTTACAAGAAAGTGAGTGGGAGCTCTGTAGCATTTCTCATATTATATGTGGATGACATACTGCTGATGGGAAATGATATAGAATTCTTGGAAAGTATAAAGGCCTACTTGAATAAGTGTTTTTCAATGAAGGACCTTGGAGAAGCTGCTTATATATTAGGCATCAAGATCTATAGAGATAGATCGAGACGCCTCATAGGTCTTTCGCAAAGCACATACCTTGATAAGATATTGAAGAAGTTCAATATGGATATTTCCAAGAAGGGGTTCTTGCCTGTATTGCAAGGTGTGAAATTGAGCTCGGCTCAATGCCCGACCACGGCAAAAGATATAGAAGAGATGAGTGTCATCCCCTATGCCTCAGCCATAGGGTCTATTATGTATGCCATGCTGTGTACCAGACCTGATGTAAACCTTGCTGTAAGTTTGGTAGGTAGGTACCAAAGTAATCCCGGCAAGGAACACTGGACAGCGGTCAAGAACATCCTGAAGTACCTGAAAAGGACTAAGGATATGTTTCTCGTATATGGAGGTGACGAAGAGCTCGTCGTAAAGGGTTACGTCGACGCTAGCTTCGACACAGATCCGGATGACTCCAAGTCACAAACCGGATACGTGTATATTTTGAATGGTGGAGCGGTAAGCTGGTGCAGTTGCAAGCAAAGCGTCGTGGCGGGTTCTACATGCAAAGCGGAGTACATAGCAGCCTCGGAGGCAGCACATGAAGCAGTATGGATGAAGGAGTTCATCACCGACCTAGGAGTCATTCCAAATGCGTCGGGTCCAATGGCTCTCTTCTGTGACAACACTGGAGCTATTGCCCTTGCCAAGGAGCCCAGGTTTCACAAAAGGACCAGGCATATCAAGCGTCGCTTCAACTCCATACGTGAACATGTTCAAGATGGAGACATAGATATTTGTAAAGTGCACACGGATTTGAATGTAGCAGATCCGTTGACTAAACCTCTTTCACGAGCAAAACATGATCAACACCAGTACTCTATGGGTGTTCGATTCATCACAATGTAACTAGATTATTGACTCTAGTGCAAGTGGGAGACTGTTGGAAATATGCCCTAGAGGCAATAATAAAATGGTTATTATTATATTTCCTTGTTTATGATAATTGTCTGTTATTCATGCTATAATTGTGTTATCCGGAAATCGTAATACATGTGTGAATACATAGACCACAACATGTCCCTAGTAAGCCTCTAGTTGACTAGCTCGTTGATCAATAGATGGTTACGGTTTCCTGACCATGGACATTGGATGTCATTGATAACGGGATCACATCATTAGGAGAATGATGTGATGGACAAGACCCAATCCTAAGCCTAGCACTAGATCGTGTAGTTCGTTTGCTAAAGCTTTTCCAATGTCAAGTAACTTTTCCTTAGACCATGAGATTGTGCAACTCCCGGATACCGTAGGAGTGCTTTGGGTGCACCAAACGTCACAACGTAACGGGGTGGCTATAAAGGTGCACTACGGGTATCTCCGAAAGTATCTGTTGGGTTGGCACGAATCGAGACTGGGATTTGTCACTCCATGTAACGGAGAGGTACCTCTGGGCCCACTCGGTAGGACATCATCATAATGAGCTCAATGTGATCAAGGAGTTGTTCACGGGATGATGTGTTACGGAAACGAGTAAAGAGACTTGCCGGTAACGAGATTGAACAAGGTATCGAGATACCGACGATCGAATCTCGGGCAAGTATCGTACCGATAGACAAAGGGAATTGCGTACGGGAGTGATTGAATCCTCGACATCGTGGTTCATCCGATGAGATCATCGAGGAGCATGTGGGAGCCAACATGGGTATCCAGATCCCGCTGTTGGTTATTGACCGGAGAGTCGTCTCGGTCATGTCTGCGTGTCTCCCGAACCCGTAGGGTCTACACACTTAAGGTTCGGTGACGCTAGGGTTATAGAGATATTAGTATGCGGTAACCCGAAGGTTGTTCGGAGTCTCGGATGAGATCCTGGACGTCACGAGGAGTTCCGGAATGGTCCGGAGGTAAAGATTTATATATGGGAAGTCCTATTTTGGCCACCGGAAAATGTTCGGGATTTTTCGGTATTGTACCGAGAAGGTTCTAGAACGTTCCGGAGTGGGGCCCACCTGCATGGGGGGACCCACATGAACGTGGGTAGTGGGGGCAAGGCCCCACACCCCTAGTCAAGGCGCACCAAGATTCCCCCTTAGAAGGAATAAGATCATATCCCGAAGGGATAAGATCAAGATCCCTAAAAAAGGGGGATAACAATCGGTGGGGAAGGGAAAGGATGGGATTTCTTTCCTTCCACCTTTGCCAACGCCCCAATGGACTTGGAGGGCAAGAAACCAGCCCCCTCCACCCCTATATATAGTGAGGAGGTGCATGGGAGAAACAGCTCAGCCCCTGGCGCCTCCCTCTCCCTCCCGTGACACCTCTTCCTCCTCCAGTAGCGCTTGGCGAAGCCCTGCTGAAATCCCGCTGCTTCCACCACCACACCGTCGTGCTGCTGGATCTCCATCAACCTCTCCTCCCCCCTTGCTGGATCAAGAAGGAGGAGACGTCTCTACTCCGTACGTGTGTTGAACGCGGAGGTGCCGTCCGTTCGGCGCTCGGTCATCGGTGATTTGGATCACGACGAGTACGACTCCATCAACCCCGTTCTCTTGAACGCTTCCGCTCGCGATCTACAAGGGTATGTAGATACACTCCCCTCTCACTCGTTGCTAGATGACTTCATAGATTGATCTTGGTGATGCGTAGAAAATTTTAAAATTCTGCTACGTTCCCCAACACGTGCCGTTGTCGGTGATGATCCTGTTGGGCACACCGAAATGGCAAACTATCCCTTTAAAGAACTTGACGGCTGATTGTGCTGTCACCTTCCTCACTACTTCCACCTCCGGCCACTTTGTGAACTTGTTGATAGCAACATACAAGTACTCAAAGCCCCCGGTAGCACGGGGGAAAGGGCCCAGTATGTCGAGCCCCCAGACCGAAAATGGCCAGGAGAGAGGGATTGTCTGAAGAGCTTGAGCTGGTTGATGCGATTTCTTCGAATGAAACTGGCATGCTTCACACTTAGTTACTAGTGCAGTCGCATCCTGGAGAGCGGTGGGCCAAAAGAAACCTTGCTGGAATGCTTTGCTGACAAGTGCTCTTTATCCTATGTGAGAGCCACATATGCCTCCATGTATTTCTACCAACAGCTCTAGTCCATCCTCCCGAGGAATGCACTTCAATTTGACACCGTTTGGTCTCTTTCTGTATAGGACGTCATCGACGAACTTGTACATAACAGACCGACGGGCTACTCTTTCCGCTTCTTCCTGTTCCTCCGGGAGTTCTCCTGTTTGAAGGAAATGGACAATGTGTTGTGCCCATGCTGGAGCCTGGGGCTCGACAGCTAGGACTAAAGGCATCTCCTCCGCTGGGGGAACGTTTGTCTCAACGGCAAGGGCCTGAGCCCCTGCTAGAGCCTGTTGTTCCCCGGCAAGCACGTCTTTGATAACGGCAACTCCTTGCCGGCGGCTCCCGGGAGCTCTGCCGGGAAGTACTGGCCAGAATTCAACTTTCTTCTCTTTTCTTGCCGCATTGATGGTGCCACGGATGGTTGAGTCAAATGGAGCACAAAAGTTCCTGATTCCACAGGCAACTTGAGGGCGGCACGCTTTGACAGGTCGTCAGCAATACTGTTCTCGGCACGAGGGATGTGCTCCATCTGCAGACCGTCAAAGTGCTCTTCCATTTTTCTCACTTCATCCACGTAGGCTTGCATCAATGGACTCTGATAACTCTTATTAACTTGCCTGACGACAAGCTGTGAATCGCCTCTGATGATGAGCTTCTTGATAACAAGGTCTGCCGCTATCCTGAGACCGGCAAGCAAACCCTCGTACTCTGCAGTGTTGTTCGTCGAACTCTCCCGGGGAAAATGCATTTGGACTACGTACTTGAGGTGCTCTTCGGTGGGTGCAACAAGCAGCACGCCAGCACTGGCGCCTTGCAGCGAAAAAGCCCCGTCAAAGTACATAACCCATTGCTGGTCAATTTCCTTGCCGGGGAGAATTGATTCTTGGACCTCCTCGTCTGGCGTTGGGGTCCATTCCACAACGAACTCTGCCAAGGCCCTGCTCTGAATTGTCGAAGTACTTTCAAACTTGAGACCAAAGCTTGACAATTCCAACGCCCACTCCACAATCCTGCCGGTTGCCTCTGGATTTCGCAAAATCCGTTGCAACGGAAAGCGAGTGACGACGGTGATTTCATGTGCTTGAAAATAATGGCGCAGCTTCCTCGAGGCCATAAGGAGGCCGAAAAGCAACTTCTGCACGCCAGAATATCTTGACCTAGCTCCTTGTAAAAGAGAGCTAACAAAATAAAATGGGCGCTGCACCACCTTTTTCTTCTGCAATGATTCTTCTGACTGCACAGATCTTGTCTTGCCGGGATCAACCCTTGCCGGGGAAGATCCTGCCGTGTCACCTGACAGTCCTGCCGCTGGTGTTGCTTCCTCATCAGCTTCTCTCTGCACCACTAACGCAGCACTAACCACTTGATTTGTTGCTGCCAAATATAGCAGCAACGGCTCTCGTGGTTTAGGCGCGACTAGCGTCGGCGGAGAAGAAAGGTATTTCTTCAAATCTTGCAGCGCAGCCTCCGCCTCCGGAGTCCATTTCATCGGACCTGCCTTCTTCAAAATTTGAAAAAGGGCAGGGCGCGCTCAGCAGATTTGGAAATAAACCTGCTTAGAGCAGCAACACAGCCGGCAAGACGACGGACATCCTTGACGCGTCTTGGCGCTTCAATCTGCTCAATAGCTTTGATCTTGTCGGGGTTCGCTTCGATTCCCCGACAAGATACAAAGAATCCGAGGAGCTTGCCAGAAGGAACACCAAACACGCACTTCTCAGGATTGAGCTTTAAGTTGATCTTGCGCATATTTGCAAATGTTTCTTCTAAATCTTGTATGAGCGTCGCTTTGTCCTTGGTTTTGACCACTATGTCATCCATGTATGCCTCCATATTTCTATGGAGTTGAGGCTCAAAACTGATTTGGACCGCTCTCGCAAATGTAGAACCAGTACTTTTCAACCCGAAAGGCATTCATATAAAACAATACGTACCACATGGGGTGATAAATGCGGTCTTTTCTTCATCTTCTTTCGCCATGAAGATCTGATGATACCCTGAGTAGGCATCAAGGAAGGACAGGAGATCACAACCAGCGGCAAGGGAAAGGGATCTTTTGGACAGGCTTTATTGATATCTGTATAATCGATACACAGCCTCCATTTCCCATTCGCCTTGCGCACTACAACCGGATTGGCCAACCAGGTTAGGTGAAGCACCCCTCTGACCAATCCTGCCGCCTCCAGCTTTCTGATTTCCTCGGCAATGAATTCTTGCCGCTCCAAGGCTTGCTTCCTGACCCTCTGCTTGACGGGCCGCGCGTGAGGACAGATAGCAAGGTGGTGCTCAATTACCTCCCTGGGAACACCGGGGATGTCAGACGGTTGCCATGCAAACACGTCGACATTCGCCCGCAGGAAGGCAACGAGCACGCTTTCCTATTTGTCATCTAGGGTGGAACTTATGGTGAAAGTTCCTCTCGTTTCGTCCTCCCTGACGGGCACCTTCTTGGTCTCTGGTGGAGCAGCCTTGGATTTCTTGTTCTTGCCGGTGGAACTCTCTGGTGCATCCTCGACGGAAGCGCAGCACTCCGAGGAGGCGCGCTTACCGGAGTTCGCACCAAGATTCTCGTCGCTCTTCTTCTTACCCCCGGGAGTTCCAGCGGCAGGAGCAGATGCTTTGACGGCAGGTGCTGCAACTGCTTCCCGGTAGAGTTGGTCGGCACAGATGAGCGCATCCTTCTTATCGGAATGGATAGTAATGACACTCAACGGCCCGGGCATCTTCAAAACATTATACGCGTAGTGTGATGCCGCCATGAACTTATCCTTCATTGGCCGACCAAGGATCCCATTGTATGACATAGGGATCTTGGCGACATCAAACACTACCTTCTCGGTCCTGTAGTTGAGCTCGCTACCAAATGTCACCGGTAGCATAATCTTGCCCTTTGGCTGGGTTCTTCCTGGATTGACCCCTTGAAACATGCCCGTTTCTTCGAGATCTTCATCAGGAATTTGAAGCCTCTTGAGCACATCTGGTGAGATTAGGTTCAGCCCGGCCCCACCGTCAACTAGCATTTTCGTCACCTTGAGGTTGCGGATTGTTGGTGAGACCAACAATGGCAAGCACCCGACCGCGGTTGTGCGATCAGGGTGATCCTCAGCGTCGAAAATGATAGGCGTGTTGGACCACTTCAGGGGCTTACATGCATCTGGTGACGGCTCTGTTGCATTGACTTCCCGCACCCACTATTTGAGTCAACGGTGGGAAGAATGCAACGAGGCACCCCCATCGATACACATGGCCTCTGTAGCTTTCTGGAATTCTTGCTCACTGGACTCATCGTCTTCTTCATCATCATCTTCTTCCTTGTCTCGGACTCGAGCGGGCCTCTCTCTCTGCTGCTTGGCCTTGCCGTGGTGACCCCCTCGGCCACCGCGCTTCTTGCCGGATCCGTCAGCACCGTCATGGGACTTCTCCTTATCTCGCCTTTCATATTCAGCCCTCTGTTTCTCGGCAAGCTGTTCAACTTGTCAGTAGTTTTGGAGATCGTGGCCCTTGGTGCGATGGATCTTGCAATACTGCTTGCTGGAGCTTTCCGACTTGTCGGCCGCCGCCAAGGCCTGACAGGAAGAGCACCCGGCAAGTTCCTTGCTGGGGTCGTCAACCTTGGCCTTCTTGGCGGCGCCGGGGTTGCCGGATTCTTCGACAGCAAGCACGGCCTTGCCTCTGCGTTTCTTGTTCCGCTGCCGGCCTTTCCTTGATTGGGTCGCAGCGTCTTCATCTTCCGATTCGCCCCCCGCGCCAACAGCCTCGCCAGGGAGTTTCCTCCCCTCTTCAGCTCGAGCGCATTTGTCGGCCAAAGCGTAAAGCTCAGTGATACTCCTGACTTTGTTCATTGCCCGCTCTTCCCGCATTTTGCGGTTGCGCATGTTCTGATGAAACGCGCTAACAACAGCGGCAGGGTGAACGTCAGGAATATTGTACTGCACCCGGTTGAATCTCTGGATAGACTTGCGCAGGGATTCACCCTCCTTCTGAGGGATGATATGCAAATCACTCTCTTGGCCAGGAGCTTGGTGGCCTCCAACAAAGGTGCCAAAAAACTGATGGCACAGATCTGACCAAGAAGAAATAGAATTCTCCGGCAGATGCATCAACCATGACCTGACGTTGGGTTTGAGCACCAACGAGAAGTAATTGGCAAGTATCTTGTCATCTCGGCCCCCGGCAGCCTGCATCACAATGGTGTAAATGCTCAAGAACTCCGAGGGATGAGTCTTGCCGTCATATTTCTCCGGGACCTCTGGCTTGAAGGTTCGGGAATTGGGCCACTGGACTTGCCGCAGCTCACGGGTAAACGCTGGAGTCCCTACCTCATAAGGCAAGTCTCCAGCGTCCCCTGGCGCAAGCTCATCGACAGCCGGCCCTGCGCGCTTATCAGACTGATAGCGCGCTTCCCGTCGCCGCTCGATGGTAGTTCGAGCGTCCTCTTTGCCTCATTCCTGCAGAACTTGACGCTGGTCACGGTGCATCCGTGGATCGGACGACACCGTGGAATCCTCATCACGGCGATCGACCTGCTGGGTTGTCGCCCGCCGCTGGTGTCGCGGAGGGGAGTGCACCATGGTTGCACCACCTCCGGTTTTCTCCACATCGGCTCGCGCCGGATCGACGGGCCTTCGCTGTGAGGGCCCTGCCTCTTGTGGTCCATCTTTGTTGGCCAAAGATGTTGGCGTGCGACACCTATGGGATCCCAAAGGACCCCTTTATGATTCGGCGGGGGGAGAGGTGTGCGCAAAGAGCAGAACCAACGATCGACGCGGGGAGATTTTACCTAGGTTCGGGCCGCTAATCAGCGTAAAACCCTACTCCTGCCTTGTTTTATTATCGGTGTTCTTGAGCCCATGCTCCAGGAGCGCTCGCAGTGAACAGTACGTTCAAAGAGCAGCTACGCATGCAGAATGGGCCAGAAGATCGTCCTCCCCTGTAGCAGTTGCCTTGGGCCTCCTTTTATATCACCAAGGGGTCACCATAGTGGCGAAATGTACATACATTGAGGTGTAAAGTAGCTATAGGGTCATCATACCTAACCCCTGACGGATTAGGACGAACGCATTTAATGCACCGTGAGGTGTCCGTTTAGGTGTCCTCACTTTCTTGGGGATGGAAAAAGGGGCCATCCCATCAGCACCGCTTAAGCTCTCCTCCACTGGCGCGTCACCACGCTGCGGTGGCACAGCAACAAAATCTTGCTGGGTGCTGAATCTTGCCGGGCGCCGAGCCTTGCCGGGCGCAGAATCTTGCCGGGCTTCGCAGGCCACCCCGGCAAGATCTTGCCGGGGAAGCTAGCCTTCGGATTCCAGCTCTTCTTATCTGCTGATCCTCAGATCTTTGACTTGAGAATTTCCTTGGTGGCCTGAGTCAACCTCGAACTGTTCCCCGACAAGCCTTGCCGCGAGTATGGCTACAACTGCCCGTGCACAAGTACGGGGTACTAATGGCCCAATACTTAGTACACCGACAAGAGGAGATGGTGTTGTTGAAGATGTTGATGGAGATGGCCCTCCCAAAGATGGGAGAGTTGTTGGTGATGATGATGACGATGATTTCCCCCTCCGGGGGGGAAGTTCCCCCGGCGGAATCGCTCCGCCGGAGGACAAAAGTGCTCCTGCCCAAGTGCCGGCTCGAGATGGCGGTGCTTCGTCCTGAAAGTCCTCTCCCCATTTTTTCTAGATCAAAATGATTTATATACCAGAAGAGGGGCACCGGAGGTGGGCCAAGGAGGGCACAACCCACCAGGGCGCGCTTGGGCTCCCTGGCACGCCCAGGTGGGTTGTGCCCACCTGGTGGGCCCCCTCTGGTAGTTATTTGCTCCAATAATTCTTAAATAATCCATAAAAAATCTCCATGAAGTTTTAGCTTATTTGGAGTTATGCAGAATAGGTAGCTCTGACGTGCTTTTTCTAGTCCAGAATTCCAACTGCCGGTATTCTCCCTCTTTGTGTAAACCTTGCAAATTATGAGAGAAAAGGCATTAGAATTACTCCAAAAAGCATTATTATGCATAAAAACATTATAAATAACAGTAGGTAAACATGATGCAAAATGGACGTATCAGTCAATTTCATCATCTTGATTTGATTCGTGTTCGCTACTTTGATAATTTGATATGTGGGTAGACTGGTGCTTGGGTGCTGTTCTTACTTGAACAAACCTCCTACTTATGATTAAACCCCTCGCAACCATCCTTAACTACGAGAAAAGTATTAAGATAAAATCTAACCATAGCATTAAACTTTTGGATCCAAATCGGTCCCTTACGAAGTAGCGCATAAACTAGGGTTTAAGCTTCTGTCACTCTAGCAACCCATCATCTAATAACTACTCCACAATGCATTCCCTTAGGCCCAAATATGGTGAAGTGTCATGTAGTTGACGTTCACATGACACCACTAAGGGAATCACAACATACATATCATCAAAATATCGAACACATATCAAGTTCACATGATTACTTGCAAGATTACTTCTCTCGTGACCTCAAGAACAAAAGTAACTACTCACAAATAATAATCATGCTCAAGATCAGAGGGGTATTAAATAGCATAATGGGTCTGAACATATAATCTTCCACCAAATAAACCATATAGTACTCAACTACAAGATGTAATCAACACTACTAGTCACCCACATGTACCAATTTGAGGTTCCGGTACAAAGATTGAACACAAGAGATGAACTAGGGTTTGAGAGGAGATGGTGTTGTTGAAGATGTTGATGGAGATGGCCCTCCCAAAGATGGGAGAGTTGTTGGTGATGACGATGGCGATGATTTCCCCCTCCGGGAGGGAAGTTCCCCGGCGGAACCGCTCCGCTGGAGGGCAAAAGTGCTCCTGCCCAAGTTCCGCCTCGAGACGGCGGTGCTTCGTCCCGAAAGTCCCCTCCTGATTTTTTCTAGGTCAAAATGACCTATATACCAGAAGATGGGCACCAGAGGTGGGCCGAGGAGGGCACAACCCACCAGGGCGCGCCTGGGCTCCCTGGCGCGCCCAGGTGGGTTGTGCCCACCTGGTGGGGGCCCTCTGTTAGTTATTTGCTCCAATATTTTTCATATATTGCAAAACAATTCTCCGTAAATTATCAGCTTATTTGGAGATGTGCAGAATAGGTAACTCTGACGTAGCTTTTTCAGGTCCAGAATCCCAGCTGCCGGTATTCTCCCTCTGTCGGTGCAACAAACCCTGGTGTATTTTGCCCGGACTGTACACATGCTCAAGAGCAAAGTTGCAGCATCTAAGACAAGGCCAAGCAGAAGATATAGCTCTTTGAGAAATCAAAGGGCGGATCAAGAAGACCAAGACAAGCCAAAGAAGCAAGGTATCACTAAGGAAAAAACTCCCTTGCCGGGCAGGCAAGCTAGCAAGGTCGAGGTCACCCCGAAGACAAGTCTCAAGACTCCCCCGGCAAGCTTGCCAGGGACGCCGAGGGCAGATCACCCCGCCAAGGCTCCATCGCTCCACCTCACAGCAACGCAAGTCACCTATCGGTGCGGTGTCGAGCCCCCAAGTGATTAAATGGCTGGTATTTGGCACGTGGCAGCCATTTCTGAGGAAGATCACCCTCAAATGATACTCGTCCAGAGGCGTGTCACGCAGGCAGGCGAGAAGGTGGATGAATAGCACGGCAAGGCTTGCCGGGCTACCCTGCGATGTGACACTAAGTGGTGCATTTAATGCACCCTGTCCTATCTGCAGAGTTAGGTATGATAGCACTGTGGCTATCTAATCACTGTATAAAGACTGTTTTGCCATTGTGGTAACCCCTTGACCTATAAAAGGAGGGCCGTGGCAACCTTAGGAAGGATTCGGACCCTTGTACACTGATACGCGCGTAGCTGCTCTCGTCCCGAGGCAACCTTGCCGGGCTTGAGCACTGCGTCTCCACCACGGTCCTTTCATCAATCCACCAAAGCAGGAGTAGGGTTTTACGCCTCGCGGCGGCGCACCCGAACCTGGGTAAAAACTGCCCGTTTCATCACTGATGTGCTGCTCTACGGTCTCCGCTCTTTGTGCAACGCGCCCTTCCCCCTTGCCGAACCACAAGGGGCCGATAGCCCCATAGGTGGTCGTGTTGAACCATGACATCTTTGGCGTGCCAAGTAGGGGGAGCGCTTGTGTGAACCCGAGGGTGTAAGCAGCACGTCATCTTCATCATCATCTTCTTCATCGACGGCTTCATCATCCATGGCGCCCAAGAAAAATCTAGCGCTACAGCTCACCCGTCCACCTCGAAGGCCTCCTTGCATGCAGCCACTGATGTCGTGGGGGTTACGGGGACGTGGACGCCGCGGGGGATGTGACCGGCGTAGGCGGCGCCATCACCGTTCCCCCTGCGGCCGAAGCAGGAGCGGGGGGCGCCGGGGGAGGACAGCGTCAACAGCATCCTAGCGGCCATGCTCCACAAGATGCGGGTGGGGAGAATATCCCATCTCCACCTCTCCACTTCACTGAAGGATGCAGCCACAGCGATGGCGCTCGCTCTGGTGCGAATCGCAACCTTCTAGCTGCCCCCGCTACAGGTGCGGATGCAAGGCACGCACCATCCCCAGGGCAAGCTAGCCAAGGCGATGCCCCGAATGGGGTCGTCAATCCCCAAGCACATCTACCTCGTCGCCATGCCACTTTAGCGATAGGCTCGCGGTGATGAGAGCACGGCGCCGCCACTACTGACATCGTCAGAAGTCAGGCGACGTCGCGACCTGCATCGTCGTCTATGCCGAGCACCGCTTCGGAAGCCATGGCACGGGCCCAACTCCTGTTGAGATTTCCGCTAGCGGACGATCAAATGGATGGGTGGAGAGCCACCATTCAAAGCCTGATTGGTTTCGCTGAGGCGGGAGGATCACGGCGAGCAGGCCCGTCACGGCCTCCGCAGGCAGCAACAACGGCCCGAGCCGTTGGCCGTACCGAAGGGGTCACTCCTACGGTGCAGTCCCCTCCACAGCAGCCAGCGCAGGGGCCGCGGCCAGAGCCATGCAATCAAGAACCCGACGAGGTATCAATGGCTTCGTCTGATCCTCGAGCCCGTCGAGATCAGCGGCGGGTCCTGGAAGATAGGCGAGGGGAAGACGCGCGCGTCACCATAGAACGGTGCCGCGACACCCGCCGCCAGTCTGATAGGCGCAATGGTCCCGACGTCGACGAGCCCGCCCCCGGTGGAGATGGATACCTGCCTTTCGAGGTTGGGTGTCCTGCCTTCACTCGCAAGCTGCGGCAAGTCCGTTGGCCGTCTGCCCGTACGTTCAAGCAAGAGATACCAGAGAAGTACGATGGAAGACTGAACCCGGCAGAGTTCTTGAGCATCTACACCATCGCTGTTCAAGCCGCCGGAGGAAGAGATGAGAAGGTATTCGCCAACTACTTCCCTTTGGCACTCAAGCGAAATGTGAGGTCATGAATGATGCACTTACCGGAGAACTCCATCTCGACTTGGGCTGACCTGTGCAATGAGTTTGTTGGCGCCTTCATGGGCGGCCATCAAGAACCAGGGCGGCCCAGCGACTTGCAGCTCCTCCCACAGAAGGAAGGAGAGAGTTTGTGGAAGTATATGCAGAGATTCAGCCGGGTGCACAGGAACATTCCGGACATCCACCCGGCAGCTGTGATAGCTGCATTCCAGTCCAACGTATGCAACTGCAGGATACGTTCCAAGATGAACGTCCGGTTGCCCAAGACTGTGAATGAGTTGTACACTTTGGTGGATAACTGTGCCCAAACAGAGGAGGGGAGGCGACTCCCCGGAGAAGAAGATGGCGTCAACGTTGACTCAGAGGATGACGACGACGCTACCAATCAGAAGAAGAAGAACAAGAAATGCAACAAGAAGCGCAAGGAGAAGACAGTTCTAGCTGTCGAAGGGTCTGGCGTTCCTAGTACCGGCAAGAAGGCCAAGACCGAAGCTCCTGGCAAGGAAGTTGACGCGTGAAATGACTGCCGGGAAGCTGCGGTGGCCGAGAAGGCTGGGAAGGCTGACGGGCCATACTGCAAGATCCATCGGACCAAGGGCCATGATCTCCAAGAGTGTCATCAACTCGAGTAACTCGTCAAGAAGCAGAAGGCTGAGTATGAGAAGCATGACAAAGAGAGAGACCAAGATGGCGTTGGCGGGAAGGGCCAAGGTGGCAGAGGAAGTCGCCCCGGCAAGGTCCCTCAGCATCAAGGGAAGCCTGCCAGAGGCCATGGGAAGAAGGAATGTGATGACGAGAGCGGTGAAGGGGATGAAGAGAAAACAGGCGAGCAGGAGTTCCAGAAGGCCACTGACACCCTATGCATTGACGGAGGTGCATCCTTGCACTCCTCTCACCACCAGCTTAAATAGTGGGCGCGTGAGGTCAATGCTGTGGAGCCAGCAGCAGATTCTCGGAAACCAGTCAAATGGTCCCGCACTCCCATCATCTTTGATGAAGAGGATCACCCTGACCGCACCACCGTGGTAGGGTGCTTGCTGTTGTTGGTTTCACCAACGATCCGCAACCTCAAGGTCACAAAGATGTTGTTTGACGGCGGGGCCGGGTTGAATCTGATTTCTCCCAAGGTCATCAGCAAACTGCAGATAACAAAAGAAGAGCTCAAGGTTACTGGCACCTTTCAAGGGATTAACCCCGACAGGAGTCGTTCGAAGGGGAAGATCACGCTGCCAGTGGTGTTTGGAGGAGAATTGAACTACCGGACTGAGAAGATTGTGTTCGATGTGGTTGAGCTTCCATTGCCGTACAATGGGATACTTGGACGACCTGCTCTGGCGAAGTTCATGGCGGCATCCCACTATGCCTACAACACCCTAAAGATGCCAGGACCAATGGGCGTTATTTCTATCCCATCAGACAAGAAGGACGCAATTATATGCATGGACAAGATGTACCGGGACGCGGTCGCTGCTGAGGCCGCGGAAGCCGCAGTCCCCGCCAAGGAAAACAAGCGAGGGAGAAAAGATGGCAAGGATACCGGCAAGGAATCCGGGAAGCGCGCCTCTCCGGATTGTGCTGCACCTATCGATGACTTGCCGGAGAGTTCCACTAGCAAGAGATCAAAGGTTGCTACGCCTGCTGTGAAGAAGGTCCCGGCAGGGCTGGTTGGCGCTGATGGTACATTTACTATCAGCTCCACCCTGGACGACAAATAGGAAAGCGCGCTCGTTGCCTTCCTGCGGGCGAATGTCGATGTGTTTGCTTGGCAACCATCTGACATCCCCGGTGTTCCCAGGGAGGTAATCGAGCACCACCTTGTTGTTTGCCCTCATGCATGGCCCGTCAAGCAGAAGGTCCAGAAGCAAGCCTTGGAGTGGCATCAATTCATTGCCGACGAGATCAAGAAACTTGAAGCTGCTGGTTTGGTCAGAGGAGTATTGCATCCAACATGGTTGGCAAATCCAGTGGTAGTGCACAAGGCGAATGGGAAGTGGAGGCTTTGCATAGATTTCACATATCTGAATAAAGCATGCCCGAAGGACCCATTTCCCTTGCCACACATCAATCAGATTGTGGATTCCACCTCCGGGTGTGACCTGCTTTCCTTCTTGGATGCTTACTCCGGGTACCACCAGATTTTCATGTCCAAGGAAGATGAAGAGAAGACTGCGTTCATAACCCCATGCGGCATGTACTATTTTGTATGGATGCCCTTTGGGTTAAAGAGCGCCGGGTCCACTTTTGCAAGAGCAGTGCAAAATGATTTTGAGTCCCAGCTGCATAGGAATATTGAAGCTTACATGGATGACATAGTGGTCAAAACCAAACACAAATCAACTCTCATTCAGGACTTGGAAGAGACCTTTGCAAATTTGCGCAAGATCAACTTGAAGCTAAACACAGAGAAGTGTGTGTTTGGCATTCCTTCTGGCAAGCTACTTGGCTTCTTCGTATCCCACCGGGGGATAGAGGCCAACCCCGACAAGATCAAGGCGATCGAGCAGATTCAAGCACCCAAGACAGTTAAAGATGTGAGGCGTTTGACTGGATGTGTTGCTGCGCTGAGCAGGTTCATTTCCAAGTCTGCCGAGTGCGCCTTGCCATTCTTCAAATCTTGGAGAAGGCAGGGCCCTTGGAGTGGACCCCGGAGGCGGACGCTGTGCTGCAAGATTTGAAGACCTACTTATCCTCTGTTCCCACCCTAGTCGCTCCTAAACCACAAGAGTCATTGCTGATGTACCTAGCGGCAACCAATCAAGTGGTTAGTGCAGTGCTGGTGGCCCAGCGGGAAGTAGATGAAGGAGCAGCCGTGACTACAGTCCCCTCTAAAGAGGAAAGTGAACTCATCCCGGCAAGATCAGGTGCAAGTCAGAATGAAGAGGAGCGGGGCAACGGAGACAATTCCAGGATCATGACAAGGAAGAAGGTGGTGCAGCGGCCAGTGTACTTTGTCAGATCCCTACTGCAGGGGGCTAGATCAAGATATTCTGGCGTGCAAAAGTTGATCTTTGGCCTCATCATGGCCTCAAGGAAACTGCGCCACTACTTCCAAGCCCACGAGATCACGGTTGTCACCCGTTTCCCCTTGCAACGCATACTGAGGAACCCTGAGGCCACTGGTAGAATAGTGGAATGGGCTCTGGAGTTATCAAGCTTTGGTTTGAATTTTGAGAGCACATCAACTATTCAGAGCAGGGCATTGGCGGAGTTTATTGCAGAATGGACACCAACTCCAGATGAAGAAACGCCGGAGACAATTATCCCCAGCAAAGAAGCGCCCCAGGAATGGATCATGTACTTTGATGGTGCCTTCTCCCTACAAGGTGTAGGAGCTGGCGTGCTTCTCATCGCACCCACTGGGGAGAACCTCAAGTACGTGGTTTAAATGCATTTCCCTCGGGAAGAGGCAACCAACAACACTGCAGAATATGAAGGACTCCTTGCCGGGCTCAGAATTGCGATAGAGTTGGGGATTAAGAAGATGATCATACGAGGAGACTCACAGCTTGTGGTGAGGCAAGTGAATAAGGATTATCAGAGTCCATTGATGTAGGCATACATGGAGGAAGTGAGAAAGCTGGAGGAGCGCTTTGACGGATTGAAAATAGAGCACGTACCCCGTGCGGAAAACAGCATTGCTGATCATCTGTCAAAGTGCGCTGCGCAAAAGCTTCCTGTGGAACCAAGGACTTTTGTTCCCCACCTAACTCAGCCCTCCATATCCCCGGCAACAATGGCCAGAAAGAGGAGGAAACTGGACTCCGGCAAGCCTCTCCGGTAGAGCTTCCCGAAGCCCCCGGTAGAGAGCTTGGCGGGAACAACTCACCTTCGCTCGGTGAGCAGCACCCTCCCGCCGAACTACCAGTCTCTGCAGTTGAGGCATGCGCTCCTGTGAACGAGGAGGTGCCGCTGATCCTTGTTGTCGAGCCTCAGGCTCCAACTTGGGCGCGACACATAGTCCATTACCTCTGTGGCACCCCGCCTGATTACCACTGTAGCTAGATGGTCGCCATGCACGCCAGCCCAGGAAATCACTCTGGCATGCGTGTTTACAACAAGTATCAAGAAAACAGGCATTTCTTATTAAATGGATATATAAGTCTTACATGAGATATATTACAAGAGTGGTGGCAGCGAAAAAGCTCTATCTAAGGCAGCAGGGTCCTGGTGCGGCTCCGATCCACAGGGATCTGACTGGGTTACTCTTCTAGCCCGCGAATGCTTCGGCTCCTCGTCAACGGACGACGGATCCTTATGTGAACCTGGCCACATTGAAGGCCGCTGAGTACTTTTGAATGTACTCGCAAGCAAACCAAACTAACATATACACCAAGCAAAGCAATCCATGGCATTCAAGCATGCATTTGTTATTAGAGCAACATTAATTATCATGGCATAGTATACCTATCTAGCAAGATTAATGATCATGACATAACAAGTTTATCCAGCAGGATAACTACTAAAGTAAAATATAGTAAAGTAAAGCATATTAAGTAAATGATCCATATTCCGAACATTCTCATGATCCAATCCAACTCTTTCGGTCATCCGACCGTCTCTTTCATAGCCATCCCATGGCTAACATATCATATTCCTGACATCATCTGGTGTCTATGCATCAGCACTACCAGTCTGACAAACTTACTCTCTTCCATTATTATCACTGTTCCAGTTGACCACCTAGAGAGGTCTGGATGGACTGTCCAATACCGTGGACGCGGCTATTCGAATAGATTTTACACTCTGCAGAGGTTGCGCACTTTACCCACACCATGGAGCACCTGACCTCGTGATCCCATTCGGGTGGACCAACGTTGCTCCAACGAAACCCGCCTGACCCGTGACTCCTCTACCGTAACACCGGCAATCATCCTCCCCAGGAGTCCTGCCCTGGGTGGCCCTTGTGTCACCTCGTGACACCTGCCACCGTCGTGGCCAAACTAAACTGTCCCAAACGGGGACTCCCGGGTTAAACAATCAACTGGGCTCACAAGGTTATCGCCGCCTACCGGGCCAGGGTAGCGCACACGCATAACCTTCCCTAGTTGGCGATACCGATAAAAGAGCACGCGATCAGACCAAGTCAAGGCCGTCCCATACCGGCAAATGTGGTTGCACGGATAAGTCCGGACAGGTGACTCTGGATCAACCGACTAGGTTTAGCTTTAGCCATTATTTAGCTAGCATGGTTATATATCACAATAACTTAACATGGCAGTAGTTATGCATGGTAAAGAGAACATAACAACCTATCTCCATATAACATCACAATGAATCATTATTGAAATAGGATTAAATAGAAAGTTATCACTTTACAAGTTCTAGCTATAAGTTACGACCGTTGGAACCCTTGTATGAAACCGGCAAATAAACCAGTAGCCACCAGAACTGTCTTTACAACTCAGATATGGGACATTACTGGAATAACTCAACCCCGGCTCAAGACGGCTAAAAAGCAGCTCAGAGCATGAGACGGTGTTGATAAGAAGAATGTAGCAGTTCCCTAAGACGGCCGAGAAACAGCTTAGAGCATAGGGTCACTGCTACGGAAAGAAATTCAACAGCTGCCCGAGACGGCCGAAAAGCAGCTCAGAACACAGACAGTTGTTGAAAAGAGAAACAAAAGTCGGCATCCACCCCGGACAGCCGGAAACAGCTCAGAACACAGGCGTGGTGCCGTTACCAAAGAAAGGGAGGCAAGGGTTCGTCAGAGTCACCTACAGCTCATTATTACAGAGACAAGCACAAGCATATTAATTTAACATGCAAGAAATATCACAGAGCAATGCTTTAGGGCATATATCAGATGGTCGGCTTGCCTGGGGGGTCGAGGAATGCTCCGGGAAGAAGTGCGGTGAAGCCGCGGAACAATTCACCGGAAAAGTTCTCTCTCAGAGGGGGCTGATAGAGGGCAAGGGCAAAATGGTCATTTTTAGAATGTGTCAACATTATGAAAATGATCTTATCAGAACAGGCTCGTCGAATTGAAGATGTGGGCGTTGGTTTCACCTGAATCGGAGTCACGAGCGATAAGTTGTGGCCGTTTGTTGTTTAGGCATAAAAACAAACAAATTATGTTCATTTTTGCCTTTAACCGGTGAACGTCCACTAAATAAGGATTTCGGCGCTGGGCTGGAAAAAGGGAAGACGCCTTTCTGGAAATATGTTTTCGCCGTGGTGGTCGCGTACTCTCCGGAGTACGGTTCCACTTAAAAACGCGCGGGCCCGGGGTCAACACAGCTGTCTCGATGACGGGCGGGCCCTGCGGGCGTTGACCCTCTCCTCCCCATTCCTTCTTCCACCCCGTGACTGGGCAGAGGAGGGGCGAGGCCACCGGCATGACCGACGCGAGGCCAGTGGAGACCCGGCCGCGGCGGACGGCGGCCAAGGGCGGCGGCTCCGCGGCGATGGTGGGGTTCCGGTGGGCTATGCGGCTGGGAAAGGGCATGGGCGATCTCGCCGAAGAGTGGGTCAACTCGTGGAGAGTTCGGTCGGGACGGGGAGGGGATGGAGGTGGAGATTGGTGGCGGAGGCCGAGGTGAACTCCGGCTAAATTTTGGCGCTGCCGAGGAGGATGCGGCCAGGCGAGCACGCTGCGGTGGACTAGAGGGGTGGGGAGGGAGGTTGATGAGCTCGAGCGGTGTGGGGGTGGGCTATATATAGCCGAACGGCAGCGAGCTGATAAGGATGGCCGCGGGATGAGCTGGCCACAGTCCTGGAGCTCGGAGACGACAGCTCTAGCTGGTGCGCGGCGTCGGGGAGTGGCACGGGCGAGCAGGGAAGCTAGCTGGTGCTTCGGGAAGGCTCGAGCGCGTCCGGAGTCGCGTGGCAATAGTGGCGGTACGGCGGAGCTTGTCGCAGTCCGGCGAGGAAGAAAACAGAGGGGGAGAGGGTTCCAGAGGGGGTACGTGGATGGCAGCGATGTAGTCGGCGCTAGGGGACATACTACGGCAGCCTGAGCTGGCCTGTCCGAGGTGACAACCGCGTAGAGCACTGACTTGGCCTGTCGCTCATGCGGTCACCACGCGGACCGCGTGCTCTGGCCCGTGTCTGCCCGTCTAGACTTGTCCAGAAGGATGTTCACTGATCAAATAGATAAGCTATGACATTGGATGGACAAGGAAGCCTCCAGAGTAATTGAGGTGATCCAGAATAGTTTCTGGATGGAAACTTGGGGCAGAAGCTAAGGTAAAATAACTTGGTAAATGGAACTAAGATGTTGTCAGGTTGAGATGTGGTAGGAAGTAGTAGATTCTGGAGAAATTTGAAGCCATTTGGACCTCATTTGCATATACTTCCTTCACAATGCCAATTCTGGTCCAGAAACTAAATCTTGAAGCTGTGCTCAGATGGCCTAATGAAATGAGATGAAATTTGGTGTAGAGTCATGATTTGGAGGTATGATGGTACTGGAAAAGTTTCAGCTCATTTGGAAATGGCTACAGGGTACTTCCTTCACAACACTTCCAAATGAACAGAAACTTGACAAAAATGCTGTGGGAGAATGGATGGAGGGATTGAGATGATTTTTGGTTTCCATGAGTGATTTATCAATGTTAATCACCATGAAAATTTTCAGCTCAAATGGATCAAGTGTTCAAGCACTTCCTTTGCAAACTGAAAATCTCGACAGAATTTGCAAATGGATGCTGTGCTCAAACCTTGAACTATGGGACTTGAGTTTTGATGGAAATGGTGAAGATATGGATATAAGAAGCTTCGCAATTTATTTGGGATTTTTCCTGGCTACCAAAATGGTAGTTCCTTTAGAAAGGGCCCAAAATGCAATATTGACATTAAATAGGAAAATGCAATTTCCCTTATTTAATTATGGCCAATATTTTTATGGGAGCTCAATATGATCACAAAGAATATCTCCACAAGTTTTCATCAACTTTGGAGATGGATAGATATTTTCCTGGATTTAATTCCTTTAAACAGCAGAAAAAGGAATTAATTATAAATGAAAAATATTGCAAATGACTTGGCAATATTTTTCATATCCAGGGTTTACAAAGATAGGATGATCACTGGGAAAATTTGGGAGTGAGCAGATCAAAGGAAATTGGGGTTCCTTTGTAACTGAAAGGATTAGGGTTTCCCTTCCAGTTACTCGGAAGGTAGGGTTTTAGCGGCAAAACCTTGGGAATATATCTTGGGTGGCAAGGTTGGTCTGGAGAGAAACTCTGGTTGGATAGGGAAGGCAAGGTTAAATGACCATCTTCATATACCCAAGAGCTAGAGAAATCCGATAACACCGAGAAAAAAGACGGGAGTCAAATCCCGCGAAGGAAAAAAAACAAGAGCAAAAACCAGGGTGTCACAACCTCCAAACAGGAGAACTTCCCGAAGAGCAAGAAGAAGCCAAAAGAGTAGCCCGGAGGGCCAGTATGTATCAGTTCGTCGACCACACGCTATACAGAAGGAGGCCCAACGGTGTGAAATTGAAGTTCATTTGCCGGGAAGAAGGGAAGGAACTGTTGGCAGAGATACACAAAGGCATGTGCGGCTCCCATATTGGATCAAGGGCCCTGGTTGGAAAAGCTTTCCGGCAGGGTTTTTACTGGCCCACGGCCCTCCAAGATGCAATTGAGCTAGTCACCATATGTGAAGCATGCCAGTTCCACTCCAAGAATATCCATCAGCCTGCTCAAGCTCTCCAGACGATCCCTTTATCATGGCCATTTTCGGTCTGGGGGCTCGACATCTTGGGCCCCTTCCCCCGTGCTACCGGGGGCTTTGAATTTTTGTACGTTGCAATCGACAAGTTTACAAAGTGGCCGAAAGTGGAGCCCGTGAGGAAGGTGACCGCACAGTCAGCTATCAAGTTCTTGAAAGGATTGGTGTGCCGTTTCGGAGTACCCGCCAGAGTCATCACTGATAATGGCACCCAATTCACAAGCCGCGCCTTCATGCAATACATTCATGCCCTCGGAAGCAAGGTCTCATTTGCCTCTGTTGCTCATCCCAGAAGCAACGGACAAGCTGAGAGGGTGAACACTAAAGTGCTGCGAGGAATCAAGACAAGAACATTTGATAGGCTGCAGAAATGTGGCTGGCGATGGATCGACGAGCTGCCAGTGGTTCTTTGGTCCCTCCGTATGACACCAAATCGAGCTACTGGCCAGACTCCATTCTCCCTAGTCTATGGGGCAGAAGCAGTGATCCCCACGGAACTCATATACGGGTCACCTTGAGTACTTGCCTATGATGAAGTAGCGCAAGAACAGCACCGGTGTGACGATGCTGTGCTACTTGAGGAGAACCATCTCCGGGCTGCTACGCGTGCTGCACGCTACCAGCAAGCCCTGCGTCGCTATCACAGCCGCAGGGTTCATGCCCGGAGCCTTGAGGAAGGCGACCTTGTCCTTAGGCGCGTTTAGTCCGCCAAGGGTACAAACAAGTTGACGCCGAAGTGGGAAGGCCCTTACCGGGTAGTACGAGTCACCAGACCCGGCACAGTCCATCTGGAGACCGGAGATGGCATTCAGTTGCAAAACTCATGGAACATTGAGCATCTCCGTAAGTTCTACCTATAAGGCGCGGCTATCGGGCCCTGCCCGGCGGCCACCCTTTTGTACAAGCCTTGCCGATGTTGCATGTAACCCTTTGTACAAAGCCAGGCGCAGACCCTGAGCAACAAATAATAAACGAAGTGCTGGGGGCCCCAAAAACTTGCATGCATGCATAAGCATAACATGAGCATCGCATGATCATGTAGATAAGGGCATATGTGGCATTGTTTTCCTCTGCACTAAGCTGCAGGGTTCTTGCCGTGGACCCGGTCCCGAAGAGAAGAAATGAAGACAAGCCTACGTATCGGTCCCCGACAAGCCAAATAGATAAGTTCTTCCTTATCCATACTTGTTCTGTAAGGTGAAAACTTGTGCATATGAAAACCTCATCACCTTCGAAGCATATGTGCTCCCATCATGTGTCCCAAATGTTGCTTCGGTCAGGATGGTTGTAGTGGCCTTTGACGGAGAAGGTTTGACGAGGAGTTGGTCCCTTTCCATAGTTTTGTGCCCGGCAGGCCAAGCCCCACGGCAACAAATGAAAGGCACCGGCAAGATAGCTTGCTGGAGAAAACTTGTTTACTTAAACGTATAGAGGCATCCCACCTCTGCATGGACATGATACATGCACAAGTACCCGGCAAGGCTTGTCTTTTTTCATTAATATGCGGATAAGCAAGTACAGATCTTACATGGCACAAACATGGATAAAAAAGATTCCATATTTTAGAAGTGCCTACATATTTTAGACTGAAAAAAGATAAGTGCCCTGTAATCCCTTTCTTGTCCCTCTCCTCCTAGGAACTATGGCGGGAGGCGAAGAGGGCAAAAGGAGTGCCTGAACAGAAGCCCAGCCCGACCCCGTCAGGACCTACTGGGCGCAGCCTGACAAGATCGGGAGTGGCGAAGCTGCGAAGGAGGGGGATGGAGAGAGCAGCTCGGCGGTGCCCTAGTCACCACCCCAGGGCCAGCAAGAAGCCCCAACACAGGCGCCGGTGGGAAGGGCCGTTGGAGCTCAGCTGGAAGACTGCTGGAGGAGGCGAAGGCACCAAGAGAGCATCCCCCTCCTCGGCAACCGTCTGGAAGAGGCCAGTGATGATGGTGCCGGGGAGGGAGGCGAAGAGCGGAAAGATGAGGTAGCGGGCCAGCAATACGAGACGAAGGCGTCGGTGCCATCGTACTCCGACCTGACGGCCTGCCACCCACCTTCTCCGTCTTCCCTTGTTTTTTCCTCATCGCCATCACTCCAAGAGGACACTGACCCCTCGGCCTGTCACCTCCCCCAGAGGAGCGATAGAAGGTGGCAGCGCCCGAGGCGTGTGAGGAGTGCCGCTCCCCACCTTGGCGGGCAGGAAGACACTGCCATCTTCAGCGTCAATCCCTACCCCGCCTAAAGGAGCAGTGCTGGGATTACCAAGGACCCCAAGCACGACACCACAGGCGGGCACCAGAAGCCCCAGGGGTCTCGCCGACGAGGTGACAAGCCTCAACGGCTTGCGGCAACGGCAAGTACTCCCCTCCAGGAGGCTGGCTTGTGCGGGGGAAACGAGCACTCCACCATTTTGGAGAAGCGCAATGCCTCCCACACTGCGGACGATTCGACGCCCACATCTGCGACTGCCACATCTCCTACAACGCCAGACTAGACTCACTCCCCAAGCATCAACATGAGTATTCGGCATCGTCACCCCCAAGCTAGAGCCCGGGGCTTGGCCCCGGTCTCCCTTCCTCGACATAACAAAGAAGAAGGCAAGAACCAAAAGAGGAGAGGTGCGTGGATGGGCGCCTCCGCTCCTCCTCGCACCCCCCTTTTTTTATAGGAAGGCTGGTGCTCGGGGCCGGTCCTTCACCCCCGAGGGGCTCTTTCCGATCCGACCCATCCAAGCTACCACTGACGACCGGATCCGATCGAAACCCTCTCGCACCAATCCAAGAAGACCAGGTCTTTGCCATGACGCTCTTTCCCGCACCATGCGCCTCCGTTACCTACCCCACTCAATGCATGAAGCATACGTGGCAAAGGATAAGGGCGTGGTGGGATAAGTGAATTGGCAGTTACTCCCCCGTGAGTTAAAGTGATTCACGGGCCATTATAGAAATGGCCCCACCACGATTGGCATCACACGGCGTGCGAAAAGACCGGAAACTGACTCAAGCACGGGTTAATGAAGAAGCAAAGAAAATCTCAAGGATGAGCGACCACAAACTCTTCGCCTATGTACTGGATAGGGCCTCCCCCGACGATGCTCGGCAGCGCGTTCGGACCAGGCCCGGGGGCTCCTGTCGGTGCAACAAACCCTGGTGTATGTTGCTCGAAATGTACACAGGCTCAAGAGCAAAGTTGCAGCATCTAAGACAAAGCCAAGCAGAAGATATAGCCCTTTGAGAAATCAAAGGGCGGATCAAGAAGACCAAGACAAGCCAAAGAAGCAAGGTATCACTAAGGAAAAACCTCCCTTGCCGGGCAGGCGAGCATGGCAAGGTCGAGGCCACCCCGAAGACAAGTCTCAAGACTCCCCCGGCAAGCTTTCTGGGGACGCCGAAGGCGGATCACCCTGCCAAGGCTCCACCGCTCCACCTCACAGCAATGCAAGTCACCTATTGCTGCGGTGTCGAGCCCCCAAGTGATTAAGTGGCTGGTATTTGGCATGTGGCAGCCATTTTTGAGGAAGATCACCCCCAAATGACACCCATCCAGAGGCGTGTCACGCAGGCAGGCGAGAAGGTGGATGAATAGCACGGCAAGGCTTGCTGGGCTACCCCACGATGTGACACTAAGCGATGCATTTAATGCACCCTATCCTTTCTGCAGAGTTAGGTATGATAGCACTGTGGCTATCTAATCACTGGATAATGACTGTTTTGCCATTGTGGTAACCACTTGACCTATAAAAGGATGGCCGTGGCAATCTTAGAAAGGATTCAGACCCTTGTACACTCATACGCGCGTAGCTACTCTCGTCCCGAGGCAACCTTGACGGGCTTGAGCGCTGCATCTCCACCATGGTCCTTTCATCAATCCACCAAAGCAGGAGTAGGGTTTTACGCCTCGCGGCAGCCCGAACCTGGGTAAAAAATGCCCGTGTCATCACTGCTGTGCTGCTCTACGGTCTCCGTTCTTTGTGCAATGTGCCCTTCCCCCTTGCCGAACCACAAGGGGCCTATGGGAATTTTCTCAGATTTTTCTGAGCAAGAAAAATGAGGGTTGCTTTGGAGCAAAAGTGAAAAATATTCATTTTCAAAGAGAAAATGAATATTATGCCATTGAGAAAAATATTTCCTTGGCATTAGTTTGAGAGATATGATGTCAAGAGATGTTTTTGAGAGTGCTAGGAGTCCCTTGGGTGAAAACCAAAAGAATACCCAAGTGCTTTGTCCAAATGAGTTAATTCAAAAACTCAAATTCAAATCAAATATGCAATAAACTCCAGAAAAAGAAAAGTGGCAAAAACCAGGGTGTCACAAACCTCCCCCCAGGATGAATCTCGTCCTCGAGATTCGGTTGCTCGGGAAACAATTCAGGGTATGCAGTCCTCAAAAAGTCATCTCTTTCCCAGGTAGCTTCATCCTCTGTATGGTGTTCCCACTGCACCTTGTAAAACTTAAATGACTTGCTACGGGTGACTCTTTCCATCTCATCCAGTATCCATAAGGGTTTCTCCTCATAAGTCAAATCCTGAGCAAGCTCTATCTCTGTCATATCAGTCCGTTTCTCTGGCGGTGAGATACACTTTCGTAACTGCGATACGTGAAAGACATCGTGTACTTCAGACAACTTTGGTGGAAGTTCCAGTTGATATGCCACTGCACCAACCTTGGACATGATAGGGAATGGGCCAATGTACCTTGGTGCAAGCTTTCCTCGAGTCTAAAATCTTTTAACTCCTTTCATGGGTGTGACTCGGAGGTAGGCATATTCACCCGGTTCAAAACTGATCTGTCGATGTTTGGAATCATAGTAACTCTTTTGTCGAAACTTGGCCACTAGAAGTCTGTCTCGGATTTCTCTTACTTGTTTCTCAACTTCCATCATCAAATCAGTCCCGAAGATGCGGCTATATATCTCCGGTCTGAGACCAGTTTAACGGAGTACGACACTTATGTCCATACAGGGCTTCATATGGTGACATCTTGAGACTGGTCTGATAGCTATTGTTGTAGGAAAACTCTACGTATGGTAGACTGTCTTCCCATTTGGGTCCTTGAGCAAGGGCACATGCTCGGAGCATGTCTTTGAGTATCTGATGTACTCGTTCTGTCTGACCGTCCGTCTGAGGGTGATAAGATGTACTATATTTTAGGGCTGTTCCCAAAGCTTGATGAAGACGTGACCAGAATGCTGAGGTGAAAAGGGACCCTCGGTCGGAGGTGATTGTTCTTGGCACTCCATGCAAACTGAAAATTCTGGACACATAGATTTGAGCTAGTTGATCTACTCGGTACGTGGTCCTGATTGGAATGAAATGGGCTACCTTGGTCAGCATGTCCACCACGACCCATACGGCATTGTTTCCTCGATGAGTTTTGGGGAGTCCGGTGATGAAATCCATGCAAACATCGTCCCATTTCCATTGAGTGACGGGTAAAGGTTGAAGTAGCCCAGTGGGTTTTTGATGTTCCGCCTTTACCTTGTTGCATACATCGCAACAAGCGACAAAATATGCAATGTCTTTCTTCATTCCATCCCACCAAAATAATTGCCGGAGGTCTTCATACATCTTGATACCACCGGGATGAATCGAGTATGACAATTCATGTGCTTACTTTAATATCTTCTTCCTCAGATCTCCGATGTCTGGTATACAAATTTGTCCTCAAAATCTCAGAGTACCTTGATCATCCATCAGGAAATCTTGAGTCTTGTCGGCTTGTGCTCGTGCGACATGTTGCTGCAATAATGGGTCCTCTGCTTGAGCCTTACGAACCTCTTCTTCAAGAGTGGGGGTGACTTCTAGCATAGCAGTGTAGTCAGCTTCAACAATGACCAGTTTGAGCTGGGCCATCTCTTCTTGTAGCTCATGGGGCAAAGATGCCACTAATGCGTTCAATGTGGCTAGTTTGCGGCTGGGGGCATCGGCAACCACATTAACTTTACCCGGATGGTAGTTGATTCTGAGGTCATAATCCTTAACCAACTCAAGCCATCTTCTTTGCTGGAGATTCAAGTCGGGGTGAGTGAATATGTACTTGAGACTTTTGTGATCGGTGAATATTTAACACTGCTTGCCGATGAGATAATGCCTCCAGATTTTTAAGGCATGCACAACTACCGCTAACTCCAAATCATGAGTAGGATAGTTTCCCTAATGGGGTCGTAGCTGTCTGGATGCATAAGCCACAACTTTGTCATCTTGCATGAGTACGCACCTTATACCTCTTCTGGATGCATCGCAATACACGTCGAAGCTTTGATAAATATCCGGAAGCGTCACCACGGGTGCTGAAGTTAAATGAGTCTTCAATTCATTAAAGCTCTTCTCACAGTCTTCAGACCATATGAACTTTTGGTCCTTCTTGGGCAGCTCTATCATTGGTTTAGCAATCTTGGAAAAGCCTTCAATGAATCGACGGTAATAACCAGTAAGCCCTAAGAAGCTTCGGACCTCAGTCACAGTCGTTGGTGCTAGCCATTTTAGAACATCCTTGACTTTACTTGGGTCTACTGCTATTCCTTCTGCTGATAGGATATGACCCAAGAATCCTACTTGCTTAAGCCAGAACTCACACTTGCTGAATTTTGCATATAACTGGTGATCACGGAGCCTTTGCAATACTGCCTAGAGATGTTGTTTGTGCTTTTCTTCTCCTTTGGAATATATAAGAATTTCATCGATAAAGATCACCACGAACTTGTCCAAGAAGTCCATGAACACCTTGTTCATCATATGCATGAAGAAGGCAGGGCATTTGTCAGACCAAAAGACCTGACCGTATACTCATACAAACCGTAGCGAGTGGTGAATGCAGTCTTAGGAATATCTTCCTTCTTGATTTTGAGTTGATGGTACCCGATCCTTAGGTCAATCTTAGAGAATATTTGGGCTCCATTTAGTTGATTAAACAAATCATCAATCCTGGGGAGTGGGTACTTGTTCTTGATAGTGACATCATTAAGCGGTCGGTAGTCCACACACATTCGAAGACTACCATCTTTCTTGTCCACAAATATGGCAGGTGATCCCCATGGTGAAGAACTAGGGCGGATGTACCCTTTCTTGAGCATCTCATCCAGCTGCTTCTTCAACTCGACTAGCTCGGATGAAGGCATACGGTAATATTTCTTGTATATGGGTGTTGTCCCGGGCACGAGATCAATAGCAAACTCGAGCTCACGATCTGGTGGCATTCCTGGCAATTCTTCAGGGAATACATCTGGAAACTCGCTGACAACTGTGATTAATTCCATGCCTGAGGTTACTGTTGTGAAAATCATATCCTTTTTAGGCATGGTTCTATGAGCCACAAACTGCGCTGCTTGTCCTGCCGGATTTATTAATGTGACTTCTCTGGTCGCACAATTAATACAAACTTGATGCCTTGTCAGCCAATCCATTCCCAGTATAACATCCAACTTGGCGGATTCAACTGATACCAGGGTGGTAGGGAAAATAACTCCATGGATATTTATCTCCAAGCCACGACATACCACATTTGTTTTGAGCATGGATCTCGGGGATTGTATCACCATGAATTTCTCAAGAAGAGAGCAAGAAAGCTTGTTTTGGGCAACAAAACTCCGCGAAATAAAAGAATGTGAAGCCCCAAAGTCAAATAAAATTGTTGCAGGTATGTTGTTAACAGGGAACATACGACTGACCACTTCGGGGTTTTCTTAGGCTTCTTCGGCGGAGAGGTGATGCACTTGCCCTTGGATAAGCTTCTGCATAGGGAAAGATCCCATGTTGTTGACTTGCAGCTTGAGTGGTGTATTCGGCTTGCCATTCTTGGGACACTGCCTTGCATAGTGTTCGGTCTGTCCACAAGCGAAGCATGCGTTGTTACGCTGACAATCCTCTCGTACAGGGCTGGTCACAATATTCTTGACTCGATTGTCGGTCTTCTTGGCATTCTGCTGCCACATTGGCTTGAACTCAAACTGGGGTCGTTGCCAGGTACGAGCCTTCTGAACCGTCTGCCCGTCTTTCTTAGGCTCAAACTTGAGTTTGTGGTCTTCATAAACTGGCTTGTTATTATGGACGAGCTTGTGCTCCTTTCTGCGATAAGAGCCTTGTTCACCAAAGTCTGGAAGTCCGGAAAGTCTAGCATGCTGAGCGTGCATCGGAGGTTCTGGTTGAGCCCTCCGAGGAATCGGTCTATCTTCCTTTCTTCGTTGGCCACATCATGAAGGGAATAACGAGCAAAGTGATTGAACTTGTTTAAATACTCACTTACTGACAGGTTCCCTTGTGTGAGGGTGAGGAACTCACGCTGCTTGACCTTCATGATGCCGGCGGGAATGTGGTACTTGCGAAACTTGTCCTTGAACTTATCCCAAGTGATCTCGTCGTCTGCGGGCCACATGGCTTTAGTATTATCCCACCATATAGCAGCGGCTCCTTCGAGATAGTGAGTAGTGAATGGAACCTTGTCAACTTCTTTGGTGCGAGCAATCTCTAGTTTCTTCTCAATAGTTCTCAGCCAATCGTCGGCCTCCATAGGGTCAATGACTTGACTGAAACTGGGAGGCTTAGTTCTCTGAAAGTCTGACAGCTTGGTATGATTACCATTCTGATTGCTATTCTGAACCACCATAGTATGTACACTCTTCATAAGCTCAAGCAAATCTTGGTTCCTCCTTTCTTTGAACATGCGCATAATCTGCTCTGTTGTAGGTGGATGCGGCGGAGGAGGTGGTGGTTGATAACGTTCTGGGGAATGTCCTGCTTGTCTTGCGGAACAATGCACAGGAACATCGTCACCACCATGGCTGCTGCTACCGCATCGAGTCATCCTATTTTTGTTTCCCCATATGAAGCATCGAGATGAGCAACATCCATAAATAGGGAAGAAAAGCGAGCGACAAATCCAAGAGAAAAGCGATGAAAAACCAAGACGAATAAAAAGTTCCAACATAATTATACATAGACTCATACATAAAAGGAAACATCATGACAAGTACAACTACACTCATACAACCAAACATCATGACAACCTCGTCTACTCCTGAAGAACGTGACCGCACTAGTGCTCCACAGATCCTGTTGAGGTCTCCTCCATCTTGGACTCTGATCCAAAACTGACGACGTTAATGGAAACCTCCGGAGCAAAGGAAACACGACGACGCTGCCTCGAGGGCTCTCCCTCAGGGGCAGGTGCTAGGCGAGGCTGAAGCATAGGGGCGGCGGGAGTAGTGAGAAGTAAAGCCCACTCGGCAGGAGACTCATAGGGAGTCACTGTCGAGGTGTCCGAGTTACTCTGAGGGGTAACCGGAGTAGCTGGGGTACGAGTGGGGTAAAACTGAGTGAGGGTGGAGTGAAAGCCGATCTAGCGGCAGCCAGAGCTGCCCGAGAACGAGTCAGCTCCTGGGCCAAGTTGAAAATCAGAAGGTAACCAACAGTTATGTAGCGAGAGAGGTGGCTGGATGAATGGTCGCACACCGGATCAATGGAAGGGGAGCGAATACGTCCATCATCGAACATTGACGGGTAGAAGTGGAAACCTGGGCGAGTCTGCATCCGGACCTTGTTGTAGCGCAGGTCAACAAGAGCCTCGAACCAACGAACTGAACTGCCTGATCGGGGGTAGAAGCGAAACCACTCCTAGAAGAACGAGTGTACGTGCCGGTCAGAGAACTGTTGTGCATGGTGACCTCCGCGTGGTACTCGTACACCGAGTCCGCCAGTCGCACCCGATACACCTGGTACACCGGGTCATCACCGTCGGGGTACAGTCGATGCCACATGTTCCAAAGAAGGTGCAGAGAAGTGAAGGGTGCTATCTCAGACTGGTACGGATATGGCACTAGAGCCATCTACACTCACAACTATTAGTCTGTTAGTAATAAAAAAATCAAAATGCATGCAATGCAACAACCAGATGCAAACACACACTATCGGCACTCAAGACTACTAACTATCATTTAACTAGCACGTTGGCTGTCGAGGGCATCCTACAGTCAGCGCGGCTCTGATACCAAGTGTTGTGGCACCCCGGCTAAGAGCAACCAGTTTACCCTGCATTGCCAACCTAGAGATCATGTCTTCTAGCAACACACAACAACTTGGTACAGAAAAGCAACCACCTTATTGGTCTCTTGCGGACACATGGGTTCGATGATACATGAGTTAACGAGGCCAAGCGGCACACACGCTGCTGCTGCTCATATGTACATTATTTAGAAGACATATTGGGGCCTCGAAGATAGCTACTAGGCAGCGGAACGACGACGTAGAAGGACTCCATCTCACAGGGACACTGATGTGGACACGGCCTAGACTGCGATGCACGATGCAACTCTGACTCCTGGTACGGCTTCTCCTGAAACTGGCATGACACGCCAGGTGAGTACTTTGAATGTACTCGCAAGCTCACAACAAACAATACAACAATGACAAATAATAACATGATATTTAAGCAATTTATATGCAAGAACATGGCATGCTACTCATGAAGTGAAAGTACTTGCAACCGGGGTCTCTCGGGCCAGCTTACCATCTTGGTTACCTCGTAACCATGAACATCATCTTATCACGGTGATCGCCTCCGGATCACAAAAGAAACCAACTCGATGATTCGTACAGCTCATCCATCATACCAAGTGCCATAAGTATAACATTAGTGTGCAAGTTAATTATTTATGTTGACCCATGGTGTGACCTACTACGAACTGTGTCCATGACTGAGGACGCGGCTATTGATAGATTAAACACACTCTGCAGAGGTTAGTACATTGTACCCACACCACAGAACCCATGGCCTCGTGCTCCCATTCGGGTGGACCAACGGTGTTCCGACAGAACCAATCTATTGCATGACACTCTCCCGGCCACTCTAACCAACTCCCCTTTGGGCTCAGTCCTGGGTGGCCCCGATGTCACCTCGTGACATCCAACGGCCACCGCGTGGCAAAACAAAAATGGTCCCAAACGGGGATAATGGTACCAAAACAACTACGGGCACACAAGGCTATGCCTGCCTACCGGGCTAGGGCAGTGCAAGCGCATAACCTTCCCTAGTTGGAGGCACCGGCGAGAGGCATGAAAACAGACCGAATAAGGGCCTTCCCATAAAGGCAAATGTGGTTGCACTGGGAAGCTCGATTCGGTGGCACCATGACTCGATCAACAGCATGTTCAAGTTGTATTGTTATCATGTTTAACTTGAAATAAAATCTACTCGAGCCATAGTATGCCATGAAAATGCCATGATATGCATATGCACCATTTTAACATAATTACGGTATTAACATAAACATGTTCATGACCATGTCAACTCTACTGCATAAACTTGACCAAGTAACCAACATACTTCTGTAAGCATAGCAAGCATAGCATGAAAGTGAAACTAGCACAAGTGAAATCATTTGAATAACTATATGCATTATATGAGGTTAAATTCAAGTAAAATCATAGTCATTGCAATGTCACTCTTGCAAATGTTTGTGGTGGCTTGCCTTAGTTCAGAGGAGGGTCACAAAACTCCTGGTCCTCTTCAAGACAAGTTGGCTGTTCTGAAAATGATCCAAATAGCATAAAGAAAATGTCACATAACACATTTAAATGCACCAGAAAATATATACAACAAGGAAAAATCTCAACTTTTGCATGCTGAAAGAGGAGCTCATAACAAAAATAATGCAAAAAGAATCATCTCATTTGGACTTATGGTTTGGGATTTAGAGCTGCTCAAAGTTCAGTCAAATTATTTGAATTTAAACTAAAAATAGAAAATCCCAGAGAGGGCCACGTTGAAGGCGTATTCTTAGAATACGTCTTCACTTATACCGATTCAGGGAGAGAGAAGAGAGGATGAAAGGTGGGGTCCCTCTAGCAGGTTTATAAGAGAGAGAGAGAGAGAGAGAGAGAGAGAGAGAGAGAGAGAGAGAAACAGAGACGATGGCTTGGCCGGCGATGGTTCTCATCGGCCGGCGATGGTTCTCCGGCGAGGAGACCACGGTGGCCGCCGGAGAGGTGGGCGATGGGTGCAGCTCGGTACGGCGAGCACGTACGTACCAGCAACATGGGTGGAGATGGACGGAGGACGTCGCGGTGGTCTTCTCCAGAGACGGCGGGCGGCGGAGCTCGTCAGAGTTCGGGTTTCTGGCAAGGTTGAGGTGGTCCAGCAGCACCGTCACGATCCAAAGAAGCTCACGAGCATGCATGAAGGAGTGGGAGAGGTCGAAGGTTGCCGGAGTGAGTGGAACGCTGAGGGGGATCCGCGGCGAGCTCCGGTGAAGAATGGCGGCCAGAGGCCCGCCCGGCCTTGCCGTGGTGCTAGAGTAAGCGATTTGTGGCCAGATGAGGTGGGTGAGATGGCTAGAACGGCTCAGGAGGGGTCCTATATATAGGGAGGGCGAGGCAAAGCTCGGGATCGCCGGAGAGGGTTCTGGAGCGGCGAGCGATGACGAGAGAGGCTCAGAGGTGATGGGAGATCTCAATAGCATTCATCCAAGCATAGTGGAGGAGTAGAGCCAAGCACAGGGCACGGGGTGGGACGGCATGGTCAGGCGGGAGCACTGTGCTCTCTGCTCCGCCGTGTCCACGTCCGCAGTGCCTGTTGCCGGTGATGTCGCTTGAACTACGTCGGTATTTCCCCAAAGAGGAAGGGATGATGCAGCACAACTACGGTAGGTATTTCCCTCAGTTATGGAACCAACGTATCAATCCAGTAGGAGAACCAAGCAACACTATGTAAACGGTACCTGCACACAAAGAACAAATACTTGCAACCAGACGCGTATAAGGGGTTGTCAATCCCTTCTTCGGGTAACGGCGCCAGAAATTGTCAAGTTAACGGGATAAAATTATGATAGATTGGATAAATAGATCTCGATAAAACGCGAAATAAAAGATGCAAATAAAAAAGTGCAGCAAGGTATTTTTGGGTTTTTGGAACAATAGATCTGAAAATAAAAGTGGCAAATAATAGATCGGAAAGCAAATATGATGAAGAATAGACCCGGGGGGCCGTAGATTTCACTAGTGGCTTCTTTCTAGAAATAGCACACGGTGGGTAAACAAATTACTATTGGGATATTGATAGAACCTCAAATAATTATGACAATATCTAGGCAATGATTATTATATAGGCATCACGTCCAAGATTAGTAGACCGACTCCAGCCTGCATCTACTTCTATTACTCCACACATCGACCGCTATCCAGCATGCATCTAGTGTATTAAGTTCATGGAGAAATGGAGTAATGCAATAAGAATGATGTTATGATGTAGACGAGATCTATTCATGTAGGAATAGCCCCCATCTTGTTATCCTTAATAGCAACGATACATGTGTGTCTTGCTGCCCCTTCTGTCACTGGGAAAGAACACCGCACGATCGAACCCATGATAAAGCACCTCTTCCCATGGCAAGAAAAATCGATCTAGTCGGCCTAACTAAACCAAAGATTCAAAGAAGAAATACGAGGCTATAAGTAATCATGAATAAAAGAGATCAAAGAACTCAAATAACTTTCATGGATATAATCTGATCATAAACTCAAAGTTCATAGGATCCCAACAAACACACCGCAAAAATAGTTACATCAAATAGATCTCCAAGAGACCATTATATTGAGAATCAAAAAGAGAGAAGAAGCCATCTAGCTACTACCTACGGACCATAGGCCTACAATGAACTACTCACACATCATTGGAGAGGCACCAATGAGGATGATGAACCCCTCTGTGATGGTGTCTAGATTGGATCTCGTGGTTCTGGAACTTGCGGCGGCTGGAATTGTGTTTCGATGTCTCTCTTAGGGTTTTTGGAATATTGGGGTATTTATAGGGCGAAGAGGTGGTGCGGGAGGCCACCGAGGTGGGCACAACCCACCAAGGTGCGCCTGGGCCCCGAGGCGCTCCCAGGTGGGTTGGGCCCCCCTCGGGGCACCCCTTTGGTACTTCTTTAGCCCAAGTTGTTCCTTCTGGTCCATAAAAAATCTCCAAAAAGTTTCGCTGTGTTTGGACTCTGTTTGGTATTGATATTCTGTGAAGTAAAAAACAAGCAACAACAGCAACTGGCACTGGGCACTATGTCAATAGGTTAGTCCCAAAAAATGATATAAAGTTGCTATAAAATGATTGTAAAACATCCAAGAATGATAATATAACAGCATCGAACAAGCAAAAATTATAGATACGTTGGAGACGTATCAGCATCCCCAAGCTTAATTTCTACTCGTCCTCGAGTAGGTAAATGATAAAAACAGAATTTTTGATGTGGAATGCTGCCTGACATGTTCATCACATATTCTTTTATTTTGTAGCATGGACATTTGAACTTTTATATGGTTCAAAGCAATAGTCTAGTTTTGGCATGAAGATTTCAATACTCAAGCATATCAACAAGCAACCATGTCTTTCAAAATATCAACACTAAAGAAAGTTATCCCTAGCCCATCAAGCTCAATCATTGATCCATTCATGAAACACACTCGCATATTAGCTACATCCAATGCTCAAGTACGATCATAGTGCCCCTTAGTTGGTGCTTTATAAGAGAAGATGGAGACTCAAATAAAAAAAATTGCATAAAGTAAATAGATAGGCCCTTCGCAGAGGGAAGTAGGGATTTGTAGAGGTGCCAGAGCTCAAAGCTTAAATGGAGACATAAAATTTTTGAGAGGCATGCTTTTCCCGTCAACGAAAACGACCGAGTAATTCCCAACACTTTCCATGCTAGATATATCATAGGTGGTTCCCGAACAGATAATAAAGTTTATTCCTTTTTCCACCATTCTTTCACAATCCATGGCTAGCCGTATCCACGGGTGCCCTCCATACCAACACTTTCCAAGGAATTTATTATTTGACAACATAAAGTAAATTTCTTTTTCATTTCGGGACTGGGCATCCCTATTACCGCCGCACTCTCATGCAATGACAAGTGAATAAACACTCATCTTGAGAATAACACATCTAGCATGGAAAATATTGGCCACCCCCTGCCGCTTCATGAGCGGTACAAGCACACAAAAAGAAAATTTATTTTGAAAATTAGAGATGGCACATACAAATTTGCTTAGAATGGCATGGAAATACCATATATGGGTAGGTATGGTGGACTCATGTGGCAAAACTGGTTTAAAGGATTTTGGATGCACAAGTAGTATTTCTACTTAGTACAAGTGGAGGCTGATGTCTGCTAGAACTACGTCGGTATTTCCCCAAAGAGGAAGGGATGATGCAGCACAACGACGGTAGGTATTTCCCTCAGTGATGAGACCAAGGTTATCGAACCAGTAGGAGAACCACGCAACACTACGTGAACGGCACCTGTACACAAATAACAAATACTCGCAACCCGGCGTATTAAAGGGGTTGTCAACCCCTTTCGGGCAACGGCGCCAGAAATGGCTAGTGGACGGGAGAAAGTTGTAATAGATTGGATAAATAGATCTCGAATAAATGCAAAATAAAATAAAGTGCAGCAAGGTATTTTTGGGTTTTTGGAAATATAGATCTAAAAACAAAAGCAAATAAAAATAGATCGCAAAGGCAAATATATTAAAGAAGAGACCCGGGGGCCGTAGGTTTCACTAGTGGCTTCTCTCGAGAAAAATAGCAAACGGTGGGAAAACAATTATTATTGGGCAATTGATAGAACTTCAAATACTCATGACGATATCCAGGCAATGATCATTATATAGGCATCACGTCCAAGATTAGAAGACTGACTCCTGCCTGCATCTACTACTATTACTCCACACATCAACCGCTATCTAGCATGCATCTAGTGTATTAAGTTCATGGAGAAACGGAGTAATGCAATAAGAACAATGACATGATATAGACAAAGATCTATTTATGTAGAAATAGACCCCATCTTGTTATCCTTAATAGCAATGATACATACATGTCATTTCCCTTTCTGTCACTGGGATCAAGCACCGTAAGATCGAACCCATTACAAAACACCTCTTCCCATTGCAAGATAAATAGATCAAGTTGGCCAAACAAAACCCAAATATCGGAGAAGAAATATGAGGCTATAAGAAATCATGCATATAAGAGATCAAAGAAGACTCAAATAACTTTCATGGATAAAAACATAGATCTGATCATAAACTCAAAGTTCATCGGATCCCAACAAACACACCGCAAAAAGAGTTACATCATATGGATCTCCAAGAGACCATTGTATTGAGAATCAAACGAGAGAGAGAAAGCCATCTAGCTACTAACTACAGACCCGTAGGTCTACAAAGAACCACTCACGCATCATCGGAGAGGCACCAATGGACATGATGAACCCCTCCGAGATGGTGTCTAGATTGGATCTGGTGTTTCTGGAACTTGCGGCGGCTGGAATTGATTTTCGTTGACTCCCCTAGGGTTTCTGGAATATTGGGGTACTTATAGAGCAAAGAGGCGGTGCGGGAGACCATCGAGGTGGGCACAACCCACCTGGGCGCGCCTGGGTCTCCAGGCGCGCCCTGGTGGGTTGTGCTCCCCTCGGAGCACCCCCCAGATGCTTCTCCGACCCACTGGATGTCTTCTGGTCCAAAAAAAATCCACAAAAAGTTTCGCTGCGTTTGGACACCGTTTGGTATTGATTTCCTGCGATGTAAAAAACATGCAGAAAACAGCAACTGGCACTGGGCACTATGTCAATAGGTTAGTACCAAAAAAATGATATAAAATGACAATAAAATGATTGTAAAACATCCAAGAATGATAATATAACAGCATCGAACAATCAAAAATTATAGATACGTTGGAGACGTATCAGCATCCCCAAGCTTAATTCCTGCTCGTCCTCGAGTAGGTAAATGATAAAAACAGAATTTTTGATGTGGAATGCTGCCTAACATGTTCATCACATATTCTTTTCTTTATATCATGGACATTTGGACTTTTATATGGTTCAAAGCAATAGTCTAGTTTTGACATGATAACTTAAATACTCAAGCATATCAACAAGCAACCATGTCTTTCAAAATATCAACGCTAAAATATGTTATCCCTAGCCCAATATGCTCAATCATTGATCCATTCATGAAACACACTCGCATATTAGCTACACCCAATGCTCAAGTACGATCATAGTGCCCCTTAGTTGGTGCTTTATAAGAGAAGATGGAGACTCAAAATAAAAATAAAAATTGCATAAAGTAAAAGAAAGGCCCTTCGCGGAGGGAAGTAGGGATTTGTAGAGGTGCCAGAGCTGAAAGTGAAAATTGAGAGATAAAAACATTTTGGGAGGTATACTTTTCCCACCAACGAAAACGACTTAGAGTTCCCCACACTTTCCATGCTAGATATATCATAGGCGGTTCCCAAACAGAAAATAAAGTTTATTCCTTTTTCCACCATACTTTCACTTTCCACGGCTAACCGTATCAGGACACTCGCCCCAGCAGTACTATCTAGACATACTACCGCTCGCCCCAGCAGTACTACCACTTAGGGTGCAGTATACAGGAAGTAGCGGTGATGGGGCAGAGTACGGCGGCAGTATCGCACAGGAGTGCTCGAGCGTTAGTACCGCTTATAAGCGGTACTACCGCTCTACTTCCGCTTAGCATTCTGAGCTACAGTGAGATCCGCGGAAGTGGAGTGGTAGAAGAGGCGGAAGTGACGCAAGCGGTACTACCGCTCTACTTTCGCTCAACTGCCACTGAGCATGAGTAGACAACTGAACACTCAAGATAAGCGGTAGTACGCGCGGTACTGGATCAGCGGAAGTACCGCTTATAAGCGGTACTACCGTGATACGTCTCCAACGTATCTATAATTTTTTATTGTTCCATGCTATTATATTATCAATCTTGGATGTTTTATATGCATTATTATGCTATTTTGTATTTTTTTTGGGACTAACCTATTAACCTAGTGCCCAGTGCCAGTTGTTGTTTTTTCCCCTTGTTTTTGTCTTTACAGAAAATCAATACCAAACGGAGTCCAAATGGAACAAAACTTTTTGACGATTTTTATTGGACCACAAGACACCCTGGAAGCTTCGGGAGGAGGCCAGAAGGGCCACGAGGCGGCGACAAGCTCAGGGAGCGCGCCCCAGGGGGGCGCCCTCCAAGTTTATGGGCCCCCCACTACAAAAAATACACTTCCGTGATGATACGTGGTTGTCACAGTAGGTCACATTTTCTGTCATGCATGCACATCCATGACGATTTTATGACAGAATCAAGATAGTCATACATGTGCTGTCGTAGAAGTGTTCCATGAAAATACCAAAATTATCATCACGAAAGTGTCCACTTCCATGACGATAAATGGCACGTCATGGAAGTGTTTTCGTCAAGGGTAACCGACACGTGGCATCCACCGTAACGGGTCGCCGTTAAGCTATCGGGTTCCGGTTTGGATCCGATAACCCGTTAACAGCCCTGACCAATGGGGATTTTCCACGTGTAAAATTCTCATTCGCCGGAGGATCCACGCGTCAGCTCCTCGTTGGGACAGATGTCAACTGTCCACTGGGCAGGAGTCGCCAATGAAACGTTGACATGTGGGATGGCCCAATAGAGGCCCATATAGGTTTAAAAGCCGGCCCAGGAAAAGGCCCACAAGATTTCGTTAGATCTAACAGGCCTGCCCATTCATTTTCTGGACCAAATTGTGGCCCACATCAGATACGGCCCGTTAAATGCCTGCAATATTCTGGGTCAGTTTATGGCCCATATCAGATCCGCCCCGTTAACAGCCTGCAATAGTTTGGGACAAATTACGACCCATAACAGATACGGCCCTTTAACAGCTACTGTGCCTTTGGGCCAATTGGGGGCCTGCTTTGCTCTTCGGCCTGTTAATGGCCCGTTTAACAGTTCGGCCCGATATTAGTTTCGGCCTATCAGCGGCCCTGTGTACATATGGGCCTCTTTCGGCCCGGTTTCACTTTCGGCCATCTAAAGGCCCGAGCTGCATCTGGGCCTAATTCTGGTCCGTAGTGACTTTTGGCCTCTTAACGACCCGTAGTCTTCGTGGATACATTTTAGCCCAAACTGCCTATCGGCACGTAAAAGGCCATTGATAGTGTTGGGCCTAATTTCGGCCCGCTATGCAATCGGCCTGCTTCCAGCCCATCCTGAAATTGGGCCCACCAAGGCCCAACAACATTTCGGCCTGTAAATGGATCGTCATATCACTGGGCCAATAATGGGCCGATGTATATTCCAGCCTGCTGTCGGCCCATGATTTGTTCGACACAATTCAGGCTCAATCTACATCTCAGCCTATTAAAAGCCCATTTTATTTTTTGGCCCAATTAAGGCAAGCGCTTTACTCGGCCTTTTAAAGCCTGAAACTAATAGAGGGCCAGATTAAGTCTAGGCCTACTAAAGGCCCAAGATGATTGTAGGCCCACGGTTCAGCCCATTCATAGTGATTGGTGGCCGGCCAGTTTTAGTACCAATTTTTTTATATAAACCTAATGTATTGGCTAATTGCGCTCGGATCAAAGATTACAACCTTTTCTCAGAGTGATGACAGAACATACAGCAAATAAATTACAGCATCGTGATGAAGAATAAACCTAGACTACACAACAAATAAATTACAGCATATTACATTCCCTGGGCATCAAAGTTCGCCGCCAGTGATAATAAAGGGCAACCAGACAGCAGATTCCATACACTGGGTAGGTCGCCACCAGTGGAAGTAAACATGCCGACAAAATAATTGACAGAACCGACAGCACTTCACCATAGTTCAAGAAAGGTTAGCCCTGCCCAGGAGCTGCAGCGCAAGCACCTTAGCAACCCGATGAGACTGCGCTTGTTTGACGCTTATATCCACCAACTCAAACTGCATAGCATCAATAGACGTCATGTACTTATGGTTAATCTTGCATAGAGATTGGAGTTCCAGTCGGATTTGAGAGGAAGCATGTCTATCTGCTTGAATTTCAGACTGAAGAAGTCGAATAGATTCAGGCCGCGACTTCATCGACCTTGTGTCACTGCTATTAGCGAGTAAGTTTGACACTACATCAAGACATGACTTTGGGGTTGTATCCTATCCTCAAGATGTGTTGCCTTCTTCTCTGGAATATATGTTGGAGGGACTAGCAATGGGTTCATCTCACTATCATTGTGGCAGTTCTTCCTAGCATCAGTGATGTCACCCTGAAAGAGAAACAAGTAGGTAGATAATAGGTTTTGCACGTATTAGCGTTAGTGCTGTCAATTCATCTCATTTCTTAGTCAGAAATAAAGAGACACTGTTTAAAATAGCATTAACATAATAGGCAGTGTTCATAGTTAAGACGGCAGGAAATGGCATTGTGCAGGAGCGGCCAGCTTCACCACACCACTGGATTACAGATCAAGAACACAAGCATACATGTAGTGCTAAACAACGTATAAGCATGAATGGTGAGTGTACTGTCAATTTATACCATTTCAGATTGGTAAATAAAGAGACATGATTTAAATAACATTAACATAATATGGCATTGTTCATAGTTAAGACATAGCAGGATATGACATTGTGCTGGAGTTGGTAGTTTCACCACACCACTGGATTACAGATCAAGAACACAAGCATACATGCAGTGCTAAAGAAGATAACTTGCTATGTTTAGTTTAATTTACATGGTATGAATAAGGAACTAGGTTGTGCAACTAAAAACTGAAATTGAGAAGGACAAACTTATGTTTATGTACTTCTTCGTAATAGACTTTGAACATGCAATTTGATGCAGACGACAAAAATAAACAGCATTTGCAGTCATAGCTATCCAAATATACACAACAAAGTTTGAAGGCTTGAGGAGGACAAACTTACGTTAGTAGTGAAGACCGGCTCTATAAAGCCCTTGTCCATATTGATGGGGGGCAATTCAAGAACTTTACCATAGACTCTTCTTCAAGAGCATTGCCTTTATTCTACATTTTGTTAAGGGTAGATATAGATGTGATAATATAGGAACAAATGGTGATTATTAAAGCTAAGATGCAGACTATAAATGTAAGTACATCATACATGCAAAGGCACTGACAAGAGCAATGTAGAGCTAAATTCTTCAGTAGCATTTGTTTTATTCAATATTTTGGCAATAGTAAATATAGATGTCATGTGTAGAAAATGGAGGGCAAGGGAATAAGCTGCAAAGTGTACATGAACAACTAGCTGACAATATAAGTATAGTGATGAAGGACAACAGATACTTACAAGAACAATGCAGAGCAAAACTTCTACGTAAGCATTGGGTTTATTCTACATTAATGTAAGCATTAATATAGATCTAATAATTTGGAGCGAACAGTGGATAAGCAAGCTATAATACACAATGATGTCACATAATCCACCAGGTATGAATGTAAGTACAACGATAGGACAACAGGTACTAACAAGAGCAAAGCAGCGAGCAGCATAGTTGTGATATCCTAGGTTTTGTGGCGCTGGTTCTATCACCAATATAAGTGGGGTGCTATCTGATTTCTCCGGTACCACCACATTTTTCAAGGACTTTGCCTGTACTCCCTCAGGTTCTGTAATCACCCTCTTCCTTTTGGATGTCTGAAACACAAGAACATCATTTGAATGAAAAAACATGGTACTCCCTCCGTCCAAAAAAGCTTGTCCCAAGCTTGTGCATTGAATGAATGTATTTAGCACTAACTTGGTGCTAGATACATCCATTTGAGGGATAAGCTTTTTCAGACCGAGGAAGTATGACGACAAATAGAATAGGTATTGATAATGGATGGGCATGGCATCTTCACATATATCATGAGTAAACTAAGCAGATGGCGGTGCAACGAAACAGAAGAAATGAAAGAGACCTTATGCAAGATACGTGCAACCAATAAAACCTTGCCAAATTAGAACAGGCACCTTATTGGGTGAACAGGATGCCTTTGACTCCTTGAGCTCAGAATAGTCATTAGGATCATATGCTGAATACGAATCTGCAGGTCGGGAGCATGTGGGTTTCATTGCATCCAGAATGGACCTCAATCCCTTGATGCCAAGTTTGTTACCCATTGAACTGTTCCACAATATTCTTCTGATGTGCACATTCTTATATTCATTGTGATTACATACAATATCTGAGAAGCATGAAAACATAAATAGTAGTGAGATTATCTTTGTAATGAAGAGGATATTCTAATATAATAGGGGCTTCCTGTAAACCCTTGTGTGCTATCAGTGCATTCTGATGAGAGAGCCCATGTGTGTTGTAATATGGTGCGTAGATTAATATAATCTGGCACAACTACACAAAAAATAGGCTCCCTGCTGGGAGCTCTAGATGTAAGGATAGTTGGCAGATGATAGGTTCATAATATAATGTATAGAAAGTTTATTGCCAAACCATGATAACGAGAGCGCACAACCACTAGGAAGATCGTAGTGTAGATAAAAGGGGTACACCATAACAATCATAAATAAATCGGGAAAGCAGAACTGGCTGGAAAATACGGGGTTGTATTACTGCTACTAATATAAAGCCTATCGATCACCTACAGGCCAGCTCTATTCATCTGAAGGCGCACTGCTGTTACTATCAATCTAGTTTATCAAAGACCGCACAGCTCCCACCATTTCCTCGATATTATGGCAGACCAACTCGAAGTGCTGAAATCATGTAGCACAAGCGGCCCAATAGAGCTGTCGACTGCAGATGTCCCTGCTCCCCTTCCTGACAAGGAACATACTATACTTACTAAAGAAGAACAGAAGAGGAACATGTTAAAGAATAGAAGGGAAGCATATTATTGAGATTCCGCTTCTTTCTCTATAATGTTGGTTGCCCACCCATGATGAATCAGAGCGCCCAAATAAATGCCATTCCATGATGTCTCTCTATATGTGGCCACATGCATTTGGAAACTCAAGCGGGAGCATTAGCGGACCAATTAAATGTGTGTCTGTTAACTAATGTCAGTATCATATCACATTCGTATTTGAAGAAGTAAGCTTTGGACATATGATTCGTGTGTTGTTTAGCTTCAAGAGTGGACTGCTGCTAGTACGACACAAAGCACCTACACAGATCGTAGTGTAGATATAATGGGAAAACCCTAAGCATCACGAGTAAAATCAGGAAAGTGGAACTTGCTGGAAAATATGTGCTAGTATTGCCGGAATGACTAGAAAGACTTCGGATACCAGCTCTCTACAACTGAAGGCGCAGTACTATTACTATCAGTCTAGCTATCAAAGGTGACACAGCTCCCAGCATTTACTGGATATTACAGCAGACCAACACGAAGAGTTGAAAGCGTCCATGACAAGCGACCGAATAGACCTATACGCTACAAATGTCCCTGCTCCTCTTCACTACGAGGAACATACTGTACTACTATTATACTCCCTCTGTTCCTAAATACAAGTCTTTGTAGAGATTCCACTATGGATCACATATGGATGTATATAGATACATTTTAGAGTGTAGATTCACTCATTTTGCTCCGTATGTAGTCCATGGAGGAATCTCTACAAAGACTTATATTTAGGAACGGAGGAAGTACTAGAAGAATAGAAGAGGAGCATGCTAAAGAAGAGCAAGCAGATTTTGGATAATAAAATGTTCGTTGCCCACACATGATGAACCAGAGCACATAAAGAATGCAACTCCTTGCTGTCCCTCGATATGTGGCGCATGTGCTTTTCAAGAGTAAAGTAGGAACATTAGCTGACCAATTAAACATTCTCTGTTTTGGTACAACATGTCAGCATCATATCATATTCATATTTGAGCAACTAAGTTTGTTATTATGAGTGGCATGTTGTTTAGCTTGATGGGTTGAGGAGCACTGCTTGCACGTCTCGAAGCACCTACGATGATGGTACTGAATATATGGGAATGTCTTGATGCAAGTCACCTGACTTTCGCCATTTGGGTTAGTCGACCATTTCAGGCGGTTGGATGAAGATCCTACATCTCCTAACCCTTCTTCTTCCTCGCCTCTTATTCTTCCCCTACAGACCACCGCACGGGCCGCCGGCCGAACCACCGGCCCCCGCCCTCCCCTGAACTGCCCACCACCTCCGGTCTTCCGGCGGCCCCGTCCATCCCTCTAGCCAACGACAGCCCCCCACCCGCCCACCCGCGTCAAGTTTTACCTCCGGCGAGGCCCCACCATAGCCCAACGACCGCCCCCCACAACAACTGTCCCCACCCGAAACCCTAAGATAGATAATGGGGCAGCCCTCCGGCGAGCCCCTTCCTTCCCTCCGGCGAACTCGGGCGAACTCCCAAAAATGGACTGACCCCAAATTGAAATTCAGTCGACTGTCATTTAAGCTAATGCGGAATATAAAAGGGGAAAACCATAAGCATTGCGAGTGTAGTGGTGAGCGTGCCATGGCGGATCTAAAGGTGCAAACCGGACAAAGGCAACTTCGCAACCAATGTTTGGTTTCAACTAACAAGTAAGATTCTAAGTGATGGACAAGAAATCACAGTAAAGCAGTGGCGATCTATTTTCTTCCTGAGATAAGTAACTTGAGCAGATACGAAAGAGTACAGCCTCTGGTGTGGCGCCGTGTAAGCATTAGCTGAGACATTGAGGGTGTTGCGGTAGTCGTGGATGAGAGAGGTCGATCTCTTGTAATGGACGACGGCGCCGGGGTAACAGCTCCGGCATGGTGGAGGAGGACGGCGGTGGATGGGGTGGCGGATGGAGGAAACTGGAGTGGAGAGGGTGTTTTGGCGCCCACGGAGTACGAATGGGGAAATGGAGGGAGAGAGGTAGGGGGAACCATGTCTTCAGGACGCGTTTGTCTCAAATGCGAGGAAATTTACAAACTTAGCCCCCGTTTATATTTTCCTACATCACAGCAATATTGGTCGGTTGGGGATAGGATGGTAATCTCGCATACACCAAATATTTGCCGACGGAGATTTCGGCCGAGGAGAGTTTGTTTTGGCGCCCACCCTATATGAATCCGGGGGAGGTGAGAGGCAATTTCGGCCAAGGAGAAACTGTGTTTTGGCGCCTGCTGTGCATGAATCCTGGTGAGAGGTGGTTATGTCATGTTTGAGTGAAATTACAAGCCTGCCCCTATCGAAACATATAGAAATCAAGCCGACTGGTTTTGCGTGTCAGGGTTAGGCAGTAATTTCTATCTCCCCGATTTTACGCCGCTTCGTTCAAATTTTTCGAGAAAAAGATTGCATGTTTACCATGCCAACTCAATTTGAATCCATTTTGTATTCTTTTTTTTTCGGGTAGTATCCATTTTGTATTCCAATACAAATCTATATACATCATTTTTTTTATATATACTTTCAAAAGCACAACACCCTTTATACATAAATATGGTTTACAAATGGCATGATCTCAGATTCATAAGGCTGAATCCATCTTAATTTGACTTTTCAAATATTTGAAACCACTTTATGTTGAAATCCAATGTATGCATTCCTCGCTAACTGTCTCCAATTAATGTGTGTTTCATGCAGGTTTTTTTATTTCTCAAACACGTATAATGTGTTTGACACACGCAGCATATATATAGTGTAATCCCATTTAGACATTAATTGCATATAAACCATGCATTATCTCTAATTAAAAATCTATGGATCACAAATATTGATAAACTAAATAACATTACACGTGTCCCCAAATTCAAATGAATATGCATGTTTTATAGACCAATTTCCATTATGATATTTATCGATGTCCTGATCTCTAGTTTAAATATTTGAATCCCCTTTAATCCAGATATTCATCTCATATAGCTATCACTCATGCTTATATATCTCTCTAGACCTATATGCCATCACCGTCTCACGGGTATCTCTCGTGCTACTTGTATGTCGACAACAATCTTTTATCTTCGTAACACACTGACGGTACTCTCTCCCTCGACCTTCACTCTATCTCTCTCGAAGTATATCTCGCTCACTACTATGAGTCTCTAACTATGATTCACCCTGTGAAATCTCTTTCTCTCACACAAACACAAACTTCGTCTCCCGGGGTCTCATTTCTCTCTACTATTCCCATGTATGCTGCTCACACACACCCTCACACACATAGATGTCTCGCGCTCCCTATGTCTCAGTAGCCATGACTCTCCCTCTTAAATATCTCTCTCTCACACACAAACACAAACTCCGTCTCACAGGGTCTCATATCTCTCCACCATTCCCTTTGTATGTCGCTCAGACACACTCTCTCCCTAGGGATATGTCACGTTCCCTGATATGTCTCTCTAGCTACGACTCTCCTTGTGAAATATCTTTCTCTCCCACAAACACAAAACTCCGTCTCTCGGGATCTCATTTCTCTCTGATATTCGTTTGTATGTCACTCACATGCACCCTTTCTCTATCTCTCTCCCACCCACACACATAACTCAGCCTTCTGATCCACTTGACTATTATCTCTAACACACACACTAGCCGATCTCCCTCTAGCTAGCATCTCTATCTTTCTATTTCTCTGTTTCTCCACCAACCTTCTTTCTCGCCCGCACTCATGCTTCCTATCACGCACACTATATATGTTTCTCTCGACATGCATTCATGCACCCTCTTTTTATCTTTCTCTCTCACACACATAACTCACCCCTCCGAACCACTCGACTGTTAACTCTAACACACAAACTAGCCGATGTCCCTCTAGCTAGCATCTCTATCCCTCTATCTATTTGTTTCTCCGTCAACCTTTCTTTCTCGCACGCACTCTTGCTTCCCATCACCCACACTATATGTGTTTCTCTATACATGCATCTATAGGTCGATCTCTTTTGCACACACATTGTGTCTCGCTCTCTCTCCTCGCCATAGATGCATGCTCCAGCCCACGCCACTCTCTCTTAAAGAAAAAAACACACATGCTCAATCATCGGGCCTTCTTCCCTCCACTCTCACATGCATGCATATTGTCATACTCATACCGATCCATCTCCCCCATCCCGTTGATCTCATGACTTATGTCTCCTTTCTGTTATCTCGATCATGCGAGCACACACACACACACACACATCCCACGTATGTATACCTCTCGCACATGCACGTTCAAAGGTCTCATATGTCTCCATACGTAGTTAATTACCCTCAACCCTCACCCCACATCGAATCTTTCTCTTCTTGTGTGCACATAAATTCCGTCTGGACTGGTCTCTTCTCTAAAACACACACTCACACTTAACAATCTCCTTCTAGCTACCCCCACTCCCACTCCTTCCCTCTAGCCCAGAAACCAATAAGACCATCCCTTCGTTTAATTCCCGCCTACATGCACCATCGACAGTAGTCTTCCTTGGTGTCTCTCGAACAAACACGTTATCTCTATGTCCACTCCTCTCACGCGCACACTCCTTCTCTTCCCGCTTTACGGGCCTCTTCTCTCTCGTAGCCCCCCCCCCTCATTGGAGGCCTCTGCCATACACATCACCTCTCTACGATGAAGCCACACACACTTAATTACTTTCCCTACCAAAGACTCAGTTTCACACACACAATATAAGACTCCATTTCACACACACACATACTCTAGGTGGAGCATTTGTTCCTACCACGCTTCATCCAACCTTACCCATTTGATAATCAATCACCTTAATTTACTTATATAACATGGACAAATTTCACTTTATTTTAGTAGTTAGCAAACTTCTTATAATTATATACTAACGCAAATCACAAGGAGCAAGTGACTTTTTTTTACACAACCACATTAATATGGCCACGTAAACGGTATAAATCACAAGCTAAAGTGTAGTAACCATTATACTTATATCCCAATGCAAAAGGTGGAGTACATGTCCGAAGAGTAGAGGCGCACACACACTCTCTGTCTCTCAGAATCTCACACACATACCAGTTATGTGACGCTCCCTAAACAGACCCGTATGTGTACAATTTGTGCACGCGTAGGTACACGTGATGGAGTGCATTTATTTAAGCCGAACGGCGAATCCAAACAGTAGCCGCATTCATTCCCCTCCCGCCGCCTCTTCTCCGGTCGCCGTCGCCCAATAGCCATGCCCCGGCCAAAGGTAACGACATACGCCATGCCCCCGCCGGAGCGGCGCTTTGATCTGCTTCTGAAGATCTGGAGGCGGCGCGAAGCCCGGATTGCAGCCATCCTACCTCCGGAATCCAGCCTAGCCGGAGCCGGAGGAGGCGGTGGAAGCGGAGCAGCATGCGGAGCCGGAGGAAGAGAATGACGACGCGGAGCCGGAACAGGAGGACGACGACGCGGGCAAAGCGGAACCGAAGGAGGACGGGGCGAGGCGGAGCCGGAGGAGGAGGATGACGCGGGGGCAGCGGAACAGCAGGCCATCCTCGAGTCCATCCAGTCGGAGGCCGAGGTGGAGGCCAACCGCCGCTTCCACCGCCAGCGGGAGTGGGGGATCAACGAGATGTTCGCCAAACTGGAGGAGGAGCTGGAGTTGCAGCATGCAACCGCCTACCCATCTCCGACGACGAGTAGTGTGGTCTAGCTTAGGTTATGTAGTACTTAGTAGTACTAGTTCTACTATTGCATGGTATGTATGGATTTGAGATATCTAGTACTACTCCTCAATGTAAACTGCTTTTAAGATGAATGAATGAAAGCTTGGCAAACGCCTTTTGTTTGTTAAAAAAACATAATTCTAATACTCCCTCCTTTCTTATTTATAGGGCTCGTCTAAAAAAATAGATTTCCATTATACTCAGACTTAAAGGACTTTGAGTCTCATGCTACATTTATTTCATAGAGAAAAGAGAAAGGAAATTTTAGTGGTCATGCATGCATCATCAGGGTTGACCGGTCGCTTCCCGCGGACGTGCCCAGGCGGTGGAAGAGGAAGGAGAAGGGAAGCGGGCTGTCGAGTACTAGTACGCCAGTTGCAGCACGAGCTCCAAGGAACGTTCGTGCCAAATAATGCATAGTACATCAGTGGAGTGACATGGCTAGAACATGCAGGTTATAGTTCGACAGCCTACCGCTCCGCCTTTCACGGTGTTTGGTCACGCAAGATTTGCATGCACGCATGTCACCCACGTAGTTGTCGAAGTCGTGCTCGAAAAAGGGCGACGAGGTCCACTAGTCCGCGTTGGTCCATGCACCCGGAAAACAAACTAATCCCAGTCGCTGTAAATGTCATGCGTGCTTTAATTCTGGGATAGTGGATGGATGCGAACGTGCCGTACAACGAACCGCCAGCCAGCTCCCTAATCTCAAATATAAATTGCACTAGTGCGCGCCCGCAGAACATCCTTTCCGAAGGGTTGAAGCCCTGTAGTTACCATCTCCTCTCGTGTAAACCAGCTCCACAAGGGACAAGGCAGTTCGTCACCATTGCCATGGATTCGCAAGGCAGTGGTGCTTCTCGTCCTCGTCGAGGTTGGGAGACCTTGGACGACGATCCTTTGGGAGAAATCGTAAGTCGCTCCGACTTCCTCACATCCGCAAGACTTAGCGGTACTTGCACCAAATTTTTTAAGAGGGTGCGTAAATATGCGTGGGAGAAGGCCATGCTAGTTGGTCTGCTATGCGTCCTCGAGGACAAGGATGTTTCCTTGGGGGTCTCTCCAGCGTGGCATGGCCGTAGTTGCAAGTTGACGCCCCTTGAGTTGCCGACGTTGAGGGGCACTTGGATTTTGTCCGATGAGCAGGTAAGTGATGAGTTTGATCACATAGTAAATGCATTCTAAAGACTACTACCGTGTCCATTTCCTAATTCCCCTGCTGCCCACTGTTTCACAGGTTACGCTTGGTGCCAGTGGAGATTGGCTTGCATATGTACGGGAGGGTACCGACATCAATTTGCACAACATCTACAACGGTGACACCATTCCCGTAGAACCTTTGTCCAACATTGGGATCAGCCATGCAATGGGCCATCGCCTGAATTGGTACGATGTAACCACGGTGAGATTGAAGAAGATAGCAATCCCGGAAACCCCGATAAGGTCGTCCGCCAACCAAAATTACACTCTCATCGTGGTGTTCGACATCGCGATTGCTTTCATGAACCCTGCACATGGCGGTCAAAGGTGGACCATGCTGTCTGCTGTCGATTTGTTGCCGTACGAGTACGAAGACGTTGTGCTCCTTTCTAACCGCATCTTCGCCGTGACAAACCAGGGGACTTGTTTCGTATGGGACACATCCTACGGTATACTCCCTCTCTTCCAGTTTATTTGTTTTGAATTTTTTCGATTTATAAGTTTCAAATTCAAATTTAGAGCTCCCCATCACATGTTGAGATTACAATGTGCATTAAATCGTTGCGTGCATGTAGTAGTTTTTTATTAGTCATATATATTGGTCACGCATGCATGCATTGCATGTAACATTTTTTACCACAATTTTTTAGGGAACCGAGTGCAATAATTGAGTAGTTTTGCAAACTACCAGTACTACACCTGAAATGGTACAAAATCAATACCACCACCACGCCCGCGTCTGACCGCCCTGGCCGACCCAAACCCCCTCGCTTGCCGGCATGCGCTTCCCGCTTGAAACGGTCAGCGCCGCCCTAGAGCGTCAGTGCCGCATTAATGCCCGGCCAGAGTGGAGGCAACCTCTCACTGGCGCCGTCTTTGAAGCAGCGCGACGGCCGAGAGAGCGCCGCTTCTCGGTGCACGCAACTGCTCTGCGTTGAGGCTGGCCGTAGTGGGGAGTACATACACTCGGGAATAGCATACATGGTTGTCGGCGTTCTGGGAACCAGGGTACCCAGACTTGCCTGCCTGCGGCCCACGACGTGGCTCCATCGACGGCCTGGTACGGCCCAGTTTCAACACCAACAAGACAAGACCCTCACGAGGGGCCAAGCCTCGCAAGGCAGACAGCGCCAAGACCTACTGAGCGAGCGGCCTTCCCAGGCTGCCTCCTGAGGAGCGGAGATTCCTATGCAGGTGCCCAACCTCACGAGGTTGCGGTGACGCAAGCCATGACGACCAAGGCCAGGCGGGCGCCAGCAGGCGCAGAAGAGCAGGTTTCCTCTTTGGTGCTAAGGAGGCAAGCGCAGGCATGGGTTCCCGAGGAATCAGGCAAAGGTTTCCATTCCAGTGCAATGAGACCAAGACCGCCAGGACGGCAGGATGGATGTCATCGCCGAGCCCACCACAATGTCACGACCAGAAGCTTTGAAGGCAAAGACCACCTTTCGTCAGGATAAGATGTACTACTTGTCCCCTTTCAAATTAGCCATAGTGGGATCCCTTCCTGCCTTCATTTTGGAGGAAGAGGATCGAGGCCGCTATAAGTATAAGCTAGCCACCACCATAGAGATGGAACCGAACCGAACCGAAGGACGACTCACCCTCACCCCAGAGCAGACCACGCGAGGTTGTTCTTCCCTTGTACTAGTTCATTCCCAGCCCCTCGTGAGGCAAATCCCCCACAAAGCAGGAGTAGGGTCTTACATCGCAAGGTGGCCCGAACCTGGATAAACTGTCGTGTCCATCTCCTTCCTTGATCCATCGAGCTAGGCAGTAGGGCGACGGGTTGGTTGGTTGGATAGGTTGCGTTATTCACACACGCCCCAGAGTTCAAACCTTATTTGGGTCTGCGGAGCCCTGAATCCGACATTTGGCACACCAGGTAGGGGCGTGTTGAAGCTTCTCTCCCACCACTCGCTCCGCCGCCGTTCCGCCGTTCCAATGGCCGACGCTCGCCGTGTTCGAGCCGAGCGTCGGGCCGCTCGTGTCGTCCTGATGGCACCCGCGGGCAACGGCGCCCCCGCTCTGCCTCCCCGGTGGCTAACGCCACCACCGCCCCTGCTGCCCGCGAACAGCAGGACTCGTCGCTGCCACCGTCCGTGCAGCGTGACAGTCGCACCGCGACTCCATCACCCACTCCAGCCATGGCGTCATCTTCTCATGGCCGTCGTGGGCCGGCGAACGCGTAGTCTGCGCTGCTCATGGCGTGCGAGCTTCTGCGCTATCATCCGGCCAACGACCTCTACGACGACTGGCTCGCCCGCATCGCCGAACTCGTCAACGCCACTGGCGAGGCCCCTGCACCATCTTGTTCGCTTCGCCCTCCGTCGTCCCTGGCGGGTGACGTGGCTCACGGCGCGCCTCCTCCCCCTCCTCTGCATGGCGTGGGCCCCGAGCCGAGGCGTGAAGCTCCCTAGCGCGACCCGCTGCGTAGAGCACCAGCATGCGATGAAGAAAGCTGCCAGGTGGTGCAGCGGCCCCAAGGAGAAGCGCGTGCGCTTCCAGCACCGCCACGTCAAGACCGCGTATCGCCAGAGGCAGCGGCGTGCGGGCGTCAAGATCAGGCTCCTCCCCTGCGGCTGGCCCCTGTGAGTGCGGCAGGGTGCCGTGCTTTCACCCCAAAGCTGCACCGCGTCGTCTGGCCCGGCAAGTTCAAGCCGGATCTGCCTCCGCACTACGACGGCAGCCCTGACCCCGTTGAGTTCCTCCAGCTCTACTAGCTGAGCATCAAGGCGGTGAACGGCAATGAGAAGGTCATGGCGAACTGGTTCCCTATGGTCCTCAAGGATGGTGCGCGCTCTTGGCTCCTGAACCTTCTGGTGGGGTCGATCTCCTCCTGGGACGAGCTCCACGAGCGCTTCATCGCCAACTTCCAAGGCACTCACGACCACGCTCCAGCGGCAAGCGACCTGCGGCGCATCAAGCAGCAGCCAGGCAAAACCTTGCACAAGTACATACAGCATTTCACCAACGTCCGCCTCAAGATCCCGAAGGTGTCGGACGAGGCCACCATTTCGGCATTCTCTGAGGGCGTCAGGGATGTCAAGATGAAGGAAGAGCTCGCCATACACGAGGACTTGTGCTCAGCTCTGGAGATGTTCAACATGGCCGCCAAGTGCGCGAGGGCAGGGGAAGGTCGCCTCTCCTTCCTAGAGCTTCCGGAGGTCGATCCTGAAGACAAGAAGGCCAAGGCTAAGGACGTGAAGCGCAAGGGCCCAGCTGTGTTCGCGGCTGAACCTGAGATGAAGCACGGCTGCGACCACCCCGAATCCTCCAAGGGCAGCCGTTCATTCTGCGTCTTCCATATTGTCCACAGCCACAACACCAACGATTGCCAGGAGCTTAGGGCAATCCATGATGGGCGCATCGGCCGCCATCCCGAGCGCAACGACCGTGGCTACGGCCGCGGAGGAGGCCGCTGGGACAACCACGACCCCCGCCAGGACTGGTGTGATTAGCCTCATGAGGACCGCTGGTAGGGCCAGCCTCGCGACAGCCCCTGGCGTGACCAGCCCCGCGAGGATCGTCCTCAGGGCAACGTCGGCCTTCCTCCACTGCCACCGCCGCCAAGGAGAAACGACGACAACCGCCAGGATGATGGGGCTAGGGGCTTCCAGGAACCGCGTGCGATCGCCTGCATCCTGGGTGGTGCTCAGGCCCCCGCCTCTCATCGCATCTTCAAGCAGTTCGCTCGCGAGGTGAATGTGGCCCTTCCCAAGCTTGAGGCACCGCGCCCCCTCAGATGGTCCAAGTACGCCATCAACTTTGACTCCATGGACCAGCTCAAATGTTCAGCCGCCGCTGGCGCGCTCCCGATGCTCTGCTCGCCGACCATCAGCAACGTCCTCGTCACCAAGACACTCATCGATGGCGGCGCGGGGCTCAACATTCTCTCCGTCAAGACGTTCGAGACACTCCAGGTGCCGTACGACCAGCTCCTCCCCACCAAGCCTTTCTCAGGAGTGATCGATGGCTCCACCGTCCCCATAGGGCAGATCCGCCTCCCTGTCACCTTCGGCCAGCGCGACAACTACCACATTGAGCTCATCGACTTCGACATCGCCCATATTCACCTCTCGTACAACGCCATCCTCGGGTATCTGGCCCCCGCAGCTACGTCTGCATGCCGTTCGGCCTGCTGAACATGGCTGCCTCGCACCAGCGCTACATGCAGGACGTCCTGGCGGCTCATGAGGCCCGGCGCCAGGCAGTCCTGACAGAGGAGGTGCCAGACCCTCGCGAGCTTCCCGGGCCTCCAGAGCCTCCTGAGCCTCAGGAGCCAGCCGGCTCATGAGGAGCGATCTCCGCAGCACGCGTCTTCAGCTACTCCAACGCTTCTACAACAACGGTGCCAGGTAACTTTTTGGTTTGTTCAGTTGAGGGCGCCCCTCGGGCTGCATTTTCCTCAAGCTGTCAGGGCCCGTCCCTGCAGCCGCATCATTTTGATTCATGTACTCCAGACCGGTTATGCATGCTCAGGCTATTATGTTTGTTAATGTTATGCTTGCCATCTCGTTATCTGTGGAGTTGCCCTTCGCGGCCTCCGCATGTTGCTAACCCGCCTCTTGCTCATCCCGCAATGGGGGCTGCTGGCACGGTGCCTATGCTTGGGTCCATCCCTGCAGCGCTAATAAACCTAAGAGACCGAGCTCTGGCTCGCGACTGGCCCCGCGCACGTCACCTCACCGGGTCCTTAGTGCCTTCATATTCTCGCGGAAAGATCATCGGCAGGATAGCGAGCGCAGCTGTCTGTTATGTTTTCGACTAACTCACAGGAGCCCCGGAGGCAGGGCCACCAGCGGCCTTGCCAGCACCTCGTGCCTTGGAAGGATGCCATGCCACGTGTCAAGGGGCGCAACCCCTCCTTGCAGCCAGCCACTCTTTTCTCGTGCAAGCTGCTCGCACGTTAAAGGGGGGCCCCTGAGCATCACGACTCAGGGACTCCTACCAGCTCTCGGGCCCTCACCCCCTGGCTTTGACCATGGCATCGTGACCTGGCATACCAGCGGTGGCTTAGCCTCGCTCAAGAGCTGGGTCCCAAGGACGTAGAGCACCCAGGCAAGCGGGGGAGATGGAGTCGGTAGGAGCCCTGGGGAGGGGGCGTCATCAAGAGAAGGGCATGGCCTAACGTCGCACGAGAAGCTCGTCCACGCAGCTAAGGAACCACCACAGGCTCGTCAAGATAAGTCACCTCACACACGTAGGCGTGAACCTCATGACCAGCATTATGTCCCTCATGATCTCGCTCGGGCAAGGAAACTTCCCTTTCGGTTCTTCGGGGGCCGCTTATGTGCCAAAGGGGACCTCCTGAGCATCGTGACTCAGGGGCTCTTACCGGACCTCGGGCCACTCGCCTCCTGGCCTTGACCACGGCATCACGACCTGGCATACCAGCGACAGCCGAAGCCTGCCTGGGGACTGGGTCCTGCCGGCGTAGAGCACCAAGCTACCGCGAGAGTGAAAGGGGGAACCATGCCAAGGCGAGAGACGCAAACACGACATCAAATCAGGGACGATAACATTAAAATGCGAGCGTCACAGTTTCTTACATACCCCCACGGGGCCCGTCATGGTTTTTGCGCAGGAACAAAGCAAAAGGAACAAACCCCTAAGAACCACGGCCTCGACCTCCGCATCTGATGCCTGGCTGCAGCAGCCGTCGTGCTGCAGCCATAGCTCGACGGGCCCCCGCGGCGGTATCTCCCTCGCAAGGGACCGCAGGAGCCGGATCCACGTGCGTGGCGGCATTGCCGCCCACACCACAAACTCGCAGGTCGTGCCTTCGACATGGGCTTGCTGGCGGGGTGGCCATGCGGCCACTGCTTGCTCTCCTCCACGACCCCGTTCCTCGCAGTGCCCGCGGTCGCTCTCGCAGACAGGGCTACGCGCGCGAGCATACATGCAGACCGGGAAGCCCGGTGGAGCATGTTCGTGCCAGGGCCGCTCTGCCATGGGCACCACGGTGGCATCGCAGGAGCGATCGCGCCTCTTCTTTGGCGGGAGCAGCTCAGGTTCCACTTGAGGGGTTTTTCCCTTCTCCGCGGTGGAAAATCTCCTCACTGGTGCCATGAACGCTCTGGCAAGATGGCGGAACGAAGGAGAAGCAAGAAGCAAGAAGATGAAAACGAGCTGGGGGCTCCGCCCCCTCTTCCATTTATAGCCGGAGGAAGGCTAACCGCCGGCCCCTCACGTTCCGAGCAATGATGGCTGATCTGAATGCACCAGGCAGTTGTCAAGTCATGCGGTTGCCAAGGTGACATGGAGAGGTGGAGACGCCCACGTCCCATCAAGCGCCACGCGTCGGCTCGGTCCACAGGTAATTGGGGCCCGCGGCACTTCGCCCTTGCCCTTTGGCTTCGCCTCGAAGCCAAGTCCGAGTGCGCCTTGGGCCCGGGGGCTACTGTTGGCGTTCTGGGAACCAGGGTACCCAGACTTGCCTGCCTGCGGCCCATAGTGTGGCTCCATCGACGGCCTGGTATGGCCCAGTTTCAACACCTACAAGACAAGACCCTCACGAGGGGCCAAGCCTCGCGAGGCAAACAGCGCCAAGACCTCCTGAGGGAGCGGCCTCCCCAGGCTGCCTCCTGAGGAGCGGAGATTCCTATGTAGGTGCCCAACCTCACGAGGTTGCGGTGTCGCAAGCCATGATGACCAAGGCCAGGCGGGCGCCAACAGGCGCAGAAGAGCAGGTTTCCTCTTTGGTGCTAAGGAGGTGTCAGGACCGGTTTTCCAGGATATTAACTTCCCAGTAAATGGCCCTTGTGCTCACCAGCCCCAAGATTACTGTTAGCTGGTGAGACACCAACTTGATACAGAAATTCTAAACAAAATACAAAATATGAAGTACAAGACCATTCTGGCCTATGAGTACCACAAATGGTTTCTAGTGGTTGATGGCGGAAGCGGTTTGCGGATCATCAGCGTCTATGGGACTCCATTTCCCACAGGAACAGCTGACCTGGATAACTCCTATCTTCGCGAGGCTGCTATCATCATTGCCTAGGTTCCGGGGCTGTCATCGCAGCGCTCCTCTCCAAGCAAGAAATCTGGCCAAGACAATAGCCAGGGACAAGCCAGTGAGTACTTTGAATGTACTCGCAAACATTATGAACACAGGTATAATATAACAGATGGTAATCATGCTCTGAAATATTCCATTATCACTTCGTCAGTCATGAAAAATAAATTCATGACACACGCAAGCAGGTTATTCATATAAAACATGAATGAGCAATCAGAGAATAAAAATAAAATGCACCGATCGGGTGTCTGAAGCGACGCCTCGAAAGGATAATAATAAGAAGCATGCCTCAGTCGGGCGTCTGAGCGACGTCACATAAAGGGCTTGTAAAGAAAATTAAATAATCAGCATGCCACAGTCTGGCGTCTCAGCGACACCACATAAAGGGCTTATAAAGAAATAAAAAGCCGGCATGCCACAATCGGGCGTCTCAGCGACACCACATAAAGGGCTTATAAAGAAATAAATGGCAGGCATGCCACAGTCGGGCGTCTTAGCGACACCACATAAAGGGCTTATAAAGAAAGTAAATAACAAACGTGCCACAGTCGGGCGTCTGAGCGACACCACATAAAGGGCTTATAAAGGAATTAAATAACAAGCGTACCACAGTCGGGCGTCTGAGCGACACCACATAAAGGGCTTATATAGGAATAAACACAGTGAATATCCAGGAGGTAGAACTGTCCCAGGGATACTCAATAATTCAAATAATACAAATGGTTAGTCCATAATAATAATAATCATAATCATCATATATCACATGTCATGATCAATGTCCCGGTTTAGCAGTTTTTCCTCCGAAGACCGACACTTGACCCATCCCAGACTGTAGTCCTTAACCATGGACACGACTATTCGAATAGATATAATCTCTGCAGAGGGTGTACTCTTTACCCACGAGTAACGGATTCCTTTAGTCCATCGGGACTAATTCCGTTTATGGTCTTTTACTTGAAAACACACCCGATCCGCACACACCAGCTTAACTTACCGGTGTCTGGAATCACCCACGACACCCGTTAAGCAAAACTCTAAGTGGGGAGGCTACAACCTCGACTAGCATGGGATCACAAATTTTTAACGCGCGCAAACTAGGGGAGCTACCCCCTCGGCTCCAACCGAAAACACCCATGTGTAACACCCCCTTGTAATGACCACAGTGATCAGCTGTTAATAATGCCATGTCATCATCATTTGCAGTGCCAAGTCATATGTGTTAATAATTCAATTCAAATGCAAATCTGAAAATCAATTTAAATTTCAAAGTGTAAGTTGAAGTTGATTCAACTCTGCTGGAAAAATGTCCATTAATTATCAAATAATCCAGTGGTCATGGCAAAATCATAACCAACATTTTTGGAATATGATTGATGAGTCAAACAAGATGAAACAGCACCCAAAACAGCAATATTAATTCATTTAAAATCATTGCAGATTCAAATGAACTCCAAAACTGTCCAAACCACTTTTTGGTGAGAGCTAATATTGCATTGCAATATTTGGGCCAACTCCCACATTTTTCGAAAATGCACAAGTGCCCTAAACATTTTGAAACAGAAAAGGATAAAAGAAAATGGAGAAGCTAAAACAGAAAATCAAAAGCGGGACACTGTGCACTGGGCCTTAGTGCACAGTGCCCCGAGTCGCGGCCCAGCAGGCCCACCTCGTCTCCCTCCTCCCCGTGTCGTCCCCGCCGTGGCCGCGCGCGCGCGCGCCAGTCGGCCGGCGACACCGCGGCGCCACCGACGCTACAGGGAGGAGGAGGAGATAAGGCCGGAGCCACTCAACCCCCCCTGGCTTCCCCTGGCATTCTCCCCCTTCTCCTCTCGCTCGCTCTGCCTCCTTCCTCCTCAGATCCGAGGCGTCCGAGCGCCGACGACGCCGCACTTCGCCATTTGCCGTGGCCACCGGCGACCCCGCGCTCGCCCACTGTGCCGGCCAGCTCCGTCGTCGTCTTCCTCAACCTCTGGCGCCACTGGAAGGAGCCAGGGAGCCCGGCTACAAGCGAATCGAGCCGCCCCGCATCTCTCTGCTTCCGGCGAGCTTCGTCGTCCCCGGCGCCGTCTGCTGCTCCTAAGCCACCAAGGGCTTTCCGTAGCCGCTCGGTGAGCTTCCAGCCTTTCTCTCCTATTATTTGCGCTGCCCGCCGTCGCCTGTAGCTAGCAGCCGACGACGCCGTGAGCCCGACGCCCCTGTCGTGCTCGTTTGAGCACGGCATTCTGTTCCTGCTGCTTCCAGGAGTCGAACGCGCCCGCGCACACGCTCTCCCGTACCCCCTAGCTAAGGATTCGTCGAAGCCAGAACTCCGGCGACCGCTCCACCGCTCGCCGCCGCCGCTAGAGGCCGTGTTCGGTCGAACTACCACCGTAGTTAGATGCGCGGGCGAGAGACCGATCGAACGCAAGTGGTTGCGGGCGATTTGACGCAGCGTAGCGGATTTCCGGGCAGCTCCGGCGAACTTCCGCCGCTGGGAAGGTCGCCGGCGCGTCTCCGGTCGCCGCGCTGGCGTGGCACCCACGTGGCACCACCTGGGCCACTGACTGGTGGGCCCTGGGACCCCACTTTGACCTCGTTGACCAGAGTCAACGCGGCACTGTTCACCCCCTCTCTCTGACATGTGGGCCCCGGCAGCTAATTAACCTAATTAAGCACTTAATTAACTAAAATTAATTAATTTAGCCTAATGTCTCACTGACATGTGGGGCCCACCCCTCTAATCACCCTGTTAACTGAATTAATCCACTGTTAGTCTTAACAGAGACTGACATGTGGGTCCCACTGGACCCACATGTCATGTTTGACTGGTCAGCGACGCTGTTGAGCGCTGACGTCACAGTGACGTCATGCTGACGTCATAATTCATTTTCTGATAAATAAAATAATTCCAGAAATTCAAATAATCTTTAAAAATTAATAACTTTTAAACCGTAGCTCGGATCGAAAAAGTTAAAACATGAAAGTTGCTCAGAACGACGAGACGAGTCTGATCGTGCCGTCTGTTTCTCCATCGGAACCTCCTACGTAGAAGAGCTCGTAACTCCGGACCCGAATCCGACAGATGAATAGTGCACACACATCGGATATTAAATCCCAGAATAATTCTAAAAATAACTAAAATGACTTAGATGCATAATTAGGCAACCCTGCACTGCATCATAGCATCACACGCACCGTATTGCATCTGTTTGCATTATGTTTACCTGTTTCTTCCCCCTCTTCTCTCTCGATAGACCCCGACGTTGACGTAGCTCCCGAGGCAGACGCCGCACAGGAGTACGACTACGTCCCCGACGTTACTACTGAAGACCTTGCCCTTGCCCCCGAGCAAACATGCAAGCACCCCCATTTTGAGCATGCCTATATCGCCTATTCCCTTCTCTCTTATGCTTGCATTAGAACTGCTACTGCTACTGTTTTCCTATATCTGCTGCATAGCCTGATTATTGTACCCTGCTTTGTTACCTTACTGGTTATCCTAGACTGCTTAGTATAGGCTGGGTAGAGACACGACAGAGACCTCCACTTGATCCCGACTGCCCTGCTGGATATCAGAAGACCCGATCATCGGGATTGAAGACTAGACCCTGGCACCGCACGTCACTACCCCTTAGTTGCCGACACTGCTGGGTTACCGTCGAGTGCCGAGGGTGATACCTCGTTAGCACTTCTGATGTTAACCTTGTAGGTTAGTTACTCGGTCGTGGTAAGCGAGGGTGATTCCTCCTACACCACCCCCGATAACGACATCGTCGCGCAACCTCTCAAGTGTGGACCTCGAGGGTGATTCCTCCTTCATTCACATTGATGATAACATCGAGCAGGAACTCCATCGAGGGTGATTCCTCATGGTTCCCTTCGGTGTCAAACACACAGTTACCTTGGATATTATGACTTGACTATGAACCACAATACTAAAGACGGGTCGGCCCTGAGGGGTACCCGCGCGAGCTTATTGCGAAGTGATGTGGAGTCGGGTTGACCTGGATGGTGCCCGCGAGATAACTACGAGGCGTGGCCGGGCATTCCTAGCCCTTGCCGCAAGTCCTCGAGACGGGGCGACGGGGTCACATCGATCGTGAGTCTCTGCTCGTTTCCGCGCGCTCCTAATCCACTACGGTTTGGATATTTGATCCGAGGGGCCTCTGGCCCGATAGCACTAACCATCACGTGAGCATAGTATGGGCGTTCTGCGTCGTATACTTCAGCCGGAGCTTAATGGACGTCAGCGACTGATGCGGCACACGCTGGGTTGGACTGGGAACGCAACCGCGCTTGTATAAGGGGTTGCTAGGTCTGCTCACCGGCGGTGCACGTAACGTGCAGGAGTTCCCGGGGCGATGGCCCAAGACCCCTGGGGGCATAGGTTAGTCCGGCGTGCTGACCTCTCTGTTAGGTATTTGGTCGGGTTGCGGCGTGTTGCTTAGCCGAGGCCGGGCATGACCCAGAAAAGTGTGTCCGGCCGGAGTTAAGCGAGCGTGGTGGGTAAGTTGGTGCACCCCTGCAGGGAAGAAACTTCTATCGATAGCCTGTCCTACGGTAACGGACACTCGGAGTTGTATCCCGATCGGTACAACTAGAACATGTGATGAGAATTGGATAGTACGGCTCTGGGATTGCTTTCTCGCAGGGAGTCGAGAAAGGATCTCAGGTCGAGGTTGATGATACTACTACTACTACTACTACTTTACATTATTGTTCATCTGCTCTTTCCTGATGCTGCAAGACTGTCGAAGATTGTTGAAGATGCTAGTCTTCGATAGGACTAGGCTTTCCCCCTCTATTCTGGCATTTCTGCAGCCCAGTCCACATATACAGCCATTCCTTTGACAATGTTGCATATGTAGTGTAGATCCTTGCTTGCTGAGTACTTCGGATGAGTACTCACGTTTGCTTTATTTTCTTTTTTTCCCCCATATTCCATTTGATGCCACCAGACGATGGAGCCCCTGAGCCAGACGCCCCAGCCGACGGCCAGTACTACTACCCGCCTGGCGAGTACTACTACTACGAGGAGCCGTTCGACGACCAGGAGTAGGATCGGAGGGTCCAGGGCAGGAGGCCTACGCCTTTCGATCGTAGTATTTTATTTTACCCCGCCTCTGTGAAGGCCTAATTCTCTCTATGTAATATATCTGTACCCAGATATCTAATGCTTCCGCTGACGCTTGTATGCCATCGAGCTATGTATTCGAGCCCTCGAGGCCCTGGCTTGTAATATTAAGCTTGTATGACTTTATTTTATGTTTTAGAGTTGTGTTGTGATATCTTCAAGTGAGTCCTTAGGCTTGATCGTGCGCATTTGCGTGTATGATTAGTGCACGATTAAGCCGGGGTCGTCACAGGTTGGTATCAGAGCCGACTGCCTCTAGGAGTTCCCCCTTTCCAATTCCTTGGCCGAAGTTGAGTCTAGTGGTCAAAAATTGTTTTACTAACTTGGCTGTGTGGCTTACGGGCCCACGTCGCCAACTGGGTGGTATTAGGATCTTTTATTCCCCGTCTTTACTCTGGGATTCTATCCTCTCTTCTATTCGGGTTTTGCAAAATTACTAAACGCCGACATTTAGGTTCTCGTTGATTCTATCCACCCGGAGAGCTGGATTCAGTGCGATTTCCCTGTCTTTGATCTGATTAGTCTGATAATCATTTTCCTTTCCATTGTTTTGTCTAACCTTTCTCTTCGAGTTGTATTATACTCCGAGTTGTCATTCGATGAGACCGGATTCTGCATCAGAGTGCACACGGAGAGTAGGATCCAGCGAGTTGATGGATCTTCGGTGTTTTCTAAACTCGACTTGAGGTTGGGTTATCACCAGATCCGTGTTCGCGAAGAGGATATTCCGAAGACTGCATTCGTTACTCGTTATGGCTCTTACGAGTACACAGTCATGTCGTTTGGTTTAACAAACGCTCCAGCTACATTCTCCCGCCTAATGAATTACATATTCATGGATTACCTCGACAAATTCGTCGTGGTATATCTGGATGATATTCTGGTTTATTCGAAGAACAAAGAAGAACATGCTGAGCACCTTCGACTAGTTCTGGAGAGACTTCGAGAGCACCAATTATATGCCAAGTTCTCTAAATGCGAATTCTGGCTTCCTGAAGTGACCTACCTTGGACATGTGATTTCCAAGGACGGTATTGCCGTTAACCCGGAGCGTGTTCAGGCTATCCTTGACTGGACTCCTCCGAAGAATGCCAAGCAGGTCCGGAGCTTTCTCGGTCTAGCCAGCTATTGTCGCCGATTCGTCGAGAACTTCTCCAAGATCGCCAAGCCCCTGACTAATCTGCTCCACAAAGGCGTTAAGTTTGAGTGGACAGACAAGTGTCAGGAAAGTTTCCAAACCCTCAAGGACAAGCTCACTTCTGCTCCAGTGCTTGCTCCTCCTGATTCTCGCAAGGACTTTGTCATATATTGCGACGCCTCTCGTCAGGGATTAGGCTGCGTCCTAATGCAAGAGCGGAGAGTAATTGCATATGCTTCACGTCAATTGCGTCCACATGAAGAGAATTATCCAGTGCATGATCTTGAACTTGCAGCAGTGATGTATGCATTGAAGTTATGGCGACACTACCTTCTGGGTAATCGGTGTGAAATTTATACCGATCACCAAAGTCTGAAATACTTATTCACTCAACCGGATCTTAATCTCCGACAACAACGATGGTTAGAAGCTATTGCGGATTATGACTGCGGTATTTCTTATACCCCGGGCAAAGCTAATGTAATGGCCGATGCCCTGAGTCGCAAGTCATATTGCAACAACCTCATGGTTAGGCAAGCTCAACCTCGTCTTCACGCAGAATTGACTCAGCTGAATCTGCGAATTCTTCCCCAGGGTTCTCTTAATAACCTTGTGGTACAGCCAGACCTTCTGAAGGCTGTTAAAGAAGCGCAAGCCAAAGATGCTGAAATTGACTTGATGAAGAAGGAGCTTCACCTTGCTAAGTATCGGGATTTCTCAGTTGCTGAAGATGGTACATTATATTTCAGAGACCGCATCGTAGTACCTCGCTTCGAGCTGATGACTGACAAAGTCATGAAGGAGGCCCATGATACACCGCTGTCTATCCATCCGGGTAGTACCAAAATGTATCGAGATCTTCATCAAAGGTACTGGTGGTCTAGGATGAAGCAGGATATTGCTCGTTATGTTGCCGAGTGTGACGTTTGTCGTCGCGTGAAGGCAGAACATCAGAAACCTGCTGGAATTCTGCAACCGCTCCCTATTCCTCTATGGACTTCATCACTGGTCTTCCCAAGTCTCAGAAGGGTCACGATGCTATTCTTGTCGTCGTTGACCAACTTTCCAAGGTTGCACATTTCCTACCTGTTAAGGAGACTATCACCGCTAGCCAGCTAGCAGAACTGTACATTGCCAGAATTGTTTCACTCCATGGTATTCCCAAGGAAATCAGTTCAGACCGTGGCAGTATTTTCACTGGCCATTTCTGGGAAAGTTTCCAGAAAACAATGGGAACTCATATTACCTGGAGTTCAGCTTATCATCCCCAATCTCAAGGCCAAGTTGAGCGCGTTAATCAAGTGCTTGAAGACATGCTTCGAGCCTGTGTTATATCCTTCGGTAAGAAATGGGAGGAATCTCTCCCGTATGCCGAGTTCTCTTATAACAACAGTTATCAAGCCAGCTTAAAAATGGCCCCATTTGAGGTTCTTTATGGACGTAAATGTCGAACCCCTCTGAATTGGTCAGAAACTGGGGAACGACCTCTTGTTGGACCGGACATCATTCAGCATGCCGAAGAACAAGTCCGAATTGTCCGGGAGAATCTCAAAGCAGCTCAAGACCGTCAGAAGAGTAATTATGATCGCAAGCGATGGGGTGTGATCTATCAACCTGGTGATCAAGCTTACCTTCGTGTCACTCCAATGAAGGGCACCCGTCGTTTCGGAATCAAGGGCAAGCTAGCTCCTCGCTATATTGGTCCTTTCCGCATCGTGGCTAGACGGGGACAGGTGGCATATAAATTGGAGTTGCCACCGCAATTCTCCCATATTCATGATGTCTTCCACGTGTCACAACTCCGTAAGTGCTTCAAGGAATCCCCGCACCGTGCAGTGGATCATGAGATGCTCGAGCTACAAGATGATCTTTCCTATAAGGAGCATCCGGTCCGCATCCTCGACGAAGCTGAGCGTCGTACTCGTCAGAAGACGACCAAGTTCCTAAAAGTGCAATGGTCGAATCATACTGAAGATGAAGCCACTTGGGAACGTGAGGATCATCTTCGGGAAGAATATCCCGGACTCTTTCCTTCTACCTCCTAAATTCTCGGGACGAGAATTTCTTTTAGAGGAGGAGAACTTGTAACACCCCTATGTAATAGCCACCATGATCAGCTGTTAATAATGCCAAGTCATATCATATGCAGTGATTAAACATAGTGGTTAACCAAAGTAAATCAACTCCATTTTTAAAATCAACTTAAATTCATAAGTGAAATATAAGGTTGATCAAACTCTGCTGGAGAAATGTTATTTAATTAGCAAATAATCCAGTGGTCATGGCAAAATCATAACCAACATTTTTGGAATATGATTGATGAGTCAAACAAGATGAAACAGCACCCAAAACAGCAATATTAATTCGTTTAAAATCATTGCAGATTCAAATGAACTCCAAAACTGTCCAAACCACTTTTTGGTGAGAGCTAATATTGCATTGCAATATTTGGGCCAACTCCCACATTTTTCGAAAGTGCACAAGTGCCCTAAACATTTTGAAACAGAAAAGGATAAAAGAAAATGGAGAAGCTAAAACAGAAAATCAAAAGCGGGACACTGTGCACTGGGCCTTAGTGCACAGTGCCCCGAGTCGCGGCCCAGCAGGCCCACCTCGTCTCCCTCCTCCCCGTGTCGTCCCCGCCGTGGCCGCGCGCGCGCGCGCCAGTCGGCCGGCGACACCGCGGCGCCACCGACGCTACAGGGAGGAGGAGGAGATAAGGCCGGAGCCACTCAACCCCCCTGGCTTCCCCTGGCATTCTCCCCCTTCTCCTCTCGCTCGCTCTGCCTCCTTCCTCCTCAGATCCGAGGCGTCCGAGCGCCGACGACGCCGCACTTCGCCATTTGCCGTGGCCACCGGCGACCCCGCGCTCGCCCACTGTGCCGGCCAGCTCCGTCGTCGTCTTCCTCAACCTCTGGCGCCACTGGAAGGAGCCAGGGAGCCCGGCTACAAGCGAATCGAGCCGCCCCGCATCTCTCTGCTTCCGGCGAGCTTCGTCGTCCCCGGCGCCGTCTGCTGCTCCTAAGCCACCAAGGGCTTTCCGTAGCCGCTCGGTGAGCTTCCAGCCTTTCTCTCCTATTCTTTGCGCTGCCCGCCGTCGCCTGTAGCTAGCAGCCGACGACGCCGTGAGCCCGACGCCGCGGTTCAACTCACCGCCGTGGCCATGGCCCCTGTCGTGCTCGTTTGAGCACGGCATTCTGTTCCTGCTGCTTCCAGGAGTCGAACGCGCCCGCGCACACGCTCTCCCGTACCCCCTAGCTAAGGATTCGTCGAAGCCCGAACTCCGGCGACCGCTCCACCGCTCGCCGCCGCCGCTAGAGGCCGTGTTCGGTCGAACTACCACCGTAGTTAGATGCGCGGGCGAGAGACCGATCGAACGCAAGTGGTTGCGGGCGATTTGACGCAGCGTAGCGGATTTCCGGGCAGCTCCGGCGAACTTCCGCCGCTGGGAAGGTCGCCGGCGCGTCTCCGGTCGCCGCGCTGGCGTGGCACCCACGTGGCACCACCTGGGCCACTGACTGGTGGGCCCTGGGACCCCACTTTGACCTCGTTGACCAGAGTCAACGCGGCACTGTTCACCCCCTCTCTCTGACATGTGGGCCCCGGCGGCTAATTAACCTAATTAAGCACTTAATTAACTAAAATTAATTAATTTAGCCTAATGTCTCACTGTCTCCCGGACAATTCGGACGTGTTCTCAGGCTGCTGAATAATGTCCGGTCCAACAAGAGTCGTTCCACAGTTTCTGACCAATTCAGAGGGGGTTCGAACATTACGTCATAAAGAACCTCAAATGGGGCCATTTTTAGCGGCTTGATAACTGTTGTATAAGAGAACTCGGCATACGGGAGAGTTCCTCCAGTTCTTAGACCAGAAGGATATAACACAGGCTCGAAGCATTCACTAGCAAGCACTTGATTAACGCGCTCAACTTGGCCTTGGGATCTGGGGATGATAAGCTGAACTCAGGTAATATGAGTTCCCATGTGCTTTCTGGAAACTTTCCCAGAATGCCGGGAAAAGCGCCACGGTATGAAAAGATTTACCTTGGGAATACCATGAGTGAAACATTATGGAGATATATAGCTCTGAACGACTAGCAGTAATAGGTCTCCAACTGGCAGAAAGTGTGCAACTTGGAAGTTGGTTCAACGACGACAAGATGCATCGTGACCCTTCTGGAGACCTGGGAAAGACCAGTGATGAAGTCCATTTGCACTTTATCCCACTGCCATAGAGGAATAGGACGGTTTGCAGAATTACAAGCAGGTTTCTGATGTTCTGCTTCACGCGACGACAAACAGTCACACTCGGCAACAAAACGAGCAATATCCTGCTGTATCCTAGGACCACCAGTACCTTTGCGAAGATCTCGATACATTTTGGTCTACCGGATGGATAGAACAGCGTCGTGTATATGGGCCTCCTTCATGACTTGTCAGTCATCAGCTCGAAGCGAGGGGGTGGTACTACGATGCGGTTCTGAAATATAATGACCATCTCAAGCAACTGAGAAATCCCGATAACTTAGCAAGGTGAAGCTCCTTCTTCATCAAGTCAATTTCAGCATCTTTGGCTTGCGCTTCTTAACAGCCTAGGAAGGTTGGCGGTACCACAAGGTTATTAAGAGAACCCTGGGGAAGAATTCGCAGATTCTAGCTGAGTCAGTTCTGCGTGAAGACGAGGTTGAGCTTGCCTAACCATGAGGTTGTGCAATAAGACTGCGGACTCAGGGCAGCGGCCATTACATAGCTTTGCCCGGGGTATAAGAAAGTACGCGCAGTCTAATCTGCATATCGCTTCTAACATCGTTTGTTGTCGGAGATTAAGATCCGGTTGAGTGATATAAGTATTTCAGACTTTGGTGATCGAATATAAATTTCACACGATTACCCAGAAGGTAGTGTGCCATAACTTCAATGCATACATCACTGCGCAAGTTCAAGATCATGCACTGGATAATTCTCTTCATGTGGACGCAATTGACGTGATGGCATATGCAATTTACTCTACGCTCTTGCATTAGGACGCAGCCTAATCCCTGACGAGAGGCCGTCGACAATATATGACAAAGTCCTTGCGAGAATCGGAGGAGCAAGCACTGGAGGAGAGTGAGCTTGTCCTTGAGGGTTTGGAAACTTTCTGACACATGTCTGTCACTCAAACTTAACGCCTTTGTGGGAGCGATTAGTCAGGGGCTTGGCGATCTGGAGAATTCTCGACGAATCGCGACAATAGCTGGCTAGACCGAGAAAGCTTCGGACCTGCTTGGCATTCTTGGAGGAGTCAGTCAAGGATAGCCTGAACACGCTCGGGTTAACGGCAATACCATCCTTGGAAATCACAGTCCAAGGTAGGTCACTTCAGGAAACAGAATTCGCATTTAGAGAAAACGTGGCATATAATTGGTTGCTCTCGCAAGTCTCTCCAGAACTAGTCGAAGGTGCTCAGCATGTCTCTTCTTCTGTTGCTTACGAACAAACAAGAATATCATCCAGATACTACCACGACGCATTTGTCGGTAGGTAAATCCATGAATATGTAATCATTAGGCGGGAGGAGAGAATGTAGCTGGAGCGTTGTTAAACCAAACGACATGACTGTGTACTCGTTAAAGCCATAACGAGTAACGAATGCAGTCTTCGGAAATAAATCCTCTTCGCGAACACGGATCTGGTGATAACCCAACCTCAAGTCGAGTTTAGAAAACACCGAAGATCCATCAACTGCGCTGGATACCTACTCTCCGTGTGCACTCTGATGCAGAATACCGGTCTACATCGACAGACAAAACTCGGAGCATAATACAACTCGAAGAGAAAGGTTTAGACAAAACAATGGAAGGAAAATGATATCAGATATCAGATCAAAGACAGGGAAATCGCACTGAAATCCTAGCTCTCCGGGTGGATAGAATCAACGAGAACCTAAATGTCGGCGTTAGTAATTTTGCAAAACCCGAATAGAAGAGAGGATAGAATCCCAGAGTAAAGACGGGGAATAAAAGATCCTAATACCACCCAGTTGGCGACGTGGGCCCGTAAGCCACACGCCAAGTAGTAAAACAATTTTTGACCACTAGACTCAACTTCGGCAAGGAATTGGAAAGGGGGAACTCCTAGAGGCAGTCGGCTCTGATACCAACCTGTGACGACCCCGGCTTAATCGTGCACTAATCATACACGCAAAATGCGCACGATCAAGCCTAAGGACTCACTTGAAGATATCACAACACAACTCTAAAACATAAAATAAAGCATACAGATTATATTAAAGCCAGGGGCCTCGAGGGGCTCGAAACATAGCTCGGATGGGCATACAAGCGTCAGCGGGAAGCATTAGCATTAGATATCTGGGTTACAGATATTTACATAGAGAGAATTAGGCCTTCACAGAGGCGGGGTAAAATAAAAATACTACGATCGAAAGGCGTAGGTAGGTTCTGCCCTGGGACCCTCCGATCCTACTCCTGGTCGTCGAAAGGCTCCTCGTAGTAGTAGTACTCGCCCAGGCGGGTAGTAGTAAGTACTGGTCGTCGGCTGAGCTTCTGGCTCAGGGGCGCCGTCGTCTGGTGGCATCAAATGGAAAATGGGGGAAAAGAAAATAAAGCAAACGTGAGTACTCATCCGAAGTACTAGCAAGCAAGGGTCTACACTACATAGGCATCATTGTCAAAGGAATGGCTGTATGTATTGTGACGGGTGCAGAAATGCCAAGTAGAGGGGGAAAGCTAGTCCTATCGAAGACTAGCATCTTCAACAATCTTCGACAGTCTTGCAGCATCAGAGGGGAGAGAGATGAACATAAATGTAAAGTAGTAGTAGTAATATCATCAACCTCGACCTGAGATCCTTCTCGACTCCTGCGAGAAAGCAATCCCAGAGCCGTACTATCCAAGCTCAGCACAGTTCTAGTTGTACCGATCGGGATACAACTCCGAGGTTCCGTTACCGTAGGACAGGCTATCGATAGAAGTTTCTTCCCTGCAGGGGGTGCACCACTTACCCACCACGCTCGCGTAACTCCGGCCGGACACACTTTTCTGGGTCATGCCCGCCTGGCTAAGCAACACGCCGCAACCCGACCCAAATACCTAACAGAGAGGTCAGCACGCCGGACTAACCTATTGCCCCAGGGGTCTTGGGCCATCGCACGGAACTCCTGCACGTTACGTGGCACCGCGGTTGAGCAGGACCTAGCAACCCCTTATACAAGCGCGGTTGCGTTCCCAGTCCAACCCAGCGGTTGCCGCATCAGTCGCTGACGTCCATAAGCTCGGCTGAAGTATAAGACGCAGAACGCCATACAATCTGCCACGTGATGGTTAGGGCTATCGGGCCAGAGGGCCCCTCGGATCAAATATCCAAACCGTAGTGGATTAGGAGCGCGCGGAAACGAGCAGAGACTCACGATCGAGGTGACCCCGTCGGCCCCGTCTCGAGGACTTGCGGCAAGGGCTAGGATGGCCGGCCACGCCTCGTAGTTATTCGCGGGCACCATCCAGGTCAACCCGACTCCACATCACTTCGCACTAAGCTGCGGGGGTACCCCTCAGGGCCGACCCGTCTTTAGTATAGTGGTTCATAGTCAAGTCATAAATCCAAGGTAACTGTTGTGTTTGACACGAAGGGAACCATGAGGAATCACCCTCGATGGAGTTCCCGCTCGATGTTATCATCAAGGGTGAACGAAGGAGGAATCACCCTCGAGGTCCACACTTGAGAGGTGCGCGACGATATCGTTATCGGGGGGGTGTAGGAGGAATCACCCTCGCTTACCACGACCGGAGTAACTAACCTACAAGGTTACAAAGAAGTGCTAACGAGGTATCACCCTCGGCAACTCGACGGTAACCAGCAATGTCGGCAACTAAGGGTAGTGACGTGCGGTGCCAGGGTCTAGTCTCAATCCCGATGATCGGGTCTTCTTGATATCCAGTCAGGGCAGTCGGGATCAAAGTGGAGGTCTTGTCGTGTCTCTACCCAGCCTATACTAAGCAGTATAGGATAACCAGTAAGGTAACAAAGCAGGGTACAATAATCAGGCTATGCAGCCAGTTAGGAAAACAGTAGCAGTAGCAGTTCTAATGCAAGCATAAGAGAGAAGGGAATAGGCGATATAGGCATGCTCAAAATGGGGGGTGCTTGCCTTGTTGCTCGGGGCAAGGGCAGGGCAAGGTCTTCCGTAGTAACGTCGGGGGACGTAGTCGTACCCTGTGCGGCGTCTGCCTCGGGAGCTACGTCAACGTCGGGGGTCTATCGAGAGAGAAGAGGGGGAAGAAAGAAAAAGAAAACAGGTACATTGCAAACAAGATGCAATACGGTCGAGTGTGATGTGATTGGCTTGCAGTGCAGGGTTGCCTAATATGCATCTAAGTCATTTAGTTATTTTTAGAATTATCTGGGATTAATATCGACGTGTGTGCACTATTCATCTGTCGGATTCGGGTCGGAGTAAGAGCTCTTCTACGTAGGAGGTTCCGATGGGAGAACAGACGGCACGATCAGACGTCTCGTCGTTCTGAGCAACTTTCATGTTTTAACTTTTCGATCCGAGCTAGGTTTAAAAAGTATTAATTTTTAAAGATTATTTGAATTTCTGGAATTATTTATTTATCAGAAAATGAATTATGACGTCAGCATGACGTCACTGTGACGTCAGCGCTCAACAGCGTCGCGACCAGTCAAACATGACATGTGGGTCAGTGGGACCCACATGTCAGTCTCTGTTTAAGACTAAAGTGGATTAATTCAGTTAACAGGGTGATTAGAGGGGTGGGCCCCACATGTCAGTGAGACATTAGGCTAAATTAATTAATTAGTTAATTAAGTGCTTAATTCGTTAATTAGCCGCCGGGGCCCACAGTCAGAGAGAGGGGGTGAACAGTGCCGCGTTGACTCTGGTCAACGAGGTCAAAGTGGGGTCCAGGGCCCACCACAGTCAGTGGCCCAGGTGGGTGCCACGTGGGTGTGCCACGCCAGCGCGGGCGACCGGAGACGCGCCGGCGACCTTCCCAGCGGCGGAAGTTCGCCGGAGCTGCCCGGAAATCCGCTACGCTGCGTCAAATCGCCCGCAACACTTGCGTTCGATCGTTCGGTCTCTCGCCCGCGCATCTAACTACGGTGGTAGTTCGACCGAACACGGCCTCTAGCGGCGGCGGCGACGCGGGTGGAGCGGTCGCCGGAGTTCGGGCTTCGACGAATCCTTAGCTAGGGGGTACGGGAGTGGAGAGGGTGTGCGCGGGCGCGTTCGACTCTGGAAGCAGCAGGAACAGAATGCCGTGCTCAAACGAGCACGACAGGGGCCATGGCCACGGCGGTGAGTTGAACCGCGGCGTCGGGCTCACGGCGTCGTCGGTGCTAGCTACAGGCGACGGGCGGGCAGCGCAAAGAATAAGAGGAAGGAGCGGAGAGCTCAGCTCCGAGCGGCTACGGAAAGCCCTTGGTGGCTTAGGAGCAGCAGACGCGCCGGGGACGACGAAGCTCGCCGGAAGCAGAGAGATGCGGGGCGGCTCGATTCGCTTGTAGCCGGGCTCCCTGGCTCCTTTCCAGTGGCGCCAGAGGTTGAGGAAGACGACGACGGAGCTGGCCGGAAAGTGGGGAGCCGGTCGCGGGGTCGCCGGTGGCCACGGCAAATGGCGAAGTGCGGCGTCGTCGGCGCTCGGACGCCTCGGATCTGAGGAGGAAGGAGGCAGAGCGGAGCGAGAGGAGAAGGGGGAGAATGCCAGGGGAAGCCAGGGGGGTTGAGTGGCTCCGGCCTTATCTCCTCCTCCCCTGTAGCGTCGGTGGCGCCGCGGTGTCGCCGGCCGACTGGAGCGCGCGCGCGCGGCCACGGCGGGGACGACACGGGGAGGAGGGGGAGGGGGGCTGCTGGGCCGCGACTCGGGGCACTGTGCACCTAAGGCCCAGTGCAACAGTGTCCCGCTTTTGATTTTCTGTTTTAGCTCTCCATTTTCTTTTATCCTTTCTGTTTCAAAATGTTTAGGGGCACTTGGGCACTTTCGAAAAATGTGGGAGTTGGCCCAAATATTGCAATGCAATATTAGCTCTCACCAAAAAGTGGTGTGGACAGTTTTGGAGTTCATTTGAATCTGCAATGATTTTAAATGAATTAATATTGCTGTTTTGGGTGCTGGTTTCATCTTGTTTGACTCATCAATCATATTCCAAAAATGTTGGTTAGGATTTTGCCATGACCACTGGATTATTTGATAATTAATGGACATTTTCCAGCAGAGTTGAATCAAACTTCAACTTACACTTTGAAATTTAAATTGATTTTCAGATTTGCATTTGAATTGAATTATAACACATATGACTTGGCACTGCAAATGATGATGACATGGCATTATTAACAGCTAATCACTGTGGTCATTACAAGGGGGTGTTACAAATTCTCCTCCCTAAAAGAAATTCTCGTCCGAGAATTAGGAAGGTAGAAGGAAAAAGTCCGGGATATTCTTCCCGAAGATGATCCTCACGTCCCAAGTGGCTTCATCTTCAGTATGATTCGACCATTGCACTTTTAGGAACTTGGTCGTCTTTTGACGAGTACGACGCTCAGCTTCGTCGAGGATGCGGATCGGATGCTCCTTATAAGAATAAGTCATCTTGGAGCTGGAGCATATCATGATCCACTGCACGGTGCGGGGATTCCTTGAAGCACTTACGGAGTTGCGACACGTGGAAGACATCATGAATATGAGAGAACTGTGGGGCGGCAACTCCAATTATATGCCACATGTCCACGTCTAGCCACGATGCGGAAAAGGACCAATTATAGCGAGGAGCTAGGCTTGCCCTTGATTCCGAAACGACGGGTGCCCTTCATTGGAGTGACACGAAGGTAAGCTTGATCACCAGGTTGATAGATCACACCCCATCGCTTGCGATCATAATTACTCTTCTGACGGTCTTGAGCTGCTTTGAGATTCTCCCGGACAATTCGGACTTGTTCTTCGGCATGCTGAATAATGTCCGGTCCAAACAAGAGGTCGTTCCCCAGTTTTCTGACCAATTCAGAGGGGTTCGACAGTTACGTCCATAAAGAACCTCAAATGGGGCATTTTTAAGCTGGCTTGATAACTGTTGTTATAAGAGAACTCGGCATACGGGAGAGATTCCTCCCATTATTACGAAGGATATAACACAGGCTCGAAGCATGTCTTCAAGCACTTGATTACGCGCTCAACTTGGCCTTGGGATTGGGGATGATAAGCTGAAATCCAGGTAATATGAGTTCCCATGCTTTCTGGAAACTTTCCAGAAATGGCCGGTGTGTGAAAATGCTGCCACGGTCTGAAATGATTTCTTGGGAATACCATGGAGTGAAACAAATTCTGGAGATATAGCTCTGCTAAGACTAGCAGTAATAGTCTCCTTAATGGCAGAAAGAAAGTGTTGCAACCTTGGAAAGTTGGTCAACGACGACAAGAATAGCATCGGACCCCTTCTGGATTGGGAAGACCAGTGATGAAGTCCATTGCACTTTATCCCACTTCCATAGAGGAATGAGGGAGCGTTGCAGAATTCCAGCAGGTTTCTGAGTTCTGCCTTCACGCGACGACAACGTCACACTCGGCAACTAACGAGCAATATCCTGCTTCATCCTAACCACCAGTACCTTTGACGAAGATCTCGATACATTTTGGTACTACCCGGATGGATAGACAGCGGTTGTATCATGGGCCTCCTTCATGACTTTGTCAGTCATAGCTGGAAGCGAGGTACTACGATGCGGTCTTTGAAATATAATGTACCATCTCAGCAACTGAGAAATCCGATACTTAGCAAGGTGAAGCTCCTCTTCATCAAGTCAATTTCAGCATCCTTTGGCTTGCGCTTCTTTAACAGCCTTCAGAAGGTCTGGCTGTTACCACAAGGTTATTAAAGAGAACCCTGGGGAAGAATTCGCAGATTCAGCTGAGTCAGTCTGCGTGAAGACGAGGTTGAGCTTGCCTAACCATGAGTTGTGCAATAAGACTTGCGACTCAGGGCATCGGCCTGACATTAGCTTTGCCCGGGGTATAAGAAATACCGCAGTCATAATCCGCAATAGCTTCTAACCATCGGTGTTGTCGGAGATTAAGATCGGTTGAGTGAATAAGTATTTCAGGACTTGGTGATCGGTATAAATTTCACACCGATTACCCAAAGAGAAGGTAGTGTCGCCATAACTTCAATGCATACATCAATGCCTGCAAGTTCAAGATCATGCACGGATAATTCTCTTCATGTGGACGCAATTACGTGAAGCATATGCAATTACTCTCGCTCTTGCATTAGGACGCAGCCTAATCCCTGACGAGAGGCGTCGCATATATGACAAAGTCCTTGCGAGAATCAGGAGGAGCAAAGCATGGAGCAGAAGTGAGCTTGTCCTGAGGGTTTGGAAACTTTCCTGACACTTGTCTTCCAACTCAATTAACGCCTTTGTGGAGCAGATTAGTCAGGGGCTTGAGCGTCTTGGAGAAGTTCTCGACGAATCGGACGGACAATAGCTGGCTAGGACGAGAAAGCTTCGGACCTGCTTGGCATTCTTCGGAGGAGTCCAGTCAAGGATAGCCTGAACACGCTCCGGGTTAACGGCAATACCGTCCTGGAAATCACATGTCCAAGGTAGGTCACTTCAGGAAGCCAGGAATTCGCATTTAGAGAACTTGGCATATAATTGGTGCTCTGAAGTCTCTCCAGAAACTAGTCGAAGGTGCTCAGCATGTTCTTCTTTGTTTCTTGAATAAACCAGAATATCATCCAGATATACCACGACGAATTGTCGAGGTAGGGGTAATCCATGAATATGTAATCATTAGGCGGGAGAGAATGTAGCTGGAGAGAGCGTGTTGTTAAACCAAAACGACATGGACTGTGTACTCGTAAGAGCCATAACGAGTAAACGAATGACAGTCTTCGGAATTCCTCTTCGCGAACCGGATCTGGTGATAACCCAACCTCAAGTCGAGTTTAGAAAACACCGAAGATCCATCAACTCGCCTGGATCTACTCTCCGTGTGCACTCTGATGCAGAATCCGGTTCTCACGAATGACAACTCGGAGTATAATACAACTCGAAGAGAAGGTTAGACAAAACAATGGAAAGGAAAATGATTATCAGACTAATCAGAATCAAAGACAGGAATGGGAAATGCACTGAATCCAGCTCTCCGGGTGGATAGAATCAACGAGAACCTAAATGTCGGCGTTAGTAATTTTGCAAAACCCGAATAGAAGAGAGGATAGAATCCCAGAGTAAAGACGGGGAATAAAAGATCCTAATACCACCCAGTTGGCGACGTGGGCCCGTAAGCCCACACAGCAAAGTTAGTAAAACAATTTTTGACCACTAGGACTCAACTCGGCAAGGAATTGGAAAGGGGGAACTCCTAGAGGCAGTCGGCTCTGATACCAACGTGACGACCCCGGCTTAATAGTGCACTAATAATACACGCAAATGCGCACGATCAAGCCTAAGGACTCACTTGAAGATATCACACACACTCTAAAACATAAAATAAAGTCTACAAGCTAATATTACAAGCCAGCAGGCCTCGAGGGCTCGAATACATAGCTCGATGGCATAAAAGCGTCAGCGGGAAGCATTAGATATCTGGGTACAGATATATTACATAGAGAGAATAGGCCTTCACAGAGGCGCGGGGTAAAATAAAATATACCGATCGAAAGGCGTAGGCCTCCTGCCCTGGACCCTCCGATCCTACTCCTGGTCGTCGAACGGCTCCTCGTAGTAGAGTACTCGCCAGGCGAGGGTAGTAGTACTGGTCGTCGGCTGAGGCTTCTGGCTCAGGGGCTCCGTCGTCTGGTGGCATCAAATGGAAAATGGGGGAAAAAAGAAAATAAAGCAACGTGAGTACTCATCCGAAGTACTCAGGCAACAAGGAAATCTACACTACATATCATTGTCAAGGAATGGCTGTATATGTGGACTGGGTGCCAGAAATGCCAAGTAGAGGGGGAAAGCCTAGTCCTATCGAAGACTAGCATCTTCAACAATCTTCGACAGTCTTGCCAGCATCAGGAAGAGAGCAGATGAACATAATGTAAAGTAAGTAGTAGTAATATCATCAAACTCGACCTGAGATCCTTTCTCGACTCCCTGCGAGAAACAATCCCAGAGCCGTACTATCCAATTCTCATCACATGTTCTAGTTGTCCCGATCGGGAACAACTCGAGTGTCCGTTAACGTAGGACAGGCTATCGATAGAAGTTTCTTCCCTGCAGGGTGGTGCACCAACTACACCACCACGCTCGCTTAACTCCGGCCGGACACACTTTTCTGGGTCATGGCCCGGCCTCGGATAAGCAAACACGCCGCAACCAGACCAAATACCTAACAGAGAGGTCAGCACGCCGGACAACTATGCGCCCCAGGGGTCTTGGGCCATCCCGGGAACTCCTGCACGGTTACGTGCACCGCGGTGAGCAGACCTAGCAACCCCTTATACAAGCGCGGTTGCGGTTCCCAGTCCAACCAGCGTGTGCCGCATCAGCGCTGACGTCATTAAGCTCGGTGAAGTATACGACGCAGAACGCCCATACTATGCTCACGTGATGGTTAGTGCTATCGGGCCAGAGGCCCCTCGGATCAAAATAATCCAAAACCGTAGTGGATTAGGAGCGCGCGGAGGGAAACGAGCAGAGACTCACGATCGATGTGACCCCGTTCGCCCCGTCTCGAGGACTTGCGGCAAGGGCTAGGAATGGCCGGCCACGCCTCTGTATCTCGCGGGGCACCATCCAGGTCAACCCGATCCAATCACTTCGCATAAGCTCGCGGGGTACCCCTCAGGGCCGACCCGTCTTTAGTATTGTGGTTTCATAGTCAAGTCATAATATCCAAGGTAACTGTGTGTTTGACACCGAAGGGAACCATGAGGAATCACCCTCGATGGAGTTCCTGCTCGATGTTATCATCATGTGAAGAGAGGGAAACCCTCGAGGTCCACACTTGAGAGGTGCGCGACGATGTCGTTATCGGGGGTGGTGTAGAGGATCACCCTCGCTTACCACGACCGAGTAACTAACCTACAAGGTAACATCAGAAGTGCGAACGAGGTATCACCCTCGGCACTCGGACGGTAACCAGCAGCAGTGTCGGCAACTGAAGGGGTAGTGACGTGCGGTGCCAGGGTCTAGTCTTCAATCCGATGATCGGGTCTTCTGATATCCAGCAGGGCAGTCGGGATCAAGTGGAGGTCTCTCGTGTGTCTCTACCCAGCCTATACTAAGCAGTCTAGGGATAACCAGTAAGGTAACAAAGCAGGGTACAATAATCAGGGTATGACAGCAGATATAGGAAACAGTAGCCAGTAGCAGTTCTAATGCAAGCATAAGAGAAGGGAATAGGCCGATATAGGCATGCTAAAAATGGGGGTTGCTTGCATGTTTGCTGGGGGCAAGGGCAAGGTCTTCAGTAGTAACGTCGGGGACGTAGTCGTACTCCTGTGCGCGCGGTCGCCTCGGAGCTAGTTCAACGTCGGGGTCTATCGAGAGAGAAGAGGGGGAAGAAACAGGTAAACATAATGCAAACGAGATGCAATACGGTGCTGTGTGTGATGCTATGATGCAGTGCAGGGTGCCTAATTATGCATCTAAGTCATTTAGTTATTTTAGAATTATTTGGGATTTTATATCCGATGTGTGTGCACATTCATCTGGTCGGATTCGGGTCCGAGTTCGAGAGCTTCTACGTAGGAGTTCGATGGAGAAACAGACGGCCACGATCAGACTCGTCTCGTCGTCTGAGCAACTTTCATGTTTTAACTTTTCGATCCGAGCTACGTTTAAAAGTTATTAATTTTTAAAGATTATTTGAATTTGGAATTATTTTATTTATCAGAAAATGAATTATGACGTCAGCATGACGTCACTGTGACGTCAGCGCTCAACAGCGTCGCTGACCAGTCAAAAATGACATGTGGGTCCAGTGGGACCCACATGTCAGTCTCGTTAGACTAACAGTGGATTAATTCAGTTAACAGGGTGATTAGAGGGGTGCGCCCCACATGTCAGTGAGACATTAGGCTAAATTAATTAATTTTAGTTAATTAAGTGCTTAATTAGGTAATTAGCGCCGGGGCCCACATGTCAGAGAGGAGAGGGGTGAAACAGTGCCGCGTGGACTCTGGTCAACGAGGTCAAAGTGGGGTCCCAGGGCCCACCGTCAGTGGCCAGCAAGGTGGTGCCAGTGGGCTGCCACAGCAGCGCGGCAGAACGGAGACGCGCCGGCGACCTTCCAAGCGGCGGAAGTTCGCCGGACAGCTGCCCGGAGAAATCCGCTACGCTGCGTCAAATAACGCCCGCAACCACTGCGTTCGATCGGTCTCGCCGCGCATCTAACTACGGTCGGTAGTTCGACGAACACGGCCTCTAGGCGGCGGCGGCGGCGGGTGGAGCGGTCGCGCGGAGTTCGGCTTCGACGAATCTTAGCTGGGGTACGGGAGAGCGGTGTGCGCGGGCGCGTTCGACTACGGAAGCAGCAGGAACAGATGCTGTCAAACGAGCACAGGACAGGCGTCGGGCTCACGGCGTGTCGGCTGCGCTAAGGCGACGAGAGGCAAGAGCCAGTAAATAGGAGAGAAAGGTGGAGCTCACCGAGCGGCTACGGAAAGCCCTGGTGGGGCTTAGCAGGGACAGCAGACGGCGCCGGGGACGAGAAGCTCGCCGGAAGCAGACGAGATGCGGGCGCTCGATTCGCTTAGCCGGGCTCCTGGCTCTACTCGAGCGAGATCGTGAGCAGCTCACACGAGGTTGAATAGTGAGGGGGGACAGACGACGAAGCTGGCCGATCAACAAGTGGGCGAGGCGGCGGTAGCCGGTGGCCGCATGGCGGCCCAGAGTCGGAGCCGTAGATTGAAGGCGGTCGTCGGCGCTCGGACGCCTCGAGATCTGAGGAGGAAGGGAGGCAAGAGCGAAAGAACCGAACGGAAGAGGGGAGAAGAGGGGCAGAATGCAAGGGGAAAGCGCACGAAGGGGGGGGTTGAGTGGCTCCGGCCTTCATCTCCGCCTCTCCCTTGTAGAGTCGGTGGCGCCGCCGGTGTCGACGGCGACTGGCGCAATTGCGCCGGCTGCGGCGGGGCACGGCGGGGACCGACACGGGGAGGAGGGAGACGAGGTGGGCCGCTGGGCCGCGACTCGGGGCACTGTGCACTAAGGCCCAGTGCACAGTGTCCCGCTTTGATTTTCTGTTTTAGCTTCTCCATTTTCTTTTATCTTTTTCTGTTTCAAAATGTTTAGGCACTTGTGCAATTTTCGAAAAATGGGGGAGTTGGCCCAAATATTGCAATGCAATATACGCTCTCACCAAAAAGTGGTTTGGACAGTTTGAGGTTTCATTTGAATCGCAATGATTTTTTAAATGAATTAATATTGCTGTTTTGGGTTGCTGTTTCATCTTGTTTGACTCATCAATATATTCCCAAAAATGTTGGTTATGATTTTGCCATGACCACGGATATTTGATAATAATGGACATTTTTCCAAGCAGAGTTGAATCAAATTCAACTTACACTTTGAATTTAAATTGATTTTCAGATTTGCATTTGAATTGAATTATTAACACATATGACTTGGCACTGCAAATGGATGATGGACATGGCATTCTTAAAGCATGATCACTGTGGTCATTACAAGGGGGTGTACACATGGGTGTTTCGGTTGGAGCCGAGGGGGTAGCTCTCCTAGTTTGCGCGCGGGTTAAAAATTTGTGTCCCATGGCTAGTCGAGGTTGTAGCCTCCCCACTTAGAGTTTTGCTTAACGGGTGTCGGGGGATTCCAGACACCGGTAAGTTAAGCTGGTGTGTGCGGATCGGTGTGTTTTCAGTAAAAGACCATAAACGGAATTAGTCCCAGATGGCACTAAGGAATCCGTTACTCGTGGGTAAAGAGTACACCCTCTGCAGAGATTATATCTATTCGAATAGCGTGTCATGGTTAAGGGACTACAGTCTGGGATGGGTCCAGTGCGGTCTCGAGAGAAAAACTGCAAACCGGGACATGATCATGACATGTGATATATGATGATTATGATTATTATTATTATGGACTAACCATTTTATTATTTTGAATTATTGAGTATGCCTGCTGGGACAGTTTACCTCTGGATATTCATTGTGTGTATTCTATATAAGCCTTTATGTGGTGTCGCTCAGACGCCCGACTGTGGTACGACTTGTTATTTAATTCCTTTATAAGCCCTTTAGTGGTGTCGCTCAGACGCCCCGACTGTGGCACGTTTATTTTTACTTTCTTTATAAGCCCTTTGATTGGGTGTCGCTAAGACGCCCGACTGTGGCATGCCTGCCATTTATTTCTTTATAAGCCCTTTATGGTGGTCCTGTCGCTGACGCCCGATTGTGGCATGCCGGCTTTTTATTTCTTTTATAAGCCTTTATGTGGTGTGTCGCTGAGACGAAGCCGTGTGGCATTGGCTGATTATTTAATTTTCTTTACAAGCCCTTTATGTGACTCGCTCAGACGCGACTGAGGTCATGACTTCTTATTATTATCTTCGAGGCGTCGCTTCAGACACCGATCGGTGCATTTATTTTTATTCTTGATGCTCATTCATGTTTTATATGAATTAACCTGTGTTGGTGTGTCATGAATTTATTTTCATGATGACGAAGTGATAATGGAATATTCAGAGCATGATGTACCATCTGTGTTATATTATGACCTGTGTTAGAAGGTTGCGAGTAATTCAAGTACTCACTGGCTTGTCCCTGGTATTGTCTTGGCCAGATTTCTTGCTTGGAGAGGAGGTGCGATGACCAGACAGGAACACTAGGCATAGAGATAGCAGCCTCGGAAGAGAGGGTTATCCAGGTCAGCGGTTCCTGGGGAAAATGGAGTACATAGACGATGAGATCGCAAAACCGTTGTCGCATCAACAACTAAAAAATGGGGTTGGTGATCATAGCAAGAA